>JAPQWS010000102.1:12685000-14070000 GCA_028651295.1 Catharanthus roseus | reverse complement strand
TAAGAGCGACTAATTTTTAAATAGAAGTGCCTACTTTTAGAATTAAAAATCCCAAGTTTTATGCACAAAAGTTCCTAGTTTTAATAGTAAAAGTACCAAGTTTTATGAACAGAAGTGCCTAGTTTTAACAGTAAGAGTGCCCAGTTTTTATAAGTAAACGTGCATAATTTTAAAACTAACAATACTAGGTTTTATGTATAAGATTGCCAAGTTTTATGAACAGAAGTACCTACTTTTAGAATAAACAATGCCAAGTTCTTGTATAGAAGTGCCTAGTTTTAACAGTAAGAGTACCAAGTTTTATGAACAGAAGTACCTAGTTTTAACAATAAGAGTGCCCAGTTTGTATAAGTAGAAGTGCCTAATTTTAAAATTAACAATGCCAAGTTTTATGTACATGAGGGCCAAGTTTTATGAACAGAAGTGCCTACTTTTAAGAATTAACAATGCCAAGTTTTATGCACAGAAGTGCCTAGTTTTAACGGTAAGAATGCCAAGTTTTATGAACAAAAGTACCTAGTTTTAACAGTAAGAGTGCCTAATTTGTATAAGTAGAAGTGCCCAATTTTAAAACTAACAATCCCAAGTTTTAGGTACAGGAGTGCCAAATTTTATGAACAGAAGTGCTTACTTTTAGAATTAATAATACCAAGTTTTATGCCCAGAAATGTCTTGTTTTAACAGTAAGAGTGCCAAGTTTTATGAACAGAAATGCCTAGTTTTAACAGTAAGAGTGTCTAGTTTGTATAAGTAGAAGTGTCTAATTTTAAAACTAACAATGCCAAGTTTTAAGTACAGGAGTGCCAAGTTTTATGAACAGAAGTGCCTACTTTTCAGAATTAATTATACCAAGTTTTATGCCCAGAAATGTCTTGTTTTAACAGTAAGAGTGCCAAGTTTTATGAACAGAAGTGTCTAGTTTTAACAGTAAGAGTGTCTAGTTTGTATAAGTAGAAGTGTCTAATTTTAAAACTAACAATGCCAACTTTTATGTACAGGAGTGCCATTTTTTGTGAACAAAAGTGCCTACTTTTCAGAATTACCAATGCCAAGTTTTATGCACAGAAGTGCCTAGTTTTAACAATAAGAGCGTCAAGTTTTATGAACAGAAGTGCCTAGTTTTAACAGTTAGAGTGCCCAGTTTGTATAAGTAGAAGTGCCTAATTTTAAAACTAACAATACCAAGTTTAATGTATAGGAGTGCCAAGTTTTATGAACAGAAGTGCATACTTTTAGAAATTAACAATGTCAAGTTTTATGCACATAAGTGCCTAGTTTTAACAAGAAGAGTGACAAGTTTTATGAACAGAAGTTTCTAGTTTTAACAGTAAGAGTGTCCAGTTTGTATAAGTAGAAGTGCCTAATTTTAAGCAAACAATGCCAAGTTTTATGTACTGGAATACTAAGTTTTATGAACAGAAGTGCTTAATTTCAGAATTAACAATGCCAAGTTTTATGCACAGAAGTGCCTGGTTTGAATAGTACGAGCGCCAAGTTTTATGAACAGAAGTGCCTAGTTTTGACAGTGAGTGCCCAGGTTCTATAAGTAGAAGTGCCTAATTTTAAAACTAAGAATGCCAAGTTTTATGTATAGGAGTGCCAAGTTTTATGAACAGAAGTGTCTAGTTTTAACAGTAAGAGTGCCAAGTTCTATGAACAGAAGTACCTAGTTTTAACATTAAGAGTGCCCGGTTTTAAAGAAAAAAAGAATTTTATGTGTTGTGCCTTTGTTTTGTTAGTATGAATGGTTTGATGTGATAGAGGTAATAGAGCTACTGCTAGGGGGTTTGGTGAACTCTCTTCTTGATTAATTTCTTTCTTTAGCTGTTCAAGCACCCTTCCCAGCCCAAAACCTCCTGCTACTATCTCTTGTTTTTGCCTTTTCCAAATAGTATCTTATCCTAGCAACTTATCACTAGGATCGCTTATTTCTTCCCAAGCTTGTACTTCATCCTATCAAGATAGAAGAGCTGCACAATGCAAATTTAGAGTAAGTTAGGAATAATGGTTTTATTAAATTATCAACACAGGACATATTAGAATATGTTACCACCAAGAATGTAATAGGTCCAGTAAAGTAGCTCTTGGTTGAGGGGTTTTTGTGGAATTTTTCACATTTGTCTATCAATGTTGCAAGTGTGTACTTGCACCAGTTGTAGTTGGGAATTTGATTGTTATTTGTTGCTGTTCTCAGGAGGTTGGTGCGCAGGGTCTTCAATGAAGTTTGATGTATCAAGCTTGTTATGCAAAAGAGGATAAATTCCTTCTTGAAGAACTCCCCATCATTTTTACTGTCAATTAGCCTCTTTTGTAAAGCTAATATCGGAGGGTAGAACTTAGTATATTTTTCTTTCATCTTCTTTATGAAGGCCTTGTGCTCTTCTATTTCAATGCTTTTTTTGGTAGACTCTTCAACCTCTGTTGTCCTATGTGGTATTCCAATACCAAGTTTACATTAGCCTCATCAATGTTTATTGTGGAATTCTCAAGCTTCATACTCATCTCATGGACATTAAATCTTCATACAAGAGAAAATGCAATTTTTTTAGGGAGCCTTGTAAAACGGACAATGAGTAATGATCCAAAATCTATATCTCTCACTATATTTTTTCGTCCTTCTGTCAAACTCTGTGCAACAGCTTTCACATCTGCTGCACATGTTTGTATTCAGTGATGGGTACTGTTTCCCATCCTTATTGCCTTGCTTTTTTAGTGTTTGTCTTGGGCGTTTTGATAATGCCATATTTCTTTCTTCTCTTTGTCTCGGTCTTTTAAGCTTAGTTATGATATCGGCAGGTCCATTTTTCTGCGATTGCGGTGATTTTTTGGGGCGTATTTTGAATTATATAACATTGAAATAAATAAATTAATAAATAATTGAAATAAAAAGAGAGTAGCAATGTAAATTAGAAAGGAAGAATTCAATTGTATTGCGTTTGTTCGTATATTTACCTTGCAATTAAAGTGTCAATTGTGTCATCATCAGTTGGCTCATAATCTTCATTCTTGTTTCTTGTTTTATCTTCTTTGTCACTGTTAGGCATTAATAGATTAAAGACTAGGTTTCCTGAGTTTAAAACTAGGCATTCATATCTTAAATAACTGGGCATTCCTAACATTAAAACTAGGAATTGCAAAGGTTTAAAAACTAGGCATGCCCATTCTTAAAATTAGGCATTCATAGTTCTAAAACTTAGCATGATTATATTTAAAACTAGGTATTTCCAGTTTTAAATGTAGGCATTACAAAGTTTTAAAACTAGAATTGCCTAGTTTTTAGAACTAGATATTTCCTAGTGATAAAACTAGGCATTCCTAGTATTAAAATTAGGCATTCTTAGCTTTAAAACTAGGCATTAGATAGAAATTGAAAGGCAAAGAGATAGGCAAGCGAGAAAGCGTATAGCAGCACATAAAAACAAAGACCTTCACGCGACGACCACGCTCGACGGGCGATGGGTGGGTGTTTGCAAGGTCCCAGGCTATGACACCAATCAAGCTTAAGATTTGTGCTGGAGGACAGAGGCTGTAGTTCCAACTCCAACGTATGAAGAAAGATCCAAAGATACAGTTGCAGACGCCTAACCAACAGATTCCTATATTATAAGCTATGCATTCCTATACTTAAAACTTCAGATTCTTCAATTTAAAACTAGGCATTCTCCGTTTGAAAACTTTGCATCATTAGAATTAAAACTTGGCATTCCTAGTTTTTAAACTTTGTAATTGCAAATGTTTTAAAAACTAGGCATTTCTATCTTTAAATTTTGGCATTCTTAAATTTAAAACTAGGCATTCTCAGTTTTAAAACTTGGCATTATTAGAATTTAAAATTGGCATTCTCAGTTTTAAAATTGGTACTATTAAATTTAAAAATTCACATTTCCAATTTTCAATCTTTGACATTCCAAAGTTTATAAACTAGAAATGACTAGTTTATAGAATTAGGCATTATGAGTTATAAAATTATGTATTCCTACCTTAAAAACTAGACATTTTCAGATGTAAAACTAGGCATTCTAAAAGTTAAAACTAGGGCATTCCTAGGTTTAAAACTTGGCATTATTCAATTTAATAGTAGGATTTGTCAACTGTAAAAATTGGCATTATTTTAATTAAGACTAGACATTCATAATTTTTAAAGTTTGGCGTTGTAAAGTTTTAAAACTAGGCATTCTTAGCTCTTAAAAACAAGGCATTCATACTTCTAAACCTTGACATTCTTATATTTAAAACTACGCATTCTTATATTTAAAATTAGGCATTATTGACTATAAAACTAGGCATTTATATTTTTAAAACTAGGCATTATTAAATATAAAACTGGGCATTACTATATTTAAAACTTGGCATTCTTCAATTTAAAACTCGGCATTATTGGAGTTAACACTAGGCATTCGCAGTTCTAAAACTAGTTATTCCAAGCTTTAAAACTAGGATTTCAAAGTTTTAAAACTCAGCATTCTCAGTGTGAAAATTAGAAATTGAAAGTTTTATAAAATAATATTTCATAATTCAAGCAATTTTCATAATTGTATATATTTAAACACAGAAAAACATATCATAAAACATCTAATATATAATTTGCAACTAGTATTATTACCTATTAGTCCTTAAAGAACTGCATGAAGAATTCCTAGAATGACTGTAGCTTGAAGAACTCATTTTCTCCCGTTTTGGTTGTGAAATAGAAGAGAATTAGAAAGATATGGAAGTGATCAAAGAAATTGTAATATAAAAGAAGAAATACGTTGTGGAATCTTGAAAATCGCATTAAAATCTGAAAAAAACAGAAAGCATGATTAATTTTTAGAAGCTAGATAGTTTGCGAGGGGAATCGTGGGTTCGTGCGAGAAGACGCATGATGTGCAATCGCGCGATGAGATTGATTTTTGATATTTTTTGCCTTTAATAAAACATCGTCGTTTTTGTACTAGTTACACCTAGCATGGTGTAGCCGAGTGTATGGTATAACGACTCTATTTATAGAGGTTATTGGAACAAAATTAGAAGTTTACTTAAAAGAAATTACCTAAAAAGAGAGGATCCTTGGAGCGGTCACTGGGACTGGTGATGAATAGAGAGGACTGGCTGAACCCTCATCTTGTGAGGGTATATGTGAGATGTTTGTGAGGACCACTCATATGTTAATCCTATTTTTCCGGTGGATATTAATAGTTGTTCAGAAGGTCATTCAAGACCTTGTGGTTGATGTTTAGAAAACTATTCCCGGGTATCAAGTTGATGCGGATACTGCCCCGGTCATGCAAGTTCCTGCTTCTTCGTTCAGGCACCTGTGACCAAGCGATAGGGATTTTATGGATAATCCTAAAGGTGAAGTGTTATTTTTTCGCTCAAGGTCTTCGATGGAGGTATCTTGCTTGATGGAGGACTTTATCATCCAAGATGAGGTGGGTTTTGGTGCTTCTACCTTTGCGCCTCCTCCGGCTTCTGCATCAATAGTGCGTCCTGTAAACGTAGACAATAGTGGTGTTACCTTGTCTTTAGGGGATTCAGTTGGTGGACATTGACGACGATGGTTGTCCTTTTGAGTGACCCCTGTAGGAGGGATTTGTAGTTATGTTTTCCCAAAAGGAAAGTTTTTCGTAATAAATGGTTGTCCTTATAACATGTCTTTTTTCATATTGAATTGTCGATTTGTCTCATGTGTATGTGTGGCCAAAAAGAGAAACCATGTTAGGCTAGCCGTATGGGAGACGTACCGTCTCCCTTTTATTAAGGGTGCCTGTACCGAGGCTGTCCCTGCGAAAAGATGCTTGATCATCTTGTGATTGCGGATGTTTGAGTTAGCTTGGCAGGTAGTGGCCCCACCTTTGCATATGCTCATTTGACCCTGACTTTGACGGTGATTTGACTATTGTTTGGGAAAGTGGATGCATGGTCCCTTCAAATACACTTACATGAGTTAAGTGTGAGTGACGTTCCAACTCACTTCTATTAATGGTGCAGCACCAGTGTACTTGAAATGTTTAGGCTTTTCATCATTTTTCTTTATTAATGTGCCGTTTGAAGGGTTTTGAAATATGAAGAGGTAATATGAAAATATGAAGGGTTTATTAACCTTCTTTTCTTTGTCTATAAATATGAAGAGGTAATATACAAATCGCATGCTTGAGTTTATAGTTGCGAAAAGCCTCTGTATCTGAAATATCGAAAATTCTTAGTAGAGTACTTACCTTTTATTGATGGTTGCTCTTCGCCCTTTTCCATATGGTGCAATCTGTTCCTTGGCGATTGGTTTACGCTGTCGTATGGGTCAGTGCTTGATTGTTAGAACTCCTTGCAATGGTAATCCCCGTAGGGTAATTGTAAAGTTTGGTTGCGCTTTTGAAATGTGTAACCGAGAAGACCAGAATTTTGGGTGGTTTATCGAGGTGTTGAGGATCTACTTAAGTATAATGGACGGGCCTCTGAAGCTATTTGATTCATGCAAATTCTGGGTCTATTTCTCTCGAGTTATTGTGGGGGAATCCATGGTGATGAATTATCACCGGTATACGCCATTTGTACACATATGCGTATTCTGACGTTTCTTTCACACCACACATGCATTCTCCAAGGGGTAGATTGTCATCTTGTGGCTCCGAACACTAAGATTGGCATGTGATATCGGAGTTTTGGGATTATATATTCCGTCTCGCAGTTTGACGGTTTCATAGTATTGTCTGCTTTTCTCTTGGACATCAAGAATCTGGAGGAGTAATCTGGTGAGGAGGATTGAGGAAGAGTTATTGGAAGTTTGTAAGAGGGACACGAGGATAGTACCGATTCCCATTAGTTTATGGTTTTTGTGTGTTTGTTTTGTTTTTTTCTATAATGTAAAGGCGTGATGCCTTATTTTGCTCAAACAATGAAAGGCATTCGACTCTATAAATGTCTTTTTTTTTTGCAATGTTTGGGGAGATGACTAGAAATTTTTTTATGATGATTTTGCCACGGGTGATTTTATTGAGATTTGTCTTGTTCCACGTTTTAGCTAGCTGTCGTCCTTCTACATCTTCAAAGATTTAGGCATCATTCCCGTGAGCCTTAATAACTTTGTACGGTCTTTTCCAAAATGTGTCTAACTTTCACGAAGGCTCTTGCCTGCTAACTTTTTTTCTTTTTTTTTCAAAGAACCAAGTCTCCAGCTTTTATTTCTGAAGGTTGCACTCGGGGGTTGTGGTATCAGGCTGCTGCTCGCTGTAAGGCTGGTCTAGGGGCTGACTTGAGCTACAACAAAAGAACATTTGCTTCCTTACTCTATCCTTTTAAACACCCAGCACTAATTGTATCTTACTAGTGTCTCCGCCTTGGGGGCGGGTCAACTAACACAAAAAAGATACTATTCACTTAACGATTGCCTTTGGGTTCCGAACTCCATATGGCTCACTAGTGCAGTTCCTACATAAGTTCCTTCGGCTTGGAGCTGGAGTCGTTCATCTGTTTGGTGAGAAAGATACCCACTTTAAATATCAGGGATGTAATTTCAATCACCAATAATTGCAAAGAATTGGACTTATCCTAGTAGGGAAAACCCCCCATTCAATGAGATGAGGTAGGTAGGTGTGCAATTCATTGTTCATGGCGTCATCTCCAGTGAGTACAGTGAAGGACTCTTGCCTCACCTTTGACTTATGGCATCATCAACTTGCCTTGATGTGGTAAATGGGCTTTTGGGGTTGACTTTCGAGAGATAGGAATACTATTAGATGTGAAGATGCTACATATTAGATGCTAGAAGCCCTCTGCGTACATGATTGATAGTATCACTACATAGGGGCGGTTGAAGCAAGGGGCCTTCAAGCATCCAAAATACACCGGGGTTGTAAATAACAAAATGATCTGAAGTATCTTTTGAGAAAACAGAGAGCTAGTCAAGCATGGGTTAATTCATAGATCTTTGATCTTTGATTACCAAGGAATACAGATGCAAAGAATAACATATTTTTTCCTCTAACATTCATGGAGTGAAGAGAATAGGACGATAGCCCGATTTTGATTAAATATCCTTTCCAGCGCCTGTCTTGTATTGAGGCCGCTAACGCCAGTCCAATTGGATTAGCAGTTACAACGAGCAAGGGCTTTTTTTTTATCATTGATACGCCCCAGTGAACACGCTTTCTTGCTTTTTTAGGCCTTCTCTATATATAGATTGACTTTTAGAGGTCGGAAGAAAGTATTTACAAGCATCAGCGAGAAAGCCAGGCATCAGAGTCCCCATCTCTATATCTCATTCAAAAGAGCGCGGCACAAAGCTCGACGCTATACAAAGAATACAAATAAAAAACTAAATGATTGCATAGAATTGACTGTACTTATTGTAAGATATTCACTTTCTTAATAGTCTGGAGCAGGATGTCGATCGAGATGGAGTTGGGAACAAACCTATGCTTTCTTAGGGCTTGCCTGTGTGGAAAGAAATTTTCTCGCCGAAGTGGAGGCGCTTTCCGCTGGGGGCCATTAGGTTGGTTTGATGGTGAAGTACTAGCAGAAGGTAAAGAAAACTCGTCAAATCGAGGATCAGAATCGTACTTTCGGTGAAAGGAAATACTACTCAAGAATAAAAAAGAAAATAGGTGCCTCGTCAGAAAGACTTGGGTCGTAGAGGGTTCGACACAGATTGAAATAGGAGCCGGTTCGACAGAAAGCTTTTGAAAACGCAGTGCAACGCTTCTTCGGATACAATTCAATCATTCTACAGCCAAATCTCAATTTGTGGAAAGCCTGTGAGAAGAAAATACAGCTATATCAAATGGCAATTATTGCTACTACGAGAGCTAGAAGATTAGTGTCCGTCGTCAGCAGCTAGTAGGCCGCCAGTAGCTACAATAACTGAAGCTATGTGTGGCACTGGGTAAGAAGTTTGATAAGTATGTTGTTTTAGGTTTTCCTTACCAGCTTATACTTATACTACAATTGAAGCACCTAAAAGAGAATTTGCCTTGCCAACAAGTGATGAACTACAAGTAAAGATAGAGTAGGAACGTCATGAGATTTGTCAAGGAAGGCTAAGATGGCACCTCGCATATGGGTAGAAAGAGGGCGCTTATGCCCCGACGGTGAGGCCTTATAGGTAAGGGCCCATTCCTTTTATCTTAGACATCGATAATTCTTTAAAGTGCTTTCCAAAGCCTGACTTAAGAAAAGTCTTCATCTTTCCTAGTTGCTTTGTTGCGGTGATCCTCTAGAAGTAACAAATTTTCACACAGGAGTTGTTCATTTTGTTCTAGGTCAAAGTAGTTATTTCGAGTGATGGGGGAACCGACTTCTACTGGGACTAAAGTTTCCAAGTTAAAGCATAGACTAAATGGTGATTCTCTAGTGGCTTTTTGCGGTGTGGTTTTCTAAGACAAAAGGACACGTGGCAGTTCTTCAACACAATTAGTCTTTGTATTATTTATCTATTTTTCAGACCCTATCAGATCGTTCTGTTAGAAACTTCTGCGAATCCATTCATTTGTGGGTTCGTGATTGATGCAAACCGTTATCTAGTGCCCAGCTATTCGTAGAACTGTTTAAATGAGGTCGCATCAAATTATCTGCCGTTGTCGATTATGAGAATCTTTGGTACTCCAAATCTGCAAATGATATCTTCCCAGAAGAAATCTTGAATTTGCTTTGAAGTGATTGAACTTAGGGATTTTTCTTTAATCCACCAGGTAAAATAGTCAATCGCGACAATGAGATATTCTTTTCCTCATCGGGATTTTGGGAAAGGTCCTAAGAGGTCCATTTGCCATTGTGCAAATGGTATTGGGGAGGTAATGGAGTTGTATTTGTTCTGTAGGATGTGATGGTCGTTGGAATTGATTTGGCATAAATGGAGGCCCTTACTACTTCCTTGAAGTCTTCCCTTATTATCGATAAGAAAATACCCATATTGCATGATCTTTCTAGCAAGCGCCTTGCTTCCTATGTGTGCCCCACAGGTTCCTTCGTACATTGCTGTCAAGATGTAATTACCTTCTTCACGGGTAAAGCATTTTAGGAAAGGCCAATTTCTCATTGTCCGATACAATTGGTCACAGTGAATAATGTAATGCACTGCTGTAGTTTTGACTTTTTTCGTGCCTGGCCATCCTCATCGGGCAATGAGCCATTCAAGATATAATCCTTGATTGGGGTCATCCAATTGTTTTCGAGGATTACACATAAGATTCTTTGTCGATACTCTTTCTAGCTGAGAGTTCTAACCATACCCTGGAGATCTGGTCCCCGGATAAAGTTTTGGACAATTTTCAGCTTTCTGGTTATTTCTTATTTTATTTTTTCAAATTAAGTGCATTTGAATCGAGAAAGTAGTGCTTTTGTTAGTTCAGAATATTTTTTCTTATTGTCTTCTTTTGCTTCAAACATTCCTATAATGTGTCTGTGAACGATATGTAAATCCCTGTGTACGATGAGCTGGTCCACATTCATTGCTAAAGCATGCAAAGACTCACAAGGAGCGCTTCGTATTCCGACTCATTATTACTGACTTGGAAATTGTGTTTCAAGACGTACACGAATTCCATTTCGGTAGGGATTTTAAATTCTGCTCCTTGATGTTCTTTCTTGCAGACCGTCAACATATAAACTCCATACCATTAGGGGTCTGGTTTTCCTTGTTGCGGAGTGTTAGTTAGGATCGCATTTTCTACAACAAAATCATCCAGGGTTTGCACTTGCACTATTTTTCTTGGCTAGAAATTGATGTGATACTCGCTTAACTCGAGTACCCATTTTGTCATGCAACTCATTAAGTTTGTTTTGTGCAAGATTTCCCTTAATGGTGCGTTTATGAGCACGTCCATGGGATGTGCCTGAAAGTATGGTCAGAGTTTCCAAGCCGATACTACTGAGCAAAATATATGTTTTTCAAACTGTGTATACCGTGTTTCGGTACCTGTTAGTACATGACTCACATAATAAACATGCGACATTTTTTCATTTCACAAAGAGCATATTATAGCACTGGCGGCGTTTTCTATAACAGCTAGATATATGAACAGTGTCTCTCCTTCTTTTGGGGCAACTATAATGAGGGATTGGCTAAGGGCCACCTTGAGTTTGTGGAAAGCTTTTTCCCAGTCATCTGTCCAAAACAAAGGTATTGTTTTCTTTCAAGATTTTACAGAAGGGTAAGTTCTTTTCTCCCATTTTTTACAAGAGTTTGCTGAGGTAGGCAACACATCTGGACAGCTTTTGTATGTCTTTTACATTCCTTAGGGTCTGTATTTTCTGGATGGCTTTTATCTGGTGAGGTTAGCCTCTATCCCTCGTTCGAAGACAATGAAACCTATGCATTTGTCAAATGGTACCCCAAAGACACACTTTTATTTAGTCTCATTCCCGCTAACTGTATTCTTTGGAATGTCTCGATCATATCAATAGGAAGATTAATGATTTTTTTGGATTTAACGAAGAGATTGTCGATGTAGACTTCTATGTTACAGTTAATCTTTAGCGGCCATTTGGATCTAATGGTACTTTTTATAAGCATCTAGAAAATAGAGGACTGCATGGCTTGCGATTATGCCAACAACTTGGTCAATTCGGGGTAATAGGAAAGGTTTCTTCGGGATGGCTTTATTGAGGTCCATATAATCAAGGTACATTCACCATTTGCGTTATGTTTCGGGACCACAACTGGATTTGCTAGCCATTTCAGGTGTTTGATCCGTTTGATAATGCCTGCTTTAAACAATTCTTGAACGCTTTCTCGAATGACCAGTTGTTTTGTCTGGAATGTTCTTTTGTTTTGAATCACCAACGGGGTTTCGATAGATGCATAGATGATGCTTCGTAATATCATGAGATATGGTACATAAGTCATGTGGGGCCCATGAAAAAATGTCTTTATATTCAAAGAGAATATCTCGAACTTCTTGAAGAATAGGATGGGGGAGTATGGTACAGATCCTGATCTACCTTTCCTGGTGGTGTATTACTGATGCTGAATAATTCGAATTCCCCCTGTGCTTGGAAATATTTTTTCATTTCCTGGTCTAGAGTGTGCTCTAAAGCTAAACTTTCAGCTTCTTCTTTGGAAGCTATGGAGCATTCTCAGCTGACAAGTTTATTAGCCATGATAGTGTGGCGCATGCTTCGAATTTGCACCTCAACGATAGTGGAGTACATGGAAATAGCGGCCTTCAGTGCATTTAGTGCCAGACGTCCCAAGATCCCGTTCTACTAGGAGGGAGCGTCAACAATTAGAAAATCTAGTTGTCGAGTGTATCTTTCAATGGTTAAGGGTAGGGTAACACTATCAATCCGGTAGTGAGTTCGACAAAGGGGTATTGTTTGGGGTTCGATGTCCTCAGGAGGAATACCCATTTGGTCGAAAGCATCTTTAAAAAGGATATTTGTTGCACTCCCCGTGTCGACGAGGATTCGTTTGATGGTACAATGATGTCGAGAGTGACGATCAGTGGGGTGTCATCCTCTTTGTTTCTTTGCCTCTTCCGGGTGGTTTTCCATAGTGGTATGGATAACGTTAATTACTTTATGCTCACTCGTATTTGGTGGATGGACAGCCTTTTAGTGACGGTATTCTCGCTTACCTTTCTTATAGTTTCCTTGTCTGTAACCTGCCTATTGAGCAATGAAATCTTTCAGCAGTCCTTGGCGTATAGCATTTTTGATTTCCTTCTGTAACTCGATGCATTGTTCAGTGTCATGGCCGGGGTCTCGGTGGAAATCACAATACTTGTATTGCTAAGTCTCTCATATGTGGAAGTCATTTTAGCTGGTGCTTTGAGGATCTTCATCGATTAAACAAGCTGTAAGATTTCTGTGCATGACTTTTTGAGGGGTGTGAAGGTGTTGATCCTGTTGGCCCACAGACGGGGGCAATTTTTCTGTGAGGTCCGATTATATGGGTGAGATAGTCGCTCTCTTACGGGATGTTGAATATTATCCTGCAAACGATACAGCTTTTTGCCTTTTCCTTTAGCAAATGTATTATCTTGTTGTTCTCACTTGCTTTGGATGCCTATCTCCCCTTTGATAAACTCATGAACTGCGTCAAGCAAGCGATCAACGGTAAGTAATATTTTTGTGGCTAGTACCTTTGTGAGAGAGAGCGATCGGAGATCGTGTTTGTAAGCTTGTATGTGCTCTCGATCACTAAAGTTAGGCATTTTCATAGCTTCTTTCTTGAGTCATTCTGTATACGCTTGAATGGATTCAAATTGGTGTTGTCAGACTGTGAGTAGGTGATCTGAGGCTAGGATGATTTCCTTTTGGACTGCAAAGCGGTGCCTGAATTCCTGTCCCAGGTCTTGAAAACTAGATATTAATCACGGGAATAGCGAAGCAAGCTAGCAAAGAGTTGTATCTCGGAAGGAGCAAGGAAATAAACGGCATAGCGCAACATCTGAAGTGTTATGATCATTATTAGTGCAAGAAATTGAAGGTGTTTTTGTGGGGGTCTGTCGTGCCATTGTACTGTTTGAAACATAGGGTGTTGAATTTTTCTAAGGTGGGTGTTTGTGGGTAGATTTTTGAAAATGGACTGGAGGCTATGTAATTCCAATTGCTATCGTGTGAACTAGATGACGTCCGGATGTCATTCATGATGCTTTGGACATGGGATTGTATAGTTTTGGAAGTGGTCTCTTGGGGGTGATGACGTGTACCCCCGGTATGGACTAGTTATCTCTTATCCCTAATATTGTCATAAGATAAGCCTTCTGATATGGTATGGAAGGGATGTCGGGTGTAAGGATCCACGCTTTCACTTTGGTGGGTTGTTGGCCCAAAGCTGTGAGGACGTGTTTGGGTTGAGGGTATTTGTCGTTTCGTCATGCATAAAATGAAGCTATTGCGGTCGTCGAAGACGGGTTCAGTCATGTACAGTGGACACCAATTGATGAACCTCCAGCTAATATTTGCTCTAAACCCCTGCAAGACAGATAGTAGTTGGAGACCGAGGGGACTAACTCCCTAAGGACACTCCGATATCTAAGTCAGTGAAATACTCAAGGAGAGGTTGGTAGAGAAGTAAAGAGCATTTAATAGCTAGAATTCAGATCAAATCATTAATGAGAGGACAGAGGACCTTTTATTGGCATTCTGCTGGGCTGCTGGCCTTTTGTGCTTGCCATTTAGGCTAGGTTGATTTTGAGCTATAGTGGTTCTTTGTCTTAGGATTTGGGTTGGGCCTTGATATACTAGTAGGCTAAACGATAGGGTCTTATCCCATCAGTACTCTTGCAAGTAAAACGATTAATAGTTTTGTTGATGACTTAGCAAGGGCATTCGCATTTAAAATACATATAGAAGCAGTTAATATTCCCATGTCCATAATAATTTCTTTTACAATTTGAGGATTTGTGACAAAATTCCCAATGACCTTTGGTACAATCCCATTATTTACATGGGAAAGAAAACCTATGAAATACAATAATTATAATAATAAGGTTATTTATATATTAGCAGAACTCCTCAAAATTTAAAGTAATTTTACAAATGTGTTATTAATAAGGTTTGTATATGTTGGTGCATTTTGTTGGTTTCCTAATTCAATAAAAAGGAAGTTGTATTTTTTAAAATTAGTTTTGAGTTAATTATAAAAAACTCATAAAACAAGCTTTTCCAAAAAAAAAAAAAAAAAAGACAACGACAAACTTGGGCAAAAGAAATTTTTGGGGTGCCCTTTTAAGTTGTTGACCGAATCACAAATTTGGAATTAAGAGGAAAATTTATAAATATAAAAACAATTTTATAAAACAATAACTTTATCAATTTTTTTGAAATGGCTTAAACAACTCACTTTCTTTTTTAGATCCTATTTGGTATGAGGAAAAGAGAAAGGGAGAAAACAAAAATGAGAAACTTCCTCGAATCGACATTTGTGCTTGCCTCAATCGACAAAGCGTGGAATCAATACTTTGTGGTTCTCATGATATGTAAAATTCATCTACCTTTTCCAACACCTATGCTGAGAGAGAGAGAGAGAGAGAGAGAGAGAGAGAGAGAGAGAGAGAGAGAAAGAGCTAACCACTAGTGATAGGGCAAAAATCGGGGGGAAGGACAAAGGAAAGAGCGATGTATACATTATTGTTTTTTCCATCTAGCTTTTCTACTACTATCCGAATAGAGCTGCCTAGAAGCTGAGCAGTGTGCAGCAGAGAACTCTAGCTTTCTTTCTATTTGATTGACCTGCTGGATGATAGGTTGCACTGTCCCTTCACTTCGTGTCCTCGGATTGGAACAGCGGGCTATAGAGGCCAGTTCTTAATGATACGTAGTAAAAACAAATCGTAAGATGAATCTTATACTTCCTAGCTAGGAGGACTACCCTTTTTATTGACTTCGCTACTGAGACCCAGATTTCCAGAGTGGAATTCTCTAAAGTAAACCATCAAGAAGCAATCCGGTACCTTGGACGGCTTAGCTGGTTTACAGCCTAATCTGCCTGGCGAGCTACTGGTAAAGGCTAGGGGTAGTAGAGTGTGTATAAAAGTATAGTCCCACATGGGATATAAAAGATATCAGTTGTAAAACTTTGTGGGATTTTTTTGTTGTTCTCATTACTGTGAAACACTAAATATATAAAATTATTGTACCAAAGTATCCTAGCTAATATGTTAGGAAAGATACACTAGCTAAGCTATTATAGAAGTTCAAAAATCAAACTCTAACTATACATGATAACAATTTAGAGAAAATTAAGGAGTACAACTAGCATATTTCAAATATCCTAACATATTTCAACAAGATACATGTGAAATATATGTATGGAATATAAGCATGGGTTTAAACACCTATTGTCACCTTGGGATATCCATTTTTTGGCATAGCAAGGACAATTGCCAAGTAGGTCCTGTAGGTGCTGCTAGGTCCACCAGTCGTGCTCTCGATCCCACTGGCCCAGGGTGTGACATTATGGTATCAGAGTATGGTTACCAGCCGAATGTATGGGAACTAAGTGCTATGACATGAACAAATAGTGCTTAAGGGATGAATGTGAAACCCTAGTCCCACATAGAATACGCATGAAATGTAAGTATGGTATAGAAGCATGTGACTAAGTACCTAAAGTTACCTTGGGATGTCCATTTTTGCATAGTGAGGACGATTACCAAGTAGGACCCGTGGATGCTACCAGACCTATGAGTCGCACTCTTGAGCCTGCAAGCACTAGACGTGGGAGGGGGGGAGGGGGGGAGAGAGAGAGAGAGAGAGAGAGAGAGAGAGAGAGAGAGAGAGAGAGAGAGAGAGAGAGAGATGCTTAGTTGCTTACTTATATTTATAGATGGGATAGATGGTCACTAATGTATGATTCACAAGCACATAATAATTTAGATAAAATTGCATAAAAATCACATATTAATTAGAATATATGGCGTATTGTAGGTAGAATAATGTTAAATTGATGGTTCACAATAATCACATGTTAGTTTAGACAAATTATATGAGATTTTTTAAGGAGAAATATAATGGTTGTTAAATCTGGTTGCTAATATATATGTATATATATTGAGTGCATTATGGTAATTAGTTGCAAGTACACATTAATTTAGATAAAATAGCATAAAAATCACACATTCATTAGATAAATTAGCATATATGGTGTATTTACCAGTCGAACGATATTTAGTTGCTTACTTATATTTATAGATGGGATAGATGGTCACTAATGTATGATTCACAAGCACATAATAATTTAGATAAAATTGCATAAAAATCACATATTAATTAGAATATATGGCGTATTGTAGGTAGAATAATGTTAAATTGATGGTTCACAATAATCACATGTTAGTTTAGACAAATTATATGGGATTTTTTAAGGAGAAATATAATGGTTGTTAAATCTGGTTGCTAATATATATGTATATATATTGAGTGCATTATGGTAATTAGTTGCAAGTACACATTAATTTAGATAAAATAGCATAAAAATCACACATTCATTAGATAAATTAGCATATATGGTGTATTTACCAGTCGAACGATATTAACGTGTGATTCAAGATAATCACACATTAGTTTAGATGAATTAGAATATATATCGTATTTTTTATCCAAAAATATATGGTATTTTTTTAAAGGACATGTACAATAGTTGTTAAAGCGCGTTGTTAATGTATGGCTCAAGGTTGTATTATGGTAATTAGTCATACAATCAAATTCTAACCATCCTTTTAACATCGTAGTCCTATTCAGACTGCAAGGCCTTTTCTTGGTTTTTTGGTTGAAACTAAATATTTGAAGAATAAAATGGGTAATGTTCGTATTTCTTTAGGATTTGATTGTAGGTTTTATGTAGAAAGAACTGGCCTTTCTGGCAGTCTTGGCATCTTTTGGAATAATAATGTTGCAATCTCTTTAGTTGGTTATTCTTCTGGCCACATTGATGTCTCTATTTCTTTTTTGCACTTTGTTCCCTTTTTTTTTACTGGGTTTTATGGGAATCCCAAACTGGATCTTCTTCTTAGGATCTTTTAGGTTGTTTGCATGCTATGTCTGACTTACCTTGAATTATTGCAGGTGATTTTAATGAGATCTTATTTTTGGATAAAAAAACGGGAAGGGCAAGAAATAACTGGCAAATGGAAAATTTCTGAAGCGCCCTCACAGACATTGGCCTATTTGATCTAGGATATACATGACCAAAATTTACATGGAAAGGGCTAAAGCAAGGTAATGATTTCATTTGTGCCCCGTTTGGATAGAGGATTAGTATCTACTTCATTTTCTCAATTATTTCCTTACTGTACGGTCCACAATACCTATATATGTCACTCTGACCATCTTGCTTTTATTATCCTTTTCTCCCGGACCTAACTTCCATAATATGCATAGGCCAAAGAAAAAGCATTTCAAGCCACATTGGCTAAAAGATGAAGAATATTCAATGTATTTTAATAAGCTTTGGCTCCCTGACCCATCTCCTACTGCAGATTCGGTAAGATCTAACTTGAGCTCTATTCTGGAGCACTTGCTCGAGTGGAACAAGGAGAAGTATGGCAACCTTGCACATAGCACCAAAAGGACTCGTTTGAAGCTTGATGCCCTTCGATCCCAACCGTCTTGGTCTGTTAAAGATAAATTAAAGTTAGAGTCGGAATTGGAAAGATTTCTCCCTTGGAGGAGGATTACTGAAAAACATGATCGCGGGTAGATTGTCTTTTGGAAGGTGATCATAAAACTACATTCTTCCATTAGAAAGCGCCATAACAGCACGAACGTAACACCGTTACAAGGATCACGGATGCAAATAAAGTTAATCATGAAGATCCAGTGGGCATAGAGCTCACCATTCATAATTATTTTCATTCTATTTATACCTCTAATAATACTGACCTTGTTTTGTAGGAAGACATGATTGACAGAGCACTAGGGCTGGATGAAATAAGTTCTCTAGAGAAGCCATTCACCGCTGATGAAATATTTCTCGCACTCAAATAGATGAAAGGTTGGAAAGCGCTCGGACCTGATGCCTTGTAGGCATGTTTTTTGCACAAGTACTGGCACATTTTGGGAGAAAAGGCAACAAGCATGACCTTTGGTGTTTTGAACAATGGGGAGGATGTTATTGCTTTCAGTGATACTAATGTTACATTAGTCCTTAAAATTAAGACTTCCTTTGTGGTTAAAACTTTAGACCTATCGGTCTGTGTAACGCCATGTATAAGCTTGTTCTAAGACCATTGTCAATAGGCTTAAGCCTTTTATGTCTTCTATTATTCACGATAGCCAGAGTGCTTTTATTGAAAAGCGTCTTATCACTAATAATTTATTATTGCCTTTGAAGCTTTTCACTCTATGGCCCGGGCAAAATTAATGGCTTAAACCACTTTGCCCTGACCTTAGTACTTTTGACAGGGTAGAGCAGAACTATTTGGAATCAGTCATGCTTGCTATGCAACTTTCTCATTCTTTAGTTTCTCTTATTATAAGGTGCGTTCGTTCTATACGGTTCTCTGTGCTTGTAAATAGTATCCCCACTGCTAGCTTCTGCCCTACTCCTGGCATTCGTTAGGGAGATCCCCTATCCCCATATTTATTTATTATTTGTGTTGAACGTCTGTCCTCCATGATACGCTATTCTAAGAGGAAGGATTTATTCTCTGGTTTGCATTTTAATGCTTCTTGTCCTTTGATTTCTCACTTCCTTTTTGCAGATGATAGCATTATTTTCTGTAAAGCTGCTCTTCAGTTAGAGGAAGCAATTCAGACCATTTTACAGGATTATGCCACCGTTTCTGGGCAAGAGAAAAATTATCAAAAGTCTTCTCTATTTTTTGATAATTTGGTTCCTTTTTCCCTGCTGGACTCCATTACCTCCTTACTTGGCATCCCGATTAAGGAAGGTCATGGAACGTACCTTGGACTTCCCTGTCTTATTGGACGGTCCAAAAAAGAAATATTTCGATTCGTGAAGGACTGATTGTGGAAAAAGTTTAATGGATGGAAGGAGAAAGTCCTATCACAAGCAAATAGGGAGGTCCTCTTTAAGAGTGTAGCCCAGGCCATACCAAGTTATGCTATGTCTTGTTTCTTACTCCTTGTCAACATTATACGCTCCTTGAACTCTATGGTTCTTCAATTTTTTTGGGGAGGGTCTGAAGGGAACAAAAATATATATTGGAAATCTTGGGAAGATCTTTGCAAACCTAAAAAGCTGGGGAGTATGGGATTTAAAGATTTTGAGGGGTTTAATTTGGCTCTACTCGCCAAGCAATGTTGGCGCATATTTACTTCTCCATCATCAATGGTGGATGAATGGCTTCGGGCCAAGTATTTCTCTTTAGGACATTTCCTCTGGCGAAGCCTCCTTGAAGGGAGAAACCTTCTCTCTCTAGGGTTGCACTGTTGTATTGTAATGGTTTCTCTACCCATATCTTGGATAAGTGGGTCCTCTCCTTGAGTGGTTTCAAATTGTCCTTCTTTTTCTTCAATAGGGGTCGAGAGAGGAAGATAGCGGACCTTATTGATTTCAATTAGGGTTGTTAGAGCGAAGATACGGTCAGACACCTCTTCCTTCCTTATGAAGCTGTTGCGATTCTACAGACTCCGCTCAATCCTGGTTGGTCTGAAGACAGGCTTATTTGGCATTTTTCTCCAAATGGTATATACACGGTAAAAACAGGATAGAAGGTGCATGGTGTATGTGAGTTCCACAGAAAGATTTGAGGGGCCATCTACAGTTGAGCAGGAAACTAAAACATAGAATCCTATCCACAGTCTCTGGTTCAACCGAACATCAGAATTTTCTTTTGGAGGTTCACTCAGAACATTCTTCCCACAGGTAGTAATCTCTTGAGACGGGGAATGTATGAAAATCTAACTTGTATCCATTGTGGGTACCAAATAGAAGACGACAGACATGCCCAATTTGACTGCATCTTTGCACAACAAGTTTGGAGCTACTTGCCATTAGGGGATAAGTGGCGGCATATTTCTGTCCTCAGCTTTCTAGATCTAATGCATTCGATTATGTTGTCTTATGATTCTAAGGATTTTTCCCTGTTTGCTACTTGTGCTTGACTAATTTGGTTTGCTAGGAATACGTTAAAACATGAAGGAACATGCTCTTCTGCAAGGGTGATTGCTAGTCAGGATTTGAAACACTGAAGAATTTTTGCGACTCCAGTAATGCTCTGCCCCCTCATTAGGTGAGAAGGATCTTAGTCTGCTTCGAAGACTCTGGTGCCCACCGAATCTTGGAACATTAAAAGTCAACACGGATGTTGCCTTTTCGAAAGATAAGATTGGGTTTGGTATAGTGGTTCGAAACCATCTAGGCATCCCTTTGTTCGTTAAAGCTTTACAACGGAAAGGCTCCGACTATGTGGAATATGGTGAACTTTTGGGTATTATTGAAGGTTATGTAGTTGGTTCCCCTCTGTCAGCATGGCTAATTATTAGGAGTGACTCTCTTGTGATTGTCAGTTGTCTCTTTCTCGATAGGAATGACCTCTCTGAACTTGTAGCCTTAACTTCCTATTTCCTAAATAGTATTGATTTCACTGACATTACTTTCTCGCATGTTTACAGAACGAGGAATATCCCGACCCATCTTTTAGCAAAGCTTATCTTATAATTCCCTACACTCTAGGAATGAACCCGTAACATTCCTACCAATATAGCAAATGCCATTTTGATGAATATTTATAAAATATAAGCTCATTTTGTTTTTTTTAAAAAATACTTTTAACCTCAAGAGATATTATGTGCTTTGAAATTATTAGGAGCCAGCATCGTCGTGGAAACTTGTAATTCTTTCCACCTGACCATTAGCATGATTTCTTTGCTGAAATTGATGTTGGTCAATGGTTAGATGGTATTTTGGTCCAAAATTGTGATTATGTAGTTCTTAACTTTGATTGGACTCTTATTTTCAGAACTACTTGTTATTAGATAAGCGGTACCGAAATGACACAGTTTTTTCATAAGATAGAACTCGCATGTCCATATATGATAAGTCAGCTTTCTTGCCAAAATATATCTTAGCTCTTTATCAGCAAAAACTTCTATAGTTTTGCCTTACACCTTCTATTCTCTAATGTTCGTTTGATATTAATGCAAAGATCGCTTTTTTTTAAAAAAAAATAATAATAATAATAGTAAATAATAATAACACCCCTAATTTGGGCTTAGTTAAAAAAAAGTAAATAAAACATTCTATTCTTACTCCAAGTTCATGTAACGTTATTGTTAGTTACTATTATATTAATTAAATTATTTACTTATTTATTATTTTTTAAAACAATTCTAGTAACTTCTTCAAATATTAAATTTATGTCAAAATTTTCATATCTAACTTAAAAAATATTCTAAACTCTATGAATGTATTTTGATTTTACTAAATTAAACCTACAAATATTTTTCGTAACTCAATTATACTATAAATATTTCTATTTTATTAAATTAGACTTCAAACAATTTTAATATCGCGTCCGCAATCTCGTACCATTGGTCCAGATTTAAAGTAATTATGGAGTAAAGTGTTGCACGGCTTATAGACTTGTCTGAACTTCTTGAGCTCTTACCAATTCATACAACCGAGAAAAGTGTTGTCTGCTAGCTAAGCTCTGATGAGCCATGATTCCAGGAAAAATGCTATGGGCCATTTGGCATGGACCAAAGTTATGACCAAGGCCTAATCAAAATACATACCATAGAAATTTGACAATAGTAACATTTCTCAGTAAGATAACTTTGGTCTTAAAACACAATTTATTTAATATAAATTCTTTTCCTCATAAAAAAACAAGTTTAATAATGTTGGAGAGTCTAAATCTTCTCTAAAAAAACAAAAAAAGATTATATAGCTTCTGCAGGTCATGAGCGTAGAGGTGGATGGATTGCTAGCTTTCTTTAGACACAATCGCAATAGGTGGTAGCTCCAACACTTGTGTTGCGACTCTTACAACTCGATAGATTAATAGTTTTGTGGAGGACTTTGCAAGGACATTTGCAGTCTAAGTATATATAACAACAGTCAAAATTAATTCCATCTCCACAATCATTTCTTTTACAGTCTGAGGGTTTTTTACAACATTCCCATCGACCATTGGCACAATCCCCTTCTTTACACGGCTGCGAAAAACCTACAAAACACAATAATTACAATAATGAAGTTAATTATATATTAGACAAAACCTTTTAAAACATTAAAGTAATTTTACAAAAGTGCGATTAATAAGATTAGTATGTGTCGGTGCATTTCAATTAATAAAAAATTTATACTTTTTTGAAAATTAATTTTGAGTTAATTTTAAAAAACTCATAGAAAACAAATTTTTCTTTTTTCTTTTTTCCAAAAAAAGAAAATTAATTTCTAAAAACAACCTCGGGAACGAATCACAAATTTGAAATTAGGAGGAAAATTTATAAATCTAAAAACAACTTTATAAAAAATAACAACTTTATCCCCAAAAAAATTTGAAAAGGGCTTAAACAATTCACTTTTTCTTTTAGGCCATGGTTGATTTAAGAATTTTAGTAAGGAAAAGGGAAAGGAAAAAAAGAAAAATGAAAGTTCTCTTAACGGAAGTGTGTGCTTGCTTCAGTCGACAAGGCGTGGAATCAAGATATTTGTAATATCTCATAATACCTAAATTTCCTATCCTTTTAAAAGATATAGATGTTTCTACAAGAAAAAAGAGAGAGAGAGAGAGAGAGAGAGAGAGAGAGAGAGAGAGAGAGAGAACTTATTGGGAGAAGCAAGAGAGCAATCATGAAAACCAACTGAAATGAAATATGCCTCATCGTTTTGACGTTCTTTGACAAAGAATAAGGTTAAGGAATTTTCTTTGAAGACTGTGAATTCTGCTTAGTTGTTTAGACAAACTAACATAAATGTATATATATATGTATTTTCTTTAAAGGATATATACCGTGGTAGTTAAAATGCGTTAATAATGTATGATTCAAGAGTGAATTATGGTAATTAATCATACAATCATACTTTACCATCTTTTTAGAAAATTCTGTTATATACCAAATTCATGTCCCACATTGACAAGAATTTTCAAATATTAACAAAAAAAGTAATGTAGTTTAATATAAATTAAGGAACATAGAGCTGATTCACAATAAAATTTTTCCTTATTTTAACATCAAGAGATTTATTTAGAAAAAAACACATACACATACATATACACAATAGAGAGGGTAAAGTATTATTTTAAGGTAATATTATTTGTTGGGTTGAGATATTAGCTATTTACAAACATAAACTATTTTTTTCTTTATATAGTAACAAACTTTGATTTTATCTTTTCCTTATCATAACTATTTTCACTTTTCTCTTTATAACCACAAACATTGATTTATTTTTTTCTAACCATGAACTATTTTTTCTTTCTCTTTATAGTCATGGACTATTTTTGAATGCTCAAATATAGAAATTTATTAAAAATAGTTCACAATTATATCTGAAAGGTAAAAATTAGTTTATGGCTATAAAGAGAAAATAAAAAGAGCTCATAGCTAAAAAAAGATAAAATCAAAACTATAAAGAGAAAAGCAAAATAGTTCATGGATAGAAAAAGATAAATCAAAGTTCATGACTTAAAGAGAAAAACAACAATAGTTTATGACTATAAATAGCTAATATCTCTTTGGGATTTATAGCAAAATACCCTCTGAAAGTTAGAGAGTAAAAGTACTTTACCTCCAAAAGTTAAAAAATATTCACTTTACTCCTCAAGACCATCAATCAATGGTCAAACTAAATAAAATGACAAAAATATCGTTTATATAAGTTATGACTTTTTACAAAATGACCCCTTAAATTTTGATATAACATCAATTTAATCCATACCCTAGTTTATAGTTGTAGCTTATTACAAAATATTTTTAAAAGTTTTGAAAAAAATTCTTTTAGTTAAATATTCCTTAAAATTTTGATTATTTAACTCGAAAAAAAGTAAATGATCCGTCTAAGGGAAAATCGCATATGTGAGTCTAAACTTAATTAAATAAAAAAGAGAAAGAAATATTTAGCTATAAATATAATGTGAGATTATGTAAATATGAAATACTAGGTTCTGTCACTAATTTATTATAATAAGTACAAAAAAGAGAAATTAGTTATAAATAACAATGAACTATTTTAACTTTCTATTTATGGCCATGAACTTTTATTTATATCTTTTTCTAACCAATATTTTTACTTTTCTATTTATAGTCACAAATTTTGATTTTATCTTTTTCTAGCCATAACTATTTTTTTTTTTTTTTTTTTTGGAAACAGCCATGAACTATTGAGAGGTAAAAAATAGTTTATGACTATTTCCAACAAAAAAAGCTCATAGCTAAAAAAAAGATAAAAATTAAAGATTGTGCTATAAATAAAAAAGAAAAATAGTTCATTATTAGAAAAATATAAAATAAAAAGTTATAATTATAAACATAAAAGTTAAATGTGTTCATGGTTATTTATAACTAATTTCTCTTACAAAAAATTAATAATATTTTCTTGAAAGAAAAAAATTAGATTTTCTTAATTATTTTAATACTTTCTTAAAGATATTATTATAATCCTTGTTACGATAAATTACTACAAATCTTAATAGGTTAAGATATTTATTAAAAGTATTTTGAAAAAATTATTAAAAACTTCAAGATAAATATTTGAAGTTAACAAAATCTTATATTCTGTTTATATACGAATAATTGTTTTTCATTTAATTATATTTAGAATCACCATACTATTTGCCTTAAATAATCAAGTTTGAGTTATATAATTAATTTTTCAAAGAATATAGACTAAAAAATATTATTTCAAAATTTTTACAAGTATTTTATAATAACCCATAACTATAAATTAAGGTATGGATTAAGTCGATATTACATTGAACTTTAGAGATTATTTTGCAACAAGTATAATTTACAAAAAGGGTATTTTAGTCTTTTTATTTAATTTAACCATTGAGTAAAGTTCATGAGGGTAAAATGTTTCTACTCCTAACTTAACTTCAAGGGGTATTTCGCTCTAAATCATATTCATTTATTTTGGTTTAGATAAATTGCTCTATAAATATGGTAACTATTATTTCTTAGATTTGAGAAATCTTTATATAATCAGTAGTTATACAGTAGACTTCGAGTATTCTGTGCAAGGTACATCCTGCTGAAGAAACGGCATCATACCCCTAAAATATCAAAAAAATAAAAAAATTATCCCAATCGCTGCGAAAACAAGTGATGCACTCGCGTGTGAGATGTTCCATAAGTTATGTATTAATGTTCCTTGGGTGATGTGTTAATGTTTCATGAAAATATACTATATGTTTCATCAGTTATATGTAGGTTTCCATGAGTTTTATGCTAAGTATTCTTTGTTATAATGATGTTCCACATATTATGTGTTAAGTTGAACCAGTAACATGTAACTTTATCACCGATCTATATTGAAATAAAATACATCACGACTTAATATTTCATGGACGATTACTTACGTAATCATGGAATTACAGTTATATTCCAATGAAACATTAGTAATTGAAAAATATCAATTTCACAGGAAAAAATATCATTAATATGAAAACAAAACTGCTACTGCCATTTGGAACGTTAGCAATTAAAATATGGAACTATAATTATATTCCTATGAAACATTAAAAATTGAAATATGGAACTTTGTAACTCCAATGAGATAATAATACTAATGTTCCATAGAAATAGTACTAATGTTCAATGGATTATGTGTTAATGTTTTATTAAAATATAATACATGAGAGTATAATAGATATTCTTTTAGTTCTCTACGGGTTTCCAGGAAACATTAGCAATTATAATATGGAACTATAGTTATATTCTCATAGAACATTAGAAATTGAAATATGGAACTCCGTAACTCCGGTAACATAGTACTGGTGTTCTATATAAATAGTGTTGATGTTTCATAGATTATGTGTTAATGTTCTATTAAAATATGATACATGAGAATATAATAGAGGTTCTTCAGTTCTCTACGAGTTTCTATGAGTTTTGTGTTAGGTTTGTTTTGTTGTAATAACGTAATTCCGTGAATTATCCGTTAATATTCTATGGGAATAAAATATATGTTCCATACTCTGGGTTTTTATGAGATTTTCATATATAACAAAATATAACTTTAACAATGAGAAACTCTATCAATCGCACAGAAAAACAAACATTCTCTCCTCATCTCCTCCAAATAATGATTTTACCATAATTCTCTATACAAAAAAAAAAAAAAAAACACTGAATAAGATTAAAAATATATATATGTCAAATAATATGAAAACAAAGTTGTTACTGCTATTATGGAACATTAGCAATTGAAATATAGAACTATATATAGTTATATTACAATGGAAAGTTACCAATTGAAATATGGAACTCCGTAACCCGGTGGAATATAATTTTAACACCCAGAAAAAATATAATTACATAAGAAAAAATAATTCTTTATCATCATCTTCTCTATTAACGATTTTCACATAATTCTCCATAGATTTGTCTCATACAATACACTGAATAAGATGAAAAAAATCAAATAGTATGAAAACAATGTTTTGATTAGATAAATCTGGAGAATATTGGTGAATAAAAGGAGAAGGAATGAAGAATAGAGGAAATGAGAAGGAGATGCGGAGGTTGCAAAGAATTTGAGAGAGGAGAAAGTATGTGAATGCATAAAACCCAAATATTTTGTATCATATCCAAAACGATGTGTTCCACTAGGAGAGTACCATGCATGGTATACCGGGGTGTACGATATAATTTGTGTTATATAATGTATTTTTTTGGTGATTTTCAAAATTTAAACTATTTATTTAGGTCTATAAGAACAATAGAAATTTGTTTAAGTTTATATATAGATATTCTTTTTTACACGGTACATATCAATAAATTTTTTTTTTGACTGGTCACGAGCTTCAAAATGGACTGATCATGCGAGTCCCAAGATTCCAGGATTGAGAACTGTGCCAGCCCGAGATCCTTGAACTAGTGAGCCAGCCTATCATGTTGGTCCTAGGCTTAAAGCCCAGACTAGAACCACTTTAAAGAAAAAAAGATTTTTAATGACGAAATAATTTTCCACTAAAAGTCAAATTTTCTTCATTAAAAGTTTTGGTGACGAAAATTCCATCCTCTATGAGATGTCGTGGGAAGTTATAGTGACAAAATTTATGTTTCATCACCAAAAGTTCAACTGTAGTGACGAAACTTATGGCCTTTAGTGACGAATGTTTTTGTCACTAAAAGTTTTGAAATTCTTTTTAAAAAGATTGTTGTTGCACTAGAAAGTACAAAGAAATACCGATGGTTGATACCTTCGGCATCCCGTCAGTACAAAAATATTACCGACAGATACCTGACTGTCGGGCCCTTCACATCGATAATAATTTGTGTCGACAGTCATCCATCCGTACCTATTATTCCCGACGACGTTACCGACAGAAATTTATTTTTTCGTGTATGTCAGCAGCCAACGGCCCTCTTCCATCGGAAACAAATACCGACAAGAACAGTTTTCCATTGCTAAGCTTTACTGAAGATAAGGCTTATGGCTTCTCTTTCTGTCAGTGATGCTGACGACTTCTACCAATAGAAGTTGCCGACGGTTTCTATTTTTTAAAAAACTTTGTTTGCTAAGGTCAGGCCATTTCACGTCGGTAATTTTGTTTTATATAATTCGTAAAACAAACCCGATACTTCCTGAAATGCAAACAAAAAAACCAACAGCAACAGTATATATTCATAAACTCATGCTTATACATAAAACATCAAACCCATAAAATATCATAAACTAAAAATCAAACCAATAAAATATCCATAAACTAAAATATTCATAAAACATAACATGTACAAGTATCAAACATCCTCGATATTCCTAACATCACTAGAGGGCAGGGAAGGCGGGAAAGGGGGGTGGAGAGGATCAACAGTGTTGGTGCTCGGGACATCAAAAGAAAGGGCTCAAATTTGTTAGTGCTATAAAATTTAAATTCTAAGAATGATTAGGAGAAAGAATTGTTAGTTCCATAACTTCTAAGTTACAATTATAAAGTTTAAATTTTAGAAACACCATGAAAGTCTTATATAATCTTATAGACTTAACAAGAAGATATAAATTATAATCATTTATAATATTTATAAATAAGGTTCCTCTATTTTATGTTTAACAAAGTTTCTCTTAAAGTATTAAACAGTTCAAAATTCTCCTTTCATTTTAAGTTTTACATTAAGTTATTACTAAAACATTTAAATTTTTAATAAGTTCAGAAAAATTTTGGCAAAGTTCCCTCTGTATTATGGACATTTTCCAAGTACACAGGTCACCCTAACAAGCAACAACCACATATCAAACAAATAATTAAGAGTAAGGGCTCCCCCGTAAAGCTTTAAAGAGTCAGCTCCCCTTAAAGCTTTAAAAAGTCGGGGTTCCCCCGTAAACTTTAAGGAGTCAAGGCTCTATCGTAAAACAAAATTTAAACTTAATAAACACATACCTCTAATGGGTATATGATGGAGAATAAGTCACTGAAATCCTCACGATGAAAACTATAGAAAAAAAGATAATAATATTTTTTAGCATACTTAAAACTCAAAACTTAAAAGATAATTTTAAAAAAGTATTACATTTCAAATAATCTTAAGACTATAATATTAACAATGAAATAATAACTAAATAATTATGTTTTAGACAAAAAGGAAAAAAATTTATTTGAAAAGAACTTTGATCACATGAACCACACAAGTTATTAATCACATTGTTGATGTGATTTAATATGATTTAAGTAGTTAAAAGTATGAATATTCCTCTAGATTTTGAGAAATCTGTCTTGTTCTTGCATTGCAAAATGGACAAATTATATGTTTCATAAATCATAATATTTTGCTCGCACAATAGCATGAATGCACGATTTTACCATCAAAATCATACGTTAAGACACTTGAAAATGGCATCAAGAAACATTTTTCATGTGCTAAACGCGAGGAAATTTTTCTTCATACATGGACATGGCATCAAGAAACACTTAAGCATGATTATTTGAAGGAGAGAAGGACTTTCATACGTGCAAAAACGAAATTATCAACAGCTTAAAGAAAACAAACTTAGTACATCAGTAAGTATGTTTGGATAAAGAGTTCTCTTTTTCTAACTCTATAGGATATCGTTGTCCCTAATCAATAAACAGAAGATACTTGACATCTTTCGTGATTTCATTATCTAAAGCTTAATTAGGACAAAAAAAAACTCTAAAATTTCTATAACCATATCTACACACACGATGCGAGAGTTTTAACTTATGCAAAAAAGCAGCCAAAAGAGGTCTCTAGATAATGACTCTCTATAAATCACATGCACAATTAAAAATAAACATATCAACAATGGAGGAGAAGAAAACTATATCTAACTAATCAGTAACAATAAAAAGCCTACTTTCTATTTAATTAACAAAATTCTTTTTAATTAAGAGGAGCAAAAGTGATCAACAAGGCAGGGTACCAAACAAACCAATCATAAGATCTACTGAGTGATGAAACAATTAACACAAAGTTTTGAGCTCCTCGAGTTTTGCTTCATCACGATTAAAACACATGGCAACCCTCAATCTAAAATTAAGAGTCATATCAAATACTAAACTCGAAAGTTATATCCCGAGAAAAGAATTTAGAAGTCTAGAACTTCTCTAAAGCCCTCCCTTGTCCCCGAAACACATTCCTTAAGTGGTTCAAATTCACGCTCTACCAAGTACTTTTGATGATCCTAATAGAACTTAACAAGGAGAAAATGCCATCAATAATATATTAATGAATGTATTCTTGAACTTCCAATGATCCAAAAACCAAAATTAATATAAGGATTGTTTAAATAAATGAATAAAACTCAGAAAAATACCATAGGAAACTTCTCTGAGGAGCATCATTACTGATCAAGGCATCATAAATTCATAAGACAATAAATTTAACACAAAGCGTTAAAAAATATAAGTTCTTTTATAAAAGATTGAAAAAACTTTGGGAGAGTTTCTTCTGTATTACGGACATTTTCCAAGCACACAAGCCACTAAAACAATCAACAAACACCCAACCACAGACAAAAAATTAAGAGTCAGGACTCTCTCATAAAGTTTTAAAGAGTCAGGGCTCCTCCATAAAATTAAATGTAAACTAATTAAACACATACATCTAACGCGTATATGATGGTCAATATGTCATTGAAATTCTTACCAACAAAACTATAAGAAGAAAGAGAATAATATTAAAGTAATAGATACTGTGAACTTGGATAGCACAGGAAAAAACAAAGCACTACATCCAATTAGAAATATAGTCATTTTAAACATTATACACAAGAATTAGGAGTTTTAAAAACAAGATAATTTTTAAATTAAAATACTCCTTATATCCTTAATAAATAAAGAGAACAAGAGAATGTGAGTGAAATAAATGAATAAAAGTATGAGTAATGATAGAAATATAATAAAGGCTCACTAAAAAGTATTAATAAACTTATATTTTTATTATTCATAATTCTCAAAATATATATTTATGACTGAGTGTCGTATATATATTTTATATATGAAAGGTAATTTTGTTGTTTGACATTTAAAACTTATATATCTCATCTAAATAATAGGATAAATTTTAAAATTATACATTATCAACAATAAAGTAGACTCTCTAAAAAAAACTAACAAAGTTAGACATAATCTCATTGTGAGATTAACTCACATAATATTCACACCTTATTCTTATTTTTTCTTAGTTATTTTATTATATTACTAGACAAAAAGGTTGAACATAAAATTTGTACTCTTAGGAGCATATATATTTCTTCTTTTACAAACTTTTTATTTATTTTATTCCTAAGTTTCTATTGTATTTCTTGCCTTTTCCGTCTTCAATTCCCCCCCCTCCCCTTATTTCTCTTCCTTTCTTTCTATCCTCATTTCTTCTCCTCAAAAGATCAAAAGATATGATCCAGGCCAAGCAAAAGCTAATCTCTTCAAATCTTGAAATTTAATATCTTCTTGATAGTTCAATGCCATTAAACCCCACGTTCCTACTATTCACTCAAGCTACTTTATTTATAGTGTACTAATTATATCAAATCAATACCCTAAAACCCATCTCAAAAGCATCATTCATCCACTTTCCCTACCCCAATAACCATTTCAGTGTTTCTTATAAAGATTTTTTGCAAGTCATAAAGCACTAAAAGAAAGAAACAAAGATGCCTTCTATTGTAATAATACATCAAAATTATAGAGAAAGTAATAGTACTGTCTTTATGATAATAAATAAATAAAACAGTACCAAGGTCTCCTGTTGTTCTGTTGAAGACCATTGATGGAGTTCCGGCGGCAATAGCGACAGTGAAGGCTCTAACGATGGCGGTAGTGAGCTAATAAGAAGAAGAAGAAGAAGAAGAACAGGGAGATAATTGAGACATATATATATATATATAGAGAGAGAGAGAGAGAGAGAGAGAGAGAGAGAGAGAGCTGGAAAGAAGGTGTTGTCGAACGGTCAGTGACGGCAGTAGAGAACGACGGCCGTCGGTGGAGTTGTTGAATTGTCGCAGGAATGGAGAAGGGGAGGGTTTTTGGAGGAGAGGGAATAAATTGAAGCGGGAGAGGTTTCCCCCGATTTCAATTGAAATTCTGAGAATTGTTACCGAAGGTACACCGATGCCCAATCCATCGCTAACGAATATTTAAAAGTTACCAAGTTATCGACGATCAACGTTGTTGGAAACACTAGTAGTACCAAAATTGAAATACCAATGGAGCCAATTTCTTTTTCCACCAACGCCGGTAGTTTCTGTTACCAATGTGTGTGTCATCACTAGATCCGTCAATGCTTTTTAATATGTACTGATGGAAGCCTACCGTCCCTGAGGTTGTCAATTAATTTACATACTGACGGTTGCTTCCATTGGGAAAATCCGTCGTTTTTTGGCGTAGCTTCTATCTCCAAAAATTTTTGCTTAGTTAAAAGGTAATCTGTCATATTCTAAATACCGTTAGAACTCCAACGAACTTACCGACGGAACAAGAGACCATCAGTAAGTTCCATTGATAAACAGTCATTTTATTGTAGCGCTTGGGGGGGGAGGGGGGAAGAGGGGATTGACCGCACACACCTAGTACATAATAAAAGTTTAATTCCTAATTCACACGAGTGCATTAGCCCCACGCGCTTGGTATAAATGAGCCACATATTTAAAATCGAAGTTTAACATTTTCAAGCACGACTGCAAGTTATGAACCACTAGCCTCCCACCCTTACCACTATACCATTACTAATTTTGTTAAAATAACCCCTTTTATTTTATTTATTCTTTTCTTATTGTTGGTTGTATACTTAACTCTTATTTAGATATTTAATATTAGAATAGTAAAAAGAATTAAAGTAAATTTTTATTCTCTATAAAATTAATCTGTTATATATCATTTGCATAAAATATCATCAGAATGAACTTATAATGTTTGACTTAGATCTATGTTCATGTTTTTAAATGATATTAAATAAAAACATATTTTATATATTAATTCATCAATTCCATTGAAATTCATTAAATACAATTAATATAATAGTCTTTTATATTATATAATTTATATACAAACAAATTTATATATATTTACAAAGAATTCTTGCCTGCAAAATAATTAAAGCAAAAAAAAGAGAAATCTCTAGTAACAAATAATATTTATAAAATTTAAAAGTAGTTACAATATTTGAAAAATTCTCGTCTAAAGAATAAAATTTGCTGATTCTTCTCTTTTGATTTGTTTCGAAGGCTTCGCAACTTAATCTCGGAGTTGCCGAAGAACTTTCTCTTTACTTGTCAAAGAAGAATTCGAAGAACTTCTAGCCTTGAAATCGAAGGCTAGTCTTGACTTGAGACTTTAGATGAAGAATGCTTCAAAGCTTCAACACTTTAGCTTGGTGGATTTCCTGTGTCCTCTTTCCTATACCTTGTCCTTCTATTTATAGATACAACTTGAGAGGGAAAACCTCACATTTGAAATTTCAAATAATTTATTTCTAATATTTAAGAAATAAATATATATGAGGTGGAATTATTTCATTGACCAAGTCATTCTTCATAGATGACATGGCACAATTCTATTTGTTGGATGACGCCTTAAATCCTCATTAGTTGGAGCTTTCCAATATTGTTACTTGTCTAATTTTTATTGGTTGAAAATATTGAAATTAAAATGGAATTCCAATAAAAAATTAGGGATTCAATTTACAAATTTTCTAATCCATAGATTCTAAGATGTAATTGCTTCATGTCCACAGCCATTTCTAATCCAAGAATGAGTGGCTGATACTCGACCATGTTATTTGAGCACTTTTCAGTCAAGGTAAATGAACATGGCAAGTTATCACCCTCAGATGTCACGAACACTACTCCTGCACAGCTCCATCTTGATGTACAGCACCAACAAAATACATCTTCTATGGAGGTAGGATTTCAATTAAAAACACATCTTTATCACGTAAATCATCAGTCAACTCCCATTCTACCGGTAGAGGGTATTCAACTAAAAAGTTAGCTAACACTTATCCCTTGATAGCCTTTTTGAGGAACATCCTCTAGCCCGCGATTAGCCGCGCTATAGGAGACACGTGTACACCGTCACGGCGAGCCATTATATAATCAATTTTAGCTTCAGTTCCTTTCCGTTAATTCAATATCTGTCTGCCCTTCTTCGTAAGTAGCCGGACTTGGATCTTCGTAAGCAACTGGAACTATAAAAAGGAAATTTAATTGGCCCTCTAAAGGCTATAGCCCTGTTTCTTTTGTGCCAGCCTTCCTTTCCTTCCCGCCAAAGCTATACAATTTCAAATTGTTGGAGTTGTAAATACCACCTTGCTAGATGATCAAACAAGACAGGATTTGTCATCATATACTTGATTGGATTTGCTTTGGAGATTAGATGCATTGTGTGCACTTGAAAATAATGTTTCAACTTTTGGATGGCAAAGATTAGATCCAAGCATAACTTCTCAATCGATAAATACTTAACTTCATTAGGAGTCATCATCCTGCTTAGGTATTATAAAGCATTTTCTTTACTTTTTTCATTTTCTTGAGCAAGTAAGGCTCTCACAGAACGTCTTTCCATGTATAGGTGCAACTAAAATTGTAGCTTTTGTAAGATAAGCCTTGATACTTTTAAATGCATTACTACATGCATCATCCCACTCGAAAGCTATCCATTTTCTCATCAAATGAGTGAATGTTGACATCTTCCTGCAAGATTTGATATGAATCGGCATAGATAAACTAAACTTCCTTGTAAACTTCTTACTTCATTCACAGTTCGAGGCTTTGGTATTTTCACAATAGTATCAATTTGAGCTTGGTCAATTTCGATACCAAATTTACAGACAGTGAAGCCTAGAAACTTTCCTGAGGTAACTCCAGATGTACATTTCAAAGAATTCATCTTTAATTGATAACGAGGAAGCCATTCAAAAACTTTCCTTAAATGGTCCAAATGGTCTTCTCGTTTTTGTGACTTCACCACTAAATCATCAACATAATACACAACGATTTTATGGAGCATGTCATCAAAAATTCTTTGCATTGTTTTTTGATATGTCGTACCTGCATTTTTCAAACCAAAGAGCATTACTTTATAACAGTAAATACTTTTAGGTATGCGGAAGGCTGTCAATTTTTCATCCTTTGGAGCCTTGAGTATTTGACTATAGCTAGAAGATCCATCTATGAAACTCAAAGCCTCATGAGCAGTTACAACATCAACCATGATTTCAGTAATTGGAAGAGGAAAGTCATCCTTTGGGCATGCATTATTCAGGTCTCGAAAGTCAATACAAACTCGTAGTTGCCCATTTTGCTTACACACAGGCATAATGCTTGTATCCATGTTGGATATTTGACTTTACGAATAAACTCAGCCTCAATTAATTTGTTGACCTTATTTTCAATTTGAGGAATCAATTCAGGATAAAAACGTCTTTGAGCCTGCGTTATTGGCCGAGCACTTCTTTTTATAGCCAAGTGATGGACAACCACTTTTGGATCTAATCCTGACATTTCTTTGTATATCCGAGCAAAGACATCCTTGAACTCATGTAGAAGTTGAGCATAGGATTCTTCTTCTTTTGGCGTCAAAAGTGAACTTATGTCGATTTGGCGCTTATCATCTTCACTGCCCAAGTTAACTTCTTTCAATTCATGTATGGTTCTTTTAACATCTTCTTTAAGTTCAGGAGGAGCATCTTGATCATATTCTTCTTTATAGTTTTTTGGATCGAGAATGCTGATATATTAGAAGTGACAATTTCTTCATCATCCTCCTCATTTTTTCTTCTTGCAGGATTGCTTGTTGAATTATCCACACCAAAATGGACAACAATTTGGGTTTTTCTATTTTCCATCTGGATGTTTTCCGCAAAAATATTTTCATCCCTTTGAATGTATCCAACTCTGATAGATCATTCAATTTCCCTAACAAGCGTAATAGTTTGTCGAGAAATAGGACTTGGAGTGGCACTATGCAAAAATGTAACAAAGTTTGATGGTCCTACACTTTCTTCGTCTTTTTCCTTTGGCCTTGCCACCACAATAGTGTATAATTTGGCTTTCAACACTCTGCCGCAAACAAGAAGTAGTTTTCCTCCTCATTCTAGAAGGAATTATGTTACAATAGCTGTTTGCACCATCATCCAAACATGGCGTCATTCCAATCCTTTCTTTCAATGAGAATTTCTTCGAAAATCCATGTTTCTTAAAAGAAGGCTTTCTTAACATCTTCTTTGTCTTTGTCCCCAAACGCTCAAACACAGAATCATGAGGATTTTTATTCCCCAGTCGATCGAAAATAGAACTTGGGTTAACCTTTAAATCTTCATCTTCCACAGAGATATAATGATTATTTTTCCTTTTTATTGTGATTCGCACAGAAGAAGATGGTTTATATCCCAACCCAGCATGCGAACTTTCCACAAAATGTCCACTTTCTTTCAACATTCTCTGAGTTTTATTCAAGTCGTGCACTTTTGGACCAATTACTTCAAGAATGAGCTTACCTAAAATATTCGAGCTTTGAGGATCATATCCAGCTTTGGCCAGAAATTTGTATATATTGGGATCAAATCCTTTCTCAGTTCTTCTAACAGGCAATATGACATGCTCCACTTTCAGTCCATGTTCAGGATGCACAAATCCTTTCAAAATATAAGTCCAAAAGGATCGTGCCAGTGCTCTTTGCCCCCTTGATTAAAACCTTATATCATGAGGCGGCTTTGAGACATTTCTTCTGTAGCAATTTCCAATTCTTTTAAATTCGCATAGGAAGAATATTGACAGCAGAACCTCCATCCAACAATATTCGATTCACCTTCTTTTCACATATGTAACCAGACACAAACAAAGGTCCATTGCGAGGCTTTGAACCCAGCAATAGGTTGTCATCATTGAATGTGATTCTGGTCATACATTCTGTAGAATTTTGTGTAACCACATTTTTGTCATGCTTGTCATCTAGCAGAGGAGATTTGCTTGAAGAAGTATCTTTCTCTTCACAATGGATAGAAAAACAAGACACGGTCTCAAATTCATTCAGCAACCCTTTCGGAAAGAATTCTCCTAAGGTAATTAGTTGCCGATGTTAAACTAAGTTACATCTTTTAGCTAATCCCTTTTGGGAGCGGCAAATTTGTTTTGAGTCATTTTTCTTTTTACCAATTTATTTCGTTTAATTGGTTTTCTATTTTCTTGCTTTTATTTGCCACTTTTTTCAATGTTTCACAACTGTCCATCCTTCATAATCAGAGTTAACTTCACTCTCAACCATAGTCACAGTACAGAATTCTCAAGAAATCAGTTAGAAACGCTTTACACATTACTTTGCAAGAGGAAACTTGTTGAACTCTCAACATTAATTCGTGTGGGATCAAACTGCCCAAACTTGATCATCACAAGCTGAGGGACAGAATTAGATTGATTAAGCTCTTTGGACGGAAGAGATCCAAGTCTTATGCTTATCTAGTTTGCAGAAACTTTATCTTCTTCCAGCAAAATTTTTCCTTTACATGCCAACTCCATGATTTTGTCCTTGAAGATGAAGCACTCTTCAATAGGATGACCAAGAAGATGATGATACTTGGAATAGTTTGGATCTGTAGTTCATCCTGTGTTTCTAGACATTTTATCTCAGGTAGCTCAATCGTTCCTGCCTTCAACATTTCATCAAACATTTCTGAAGCATCTGAATCCAGAAAAGGGTACACTTTTCCTTGCATTTCTTTCAAGGTTACATCTTTTTTGCACCATCTGGAATGGTGTCTACTTTCTCTATAAGCTTTTTACGAACTTTTGTAGAAAATTTTACAAGTGCGACAATCGTTGCATTAGATTCCTTAGCCATCGGAGAATATTTATTGACTTTCTTGATATCTTGCTTCTCCTTCTACGCAGCTCTGAAACTGGAATACTTTGGTCTCCATGTGCTTTGAGACTTAGTTCCATGTCATGCGCACGTGTGGCCAATTCTTCAAAAGCCTTTGGTTGAATTCCTTTGGAAATGTATTGGAGACCCCAATTCATACCTTGAATGCACATCTCAATTGTAGATCTTTCACAGAGTCTATCTCTACAATCTAAACTTAAGCTTCTCCACCGATTGGTACAATCAATTACAGGTTCATCTTTCCATTATTTTGTATAGCTCAGTTCTAGCATACTTACAATTCGATGATTTCTATAAAAGTGATTCAAAAATTCATTTTCAAGTTGTTCCCATCTATCAATTGATCCTGCTGCAGCATTGGTGTACCAGTCAATTGCATTCCATTTGAGAGACGAACGAATTGCTTGATCAGGAGATCACAATTAGTTCATGCATTGTTGCAAGTTTCAACAAAATGTGCAACATGTTGCTTGGGATTTCTTTTGTCGTTGAACTGCTACATCTTGGGGGGTTGATATCCCGCTAATATTTTGAGGTTATCGATCCTTTTGGCATAGAGCTTTACATATGCATAGGAATGCTGGAATTCGTAGACAAAAACATAATTAAAAAAATTTACGAAAACTATCAACAGGATCCGCATATATCAGAAAAACCGATTGGAGAAAAAACTACCTTAATGTTTTCGATGCCGCTAGGTGTGGAGGCATTGTTGTTTACGCTTCGCCCTCTACCAGTATCCACGCGACAACCTTCTCTGCAAGCAAACGGGATGCTAGCCCCTTGGCGTTCTGAAAACTATTCATAATGAACCCTAACTATTTGGTAATGCTTCGGAATTTTAGAGAGAGAGAGAGAGAGAGAGAGAGAGAGAGAGAGAGAGAGAAGACACAATTCTCATCATTCTAGGGTTAAAGGCTCTCCTTTTTATCAGCGGGAAAAAAACTACTACGGAAAGGCTAAACATAACATTTTATAGCTGTTCACATCAAAACCCTAGTTGTCATCTAATGACGGTTTAATCTCGTCCGTCTATTCCTATAATCATCCAAAAGTTGGATGAATATTATTAAGTAATTAATTTCATTTATTTGATAAATAAATAAATAAGTTACATATTTACCTTCCAATATACAACACGGAATCTGATCCCCTTTTATATACGTTCAATAAATCTGGACACGATCTAGATTCATTAAGCGTGGACATCATGCTCACAAGATCGTCTATGCGTGTGACCCTGTAGGTTCACTTAACGTTGACAGTGAATAAAAATGTCCTAGATATTTATGCATAAAATATAAGTTGTCTCTAGTAAGGCATTATGCTTACCTAAGTTAAGTAAAAGATATGATAACCTAATATCGGTTTTAATATTTAGTCCTTTTATCACACGATATCCTAATTAAGTATAAGTCATGGACCGAGTCATCCTTATAAAACTTAATTACCCATTTACTTGATCACCAGACAGACTGTTCCGACAAATAATATTAATAACACCTTATTAATATTTATTTGAGCATGGCCATGTGTATTATCCAGTCTTCCTTATCAAGGGGCCCATAGATATCTCTTTTTAATAAGAGAGGGACAAATCTCTTTTACTATCTCTAATATTCAAGCTATGACAAGAAAATAACCCAACCAATAGTCATAATAATCACCTTATTAAAAGTGATAGTTGACTATGTCAAAACATATTTTCTCCCTATGCAAGAAGCATTAGAAACATTTGGTCAAAGGACATCAAATATAAAATTGAGAAGAAATACTTATGACTTAAACTCATGTAATATTTCTTCTTCACTTTGGGTCATGTCAATACAATGTTCTCAATATGTATTTATGAATTGATTTTATATCTCATATTCATGATCAGTAAAACTTGATCATCAATTAACTTCATACTAGTTTAATAATACAAGATGTAATAAAACTAGGGACAAACATAGTATTTTATTAGCAAGAAAGGTTTTACTATCAGTGACATACTTGATGACCAAGAACATAAAATATAATTCAAAATACAAGCCTCATAAATCATAAATATAAGTCAATTGGTTTAAGGCATATACTAACAAGGAAGACTTAGCAGTTCCTTCATAATTGTCATTGATCGTCCCCATGATAAAGTCCTTTATTTGATCTATCGAAATTGACCCATCAGATGAGACTTGGATGTTGTGAGCCTCCTTTGCTGATTTAGAACCTTCTCCAGTTACAGTTTGTTGCTTAACAACCTTAGAAAATCCCAAATTGTTTGAGTCTTCAGGTTGTTTTGGAGCAGCTTGGCTCGTTTCTCCAGAATTGTCAAATCGACTCAGTAGTTGAGGAATTGTCATATCCTGTTATTGGTAATGTTTTGTAAGCCCTTCCACCAATTTCGTTAGATTTGCTATTTGCTCTTTAGACTGATGAAACATCTGGCATCATGGCGGGCATAACTGAAGAAGTTGCAGATGAAGCCTCATGATAGGAGATGTTTGACTTTAAAACTTGTGGAACAAACAAAGCAGAATTGTCAATCTCCTCCTCCTCTCCATGGCTTGAATCATAGTCCACATCCAAGAACGAGAGAGTCTTGTTTATCGCTGTCTGAACATCTCTTTTCTGCCTCCAAAGAAGAATTTTTTTTAAAAACTGGATTTGTATATCTAAGAATAGGAATATCAACAGAGTGTTTCTGCAAATCCTTTTGCAAGAGCTTGTACAGTACTTCTTGTGATCAGACCAGGGTAACCAATTGATGCAGTTAGATCGGTTTTCACCCCAGCAGATGAAGCCTTTGAGGTGGTGTTGGTTGAAGCCATTGATGATGTTTATTGTACTTGAAGAGAAGAGATGAGCGGCAAAGAGGTCCCATTGGGCGCGCCACAAATTTGTTTACAAAGAATTCTTTCCTGCAAAATAATTAAAGCAATCAAAAGAAATTTCTAGTAACAAATAATTTATAAAATTTAAAAGCGGTTACAATCTTTAGAAAATTCTCATCTAAAGAATAAAGTCCGCTGGTTCTTTCTCTTTTGATTTGTTTCGAGGGCTTTGCAGCTTAATCTCGGAGTCGCCGAAAAACTTCCTCTTTACTTGTCGAAGAAGAATTCGAAGAACTTCTAGCCTTAAAATTGAAGGCTAGTCTTGATTTGAGACTTTAGAAATGGAGAATGCTTCAGAGCTTCAACATTTTGGCTTTGTAGATTTCTTGTGTCCTCTTTCCTATGCATTGTTCTTCTATTTATAAACACAACTTGAGAGGGAAAACCTAACATTTGAATTTCAAATAATTTATTTCTAATATTTAAGAAATAAATATAAATATATGAGGTGAAATTACTCATTGGCCAAGCCGTTCTTCATAGGTGACATGACGCAATTCTATTTGTTGGATGTCACTGTAAATCCTCATTGGTTGGAGCTTTCCAACATTGCCACTTGTCTAATTTTAATTGATAAAAAATATTTGAATTAAAATAGAATTCCAATAAAAATTAGAAATTTAATTTATAAATTTTCTATTCTTACAATATTTATAGAAGAATATTGCCTTTTTAAAAAATAGTGTATCTTTTAATACTATATATAAATATAAATACAATATATAAATATTCACATATATTATACTTATGTTACACTTTACTTTACTTTGCATTTATTTATTTAGAAAATAAAAATTATTAAAAAGTTTCTTAATAGTTCATCAAAAAAAGAATTTAAAAGTTCATTTATGATTTTCTTGGAATAGTTATTTTGTCACAAGTATTGAAATAATTTATGAATTAATTTTAATACGGTAACTCTTCGTGATAAATTTAAATTTTCTTCATGAAAAGTCATATTTATTATGACGAAAATAATATTTCGTTACGATAAGTGTGATCTTACGTTACAAAGTTAATTTTTTATCACAAAAAATTATCGTGGTAAATATGCCTTTGTCTCGATAAGTCTGACTTCTCATAACAAAAATGAAATTTCGTCAAACATACTTATCATGACCAAAATGAGTTAATCTTTTGTTTTTTTGAAGGCGATAAAAATTTCGTCACGAAAAATGTTTCTATGACAACATGAATTTCTTCTCTCGAAAAGTAATTTTTTGTGACAAATTTTATGAGGAAAACATTTTTCACGGCAAATACTTTTTTTTTTTTTTTAATGAACTAACGATCGGACTCGATTGCCATACCTAGATTGGATACCGTTAATCAAATCCAAGAAGTCAATAAATCATAAATATATGCACAACTTTCATTACAACTAGTATTACGTGAGAAATTTTAAACATTATACTTAAATGAAGCTAGTCAAAAAGGCACAATTTTCTTCCTAGAGGAACAATTCCAAAATTTTGCCGGTGGAGTTGTTGAACACTTTTTGAACCCTGTAAGGAGCAAGATGAGCATTTAAATTCCCAATCTTCATTGAAGGTAGGACCAAATGAGGCACAAGTAATTAAATCGATGAATTCTTTTTCTTTTCTAATATAAATTGATGAAATCTTGAACATTGTAATCCCAAAACTTTACTCCCATTGCTTTTTGAGGATATTGGAATGGGAAATTGGTTTTGTGCTCAACTTGAGCCAATTGGCTATAAACTGAGACTACGGAATCTTTAATTCGTATTTTTTGCCATTTAGTTGACTTTTAATGTTAATCAATTTAGTATTGTTCTATTAAAAGTTGTCAAAATATCAATGCACCAAATTGTATATATAGTGAACTTGTAGATGAAATAAAGTCAATAATCATTGATTTTTCTCTATCCATATAAGGCAAAAACTACAAAGAACATAAATTTAGTGGGCACCTCCTTGAATAATTGGCCATTCTCACTCTTCCCGAACATTATATATATATATATATATATATTTCTTTTGTTCTTTTTCTTCTCTTCCATTAATAAGAATAATTGATAAATTTGATTAAATAAATACTTTTTTCTAAAAAAGAAATTTACGACATTTAACATGTATTTTTAAATTTATGATTGTAATCAATTTTCTAATTAAATTAGCTCTACATTCTTAATTAATTGATTAACACTTGTCTTATTATATTCCACCCATAATTTGTTCGTGCTTCACAATGGAATTGTTATAAGTATACTATATGCAAGGAGAATGTAGAGGCATAAGTCAACCCTCATCTTTCTTTGAGTTTTCAGCTGCTTTTTTCTCTTCTGGATGTTCTTTTTTTTGCTCTTTTTTTGGGTTTTAGTCCACTCAATCAAGCAGTAAACTGAAGAAAAGAACGCGTCCAAAGCAGCAAAGTTTGAAAATTTTATCTAAACAGGAATTGTTCTCCCTCAGAAGAATCTCATGATCCCTTTTTTTTCTTTTCTTTTTTTTTTCCTAAGCAAAAGGTAGTTCCGAAAGCTTTTTTTTTCTTTTATCTTTGAGAGACATCAACCATCTAAAAAATATACGATCAATCTTAACTAATCCAAACTCAATGTACAAAGCACTTATAAAGTTCAATCCTTACTCAAAAATTAAAATTTAATTTAAAACTTTCTCAATATGTTATCACATACAAATAAGTCGTACTCGTAAACTCACATCGACATAATTAGATATATCAATTACTCCAAATTATTGAATTAGCTCGTAACTTCAATTTACCATACTATAAACGAATAAGATTGGAATCACTTGATAATCCAGCCTTGGCGAACAAAATCTCATGATATCCTATCCATCTTTTGCTGACTTTAATTTGTCTATATAAACAAGTGTTGCATTTGCATGCTACGTACCTCATTCACTACTACTTTTGCTTCTTTTTCTCAACCCACATAATTATCTTTCCAATGGCTTCTTTTAGCTACTTCTTTGTCATAATTCTTGTTATAATTTCATCACTTTGTTGCCTTTCAAATGGACAACTCTCACCAAATTTCTATGCTTCTACTTGTCCCAATTTGCAAACAATTGTGCGTAATGCTATGACACCAGCAGTGAACAGTGAACGAAGAATCGGAGCCTCCATTCTTCGCTTGTTTTTTCATGATTGCTTCGTAAATGTAAGTACCCTTTTGCATTTTTCTCAAGTTTTTTTTCACTACAAAGTTTACACATTCTTTTTATTGATGTATATTTCTTTTATAAAAATCGATATTTTATGTTAAAAAGACTAGGTTTACTTTTCAATTTTTAACAAATTACACTTTTATTATTTTTTTTTAAGACTATAAACAATTATGATCTTGATGCAATGTGAAATTTGACTATGGAACTCACGTACAAAGTTAAAAAGAAAAAAAAAATGACAGTTTATTGATAGTATCTTGTAACCGGATTCTAACACGAGAAAATTAATTACTTATGCAAAAAAATTTCATTTTACTTCTTACTTTTTAACTAAATATTTTTTATATTAATTTTACGAGTATAAACACTTTCTGCTATTGATATTTTGACAATTAAATTATGTAACAATTATTGATCAAGCTCATGCCTTTTATAAGTGCAAACGTTAAAAGATAATTTTTCTTATTTAGTTCAATAGACAGATTCTAGTAAATGACAAAGATGTTTTGATAAACGAATTCTGCTACTCATATACTACATTATCAAAATCTCAAATTTATAATTGTTTTTACAGGTAAAATAAAAATATATTTGATTAAAAACTGAAAAGTAAACATAATTTTTTTTAGCTTAAAGGAGCTACGGGAGCTGGGTTCTTGAGAAATTAATTATGAATGTATATTTTGTGTTGGTGTTTTATTAGGGGTGTGATGGATCCATACTGTTAGACGACACGGCAACATTCACAGGAGAAAAGACTGCGAATCCAAATAGAAACTCAGCAAGAGGGTATGAATTAATTGACACTATTAAAACTCGTGTTGAAGCAGCTTGCAGTGCCACTGTTTCATGTGCAGATATCCTGGCTTTAGCGGCCAGAGATGGAACTGTTTTGGTAATCCCCTCCCCTTCCAACCAAATATATATCTTACCCTATCAACTACCTACTACTATTATTCTCTATTTCATTCTTTAATCCTATATATTATATTTAATTTGCATGAAATATATATACATCCTATTCAAATTAAAACCATTTCAATATTAATTGAAAACCAAACACTTTCTTCATCTTTTAACTTTTTATACACTAATCTCTAGTTTGATTGGAACCCCAAAAAAAAAACTAAACACTAAAGATGAGTTGGACGTAAATGTAGAGAGGGAGAGGGGGAGTTCTTAACTTCTTTTCCTCCACGTCAACTATACACTTTGTCTCAAAACAGACCCAATAGAAAATTAAAAAATTTATTTTATCTTTTTATAAATTATTTTATTATAAATATATATTTTAAATAATTCAACTTTTTATTATTTTTTAAAATTAATTTATTATAAATATATCTTAAATAATATGAAAGAAGATCTATATATTAATCTCAAAGAACATTATAGAGGAATATAAAACTAAATTTGTTTTGACAGCTAAAAGGTCTATAATATATTTATATACAAAATATATCCATAGGTTAAGTAAACAAATGAATACAACCTTTAAAGAAAATAACATCATTTTTTCATCATCAAAATCCAATGAAATAAATATAATAAAAAATAATAACTTTTTACGTTTTAATTCTAATCAAATAAAGTAAAAAATAAAAAGATAAACTCTTTCAACCCAGATGTTAGAAGTTTAATTCCTATATATAATGGAGATAGTTGGAGTTACTGCATATCTATATATATATATATATATATTGAGATGAACTTTGAGATTGTTGACATTTTGATTTTCGGGTATGTATTTAGCTTGGAGGACCATCATGGGTAGTACCACTTGGCCGGAGAGATGCAAGAACAGCAAGTTTAACAGGAGCTAATAATCAAATCCCACCGCCATCCGCACCTCTATCAACTCTCATCTCTTCATTCTCCGCCAAAGGTTTAAGTGCCCGAGACATGACTGCTCTTTCCGGCAGCCATACCATCGGTTTCGCCAGATGCGCTACTTTCAGATCTCGAATCTACAACGATACTAATATCGAAGCAGCCTTCGCAACCACCAGAAGAGGAAATTGTCCGGCCACCGCTGGCACCGTCGATGCTAATTTGGCTCCTCTTGATCAAACTCCGGCACGATTCGATAACAATTATTATCAGAATTTAATTGCTCGACGAGGACTTCTTCATTCGGATCAGGAGCTATTTAATGGCGGATCTCAGGATGCTTTGGTTAGGAGTTATAGTAATAATGATGCTCTTTTTAGAAGTGATTTTGCTGCTGCTATGGTTAGGATGGGTAATATTAGTCCTCTTACTGGAACGAATGGAGAGATTAGAAGGAATTGCAGGGTGGTTAATTAATTAATTTAACTTTTTAAGTAATTAAATGTGGTAAAAGCCTACTTTTAGAAAAATTATCATAAGCAGAAAGTATTTTTTTAAATTTATTACAATTTATATATATATATATATTTGCCAACAAAATTTATGGGTGTAAGTTTAAAGAAATTTTCAATGCAAGTGTATTTCTATTTTAATTTAAGTGTTGATGTCAAAGTTCATACCTCATTTGATATCCTAAATACTTGCTTTATGATTTTTAATTATTGACTATCTGGTAACAATGAATTTGCCAGCTGACTAAAATACATACTTGTTGACCGTGATTAGGAGAAGTCGATTATCAAATGCCATGACACACAACAAAACACTGGCACTTACTAGTAGTTTTATTTTTTAATATGACAATGTAAAAGAAAATTTAAAAAAAAATTTCCCAAATAAAAATATAACTTAAAATAAACCCACTCACAAATTCTAAATAAATTGACTTTTTAAAAAAAACCAATCCAAACTGTAATCAACTATAAAATAATTTATTAGACTTTAAGTATAATATGTGGTATATATTAATATAATAAGAAATCTAAAAGAAAGAAAAATAAATGGGAATAAACTCAATGAATATTTTAATAGGTCTTTCTGACTGTTTTAACAATCATTGAGCTACTACTTTGGAAATCATTAGGGACAAACAGTAAAGACTATGATAAAGTAAGCAAGAGTCTATATAACCACTTAGGGTTATTTATTCTATTTTTAATATATTCTCTAATATATTTGTTTTAATAATTTTTTTTAATATTTATCTTTTCAAATTTAAAATTAAAAATATTTTTATTTTATTATTTTATAAAATTTATATTAATAAAATTATTATAAAAGATGTGCACTATAGAATATATTAAAATATAATAGACAATTCTGACAGCTAGATAATAGTCTCATAAATGATTCCCATACATAATGTTTGACATTTTCTTTTCTTTATTTCTATTTTTTGTGAAAATTCAAAATGTTAAGAACAAAAAAACTAATCCACATGTAAACTAAAATTGACTTATGTTTTTCATTTTTCATTTTTAAAGATAAATTTATATTTTCTAAATTTCAAAATAATTGTGAGTCTTTTAATTGTCAAATTTTAAGGTTTATTTTTACTCTTAATGAGGTTGTGCTTAATTTAATAAATATTATTGTAATCTATATCAATAATGTGACACCTCTTGTATTAAAAAGAGTATACCAAATCTTAACAGAAAATTTTTTATTAAATTGAATCAAAATTTATGACTAATATGAAATAAAATGAAGTAATATAAGAAGATCGGTCTAACTTTTACTTCTTAAAAAGTTGTGGTTAGTGTGTGCACAGGAGGCGTATAATCGGGGCTTCGAATGGGGCCAAAATAGAAATATAAATATATGAATCATTTAATTTTAAATTATTATTTTTAATGATTAATAATTTAAATTTTATTAATATAAGAGGTCGAAATGATAAAATTACTAAATTTTGTACGAAACGAGTATAATTTTACACTCTATAGAAAACATAAAAGAAAATTTGGAGGCTATGGTGGCACATACATAGCTAACCCATGAATATAATCATACGAGTAAAATATACAATATATGATATATTAAGTCTAATAAATCTTATAAAATTTAAAGTTCAAAAGGAATTATTAATCCATAATGAATTGACATTAATAAATTATAAAGTGAATACATATTAGTGTGTGCTAAAAAAAAATTCAGATATATAATACACAGGAGTACAAAACTACTTTTTGTAAGGATTTATCTAGCATGGGCTTTGAAACACACAATAATATAAATTAAATTTCCTATTTAAGATAGATGTATCTTTAGGTTCAACAATTTTCTATTAAATTTTTATATTTTATAAATTTATTAGACTTAAATTAACATATATAGTAAGTTTTATTTATATTTATTATTATATATGATAAGTTTTATTTGAATTAACATGTACCCACGAGACGGGTTAAACTTAGGATGTAAACGGGTCCAGATCTTCTAAGTACCCCCAGACTCAGACCCATACCCTTATACCCTTTAAGGTATAGGATAGGGTCTTGGTATACCCGTACCTTTATGATATTTTTTAATTTTTTTCCTGTTAAACAAAAATATATATAAAAAAATTTTTAGAAAATCTAACTTTCACAAATCATCCCTCTGTTATTCGCCTTTGGAACAAATAACCGCTGATATAAAATTTTGAATGAGAGAAACAAGTCTAAAACAAACATTGAATGGAGAAAATAGTAGTACTGATGTCTCGAAGAAGAAGAAATCTTGAAGAAAATTTTTCTCCTCTTCTCTAAAATAAGAAAATAAATCACTTAATATCATAAATGTATAAATTATGTATTAATAAAAAATATATAAAAATAAGACAATATACATAAATATATATTATTTTATTATAACGAGTATACGGGTCTGAGTATCATCGTATCCTACCCAAGTTCATTTTATAGAATCTATATGAGTATGGATACGGGTACGGATTCGCGGATATAAAATTTTAACCGTACCCACTATAAATGGGTCTAGATCCGCGTAGATACGGGTAAAACCCGTCCTATTTATAGCCTTACTTAAACCGACCACTTTCTTAATATTCGGAACAATATTACTATTGATCAATAAATTTTGACTCAATTTTGAGCAAATATTGGAACCTTATTACTAACTAATACATGGCAGGATCCAATACAGTGATGTAGTTGAAACCTAAGATTTGCATTTAGCCTAATTCAGTTGGGATGAGAATAAGGAAAGAAAGAGAAAGGGGTGTAAATCATGTTATTTGCTTGTAATGTTATAGTGAGCAAAATGTAAATATGGAGGGGGAGCTTTTCTCTTTATGTCAGTGAAATAGTCCATTCTTAACTGATGGATTGGGAATTAAATGAATTTAAAAATACTATTTTATCTACTTATAAATTATTTTATTATAAATCTATTTTAAATCAAAATCCTTCAAATATCTATAACAATCATAATTTAATGCTAGAGATATATTAGTGCATTAAATATAACAAGTAAATATTTACCTTAACTTTCACCTAACTAAACAAAAGAAAGTAAATCCTCTCTTATCAAATAATTTGGATGTAAATTAATATAGATATATATATATATATACTCTCCTGATCCTAATGGAAGTAAATTGAGTCATTCCCTCTTCTCGTCTCCCTCAGTGGACTCCATTTGGATTGAATTTAAAATTGAAAAAAGTAGAGATTTGTTAGTTGGGATTCATAACGGGTAAATCATTTGTGAGCGAGGAGATAGGGTCCAAAACAAAAAACTAAAAGTTTTTTTTTATTTTAAATCCAATCCAAAAGTTTTTGGAATGTTATTTGATACTCCAAGAAAAGAATGTAATACATATTCCATTTATTTCATATTATCTGTTGTTTGGGAACGATATACAAGAACTAAAGAAAATGGTAGAATTGTCTAAATTCAAAAGAAAATAAACTAAATTACTTTTGATTGTCATTGATAGTTACAATGAAAGTTTTTAGACAATTATTTAATCCCAACAAGATATAGATATATATGAAAAAATATTATTTAATATTTTCTTAATTTTCTAAAGTAACAAATATTTTAAAAAATATCTCTAAACGACAGTTAATATGAAATAGAGAGAGTATTTAATAAAATCTACAATTTCTTTTCAAGTGATAAGAAGGGAAGCTCTTCCACTCCACTCATTATGGTGAATTGCAACCTTGTCAATTATAACTTCTTTTGTAAACTTTTTTTTAGTCAAATGTTAAACTTTTGTAATTATAAAAATTAAAAACTCAAAAAATTCATTTCAACTGTTTAGAAAGTAAAACTCAAAATGAAATAATACACGTTTAAAAGGAATAAATTCCTTTATAACCGATAAAAAAAGTAAACCCAAAAAGAAATAACGTACGTTTAAATGGACTTCTTTTTTAATAAAATGACAAAAAAAACTGCTAAAAAGAAAAAAAAAAGAAAGAGACATTTTAATAATTGTACTTAATAGTACGTATGGTAGAAAAAGTATTTATGATATTTTATAACAAATAATGCAAGAAAAATATGAGACAAAGGTGAATGATACGAATTTTTTAAGCATAAAAATAAAAAGAGAAGAAGAAATAATGTAGTTTTATATGAACTTTTTATAATAAAACGTCAAAGATAATTTTAAAAAGAAAAAAATATCTCTTTAATAATTGTACTAAATTTTATATATGATAGAAAATAATAAATATATTTGTTTGTAAGTCCTTATTTGAGTTCTGTTGTTTATGCTTCTTAATTAAAAAGTTAAAAGTTAATTCCTGCATTACGTAGGATCTTGTTTTATTTTATAACTTGATGTAAAAAGGTATTAATTAATAGTGTGAAAGCCAAGTTTACCTTATGAGAAGTTGTAAAAAAGGATAAAATCAATAAAATCCTCGAAATTCAGTTTTGTAATCTGAAATAAGAATTAATCTCTTCCATAAGATCTAATACATATATATTAACATACTTTCTCCGCAATACTTTTTTGTTCTAGTTTTACTAACTAATCTTATAAAATAAAAGACTTTAAATTATATAAAACTAAAAGATAAACTTAATGAAAATGTTAGTATTAAAAGAAATGTGTACTCGATAATATATCTTGGACAGAGAGAGTTAAGAGTTACAAATTAAATATAAATACAAAGTTCAAAAGAAATACAACAATATGGGTAATTTTATAGCTTATAACAATAATTTGCTTTAGTGAAAATTGAATATAATGTCGGTATATAACCAGATTTCCTTAATAGAAAATATAGAGCTAGATATATATTTATGAAAAAAATATAATTTTTTATGGAAAGAGAAATTAAATATTTATTAAGTATCTCTAATGCTTTTCAATAATTTTCTCAAAATATTTTTATTTAAAAATTATTATTACTTTTTTTAGGGGAATTTATAATTGCTTTAAATATTCAATTTCGGATAAAAAATTCATAACAAAATTTATATTTTTGGTAAAACCATATCTATTTCATTCATTTTATAAGAATTATTAGAAAAAGTTTTGAAACAGAAAAAGGAAGGAGGCGTAAGTATACACTGTATATAGCAGAGAGAGTATTTTGGAAGAAGAAACGGAAATAAATAAGTACATATGTGATAGAGAGAGAGAGAGTAAAAGTGAGAGTGTCTTTTCACACATCACATGGCTTCGTTGCCGCTGGGACCTCAACAGCAGCAGCAGCAGCAGCTTCATATTCCGCCACCTGACGACGCCCACCACCACCACCACCACCACCATCATCATGACCAAGGAGCCGAAGCAGCTGCAGCTGCACTAAAGCTTGCTGCCCAGTCTCGACGTTCTGACATGGATTCCGACAAGGTGACCTTAAAGAACTCATTAGTTTCCCTCGGCATTCTTTTGACGAGCTAGTCTTTTTTTAGATGGGATCTTGATCTAGGTCTTTAGCTCTCTGTTGCTGCATTTCTTACTCTTTTCCCTTGCTTGATCTCCACCTTTTTTCTGGTCTAGAAGGAATGGAAATTGGACGCCGTCACTGGGAGTTCTGCCGGAACTTTTACCGGCGATCGTAAGCCTTAAGTTGTTGAGTTGCAGTTGTACTTAGTCCGCAAAATTTTATCCCAATTTTACTTAATGAGGAGAAAACATAGCATTGTTTTCTTTTCTTTAGCGTTTCTGGTTTTTTCTGTCTTAGGATACCCTCATTCTCTTCTCTATATAAAATTATATTTGTAAACTTTCTCGTCTTTGTAATCCTTTTCTTTATAGATGGTATGCTTTTATGTTTTATTTCTTTTTAAATTTCTTCTTCTTTTGGGTGTGGGCGGCCGGCTGTGGAGGTTCTGATTTCTTTAGACACAGGTTTTGGTTTGTCGAAATTGTATTCTGAAATGAGGTCTTCCTAAATATGTTATTAGATCTCTCAAAAGTTTTCCAAAACATGTTCTTAGACCATCTGTCTGGCTGTAGAATTCTTCTTTAAGTATTGCCTTTAGCTGCCTTTCTTTGCCTTTAGGTGAATTGTGCTTCAATCTATTATAGGGGCTTGCTTCATGTGGTTACACGGTTGATTCTCCTTCAATAAGGAGTTGTGTGTTGTTTCAGTTACAAGCTCTCTTGGCATGTGATGCTTTCTTCAAAGCCTTGGTTTTGTGAGCTTTTCTTAGTTTTGGTGCATGTCTTCTTAGCCCTTCTGCCATTTTGGGTTTTCCATTTCCCATTTTCAGAGAATTTCAATTGTTTCTAAAGTTATCCTGCTTGTTGATGGTAATATGTTAAGACTTGATGTTTATTCAAAAAGATTTTAAATACTGGATGCCAATTTTCTCTACCTTATCCATCTATAGAGGATTTATTGTTAATATGGGATTGTCATTGATTGCTCAAATTTGTTTTTCCTAGGATATGCCTGCTCCTGTCGTTGAAGGGAATGATGCTGTTACTGGCCACATTATATCGACTACAATTGGTGGAAAAAATGGGGAACCCAAAAGGGTTAGTGCTGAATCTTCAGAATTATAAAGTTGACGAGCATAGCTCTAGGATATGAAAGTGTCACAATCTATGAACTTCGTCATGGGAAATTTTCTTTTTCTATACTTTGAACCTTATAAATTTATTTTTGTTTTGTTTTTAGAAAATAAAATATGGCATTTCATAATTGTGAACTTTGTCTGCTTGCTTATAATGTTTCACTAACAGACAATCAGTTACATGGCGGAACGCGTTGTAGGAACAGGATCTTTTGGAATCGTTTTCCAGGTATTACTCCTTTAACATTTTCTTGATCACTTATCAATCACTATCAGTTCAAAGCTGATGACATGACGTCACTTATCCAGGCAAAGTGCCTGGAAACTGGAGAAACGGTTGCCATAAAGAAGGTTTTGCAAGATAGACGGTATAAAAATCGTGAGCTGCAATTAATGCGCCTGATGGATCATCCAAATGTTATTTCTTTGAAGCATTGCTTCTTTTCTACGACAACAAGAGATGAACTCTTCCTTAACTTGGTGATGGAATATGTCCCTGAGACCTTATACAAGGTTTTAAAGCATTACAGCAATTCCAACCAAAGGATGCCACTCATCTATGTCAAACTTTACACATACCAGGTTTGTATCCTTATGTGTTATTTTCTATTTGAGCTTTCATTTTATTCTATTTGTCATCATCTCTGATAAAATTTCTTATGGTCATCAGATATTTCGGGGGCTAGCTTATATCCATACTGTTCCTGGTGTTTGCCATAGGGATGTGAAGCCTCAAAATCTTTTGGTATCTTATTTTTCTCTTCCCTAGTTATTGTTTAGTTTTAAAACTTTTCTTTTATTGGAACCTGCGTAATTCTCTTTTTTGCAGGTTGATCCTCTTACCCACCAGGTCAAGCTTTGTGATTTTGGAAGTGCGAAAGTACTGGTATGTTAGTTGTCACCTGTAAACTTGTTAAAGAAAGTGACGGGACTCCGCTACTCTTGTATCTGCTTTCCTGCTAAGACATGTATGATGTATCATGTACACATACTCCCCTGCACGATCAGCATAAATACTGGCCAATATAGGGTATTAAATTAGTGGAATGTATGCCCAGGAATCAAATCACAACGTCATTGAATCAGTTGAACAGTCTCTAGTTCTCTTAATTTGTATGCATTCATGCTTTAGTTCCAAAATTTTGCTCCCCTTAATTTTTAGTTGAACATTTTATGTCGTCGTGTTCTTTTTTTTTGGGGGGGTAAATATATCTTCGTGTTCTTTCTGAAGAACTTTTTCTTTTTAATTTACTATGGTCAAATTTCTTTGCCTTAATTGTTGATTTTTTTTCTGATTTTGTTTTTGTTAGTGGTTCTGTTTTGTTCCTCCTACTTGTTTCTAGGTCTCAGGGCTCCATTCCATTTATCTTGATCAACTCATTTAGTCATTCATTTTCTTTCTGTAGTTTATTGTAAGAAATTTATCATGGAATTATTAACATAAAAAGAATTGCTCTGGCTCTAAAACTTCGTTTGTTGGTAAAATCTGTTGTGATCAGGTGAGAGGTGAAGCCAATATATCATATATCTGTTCACGCTACTACCGGGCACCAGAGCTCATATTTGGAGCGACTGAATATGCATCTTCTATTGATATTTGGTCAGCCGGTTGTGTCCTTGCTGAGCTTCTCCTGGGCCAAGTATGCAAGAATGATATTCTCCTAATTTTGAACTTTTGCAACTATGATTTTCTGCCTGAATGGCTGTTCGTACTTGAACTTCTTCCATACCTCCCTATTAAGCTAAACTATAAACCCTATTGCAGCCACTGTTTCCTGGAGAAAATGCAGTCGATCAACTTGTAGAGATTATCAAGGTGACCACATTAATTGTTTTTGGATTTTTCTGATTGTTGTGACTTACTGTATTGATTTTGCTAAATAATTTATTACCATAGGTCCTTGGTACTCCAACTCGAGAAGAAATTCGATGCATGAATCCAAATTATACTGATTTTAGGTTTCCTCAGATCAAAGCTCATCCTTGGCACAAGGTATGACATTTACCTTTTTCCTTTGTGATTTATTAGACCCCTTGGCTCTTGGGATTGATGTAATTCAGTAAAGTAAGATAAAAATGTTGCTTGATACAGGTTTTCCATAAAAGAATGCCTCCTGAAGCAATTGATCTTGCTTCACGGCTCCTTCAATATTCACCAAGTCTTCGTTGTACTGCTGTAAGTTCTACTTGATCTCATCTTGTTACAAATGCTAATTTCTTGCCCTGTGAAGTTGAAATTTCTAATAAATCAACAATCATCAGATTTTAGAATTGTGTGAGTTCCATATTGCTTATGCGCTTAGGAAACTAGAACAGTACGCTTTTGTTATTTCTTTTCTCACCTTTCTTATTTCTTCAAAAGATTCTTACTGCCGTTAAAGAGAAAGGTCTCTGATTTATCTTCCATGTTTGTGCAGTTAGAAGCATGTGCTCATCCTTTCTTTGACGAACTTCGGGATCCTAATGCTCGCCTACCAAATGGTCGCCCTTTGCCACCCCTTTTCAACTTTAAACAGGAAGTATGACTTTTAACCAGTTATTTTGTTATATATTAGTACTATTTTCTTTATATAAGCTTCAAACCTGATTGTTGCAACTGGATGAGTATTTACAAGTGCAAGAGAAAAGATAAGTAAAATATGAAGAAATGAACAAGTTGCATGTACTTGTTATTAAATTTCTATTACGACTTTGGAAGGAAACTATCTTGTTGCATAGAGTAGTTTCAGCTACCTTAGGTGGTTTTCTTACCATCATGCGTAACAGAATGCTCCTACTTCTGCATCTGATCATGACTACTTTGTTGGCTTCTTTTTATGAGTTTTGACAGGTTGCTTTTGCTTCTTTCATTGGCTTCGTTTCACCTATAGCATACTGGATCATTCCCCTTAATTTGCTGGAAATTTTTTATACTAAGTTATATAGTACGGATTATGGTGTAGCTACTTGCCATATCTTTGCAAGCATATTGGTCCTTTCATGAGGCTGAATATCCTCCTTTGAATAAAAACTAGTCAAGTTCTTATAAATAAATTTTTTTTTTCTTTTTAGACTTTTGTTTCCACTATCAGGTATTTAGGTTCATATGCATTTGCCTGTAATCCTTTCATCGACTTTGGCTAGTCGATTCCACCATCTTTGTAATCTTCTCATTCTTTGGCCTGGATAAGTCTTGCAGTACATAAGCATTCATTTTCCCCCTTGTTACAGTTAACTGGAGCTTCCCCTGAATTGATCAACCGGCTAATACCGGAGCATATTCGCCGACAAAATGGACCCTTTCCACATCCTGCTGGAACATAATCAGTTCAAATGTCCTGTTCTATTGAAGGATGTCAGACAAAGCAGAGATTCTGTGGCTCATCTAGTAGTGGCAGTTGTCAAGGCAGTGGTTTTTGTCACCCCAAAAAGCATATATAGTGGCTGTTCAACATGGCCTGCAATTTGGTGATTCTGTCTACTCGTCATCTTAAGCTAAAACAAAACTCTTCACCGCTTCTGTACATTATTTTGGTTAAAGGTTTCAGAAAAATGTAGGGGACTCAAATGGTAATGTTATGTGCGTTCAGCTAGGCAGATTCCCAAAAGAGACGGTGGGATTATTAGATACTTATATTGTAGCCATCTTGTTTCTATTATCACATATGTCAGTTGAGTTATTATTTAGAAATTTGTTTTTGCAGTGTAAGTGCTACTGATATGTTTACTGCTTTGTTCCGTGCATGTAATTGGTTTTTAATGCCTCTAAAAAGTGATTGGGGTTCTGGTGGTGTTAAAAAGTAACCATTTTGACTAATTTGAACTCCATTAACAAGGTTGAGTTTGACTTTTACTCGGATCTAAGAGTCTTAGCACCATGCATTTCACAGTGTCATTCGAACTTTTGATTGACTAAGGATAACAAGTGGGTAAGGATAACAAGTGAATAGCAAGAAATTCGCGACTGGCCCGTCTCAGCTCGAGATTGTTTTGTGAAAATCGAGGTCCATGCCCGGATCATGATCATTTAAGGCTCCATCCGCGAAGAGATCAAATCAGGCCCTCCTTGTTCGTGACCAGGATTAGCCGCATCCCGCCAACAGGCCTTGGAGAGAGGGCCTTGGCCTAAAATTTTGACTCATCTGACTGTTGAGATCCAACTATCTAGGTCAAAGGACCATTGAGATCCGACGGTTAGAATTATTTTTTCTTTTAAAAAAATTCGAATTTTTTATCCTATAAATGCCTTTCTAAATCAATTCATTTCTTAAAAAAACTTCATTGTCTCTTCAATATTTTCTTAAATTCTCTTGTATCTTTTTAAACTCTCAAGATCACTTGCAAATTCTTTTTAAGCTTTCACTTGTTGAAAATAAAGAGGAATTAAAGAATCTTCTGAGGAAAAAAATTAAAGTTTCTTTAAATTTTCGGACTTTCAACTTAATTAAATTAGTTGTTTTCATTTACGCTAATTTATTTATTAATTTTTATTTTGGTACTTTATTTAGTTTTTAAAAGTTTATTTCTTTACTTTTTTACTATAATTTGTTTATTAGTTTTAAATACTTATCTATTTACTTTATTGATTATGATTTGTTTATTTAGTTTGAAATACTTATTTCCTTTAAAAAGAAAATTTTAAATACTTACTTGTTTACTTTATTTATATTTTAATTATAATTTGTTTATTTTTAAAATTGTTTACTTTATCATTTATTATGACTTCAAGAAATACATCTCACTGCATAGACTTCAAAAATGAAGATGAAATAAATGAGATTAGGGCTGTAAACGAGTCCAAACTCTCTAGGCACTCCCAAACCCAAAACTATACCCTTATAGTAAAACTTGAACTCAGATCCAGACCCAGACTCATAGCCTCCTGTATTAAATTAATGGACCCACACCTGACCCTCTAGCGTCCAGGGTAGAGTCAGCATATACCATATCAGTATGACATTTTTCTATTTTTTTCTCTGTTAAATAAAAATATATAAAACAATGTATAATCCTAAAATAAAAATTTTAACATGATTAACATAATTTCCTCAACATCTCTTTCAACAAATACAATTATTTAACATCTCTAATTCAAATGATTGAAAGTTCAAATACACAAAATCTTCACATACATTAATCCAATAAAAATAAAAGTTCTAATCAATACAATATATTAATAAAAACATTTGGAGACCGCTTGCTCCTATTTGTTTCATACAAAAGAAATATAGAAGTAAGTATATATTACAAGTGTATGTAAAATAGAGATAATTATGAATATGTAACTAAAGATAAAAAACTCACATCATTTTTCCTCTGCAAATGCAACGGAAGGGATTGAAGAACTCTCAACAATATCATCATCATCACACTCTAGAAACAAAATAGATTAGTTAACTAATATAGGAAGGAGAAAAACGAAAGTAGAATAATAAAATAAAATACTTACTTTTATTTGGTGAAAGCTCAATCTAATCCGATGTAGTTACCAATACCTCAACCATTTCAGGAAGCAATGATGCTCATGTCTCATCAACCACGCTTCCCCAACGCTAAATGCAGATTCAGATGCAAAAGTAGTAGCTAGAACAACTAAAATATCACGTGCCATCTTACCTATGATAGGATACTTTGGAGAGTTTTCTCTCCACCAATTCAAAATATTAAAATTCTCATTTCTAGGAAACATAGGATTTTCTAAATATTGCTCTATTTCACTTTTTTGGTACATACGAATGGTAGTAGACTTATTTTCTCTTATACCATTCATCAAAAGCAGAATAATCATCTTTCGATGTTCCTCCTTAGATGTGGGATAGGGATTATTACTAATATAACTTACTTGTCCACCATATTCAATGTACAAATCTTGAAACACATTCTTAACTCTTTCAACATAACGATAAGCATCACTACTATAAATGGCATCATAATAAACTTCCACCAAATTCATTTTAAGCCTGGGATCAAGCCCAACAACAATTCCTAAAACCAAACATGATTCCTTCCAATATTTTTCGAATTTTTGCTTTATAGGACCAACCATAACTTTAAGAAAATCATGTTGACTATTTTTCTATTCCCTCAACTTAAATTGGATTTTACACACATCAGGGAAGAAGGCATTTGAAGTTGGAAAATTTCTACCACTAAAATGATTAGTACAATCATAAAATATCTTTAAACATCCATGATTCGTCAACCTTGACATTTCTTTCCATACATCCGAAGTTAATATTTTATTTTTTATTTTTTTTTCCTTTGAGGGATCCGCTTGGTCTTCTAGGTTTTCTTAGACATTCAACTCAACCAACTCATTGTAATTAGTTATTTCCATATCATCAGTAGTAGTAGATGCCTTGGAATTTTCAGCTGGTACTGTACCGAACATCCTAAATAAAATATCCAAAATGTCACGTAATTGAAATTGTTGTTTAATTTACATAAAAACTATTATTATTGAGTATATATATGTATATCGATATGTTTTGAAAAATTTCAAAGTTTATGAAAAATTATTCTTACTCTTTAAATTGAAATATATATTCCATATATGCACAAATCACATAAAATGAAGTACAAATCACACAAAATGAACAATAGAGCTAATCATTCAGCAAAGAAAATAATAAAACTAATATCAGTTATCAAACAAAGAAAGAAACAACTAATCAGAGATCTTCTTGCCCTTGCCTTTCCCCTCCTCAGCTGTTGCTTTAGTGGCTTCTTGAGCAGCTACTTTAATAGCTTCCAAAGTAGTTTTCTTACCTGATTTCTTATCTGATGATATCCTATCTTTGAGTGTGGCCTTCCGAGAAGCAAAGCTATGAGCATAGAATACCTAGCTAATTGTCCTAATTTTAGGAACACATTTAACTGGAAAAAAGTCCCTTCCTACATTATCATTCGACAAAATTCATCATCAAAATTAACTAGGCAAGATAAACAAACTTCTTTAACAACAAAAAGAACACAAAATGAAACAGAACAACAAAAATAATTGGAACAGCAAAAACAAGAATCAAAGTTTGGAAGCAGAACATACATTGAAATGGGACCGAAACAGTGATTAACTGGAAGAACTAATGCATAGAAAGAAACAGTGATTACTCGTCAGGACTCGGGAGGAAGATGGAAGAACAGAGTTTGGGAGAGAGCAGATGACGGTAGCTGGACCAGTAGTGCAAATAGACAGTGGCGACGGCGGGAGTGGAGTCAGCTTCAGAGACGTTCCTAAGCAGGTGAAGGAGAAGTTTAAAGGTGAGAGACTAAGAGTGAGGTGAGAGGGAGAAGCAGCAGCAAACGGTGGTAACTGCCTCTGGTATTGCAGTTGTAGACAGACGGCGGTGGCGGCAGTAGGGCTTGAGCTTCAGCAGGTAAGGTGAAGAAGAAGAGTGAGGTGAGAGACTAAGAGTGAGGTGAGAGGAAGAAGCAGTAGGAAACAGTGGTGAATGCCTCTGGTGTTGCAGTTGCAGACAGACGGCGATAGCATGGTGGCAGTAGGGCTTGAGCTTCAACAGATGAGGTGAAGAAGAAGACAGGGATGTGAGAGAGTCTGAGACTGAGAGTGAGGTGCGTGGGAGTGAAACTGAGGAGTGAGAGTGAGTAGGGCTGTGAGAAATAATATGTTTTAAAATTTATAAATTATATATTAATATAATATAATATATATAAATGCTATAATATATAAATATATATTGTTATTATTTTATTAGTACAGGTATACGGGTTTGGGTATCATTATACCCTGCCCAAACCATATAACAGAATATATACGGGTACAGGTACGGGTTCGCGAGTACAAAATTTAAACCTTACTCGCTATAAATGAGTATAGAGCTGCGCGGGTATGGGTAAGGCCCTCCCTCCCCCCCTCCCCTGCATTTACAACCCTAAATAAGATGTCTCCTCTTCCTTCCCTATCCAGAATCAATGTTGAAAAACTCGGGTAGAGATTGAACCGTGAAGCTACTGATTCACTGGTTCATTAGTTCAATTGGACAAATAAGTGGTTGAACTGGATAACATTTATAAAATATATTAAAAATTATAAACATATATTGATAATTTATTCACATACATATTATACATCAATTAGCACTAAATATAAATAAAAATATAATTAAGAAACACTATAAACTTGTTAACTCAAAAAATATATATAAAAAATTCAAAAACCTGTTAAACTAGTTCAAATGACTGGTCCTACTAATCTAACTAACCAGTTCAATAAGTTTTTTTGCCAAGTTTGACCGCTTCGATTTTCTACTGGTTTTTTGAGAAATTTAGACCGACCCATGTTCGGTTCTCAATTCGACCAGCTGGTCCGCTCTATTTTCTCAACACTATTCAGAACCCCTTCTTCCTATGCACTTAGTGCCAGGGTAGTAGAAAAAGAACTTCTACTGTTTGGAATACTTTTGAAAACGATGGTAGTAAAAAATAGATGTAAACTTTATAAGAAATGTTCCCACATAAGGTTGGTGGTAGCATTGACTTAAAAGACATGAGTAGTGTACACACAAATCAATTTGTAGATTTAATTAAACAACAATTTTTTTGGGAATATGCGGAAAATGATATGGCGAATCTTAAATATGGTCACGAGTTTGGTAGGTGACAACACCTCGACTTTATCATTACCTCCTAGTCATCCATTTATGTGATTAGTAAGAATTGGATTTTCACTATTTTATAAGGGATTTCCTAGATCTTTATTTAGGATCGAACTTCTTAAGATTTTTGTGGAAGAAAAAAAAAACATAATTATAGCTATTTTTATTCTATTCCAAATAAATTTTTGTAATTCTTGAAGAGCTGCGTGAAAAACATATTTGAAATTCAAATGACAGATAAAATAATAACATATGCCATTTTTTTCAAAACAACATTCCTATTATTTTCATCTATAAATAATACCTTATTAAAATTCAACTCTGATAGTATGCATCACTCTTTGTACAACTTTCTAAAAGAAATATACTAAATTAAAAAGTGATACACAAAATAGTGTAAATATCTTGAGTAATCAAAATTTCACATTTCCTCTCAACTTCACGTCATCTTTCAATTTCTCTCTCTGTCGCTATCTCTCTCTCAATTCTCGCAACTCAAGACTCAATGGCTCCCAACAACAACCCCTCTCCCTCAAAAAACCCCTCTAATCGCCGATGGACCACCGTATGGTGCAATTATTATATTATAAATCCTTGAGACAATTCAATATGTCGAAATATATCGTGTTTTTCGCTACAACAAGGGTGGAGGTCCCAGGACTTTTGTCAGGCTCTTGACAATGTCGCACAGAGGAGAATTAAATAGTATTCAACCAAGAGCACCTCCAATGCCATCTGAGACTCCAAATATAATCTCTCTCATAAGTTTATTATGTATCTCTATTTATTTACTTTTTTTTTTTTTTTAATGTATTTTTATTTTTCATGTATCCAATTTTAGGAGGTTTAGACCTTAAATCCCTCAAATGAGTTGTTTAAATTAATTTTATGTAATTTGTATTATTTAAATTTAAGTGATTTAAGTTATTTTATCTTAAATTCATTTGAAAACAAATTAAAAGAACGAAAAAATTAAATAAAAAACTTGCCTAATCCTCCTTTGGTGGTCCGTATTAAGCTCACCAACACAAAATCACAGCCCGAACTAGGCAAAAGTGATAGGCTGACCTAACAGTCTTATTTGTTTGTTGAGATCAGGGATTGGATCGATTCACTTATCAATTCTACTTTTTGACCTCACAAATATTCCAAGCATTCTTACCCACCGTACTAACTTTTGTGACTACTATCCCAACAGATGCAGAATATATTCAAGTTGTTGTCTTTTTTTTTTTTTTTAAATAAGTTATCCAAGTTGTGCCTAAATAAGTTTATATAAAGCTTATACCCAACACTGGATGAGGGTTTCATTTGTCAGTATCAGTATCGTCTATACATTCGTTTAGACACTCTAATTTTTAGATATTTTATAATAATTTTATTAATATAAATCGTATAAAATTCTAAACTACAAAAGATAATCCCAAAACGAATTATTATTAAAAAAGTGTATAAAAAAATTGTACTAAAAGATAAAAGATGTATTAGACTGTGAAATTTCATCCAAATTGCATTTCCTTGCAAAATGTGGCATTTTTTGAACTTTTTACGCAGGGATTTACCTCTCTCACAATCGAACTACCTTCTTTCATTTCAAAATCAGAATTCTCAAATTTAAATCAAACCCAAATCCAGTTCAAATAGGGAATAAGCAAAAACTAAGGGCTACATTCATTTTAATTGTACAAGTTTAGTTCAAAGAAACCACAAGCTTTTGACCAGAAGTTACAAAATCATCTACACTATTCTTTCTAGCACAGAACAGTCCCAAAAAATTGGAGGCATTAAATCAATTAATTTTATCTGAAGCCAGCAGCATTTATTCATCTCAGTTTTCTCCTAAAAATGAAGATTCAACATGTTCCACCTCATCTAATTGCTCTTGTTCCGGAAAAGATTAACATAAAATATAAATAATTTTGTAAACCTGTAAATTCGTTGCCTCCGGTTGATTATTTCTGAATATGTCAGTAAAAAAACTAAGTCCTAACCAGATTTTGTAACTTCATGAATAGCATTTGCCAAATAACCAACATTTCCTGTTGTAACTCCTGCCATGCTGCATTACATGTTTTACATAAATTTAGGGCCGGAAAATGGGCAAGTGTGCCTATAGAAAAAAGAACTGGAAGCATAAGAGGAACTTAAATACAGAGAGCAGCTAATTTACCTGACACGGCCATTGCGAGTCATGTAAATATGATAGTCTTTTGTCAAACGATCTACTTGTTCAGGTGCCATGCCACTAAAGCAGAACATACCGATCTGTTTGCGTGCAGTAGTAATGAGTAGGCATCCTCGTGAAAAGAAATATGAACGAAAAGGGGGAGGGGAGGAAGGGATTGCTACCTGGTTGGTTATGTGCTCCCAAGACAAAGGTGAACCCAACTTTTCAAGGTTTTCTCGTAGAGCAGTTCTCATTCCAATGATACGATCAGCCATCCCCTAGAGGCAAAATTTTGTTGAGATATCAAAATTAGAACAAAAAATTCATTATGAAAACAATATTCCAACCTATCCCTTCAACAAAATATGCACATAAATTCTAGAAATACTGGAGCAGATATTTTAAGAGCATTTCAAACTTGAAATTGATCTCAATCCTTTTGTTTCAGAAATGGAAACTACAAAATCTTCAGACAGTTTACTAAATAGGCATGCCAGAAACCTTCAGTTTAAGCACACAAAGTAGAGATCTTCGCAGCAAAGGTAAACGATGAAATAACTCCTTGTCTGCTCAATTAATCTAGATTTGTGCCAGATAAATGAGAAAATAGAACTTATGCATGACAAGAAAGAATGCCACTTTTGTCAAGAGTTGAAGCAAAACAATGATATGAAATGGTGCACCTTCACTTCCTTAAGCCACAATTTCTTCAAGTCTGGGTCACTGAGAATGATAGAAACAATAAGAGCACCATGAACAGGTGGGTTACTGTACATCGGCCTGGCAAGTTGCTGCAACTGACTCTTAACAGCCACGGCTTGCTTCTCATCTTCACAAACCACACTACAAGAAGAGAGAAGTGGATATTAGAAAATCATAGAGAGAGAAGGTTCTCTGTTTTAGCACTAAGAAATATAGAGAAAGTCTCATGTAAGACCTCTTCAAACAATATTTAAAGACAGGGAGAGGGTTAATATATCTGTAACAGTAGGAATACACAAGCTGCCACAGAGCATTTGTATACATATCTGTTGCAGCTTTTCATTTCCGAAAGAATGAAAAAGAACTCCATTAAATAATAGTAGTACTTTTTTTCGTTTTTGGCATTAAAGTTCATACTTTTGAATAGGAAGAAATTGATCATCAACGAAATAAGAGATTCAGATTCAATTTCAAATTTACCTCAGGCAGCCTACTCTCTGGCCATAAAGTCCCATGTTTTTTGCGTAGGACTGGGAACATCCAATTAGATGACCATCCTCGAGGAAAATCCTGATAGACCTGGCATCCCTTTCTGGATCACCACTGGCAAAACCTTGATATGCCATGTCAAAGAAGGCAAAATGCCCTTTGACCTGAAAATTCCTAGATTTACATCCGAACTGAAGAGAAAAACAAATAAAGCATAAACTAAAAAATGGTTACAGAATATTAACCTTAAATTGTTGTGATATTTCTCTCCATTGTTCTTCTGATGGATCAACTCCAGTAGGGTTATGAGCACAAGCATGTAGCAGGAAAAATGACCCATTTGGGGCATTCTGTCCCAAAAACAAGAGAAATTAGCCATTACAATGGTACAGGAAGGAAAAGAGCAAAGTGGTGACAAGAAAGAATCACGTAACTTTACAAACAACTCAGATGAGGCTCCTTATGTGTTTCTGTACCTTTATGTCATCCATCATTGAATCAAAGTCCAAACCCTTAGTCCCTGGATGATAATAGCGAAATGTGTTCTGTGGGACATGAGCATCTCTCCAGATGTTGTGATGACTGCCAAACTCAGCCATCAGAAGCTTGAAAAGGATAGATAAGCAAAAAGAAGTAAAACTGTGAAGCAACTGACGAAGTATCTCCTCATTGATATAAGCATAAAATACACATAACTACGTTCAATACTAATTAAATCACTAACTTGGCCCAGGTAGGAACTGGAATATAAATTTGTGAATCCGGGGAAAAACGTTTCTGGAAATCTGCAAAAAGACGACATGCACCAGTCCCAGAGAGGGCTTGCACTGCTGCAATCCGCTTATCTTTAATCAAATCAGAATTCTCCCCATAAGCCAACTTCAATGTTTCCTCAACCATTTTTATGCTTCCTCCCATAGGAAGATATTCCCTACAAAAAGATTAGAAGAAATAAATTTTCCACATAACACAGGCTGAAAAAGATGGTATCCCAATATTCTCAATAAAGAATTTTCAATGGGCCAGTTATGCTGAAATAGTTGGATAATGAAACAAGAAAATGGTGATGTTTTATGCTTTGGATGCTATGTTTGCCAATCAACCAATGAAAATGTACTGAATGAAGTAGTCTGTGACAACAGAAGGAAAAATAAGCCCCCAGACAGTACAAGAGTATTTAGCTACTCAGGCCATCATGGTTAACAGTAGCATCTGATGGAAGACCTTCTGCAAAGCAATTATGGGCACACAAAAAAAATCATAAGGCAGAATATTACTATTCCAGCTGTATATTCTTGCCAGTCTAGAGCAGAAGATTTTATTCATACATTGAAGTTTCACCTTGGTTTAAGTACAGATAAGGAAACAATTCCGTCTATAGCATTTACAGGCCAAAAATGAAGAAAAAAGCACAATGCTTTCTGCTGCAGATCTTAAACAGAAATTGGCCCCAAGGATGCAGGTCACAGGTTGACAAATGCTGATTTCACTTGACTGACAGTTTCTTTATTTCTGCTTCAAGCCTTTTAATCTCCATAAGATTAAGCAAGTTTTCAGCACATGTTTAGTACTAAGATTATCCCGCAAAAGCTTACATCTTTTTTCCTTTTTCTCCAACATCTAAAGCAAGTATTTTCAAAGATACCCGTCATACATCAACATTGCGACTTGTTTCCTGCTAACTGAATTTGGGGTATGGGCTAAATAGAAAAGTGAAAAGCCCAGTACTCCTCAATAGAATAAAATCGTATATGGCACCAAAGAAGGATGAAAAGATTAAAATTCTCAGCCACTAAAATTTGGACCACGTAAAGCATGCCATTTGAAAAGATGCAACTTTTTAATCAAAGAATGATGCAAGAAACAATCTTGATAAAGAAAAGGAAAAAAATTCCGATTAATTTGAATGATGAATCCCGTGGAATGTAGTTTTGTTGCAGTAATTGTGCTTCATGGGATTACTTCGAGTAAGATATACTCACATATTCAAGTTTCCGGCAATTCTCCGCTCTGCTTCTCTGACACACTCCAAAACCACTGGCTTTCCATTATCGTCTCTATAAGCCCCCTTAAACCCACAAACCAAAATGAAAAAAAATCAATTAAAATCACTCATTACGTCTTAAATCTCATAACAACAATCATTTATTAGAGAAATTTCATAGAAATCGGGAGATTCAACAAACGATCCTCTAAAAAGCAGGACAACTTTCTGCAAACAAAAAATTGAAGGTTTATCGTCGATCATTGTACACAAAACCGGAAAAAAGAAACATCTTAAACTTTCTGAGGAGCTGTTAGAAGTTAAAAGTAAAGCAGAAATCAGAAGTTTCGGTTCCCTTCAGACAAGAAAACGAAATGAATTGAAATTTCCGTTATTTCTCGGGGACCCGGAAAAAACCCCGAACAAAATTTGGAAAAAAGGAGGCAAAAAAACTTACAACTCCGACATTGACTTTGTTGGGACTGGGATCCGCCAGAAACGCTTCGGTGACTCCAAGAATCGGATCCTTCGGAGCTGGTTCAACATCTCGCCACCAAGACGACATGGATCGCGCTCCAATCACAGCTCCGGACCTGAAGATTCCACCCGAAAATCTCGCCCTGAGCGCCATATCAGATAAGAATACGAATTTTCAAGCCGAAGCAGAGAGAGAGAGAGAGAGAGAGAGAGAGAGAGAGAGAGAGAGAGAGCTCGGTTGAAGTGTTTCATGAAATCTTCACCGTGTGACTGCGCGAATTAAATAGTTGTAGAAGAGAAGGGGGCTACTCGGTCGAGTGATAAATGGTGGCGGCAGCTTACGGCAGCAGGTGCCTAGAAATGCGTGGAATGGTAATAAGCTGACGTTGCTAGATTTTGAATATAATGAAATTACAAGAATAGCCTCGAGCTTCTAGCCCACGCTTCTGGTACTCAGGGTTAACAGAGGAAGGTTATTCCATTAAAGGAAAAAAAAGAAAAAGAAAAAGGGTATGGTTAACTAAAATATCGATAATGATGGTTGGTTAGTTAATTAGTCTATTCGATTAAGAATAAAATGAGAAAGAAAATAAAAAAATATTTTTATTATTTTTTAAGTCTTTATACTTTTGGATCATGTTACTATTCATAAAATAACTACCTCAACCCATTTTTTTTTTTTTAAAGTTGGTGAGAATTTTTTTTTCTTTTCAAAGAGAATGAGTATATATAATTTTAAATTACCTTTACTTTTTTTATTTATAACAAACATCTTTTTATTCCATCTTTTCATATATATAAATTATTTTTAATATTATGTGTATAATAATTTAATGATTTTACGATGAAATTGGGTGTACTTTGACATGTGTATCTTAAATTGTAAAAGTAACTAAAACTTTTCAAGTTATGTTATAAAAATATATAAAAAATGCATTATATGTTATTGTAAAACTATTGAATTGTTATTTTATATTAAAAAATATAAAATAAAAGTTATTGACAACCACAGATAAAATAAAAGTTTATTATTATAAAGAGAAAAAGAAATATAATTTAAAACTATATATAGGTCTTTTTTTGTTCCACAAAAAATTGGAGGGAATTTAATAAAACAACTTGAGAATTATGTATTTTTAGGATGTATTTATATTAGATTTAAGATTAAAAAATTAAAGGCGTATTTGGATTATATATAAACGAATATTTGAATTATAATTGATTCAAGATTCGTAATTCATTTTCCATAGAAATTTGGTATCTGACATTTGAACAACAATTAGAGTTGAAAAATCTTTTTTGAAGTCCCGCCATTTTGGTTAAATACTGATTTGATTGTCAACATAGCCGTTTTAATATTTTATTAAATAAAATTATGTAAAAATGATTTTTAATTAATTTTTATGAAGGATAAATTTTTTTGTGGTCCAAAGTTAAAACAAAATTGTTTGTGTTTCTAAACTCAATCCAAATATATTCTTGATTTTAATTATTCGAAAAATTAATTTAAAATTATTTATTAGAATAGATGTAAAATTTAAAATGAAAAACTAAAAGAATTATAATATTTGTATTCTTATAGAAATATAATATTATCTTTAAATCTTTTAAACAATTAGAGCAATTTCACTATTCATAAAAACAATTTGACTAAAATCTTAGAGTTCTAATTCATGTGTTAATATTATCTTTATTTGTTAACCTAAGTTCAATAAATAACTTGAAGTTGGGGCAGACATAGAATTAAAGTTTAAGAATGGCGAAATGTAATATTCATATCTAATAAAAAAATTAGTATGAATAATCAAAATACACATCATCACTCTTTCAAATTATGAAAATCATGTATAAGTGAATTTATATTAAAATTTTCAACAATTTCCTTTTTGATATATATTGGCAAACAATTTGAGAAAATATTTGAATTAGGCCTTATTGAATTAAAATTTTTAACATAATATAAGAGAAATTTTGTTATTTTTTATCACTAATAATTTTTTTAAAAAAAAAGTTGTCCCCACACAATATACATGTATGTACATTCTTGTTTGAAGTTAAATTTATTTACATGATAACACACTAAATAAAAAATTTATGAAATTTTTTTTAATAGTAAGGGGTAAAATTCAAGTTTTCCTAGTATTTGAATACGTTAATTCAAATATATTTTAATTGACTTAATGCATTTTGTGAGATTTTAATCAACACATCTAGTTAGTCGAAAATTTTGAAATAAATCTTCACACTAATAGAAACAAGAAACATGGATTAAATAGACCATTTCTTCTTATCAAATAATTAAAACATAAGGCAGTTATAATATAAAAAGCTAGGAATTATATATTCCTTGTCCTTGGTTATGCTAAAGCATCGTTGTTTTGCTTTTCGTAAGAAGTTTAATGACTCTTATTATTGTAATTATTCTCCTTAGTGATTGCTATACTTTATATATATATATATATATACCTTTGAAGCATGTAATCCATCTATTGCTAGAATAAACTAGAGATGAAACCAAGTATAAAAAATTAGAGATACTAACAGAAAACTTTGGTTAAAATTTTTTCAATTAGTTAATTGCATCCTTGCATTTCTTAAGCTGATCTCTCTGTTCAAAATTAATTTTTATTCGCACTCTAAAAAATGTTAAAAGTTTTAGTAAAACTTCGTTCAAAAGTTTTGTATTTCAATCCTTTGCTATATTTTCGATGTGTTATTTTTTTTTTTATAAATAATACCAACTATTAAGATTTACTTGAAAAGAAAAACCAAAATAAATATTAATAGTTTACTTTTGTACTTGATTATTAATTTAGAACATCTAGCTAAATCCTATTGTGAAAATATAAGAATAAACTTTATTATAATTTTTGAAGGATTAACATAATCGGTTAAGTTGTTGGTAAAATAAATGCACAGAAAAAGGATAGAAAACGCGTCCACATATATATATATATATATGTATATACTCATATTTTTTGACTTACTTTTTCACTTGAATTTCAAAATTCGGCTCGCTTTCGACTACGTGCTCTGGAGGAGTATGCTGCATAGCTGTTTTGATATCTTTTTCAAAGTATTTAATTAAACTTCAAGAAAAGCACCCAAAGCTACGTCTTTAAGAAGGTCTTTTCTGATGACTGTGCTTGTTGGGGCATTAAGCTTAAGATCAATCTGACCCTTGGCGCTAGTTCCCCAGGTATTGCTCATTTCCAGGCTTTATCTTTGAACTTCTCAACATTTCAAGGATAGAAATTCTTTCTTTCAGGTATAATAGAACGGTTTAGAGCTTTAGGTTGCTGTTCAATAAAAGTGCAGCTGTTCGTAAAAGTTCATCATGTAATGAGCGGGCCAAACTCCAGCGTCCTTCCTACGCGGAGATATGTGATACTTATCTACAAGTGAGAGGTCGGCAGTGATAGTTGTGTACGATTGCAATGTTCGATATGATCGCACTACTCTCGTTTTCTTCAAGCAAGCTGTCTACCAGTATGATTGATGGGTCTACCCGAAGTGAGTAAAGGTCGAAGGTTTGTGCTTGTGTTTGTGCTTGATATCTGGAACCTTTTCCTAACCCTTTTCTTGGAAAAAAGTCGATTTCTTTCTTGTTTGTTAGTAGCTTTCACTGCTTCCACTCGATTCTCTACCAATAAGGTACCGGCATCAGTACCTAGCCAGATGAACAAGCACCTTCCAATGGCACTTTCCCCTACTCTATTAACTAGTTGGGTCTTTTATGCAGTGATGGACAGAGTCTCAGTCTCAGTGTCATTCTCACTGTATGTATATTTCCTTCATCGAGGTCTCGGGTTGAAGGGTTAAGGTCTTGAAGGAAATAGTTCTATCTCTGATGACCATCTGTTTCGACTCCTTCGTTACCTAGTGATGAGCTTGATTGGCACTCTAAGACGAACGTGGTCCAATTTGGCAAAGTTGGCTCAACGTATGCTCTAGCCTATATATATATATATATATATAATATGTAGTAATTGGAGTATCTTGTACACTTTTTGGAGGGAAGCATATTATTACTATTTATATTTCATATATTAATGGTTACTTTAGGACATGGGACAAAAAATAATGAAATTATTGAACTGTCTAGATTTAAAAGGAAATTGATTAAATTACTCTTTGACTGTTATTAGTATATAGTTTTAATGAGATTTTCTAGATAATTATTTAATTCTAATAAGATATGAGTTCATGAGTATCATGTGATACTGTTAGAATCTAGGCTTAGACCTAACTCACTCCAAAAGGTACCTCAAGAGAGAAGGACTGCCAAGCCTTTTATAAGGAATAATTATTTCTCAAATACAAGCCATGTGGGATTCTCAACAAATACTTTCTTGATTTATTAAAATGATAGCTATTTTGAAATGAAAATATGTCCAAACAACAAATAATATGAAACGAGAGTAGTATTCATTAAGTTATATCATATGTCTGAAGTAGTGGGATAAATAAGTCGAGTCGTTCGTGAGCAGATCGTAAGTTGCTTGGTAAAAACTCAGTTCGAGCTTGAGTAGGCTTGCTAAGAAAACGAGCCGAGTTTGAGTCTCATTGACACTGGCTCGATGGCTCATCAAGCTTATCGAGCCAGAATGTATAATTTTTTAACTTTATTTTAATCATTATATAATACATCTTTTACAAAATTGAGTTCGAGTTTGAACTCAACACAAATGATCGAGCTCGAGTTCAATAAACTTGATCAAGTTCAACCCGAACTCGAGTTGATAAAAAAAGTGTCGAGTTGAGCTCGAGCTCATGTGAGTTTGAGCTCGAGCTCGACTCCTTTACACTCTTTTAGTCTAAAGTTAGCATACGTCTACTGTGTGCTGGATGGACACATATTAATATAGATTTAAAATATAACATATATGATAGTTTAATTTAAATAAATTTTAAATAAAATTTTATAGAAAATTATTGAATTTTAATATATTAAAATATTAAACTGGTAAATTAATCTATATTAACATGTTGATCTGTCCATTAAAAAAAAAAAAATTAACCTGTGGTCCGAATCATAAATATCTACCATGTCTAAATTTTAAATCTTAAAATGGAAAAATATGATTTTTTTTAAAAGAAAAAAGAAATTCACTTTACCTAAACGTGTTACCATAAAAATCAAAGATTCCAAGTAAAGCATGTTCTATTTCATTGTAATATAAAAAATAATTGTGTCCCAATTCCTTTCTCCAAAAGATCTGTGCTCTTTAAATTTTCCAGCACGCAATCTTCAGCTTCCATCATCATCTCATTAATTCCTTTATGTGCTTTGCACTTGTTTTTCGAATTTTTCAGTAATTTTAATAATGATATGGAGCCTGAAACTGGGGATCATATAGAAGAAGATTATAAGGAAGAAGAAAGAAGATCAAGAATTGGAAGAATTGCAGGGTGTTCTGCAGAACAAGAAGAAGAAAATACAAGTTCAAGAATAGCCAATATTGATTTGGAGAGGGCAGCTGGAACATCGGATGAAAATATAATTGATGATTGTGTTCTTGATGTTGATAGCGGTGAGATTAATGGTGGAGATTGTGTGGAAGAACAGATTTGTAGAATTTGTCATTTGAACGATGAAGCTGCTTCCTCACCAGGAGTAGGAGGACTAATGCAACTTGGGTGCAATTGTAGAGGTGAACTTGGTCTTTCTCATCCATATTGTGCTGAGACTTGGTTTAAGCACAGAGGAAACAGGTTCTTTTCTTGTTGCCCTCTTTTTTTTAATATTAAAAAAAACCCCTCTTTCTAATTTTCATTGTTAAAGATTGTCAAATTGTTTTATGTTTTGTCTCTAAAAAAACAAGCTTTACGTTTCATACAAGTATTTGGTTCAGTGATACAGAGATATATAGAATTAGGTCCTTTCAAGTTTTAATTTCGCGGAGGACAACTTGTGTAAAGAAGTTTTTAAAATATTAGGGACGAATTTAAAGAATAGTGTTAAAAAATTTTTAAAGGAAATATTTATAAAAAAATTCGAATATAGATTGTATTTGGATAAAGTTTGATGATAAGAAATTTATTTTGAATTTTGTAAAATTTGTAATTGTTTGTGAGAAGTGTATTCCAAAACTGAAAAATTTCATTGGATCTCGAAAGAAAATCCAATCCAAATAAGCTATTTTCCTTCATCCCATGCAAGAACAAATCCAGACTTTACCTCTTAGGAACCAAAATACAATTGTAAAAATTTAACTTCTAATAACATTGAATATTTTTCTTTACATTTAGTAATTTAATTTTTATTGATTTGGAGGACAAAATGCTAATATATACTCCCTCCCTTTTACAAAAAGTCCTATTTCAATTCTCATATAAATTAAGAAAATTAGTTAGACTAATAAATTTTGTTTTGATTTCTCTATTAGACTCTTCTCGATACTTTCTCTGTTTTTTATTTATTGTCACATTTTAGACATCACAGTGTTTAAAAGAAATACGAAATTTTAAATTTTTTTATGGACTAGAATACCCTTCAAATTTATTTCTCCTCATTATTATATTTACAAGTTTCTATACGAGAAGAGTTAAAAGAGTTGAAACTTGTTTTAATGGAAGTGTATAATTGGAAAAAAGTTAATTAAATATCGCATTATTTTCACAGCAAAACAAGCAAAAAAGTACACGAATTAGTAAAATGTGACAAGTAAAAAGACGGAGAGAGTGTTAAATGAATTTGAATTTTTGTTTTAAAACTACAAATATAAGTAGTACAATAGTGTATGTTTTATTAATATTTTTTGGGAAATAGAGATTTTTAATAATTAAGAAGTAAAATAATGAGAAGTTAAGAAATTAACTACCATTCATAAAAGAAAATAAAATCATAATTTGGGATGAATGAAAAAAGAAAGTAAGATTATGAGGGAGTATAATTTTGACATAATTAGACAAGTTATAAACAATATATAATTTGTTTTTGAAAAAAAATTGGGATGCCGCCTTTTGCCTCAATATTGCTCCACCATACTCCCCATTGAGATTCTATTCTTGTAATACATTACTCAAACCTCTCATCTGATAATATGAACCGTTGCACATGACTACTTGTCTAGTACAATTGACTTTATAAGTCATTGTATGAGATAAAAATTTACCACACATCCTTAGGAATAAAGGAAAAAGACTTGAAATTAAGTTTTGAATAATTGTTTGTTGATTTTGTGCAGCTTGTGTGAAATATGTGGGATAAGGGCGAAGAACGTTAAATTCGTGAAAAATTACAATAGCAGAATGTTTATTGTGGATTTTGATGATATTAGGCCAATAACTACCACCCGATACCCCTCAATGGAGGAGGGTTCGCGGCGGTGTAAGCAATCTTGTTGTAACTTCCTACTAGCATGCTTGGTACTAGGCCTTGTGGTTCCATGGTTCTTCAGAACCAATCTGTTCTAAGGAAAGTGTTACATTTGTTTCAAGAAGAAAAAGTTAATTTGATTCTTTGATATGTATTTATATATAGTATAGGTTGTGTATATATATATATATATATTTAGACAGAGCTGGTAAAGTTTCAATTGTGAGATTCATATCTATTATAAGTGTATGACAAATAATTATATTTAAAACATATTACATGAACCTACATTAATCCTTATTAGTCGGGATTATTGTGGAGATACTTCCAATGTTCTCCTAATCTCCTACTTATCTCTATTACCTATGTGTATTTGGTTCCGTGCTTAAATTGCCGTATTAGACCAGAAAACTTCCTTGTACTTTTTATCTTTCCTAGTTTAGCTAATCTTAGGATTCTTTTATAATATGTATATATCCTGGAATTATTGTGAATACAAGGCAGAAAATTACGTTAATTTTTCCTACAAAAAACTTACATGGTATCAGAGCCCTTGTCATTCATTCACACTGAGTAAACACTAGATTGAAACCAGAACTACAACAGACACATCTACAGACATGGAAGAAGACAACCATGTCAAAAGGAGTGCTATTAAGAATGATGCATACAATGTGATGTCCTGTGGCGGATTATGCCTAATTATCACACAGATTCAGTTGAAGGATAACAATTATGGAGTGGGAAGATTTGAAAGAATGGTACTTAGTCCGGAGTGGACCAAGAAAATATGAACTAAAGGCCGCTCTGGCAAATCGCAAGAAAGGGGGAGATACGGTTAATGTATAATATTCTCGCTTGAAAAAATTATGGGATGAGTTGCAACATTATATGCAAGTACCAGTGTCCGAAGATACTCCTTTCCTCAACAAAGAAAGAGAGGAAAGACAAATATATCAGTTTCTCATAGGATTGAACGATGAGGTGTTTGGGACTGTTTGGCCTAATATTATTCAAGAAGAACCTTTACTATTGAAATAAATTATTGCTTGCATCTGCAAAGAGGAGCAACATAGACATGTTGCGCAAAAAACTGCAACAGAAGAAAAAGGAGGTGCAACATAAGACAGCCGCCGTACCACTCTTTTCACGACCAATTTGCTCCCATTGTTAGAAATGGGGCCATGATATCACAGCCTGCTACCAGCTACATGGTTACCTAGAATGGTGGATTGAGAAAAAAAGACAAATTGCTACTGGTATCAACTTTGCTCGTGGTCGAGGAGGAGGCCGCACTGGCGCTGGTCGAGGAAGAGGAAGAAATAGGGGGTCGTTGCTCTCCATTTTAGGCTAGGAATTCTTCAACATTTTCAATCCCTTCTAGATGGGCAAGTGGCCCATGATTTGGGTGGAACTGCAGCTACCATCTCTGACAACAGTAGCGGGACGACGACTTTCCAACGCTATCCTCAGAGCAGTGAAAATCTCTTCTAAATCTTTTGAATACTCACACCAATTCTAAAAAACTTTTAAGTAAGATGAATAATGAGCAAATTCTAGATTCTGCTTGCACTCACAGTCCCATCACATGATAGGTAGAAGAGAGTTTCTTAACAATTTAATTACTATTGTTCCTTATACAATTGGATTACCAAATGGAACTAACGTTATGGCAACCTAGAAAGGTAGGGCAACTTTGAGTCCAAATTTTGCTGTTCATAATGTTTTATTTGTTCCACAATTAAAGTGCAATTTTATTTTCTTGGTTCAATTGATGAGGGATAAATGTTGTTTTGTTACAATGACTAATGAGTTTTTTGTTATATAGGACCGTATTTCGAGGATGCGATTGGAGTGGATGAACAACGAAATGAGCTCTTTTTCTATAAACATTGCAATTATCTTCCTTACATGCTTGTTATACAAATACTTCAGTTTCTTGTAATTTGTGGCATTGTCGTTTAAGACATCCTTCTTATGATATGGTTAGTAAATTTTTGGGACATCCTTTTGTTAAAGCTCCAAAACAGTGTTTTATTTGTTTACGGGCTAAGCAAACTTGGGATCCTTTTCCTCATAGTTTAAATACTGCCGCTGCCATATTTAACTTGATACACTATGATTTGTAGGGGCCATATGACACACCTTCTACTTGTGGTTCGTTATATTTCTTACTATTTTGGACGATATTTCAAGATCTGTGTGGATATATTTACTTGCTGAAAAAAGAGAGGTGGTGAATATTATGAAAAAAATTGTGGTTATGGTTCAAACTCAGTTTAACAAAAACATTAAAATTGTGAGATTTGATAATGGTACAGAATTTATCTGTCTAAAAAATTATTTTGAAAAAAAGGGAATTTTACACCAAACATACGTTGTTGGTACTCCGCAACAAAATGGACGAGTGGAACGTAAACACCGCCATATTCTTAATGTGGCGTGTGCTTTGCGTTTCCAAGAAAATTTGTTGGTTAAATTTTGGGGTAAATGTGTATTAACGGCAAGATATCTCATCAGTTAGACACCTTTCTCTTTGCTTGGTGATTGAACTCCTTATGAGTTGCTACATGGTAAACTACTGCCATATTCACATTTGCGCACTTTTAGTTGCTTAGCTAATATACATGATACAAAGTTACTAAAAGATAAATGTTGTGATCAGAGTAGGCTTTGTATTTTCTTGGGGTACCCATACGGAAAGAAAGGATGGCGTTTTTATGATTACCAAGCTGAGAAATTTGTCATTTCCAGGGACACTAGTTGAGGATATCTTCCTTTATGTATCCATTTTGTCCATCAATCCAGTACCAAACACACATTTTAGTGATGCCTTCAATTTTGGAGAAATACAACCCATTGGTGATAGGCCTGATGCAAGGGAGAGGAAGTCCATGTTGGTGGTGCCTAATCCACCCAAAGAAGCCTAGCCCAGTGTCCCAGCTTCTGCAGCCACTCCTGGGCTAGCCCAATTTTCTTTCTCACCAACTGCGCCACTTCCAGCAGACAGCCTGGCTTTTCCTACTCGCGACACATTATCAGGGATGGATTCAGTATGTGGACTGCCTCTCTTCATGGATCCACATGAGTAGCAGTCCCTTGGTCTCTCGAATGGCAGGCTTGTGGGCCAAAATTCAGCAGGTAAACCTTTGGAAATTTCTTTGGGCCGTGACACGCAAGACTAGCAACCTTGGTCAATATTCCACCTAGTCTTCGTCGCAGTACTCGTTAAAAGGTTGTTCCAGCTCATTTAAAAGATTATAATTGCAATATGGTTTGCAGTTCAAAGACTCATTCTTCTTCTTCTCCTTCTACTATCTCGGCCTCCTCAGGCAAGTCTCTTTATATCCATTAAATCATTATGTTAATTGTGATAAATTATATGATCATTATAAGAAATTTCTCGCATATGATTCTGCTGTTTCTGAGCCCACACAATTTTCTGATGCTGTATTTGACCCCGACACACGAGCTGTTATGCAGAATGAAATATATGCCTGAAGAAAAAGTGGCACTTGGGACCTAACTCCCTTGCTCCATATCAAACAAGCTCTTGGAAGAAAATGGGTATACAAAATCAATCATAAAGTGGATAGAACGATCAAAAGGTTTAAAGCCAGGTTGGCCATACTTGGGATATATATAACAAGAGGGAGTTGATTTCATTTAAAACTTTTGCCCCTATGGAAAAAATGGTAGCTGTCCGCACCCTTTTGTCTGTCGTTGCTGCCCGGAACAGGCCTGTCCACCAGATGGGTGTCCAAAACGCATTTCTTCATGGTGACTTAACTAAAGAAGCGTACATGCGCCCCTTCCAGGTTTCATCCTCCAAATCCCCGACACCTCTGCCGGTTGAAAAAGTCTCTATATGGTCTTCACCAAGCACCGTGGTGTTAATTTTCTAAGTTGACTGATGATCTTCGGTAATGTGGCTTTTAACAATCCTATGAAGACTATTCTCCTTTTACCTATCATGCCAGTGATATTGTTTTTGCGTATTCTTATTTATGTCGATGATTTACTTATTATTGAAAATTCTCTTCCTTCCATTATTAAGTTTAAAGAGCACTTGAGTTCCAATTTTACATGAAGAAATTGGGTCATTTGAAATATTTTTTTAGGGCTTGAAGTAGCACACAACGCCACGAGTATTTTTATTTGTCAGCGCAAGTATATATTGGAGATTCTTTTAGAGGTTGGTTTATCTGGGGCTTGGCCAGCATCTACTCCTTTGGAGCTTAATCATCAGCTTGCCAAGACTGAGAGTCCATCATTCTATTTGCCTGACCAATATCGTCGATTGAAGGTAAATAATTGACCTTACTCTCACCCGTCCAGAATTAGCTATCCCGTGCACACTTTGGCACAATTCATGCAAACCTCTCAACAACACCACTGGGAAGTTGCTCTCAGACTCGTTATTTACCTTGAAGGTCATCCGAGTAAAGAGATTCTCCTACGGGCTGATTCTGTTCTATGCCTCACTGCTTACTCTGATTCTGAATGGGCCAGTTACCCCATCATTCAACGGTCTGTTACTGGTTACTTTGTTTCCCTAGATGGCTCTCCTATTTCTTGGAAGACCAAGAAAGAACATACTATTTCCCAGTCTTCCATTGAAGTTGAGTATCAATCGATGGCTGTCACTTTGTGTGAACTCAAGTGGCTTAGTCAGCCTTTTCGTGATCTTTGGGTTTCCGTTTCCTATCCTATTCCTTTACACTGTGACAATCAAGCTACCATTCACATTGTTGTGAATCCAGGTTTTCATGAATGTACAAAGCACATAAAGATTGACTGTCATTTTGTGCACGATGCTTTCTAGTTTGGTATCATTTCTCTACAATATCTTCTAAGTGAGCTTCAGCCTACAGATATCTTCACCAAAGCTCTTTAGCTATCTCACTTCTATCCTTAGCATACAAGTTGGGCATTCCTGATCCCAATTTTCCAACTTGAGGGGGAGTATTAGCCATGATTATTGTGGAGATATTCCAATATCTCCTAATCTCCTACTTATCTCCATTATCTATGTGTATCTGATTCTGTGCCTAAATTGTTGTATTAGACTAGGAAACTTCCTTGTACACTTTATCTTTCCTAGTTTAGCTAATCTTAGGATTATTTTGTAATATGTATATATCTTGGAATTATTATGAATATAAGACAGAAAACTATGTTAAGTTTTCCCAATGAAAACTTACAATCCTCATTAATAATTCAAGATTTGAGAAAATTTCTTCAAAATCAAACGTAAAAATATTGTAATCTTCATTGAAGAATTTTCCCTCTATCCAATCACACACAAAAAATTTCTTTGATGTGTTGTTTGCAATTTTCCCCAATTCTTTTTCAAGTTCATCAATATGTGGTCTATTCCAGCAAAAAGAATTTTATTTTTTAACATGTTCTACAATGCCTTAGCCTTATCTTTGTATGGCACTTGGGGAATGAGAACCGGATCGATGGTGGCAAAAATCCATGAAGACAAAACAGTATTCCTTCGAGCCACGTGTAGGACTCTTTATGGGCTCCATCAACAAAATAGTATTTCCATTTGGTCATCAGGGAGCCTCGAAAAGTTGTCGACTATTGATCATAATTGTTATTAATTTAATTTTATGTGAGTGAGAAGTGCGTCAGGAATATCACAATACAATAGCGTGTAGGGATTAAGATTTCTCATAAGAAGGACTATTTTATAGACTGGGATTTTTCTTCACCGCCGATGTTGACACTGTCTTTGCTGTCAGCCATATTCAACTGAAGGGTAGAATGTTTGTTTGTTTTTTTTTGTTTTTTTTTTTAAAGTAGCTCTGATACTATGTTAAGAATTATGGCATAGAGGTAAGCTGCAATGCTTGGCTTTTCTATTAGATGAAAGTATCATATATACAATTTATAGTGCATAATCTAAGGACTTAAACGATTATATCTAATAGATAATTACAATATTCTATATTCCTATCTATAAGATAATTATATTAACTATTGATTCCTAAGAATAATCTAAACAAGGAAATAATATTAATACATGATATATATTTCGTGAGGCCTTGTCTAAGTGGTAAAAGTTAATACTAACCCAACTTTTGGGTTGGGAGTTCAACTCTGTATGGTGCAGGTTGTTGTAAAAAAAGGAATATAGACATATCATACCTCTTTAAATATTATTTTTTCTAACTCATAACAAAATAATATAGACAAAAAAATAAATAACAAGTCCCCCTCAGTCACTGCCATAGTTGACCCAGTATCAACCCTCTCTTCCAGATCCCCGCTCTTACTTTGATCGACTTACCCGCACAATGCTTTTTTTGAGTGAAGAGATCAAGGGGCTTGTCAGCGTTGCACCTCTATTGAGTAATGCCTGAGTCACAGCATCAAGGTCTGAGCCAAATTGAGCAAAGGCGGCCACTTCGCGATATTGTGCCAATTCCAGTTTTGAACTACCACAAACTTGTTTCATAGTTTTCAACTGAGCGGCAGACCCGACGCGAGTAGGAGTTGTCCATGGGATGGACTACGAAGTGGATCGATAGACGACTGGATAGTTGATAGAATGAATAAGTGATAGAGGGAGGGTATGAACCGAAGGCATTCTTAAGCAAAGCACGAATGAAACAGAAAAAAGAGGGAATTCCGTCCTAAAGGAATGAATGCGGCGTTGTATTATTTTGTAAGTTCTCTCTTCCAAACATTTCCTGAAAGTAGACGACAAGTTTGAAATCTTAATGCAAGCACATCATATCTCGTTGAAAGCTGAAAGACCAGTCCTGCACTCCAACCGAAATAAGGACTTTAGGGTTAAAAAGCTGCAAGCAAAAAGTGGGCAACTGACTTCGAAGAACTCACTTCCTATGGCGAGAGCACCAATAGATAGCTATGAGAACAGGTCTAGTTAATGCCCACCGGCAGTATGCCAGGAGGAGGAATAGAAAATAGGGAGGGGAAAGCAACTCCTGCGGTTTTTAGCAGTGGAAGCTAATTAATTTTTATTAATAATATTCTTTCTCTCATATGCACTCATGTATGTGGGAATCTTTTAAAAATAATTTGTTATTCTATTTGGAAGGGTATATCAAATTCACGAGTGTACTATAATGTAATTAAAACCCTTATATATATGATTTATTACTTTTATTATATTGTTTAAAAAATTAACATGTACAATAACATATGAGATATTAAATATAGGGAGCAAATTCTTCTATCTATAATATATAGGATTGTAGAGATGTGACCAGTAACTTTGGTCTTCCAATTATAAGGGCAAAACAGTCTTTTTGTGTTTATTTTCCGTTTAATGTTTTTAATGAGGTGGTTGTGCACATCACCTCCGTCTTAATTCCCTAATATAACTGCATCTTTATTAGTGTTTTAAAAATACTCTCTCTAAGCGTGTTTGCCATCTCTCGCAAACGTTAGTGTGTGCCTTCTATTCTCCACTTAAACATAATTGTCTGATTATTTTCCTCTTCTACCAAGCTCACACACAATTGAGAGAGAACTCTTCTTCTCTTGCAGTATATTTTTTCTTTCCTGCTTTAGTCTAAGTTCTTGAAGTAATTTAATTCATTGACTTTGAATTCTTGAATATTTCTCTATTTTCTGGTAATTTAAGCTGTAATTTCTTGAGTTTTTTTTCCCGAGCAAATGTTGAAGATGATGAATATGAATTGTGGTGCTTCTTCTATTTTTCTAGAGGACAAATGTTTTCCCATTCTACATGTCTCAGATTGCAAAGAGGAAATGGGATGAGAAAAAGCTGCAACTTGTGTAAGGTGAGTATATATGTTTTCTTAGTTTTCTTCATGGGTGTTTGTTGATTTTCAATTATGAGATGTGTTCAAGTTCAATCTAATGTCTTCATCTCTCCATTTATGGGTTGTGTTTTCTAATTTCTGGTTCTTTCTACTTGGAGAGTCTATAAAGTTTTTTCATGGGTTCAATTTTGTGTTTCTTGTGTTTAGAGAGTTTCAGTAAGATTTTTTTTCTCCTTATTGCTCCTCCAAGTCACTCATCTTACCCAACAACCTTTTCTTCTTAAAATTTCAAACACTTACTACAAAATTATGTATCTAAATTATCATATCAGAATAAGCAAAAAGTAAATGTAAAAAAATAGTTGTCATCCACTATTATTTTTAGTACTTAGAGAGAGTCCTGTCCACCAAATTTGCATGAAACAATATGTTAATGATTAAATTATTAACTCGAATAATTGTGAAATAAGATACTAGAAATAGTGAAAGGTTGAGGCTCTATTTGAATAAATTTCACAGACTTAACTTATTAGTTATTTTTGTGTTCTAACAAAAGAAATTTGGGCATCTCAAAGTGACTTCTTGCAGTTATTTCTCAAGAAAATGCACATTGTTCTGGACAATTTTGAAAAAAATGAAAAGAAAAAAGTGTGGGTTTTAGTCTCTTCTATTACTTACTTTTTTTGTTTTTAGATTGGGATGGGGTACATACATGATTGAAGAAATTATTTACATTGTGACAAATATTAATATTGCATTCAATATTCCTCTTTTTTTAGAAATGTATAGTTTTCTGGTCAACTTTGGCCAACTTGGTGCTGGGCCGCTTCTTTTTGGTAAAAATTCTTTAATGCATCAATATTTTCTGCTTTAGCTGTCCATTCATCTTTGTGCTCGACCTTCATGAGATTTGTGTATTTACTTGCTAATAATTTTTGGTTCTGTTTGCTTCTAGACTGGAGAGAAAAATTCATTTCATTAATAGAGATGGAAATAGAGAACATAAGATAATTAAGTTATGCAAATAATCAATATGATTAAACAGTTTCCAATACATTCATTCCACAGTCTATGAAGCTATTGATTCCAACAAAAAGAAGCTTGTAGCTAAGAAAAATATTGGAAGGAATCGAGTGATTTTTGAACCTCGTGATCAGGCTTGGGTTCACCTTAGAAAATAGCGACTTCCTTCTCAACAAAAGTCTAGCTTGATGCTCGTGGCGATGGCCCTCTTCAAGTCCTTGAGCGTATTAGTGACAATGTTATAAAATTGATCTTCTGGGTGAATATAATGTTAGTGTTAACTTCAACGTTTCTAACTTATCTTTATTTGATATAGGTGAAGATTTGAGGATAAATCTTTTCAAAGGAGGGGAAGATGATAGGAATTGGGATGATTAAGAAGCTAAGGGGCTAGTTCAAGGACCAACAACTTGGTTTGCATACTACGAATTTCCTATTTTTTGTCCCAATCGCTACTTATGCGTCAAACATGGTGAATTTAGCCATGTGCTTCACGCATATACATTTTAAGAGAGACAAATGTATAAGATCAATTAACTATACATATTCGTAAACTATTAATATACAAGCTCCCTTCACATTGTTTGGAACTCGTCAACATCCTAAGACTTGCCTGAATAAGGTCTTTTTGCAAAAACCCCTCCCCAACAAACCTAGCAACATATCTACCAGACCCTTTTGGGAAAAGGATTTCAACTCTTCCCCTAAAATTAAATCGAAAAGTGTATATGAAACTCTTCACCTATATCCAATATCTCAAGAAGACCTATTTTTAAGCAACGACTACAATAAAGTGTAGCTACCTCTTGAAAAAAAAGAATTGTAGATAATCTTAAGAACCTTTGAATATCACATTCAAGATTCATGAACTAATCTAGCTGGTGATCACTCTTAGTAGAAGTGAGAAGGAAAAGAAACCCTAAGAACCCTAAGAAGAACTCTCAAACCATGGCTGCAATTTTTCATTCAATAATATTCAACTTGTTGAAAGAGTCTCATAATAGGGTATATATTGGAACCCATTTGATTACAAGCCAAAGCTAGAAATTAGTAATACTTAGAGAATTAAAAAAATTGATTCTAATTACATATCAAATTAAGGGTAGAATCGGAACCCAAAATGTATTAGACATAAAATAATCATAAAAAATAAACCTCCATGACTATTTGCATTAGAAAAGGACTATCTGGATCCGGTTAGTGTGAGAATTTATATTTGGTCTATAAAGTATTCTGATCCAGATAGCTAGGCCTTTCCGGCTCTAGAAAGCTCTGTTTTGAGCTTTCCTTTGTTTTACTTGGAGTCTTTCTTGTTTCTTTATCTTTCACTCTTATGCCTTGTTCAATTGATGAGTCGTTTGATCATTAATCAAGGCTTCAAGGCTTCAAAAACTCTTTAATAATCCATTCTTCCATAATTGAACTCAACTTAATTCGTCCAAGAATTTCTTCTAATTCATCCATATCCACGCTCATATCAACTTTGTCACTTTTCGATTTACAGGAAAAAATGTTTTTAAATTCCTATACCCATCAACAATTTACAAACTTGTAGGTACAATAAATCAAACCTAATGTGGTTGTTTTCAATATATTTTAGGCATACCCCTGTACATGATCCTCTTATAAAAACCATAGTTGCACAACTGATAGTAAAAGGACATATTAAGCAAATAGACATGTCTATTATCTTCCAGTATACATGAGCAAATTTTTTTTTACATATCACCACTTTAAGAATCAAAATGTCTTTAATAAAGGCCTCATGTGCATGATACATGCCTAAAATGTACCCAGAAACCACAATGCTAAGTATAATTTATCAAATCAGCAAGATTATAACTAGTTCACGGGTATAAAAGTTTTAAAAAAGAAAATTTGTTGGATAGATGAATATAAATGTGACAATAGTTTATAAGAAAATATAAATAAATTCTCAATTAATAATTTTATTAGCACTTCCCAAACACATACTTACTCTTGCTTCAACATGTATATTTTTTTTCTCATTTCTTGAACTTTTCTTTCGCTAGCATGTGTTCAATACCTAAAAATGTTGAAGTAGATATATATCTTCAACTTATGTTAATTAGCATATGGTATCTTATCTTTCCTAAAAAGCTTTCATTGTGCAAGAGTTTTTGCTTATCTATATATATATGTACGTATGTATGTGTATATGTTTGTGTATATATATATACACACACACACACACATACATACACATACATATATATAGAAATATATATACATACATATATATATATATATTTATATGTATGTATATATATGTGTATATATATGCATGTATATATATTTATGTATATATATTTATATATGTATATATATATATATATTTAAATATACATATATATACACATGTATATATTTATTTGTGTGCTTGCTTGAATCTTAAAGGGTTATTGTCATCATGGTTTTAATTAATTTTAATTTTCTAATGAGCATCTAATATTTGAAATTCCTAAGTATGTGAAATAAAACCTATTTCTTCTTTGCATAAGAGGAACAGTCATCTTAATAAATGCATTTATTTATAAAAAGTGCATATTAAGGCATCACTTTATAAGTGAGTTGTTAAATCAAGTACAATTAAAGACACAAGTACAAATTATCTGCCCAAATCCTACTGGAGTGCAAACTCCTTTGCCATGGAAGTTCTGAGAGCATTCCTTAACACAAGGATCACAACGTGTGGGGTTCAAAACTCTAGAGCATCTTTCAGCCTCAGATGCTTGGGGAAACAACAGTACTGTAAATAGAAGGAATAAAAAGAGTAAAATAAACACAAATTTAAATATTATAACTTTTTAAGGAAACTAAATAATTTAACATTATAATAAATCTCTTTCTATTTAACTACTAAAATAATTTTTTATGAATTAGTTTCAATGATCATTAGCAGGAAAAATGATGAAGTGATCATTATAATTTTTAAGAAAAAACCTAAAATAAGAATCACATGCATTGAAATATATAGGTAAAGTGTCTAGTTGAACAAACATTTTATATTTCTAAAGAGTAACTGAAAAAAAAAAAAAAGATTGATTGTATAGGCTTCAAGAAGTAGATCCATACCTGAGAAAAGAACTAAGGAAAAAATAAAAAGCAGTGAACTAGTATTCTTCAAACCCTCCATTTTTTCCGGTTGTTTCTTCTGTGTCTCACAATATAAGAAAATCATATGTCATATTTATAGTAATGATATTTGTAATGTAAAGGAACTGGGACCACAAGCATGACTTTCCGATAAAAAAGAATGTTTGTTGAAATAAAGAGAATTGAGACCACAAACATGATATTGTGCTGTAAAACCAAATGTTTGTTCAAATAGTTTGGATATTCAGCGGCAGAAAAACTATTAAGGTGTAACAACATGAGCGTAAAATATTCATCTTACTGCCTTGATTGTAAGAACTATAAACTTTTGCGACTAAAAGCTTATATGTAAAGTATTAAATAGTTTGCATCCTCTATATTCTTATCTTAAACCTAAATTAATGTAGTGTAGCTGCAATTATACAAATAATATTATCGAAAATATTATTACAATAATAAAACAGAGATCTAATTGGAAAATTAAGACCGGGAGATAGAGGGAGGCTAAGGAGGTACTCTCTCTAAGGCTTTGTTATACAAAGTTGGGAAAAACCTAAGTACCCAATAAGGCAATCTTGAATGCCTATAAATCTTACTTTCCCATTTCATTTTCAAAAGAAGTTAGACTAGGGACATAAGTGATTATCAAAAGAAGGTAAAGGGAAAACAAAATGAATGAGAATACGAGCTAATGCAAAAATGGAAATAAACTAAAAGTTATCTATAACTTTTAAGCTACTTTCGCTCCAATCTCATTAAACACTCTCTACCTTTCATTCAAAACTCACAACCCTATAAAACTCTTCAAAACTCGTCAATCATTTAAAACTCAAGGAAGTATATATGTGAGAAGAATGGAATAAAAGGTATCAAGAAATAAAAAGCAAATGATACTTTCTTTTGAACTCATTCTTTTTCTCTCTCTTTTTTCCTTTTCCTTCTTTCTTTCTTTTTATTGCGCTTTTCTCTTTTCACTATTTTTTTCATCTTCCTCATTTTCTCTTTTTCCACAAATGATTGAATTGAACAAGCTTCCTCACAAAAGGGTTTCTCATATTTTTTTCATTTAAACATCTTTATCTCTTGAGACTTTTTATTCTCGTTTGATTTCTTTCTCACATAATTTTTCCAAAATATCCTTTCTCTCATAATTTTCTTTTCTCACTTTTACCCCCAAGTTTAAACTTGTTTCCCTTACCGTACTCAGATTCATTCGCATATTTCATCCACAAAATGCTTCTCTATGATATGTTCAATTATGATAATCAGGCATAAAACCCTACCTAAAAAGATTCAACTTCAAATCTTCCACGGTTATTAACTTCCTATTTTTTCATTTCACACACCGACACCTTATCTCATATTTCTTGCCACTATTTGTTGAAAGACCCTAATCTACAAACCGATGTACCCTATTCACAAATTTACTACTAAGTCCCCTGACCCCTGGCACACTTCTCATATACATCCAACTCCTGTTCTGCTCCTGAACTTTGCTACATTCAAAGGAATAGAAGGTTAAAATTAATATTATTGAGAATAAGAAGGAAACAAAGACATATTGTTGTTGTTAGTTGTACCACTTATATTTTTTTATTTAACTTCTAATAGAAGTCGTTTTTTGATAAATTGGATATGAAGAAAGAATAGAACCCTAAACACTTGTAAAATTTTATTTTAAGTTAACTTCTAACAGAAGAAGTAATAGAAGTTAGTTTTTGATAAATCTAAAATGAAGAAATAAAGAAGTGCAAATACTTCTAACTTTTGTTGAAGTTCACTTCTAAAAGAAGAATTAATAGAAGTTACTTTTGATAAATTTGAAATGAAGAAATAATAGAAGTACAAACACTTTTAACTTTTATTTAAGTTCACTTATAAACAAAGAAGTAATAGATTTCGCTTTGGTAAATTGGAAATGAACAAAAAATTGGACTAAAACTCCTAGCTTTTGCTTAAGTTCTTTTCTAAAAGAAGTACTAGAAGTCAATTTTAACTTTTGTTTAGTTACATAGAATATACTTAGAAATGCAAGCATCAAACTCTAAAATTTTGAAAACTTTTGATATTGATCTTTGCAAAATCGACATTTTCCAAACATAATGGACACTCAAATGCAACATTCAAGAATTTAAAGAATTAAAGAGTTTGCGCTCCCCTATAAAATATTCAAATTAAAGAGTCTGGGCTCCCCATACGCATTTAAACATTAAGAAAGCATTCTTATTAAACTACAAAACTTTGATTTAATTCACATTTTTGTCTATCCATGTATTAAAAAGTCTGTGCTATACAATAAGTATTATATATTCTAAAGCTCAAATATATTATTTTTGTAAACGTTATAAATTTATATCTATATTATACAAAATGTATTATTTACATAAAATTCCTTAAGAAAGAGAATGTAAAACTTCACATAAATTGGTGTTATCATACATATTCTCTTAAAAAACCCATATCGAAAGTAGTGGCAATCGTCAAAGATCGTACGCGAGCGTCAATAGAGAACTTCCAAAAAGGAGAGACCTTCCAAAAAAATGAGAGAAACAAGTAAAGGTTAGAGTTTTAAATAGCAAAGAAAATATGAACTACTGTTCCCTATACATTTGAAACGGGAAGAGAATAAAGTTTATTATATAAAATGATTAATCCATTTAGCATAAAAGTGATTTTTTTCCTTAAAAAATGAATGCACAAGGAACATTGCCATCTTTGAAGAAGAACAAAGATTCCTAGAAGATTTCTTTTCTTTTTAACTAGAAACAAAACACTACCAATTTCTGATTTTAAGCAACCAAAAAGTGTGTATTTTTATTCAATGCAGAAGGTCGGAACATATCCACATAACTTCTAGAAACTAAAAGTCTATGAATATTTGAAAACTTTACAAATAGAAATTACCTTTCAAGGAGAAATCTTTATTTTCAAATCGACCAATAATTTAACATGAAGTAGAAAAGTAACAGCAGTTGAAAACCTCTAGAGATATGCAAAAACAATTGAAACTTTATAACTTCATCTTCTTATCCTTACTTCAGAACATAAGATCAACCATATTTCTCCAAATTTTAGTACAAACTGCATTACTTTCTATTATTTGTATACTTATGTTCATATATAAAAAGACAAGAAAGTTGTATTCTTTTACAAGATTAATGAATGTTGTTTCAACAAGAACTTGGCAAATTCTGGTTACTAGCACGTGTATTGCTACTTTTAGTTTGCACATTAGGTAGCAATTTCAGAGAGAAAAAAATCTACTAAAGGAAAAATAAATAAATAAAAAACTTAACCATATGATGGTTGTTTAATCATATGAAATCACCAAATAAATCTTAGAAAAGCTTTCTAAATTTTGAACTTTTTGGAATTAGATTTCCAGGTAACGGTAATAAGCAGGTTCTCACGGTGGTAGTACTAGTCGGAGGTAGTGGTAGCATCGACAACTCACAGTTGGAAAACAGAAAAGATAGAAGAAAGTGGAGAGAAGAAAGGATGGAAGAGAGAGGAGAGAAACAAGGGTGCCGAAAGTGCCAGAGATTATCGTCGGTAGTTACAAAAGTGGTGGAGGTGGTGACAGAACTTGACGGTCGCGTGGGAGTGTCCATCTCACGGAGGTGGTCACGGGAGGGTCAGAAAATTTTTGAGGAATAGAGGAAAATAAGGGAGGGGTCATGCTTAACCTAATTTCAGGTCAGATTGCAACCGATTTCTAACATATACGGGATTGTAAAGATAAAAAGTTGTAACATATGCTTTTTGGTTGTAATTCAGTCGTTACGTTTCAAAAAATTAATGATTGGTTCCCATTTAGTTGCTAAGTTGGTTGCAAACATTTTGAACGCGTGTATTAGTCGCAAAGCGGTTGTAAACTGTGTGACTGAAAAGAAGCAGTTGCAAATACTGGTCATAATGACATATATATAATCATTCTCGTGCCAAAAGGGATTTTGTACTTATGCTCAGGTGGGAATTCAAAAGAAATGTTAGTTCCTTGGGCAGTTAATCAAATTCTTGATTTATTAATATAATTTGAAAAAAGAACATTTGTGTTATGTGCCAAAGCATATGCTTCAAACCATAAAAAGAAATCAATATTTTGTTTTACAGTCTTTAAGAATATATAAAATTTTTCTTGGATATTCTTTTTGTTAGATTCTTGAAAATTTTTAAAGAACTAAGTTCTCTTTGAAAAATTCTCAGAAGAGCAAAATACTTCTATGAGTTTCTGTTTGTTAATTTCAAAATCATTTTGCAAATATATTTTCAACATATTGAGTTCTCCTAACATAGCACTATAAGTTGGAAATGTTAGAAGTTCTAGATTTGGTTCATATCTAGTTGAGTATCTTGGCTGAGTAATTCTGGATTCTAGGTTGATTTCATGTGATTGAGTTGTTACTGATGATACCGAATACCTAGCAAATTATTCTGGAGGAGGAATCATTGAAGCTGGATAGAAACTTCTATGACTTCCAAATATTTGGAAGGAAATTTCAACAGATCCATCAGAGAACTATCTTATTTCAGAAACATTTGAATTCTCTAGTTTCTCTAAAGAAGTTGCTTCATCTAGCCTCCAGTTAAGAGGTATATTAACTTGATTCTAAGAAATTTTCTTCGGATTAGAAAGTTTGGATCTTTTTAAATCAATTTGGAAAAGGATTGTTTCACCTTTGTAAGATCTTCTTATAGCACAAGAATTGAAAGCTGAATTCCTAGCTTTATATTGAATTCTGAATATGATCGCGACTGGACTAGATCCAATTTTGAATATGTTATTGGAATACTTACATTAAGAGTTAATGTATCTAAGAGATTTTGATCTTTTAAGGACATTGTAAAATTTGAAAAACAATCAAAATAGACTGGACTATCACATAGGCTAGTTTCCACCATGCCTAGTAATGAGTCTTAGAATTCTAGAAATCTAGATCTCTACAGTATAAAAGAAGAGATGTGTTAAGCCCTTCTCTTGAGAGGGATTTGGCTACAATCTGGACCAGTCCAAAATGCAAATAATTGTACTATTTCTAAAATTTTTGGATAGATTTTTGGGAAAGGAGTCTAATTTCCATACATTCAAAATCCATTTCAATTGTTTGTTCTACAGTACGAATGCTATAATCACTAGTTAGGGACCAATTTGGAAATTCGTAAATTTCACTGAAGGATGTTTTGGTATTTTCCAATTGTCAATTGATTGTTGGAGATAACTGTAATTGATCTCTTCTTTTAATTTTGTTGAAGGTTGTAGGGATGCAGCTGTTGAAGAGGAGTAGGAAAGTGAGTCTACAGAGAAAGAACAAATAAAAGAAGATAGAGTAGTGAATAAGCGAGATCGCAAGAAATAGGATAATTGATAATCAATTGAATGTAAAACTTCCATTATCCAAGGTAATCATCACCTTCAGGTTCAGTAAAATAGGACTAAAGTTATTTATCTTATATTATGGAGAATAATTAAACTTCTTAGTTAAATTAAAAGACATGTATATTGTATACTAGTTAAAGTATAGATCTAGAAAATTTTAAGTATAATCGATCTAAAACAGGCATTGAGACATAAATCTCATAACTTATGGCTTTCGAGTAAAAAATATATTTCACTCAATGAAACACCCATAGTGCAGATCTGAGAATCATATGTCTTTCCTGTTATTAGATCTAATTACTCAAATCTTTTAGATCTATGCAAAAAAACATTATACAAGATATAGATCTATAAGGTCTAAGTTAAATAGCTTTCCTAGGGAAGACAGTTTAATTAAACCACATAATATAAACTAAATAAATTAAGCTACTACCTTACATGCCCCTCTAGCTCTGATACCAAAGGGTTAGAGAAGTGTGGCCCTAAAAGATAGGGGGAAAAAGACTATATTAAATAGGGAAGTAAGATTTATAGACATTCAAGGTTGTCTTATTGGGTACCTTAGTTTTTTCCCAACTTTGTATAACAAAGCCTTAGAGAGAGTACTTCCCCAGCCTCCCTCTATCTCTAGTCTTAATTTTCCGCTTAGATCCCTATTCTATTAGTGTAATAATATTTTCAATAATATGATTTGCGTAATTGCAGCTACACCACATTAATTTAGGTTTAAGATAAGAATATGGAAGATGCAAACTGTTTAATGCTTCACATATAGCTTTTAGTCGCAAAAGTTTATAGTCCTTACAATCAAGGCAGTAAGATTAATATTTTACGCTCATGTTGTTACACCTTAATAGTTTTTCTGCTACTGAATATCCAAAACTATTTGAACAAACATTTGTTTTTACAACACAATATCATGTTTGTGGTCTCAATTCTCTTTATTTCAACAAACATTCATTTTTATCGGAAAGTCAGGCTTGTGGTCCCAGTTCCTTTACATTACAAATATCATTACTATAAATATGACATCTGATTTTCTTATATTGTGAGACACGGAAGAAACAACCGGAAAAAATGGAGGGTTTGAAGAGTACTAATTCCCTACTTTTTATTTTTTCCTTAGTTCTTTTCTCAGGTATGGATCTACTTCTTGAAGCCTGTACAATCAATCCTTTTTTTTTAGTTACTCTTTAGAAATATAAAATGTTTGTTCAATTAGACACTTTACATTTATATTTCAATCCATGTGATTCTTATTTTAGGTTTTTTCTTAAAAATTATAATGATCACTTTATCATTTTTCCTGCTAATCATCATTAAAACTAATTCATATAAAACTATTTTAATAGTTAAATGGAAAGAGAGTTATCATAATGTTAAATTATTTAGTTTCCTTAAAAATTTATAGTATTTAAATTTGTGTTTATTTTACTCTTTTTGTTCCTTCTATTTACAGCACTGTTGTTTCCCCAAGCATCTGAGGCTAAAAGATGTTCTAGAGTTTTGAACCCCACACGTTGTGATCCTTGTGTTAAGGAATGCTCTCAGAACTTTCATGGGAAAGGAGTTTGCACTCCGGTAGGATTTGGGCAGATAATTTGTACCTGTGTCTTTAATTGTACTTGATGTAACAACTCACTTATAAAGTGATGTCCTAATATGCACTTTTTATAAACAAATAAATTTATTAAGATGACTCTTTCTCTTATGGAATGAAGAAATGGGTTTTATGACACATACTTAGGCATTTCAAATATTAGATGCTCATTAGAAGATTCAAATTAATTAAAACCATGCTGACAATAACCCTTTAAGATTCAAGCAAGCACACAAACACATATATACATGTGTGTGTATATATATATATACATACATACATATATAAATATATGTATGTATATACATATTTATACGTATATATATGTATATATATGTATGCATATATATGAGTATATGTGTATATATATACATATATACACAAACATATACACATAAATGTGTACATATATATATAGTTAAGCAAAAACTCTTGCAAAAATGAAAAGCTTTTTCTGAAAGATAAGATACCATATGCTAATTAAAATAAGTTGTAGATATATATATATATCTACTTCAACATTTTTAGGTATTGAACACATGCCAGCAAAAGAAAAGTTCAAGAAATGAAAAAAAATATACGTGTTGAAGCAAGAGTAAGTATTTGTTTGGGAAGTGCTATTGAAATTATATATTGAGAATTTATTTCTATTTTTCTATAAACTATTGTCACTTTTATAGTCATCTATCCAACAAATTTTCTTTTTACAAACTGTTATACCCGTGAACTAGTTATAATCTTGCTGATTTGACAAATTATACTCAGCGTTGTGATTTCAAGATACATTTTAGGCATGTATCATGCACATGAGGCCTTTATTAAAGGCATTTTTGTTCTTAAAGTGGTGATATTTTTTTAAAAAAATTAGCTGATGTATACTGGAAGAGAATAGACATGTGTATTTGCTTAATATATCCTTTTACTATTAGTTGTGCAACTATAGTCTTTATAAGAGGATCATGTACAGGGGTATGCCTAAAATATGTTGAAAACAACCACATTAGGTATGATTTATTGTACCTAGAAGTTTGTAAATAGTTGATGGGTATAGGAATTTAAAAACATTTTCTCCTATAAATCGAAAAGTGACAACAGTTAATATATTCATGGATATGGATGAATTAGAAAAAATTCTTGGACGAATTAAGTTGAGTTCAATTATGAAGAATGGAGTATTAAAGTGCTTTTGAAGCCTTGAAGCCTTGAAGAATGATCAAACGACTCATCAATTGAACAAGGCATAAGAGTGAAAGAGAAAGAAACAAGAAAGACTCCAAATAAAACAAAGGAAAGCTCAAAACAGAGCTTTCTGGAGCCAGAAAGGCCTAGCTATCTGGATCCAAATATTTTATAGACCAAATAATTCTCACACTATCCGGATCCAAATAGTCCTTTCCTAATGCAGATAGTCACGAGGGTTCATTTTTTTATGATTATTTTATGTCTAATACATTTTGGGTTCCAATTCTACCCTTAATTTGATAGGCAATTAAGGGGAATCCATTTTTTTTTTAATTCTCTAGTATTACTAATTTCTAGGGTTGGCTTGTAATCAAATGGGTTCCAATATATAACATATTATGAGACTCTTTCAACAAGTTGAATATTATTAAATGAAAAATTGCAGCCATGGTTTAAGAGTTCTTCTTAGGGTTCTTAGGGTTTCTTTTCCTTCTAACTTCTACTAAGAGTGATCACCGAGCTAGATTAGTTCATGAATCTTGAATGTGATATTCAAAGGTTCTTAAGATTATCTACAATTCCTTTTTTTTCAAGAGGTAGCTACACTTTATTGTAGTCGTTGCTTAAAAATAGGTCTTCTTGAGATATTAGATATAGGTGAAGAGTTTCATATACTCTTTTCGATTTAATTTTAAGGGAAGGGTTGAAATCCTTTTCCCAAAAGGGTCTAGTAGATATGTTGCTATGTTTGTTGAGGAGGGGTTTTTGCAAAAAGACCTTATTCAAAGGAAGCAAGTCTTAGGATGTTCACGAGTTCTGAACAAGGTGAAGAGAGCTCGTATATAAACAATTTATGAATATGTATAGTTAGTTGTTCTTAAACAGTTGTCTCCCTTAAAATGTGCATGTGTGAAACAAATGGCTAAAATTCACCATGTTTTACACATAAGTAGCGATTGGGACAAAAAATAGGAAATTCGCAGTATGCAAACCAAATTGTTGGTCCTTGAGCTAGCTCCTAAGCTTCTTAATCATCCCAGTTCATATCATCTACCCCTTCTTTAAAAAGATTCATCCGCAAATCTTTACATACATCAAACAAAGATAAGTCAGAAATGTTGAAGTTAACACTAACATTATATTCACCCAGAAGATCAATTTTATAAACATTGTCACTAATACGCTCAAGAACTTTCTTTGAGAAGGAAATTGCTATTTTCTAAGGTGAACTCAAGCCTAATCACAGGGTTCAAAAATCACTCGATTCCTTCCAATATTTCTCTTAGCTACAAGCTTCATTTTATTGGAGTCAATAGCTTCATAGACTTTGGAATGAATGTATTGGACTGTTTAATCATATTAATTATTTGCATAACTTAATTATCATATATTCTCTATTTCCATCTCTATTAATGAAATGAATTTTTTCCTCTAGTCTAGAAGCAAACAGAACAAAAAATTATTAGCAAGTAAATACACAAATCTCATGAAGGTTGAGCACAAAGATGAATGGACAGTTGAAGCAGAAAATATTGATGCATTAAAGAATTTAATTTACTATTTTCACTGAAATCACAAACTTGACAAAAAAACTATATATTTCTAAAAAAAGAGGATTGTTGTATGCAATATTAATATTTGTCACAATGTAAATAATTTCTTCAATCATGTATATACCCCATCCCAATCTAAAAAAAAAATTAAGTAATAGAAGTGACTGAAACCCACACTGAAAATTGTCCTTTTTTTCTTTTGTCCAGAACAATGTGCATTTTCTTTTCCTTTTTTTCAAAATTTTCCAGAACAATGTGCATTTTCTTGAGAAATAACTGAAAAATTGTAGGCTTTTAAAGCCCATTCTTCCCAATATTTTTATCATTTTTCCAGCCCAATTTTTCTTCCCCATAACCCCATGATGTATTGGGCCTCAACCCAAGTGGAATAGGCTTCTAGGCTGCCTTCTTTGACCAGGTCTTAGGGATGCCTAGGCGGCTCGGGTTGGCCACCTGGGCCGTCTGTTGGTGACCTGCGGTTCGTCCGTTCGGCTTCTCTTTTAATTGCTGCTACTGCTTCGTTTCTTGTGCAGTCTCTTGCTCTCCTCCTCTAAATTGTCTCTCTATTCTCTCTGTCTTGTGGAGTCTTCAAGTCTCTCGGTTTCTCCTCCTTCTGTTTCAGCTCTGCCGCTGCTGTTCTCTCTCGGTTCTGGTGTTCTATGCTCTTCACCAGTCTTCTTTGTCATCTTGTTTATCTGTTGGTGAGGTTAGAGAGATAGCCGTGAGGAAAGAAAAGAGAGAGAGAGAGAGAGAGAGAGAGATAGATAGAGGTAGTAGATTGCCGGTGATTTCTTCCCGATTGAGGCCCGTTTGTGAGGGTTATCACCCCGATCATCATTTTTCTTCACTATCGATGCCTCGACGCGGCAGCACCGCTGCTCGGCGTCTCTGTTCTGGTTTGATAACCTCACGGTTTCAACTCCTTAGTCATCTCTTTGATTTTTCTGTTGGCCGCTTCACGGCGGCGGTGGTAAGCAAAACCGTTCATTGTTTATTTGGGTTATTTTTATACTAATCGGGTGTTATTTTTGCAGATTGCCTTATTATTTTTCTTTTGTTGGTTTTCTGTTCATAGAAAGATTAGAGCTTTCTACTTTTCTTCTGCTGTAATTTATTCTTTGATAATTTGTAATAGTAATAGAGCTTTGTAATAGTAATTAGGAGTTGTTTGCTCCAACAAGTGGTATCAGAGCTTGGTTCCGGCTCATTGGCTTCGACGTCCGACAGCAACCTTCGAATCTGAGAAGTTTCTCAGAATCCGGCCAGTGAAGTTCTTACTACTCTCTCTCTATTTTACAGTTTTTATTATTCTCAGTTTATTCGGTTTGCCGCCGAGTTTCTGTTTATTGTTTATCGGCTTTTCGCCGACTTTATCTGGTTTATGTGTTTCGGCTTGTAGCCGATTACTGTTTCCTATTTCTGTTTCGGCTTGCCGCCGGTTCTATTTCTGTTGGTTGTTGGTTGTGACGGCTTGCTGCCGATTCTGTTGCTATTACCGCATTTACTATTACATTTCTGTTTCTATTCTTTTTCTTTGGTTTATTCCAGTTTTTGTTGTTTTTTTTTTCAAAAACCAAAACCTAAGCCTGGCTTGAGTCCAAGAGATATCAAGTATCTGTGTCTTTGCGGGTTTATTTCTGATTTCAAAAGTTTTTTTTTTCTTCGACTGCTAAATCCATCTGCTCCTGTTTCCTTGTTTATTATTCTGTTTGTTTCCTGTCTTTTGATTAGGAATTTATGTGCCTTTGTGTTACACTATTTTGTAATAAAAAACCAAACCTAATCAAACGAAATTAAAACAAACAGCGACGTTTTTCTTTGGAAAATCTTTCCTCTATTTTTAAGGAAAATCCGGACAATTTTTTTTTATTCAAAACTTTTTCAAATCTTTCATCTTTCTGAAACCACCGAATTACACCTATTTGCCCTTAAAACATGTCAGTTCCAAAAATTGAAATTGATAGGTTTGATGGCAAATCTGATTTTGTAATGTGGCGGAGGAAAATGAAAGCAGTTTTGGTACAAAATAAAATTGTTCCTGCTATTTGTAGCCCTGAAGAGTATCCGGAATTTTGGAATGGCGAAATTCTTAAAGAAAAACTAGGTGATGCTCATAGCTACCTCACCTTGCATTTGACTGATACATTTTACAGGAAATTGACGAAAAAGACAATGCTTTTGAAATCTGGACAAAACTGGAAAAATTGTATTTGGGAAAATCTCTTTCAAATAAGATTTACTTAAAAGAACAGCTTTTTGGTTTCAAAATGAGTGGGACAAAATCACTTTCTGAAAATATAGATGATTTAAATAAAATCATTTTGGAACTTCAAAACGTCGGAGAGAAAATCTCTGATGAAAATATTGCAGTTATTTTACTAAATGCCTTACCTGATTCTTTTAATGATGTCAAATCTGCCATCAAATATGGCAGAGATGATCTTCCCTTTCTGATGTCAAAAATTCTTTAAAATCAAAAGATTTGGATTTGCAAAAAGAGAACAAGTCTCATGGTGAAAATCTTTTTGTAAGAGGAAGGACTGACCGGAGAGAACCTCCTAGTCATCGTGTTTAAAAGCCGTTCCAAATCACAAGAGAAAAGCAAGGTAAAATGTTTTTATTGTGGGAAATAAGGGCATATGAAAAACAAGTGTTTTAAACGAATCAAAGATGAGAAACAACGTAAACATGGTAAAGAAGGGAATAAAGTCGATAAAACCCACGGTTTTCTGAAGTCTTGTGTGTTTCTCTTTCTCCTTCATGTACTGATGTTGTTAATCATTGGGTGCTTGATTCTGGTTGCTCATTCCACATGACACCTAATAAACATTGGTTTTCTGATTTCAAACCTTTAAACCAAGGAAAAGATTTTATGGGTAATAATCAGGTTTGTGATATAAAAGGCATTGGCAATATTTTCATAAAAATGCATGATGGCGTGACTAGAAAACTCACTGAGGTGAGATACGTTCCTGACTTACGTCGGAATCTTATTTCCCTCAGTTATTTAGACTCTCTGGGTCTCTCTTTTGAATCCAAAAATGGAATTTTGCGTGTTTGTAAAGAAAACCTAGTCATGCTAAAATGTTTTAAAAAGGAAACTTTATACATCCTTCTTGGTAAAACAGTTTGCAACTTTTCTGCTTTGGTTTCAAAAATTGTCCCTGAGAAAACTATGTTGTGGCATCGAAGGATTGGCCACATTAGTGAAAAAGGGCTTTATCATTTACAAAAACAAAAATTTTTACGCGGTGATAAAATCGATTCCTTGGATTTTTGTGATCACTGTGTTTTGGGAAAACAACATAAAATTAGTTTTTCAACCAGCACACATAAGTCATCTGCACCTTTTGATTATGTGCATTGTGATCTGTGGGGGCCTGAAATGTTCCAACTTACAGTGGTAACGTTTATTTCCTTTCTATTGTTGATGATTTTTCTAGGCATGTATGGGTTTTTCGATTAAAAACCAAAGATCAAACGTTTGAAAAAATTTGTGAATGGAAACATTTTGCCGAAAATCATTCTCGAAATAAACTAAAAACTATCAGGATCGATAACAATCTTGAATTTTGTAACCGGAAGTTTTCTGACTTATGTGCATCACATGGCATTTTACACCATAGAATGGTTAGACATAACCCACAACAAAACGGAGTTGCCGAAAGGATGAACCGTACTATTATGGATAAGGTCCATTGTCTGTTAGTGTCTTCTGGTATTCCAAAACCGTTTTGGGGTGAAGCTGTTAGTACAGCTGTATACCTCATCAATAGATCTCCATCTACAGCTATAAACTTTAGGACTCCAGAACTCTGGTGTGAGAAACCTCCTAACCTTTCCAATTTGAGGGTTTTCGATTGTGCAGCCTTTGCTCATCAAAAAGAGGGAAAACTAGATCCAAGGTCTAGGAAGGGGGTATTCATAGGATATCCTAATGGGGTAAAGGGTTATAGAATATGGTTGAAGGGTGAACCAGGGGTGAGGGTTATCATCAGTAGGGATGTTGTCTTCAACGAGTTAGAAATGCCCTGTCTTAAGGATAACACCACCATCACCGATAACTTCTTGTGATCCTTCTCCTAGTAGCATTCCGGTGGAGGTGGAGACTATCTCCGAACCCCCTCTAGAGCCACCTCATGAACATGAAACAAATTCTGAGTCTTCTTCTCCTAGTAGTACTCCTGTTCCTGAGACTTCTGACCCTATTCTAGATGGTTGTGATGAGGAAGAGGAACATCCTGAGGCTCAAAACCAAGCTCTTAGGAATTATCAACTCACTAGGATCGAGTCCGTAGAGTACCTAAGGATCATCCTCGGTATGGTTACTCCTACATTGTATCATATGCTTTTGTTGTTGCTTCTTATGTTGAAGAAAAAGAACCTTTATGTTTTTTCGAGGTTTTGAAAAGTCCCAATTGCATTTTATGGTTACGTGCAATGGAAGAAGAAATGTTTTCTTTGAACAAAAACAAAACCTGGATTCTTGTTCCAAAACCTTCAAAACAAAAACTTGTTGATTGTAAATGGATTTTCAAAATAAAGGAGTCTGAGTCTTCTAATGAACCTCCTAGGTTCAAGGCTAGACTTGTTGCAAAAGGTTTTTCACAAATTGAGGGCATTGATTTCAATGGAATTTTTTCTCCTGTTATTAAATACAAAATAATTAGGATTGTTCTTGCTCTTGTTGCTTTCTAGGATCTTAATCTTGAACAACTTGATGTGAAAACTGCCTTTTTACATGGTGATCTTGAAGAAACCATTTATATGCGTCAACCACCTAGTTTTGAAGTAAAGGGTAAGGAACATATGGCGTGTCTTTTGAAAAAGTCCCTATATGGACTTAAACAGTCGCCAAGGCAATGGTACAAGAGGTTTGATTCTTTCACGTCCAAAATTGGTTTTTCAAAAAGTAACTACGATAGTTGTCTTTACTTTTCTGGTAATGATGTGGATTCTGCTATTTATCTGTTGCTCTATGTGGATGATATGTTGATAACTTGTTGTCAAAAAGCTAAGATTGATGACCTGAAATCTCTGTTAAAATCTGAGTTCGATATGAAGGACTTAGGAGTTGCATCCAAAATCCTTGGGATGAATATTTCTAGAGATAGACCTGATCGTTCTCTCTTCTCATCCCAAAAGCCTTTCCTTCAGAAAATCGTATCCAAATTTTCAATGCAACTTTGTAAACCCGTTACAACTCCTCTTGCTAGCCATTTTAAACTTTCCGACAAAACTTGTCCTAAAACTGAAAGTGAAAAGAGGGATATGGCCAATATCCCATACAGAATGGCCATAGGCTCAGTTATGTACTCAATGATATCCACCCGTCCTGACACTGCTATTTCTATAAGCCTTCTCAGCATATTTATGTCAAATCCTAGAAGAGACCATTGGGTTGCTCTCAAGTGGCTATTACGTTACCTCAACGGAACTGTGGATCGGGGTTTACACTACCACAATTTGTCTGATTTTAAATTGATTGGATTTGTTGATTCTGATTTTGCAGGTGACAAGGATGGTAGAAAATCTACCACTTTCTATTTCTTTACCCTTGTGGATAATTGCATTTCGTGGAAATCTCAACTGCAGCCTGTAGTTGCCTTATTAACTACTGAGGCTGAGTATATCGCAACAACAGAAGCAATCAAAGAAGCCATTTGGCTTCAAGGGTTATTGAGTGAATTAAATATTTTAAATTCCAAAGTTATTATTTACACTGATAGTCAAAGTTGTTTACATTTGTGTAAAAATCCGGTCTATCACGAACGGACGAAACACATTGATGTCAAGTACCACTTTATTAGAGAAAAGGTCTCTAGTGGTATTGTTGACATAGATAAGATTACTACTGATAATAATCCTGCTGATTTTGGTACTAAAATTGTAAACACTGATAAATTTATGTTTTGCAGGGACTTTCTTCATTTGCAAGCAGTTTGACTCAAAGTGAGTCATCCTTTAGGGATGGAAAAATATTGTTCGAGGTGGAGATTGTAGGCTTTTAAAGCCCATTCTTCCCGATATTTTTATCATTTTTCCAGCCCAATTTTTCTTCCCCATAACCCCATGATGTATTGGGCCTCAAACCAAGTGGAATAGGCTTCGGCCTGCCTTCTTTGACCGGGTCTTAGGGATGCCCGGGCGGCTCGGGTTGGCCACCCGGGCCGTCCGTTGGTGACCCGCGGTTCATCATCTCGGCTTCTCTTTTAATTGCTTCTGCTGCTTCGTTTCTTGTGCAGTCTCTTGCTCTCCTCCTCTGAATCGTCTCTCCATTCTCTCTGTCTTGTGGAGTCTTCAAGACTCTCGATTTCTCCTCCTTCTCTTTCGGCTCTGCCACTGCTGTTCTCTCTCGGTTCTGGTGTTTTATGCTCTTCACCAGCCTTCTTTGTCACCTTGTTTATCTGTTGGTGAGGTTAGAGATATAGTTGTGAGGAAAGAAAAGAGAGAAAGAGAGAGAGAGAGAGAGAGAGAGAGAGAGAGAGAGAGAGAGGTAGTAGATTGCCGGTGATTTCTTCCCGGTTGAGGCCCGTTTCTGAGGGTTATAACCCCGATCATCATTTTTCTTCACTATCGATGCCTCAACACGGGAGCACCGCTGCTCGGCGTCTCTGTTCTGGTTTGATAACCTCACGGTTTCAGCTCCTCAGTCATCTCTTTGATTTTTCTGTTGGCCGCTTCACGGTGGCGGTGGTAAGCAAAACCGTTCATTGTTTATTTGGGTTATTTTTATACTGATCAGGTGTTATTTTTGAAGATTGCCTTATTATTTTTCTTTTGTTGGTTTTCTGTTCATAGAAAGATTGGATCTTTCTGCTTTTCTTCCACTGTAATTTATTCTTTGATAATTTGTAATAGTAATAGAGCTTTGTAATAGTAATTAGGAGTTGTTTGCTCCAACAAAAACATTAGGGGGTGAGAAGGTTTTTAGTTAATAAAACACTTTTTAAGTAATTTTATTAATTAAAACCTATGATTTTGTTTGAAAAATATTTAATAACTCTTTTTAATAAAATTCCTAACCAAACAAAATCACTTTCAAGATCAAGGATTATACAATAAACATAAAAAGGAAATATAAGTCACAAAGAGAAGAGACAAAGATATTTATAATTGTTCACTCTCTTAAAGAGCTACATTCACTACCTTGAGATCCAACTCAAGGATTTCACAAATTTACTATTTTTAAAGTTTTTTACATAATACACAATGAGGATCACCCTTCAAGGGTTTTATACTAAAACCTCAAATATTACACAACAACAATACAAAAAACATCAAAGGATCACCCAAAGGGTTTTCCACAAACCTTTGATCACAAGATAATAAAGAAGAGTAAGGATGGAACAATGTTACCAAATGAGCTTGAGAAAAGAAAGATACAACACAATATTTGTTTCTACAAGCTCCTCTTTTCTTCTTCTTTGAGAGATGATCAATAATGAAGCTCTGAGAAGATTTTTCTTTTTGTTTTTGTGAGATAAAGATGTTTTGAAGAATGTTCTTTGAAGCTCTTTGAAATGTTCTTTAAATGATCTCCAACAACTTAGCATTTATGTCCGATCAAAATCTCAATTTATATGTAAAGGTAAAAACTAGCCGTTACTGCCAGAGTAACGGTCATTTTTTTAATAGTAAAAGTGAAAAACAGACGACCGGTTTTAAAAACGGACGTCCAATTTTCTTATAAATAGAAAATCGGATGTCCCTTTTTAAAATAGGAAGATCGATTTTTGATTCAGTTAAGAAAATCGGATGACCCTTTTAAAAGCAGACGACCGATTTTTTATACCTCTAAAAATTGGACGACCGATTTTAAAATAGGGCAAGCAATTTTTTTCATTCCCTTGAAAAAATCGGATGATCCTTTTTTGAATATTATAGAGAAATTTTAACAACCGATGTTCCTTTCAAAACATGTGGACTTTTCCTTCACATTTCAAAACATGTATTCTTGATACATTTTAAAATAAGTAATCCATTTAGAAACATCCAAAAACTTTATCAAGGATATTTACTTTTTCAAGTATAGTTTGTAAAAACTATTTCTTCAAAGGAGCTACCATACTTGATCAAAAATCAAAGTGATGAGTTAGGGAGTTTTACAAAGTTACCTTAAGGACACCCGTAACTAATCTTCTTATCTTCAAGGTGTTCAACTTGATCACATCATCCTCGTAAGCTCTTGATGTCTTGAGTGGTCTTTTGCTTCTTTCTAGATTATCCTTGAGACTTCTCTTGTGCATCTTTTATTCTTCTATATAAAACTATTTCTACTTAACACAAAGCACAAGTTAATCATAATCAAAATATTATAAATATGCCGTTAGGGCTTACAATCTCCCCCTTTTTTATTATGACAAACAAAGATGCTAGATACTGATTTACGGAACAAAAGAACAAGTTTTAGCCAAGAGAATGCTTCAAAAGATCAACATTAGAGCCAAGCATAAAAATGAGAGTGAAAGAACTCCCCCTTTCATTTTGAAAGCTATCCAAGGTTTGAAAAATAGTGTAGAAAGTTAAAGCTCCCCCTAAAAGCATGCTTCACAATAAATATGGCATAAAAAATTCTCATCAAGAGAACTCAAAGCCACATAAGCAACAAGACATAATGCATAACACTTTATGCAATTCAACTATGTTGTCAGTACAATTTAAAACATCAAGGCAACACAACTCAAGTTATCAAAACGATTTTCAACAAAGCATATGCATCTCATTTCATAAGGCAACACCAAGTCATTAAGACATTATCAACCATATTAAGCCATATAGATCATCTAAAATATATGCATATCATAAGGCAACACCAAGTCATTAAGACATTATCAACCATATTAAGCCATGTAGATCATCTAAAACATATGCCTTTTAAATACCTCTCCCTTAGTGAATATGTCCTCAAATCTTCTTTCACTATATAGGTTAGGGTCATAACACTTCTTATTCTTTGTGTAAAATCTTATGCCATCGTCTGGTGTTTCTATGATAGTGTTAACTAGTCTACCATAAAATGAAATGTCCCTTCCACCAACCCTAGAGAGTACCCATTGACGGGTTATGTTTCTAACTCTTTTAACTCTACTCTTATACAGGTTAGCACAAAACTCATAAATCATCTCAGGGTAAAACAGTTGATTGACAGTGATCAGAGGTACCCAACAAATTTCATTAAAGAGATTAGGAATGGTTTCTATACCTTCCATGTCATTCAAGTCCACCCTGTGACCAGGAGCAATTTTCCTTCTCTTCCTTGTCCATTCTTTAAAATTTGCTACTTCTTTCATATAGATAAATCTCTTTGGAGCCCTTACTTCAGATGGCACTCTTTTTCCTTTTCCTACCCTTCCTCTGTTGATTCCTCCTTCTTCAATATTCTCACCTCTTCCAACATTAGCATTCTTCGCTTTTACCATTTTGGAGGTCTTTGAAAGGAGGATTTTTTTTTTATATAGGGTATTGAGAGAGAGGGAGAATTTGATCAATGAAGATTCAGAGAGAGAGAGTGTTAACGATTATCTTGATTGAGAAAGAGAGTAAATGAAGATTTTTGAGAAGGAAAGGGAGAATCGGACGATTAGGCTTCGTTAGAGAGAGTTTTTGGAAGAGAGAGTGAGAGAGAGTTGGAAAAAATGAAAACAAATAAGGGTTTTCTGGTTTTAAAAACATAGAATCCGACATTTGAATGGAAATCCGTTGACCAATTTTTGAAAATGGTCGTCCGGTTTTTCTTTAACACAAGAAATCGGACGTCGATTTTTTTTGGAGGCGTCCGATTTGGTCGTCTGAAAGTCTCGGCATTTTTGTGAAGAAAAATTTTGAAATTTTTAAATGAAAACGGACGTTCGGTTTTTTAAATGGTCGTCCAATTTTATAGTCCGATTTTCTAGGCTTAAAAATAAAGAAGAAGAGGAAATATGAACACTAAAAAAAAAAACACATTAGTCATGGAATAAAACCAATACCAAGTAATTTTCTCAAATAACAAAAACGTTCTTCAGAAAGGGGTTTTGTAAAGATATCAACGATTTGATCTTCTGTGCAAATATACTCTAAAAATACATCTCCTTTTGCAACATGATCTCTAATAAAATGATGTTTAATTTCAATATGTTTAATTTTTTAATGTTGCACTGGGTTTATAGAAAGATTAATTGCACTAGTGTTATCACATAAAATGGGTATGTTCTTAAAATCAAAACCAAAATCAAGCAAAGTATGCTTCATCCAAAGTACCTGAGCACAGCAACAACCGGCTGCAATATATTCCACTTCGGTGGGCGATAAGGATACGCATAATTGCTTGTTGTTGTACTAAGATACTAAACATCCTCCCAAGAATTGACAATTACCACTGGTACTCTTCCTTTCTACCTTAAATCCGACATAATCCGCATCGGTGTAGGCAAAAAGATCAAAACAAGATTGTTTAGAGTACCACAAACCAGAATCATAAGATGAAATTAAATATCTCAAAATACGTTTAACATCTATTAAATAGGATTCTTTGGGGCAAGTTTGGAATCTAGTACATAAATACATAGCAAACATAATATTCGGCCTACTAGCCAAGTAATCTACCAATCATATCTCTATACCATTTTTCATCTACCTTTTTACCTCTTTCACCCTTATCAAGTTTCAAAGATGAGCTCATTAGAGTTCCTATGCCTTTTGTATCGCTCATCCCAAATCTCTTGAGAAGTTCCTTAGTTTACTTCTCTTGATTGATGAAGATGCCTTCTTTGGTGTGCTTGATCTGTAGTCCAAGAAAGTAGACCAATTCTCCCATCATGCTCATTTGAAACTCTTTTTGCATAAGAGAGGAAAATTCTTCAAATAAAGAAACGTTAGTAGCACCAAAAATAATATCATCAACATAAATTTGGACAAGAAGAAGATCATTGTTACAAGAGGTTTTTGTAAAAAGAGTAGTGTCCACCACACACCTCTTGAAAAATTGTTTGAAAGAAGAAAGCCACTTAATTTTTCATACCAAGCTCTTGGAGCTTGTTTTAAACTATACAGTGCTTTTGAAAGTTTGCAAACATAATTTGGAAATTTTTCATATACAAACCGGGAGGTTGTTCAACATAAACTTCCTTCTCAATATCACCATTTTAAAAAGCACTCTTAGCATCCATTTGAAAGCTTGGATCCTTTGAAACAAGCAAAAGCTAAAAGTATCCTTATGGATTCAAGTCTAGCAACCGGAGCAAAAGTTTCTTCAAAATCTATGCCCTCTTCTTGATTAAATCCTTGGGCAACAAGTCTAGCTTTGTTTCTAATAACTTCTCCTGATTCATTCAATTTATTTCTAAAAACCCATTTTGTGCCAATGATGCGGTGATCATGAGGTCTTGAGACTAAAGTTTAAACTTTGTTTCTTTCAAATTGATTTAATTCCTCTTGCACACCAATAATCCAAAACTTATCACACAAGGCATCATCTATATATTTAGGCTCAATTTGAGATAAAAAGGCAAAGTTGTCAATAAAGCACCTTTTTGTCCTTACCCCTTGTGATACATCATCACCATGATTTCATCCTTGGAATGTCCCCATGGATATATCACATCTTGAGGAAGATTTCGAGCTTCTTGATCATTTTGTTCTTTTTCTTCAATCTCTTCTTCCTCCTTAGCATGTTCCTCCATTGCTTGAATACACAATGGTTGGTAGCTCAAAGAGTTATCTATGTCATCATCTTTCTTTTCAAAAATGTTAGTTTCGTCAAAGTTTACATGAATAGACTCTTCAACACACAAATTTCTTTTGTTGTAAATTCTATAGGCCTTTTTGTTTGAAGAGTAGCCAAGAAAAATTTCCTCATAGGATTTTCTATCAAATTTCCCAAGATTGTCCTTGGTGTTTAAGATAAAGCATTTACATCCAAAAACTTTGAAGTAGCCAATTGAGGGGGTTTTGTTAAAAATGAGTTCGAAAGGAGTTTTCTTTGAAAAGGTCTCAAGAGAACACGATTCAACATGTAGCAAGCGGTGTTAACGTCCTCGGCCCTAAAATAATTAGATAAGGAGTTTTCACAAAGCATTGATCTTGCCATTTCTTGTAAAGTATGGTTTTTCCTTTCCACAACACCATTTTGTTGTGGGGTTTTAGCGGTCGAAAAATTGTGCGTTATACTAAACTCATCACATAATTTTGTAAAATCTTGGTTGTTAAATTCTCTCCCATTATCACTTCTCATAGAGATCAATTTACAATCAAGGGAAGTTCGAACGTTTTCAAAAAGTTTGAGAAATTCTTGGAATGGTTCATCCTTTTGGCTAAAAAATAAAGTCCAAGTAAATCTTGAAAAGTCATCAACTATGACAAATGCATACCTCTTACCACCAAGACTAGTGGTCCTCATTGGTCCAAATAAATCTATGTGAATGAGTTCTAAAAGTTTTGAAGTTGAAATCATCTTCTTTGGTTTAAAAGAGGTCTTAACTTGTTTTCCAAATTGGCAAGCATCACGAAGTTTAGTATTCTCAAAATGTAGTTTTGGTAAACCTCTAACAAGTTCTTTTGAAGAAAGTTGGTTTAATAAATCCATACTAACATGGCCAAGCCTTTTATGCCACAAAAATGCATCATCATCATGAATCGAAAGACACTTTAAATTTTGAGAAATAGGATCTTTAAGATGAAAAACATAAACATTTTCAACTCTTTTTGCAACAAAAATAGTTTTATTTTCATGCTTATCAATGAGTCACTTTCAAAGACAACTTTGTACCCATTATCACATAATTGAATAGTACTAAGCAAATTGAACTTTAAACCAGCAATTAGAAGAAAATCCTTAACAAAAGAAGAAGAATCGTTACCAATGTTATCTATACCAATGATTCTCCCTTTCTTCTTATCTCCAAAGGTGACGAAGCCACTTTCGGTTTCTTTAAACTCACTAATAAGAGATGCATTCCCGGTCATATACCTTGAGCAACCACTATCCAAATACCACTTAGTTGAGCTTGATTTGTGTTCCTACAATAGAAGAAGTAGGAATGACTTTGGGTATCCATATGCTTTTGGGTCCATGAGTGTTAGTTGAATTTTCTTTTATTCTCCAAATGGTTTTTACTCCCCTTTCAATTTTTCTTTTTATAAAACATTTTGTGGCTTTATGACTACTCTTTTCACAATAAGTGCAACAAAGATGTGAAGAGGATGAGGAAGCTTTTACAAAACGAGTTTGGTTAGAGAAAATATTGGAATGATTATATCCAATACCATATTTTTCAAATGATGATCTTTGAGAACCAAGAAGCTTTTCAAAATTTTCTTTTCCTTTTGTAAACTTTTCAATACATACGGTCAGATCACTCACCTTTTTCTTCTAATCATTGTATTCTTCCATGCATTTTTCAAGAGAGAACTTTTCTACAAAGATTTTTGTTTTCTAAAAAGAGTTTTTGAAATTCTATGTTTGAGAGGTCCTTTTCCTTTTTCAAAACTTCTAAGGATTCAAGAAGAGTTTTGTTTTCACAAACAAGTTTTGAGTTATCATTTAATAAATTGTCAATTTTATTTTTTAACTCGTTATTCTTTTTGGAAATCTTTTTCAATTCATCATACATTTTAAGCATAGAATTAGGATCATTATCATCATCATCAATAAAATTAGATAAATTTGAGGGTGACGATTGTACCTCATTTTCTAATGCCATGAAGCACATGTTAGCCTTTTCTTCTCCTTCACTTTCACTTGAGTCTTGATCCCAAGTTCCTATCAGGCCCTTGCCTTTCTTCATTTTCTTTAATGCCTCGAGCTTTGCTTCTAAAGCTCCTTTTTCCTTTTCGATGGCTTTAGGACAATCGGCTACAAGATGGTCGGTGCTATTACATTCAAAGCACCTAGCCTTGAAGAGTGAGGAACTTTGTCCTCCTTTTTTGAATAGAGGTTTCTTTCCTCTTTTGTTGATGCCTTTCTTGTAGAACCTTTTAAATTTTCTAATTACCAAGGCCATATCTTCATCATCATCAATCTCATCTTCATTGTTTGATGAGCATGTTTGATCTTTCTCATTCACTTTGAGTGATATACCTGCTCTTCCTTTGTCTTCATCTTCTATTTCATTTAATCTTTTTATCTTCATCTTATAAGTGAGGAAAGATCCTATGCGTTCTTCAATGGGAAGTAGTCTCAAATCTTTGGATTCTTCAATGGCAAGAGTTTTTGGTTGCCATGCCTTTGGAAGTACATCAAGAATCTTTCTATTTATTTCTCCCCTTGTGTACTCTTACCCATATGCCTTTAGGCCATTTCTGATGTTGGTGAATCTTGTGAACAGACCTCTAATGCTTTCATTTTGTTTCATCATGAATAGCTCATAATCTCTCTACAACATAGCCAACTTTGATGCCTTCACTTGATTAGTGCCTTCATGAGTTACTTCAAGTAATTTTCACATTTTATGAGATGAATCACATCCGCTCACTCTGTTGTACTCATTAGCGTCCAACTTAATATGTTCATAGCTTGAAAGTTTAGAGTCATCTTCCTTGAGTCAAACTCGTCAAATTCTTCAACCTTCTTGACTCTTCCATCCTTTTTGAGGAACATAAGGTCCTTTGTCTACAATGCTCCAAAGATCAAAGTTAATAGAACAAATATAAATTCTAATTCTTGACTTCCAAAAAGTATAATTTGTGCTATTAAAAAGTGGAGGTCTATTTGTAGAAGAGCATTTTACATAAGGTAGGTTTGAAATACTAGCTATTTTGTAAAAGATCTTTTGCTTCTTAGGATGTTAAGCCTTTAAAGAAGACCTGCTCTGATACCAATTGAAAAACCTTAAAGGGGGGTGAATAAGGTTTTTGGCTAATAAAACACTTTTGAAGCAATTTTATTAATTAAAACCTACGATTTTGTTTGAAAAATAATTTAATAACTCTTTTTAATAAAATTCCTAACCAAACAAAATCACTTTCAAGAACAAGGATTATAGAATAAACCTAAAATGGAAATATAAGTCACAAAGAGAAAAGACAAAGATATTTATAGTTGTTCATTCTCTTAAAGAGCTACATTCACTACCTTGATATTCAACTCAAGGATTTCACAAATTCACTATTTTTAGAGTTGTTTACAAAATACACAATGAGGATCACCCTTCAAGGGTTTTACACCAAAACCTCAAATATTACATAACATAACAATACAAAAATTATCAAAGGATCACCCAAAGGGTTTTCCACAAACCTCTGATCACAAGATAATAAGGAAGAGTGAGGATGGAACAATGTTACCAAATGAGCTTGAGAAGAGAAAGATACAACACAATATTTGTTTCTACAAGCTCCTCTTTTTTTCTTCTTTGAGAGATGATCAATGATGAAGCTCCGAGAAGATTTTTCTTTTTGTTTTTGTGAGATAAAGATGTTTTGAAGAATGTTCTTTAAAGCTCTTTTAAATGTTCTTTAAATGATCTCCAACAACTTAGCATTTATTTCTGATCAAAATCTCAATTTATATATGAAGGTAAAAACTAGTTGTTACCGCCAGAGCAACGGTCATTTTTTTTAACAATAAAAGTGAAAGTGAAAATCGGACGACTAGTATTAAAAAAAAAAGGTCCAATTTTCTTATAAATAGAAAATCAGATGATCTTTTTTAAAATAGGAAGACCGATTAATTCACTTAAGAAAATCGATGATCCTTTTTAAAAGCGGACGACTGATTTTTTATACTTCTAAAAATCGGATGACCAATTTTAAAATAGGATGACCAATTTTTTTATTCCCTTGAAAAAAATCAGATGACTGATTTTAAAATCGGATGACCCTTTTTTGAATATAATAGAAAAATTTTAACAACCGGTTTTCCTTTCAAAACATGTGGACTTTTCCTTCACATTTCAGAACAAGTATTCTTGATACACTTTAAAATAAGTAATCCATTTAAAAATATCCAAAAACTTTATCAAGAACACTTACTTTTTCAAGTATAGTTTGTAAAAACTATTTCTTCAAATATAATATTTGATCAAAAATCAAAGAGATGAGTTAGGGAGTTTTACAAAGTTACCTTAAGGACACCTCTAACTAATCGTCTTATCTTCAAGGTGTTCAACTTGATCACATCATCCTCATAAGCTCTTGTTGTTTTGAGTGACATTTTGCTTCTTTGTAGATTATCCTTGAGACTTCTCTTGTGCATCTTTTGTTCTTCTATATAAAACTATTTTTACTTAATACAAAGCACAAGTTAATCATAATCAAAACATTATAAATATGCCCTCAGCGCTTACAATAACTGCAAAAGTCACTTTGAGATGCCCATATTTCTTTTGTTAGAACACGAAAGTAACTAATGAGTTAAGTCTATAAAATTTATTCAAATAGAGCCTCAACCTTTCACTATTTCTAGTATCTTATTTCACAATTATTCGAGTTAATAATTTAATCATTAATAGATTGTTGCATGCAAATTTGGTGGACTGGACTCTCTCTCAGTAAAAGTAAAAATGGAGGATGACAACTATTTTTTCACATTTACTTTTTGCTTGTTCTGATATGATAATTTGGATAAATAAATTTTGTAGTAAGTGTTTGAAATTTTAAGGAGAAAAGGTTGCTAGGTAAGATGAGTGATTTGGTGGAGCAATGAGGAGAAAAAAATCTTACAGAAACTCTCTAAATACAAGAAACACAAAATTGAAACCATGAAAAACTTTATGGACTCTCCAATCAGAAAGAACCAGGAATTAGAAAACTCAACCCATAAATGGAGAGATGCAGACATTAGATTGAACTTGAACACATCTCATAATTGAAAATCAACAAACCCCCATGAAGAAAACTAAGAAAATATATATACTCACCTTAAACAAGTTGGAGCTTTTTCGCATCCCATTTCCTCTTTGCAATCTAAGACATGTAGAATGGGTAAACATTTATCCTCTAGAAAAATAGAAGAAGAACAACTATTCATATTCATCATCTTCAACATTTGATGGGGGAAAAAACCTCAAGAAATTGCAGCTTAAATTACCAGAAAACAGAGAAATATCCAGGAATTCAAAGTCGATGAACTAAATTACTTCAGGAACTTAGACTAAAACAGGAAAGAAAAAATATACTGCAAGAGAAGAAGAGTTCTCTCTCAATTGTGTGTGAGCTTTGGTAGAAGAGGAAAATAATTAGACAATTATGCGTAAGTGGAGAAAAGAAGGCGCACACGAACGTTGTTGAGAGATGGCAAACATGCTTAGAGAGAGTATTTTTAAACCACTAATAGAGATGGGGTTATATTAGGAAATTAAGATGGAGGTGGTGTGCACAACCAACTCATTTAAAAACATTAAACGGAAAATAAATACAAAAAAAAACTATTTTGCCCTTATAATTGGAAGACCAAAGTTACTGGTCACATCTCTACAATCTTACATATTATAGATAGAAGAATTTGCCTCCCTATATTTAAGTATCTCATATGTTATTGTACATGTTAATTTTTTAAACAATATAATAAAAGTAAAATAAATCATATAAATATAAGAGTTTTAATTACATTGTATTACACTCGTGAATTTGATATATCCTTGCAAATATAATAGCAAATTATTTTTTTAAAAAGCCCCACATACATGAGTGCATATGAGAGAAAGAATATTATTAATAAAAATTAATTATCGAACATATTATTTATTTTTTGTCTATGTTATTTTGTTATGAGTTAGAAAAAATAACATTTAAAAGGTATGAGATTAGATAAGTCCATATTCTTTTTTTTTTTTAACAACTTGCACTATACAGGAGTTGAACTCCCAACCCAAAAGTTATGTTAGTCTTAACTTTTACCACTCGAACAAAGCCTCACGAAAATATATATCATGTATTAATATTATTTCCTTGTTTAGCTTATTCTTAGGAATCAATAGTTAATATAATTACCTTATAGATAGGATTATAGAATATTGTAATTATCTAATAGATATAGTCGTTTCAGTCCTTAGATTATGCATTATAAATTATATATATGGTACTTTCATCTAATAGAAAGGCCAAGTATTGCAGTTTACCTCTATGTTGTAATTCTTAACATAGTATCAAAGTTACTTTAAAAAATAAAAAATAAAAAAAAAAAAGAAACATTCTCCCTTCGGTTGAATATGACTGACAGCAAAGACAGTGTCAACATTGGCGGCAAAGAAAAATCTCGGTCTATAAAATATCTCCCTTTTATGAGCAATCTTAATCCCTACACACTATTGTATAGTGATATTCCTAACGTACTTCTCACTCACATAAAATTAAATAAAAAACAATTATGATCAATAGTCGACAACTTTCCGAGGCTCCCTAATGACCAAATGGAAATATTGTTTTATTGATGGAACCCATAGAGAGTCCTACACGTGGCTCGAAGGAATTTGACGACTTGGGAAACAACGAATTCTCTCATTCAATGTTTTCATGGATTTTTGCCACCATCAATCCAGTTCTCATCCCGCAGGTGCCTTACAAAGATGAGGCTAAGGCATTGCAGAACATGTTAAACAATAAATTTTTTTTGCTCAAAATAGACCACATATTCATGAACTTGAAAAAGAATTGAGGAAAATTGCAAACAACGCATCAAAGAAATTCTTTTTGTGTGTGATTGGATAGAGGGAAAATTCTTTGATGAAGTTTGCAATATTTCTACGTTTGATTTTGAAGAAATTTTCTTAAATCTTGAATTGTCAATGAGGATTGTAAGTTTTCAGTGGGAGAACTTAACGTAGTTTTCTGTCTTATATTCGCAATAATTCCAAGATATATACATATTACAAAAGCATTCTAAGATTAGCTAAACTAGGGATGATAAAGTACAAGGAAGTTTCCTAGTTTAATACAACAATTTAGGCACAGAATCAGATACACATAGGTAATGGAGATTAGGAGAATATTGGAATATCTCCACAATAATCCTGGCTAATACTCTCAAGTTGGAACATTGAGATCAAGAATGTCCAACTTGCATGCTAAGGAATAGAAGTGAGATGGCTAAAGAGCTTTGGTAAAGATATCTACAGCTGAAGCTCACTTAGAAGATAATGTGGAGAAATGATACCAGACTGGAAATTATCGCGCACAAAATGACAATCAATCTCTATGTGCTTTGTACGTTCATGAAAACCTAGATTCGCAACAATGTGAATGGTAGCTTGACTGTCACAGTGTGTGCGTTATGGTTAACTTAAATTAAAAAAAAAATCTTAAGTTTTCTAACTTAATACAAAATCTTAAGTTTTCTAACTCAATAAAAAAAATTATGTATCGTTTATTTTCGTATATTAGTAAGTATTATGTTATGTAACTTTCTTTCATGTAAGTTATTTAAGTTAATTTTATCATTTATGTAACTTATTTTATTTATATGTTATTTACTTATATTCAAGTTTTTTTTAATTTTAAGTTATTTAAAAAAATTTAAAAAAAAAAAGGGATCTGCCCACCGGTCCGATCCCCTTAGGCAGTCCGAATTAGGTCGACCAAATTTGACCCGCAACTCAGACCAGGTCGGAACTTGTAGAACCCAAACTGATCCGCCGAGTTGATACATGAGTCGTAGCCCGATCCAACCCGGCCCAAATCCGCGAGTTCGGCTCGTTGGCCAACCCTATCCTCTATGCTTCACCATCTAGTACATCTTTCTTAGTCCTGTTACAGAAAAAAGTGGAGAGATTGGAAATTATATTGCAATTTGTGGGAATCTTTGTCTGGAATTTAGATTTAATGATTTCTGGTCTTTATGGTAATGAAGTTGATTTCATGTGATTGCTGAAACTTAGTCTCATAGAGAATTAGATTTTCTACAAACTTAGTCTTAAAATGCAGTTGGGATATTAGTACTTTAATAATTGATTTGTCTTTCTATGGTTAATTTGAAAACTAAGTTTGTGTACTCATTCTCAAGAAATCAAAGAATAAAAGCGAAAGCTTTGGTTTGAGAGAAAGTTGTATTTCCTATTCACTTACTTAATATTCGATTTTTTTTGGCAGCTTCCTAATAAGCAGCAGAAACAACAAAAGAAAAAGAGAATTGAACGTGATAGTAGAGTGGTGAATGAGGAATGTTGAAAATGGAATGTCAACGCTTTGTGTACCTTTTGCAACAAAGTGGAGTATAGCCCCTTGCATGCGCATAGAGACTAATCAGAGTGCAAATATTTGGAAAGCTCTGGGGAGCCCGAGGCATTGGTGTGAATTCAAGGGGTTACTACTCCTGCAGCCTTCTGATAAGAGTGCAGCACTCTCTAGTGGAATGCTGGTTGGAGATTTTAGTTTAGAGACGCTGAGTAGAATTGTGTTAGAGGAACAAGAGTAGATTTTTCCCCCCATTCCCCAACTCCATTTTGATTAGAGATCTTTTGTAGGGCTGTTAATTAGTTTCAACCACTACTCGGGATACGACTTATATGATATGTATACACTTGTAGAGTAATATGCCCCATAGATTTTAATTTTTGACTTATATAATATGAATATACTTGTAGAGTAATGCCCCATGGATTTTAATTTTATAGATTTTATATGAATATATTGAGTCAATTTCATATCAAAAGATGTCAAATGATTATTAATGATTTTACTCATTTTGAAGTGTTGAAAAAGAAATAAATGAGGTAATTATAGACATTTTAAAATGTCATAAAGTATTTCTTTTTTGAATTTATAACCACCCTATTAGTTGGCTATTATACACATATAATCGTTGCAATATGAATTTATAGTAACAATATGTCATAAAAATATTCAAAATTTCTTACCTTTAATACATTGCACCCACACAAACAAACGACTGTAAATTAGATTAATTTTGTCAAATATAAGTGTAACATCGACACTTATTGGTAAAAATTTATATGTCACAGATCTATTGCGACAGTGGCATATTCATAGTTTATTTTAAACATCATGCAACACTAACAATAGGATTGTATTGTGACATATAAAAAAGTCAGTAAATGGATAAATTCTTGTGTGTGTATATGCTTGTATGTATGTATTTAAATTTGTTTGGAGGATCCATGTCTGCACAAAGCTTCATCCGAACCACCCCTTATTATCCTTATCTAAAAATTTTGTTTTTCTTTGTTTAAGATTCAACCTCCTTCCATCGTTTGTGATCTCAATTCGCCTTTCCTATTCATTAGTACATTGCACTGTACTGAGAGATTAGCTAGATTGTTTAACTCAAGATAGATTTACTATGCTAAGCTGGCTCAATAAATTACTAATTTTTTTTTTTTAAGGTCCATGACTAGTCTAAATATTTTAACCCCAAACTTTCTTTGAAGATTTCATAATTATTAAACTTTTTCAAGGATTTTATATTAATATTATTGTGTAGCATTAGATATACATTATTTCTTAAAAAGTAAATTTCCAAATATTAAAAATGTCTAAACAAGAACTTTTTAAAGAAAAAAAAGAACAAAAACTAAAATTTGCACAAGTATCATACATTTTCCATTCTTTTTTATCTAGGTTTCAAAATAAATAAAAGTTATATGTTAAATAAATAATATTGTAATTATTTTAACTTTTAATTTGTGAGAATTTTAATATATATTATTATTATTTTCTTTTAAACTCTTGAATGCTTTGTAGAGGGTTGAGGGTACAGAGTGGGGTGGTGGTAGCTAGGACTAGAGAAACATATATTGCTATTTAACTTTATGAATAAAGTCAAGTCATGAAAGACTTTTTATTTAGGCCTGAATTCACATACTAAAGAACTTACGAATAGCGAATCAAGGCGCGGGGAATTTTTTTATATCCGGATGAAGCATCTAAGAGTTTTGGGAAAGAGTCCTTTTGCTCCTCTAACGTAAAGGTGGTAGGTTGATAGACTCGGGTTCATTTTGAAGAGGTGGATAAACACTCCGATTTGGATAGTAAAATATGAAAGAAAGGTCTTTATTAAAGAATAGATCATATAGAGCACCAACACATAGAAAAAGGGCGATTAATGTAATAATTTTCTTTGATTTTTAATCAATTTAGATTTTTTATGTTATATAAATTTTTTTCTTGCATAACACGAGCTATTTTACTAGTATATATATATATGCTATATATTTTAGTCACCAAGACTATATTAATTCAATTATAATGAAGATGATCAATGTGAGTATGTAATGACACTCCAATTAGCTATATATTTTAGTCACCAGAACTATATATTAGTTCAATTATAATGAAGATATTCAATGTGAGTATGTACTTACACTCCAATTCGTTTTCTGATTTTTCTCCTTAAAAAATTTCTTTCGCAATAGAAAACTCCTTTAACCTTTTTGTTGATTTATTGTTTACTTTTTTTTTTTTTTTTGGGTTTTTTTTCTCAAAAAGCACCTTTTTTTTAACAGGCTACTAAAGTGGCCTAAAAATTTTTTTTATTCCTAATTTAGCCATAACGCACAATAGTTGTGCGTTATTAATTAGGATAACGCACAACCATTGTGCGTTATCACTTAATTGAAGATTTTCCCCCTTAATCCGCCGATGTGGTGGATAACGCATAACGTTTATGCGTTATCAGCCACATCAGCTTTTTTATTTTTTATTTTTTTTGTTGATTAGAATTTTAGAAAACTTTAAACATGAATAACTCTGCGATCGGATGTCCGTTTCACGCGTATGACCACTCGTTTTGATGGTTCTCGTAAAGATAAACGCAACGGCATCGTCAAAAAAGTGATCTGGACGCGTTTCGGAGCAAAAAATTATTTTGTATAGTCGAAAACTTTAACGGGGGCATAACTTTGCGCTCGAACGTCCGATTGAGGCGATTCTTGCGGGCATTTCGGGTATTTTTTCGAACCTACGCTTTGGAAACCGCACAAAAACCTCCTATTTTCGTTTTAATTTACGTTTTTGTAATTTTCTAATACTTTCTCTCTTGTTAACTAAAAAATTACGGCATCAATTTGAAAATTAAATAGAGCAGTCTTCTTTTTGCTCTAATTAAAAATTCAAATGATTGAAGTTGTTAAATATTGGAATACATAAGTAAGTAATTATTAAATAAAATCTCATGCACTTGTTGAATAAGATCCAATGGTAGTCTATTGGCAAGTTTTCTATGTTATTTCTCATGAGGTCAAGGGTTCAAATATTGTTATAAGACTTTTAAAAAAAATAAAATAAAATGAAAGGATGTGGCGGTTTTTAAAAAAAATAAAAGGATGATGTGGCAGATAATGCATCTTCATTGTGCGTTATGGCCAAATTAGGAATAAAAAAAATTTGGGCCACTTTAGTAGCCTGTGAAAAAAAAAAAAAAGTCTTTTTTGAGGAAAGAAACCCTTTTTTTGAATTCGGTAAGAATTGATTTTTTTTTTTTTTTTTTGCAATCTTCCTACTATACGTTTATGTTATTATGGATTAACTTTTCAATTTAATATATAAGATTTCTTCAAAAGTATTTTCTCTTAGGTTTTAAATCTTATAAGATTTCTAACACATTATATTTATTTATATATAGTAAATTTTAACCATATTAACATGTACGTAGAGGCACACATTAGCTAAACTCAAGTTATATTAATTTCCTTTAACATTATTTTGAAACTTCTAAATATATGAATGTGATCTAACAGAAATCATGTATTAAGATTTATTTTCCTAATATCACTTTACTTTCCTAACGATCAAAAGATGCCAACTTATTACCATAAAAATCAAAGGTTCCAATTAAGTAAAGCATGTTTCTATTTCATTGTAATATAAAAAGTAGGAGATTTGATAGGGTATCCAAAGTAGGGGTGTAAACGGGTCCAGAACTTTTGGGTACTCCCAAACCCAAACCCTTATAGTGAAACATGGACTCAAATTCAGATCTACACTCTTTGAATATAAAATGTATGGACCTAGACCCGACCCTCCAAGGTCTATGTATGGTCTGGGTATACCTGTACCCGTATCATATTTTTCTATTTTTTTCCTATTAAACAAAAATATATATAGAACAATGTATAGCACTAAAATAAAAACTATAATATGATTAATATAATTTCCTCAACATCTCTTTCAAAAATACAATCATTTGAGAGAAATAATATCATATAAAATTTATAAATTATGTATTAATATAATATAATATATAAATATATATAATAATATATATATATATAAATTGATTTTGTCGCCACTGCTAATTGATTCAAATGAAATTTCTCTCTTCTTCTGTTAGCTTCAGTTTTACAAACTAATGTTCTATTGATATGACCATTGAATGATTAATTTGATGGATTGCTTTGCCAACTTCTTGTGTTGATACTTTGTTAATAGTAGTTTAGTTTTGAAAATGCAGAGAATTTTGAGAGTAATGGCTTTTTAGAATTTATAATTATGCTTGGGTTATTGTATTACATATATAATAATATATATTATTATTTCATTACAATGGGTATATAGGTATACGAGTTTGGGTATCATCATACCCTATCCAGAGCCATTTAATAGAATCTATAGGGGTATAGGTACAGGTACGGCTCCACATGTATAAAATTTTAGCCTTACCCGCTATAAATAGGTATAGACCCGCGCGGGTACAGATAAGACCCGCCTCATTTACTGCCCTAATCCAAATGTGATTTTGTTGGTATCGACCTTTTTTTATGTTAGCCAATGGATTCACTCAGGATCGTCTAGTACATCCTCTAGTACACGTCCTTTATTAGTAACTTTCTCTTAGAGTTTATCTTTTAAAGTTTAGGGTTTATCTTTTATTCTATAAGATTTTTATTAATAAAACTATTTATATGTGCAATAGAGTGTACAAGAAGATATACTAGATGATCTCGACCGCAATTTATGCTTAGTATGTAATGAAAGACAACCTACTATAGTAGGTTTCTATTTTTTAAAGAAATAAAAAAAATCAATAGGATGACGTGTCACTTTTTTATTGCTCCACCTCATTAGAACAGGTTGACTGGTTACTAGTTAAACAAGTCACCACAAAAAATTAAAAAAATAATTTATTATTTTTGTAAAATTCAATAAGATTTTGGTAAACTTAAAAGATAAAAATGACAAGATTGGGATATAAAGTAGTAATCTTACCTTTAAAATTCACAAATCTACTTCATATTTTTTTAATTTACTTATTTTTTTTTTATCAATTTTACCATTTTTCTTAAATAGAAAGAATGACAAAAATCTAGTGAAATATATTATATTAATAATAAATCTGTACTATTTAATGGTAAATTTCATATATTACCATTAAATGTCGTAATTTTACCATTGTTAATTCGAATTTTATTATTTTATGATGAAATTTATTATTTTTCTTAAATTATGAGTATGATAATAAAAGTTGTTATATAAATGCTAAATTTGTACCACTATAAAAGAAATTTTATATATTACCATTAAATTTTCTAATTTTACCAATTTTAATTCAAATTTTATTTTTTTTTTTTGAATAGAAAGTTTATATTGAAAAAAAAAAAAAGAAGAAATTTGTAATAATATTTACAATAATACATTATATTTGATCATTATTAAATTTCATAGAAAACAGTTTACACTTGTCTTAACTTAATTTCTTTTTCTTTTCTTTTTTTTTAAAAATGAGATTAAGACGCATGAACGATACAATTTGAATATTTGACGGTAGTGGAACGGATAATTGAAGCCTCATAATATCATGCGTTCTCGTTTTTCCTTTTTTAAAAAAAAAACATGATCAAGACTCATGAAGGATTGCCATTTGATGGAAGTTTAACTGACCAAATGAAGGCTCATAATGGTCATGCATTTTTGCCCATTTGAGGACACCTCTCTCACCTTATTATATTTACAAAATTTGTCCTTATTTATATTTATAGTGATAAGCACAAATGTAGTGAATAATTTTAATCTCATACTTACCGGTCATATAAACTTTTTTAGTTATTATTGTCCCAAATATTTTAAATATGCTTATAATTTAGGGTTAATTATATTTTCCTCTTTTAGATTTGTCCAAACTAAAATTGCATCCCTTTATTATATATATATATATATATATATTACAAATACATGCTTATCGTTTATATTTTAATAACTTATTAATCTCTATGAAAAATTTTATCAGAAAATAATGATTATGCAATAAAAAGTTTAAAATCTTCTTACAATATCATTTTTACAAGTTTACTTCTTGTTTATTATCATATATAAAAGCAATAATACCCTTACTAAAATTTTTCTAATTAGTATAATTTTCGTAAAGATATTATTATCTTAATATATAATAATAAATAAGAAGTAAATTTGTAATCTAATATTTTAAGAAGACTTTAAAATTCTGACCACATAATAATTATTTTCATTGAAATTAATAGTAGGAACTAATAAGTTATAAAAAATACAAATGATAAGGATGTATTTATATTTTATACAAAATAAAAGGATGAAATTATAATTCGACCAAATCTTGAGGAGAAAAATGTAATTAATCCTCTAATTTAGTCCCATCACCACATTCTAACTCAAGCTCCGACCCCAAAAAAATACTCCTCACGTGTCATTATTTTGAGGATAAAACAAGAAATTCATGGCTACATTTGAGAGGTAAAAAATAGTTCATGGCTATTTTCAAAAAGAAAAAATAGGTTTTTGGCTATAAACAGAAGATATAAAATAGTTCATGGCTAAAAATAAAATAAAATAAAAGTTTATATAAATATAAAAACTAAAATAGTTCATAGTTATTTATAACTAATTTTTCAAATAATAATAATAAATTTTTTAGAACCATTTGTTCATTTTTTAAAAGCGTAAATTGTGTTTACCTTCCTATCTTGAGAATTGTTCAAACTACGGACTGACCCTTGAGATTTTCTCAAAAGAAATTTTCCCCGCTTAACCAGCAAATGGTTAACAAATTAATCCCTAATGACTCAATCTATTATGGAATAAAGTTTCCTTTAGCAATAATAAATATATTATTGCCCTAAAATAACCTTAGTTTATTTATTAAGTTGTTTAAGGATTCGGCTTATAAAATTTTTTACCTAATATAAGATACAAAAAAATTAAAAGGACTTAAACAAAATTATCTATTAAGAACAATCATAATTTTCTTTAAAAAAAAATCCTAATTTGAACATCATGTAGTAAACAAGTTATTCATTTATTGAATTTCCCTGATTTCTATCTAAACTAGAGAAGGTTATAATATGATTATATTTTTCACAAAATTACACTTATAAAGAACAACATTTAGGATATACAAATTAATAAAAAAAAAATCTATTGAACTATAACCAAATAATTAGGATTATTTATAATTTAACCGAAGAACTATTTAAATAATCAGAATATTTATTTATCAGGTGATAAATGTTTTATTTAACAATGGATATTCATTTGTTAGTAGTTTGTTGGTTAAGAGGAAAGAATGTAGTTTGATAAAATTTTAAGGACCTAGTTGTAGTTAAACAAACTTCAGGTGAGGTAAATATAATTCACTCTTTTTATGAATAAGACATCGTTTAAAATAAAATATTATAATTATAATTACTGCACACTTTAATTATTTAACTTTTTTCTTTAAAAAGTAATAAAATAAATTAATTATTTGAAGAGAAAATTAATCCCTTAAAAAAAGAAGAAGAACGCTTTTGGTTCTATTAAGAAAAGAAAGCAGGAGAGTAGAAAAGAGAGTCCGAATTTGAACACATTTGGCCCTGTGTTGATAAAGTCTATGAATAGGCAAAACGCATGCAACAGTGAGTGAAACTCCCATTACATATTTAAAAAAATAAAAACAAGTTAAGAGAGGTATAAATCATGTGGTTTCTATGAATTTATTAATTATCAAATATAATTTACTATCATAAATAATAAAACTTACTATATCTATTATAAATTTCTCTATTTTTTGAATACGAACTTTTTATTTTAAAATGGTAAATTTTGAACTAAAATTGATAAAAGTAAAAAATTTAATAATAATGTATAAAATTTGTTTTAGAGTAGTACAAATTTACCATTTATATAACATGTTTTACTATATTTATCATCATACTTGCTTTAAAGGATAAATTTCATCATAAATAATAAAATTAGAATTAACAAGGTAAAATTACAACATTAAAAGATAATATATAAAATTTAACATTTGATAGCACAAATTTATCATTTATATAATATATTTTTACTAGATTTATTGTCATGCTTATGATTTAAGAAAAATAGTAAAATTGACAAAAAAAAAAAGAGTAAATTAAAAAAATATAAAGTAAACTTGTGAATTTTAAACATAAGATCAAGGTTTACTATTTTATATCTTAATCTTATCATTTGCGTCTTTAAATTTACCAAAATCTTATTAAACTTTATAAAAATAATAAACTATTTTTAAAATTTTTTAGTGACATATTTAATCGATATTTGGTCAACCTTTTTAATGAAGTGGCCCAATAAAAAAGTTTCATGTTATCCTATTGAAAGTTTATTTTTAAGAAAAATATAAAAACTTGCATATTTGTATCAAGTATTCATTGTTTAACATAAAAAAGGTTAATATCCACAAAATCATCCATCGGTACCATGGCATAGCCCAAAAAGTAGATTCACAGTGTTTATGTCCGAATTCCAAGCATAGCCCAAAAAGTAGATTCACAGTGTTTATGTCCCAATTCCTTTAATTTGTCCAAAAAAGCACAAAATTTTCCAGCACGCAAGTTTCTAATGATATGGAGCCTGAAATTGGGGATCATACAGAAGAAGATTATAAAGAAGAAGAAAGAAGATCAAGAATTGGAAGAATTGCAGGGTGTTCTGCAGACAAGAAGAAGAAAATGCAAGTTCAAGAATAGCCACTATTGATTTGGAGAGGGCAGCTGGAACATCGGATGAAAATATAATTGATGATTGTGTTCTTGATGTTGATAGTGGTGAGATTAATGGTGGAGATTGTGTGGAAGAAAAGATTTGTAGAATTTGTCATTTGAACGATGAGGCTTGCTTCCTCATCAGGAGTAGGAGGACTAATGCAACTTGGGTGCAATTGCAGAGGTGAACTTGGTGATTCACATCCATATTGAGCTAAGACTTGGTTTAAGCACAGAGGAAATGGGTTCTTTTCTTATTTCCCTCTTTCTAATGTTTATTGTTAATGATTGTAAAAAGAAAAAATAGTTTTGAGTTTGATGATCAGAGTTCATTGTTTGGGTAATAGATAGCCCAGTGATGAATACACATAAATAAGAGCTTTTAATTTTGGGGCAAAACTTGTTGAAAGAGAACTGTTCATTTAGATTGGAAATAAAAATGAAAAAAATAGAAATTTTTTATTCGAGATTTTTATTCAAGATGTATAAAAGATGAATTATTTGTGAGAGAAAATGTATGATTCAAAATTAAAAAAAGTATAAAAAAATAAATTAATTTTTAATTTTAAATATAATCCAAATGGGTCCAATGTATTTTTAGATTTTTATAAATTGTAATGTAATAACTCCGGTGGTAGAAATACTTACAAGATACTCAGTAAGCTTCATTTACTCAAAAAAGGCTTCAAACTGAAACCATTTCCAAAATGCAAACAATATAATGACATATAGACACACATATATATAATTTAGGGAAAAAAAAAAAAGAAAAGATAGACAAATATAAAATACTGGTTGATTTTGGGTTTTTTTCTGGGCCGGGCCTATTTTTAAAAAGCCCAGACTGAAGTGGGCCAAAAATTTTTTTTTTCCGATTCAGGCCATAACGCACAATGGTTGTACGTTATCTCTAATGATAACACACAACCATTGTGCGCTATCCTTAATAACCGTGTTAATCGCGTAAAAATTTGACGTGGATCTCAGCTGGCGCTGAGTTGTAGATAACGCACAATGGTTGTGCGTTATCAAGCTTAATAACGCACATCCATTATGCTTTATTAAGCTGATAACGACAGTGACTGTGCGTTATCATATTATAAAAAAAAACTCTAGCCGCCCCTTCCTTCGCAGTGCGGCTCCCCCCCCTCCTCCTCCTCCTCCTCCTCCTCCTTCCTTCCCTTTTCATTTTCCTCAGCCTCTTCCCAACCCCATTTTTTACTCTCTTTCCTCTTTTTCTCCTTTCTTCCTCCTTATTTCTCTATTTCCTCTCCTTCCCCCTTACTGTTTTTATAGCCAACTTCTCCTTCAATTTTTATTCATTTTTTCAGCCACCTTCAACTTATTCTTCTTCCTTTTTTCATCCTTCTTTCTTAAGAAAATTTTTTGTTCCTGCCTAGGTATTTTACTGTAATTTTTTTCTTATCATTATGTGTTGATTTATTTTTATCTAATGAATGTGTATTTTATTTTGAAAATTACAGTTAAATTAGTAAATCTTGGAGATTTTCTTTGGAGTACGAAGGCTATTAAGGATTTGGAGTACGAAAGTTACTAAAGCTGCATTTTAAATTTTCAGTAAGTTTTTTAGTTAGTTAGAATTTTTTTGTTTATTACATGTTAAGTGTGATTATTTCGGTATTTGTTGTTTGTTAATGTTTTTTATGAATTTTATTTATTAACTTGAATTAATTTATTTTTTGTGGAAATGGGTTTTATGTTTATATTTAAAATGTTTGTTATTAATGAATTTGTGCAAATGTGATAATTTTATGTATATAATTATTTTTTAATTTAAAAAGTGATATTAGGGTGATGTGTTATTTTCTTTAATTTATGTGGATAATTATGTTTACTTTATTACCTTACTTTATGATTATTAGAAATTATTTAGATTATTATTTTGCATAATATATAAATTATTGTAAGAAAATATGAGAATATGTAATTCGATATTTTTAACATTTTTTTTTTAAATGTAGAAAACATGAAAACAAATATTTTTGTTGTAACTTAAAAATTGTAAAATTTAAATAATACAAAACTTAAGAATGTATTATTAAAATAAAAAACTTTACCTTTTTTTAATTTTTGGAATTATGTTTAAAATTGTAGTTATTAATAATTTTGTACCAATTTGATAATTTTATGTATGTGATTGTTTTTTTGTATTTGAAAAGTGATATTAGGGATAATTTTTTTTCATGAATTTACAAGCGGATAATTATGGAAAAATTTTTTTTAGCAACTTAAAAATTGTAAAATTTAAATAATACAAAACTTAAAAATCTATTATTAAAATCCAAAATTTTACATTATGTTTTTTTTTATTTTTTTTGTGAAAGTGTAGTTTGGATTTATGTTTAAAATTGTATTTATTAATAAATGTGTACGAATTTTTGTTTTTATTCAAAAAGTGATATTAAGGTTTAGGATTTTTTTCATGAATTTATTTGGATAAGTAGGTTTAATTTCTTACTTTATGATTAATAGAAATTTTTTAAAATTATTTAGGTAATTAATTTGAATGTTAGAAAATATGGGTTTATGTAATTCGGTATTTCTAATTTTTAATTTTTTAAACAATAGAAATTATTGAAACTTTATTTTTTGCAACCTAAAAATTGTAAAATTTAAATAATACAAAACTTAAAAATCTATTATTAAAATACAAAATTTTACATTATGTTTTTTTTTTTTTTGGTGAAAGTGTGGTTCGGATTTATGTTTAAAATTGTAGTTATTAATAAAAGTGTACGATTTTTTAAATGTTATGAATATAATTTTTTTTCATGTAAAAATTGATGGGATTTCATTTAAAAATATGGGAACCGGTATTTTTTAACAGTGAACCTTAAAAACTAACAGTAAAAGTGAAATTTATTACGTAACAGTAAACCTTAAAAACTTTAAAATCTTATTTATTTAAAACTCCCTAAATCGTTCATTAATTGTGTTTACAATATACCTGATGTTTGGAAATATGAGAACGTAAAACTATAAACTTTACAACCGTTAAATGTAATAACAATTAAATCTTAATATTCTAGGAATTAGAATATGTTTAAAACTTTTTAATTTTAACATATAGATGTTCACAATATTTGGAAAATATAATTAATGTAGATGGAAGAAGTGCCAGCAGATGTGCATCCGGGGCCCATTGTCACTGACGTCTTATCCAGACAGCACGAGCACAGATCGGGTTTGATCTGGAGTGGGGATTGGGAGACGTGTTATACTGACCTTCAATGTAGGCGTTTTGGCCGCAACCTGTTCCAGTGCTATAGTGCGGCTCCCCGTAGATTGGTTGAGATTATTGATGGGACCAGTTTGGGGGGAGTCTTTAGGTGTGGTTATATTGGATTAGACCACGCGCTTATCACAGCATTAGTCGAGAGGTGGAGACTAGAGACCCACACATTTCATCTAACGTGCGGTGAAGTCTCGATTACACTCCAAGATGTACAGGTGCTGTGGGGTTTAGGGATAGACGGCACGGTTGTTACCGGGCCTAGTTGGAGTTTACACCCTAAACAATACTGGATTGACGTTATCGAGAGACTTCTTGGTGTGCAGTTGTCTCTCAGCTACTTTTCCGATTACAAAGTGAAGAAGGAACCATTGGAAGCATGGATTCTGAGAGCGTTCACCGGTTCAGAGACCGACGACGATCTAATACTGCGCGCTCGTGGATTTATTTTCTTACTTATTGGCAGACACATGCTTTCCGACTTCCCCGGGAATTTGGTTCACGTGCGCTACATCAGCTTATTGAAGGATTTTGATACTATTAAGATATATAGCTGGGGTAGTTGTGTTCTTGGGTTTCTGTATAGGCTGCTGTGCACCCTAGCTTTGGGGGGTGCACGACAGATTGGAGGGGCTTTGGTGTTAGTTCATATATGAGCGTGGTCGCCTATACCTACATTGCGGCCTCAGCTGATGACGGAGATTATGGCCGACCCTCTTGCTCCTCTTGGCGCAATATGGTGCAAAGCATTTGACTGTAGCTAGCTGCCTATGCACACTCTGGTTACATGCAGAGACCAGTTGGACTTTATGCCATCTGACCAGGTATGCTTTACAATAGCTTGTATTATTTGTAATTAATTGTTTTTTCTTTTCCTTGTTGCATTTTTATTGACTTTGAGTTTTGACATGACAGTTTATGTGGCTCCCATATTATGACTGCCCTCTAGTTCCATCTGACTTGTGGCGGGCAGAGGTGTCCCTCATATGTTATGAGATAGTGGAGTACCACTATCCTGGACATGTGATGCGACAGTTCGCACAGGCTCAGATGGTTCCAAGTGCAGTCGATACTCGTCTAGACCTTTATCGGATCCAGTTAAGAGGGAATGACAACACATCCTGGGTTACACAGCATGCTATCCATGTGGATGTCTGGAACCAGTGACGAGATCGTGTTAGGGATGGTCCTACTGTAGAATATGTTGATGCATTATCGTATCCCAGTGATGAGTACATAAGATGGTACAAGGGTATCACACGGGTTTACATCGGCAATCCAGCTAACCGTGATACCCGTGCGTATGGTTATCAGCCTCCCAGTGTGGACAGACGGATGATGGTAAGTTCGTATGCGTTTCAGTTATTTATGTTGAATTATAATTTATTTATTTATTTTCATTTGTTACTTTCTAATTTATGGTAAGTACTTATTTCATTTGTTAAATTCTAGATTATTTAGTTATTTTCTTTCTTTAGACTTCCATGTTGCAGGAGGTGGATGATATGGCTTCAGTGGCGATTCGGGAGCCACCTTCATCTCCTTCACAGATTGCCGCAGTTATGAAAAAAGTGCAAACGATCATCCGGCGGTGCATGGTCTCCATCGGTTTTGCTTACGCCACATTCGAGCAAATTTCAACAAGACCTTTAAAAATACAACCCTAAAAAGCTTGATGTGGCGGGCCAGAACAGAAACGAAAAAATAGAAATTTGACCGTGTAATGAAAGAGATTCAAGAAAGAAATGTGGATGCATACATTTACTTGATGAAGTTGGACGCAGAGAAATGGACACTGTTGCATGATGGCGGTCACAGACACGGTATCATGACAACCAACATTTCCGAGGCACTTAACGGTGTGTTGAAGAAAGCTAGGGTTCTACCTTTAAAAGCACTGGTTGAACTAATATTTAACAAACTAGTTAAGTACTTTCACCAACACCGTGAAGAGGCAGAAAATTGTGTGCATCCATTTCCAACTCGAATTTTTGACAAGTTCTTGCGGATTGAACTGAAATCAAGAGAACACAAAGTTACAACTTACCATCCGCGAGAGGGAATATACATGGTCAAATCTCCAATCCGAGTTTCTGGTAAGGGCAATAACGTCTATACATTGCGGCTAAATAATAAATTTTGTAGTTGCGGAAAATGGCAAACATATACATTGCCTTGTTCTCATGTTCTTGCAGTATGTAGAGAAAATGGGTCAAGAACAGATGCTTATGTACTGGAGATATATTCGCGACAAACGCACATAAAAACTTACCAAGTGAATTTTCATCCGGTCTTGAGTGAGAACTTTTGGAGGGATGTCCCTTTTAATTTGACATTCTATCCTCCAGACATGAAAAAGGAACGGGGTAGGAAACAAGGCAAGCGATTTCAGGGGGAAATGGATTATAGAAATCCGGATTCTCCCCCTAAGATGTGGTAGATGTCGCATGCCGGAACATAATAGAAAAAATTGTAATAACCCCGGACCGAGCAATGTATAAGTTTGACATTTTCTTGAAATAGTTGTAATAAAACATGTTTATAATGATGAAATTTTTCTTTCAATTTCTTCTAATTACTACATCATTGCTCTAAATTTTTACGGTTTCTTTAGTATTAGTTCTTCAAATAACTTGCAATAAAATGGTCAAAATGTAAATATATTTTCCAAGCAAATGATATAAATAGCACAAAATAAGTTAAATATAATGAATACAGTCTTTTTAAAAAAATTATACGATTATAAGTTTTTCCAAAATACATTTTCATTAAAAAAATAATTTATTAAACAAATTACTAATAAAAAAAACTTATACAATTATAAGTTTTCCCAAAAGAAATTTAAACCCTAAACAAAATAAATGTTCATTCAAAAAAATAAAATAGATTAAATAACACAATTGTAAACAAAAAAATAAATTTTTAAAAAAAACATTTAAAAAAAATATGAAAAAAAAAGTTAAAAAATTTTTTTTTTTTAAATTTCAAAAAATAATTATGGCTGATAATGCACAACAAGTATGCGTTATGCCGAGTCATAACGCACACTGATTGTGCGTTATCAGCCACGTTTGCTGACCAGCTTAATTAACTGATAACACAATGGTTGTGCGTTATCATTAGAGATAACGCACAATCATTGTGCGTTATGGCCTGAATCGGAAAAAAAAATTTGACCCACTTCAGTCTGGACTTTTTAAAAATGGGCCTGGCCCAGAAAAAAACCTTGATTTTGTATACAACTAGAGTTTTGTTTTAAAATACTTTGGAGTCAATTTCGTAAAACTAATAATTTTAGGTGATCAATATCGTACCTAATATTTTCTATATCATCTGTTATAATTTTTTTTTATAATATTTTTCTTTTAAAAAGTTTTATTATTTTTTTAAGATTAATTTTTTATTTGGTAAGTTTTATTAATAAAATATTTTATATTTATAAATATTATATAAAGTGTTATAGAAGATATTATATACGATCTGAATCGATAATCAAGAGTCATGCACCGATGTGAAAGGGATCGGAGGGCACAAGCCCTGAATAACAAAAATAATTTTAATTTATTTTGTAATAAAAGGAACTTTTAACTTTAACTACAAAAATTTAAGTTAAAATTATCGAGGCAATTTATTAAGTATTTATAATACTCAATAGGGGAACTTTTTGAAACCGAATGCACTTTGAAAGTTTAAATATGACGGAAACTTGGAGTGTATAGATAAAATTAGCGTGAAAATATAAAAATCACAAGAAAAAAATTTAAAAAATTTATTTTTTTTCAATTGGCTCTCTCTAATGAGTTCGGATCGTCCGTAACATTTCCTGTTAACACTTCTAATTTGGTATATTTTATTACTAAAACGTACCAAATAAAAGATAAATCCTAAGGGAAAATGATAAACTCAAAGGGGGAAAACATATTATAAAAAGAAATGTTACAGGACATGTTACAAAAATGTTACAGAAGATCCTGAGTGCTCTCTAATCTCCTTCACTCTCACTTTTCTCTAAACCTTTCGAAGATTTTTAAGATAACATGGATAATTTGGATAATTTTAAAGATTTTGTGCAAGAAAAAATTGATTTGACGTAAAAAATCGTAGCAAAATATAGAAAATTGAACTGTTATGGAAAAAATTAGGCTAGATACAATAATGACCTACTTGCACCCAGCCGAACTGCAGATCGTCCAGATCTGCGCTTGGTTGAACTACATAAACTTGTTCTATGCCAACCCAACTTTTGTCTTATTTTTTTATTTTTTTAAAATCATAAATATTGATTATATTTTTATATTAATTGATTTTAAAATATTTTATTTACCTTTTATATTATCATGTTAGTTTTTTAATTAATTTCGTATTATAACGTGAGTTAATCATTTATAAATATTAGCATTTAATTTGTTCAGTTTATAAATAATTATTTAATTTTAATTATATAATTTATATAATTAATGGTATAATATATTATAAACAATTAATATAACAACATAAGTAACATTTATTATTTAAAAATATTGAAACATAGGGCAAAAGCTAGGGCTTGCACACAACAAGCTCTTCTGTAGCTCGGCCAAGCGCAAATCTAAACAATCTGCAACTCAGCTGGGTACAGGACAAGCTGGTTTGCAACAGCCCCAACTTTTGCCATTACGCTGCATTTTTTTATTTTTAAATAAATTAAAATGTAAATAAACAAGTATCTATTGTATACTAACATTTTTTTCTAACTTTAAAAGTCATATTTGAGCTTCAAGTTGGTTGAGAAGTGAGAGAAAACGAAAGTAGAGAAAGAAAGTGTAAGGAGGAAAAAGAAATTTTCGTGCATAATTTTATATTTATGCGTGTGTTTTATCATTCCCCAACTTGAATCTCGTAACTAATAAAATATAATTATATTATCTTCTGAGTAGAAATTCTAATTATATTCAATATTTAGAAAAATAAATAACATTAAATTTGGATTAAAATAATTGAACAAGGAGTTTAATTGCTTTTTTTTTTTTTTTTGCTAAATGAAGAGTTTAATTTCTATTGGTTCCACTTTATTAAACCTAATTTGGTTGGGGTGAAAATAATGAGATAATATAAATCATGACATAAATGTCTTAGTTGTATTGTTCGGTTGCAATGTAAAAGCACCTAAGATGGTCTATACCATCCTTTTTACCACTTCCTTTTATAATATATTTTTCCCTTAGAATTTATCTTTCGTTTTGTAGATTTTATTAATAAAATAGACTAAATCAGGAATAGTGGGGAGGATGGTACATGGAAGTGGTATATACGGGTCGATTCGTGTAAAAGTAGATAGGATGTAAATATGGAGAGAGCTTCTCCCCCCTTCCCCCTCATGTCAGTAAATAGCTCCTCTCAAAACAAACGGATTGAGATGTAAATGAGATTTAAAATACCATTTAATCCTAGTAACAGATATTTATTACAAATCTATCATAAACCAACTCTGATATAATATTCATAACAATTATACCTTTGTACCTTTGTACAATGGATATAATAAAAAATATTTACTTCATATTTTCACCCCCAACTAAGCAAAGGGAAGTAAGTCTGATTTACTTTCTTTCCACCACTACCAAACAATTTAGAAGTAAATTAATATACTTTCCCCAATGAAAGTAAATGGTGTTATTTTCCTCCCCCTTTCCCTGCTCGTCCCCCCTTCGCACACAAATTATATCGTACACCTCGGAGTGTACCTTGCACAGTATTCGATGGGATAATTCAACGTTGTTCTACTTATAAGATGAGAGAGACACAAATCAATATGGTTTTTCAGTTTATGTGCGTCTTTCTTTCTCGTTCTCTCGTATCTGCAAGCATCTCCTTATTTTTTTTCTTTATTTCTTCGTTCCTTCCTCCGTCTCTTCACCAATATTTTTTTTAATCTTATTTAGTGTATTGTGTAAGGTAAATCTATGGAGAATTATGAAAAAAATTGTCATTGGAGAAGATGAGGAGGAAAAATTATTTTTCATTATGTAAATTGATATTTTTTGTGTGTTAAAGTTATGTGTTACCAAAGTTACGGAGTTTCGAATTTCAATTGCTAATATTCCATTGTAATATAACTATATTTTCATATTTGAATTGCTAATGTTCATGATGGTAGTATGGTCGGGATTTTTATAACAAAGTTTTAAACTCAATACTTGCAAACGAACAAGATCAATATAGTACGGCAGTATAAGGATATCGAACCAAAAGAAATGTTTAACTATTTAAATTATTAATTTTATATAAAAAAATCAAATTTTATTATCTAAGAATTATTCCTAAATTAAGTAAAACTAAACAAAATTAATTAAATAAAAACTAGCAAAAGCTTAATGAAGAAGATGATTTAGAATATTGAATCCACCACTAACCTATATATAACAATGATTTAATCTTATTTAGAAGAAAAGATTAGACCTTTATGTGGTTATCTAGGATACAAGCTTCGATTCACTAAAGAAATATATTGGGCTTAAATGCATGACCAATTCTATGACATAAATCATCTAAAATTAGAATGACCTATTTAATTTTAAAATTCACAATATACTTACTAAAACCACATATCCCTCATACTCTCAAGATTACAAGAATTAAACATGAATAAAAGTATCAATTAACCCAAATAATTATTCTACAAGAACAATCACAAAGAATTAATTGCATCAAACCAAGAAACATCCCAAGATATATAATCACATAAATATTATAATAAATCTCTAAAGATAAAATAAAATAAAATTACATGACTAGGAATTCATTAAAATTCAAAAAAAAAATTTAGTTCACAAATAAAGGAAGAGAAAGAACCAAATTTTTGGAGTAGATCATAGCTTCTTTTCCTTCTTGATTGCCGTGGCTCTTCTCTGTTTTGCAGTCTTAATTGACGTACTGAAGAACCGAAAGAAGATTGGGTTGCGGCTTTCTCCTCACAAAACAGAGCATGTGGCGCTCTATATGAAGTCTACATTAGAATTACCCTTTAATTTTATATAGAAATGTAACTTCTAATTCCTAATTCAAATCATTTTAGAAATTACGGTGGCTCCTAAGATTATAGGCTGTGAATGTTATATTAGTCTAACAAGGAATAGACTTTTTTTTTTTTTTAAATTTTCTTCTCGTGAAATCAAGTAGGGGACCTTATTTTCTTCTTATTATGTTGGATTTCTTTGGAATCCAATAATCAATACTCCTTAGTCATTTCTTTTCTTTAAGATATGCATAAATAAATAAATAAATAAATTAATTAATTAATTAATTAATTAAATATATTATTAATAATAAATAAACATGTTTTTAAAGATTAATAATTAAAACTTAAGATATTTATTTGTATTAAAAATTGACTTTATCAATTCTTTCACATTTAAGTTTTGCTAGTCCTCAAGTAAAAATAAAAAATAAAAAGAAAAATTAACTAGCCACTTTCGTGGGACTCACGATTGCACTTAACGTGTGCAAGAAACTCTTTAAACTCCTAAGTTCCCCCTAGTAGACGAGCATAGTCTCGTGAGGGTTTGCAGACGACATACCCACAAAAAGTTTTAGAAAAAATATAGAACAATCCAAATTAAGTACTTTTCATCAAAATCTCAAACTTATCAACACAAGCACTCTTCCTCTTATTTTCAAACTCAGGTTAACAAACAAATATTCAATTATCTTCCATATCCCAAGCAAGACTTGTGTAAAGTGTGATCGTGATCATAAGATAGTGTAAAATAAATACTAAACAAGATTTTCAAATTGCACATAACAGACAAATCTCAACAACTGTTTGTACCTTCTCTCCACTAATCGAGGATTCCCAAACTCATCTAAGATCAAGTAGGACTTTAAAGCTTGTAATGTAAGGTTAGGGTGTTGGTTACTAAGCAAAGATATGGAATTCAAATTCAAAGAAAAGAGAGCTTGCAAAGAATATGGATACTTTAAAATTTCGACAAACTTTCTAACTTTGTTTTTACGTCTCCCATTTTTTTTAATTAGCATATTCACCAACCACCTTCTTCTTTCCAAAGATTTCATCATTTAAGGTCATTCTTTTTCTTACATTCACAAATTTGGGCCTCTTGATTTTTTTTTTTTCTTTTTGCACCTTATGACTTGTAACAATCATGTATCAACTTTCTTTCTTTTTCTCTTTTTTTTTTCAACTCAATACATTTGGTTTTTTTTTTTCAGCACAACAAGTCAAATATATATGTACTATATTTTCTTCTCCCTTTTGTCAATATCACTTATTATCTTTCCATAACACAAAAACAACAACCCATCATTGAAGCACAAGTTAAAAGTTTGCGTTAAACTCTCTACAAGATTAAGGGTTAATATTTTAAGTGGTTTAAAGAATAAAATAACATTTAAGGCTCAAAAGGGTGCTAAGGTAAAAATCATGAAATTTGGTAAGCTTGACATGCACGAACGATTCAAAGAAGACCCATGACCGTCGCCTCTGAGTCAAATAAGGGAAACCTTTCTATTTCCCCTCAAGAGGTACTCAAGTAAGTTCTAGAATGTGGGGAAGAGATTCATCAACTCTATGCAACTCAAAAGTAATGTAAAGGATTTATTAAACACTAACAATGACCCATGTGCTCAAGTATAAGTCGTGCAAAAGTTATAACAGATATAGAACATAAGTTCATCACTCTAATTAAAGACAAGAAAACAAGCACTTTTCTCAACTTATTCAAGACATTTTTGAAATGCACTAAATAAGAATCATTCTTCAAGTGAAATCGTACTTTTGGTTTTCTTTAAATGAAAAATAAACAAATATCCAACAAACTTGATAAAAAGAATTAAAAACATAAGAAAGACGAAAAAAATTGATACCAAAACAAAAACATTTTCTTCTCCCCCACACCTAGATCATTCATTGTCTGCTATGTGATAAAAGAATATCAAAGGTAAGGAACAGAAAAAGAAAAGAACAACACAACCTGGTAGAAAAAGCAATATTAATGCATGTCTATAATAGTAATAAACGATCTCTCTAATCTCCATGATAATGGTAAGTTGTCTGATTACTCTACAAAGCAAACGCTTCATACCTTTCTATCAATCAAGTGAGATAAGAACAAATAAATAAATGTATAAGAAAAATAAACGAAATAAAATTTGGGTTACCCTTCCAAAAACGCTAAATTTAAAGCCTTCAGCCAGACTTTATCACCAACTATCCACATATGTAGGGTCTACTAACATAGTAGACTCAATTTTACCTTCTTCAATGTCATTGGTGATAATAGGCTTCAATCGTTGTCCATTAACAATCAAGGTTCGGTAGTCTTTAAGATCTTCAATCTGAATAGCACCTAAAGAAAAAACTTGTTTGGCAATAAAAGGCACAGCACATCGAGATATCAACTTACCAAGAAAGAGGCATAATTTAGAATTAAAAAACCAAACTTTTTAGTTAGGTTCAAATGATTTACGAGAAATCATCTTATCATGAAAAGCTTTATTTTTAGCTATATAAATCTTAGCATTCTCATATACCTCGTTTCGTAATTCATCAAGTTCATTTAACTGCAACTTCCTATTAGAACCAGCTTGATTTAAATCAAAATTAAAAGGTTTAATAGCCCAATAAGCTCTATGTTCTAATTCTACTCGCAAGTGACAAGATTTTCCAAAAAGAAGTCTAAAAAAGGACATTCCTATGGGGGTCTTATAAGTTGTGCCATAAGCCCAAAGTGCATCATTCAATCTTTGAGACCAATCCTTACTATCAGCTCTAACAGTTTCTCAAGAATGTATTTAATCTCTTGATTAGACACTCCTACGTGACCACTTGTTTGGGGGTGATAAGAGGTAGTCACTTTATGAGTTATAGAATACTTCCTAAGAATTGCTTCAAAAAAATAGTTACAAAAATAACTTCCTCCATCACTAATAATAGCTCTAGGATTACCAAATCTACGAAAAATCTGATCTTTAAATAATTGAATAACTACTTTATGATCATTTGTTCTTGTAGCTATAGCTTCCATCCATTTAGACACATAATCCGCTGCTACCAAAATGTAATGATAACAAAAAAAAGATGGAAAAGGACCCATAAAAACAATTCTCCAAACATCAAAGATCTCAACAATTAAAATAGGTTGTAAAGGCATCATATTACTTTTAGAAATAGAACTAGTAAGGTGACACCTTTCACATGCCAAGTAAAAATTATGAGCATCTTTGAATAAACTAGGCCAATAAAAACCCCTTTGAAGTACTTTGGCAGCAGATTTACGATCTCCAAAATGTCCACCACATGCATATAAATGAAAAAAAGTTAAAATACCATGAAACTCACATTCAGGTATACATCTATGGATCATTTGATCAGGACAATGTTTAAACAAGTAAGGGTCATCCCAATAATAATACTTAACCCTTAAAAAGAATTTATCCCTATCTTATTTATTCCAATTTGGAATTTTACCTGCAATGAGATAGTTAACAAATAGGTGCAAACCAAGGGGCAGGAGAATGTGATAAAGAAAAAAACTGCTCATGAGGAAAAGCATCTCCCAAAGCAACTGATTCATCATGGTTATTACCCTAAAATCTAGATAAATGATCAGCTACTAAATTTTCTGAACCTTTCTTATCTCTGATTTCAATATCAAATTCTTGCAAAAATAATATCCATCTAATCAATCTTCGCTTAGTCTATTTCTTAGACAATAAGTATTTTAAAGCAGAATGATCAGAATAAATAATCACTTTGAAACGTAAGAGATAATAACGAAAATTTTCAAGTGCAAAAACTACAGGTAATAGCTTTTTTCAACTGTGGTAAAATTTCTTTGAGCATCAGTAAGAGTTCTACTCATAGTAAATGACATGAGGTTTCTTGTCAATCTTTTGCCCCAAAATAGCTTCCACAGCAAAATCAAAATTATCACACATGATCTCAAAGGTTAAAGAAAAATCAGGAGGCTGAATAATGGGTGCATATATAAGAAGAGAACGAAGTTTTTCAAAAGATTTCATGCAAGATTCATCAAAATTGAAAGTAACATCTTTGCTCAAGAGATTAGTTAAAGGTCTAGAAATCATACTAAAAGTCTTTAATAAACCTTCTATAAAATCCAGCATGTCCCAAAAATCACCTAATTTGCTTGACAGATTTAGGTGGAGGAAGATCAGCAATTAAATCAATTTTAGCTTTACTATTTCAATTCTTTCTTTAGACACTTTATGTCCGAAAACTATTCCTTCTGTAACCAATAAAATAGCTCTTTTCCCAACTTAAAACTAAATTAGCCTCTTCACATCTTTCTAAAAAGCAGACAAGTTATTAAGGCAATCTTCAAAAGTAGGTCCAGAAACAGAACAATCATTCATAAAAACCGCAAGAAAATTATCAAACATATCACAAAAGATAGCAAGCATACATATTTGAAAAGTAGCAGGCCCATTACATAATCAAAAAGGCATTCTACGAAAAGCAAAAATACCAAAAGGGCATGCAAAAGTAGTTTTCTCTTGGTCTTCGGGATACACTAGAATTTGGTAGTATCATGAGTACTCATCTAAGAAGCAATAAAAAACTTTGACCAGTTGATTTCTCAAGAATTTGATCAATAAAAGGCAAAAGGAAATGGTCTTTTCTAGTTGCAGCATTTAGTTTTCTATAATCCATACACATTCTCCATCCAGTACCTCTCTAATAGGAATTAACTCTCCTTCTTTCTTTTCAACCATGGCCACTCCTGCCTTCTTTGGTACAACTTGTTCTTAACTAACCCATGGACTATCAGAGATAAGATAACAAATACCAGAGTCTAAGAGTTTAACTACATCATTTTTTACTATTTCTCTCATGTTAAGATTTAGCCTTCTTTGCAATTCCCTAGAAGGTTGTGCATTTTCTTTTAAATGTATTCTATGCATGCATATAGATGGGTCTATCTCCTTTAAATCAGATATGGACTATCCTATAGTACCCTTATGATTAGAAAGAACTTTAATTAAATCTCCTACTTGGTCAGGTTTTAACTCAGATGAAATTATCACAGGCAAAGTTTCATTTTTATTTAAGAAAACATATTTAAGTTAAAAAGAAAGGGCTTTCAATTCAAGCTAGGATGGACACACAAGAGAAGGTATACCAGTGGATTTTGCAAGCATAGGCAAACACTCATGATTCAGAATACGAAGAGTTTTCGAGTGATGCAATACAAGTAAGAATATAATTAACATCCTCAATGCACATGATATTCGAGTTTCTTCAGTTAATTCATCAATTATATCTACCAAATAACAATTAGAATTATCTTCCATGAAAGGTTGTGAAGAAGCTTTGAAGATATTCTCTAATCCTCATATTCATAACAGAGACATCCATTACCCCAATTCTACAATTAATAGTAGCATTTGCAGTAGCCAAGAAAGAACGGCCTAGAATAATAGGGATATGACTCTTGGAGGATCTACTAGGTTTTATATCTAGGACTACAAAGTCTACAGGGAAGACATCTTTATCAATTTGAACTAGAACATCATTCATTCTCCTCCTAGGTACCTTGCTAGACATATCAACTAATTGTAAGGTCATATCAGTTGGTTGCGATTCCATAATCCTAACTCTTCATAAACAGTGTAAGGATTCGAATTAACATTAGAACCTAAATCTAAGAGTGCGATATCTATTTTATCATCACTAAGAAGACAAGAAATAGTAGGGACACTAGGACCTTTATATTTAGGTGGAGTGTTATGTTGCAAAATAGAGCTCACCTATTGAGTTAAGAAGATTTTCTTAGAAACATTACTTTTAGATTTTCTTTTGAAACCGCACATATCCTTAAGAAATTTTGCATAGGTCGAGGTTTACTTAATGGCGTCTAAAAGTGGAAGATTGATTTTAACTTCTTTGAAAGTTTCTGATATGTCTAAGATGTGGAGGTAGTAATAAAGCTTGAGGAAAGGGAACCTTTGCCTCGTACGAAGTCATTGTTAGTATATGCCCTAAGACCAATTGACTTACATTTATGATTTATGAAGCATGTATTTTTTTGAATTATAGTTTATGCTCTTGGTCATCAAGTATGTGACATGATAGTAAAACCCTTATAGCTAATAAAATACTATTCTTATTTGTCCCCAGTTTATTACATCTTGTAAACTAATGTGAAGTTGATTGATGGTCAAGTTTTACTGATCATGAATATGAGATATAAAATCAATTCATAAATACATATTGAGAATATTGTATTGGACATGACCCAAAGTGAAGAAGAAGTATTGCATGGGTTTAATTTATAAGTATTTCTTCTCAGTTTTATATTTGGTGTCCTTTGACCTAATGTTTCTAATGTTTCTTGCATGGGGAGAAAATATGTTTTGACATAGTCAAACATCACTTTTTAATTAGGTGATCATTATGACTATTGGTTGGCTTATTTTTTTGTCATGGCTTGAATATTGGAGATAGTGAAAGGGATTTGTCCCTCTCTTTTTAGAGAGAGAGATATCCATGGGCCCCTTGATAAGGAAGACTGGAAAATATGCATGGCCATGCTCAAATAAGTATTAATAAGGTGTTATTAATATTATTTGTTGGAACAGTCTGCCTGGTGATCAAGTAAATGGTTAATTAAGTTTTATAAGGATGACTTGATCCATGCCTTATACTTAATTAGGATATCGTGTGACAAAAGGACTAAATGTTAAATCTGATGCTAGGTTATTATTACATTCACTTAACTTGGGTAAGCATAATGTCTTGCTAGAGGCCGCTTATATTTTGTGAATAAATGTTTAGGACATTTTTCATTCACTGCCAACGTTAAGTGAACCTACAGGGTCACACGCATAGACGATCTTGTGAACATAATGTCCACGTTCAATGAATCTAGATTGTATCCAGATTCGTTGAACGTATAAAAAAGGGGAATCAGATTCCATATTGTATTTTCTGGTAAGTTAATAAGTAATTAATTTTATTTAATCGAATAAATGAAATTAATTACTTAATATTACTCATCCAACCGTTGGATGATTATAGGAATAAACAGACGAGATTAAACTGTCATTAGATGACAGTTAGGGTTTTGATATTGACAGCTATAAAAGGTTATGTTAACCTTTTCTTGGTGGCCGTCCTTTATCTGATTAAAAAAAACAAAACCCTAAACCCTAGAACGGCGATATAGTATCTAGCCTCCTCTCTTCGAAATACGCCCGATTACCAGATAGTCAGGATCAGTTCTGAACAGTTTTCAGAACACAGAAGGGGCTAGCATCCTGATCGCTTGCAGAGGAGTTCGTTGCGTGGATACCAGTAGAGGGCGAAGCGTACAAAGCAGCGCCTCCACAACGAACAATCAAAACATTGAGGTAATTTCTATCTAATCGGTTTTTCTAGTATGTGTAGATCCTGTTGGTGGATTTCTGTAGTTTTATTTTATTTTGTTTTTGCTTACAGAGTCCAACAGTCATAGGGGAAGATTCTAGAGTCTTATAATTAGATAAAGAAGCTAGTTTCTTCTCTATCTTCTTTTCAATTTTAGTACCCATATCAATTCTCTCAGTTTCATTTTCATTTAACTCACCATCTTTAATAGGTTCCCCTACTTTATTATCTACCAACTTCCTATTTCTAAGAGTTCTCTATTGGATGACTAGGAAGCTTACCCTTATCTATCTACTTATTGCATTAGCTAGTTCCCTATTTAAGTTTCTAACTTAGCAATAGATTGAGTATGTAAGTCTAGAATTTGTGCCTTAGCTTCCAAATCTTTCAAAGCAGATAAGACTTTTTCTTCAAAAATAGATTTTCCCCTTTGAGAAGGGTAATAAGATATATACCTTTGAGATTGAAAACTAGGGGGAGTAGTTATACCAGATTGTTTGTTCTGTTGATATTGTTGCTGGCCTAATTGACCTTCCCCTCCTTGTTGCCTCCAGGAGAAATTAAAATGATTTCTTCAGCCTGAATTTTATGTGTTCGAATATAAGTCGTTTTGTCTATGAAATTCTTGAACTGCATTGACTTGTTTCTGCACAAATTCTAGAAATAGTGAATCACTAGGATAATCATAGATAGCATGGGAAGGACTAGATCAAATTGCACAAACATTAAGAGAATTAGTAGGCAATGTATTTAAAGCTAACAATTGATCAAACTTTTTAGATAAGGCATCAACTATCAAAGAAAAATCAACATTTTGAGAAACTTTATACATTTCTCCTCTATTTCATATTTGTTTAGATGTGCCTATACGTGAAGATGTGGCGTGTTATTGTAAATTATCACTCAAATTCAAATAAATCTCACGTCAGATATGCAGTTTTATTAAGAAATGTACCACCACAAGATGAATCAACCATTTGGTGATTCCTCTCATCTAATCCTGAATAAAAATTTTGTATTTGTTGCCATTTAGGGACTTCATGGTGAGGGCAACTGTGAAGGAGTTATTTAAATCTCTCCCAACTCTCGTGAAATTGTTCATTATTTTATTCAGAAAAAGTATTTATTTCTCTCCTTAACTTCGTAAGTTTACCTATATGAAAATATGTCTTAAGGAATTCCTTAGACGTCTCAACCAATGTACTTACTCTCTCATGTGTATTTAACCAATGCTTAGCCTTATCCTTTAGAAAAAAAGGAAAATGTGCAATCTTATAGCATCATCAGTAACATTAGGCAGTTTAAAAGTTGAACAAATTTCTAAAAACTCATCAATATGCTTATAAGGATTTTCGGAATCAAGCCCATAAAAAGATAGTAACATTTGAATAGTAGAAGCTTTGATTTCGAAGTGATTAGCCTCAATTTCAGATAGTATATTACCTATGGGTGAATTATAAGTGTTAGGAGTAAAATATTTCCTTAACGCTCGTGGATTTTCAACCATCTCAATGTCAAAAGTGTTAGTGATTTTTCTTTGTACTCTAAGTGCCTTAAGTGTACGTTCTATCTCAGGGTCAAATTCTTTTAAATCAAAAGAGAGCAAAAGATGACCATGCATTAATAAACAAATCCAAGAAAGAAAAAAAATACTACAAATAATAATGAAAAACAAATAACTAAATGAAAGAATATTGCAATAAAATAATAAAAGAAAGAAAAAGAAAAAAACTAAACAAAAGTACACAAAAGAAAACCAAGAAACTAACTGACTCTTATTTTTTAATATAAAAATAAAAATAATAATAAAAAATTGGTGAGGACAACTAAAGAGAACAATCAATCTTTTTTTTTTCCAAGAATAATAAAATAAATAAAATAAAACTACTAACAAATTTAGAAGATAATAATACAAGCAATTAATTTAACTTCTCCCCGGCAATGACACCAAAACTTGGTCGGAATTTTTATAACAAAGTTTTAAACCTAATACTTGTAAGCGCACAAGATCAATGTAATATGTCATTATAAGGATATCGAACCACAGAGAAATGTTTAACTACTTAAATTATTATCTTTCTAAATTAATTTTGAAAAAAGGAAGAATCAAATTTTATAAAATTAATTAAAAAAACTAGCAAGAGCTTAATAAAGAAGATGATTTAAAACGTTGAATCAACCACTAACCTATATAACAATGATTTAATCTTATTTAGGAGAAAAGATTAGCCTTTATGTGGTGATGTAGACTACAAGTTTCGATTTACTAAATAAATATTTTAAATGCATGACATAATCAATCTAACTATTAACCTAACTTATTCAATTTTATGACATAAATCATCCAAAATTAAAATGAACTATTCAATTCTTAAATCCATAATATACTTACTAAAATCACATATCTCTCATACTCAAGATTACAAGAATTAAGCATGAATAAAAGTATCAATTAACCCAAATAATTATTCTACAAGAACAATCACAAAGAATTAATTGCATCAAATTAAGAAATATCTCAAGATATATAATCACATAAATATTACAATAATCTCCCAAAATAAAATAAAATAAAATTACATGGCTAAGACTTCATCAAAATTCTAAAGAAAAATTTAGTTCAAAACTAAAGGAAGAGAAAGAATCAAATTCTTAGAGTAGATCATGGCTTCATTTCCTTCTTGATTATCGTGGCTCTTCTCTGCTTTGCAGTCTTGATTGACGTACCGAAGAACCGAAAGAAGACTGGGTTGTGCCTTTCTTCTCACAAAACAGAGCATACGGCGCTTATATGAAGATGATAATAGCCTTCCAATTTGATTAGAATTACCCTACAATTTTATATAGGAATCTCACTTCTAATTCCAAACTCAAATCAGTTTAAAAATTACAGTGGCTCCTAAGGTTATGGGCTGTGAAGGTCAAGCCCATAATGCAAAATTCCTTAGCCAAATAATTATATTAGTCTAATAAGGAATATACTTTTTCTTTTTTTTTTTCTTTTTTTTTTTTTTTCTATTTTCTTCTTGTGAAATCAAGTAGTGGACCCCATTGTTTTCTCATTATGCTGGATTTACTTTGGAATCCAATAATCAATAATCCTTGGCCATTTCTTTTCTTTAAGATCTGCATAAACAAATAAACAAAATAAATATATTAATAATAATAAATAAACATATTTTTAACGTCTAATAATTAAAACTTAAGATATTTATTTATACTAAAAATTGACTCTATTACAGTATGAGCTTTATTTTCATATTATTTGATATTTTTTTTATCCTATTTAGTGTATTGTGTATGGAGAATTATGGGAAACTTGTTATTTGGAGGAGATGAGGAGGAATAATCGTTTTTTCTACGAGATTGGTACTTTTTTTTTTGTTAAAGCTATATTGTATTGTATGTAGAAAGCTCATGGAAACACCCAAAGAATGTATGAAACATATATTTTATTTTCATGGAATATTAACACATAATCTATGAAATATTATTACAACAGCAAACCTAGCACAAAAGTCATGAAAACCCATAGAGAATTGATGGAGCAATAATTATATTCCTATAGAAAATTAACACATAATCCATGTAACATTATTACAATGAAGCAAACTTAGCACAAAACTAATGGAAACCCGTAGAGAACTGATAGAACAACAATTATATTCCCATGAAACATCATAATCCATGTTTTGAGTGTATTAAACATATTACCCTCATTTCCTTCTCTTTTTGACTTAGGTGCATCCCGAAGAAGAGTTCAATGAATACAAATTGAAAACGGAGCAAAAACGGAGGAGATGGAAAGTTGACAACCAGTTGACAGCACCCTATGGTCGGTTGCCTTACCAAAGGCGGTAGGTCCTAAGGATTTTTGGGCAGAAACCTACCACGGACGGTAGGTCCTGACTGCAACTGATTTAATGCATTTTTGGGGTCTTTTTATGTAATTTTAGCCCTTTTTATACATTTTGAGTTTGAGTGTTTAGAGATAGAGTTGGGGGCAAAAATACTGAATAAAACTCCTCCCAATTCTTATTATATTAGTGAGAATCCATAGATTAGATAGAAGATTGAGAGTTTGGAGAAGAGATTGAAGGTTGTTCCAAGAAGCAATTCTGAAGTTTATTGGGTGAATCGATAGGCAAGCTCGGGGGCAACCTAGAACCGTGGAATCGACTTTCTCAATCCTAAGCTTTTTTCTTTCTTATCTATTATGAAATTTACTATGAATTTGAGTTTAAGAATAATGTTTAGTAGCTAATTTCATTTGTTTGAATGAGGGTTAAACCTTGGGTTTTTGGATGATATCACATTTTTTATTAGTTTTATGAAATTCATGTTTGTTCTACATTGGTTTGTTGTTCAATTGTACTTTTATATTGTTTGATTTGCGTGGAATCAACTTAATTCGTAAAATCGATTGTAATTGAAAAAGAAAGATCAATTTAGGGCAAATAATTGAACAATAAGGGTTGGCAATTGAATAGAGATATAAATTGCACTTTTAAGTCCTTTAAATGACTAATTCTTAAAGCATTCAGAATTGGTTAGAGAGAGAAAAAATTCTTCTCTAAAAGTTAGAGTAAATAGAAAGGTTTTCACCTAGATATAGAGATTACCCGATTTTAGTGTGATGACCTAACTTTCGCCTTTGAAACATCCGTTTTATACTTTCACTAGTCGAGATAGTTGACAAAAATCTAGGGGGATTCCATCGTTCAAACTCATTTCTCATATTTTCGTCTCTCAAATTATGCTTTCCTTGTTTTTTTGGTTTATTTGTTTTTCCTCTTATTTTAGTTTTAATCTTTTCTTCGAAAAATCATCTTTTGGACTAGACCTTAGAAAAACGGTTAGTATTTTAGCTTTTCTATTCCCCAAGTTCGACAACATGGGAGATTCTCTTTTACTATATCGATAGGTTTACTTTCCTGTTGAGTACTTTTAGAGTATACCCAATTTTAAACATCACAAACCTAGTACAAAACTCATGGAAACTCGTAGATAACTGATGAAACATAAAATCTATGAAACACTAATACATAACCATGGAACATCACAATGCATCTTTATATATGGAACACATTATCATGGAACATTAATACTATTTTTATAGAACATATAACCCATGGAACATCAATAGTATTTGATAAAATTCGAACACAAAAACTATGGAACATCAATATTATCTTTATGGAACCTAAATAACATAACCATGTAATATCAATAATATTTTTATAGAATATATACTCCATGGAATATTAATACTATTGTTATGAAACATCAATATTATCTTTATAGAATATATAATGTATGGAATATCAGTACTATCTGTATGGAATATATTATCCATGGAACATAAGTAGAATTTCCATGGAATCCAAACATGTAAACATAGATTTGTGCGCCTACATGTTTGCGCGTGCTTAATTGTGCAAGTGATAATAAATGTAAAGTATATCTTACAAAATACACTCGGGTGTGTTATATAAGTATTGCCCTTCGCAACTCAAACTAGAACTAAAACTAAATTCGAGCTCTTTGTGAATAAAAATAAAATGTTAATCGACTTTAATAAAATTCATAAATTTTCTATAATGGATTACTCAGAAAATTGTATATTTTAAAAATAAACTAAAAAATATATTTTCCAATGTCAAGACAACAAAATAATGCTAAAAACTCATAGATGATTATTTTTAAAAAAAAAAACTCATAGATCTTGTATTTGATGAACTAAATTTTCTAAAAAATATTACCAACAAAAATATATTTCCTCTTTTGCTGGGCTTAGGCCTCATACTAACTACTCCAGGTCTCCAAGTCCATTTCAAGCGGCTTTCTTTGGGCTAGGCCCATTACTCACAGCTTAGTAGTCTCTTTAGGGTTTGCTATTAAAAACTGCCTAGGTTTCCTTTTACTTTTGGGAATTCTCTAAACCCTCCGCGCTGCTCCACTTCTCTCGTCCGTCGTCGCCATGGTCTGAGATCTTCTCTCTGACTCTATCTATTCGTTTCCTGATTGATGTTCAAGTAATTCACATTGTACATATCTATGAATTCATTTTTTTCGTCATTTCTGACTGTAGGCATCAGAGAAGAAATTAAACAACCCAATGAGGGAAATCAAGGTCCAGAAGCTTGTCCTCAACATCTCCGTCGGAGAAAGTGGTGATCGTCTCACCAGAGCTGCCAAGGTACGCCGCTATCTCCACGCTGTTTGATGTTCACTTAAATTCGTCTTTTTTGGCTGAGAAAATTCGTTTTTTTTGGCTGAGAAAATTCGTATGAATGTTTATAGGTCTTGGAACAACTCAGTGGTCAGACCCCGGTTTTCTCCAAGGGTAAGTTGTTTACTCCAATATTTTTGCCGGTATTAAGTCTCGAGATTCCTTATATTAGGTCGTTTGATTTGTCTTTTATTGTGGGTCTGGAAGAAAATTGCATAATTAGCGGACACGGGTTGTAAAAGTAGAATGAAATTGCTTTTCTTTACTTGATACTGATTGAATTTATGTGTATTTGATGTGTTTCTAAATGATTAACTTGAAGGCATAGAAGCCATAGAGATTTCAGCGTTTCTGTAGTTCTTTTTGTCTTTGAACGGTCACAAGAGCAAGTAGATTGGCTTATTACTATGTATTTTGCACTTACAACTTAAGTTGTATTTTAGAGTTGATTTTCTTAATCTTTTAGTTTCTTAATCCTGCTGGATGATTTTCCCCTTTTTAGCTTGTGCAATTTCATAGCTGTTTTAGTGGGGTTTACTTTATTGATTCGATTGTTAATTTTTGCACACAAATTTTCTATTTTGCTCATGATATTTTGTTCTGGTTGACAGCTAGATACACTGTCAGGTCCTTTGGAATCAGGCGTAATGAAAAGATTGCTTGCTATGTCACTGTGAGAGGAGACAAGGCAATGCAACTCCTAGAGAGTGGATTGAAGGTTAAGGAATATGAGCTCCTGAAGAGAAACTTTAGTGAGACTGGCTGCTTCGGTTTTGGTATCCAGGAGCACATTGATCTTGGAATCAAGTAAGCTGATCTTTAGTGCTTTGTGGTTTTGAATTTTGAAGCCTTTTGGGTTCTATTTGATTTTTGATTGTGCATCAGGATTTATGTTGTTCTTTGAGCATATTATAGAATTCTCTAGAATTATTAGAAGCCAAATAGTATATAGGATGTTTGAATCAGTAGCTTGTGAAAGTCATGTTGGTTGAGCATAATATAGAATTTTCAAGATTTATAGCTAACCAAATTGGATAGGCGGTTTGAATCAGTGGTCAGTGAAAACTATTTGTATTATTTGTGATACTCATACATTTGTTTCCTAAAGTTTTGAGCATTAATTTGTATAAAATTTGTATTAATGTTTTAGCTAGGTCTATTTAAGGTTTTTTAATTTCCTTGGTTCAAGCCGGTGGCAGTTCCTCCGTATAATATTGAGATGCCTGCTTGCATTTAAAGCTATCTCTTTCTTGATATGTCATTATTTAGCAACAATTAGTCCCTTGTTCCTCCATTCATTTGCTTATGTGAATGAGATATATGCGTCCTGCAGGTATGACCCTTCAACTGGTATTTATGGTATGGATTTCTATGTTGTCTTGGAGCGCCCTGGTTACCGGGTAGCACGTCGCCGTAGGTGCAAGTCTCGTGTTGGAATCCAGCATAGAGTCACCAAGGATGACGCCATGAAGTGGTTCCAGGGCAAGTATGAAGGTGTCATCCTTAACAAGTCTCAGAATATTCAAACTGCTTAGATTTGGTGAAGTGTAGTAAACCAGATTGAGGTTTTAGAAAGTTAATGCATTTTGTAGACCAAACCTACTGATGAGTTCAAAATTTTGGATATTTGCTATGTTATTGAATCAGGGATATATTTACTGTTTTAATTTTTCTTGGAAATGAATTTCTGCTATTATATCTCAGTATTATACTATTATATGTTTTGTCGGAGACATATTCGTAATTGTTTATGTGCCTCATATGAGACAGCAAAATGCATTAAATTCTTTGATTTCTCTTTTAGCTGCCTCAGCCCAGAGGGTTGTTGAACACTGGAATGGTGTTATTAAATCAATCCATTACAAATTCTACCCCCTTGGGCCTTGCATGATATACGTCTCCTCGGGGTTTTTTTTTTTATTTTTTTGTGTCTAAATTCTGATATTCTTCAACTCACTAAAGCATGGGCGAGCAGTGCTAATGAAATAGAATATTGAGTAGGAAAATCTCTTAAGAAATGCATCCATCACACTTTTTCATTCATATAATCTTTTGCAAAGTATTCATATATATACACTTTTCTTGAAATTTCTCCCTAACAACATTAAAATTGTTTGCAAAGGACAATGCAAAATAGAATAACACCTTTAATAAACTTGAAATACTTTTGAGTTTTGTCTCAAAACCTTTAATAATCTTCTCTTATAGATTATCACCAACAACACCCTTGCATATCCACTGCATACACGAGATGGCAACTTCCGACTAAAGGGCAACTCAAGCTCAATATTGGTGCTGTCTGAACAAAAGATGTTGTAGGGATAGAAGGCCTATTGAGAAATCATAAGATGAGGTCATTATGGTCTTCAAGAAGCAACTTTACAATTCACTATCAGTAGAGCACGCAAAACTTTTGAAATTTTAAGATTGCAGTTGGCAGATCGTTCAACTACACCACCATTCTTTTGGAAAGCGACTGCAAGAGCATAATTGACAATATTTCATATGATGATAAGCACCTAAGCAAACTAGGACTTATACATAGTCAAAATAGAGGCCTCCTTACTAAGCATCTTTGCGTTATCGCTTTTGTAAAGTGCTCTAAAAATGTATCCGTGCATCCTTTAGTTAACCAAGCTATTTCAACTTACCCTTTAACATTGGATGAGGTTGAGGGTGGTTCCTTCTAGAATTTTTTTGAACTATTGAATATAATTTTCGTATTTTTAGTTAGATAAAATAGTAAGAGGTTAGAAGAGATTTAATAAATATAACACCAGAGTTTAATAAGTATAGCACTGGGCAGCTCATTTTTTTAAAAAAACTTTGTTTCTAAAAAATGCTCTCAACATCTTCAACTCAACAACAATAAATTCGAGTCCCTCAGAGTTAATACATTATAATTTAATACTTTAAGTACAATTTTACTATTTATTTCGTTGAAATTGAAATATGTTCAGAAATAACAAAAAAATCAAATTTTTAAAATTCTGAAAATTTTCAAATCCCCACATAAAGGACCTTATAAATTATAATAGATTGTATGACTAACCTTTTATAAAACTCTCATTTTATAGAAGGATTTTGGCTCATCACTTTAAAAACCATAAGGAAATTTTCAGTCAACCCTCGCATAAATCATAAAGATATTTTCAATTAACCCCCTTGTATTATATAAGAGGTTGAACTGAAAACCCCTTATAATTTATAAAGGGACGGGTGTTTGACCTATTATAAAAAATGTTCGAATATCTAAGTTTGATTGCTCAACTAAGATGTTTCGATAGGTTCATCAGAAAAATTATAAAAAATTATATATTTATTTTTTTAAAGAAATTAAGTTTTAATTGATTTTTACCTTATTTTTATCACTTAGAAGTAGGAGTGTAAATAAACCAAATCGCTCGTGAGTTACTTGCAAGTCGTTCGGTCAAAGTTTGAATCAATTTTACTATTGACATGTTCCAGCGAGGTCGAGCTGACTTATTAAACAATCAAGTCGAATTCGAATCTCTATAAAATGATTCAGTAATTCGTTAAACTTATCGAGCAATGCATATATATATATATTACTAAAACTTGTAAATTTTTGTAAAGAGAAATATGGGAGATTTTTTTTAAAAAAAAGATGAGAACATTTTTTTGGGAGAAAGAAAGCAGAGAGGTTTATTTAATTATTTTTTAAAAAATTTGATTATCCGGTATTATGACTTTCGCTATAAAATCGGGTGCGTGAAGCGTGTAAGTAAAACTATCCACGGGAGGACACGTGCAAACTTCTCCTACTCCATGAACTGACATGTGCAGACTTGAGATTCATTCAGCTTCCTCTAGATTCTTCTGAACAAATGGTTCTCAGCTTGCCAACTCAGAATTCTTCAATTTCCACTCGAAATTCTTCCCTCCTCATAAATTTCAAAATAATCCAATTATCTTTCCTCAATTATCCCACTTCTTCCAATTTTTCTTTGATCTTTTCTTCTATGTGATCACTTAGGTTTCCCGTCCAAGAAACAGTTCTTGAGTCAATTTTGCAGATTTTTTTTTGAATGCTGTAATTATGGCTCAATTACTGTCTCCTGTGTGTACAGATACACTCAAATTCCAAAACCCTTCACCCAAGTTCTACTCAAGAAATCAATGGTCTTTGCTATCCAGAAATAATGTGAGTTTAGGTCATGGTGGAAGGAGAAAAGGCTCAGGAAGAATCAAGGTTGCTTCGGATAACTCATCCGTGACTGAAGATTATGCCGACGATTACTATTCAGTACTGGGATTGGTAAGGCAATTTTACTTTCTTTTGATGGTTTTCTCTTGATATTAAGGTTAAGTTTGAGGCGAGTTAAAAAAATTTTCTCCTCTGTCTTTCTCTATTTTACCCGATACAAGTCAATTTGATGTTAGCTGATTCTGAGGGTCAATGCTTATCAAGGTTAGTTGTGACTTAGAAGTTGGTGGATTGGGGCCTTTAAGGTGGTTATGCCTGTAAAATTTTCAGTTTATTCCTTAATGTGGAAAGTTCATGAACTATTTCGGGTAGTAAAATACCTAGTTCTGCAGTCAAATTTGAGTACCAAAATAGACATAAAACAAGCTCTTGTTATGGTATTTTCCATGTCCATACATCAATGTCCTAAATGGATGAAGCATGATGTATCTGGAAAGTAAATTGATCATTGTCTTAGAATTTACATGAAATAGATTTTCTTGATTCTTGGGCAAACCTTGATTTTTAAGTTTAACTATGCTCAACTTATGCGATTATGCATGTGGAAATTTAATGTAGGTGCATTTTCATATTCTTGCGCTTATGCATTCATGTACTTATTGTTTTTGAAGGTTGAACATTAACTTGACTGGAGAATGGAGCGTATTGTTCCTTTTTTTATATATAATATTTCATTTGTTGTTGGCCGTGATCAGCTTCCTGATGCTACACCAAGTCAAATCAAGAAAGCTTATTATAATTGCATGAAGGCTTGTCATCCAGACTTGAGTGGGGATGATCCAGAAACTACAAACTTTTGTATGTTCATCAACGAGGTTTATGCGGTGGGTTTCTCATCTTGTAACAGATTGCCTAAAGAAACCTTGCATGCTTCTGCTGAATAAGTGATTCTTATTTGTTCAGGTTCTTAGTGACCCTGTGCAGCGAATGATTTATGATGAAATTCATGGATATGCTTTGAGTGCGATCAATCCTTTCTTGGATGATTCTGCCCCAAAGGATCATGTATTTGTTGACGAATTTAGCTGCATTGGTAGGCTCTACATAAAGCTATAAGATTCTCTTTTATTTTCCAATGCTAGTAAAATGGTCAATAGGTCGGTTATATGAGTGGGAGAGGAAGGCATGTGACAATTAATACGATGCATAATAAAATCTATTTCTTAGAATCTTATTGCTTCTGATACCAATAGCTCTCTCACTCTGCTTCTGCCCCTTCTCACCAGGTTGCAAAAATTGCACAAATGTTTGCCCAGATGTTTTTACCATTGAGGAAGACTTCGGAAGAGCCAGAGCATATGGTCAGCCAGGATACACTGAATTAGTTGACCAGGCGATCGAGAGTTGGTAAAATCCTGCTTTACTATTGGAGCTTTTCCATATTTATCCTAGGAATCATGATAAGATAGCTTGGTGTTCAATTTACGGGCACGCTCCAATCTACTTTTGCAAGTTATATTGATTGTTGGGAAAAGAAGGCTTATGAGCTTAGAATTTTCGTGTACGTTTGTCGTTGGATAGGAATATTTTGGATGTTTCAATGGTGCATTAATGAAAATGTAGACAAGATTTTGTATTTGTTTCTAACTGATGTAAAAGTTCTGATATGAAGCTGGCAAAAAGGAGCAGTACTCCCCTCAGCCCTCACCTGGCTCATGGTCAATTGCCATATTAACATGAACTTTTATTTATTTCCCCATGAATGAAATAATTAGAAGTTCCTCGGAACAATAAGAGCCTTATTTTGACTTTCTTATTTTCTCTTAACATTTCAATTGAGGCGAAGCCATTTACATGTTTCCGTATACTCATTTTCTGTAATATGTAGAAAGAAATTATCCTAGGAAGTTACATAACAAGTGAATTTCATTTCAGTCCTGTCGACTGCATTCACTGGACATCTGCTCAACAACTCTCTTTGCTTGAAGATGAAATGCGAAGAGTAGAAAGAGTAAATGTGAGTAGTCATATCTCTGGCCAGTGGTTCTTTTTCATCGTTAAATTCATTTCTAAGATATAATGGTCATCATTGGAGTTCCAAACTATTTCCTAATTTTCTGATCATTTTTTTATGCTCAAGAGAATGCATTATTTTTCAATCTATAGAGACATTTCTGTAACTGTTTATGGATTAGTAATCTGTATAAATCATTCATGCTCTCAAAACCTTGTTCTGCAACATTGGTTATGCTGTATTACTAAGAAGGATGAACAAAATACAGCTAACATTCTGCTACAGAAATCTGATAATTCAGTGGCATGTTGGAGAAAAATCCAAAAATTCTAAAATCTCATTCTTATTTTGCCCTTTTCATGCACTATACTGTTTTCTTCTTTTCCTGAAGAAAGTAAAAATAAAAAACTCATTGAGGAATTACAATTTTCTTTATTGACAGTGCCCTAGTAATTTTCTCACTTTTGGGTACCTCTTTTTTTATTTCTTTTATTTTTAGCTTGCTACAGAATCTGTTGATACATGAATCCATTTTGGTTCTGGCTCTACTTTCTATCTGGATCCAGTCTGGCCAACAGTAAGTGTCTGATTTTTGTGTTATTTTTTTTCTTGATTATCAGGTTGCATTGATGCTCACAGGAATGGGCTCATCTGCGGATGTTTTCAGAATGGTAGAGTTTTTCCCTTATATCCAATTTATTTACTTCATATCGGTATGATCTATGACCAGATTGCCAATAGGAATCTGTTTCCTGAACAATAAAGTATAAATGCTCTCTTCCACGTGGTGATGAATAAAAAGTTACCGAAAAGGAACATTGTAATGCTGCCACAAATTGATATCTGCGGTCCTTTGAATCGAAAACGTTGAAATGCATATAAAAGACAACTCAGTAGAAAAGTCTGATGCACGCTGGTGTGCTTGAATTGTTCTTTTCTATATGCACAAGAAATACAAGATTTTTGACACCTTGTCTTTCACAAAGTTGAAACTTTGTGTCCATGAACTGTTTTTATTAGCTTCCTCTTCTGCTGATCGATTGAATCTACTGCATTTTCAACAACCTGTTTGCATGGAATATTGAGGATATTTGTCCAGATTATAACCCTTCAGTATTTTCCCTTTACCTGGGTATCTACTGATGTCAAATCATTCTTTGAATGATCTTATATCGTCTATGTAGGTTTACTTTTTTAATATATTTGCATAAGTTTTTCACTGAAAGTTGTAGTTCATCCTTTAAAGATATTTTCTGCGTGCTATTGATGGTATTTTGTTTTAAAGAGATATATTTCACATGCAGGCAAGTTCGCGATGGGAAAAGAGACAAATGAAAGTCTTGGTAAGATATTCGAGTGGCCATATGTGCCTGGAATGTACTTAGGCATAGTCAATTATTCTGTTCTTTCTTTTCTGTTTCAAATAAAGTTTTAAATTTATCATTTTTATCCACTAAAAGAATATCACCTTCAAGTAGCCGGTACCAGAGGTGTCTGTCTATCTTTGAATTTGTAAAAAGAAAAGGAAAATACTCAAGAATGAGTCTGTACTGCTCGTTTTGGTTGGAGAGGTATAAAGTTGATTCATGAAGTCTAAAGATGTTGGCATTACTTTCATGCCTAAAATGTCTTTGTCGTTTTTAGGAACAAGCCAAAGTGAGGATGATGAAGCAGAAAGATTCTGGCAAGACCGACACATATTGGAGCAATCTCTGGGGCAAGTCCAAAGATTACCAGAAAACAGGTAAACTGCACTAGTATGTAGGAACGCTTATGTCCTCGAAACATTTCCTGTTAGTTTCCTATCGCATTCTTAAATTTGACAAAAGCTCGTTTTGCACACGCGAATCACTACTAGAATTACTACTATTGTCTGAAATAACTAAAGTTAATATGATGCTACAGAGGAAGAAGTTAATGAGAGGGCAAAACGAGCTGCAGCAGCTGCTCGAAGGTGGAGAGAATACTCGAGAAGAGGTGCAGACAAACCTCCTACATTTAAACTCCCAGAGGCAGTTTCTAACACAGAAAAATGAAACAATAGATTTAGTAACCTTAGCATTATGGTAATAAGTGTAACTATTCTAACTAAATTCCATGTATTGGGAACCTCCCTAATATATTCTTCATACCATGTACATACAAATATACATATGGAATCTGCAATTCTGTAAAAATATCTCAATAAAGATAAGGATTGTTTCTGAGTTGTTATTGCATTAATTAGATCCTACTTCAGTTGCTTGCTTTATAGTTCCTAATTCAAGTTCCTTTAGTAAACACTCTCAAGTTATAAGCATATCTAGTTAGGACCAATAAGTTCAATAAAGTTGTATTCTAAGCTAAACAAAAGTTTGTGCAAAGATTTTTGTATCCGATACCACTTATTGATATTAGATTCTATAATTACCTATTATGCTTATCCCTAATTAGAACGTCTTATTTGGATCCAATTTGGGTTTTACCAGTTTATAATAGGTAAAGTCTAAATATTAAACTCGTGGATCCACAACTAGATATGTTTAGTTTCTATTGAAGGGGTTTGAATATGGTATTATATTATCCACACTTGTTTACTTATAAATGGGTATGGTTGGGGTATATGTTTTAGTAAACTTGATTAGATCCATGATAGAGTACATCGGACCGTTTGGACTCATTTATAGCTCTATGACCTTGACATATCCCTCTCTCCTTTCCCTTGATCATGGATAGTGCAGGTTCTTCCATTTTAAAGACAGGAAGGAGAAGACGAGGTGTGTGATCCGGTGGTATAACTTTCTTCACTTAGGAGCCTCCACTTAACATGTCAAGTAAGAAGTTTTGAATTCGAATCATTTAGGAAATAGTTTAATATTACAGGTTAGTCTAGTGCTACTGTTTAAGATCTTGTACCTTTCGAATCCTATCGGATTAGTCGATCACTTTTTGATATACTAAGTTAGCGAGAAAGAAAGAAGAAAAGAGAAAAGATAAGAGGTTGTGGTGGAGTTCTCCTTCACCTTTTTCTGGTATAAATATAATTTATAAGAACATGTCAACTTGTTCATGTCTTTGCCACATACAGAAAGAGAAAGAGGGTAATTGTCATTGTCATTATAAAAGAAAATAATGTATTATTGATAGGTTGACTCTTCATTGTAATATAATCAAATGATTGGAGATAATATTACTTTCATTATCATAATAATGTATTCCAAGATGGATGGCAGGCTATGTAGAATATGCGGGAATTATACTAATTAAAAATAAAGACACAAGTTCAAGCCTCTGGTTGGTAACTGGTTTAGTGTGTGCCCCAATCATTGTTCTTTGCTGAATTCCTGAGACCTCCAAGAATAACACTTTATTTTCTCTTCAATACCAAATTTTTTATTTTTATTTTTATAATTGCTCAAAGAAAACACTAATAGGAGAATGTAAACATGAAAGGTCGTAATTTTTTTGTCTTATGATCGATTAGATGAATGAATGAACATTTTTATCTTTTTTTATCGGTAAAAGTTAGTTTAAGAATGAAAAGGTGAAATTTTCTATTTAATATAAGGGTTCGAATTTCTCCTCCAGTCGTCATACAAAGGTACTAGTTCAGGTCACATGAAGTTAGAATGAAGCGAAGCGGGTCGTGAGAATAGCTTGGTTGGTTAAGACATCCGAAACAATAGAACTGCACCTAAAGAAGAAGACGAAGCCGCCTACAACTCCCAATCTAGCAAGCTTCCGGCAACTGCTATAGCTATCAGGTGTAGCTAGCCCCTGTAGCTAGATGGTATGATGCGCCAACTAACAGTCCCCTTCTAGCTTCCCCTCTTGCTGGCTGGGAGACGGTGTCAGGGTCCCCGCTGTAGCTAAAAGGTTCGCCTTGTGGCTTCGCCAAAGCACCAACTCTTCATCTCCCTCTGTCCGGAGTCATTCTCGTGTGATTTGCCGGTTATATTGCATATGACAAAGTTTACACAGTATACCTATGCGGATACTCTCTGCCTGCGCCTGCCCCCAATTGTCTGTTAATATTGGTCATGCTTCATTTGGACTTAAAAGAAATGCAGAAGATTCATATTTTAAACTGAACAGAATCGAACAGCATCTTTGTAAAAGCACAAGTAGCAGAAAAAGGGCTTATTTCTAATTCTCGCAATATTTACAGTTACAAGATTTTTCTTGCCCAGAAAAAAACTCAAACATATACAATCTTGAAAAGATTTAAGGTTGTTATTAATGTTATCTAACAGTAGATGCAACAATATGTGCCCAAGCTTTAAGATTATCTTTCATGTTAATTTCATTATGCAGAGCTGGAAATCTCCATTCCATCATCATAAATGCCTTATTATTTCTCTGTTCATCCAAAACTTTCCATGCTTCTGATAGATAAGGCCTTGAAACTTCTTCATACTTACCTTTAATTTCATCTTCATCCCTCTTTCCCCATCTCTGTAATCCAGGAATAATCGAAACCAGGCTTGATTTTTTATCTTCTTCAGTGAAAATAAATCCCAAATCCATAAACCCTTTTAGCTCTTCAAATTCCAAATCTGATAAACTTCTACTCATATTACTTCTTCTTCTAATTCTTCTCCTCCTCTGTTTGTTGTTGTTCTCCATTTTCTTTTCTTGTTCTTGATCTTCAATTTCCTTACAAAAGTCATTAGTTTCTTGTCCTGAAAGTATTTTTTGTAGCTTTGATGTTGTAGTAATAACTGACCTCGGAGATTGAGAAAAACAACTTGAATCTATCCTTAAAGATTGATCACTGACAGAACGAACTTGGAGATTGACTATGTTGGAAACCTTTGATTCTTCAAGTAAATGATGTTCTTGATCAGGAATTGGCTTTGTTGGAATTGGTTTAGCTTTGAATATGTTGTGTTCCAACCAGTAAGAATCAAAGAGCTGCAGAATTTCCTCAGCAGCCATTGATAAGAAAAAGTTCTCTTTGATGAGAGAAATTGGTTACCAAACTTTCTAACCTGTTGGAACATACATATTTTTATATGATAGTTTGGTGCATGATTTTTATTTTTTATACGCATATTATTGGAATCTTATTATTAGTGGTTAATTGAAAACTCTACCCTTGTTGGCCTTGTTTCTAGCCAACTAAATTATCATATTAGCAGGCTAAATAATTATTTGAATTATTAATACTCTTTCTCTTTTATATTATTTGTCGTTTGAATATACCTTTTTATATATATATATATATGTCATTAATAAATTGAAATAGTAAATAATATCTTTCTATATATACTCTCATCTATAAATAATTATCTAAAAACTTTTATTGAAATTATTAATGAGAGTTAAAAGATAATTTAGTCTATTCTTTTTAGTCTAGACAATTCAATCTTTTTCTTTTTAAATTTTTTGTGGACTGTCTTACCGAGATAAATGGTATGAAATAGTGGAAGAATGTTAATTGGGAAGTGAGGTCATCATAATTTAGTAGAGATTATATATATATTGAAAAAGAGATTATATTATGCTAACCAAGTGATTATTTTTCATCTTGGTTGGTTAATTAGTCTAATGAAGTATAGATTTTCAATAATCTTGAGGCACAACTGACCTTTCAGTTTTCCAAAGTATCATCACTATAGCTGCATTTGTTTCATTATCAGAGTTTCCTACACCCTAAAGCTCTTATTGTCCTTATCTATTATTAGATCTGTTAGCCACATATGGTTTTCCATGTCTATCTTGTGGCTTCAAACTAGCTGCAATTGGTTCTCAAAAAAGTACCCAGTCACACACACATATATATCAAGTTTGTTTTTTTGTTTTCTATTTTAAAAAAAAATACAAAATAGGTTATCTTGTTAGTGAAAATTACATTATAATCAATAATTCAATATACAACCAAATGCTAAAAGAGGAAGAATATAAACATATGAAAAAGAATGATAAATTTTCTAGAAAAAAAATAAATCTTATATTAAATAAAAGTCAAATCATCAATCTTTCAATTATGTTTGGAGTTTCAATTTTTATTATCTTTAGCTTTTATTAGCTCAAACAAAGTTCGACACATATATTAACGATAACATTAATCATCTCAATAATAGGGGTTCATTTGGATTGTTGATTAATGTTGATTGAATCTTACTTCATACCGTTGATATACATATGTGGATAAGGCTGGTCTAAATAAATAGAAGTTAGAGCTCCCAATTAAGAAAATTAATGGTTCAATTCCTTTAGTATATAATTTATTATTTTTTAATGTGATTTATTAATTATAATACGATTTCCACTAGTAGTATATGGGCTCTTATTAACATTAATGGTCTCAATTAGAAAAAAAGTTATATATATTACTTTTAAATCTCATATCCTCTCTCACAGGAAATTTATTCTTTTACAAAATTAAAAAAAAAAAATATTATTTTTAATTTAAACTCCAATACAAAGTTTTTTTCTTTTTATTTTGAGTAACTCCAAATCAAGTGCACCCTTATGCAGCATTACATCACTGATTTTTTCCAGATTCATTGTTGATACTACTTTTTTTTTTTTTTGATACATAGGAACGTGAATATGAATCGAATGCTACCATCTATGCAAGAATGACTCTAATCAACAGAGTATTAGGGGGAATTTTCTTTTTATTTTTTTCTGTTGAAAAGTGTTTTGGGGGGCATGGGTATGGGAGGGTTGATGTCAGGGGAGTGGGGGAACATAACTTATTATGAGCAAGAATTAAATTTTGTTTGTATTTTTGCAGTTAAATTGGGTTGTTGACCCTTGTTGAATTATTGGCAAGCTGAAAGCATATGCATACCGAGCCGATTCACCAAAAAAAAAATAAATATACCGAGCTGGACCCATTTATTTTTTATTACACTGGAAATTGTGCCCCAGCTAAACTTATGGACAGGAAATTGTTATTCGCAATATATAAATTATTTATGCAGTAGACCTAAACCTCATGAGCATTTATCTTTTTTCTCTACTTTCGCTCTCTAAAGAAAATTTTCTACCTTTCTTTACCTATTCAAGCTTCAATCAGTTTCTTAGTTGTCTAATTTCAATTGAAATAAGTTTAATATCTCTAATTCTAATTTTCTAATTCCTCTAGTTCTCTAATAATTCTAATTAGAGTGGGGGCTCTACCTTGATCCCCTGAGAGGGAACAACTTCTAACCCTGGTCCCGACTTAATTACACTAATACTAATTCATTCTAATTGGAAAGTCGCTATTTAATTAGCACTTTAAAAGCTTATATTTATAAGGGCTGCTGACCCTCTTGTTAGCTGCTTCTCTGACCTAAGATTCGGCTTTCTTGGATTAGGCTTTAAGCTTTCTTTCATTTATCCCAGTTATCTTTAAAATCATGTACTTCAATGTAGCTCTCTTTTAACCTTATGCCTATCAATTTCTACAGTAGAGGATCCCTAAATCTGTGAGCCCCTTGGCCCTTTTCTTCGTTGATTTCTTGATTTTAGCTTTCAAGGGGGTCGAATGGCTTGGCCGCAGCAATGAGTGAGACTCAAAACTCTCTTTTAATTTCAAGAGCTAGGTTTTTTTCTTTCTCCCAAGCTTGGAAGTTTAAAGCTAAGCCGCTCGATTCATTGAGTAAAATACAAGATAGGTTGGCTCACTTTAAGAAGTAGGTTTATTTTTTGGCTGCACGCTTTCGTCCAGATTCTATAATTGGGCTCCCACCTAGCCCAATTGTTTTCTTTAAGCGCTTTGGTTCCTGCTGTCAAACCTACCCCTCAGTCGAGGACTTTTTGAAGCTGGGTTCGATTCCCTCATGTCTGATTGTTTGTCGGCTACTTCTTCCTTTTCGTATACATGTATTGGTTCAAACAAATCAAATCCAAGAGTAGAGACCTCACTACATTCTCCGGCGAACATAGTCCGTGGTTTTAGTTCCTATTCCCGCACTACTATTAAAGAGAAACAAATAATTGTGATAAGAGCTTAAATGCTAAAAATAATTCTCATTATACCTAAAAACCAATATGATACAATGTATATATACATGTATGAGAATAATACTAATTACTCTAGGGAACTCTACATTTGATAAGAATTACAAATAATACAGTTATACAAGAATAAGTGATAATTATCACTATGATCATGCGGAGATATCTTGATCACGATTATCCTTATCTTTAGCATTCTTAACACTCCCGGCAAGCTGGATGGTACAAAAATGCTGCGACGACCAAGACATTTAACCAAGAAAGAAAACTGTGGTGAAGAAAAAGCTTTTGTTCGAATGCTACCGACTAAGAGTTGGAAGAGATTGATAAAGGTTTAATAAGACTGACTTGAGCTTTCTCTCGAATAATATGACAATCTATCTCGATATGCTTTGTACGCTCATGAAAAACTAGATTAGCAGTAATGTGTAAGGCACTCTCATCATCAAAATAAAGAGGTACATCATGAGAATGAGGGACTCGAGGATCTTTAAATAAATTAAGAAGCCATAGAATTTTACAAATTGCTGCAGCCATGGCCCTATATTCTGCTTCAGAAGAACTACGAGAAACTGTAGTATGTTTCTTGTACTTCCAAGAAATTATAGAATTACCAAAAAATATACAAAAACCAATAAGGGAATGACGAGTGTCAGACAGCACCCCAATCAGAATCAGAAAAAGCTTTCAAGTTAAGTGAGGATGAAGTAGAGAGTAATAGACCAAGTGTTGGAATGCTTTTTGAGTATCTCCAAATACGATGAGCTACTGAAGACGTAAAACAATAGGCGAATCAAGTAATTGACTAAGTTTTTGAACAGTTAACAAATGTCTAGCATTGTGTTGGTAAGATACATAGCTTACTAATTAACATTCAGTAAGAAGAAGAATCATCTAACAGAAAGGAGTCATTGAGAGAAGGTACATAACTAGATCCATAGGAGTGAGAGCAGGTTTGCAACCCAAAAAACCTTCATCTTCAAGTAACTCAAGACAATATTTCTTTTGATAGACATTAATTCCAGTATGAGAACGAGCCACCTCAAGACCAAGAAAATACTTGAGATTACCAAGATCCTTGATGCGAAATTTCTAGTGAAGGAAATCCTTTAGGACTTGTATAGCCTGTAGATCATGTCCTTCAACAATGACATCATCAACATAGACTAAAACAACCATAAAAGGGGAACTTTTTTAGTCCGAATAAAAAGACTGGGGTCACTTAGAGCTGAAATGAAACCCTGGGAATATAAGGTTTGTGTAACCTTGCTATGCCATTGACGAATAGCTTGCTTAAGCCCATACACAAATTTATTTAGCTTACAGACATAACCTTTGGGACAAGAGTACCTAGGTGGTACATGCATATAGACCATTTTATACAATTCACCATGCAAGAAAGCATTGTTAATGTCTAACTATTCTAAATACCAACATTTGATAGCGGATACAACAAGAAAAGTAAGATTGGTTGTCATTTTTACAACTGAAGAAAAAGTCTCAAAATAATCTACACCTTGTTGAGTAAAATTTTTAGCAACAAGATGTGCTTTGTACCGTTCAAGTCATCCATCATAATGATTCTTAATGTGAAAAATCCATTTGCAGCCAATGGGTTCTCCATGTGGTAAGGGAACTAAGGACCAAGTGTTGTTCCTCTCCAATGCCGTAATCTCAGAGAGCATTGCATCAATCCACTAAACCTATTTAATATCATCACTGAAATACTTGAGTTCAACATTAACCAACACATTCAATGCAAAAGATCGGTGACTGAGAGTTAACAAGTCATAAATATGTGCGGAAGCTAAAGTGTGTGGAGTGCATGTTGTTGTAGGAAGAGAGGAATTCTGCATTAAAGCACATATATAATCTTGTAAGTAAGAAGGATATTGTTTGACTCTCGTCGAGCGACGCAAAGGAAGAGAATGGTTAGTTTCGGAAGAATTAAGTTCAGTCTCTGAACCTGTGCCAGAAGTTGGTTCGGTATATGGAAAAGAAAGAGAACATGCATCCTGATGTGGCAAAGGCAGATGAAGAAGACAACTTAGAACAAGAATAAGGGAATGTATGATCATGAAAAATCACATGGCGAGAAACAAATATTTCTCTGGTTTGTAGGTCCAATAAAATATAACCTTTGGTGGCAGAAGGAAAACCAAGAAAAACAGTTTTGCAGCTGAGGGATCAAATTTGGTTCGGCCCTATTGAATGGTGCATGCAAAAGCCAAACATCCAAGAATTCTTAGTTGGTGCAAAGGAGGAGATTGATGAAAAAGAATTTCATAAGGCATGCAATTTCTTCAAAGAGGAGTAGGAGTGAGATTGACAAAAAATACAGCATGCGATACACAATAGGACAAATATGCTAATGGAAGAGATGACTGAAATTTGAGTGCTTTGGCTACATTAAGGATGTGATGATGTTTTCGCTCAAATATCCCATTTTGTTGAGAGGTTTCCACACAAATTTTTTGATGAATAATCTTTCTCTCAACAACGTAGAAGGTAGGCATGTCAAATTCTAAACAATTGTCTCTTCAAATTATTTTAATAGTCTTTTAGAAAATTGTGTTTGAATAAGTGAACAAAAGGATTGCAAAATAGCACGGGTTTTAGATCTATTTTTCATGAGATAAAGCCACATAAAGCTACTGTGATCATCGGCCATACTGAGAAAATACGCATGTCCATGAACACTGTGAATTTTACTAGATCCCAGATGTCAACATGCACCAAATCAAAACAAGCTTTGATAAAGCTAGAAAGTAAAAGAAAAACATATTTAATTATTCAGCAATTAGACAGTCAGAATAATGAGACGAATTAAAGAAAGTGATTGAATCATCCTTTGATTTCAACATTTAAATCTAGATAAAAATAAATGACCTAAAGGGTAATGCCATAACAATCCTTTATCAATAGGATGGCAATTATTCTCATGAATAGTAGCTACTTGCACAGAAGAAAGATTTAAAGTCAAAGGCTGTAAAATGTAAAGTCCGTGGATTTGTTTAGCTAATCCAATCATCTTCCATGTTGTGAGATCCTGAAGAGAACAAAAATGTGAAGAAAATATAGCACAAGTATATGATTGTTGAAACAATTAACTCAAGGAAAGAAGGCTGACAGCAAAATTTGGCACATAGAATACATTGTGCAAGGTAAGACTAGAGTTTATGACTATTGTTCCTCGTTGTGTAGTAAAAAAAAAACACCATTTGGCCAGGAAACGGAAGTAGGAGCAATATTAGAAATTGCAGAAAACAAAGAACGATCACATGCTATATGATTGCTGGCTTCCAAATCAATTATCCAAAACATGGAACAATTAGTTAAGAACTTACCAGTAGGCTTATGAGATGCACTACCTTCCACGAAAGCCATGGCATGATGATCACTGTTTTCTGCCGCAATGGAAGGAGCCTTCGCTGTATTCGAACTAGACCCAGAAGCATTAAAAATTTGCAGCGAACCGATCAATTGCTGTACCTGATCTTGAGTGACTAGAGAAGTTGCTGAAGCAGCATAAGGTACACCAACTGAAGCTTGGTTCACAGCAGCGGATAACCATGCTTTACATAAAATCGATCATGACCATGTCCCAGTTTTCCAGTGTGTGCAAATGATCTGCTTCTTGAATAGATTACTTCCATTTGGTCGACTGACAGCAACTACTGCCGAGGTCGATGGATTGGTTGCTGGAACATTTGGTGTAGGCAAAATACTAGAATTAATAGATGCTGGTAAAAGAGTTTGTTGCAATTGTCTCTCATGTTGAGCAATCATATTAAAAATCTACTTGATTGGAAGCAAAGGATCAAGCAAAAGAATTTGAGATCGCACATGAGAGAAATTTTCATGGAGCCCCTTCAAAAATCTGATTAGAGTAATCAGATTCCATATAGTTTCTGACAGCCTTGAGAGCATCACACTTACATTTAGGTTCACACTTACATTGTGGGATGAGACGAAGAATCATGATCTCTTCCCATAAGATTCTCAAATTTGTGTAATAGTTTGTAACCTCAAGATTTCCTTGTTTTATAGAATGGAACTCCTCTATTAACATAGAAAGTCGCAACATATCCTACTTGGAGAAACGGTCCTTTACATCTTCCTAAAGTTTTGAAGCAATAGTCATCCAAGTACTTTGTGCTATGGATTTTTCAACAGAATGAGAAATCCATGACATTACCATGCTATTGCATTGCTTCCAAGCAGAATTGAGTGGGTCAGTGGTACTTGGCATTTTGATAGTACAATAAAAAAACTTTATTCTTTTAGCTTAAAGCATTAATCATGGCTCTAGCCCATGAATGATAATTCCCAGAACCAAACTAAGAGAAGGGTTTTCATTCGAGTGCAAATAACATGGACTTTCCTAAGTGACTTCTCGCTTTGACATACTGAAGAAAATTATAACAGAGAAAAGCAGAGAAATAGACGAAGATGAGAAAGAAAAAGAGTTTATGAATATAGCTCTGATACAATGATACCATGAAAGAGAAACAAATAATTTGTGATAAGAGCTGAAATGCTAAAAATAATTCCCATTATATCTAAAAACCAATGATACAATGTATATATATACATATACATGTATGAGAAGAATACTAATTACTCTAGGGAACTCTACGTCTGATAAGGAAATAATACAGTTATACAAGAATAAGTAATAATGATCCCTATGATCACATGGAGATATCTTGATCATAGTGGTCCTTATGTTTAATATTTTTAATAGTTGTTCGGTTGTTCAGTGCTGAGGATTACCCCAATATACTAACCTCTTTCTACACAATTCCTTATCCCAATCAACTTGATGTCAGGATCATATACCTAGTTTCATTTCTCATGTTTTTCTTCTTTTTCTTGTCTTTCTTATTTTGTAGAGAATAGGGTCGTACTAGTCTAGTAATAGGCATACCCCTATTTGGAGGATGACTTGGGCAAGTCATCCAAAGAAATGGAATGTAACTACTATAGTTCGATGTTATTACTACTCCTAATGTTGCTAATATAGCTCCTGTTGCCATGAATAATAATACCTAATATGTTTATATGCATTGGCAAAGTCCCTACTTGCTATTTCTTATTAAGGAAATAGAGTAATAAGGGCAATACCTTTCCTTAACTCTCACCTGAGGGGATTAAGGGGGGAAATGATCCTTTATGTATATATACTTGAAGCTTATACTTGTAGCTAATGTAGCTATAACTACTATATATAGCCTTTAAAACTTGTTTCACTCCTCTGAAAGAGATAGTTAAATATATGTTACTTCTTACCCTACTTAACACTAACTTTATTGGCGTCACCACGAGGACAAGCTTTACTTTGCCTTACCTCCCCATCTCGCTACCTCTTTAGTTTAGTTTCTGCTCCAGAACTACAGGGTGCTTTCAGATTTCACTGTCCAAATCCACTACTTTGGGTGGTATTCAATTTTCTTCTGATCTGCTCCACATGGACCTTTTCGATTAATCACCAGAAGGTGCCTTCCTAGGCCTTGGACAGAATCCTTGGCCTGTGAGCGAGTCCGATGTGTCTCAATTCGCGACATGCTCTGAATACTGACTAATGATAGGACATTTTATGCCTTTTGAGATCTCTCTGTCAAGCGAAAACATCTAATCCTACCTTTTTTCTTTTGGAGTGTAGCAAGATAAGACTACTAGATGGAGGGGAAAGCACAGACAAATGCCAACAAGTAAAACATAAAATTTAAAAATTATGAATTATATAAAATAAACTAATTAATATACTAACCAGATAAAAGAAGCTAATTTAAAAAAATTAAAAGAAAAAGAGGCACCGGATGAATCACGTGGGGTTCTATTTCACCATCGGATAAATCACACGGGAGTGGATGAACCACACGTGTGGTTCACCCACCCCTATGTTGTTTCTCCGATGGTGAAATAGCAATCACTGCGTGATTCATCTGGCTCTCTTAATAGATTTTTTTTTTAAAAGAAAGTTCTTCAAGGTTTATGTTCAAATCTTCATCAATTTTGCTCCAAAAAATCAAAATTTTGAATTTGAATTCATCATTTAGAGAGAGATAGAGAAGTTTTTTTAGGGAGCGAAAGTAGAGAGAGAAAGGGTAGATGCAAATGAGGTTTGGGTTTGCTGCATGAGTAATTTACATACTGTGAATAGTAATCCCCAATTTTCTATCTATTTATTTGTATTGTAATTGAAGATTAAAAGAAAATCACAACAGAGCATTTGAATTAGTTAAAAATTTCATTATAATCTAACAAAAATTTTTGCATTCTGATAAGAAAAAAATTTTACAAATGAAAAATATAGAATATTCTTGAATTTTAAGATATGGATCCATGATCAATTAAGTATTATAATTATCATTGGAGCATAATGCTAATCTCCCAACCTATATTTAGATATAGACTAAAAACATTATTCATCATATCCTAAGGTACAACATTTTAAAAAGAGGAAATAATTGTTAAAAAGTCTGTAATAATATGTAAAAATTAAAAAGGCAAAGTTAAAAAATTAGAAAAATATTATTCCCAATATTTTGGGTCTCTTGGCTCATAGGTTGTTCAGAAGAATAAAACACACATGGAAAATCTATTCTATGAAGGAAGCTTTTCATGTCAGACTTCAATGTCAAAAAGAAAACTGCAACTACTAATTACAATCAATTACAACTAATTAGTAAACGTACAATAAGAAGTTAACATAAATATAAAATTAACATGAATGATTACCGCAGAAATGAATACTCTTTCCACCAACTCTTAGTGTTCTTCATCCTTATCTTCTTCCTAAACTCTTCAGCTCTTCCATGCTTATCTGTTTTGTTATAAATTGTAGAGCTCTAAAGCACTTTATATATTAGTGTAGTATTAGAATCAGAATCATAAACTATAGTTCTTCAGAAGAGTTCTTCAAATATTTTGAAGTTCATAATTAGAAGTTGCTTTGGATGTTTCGTGTTTCAGAATAACTTAAGAATTAAGTAAATGTTATTAGATAATTGGGGATTTATGTGGAATAAATAACTCTTCCAATTAGTTTAGCCACCTGGTTAATTGAGAAGCTTTTCTTCTCAAAATTGTCTAGGTGTCAAAACATCAAAGTTCTAATATGTATATATATATATATAATGTAGATTTAGGACTTTCTTCAGAAAAAGGAGAGACAAAAAAACCTAATGCAATCCTCAATGTTTGGGATCAATTACATTTATACTTTCAAAATGGGAAAATGACCTCTTTAATCCTTAAAGTTCAAGCCTTTACATGATATGGTTTTTAAAATTTATTTTCAACTATTATGATCCCTAAACAATTTATAAAAATCTAATAGGATCCCACTGCAGTTCAATACTTAAAATTCGTAAAAAAAAACCACACGATCTGCTAACACAGGGTAACTTAAAGGATAAAATAGACAATATAGATCATTCATTCTAAATGAAACACATTTGTGGTTTGGTTTTGGGAAAAATAAAATTTTTTTCCCTCCCAAAATCTCACATCACATACATTTTTTTTAACGCAATAACTTATAATGTCTAATTTACCCTTCAGATTATCACACATGAATAGCTCATGGGGTATTTTTTCCCATAAGTTAGGTATTTGATGACAAAAAGATCTTATTGGATTGTAGTAAATTATTTAGGGACCATAATTGTAAAAAAAATAAACTTTGAGGACTATATTGTGTAAAGTCTAAACTTTAGTGACTAAATATGCCATTTTCCCATAAAACAATTGTGTTAAAGGGTAATTTTGTCAATTTCATTTTGAATCTAGACAATCCAATTATTTTCTAATTCTTGTGTTTTGTTCTAAGGCAACAGACAATATGAAACGAATAGAGTATTTCATTGTTATTACTATCTCCGTTTCATAGAATAAAGCAAGAGAAATTGTCACATTTGGAGCTTCATATTATAAGGAAATTTTTCTTTATAATCTTTTTCTAAGAATACCCATATTAATGCATCACTTTTTAGTAATTCCAAAAACCTAAACCACTTCACATTTGATAAAGCCTTAAAATATGGAGAGAGGAGAGATGTAAGAGAAGATAAAGCCTTCAAGTATGAAGTTTCTTAAATTCAATACAAGGGCATAGATGTATTTTATTCTAAAAAGCACATCGATTTCAGATTTTCTCGATATGTATAAAATAACAAATTGCCTTGTATTATGAACCGTGATAGTACCTAATAATCTCATGATTTTTGCCCTTTGATCAGAGTATTATAAACTTTTGCATACCTATTTTTCAATATTCTAATTTTTTAAGTGGTACTCCTACTTTTACATAAATTCAATTTTAATTATCCTCAAATATCAGAATTTCCATAGATAATCCCTATGATTCTAAAGCCATCAATACTAGTGGTCTCAATGATATATCTTTACAAAGAATATTTTTACATTGAAGAATACAATTGATCTTCTTCCATTTCGACTAAATTGCAGAAAGAAGATTCCATGGATTGAAGAAGGTGAATTTCCAATTGTTGGACATAGAAAGTGTATATCTTGTAATAATATCATTATTAGATTTATATATTACCTATTTTGTATATGGTAGGAATCCTTGATTGCCTTAACTATAGCATATTCAGTTGTAACAGTTTAGGAAACTCAACTATATACAAACTGTATACATTCGTACATTTCTAATGAGAAAGACAAGTATTGAAGCTCAATTGTGCTATCATTATCTCATTTCTTTTTACATGGTATTCGAGCCTATCTCTAACCAAAAAGAAATTAAAAATTGAAAAGATGAGCCAAGAAGAGGGCTCTCAAATTGCTGACCTCATCGACATTGTTATAGCGCTTGATTCTGACCACACCAAAGCATTGGGCTCACGTTGCCCAGTCGTAATCTTCACTATACAGTAATGGAAGTCCCTCATAGACACCGTTGCTAGGCAAGAAACCATGGCCATCACGGATGCGCTCATCATCTTATCCGGCTTTTCCTTGGCTTGACAACCCGCCGCCGTGGATTTCACCATCTTCATATTCTCCAACACTTTATTGTGCCGTAGCAGACTAGCCATGAATGGCGACTGGTAGCGCACCTGTGGCCACCAGTATTCTTAGCTCACTATATGAATTCCAAGTGATAATGGCGACTTATTCAGATCCATTTTTTTTTCCAAAAGTGGACAGCTGCACAAGCAGGCGTATCGCTAGGATGAAATTTTAATTTGCAAAGTGCAAAGCATTTGATATTAGTGATGCCAACCTTTTCTTACAATCCCTTAATGTTTAATTTGCACACCGAGTTCCCAAAGAATAAAACCCTTACGGATAAGTCATGTCTATGTCTAATTTGTAAATGTCGAGAGGTGCCTTGAGCAAGCACCTAGACGAAGAGAACCGAAAGACTGAGCAAGCAATAACCTTGAGACTGAGATGAGGCGGACACACAGGTGGATGCAAGGCACGACATTAGCATGACCATGCCGGGCACTTGAATGGCCGTGTCGCGTAATCGAGGTGGCTAAGGGTTTAAAGGGACCTCCTACGTTAGGAAAAGGAATAGAACTCTTAAGCTTTGGTAGCGTTAGAAGCTTTGGGGATCAGACCTTCCCATCGAAAAGACGATCTGCCTACTTCTCATCGTGAACAGAGTTCTGAGTCGCTTAAAAAAGGAAGGAAAAACCTGTGTCGATAGAGCTATCTTATTTAAGAGTAAGAGACATTGAGGAGAGTTTAACCAGGTCAGAGTATTCTCCTTCTTTGAGAATAAGACTAAGGTCCACTTACTTTTGTAGCAGCTTTAGCCCATGCTTTTTATTCATAGCAGGGTCGTTGACTTCTTCCTTCAGGATACTAAACCTCTCGAGGTAGGTGAAAATGGCACACACCTACGACTTTTTGGGCCCAACCATGACCCACGTACAAGGCTAGGTAAAGAAGGAGGATCTTGGAGGGGTTTTGGGGTGTTGCAACTGCCTCTCTTCTTTATAGGAGATGTGATACTTGGTGTCCAAGTAGTTCCCATTTAAATAGAACACATGGCCTAGGTGACGCCCATGGAAATAAGGCCACAATGCCCACTTAACAAGGCTAAGGTGCCAGGGCCCAGGGTTCTCAGAATACTCGTTGATGGTGCCTGGAGATCTTGACCAAGTTGCCAGCAGTGCCGAGAAATCCAGGCCATGTCCAGGCACTTCCTGGCAAGATTGCCAAGTCAAAGGGCGGTTCCTTGATTTAAGAGGATCATGGATGAGGCCACAGGTTGTTGCTGATCTTAGGAGAGCATGGCTATTGTCATTCCACCATGTGCGCTATTATTTATGGAGTTGGTTATGGGTTTTGGGTATAAATAGGCCATGTTGGCCATTGTATTATTCATTCATTTATTTATATAGTGATGGATTATTTATTCCTAGAGAGAGGAAAGATAGAGAGTGCTAGTCTATAGAATTAGAAAGGCTCACATGAGTGTTCCAAATGTGAGGATTCAAGCAGAGGATCCCACGATCTTGTATGACCAAGTTTTGTAAGGCATGCTAGGCATGATGTCTAAGCACTACTGAGAGAGAGAGAGAGAGAGAGAGAGAGAGAGAGAGAGAGAGAGAGAGAGTTGTATGCAATATGGAAGGATTGTTCCTTGTGCTTATGTGAATAAAATATAAGTTTGGGCATTGACCGTAAATGTCTCATGTTGCCAAGTCCCTTGTTGACATGTTGATGCTAAAAAATGACCCACGAAGGCAAGCATTGGTGGAAAGAGTAGGCTTACTACCTTGGGAAGGTAGGGCACATGATGCCTTTGCCGAAAATGAAAATGTAGGAAGAAAGTATCCCGTGACATTTGGTGGAAGTCTTCACAAGACAAAGGGGTAACCAACGCCACACAACAAGCAAGAAGATGGCAACACATGAGTTTACAAGACAAACTAGGCTCAACCTTTATATTTCTCAAATGTAAGGAGTATACTCTCAAATGGGAACTCTCCCAATTTTTCAAACTCTAGAAATCAGGAACTGCCCCCAAAACTAAGGCACATTACACAAGCTTATAGGTCTAAAGTCAGCCATACTTACATCATTTTCGACCTTTGGAATAAGGATAATGAATGTTTGATTTATATCTGCAATGGGACCTTCCTCATTTAGAAATTTTCAGAGCTAGGCTTGTGATTTTTTCTTTAATTAAACTCCAATATTTTGGTAAAATCCAGCATGGAATCCATCTGGCCCCAGTGCCTTGGATGGGTGCATCATCTTTAGTCCCGACCCTTCTTCCTCTCTACATAGGTTGTTGCCATAAGTTGTAGCTTGTCTTCTGCAAAAGACTTAAAATTAGCATGGCAAAAAATAATGTCATAATTGGTACTTGGGATAGCAGAAGCAAACAAGGACCCGAAATACTGCACAGCAATGTTGTCCATCACGTCCATAACCTTATGCAAACACTCTTGAGAACCTTTTAATTTTGCAATAAAATTTTTCCTTTTCCTTTGGCTAGCATGATGGTGGAAATATTTTGTATTTTTGTCACTATATGCTAAGCGGTTGGTTCTAGACCTTATTTGCCAATTCTCCTCTCTTTCCTCCAAGATGTCAAAATTATTTTTTGTTGGGTGGAGCTTGACACTCCCTCTGCTTTCCTCTTGGCACCTCTTAATCTCTTCTTTTAGCTTTTTGATTTTTTCCTTTATTCTAACAAATTTCCTTCATCCCAAGGCCTATAAGTCTCTCCAGCTAACGATTGCATTTGTATGCGAGCTGCATAGAAGTTATCCTGGGTGTGTCTTTCCGCTCTCCATACACCACTTCTAAATTTGAACTCATCATCGTACATCCAAAAGGTCTCCAACCTAAAAGGCTTTCGACCCTTTATTTTCTTCCCTATTTTTACTTGTCTTCCACATATTGGACTCCACCATATTGTAAGATGATCTGGATAGGTTGAATTTTCATGAAAAATGCTAGCCATCGGGAAACCCTCCTACTATTCTTGGTTTCCAAGAAACCGATCGAGAAGCTCCCAAATACTGTTATCTACATCCCTCCCATTGTACCAAGTGTAATCTCCACCATGATATCCCAAGTCTTTCAGTATTACCTCTTGAACTGCCTACCTAAATCTCTATATTCGGGCCCCACTCCGATCTCTCATTCGTTTCTTCTCATGAGCGAAGAAAATTTCATCGAAATCACCCTTGCACACCCATGCCAACTCATGCCCATGACTTAACCGATTAAGCAATTTCTATGAGCTCTTACAATTTTCCAACTCTAGAATTTTATGGAACTCAGAGATAAAACATGATCTATCTCCTAGTCTCCCGTACCAATACTTTGATATGCCCCTTCGAGTAGCTCCGCAAGCTAATCTCAAGAATCTCTATCCACCATAAGGCCAGCCCACCACTCCTCCTTCGAATCCACAGAAAACCCTCCACCAAACTCTAGTTGGCTCAGTAAATGTTCTACTTATACACTTCCAAGTTTGTCTTCACATTTAAACACTACCATGGGATCTTTTGAAGTAATGAGTTCCCGTAGAGCTCGAATTGCACAAGGGTTCCCAAGCCCTCGGCAATTTCAAAATAAGAGAATCATTAGTGTGGGCAAGGATGCTCAACACCTCCCACCGCTGGTTTAAAAATATCAAAATGCACCGCAAGATCTTGCTTCAATCACTTGTAAGAGAAATTACCCAACTCCTCCCCTTGCTCCTCCAAACCCCATTAATTTTACCCTAGTTTTCCCCGGAAGAATGCCCCTCATTCCCTCCTCAACCTAGCACAACCTTCTTATACTTTTTTTTTTGTTTTATTAGTTGATCCCACACCATCGGCAACTCCCACCTCCTTTATTAAAAAAGCTGGTGGTGAGGATTGACTTCCAGCCAAATATTTCTCCCCAACATGCTCTTGTGAGAATAGATTGATCCCATCATTCCTCTCTTCACAAACTCCATCAGGTCGATACTTCTCACCTTGCGGACAAGGAGTTGGGCTAACCACAACTAGCGCTAACCTAACTTCCCTCTCCCGCTCTCTTTGAATACTAGTCTCCTTTTCCACTGCCTTCATGCTATTCATCTTCATCTGCTCAATGCCCAATTCAACCCCCTCACGTGATATGACCATGAAAATGCATGAATTTCTTGAAGATTCAAGTTCAAGAGATGGAGTAAGAAGAATGATTGAAATAATGATTTTTGGAAGCAATTTGGAAGTTTTGGACCCATTTTGCAAAAGCTCCAATTCGGTAGTCTTAAAGTCTTCAAATTAACAAGTGGAATCATGAAAATTGTATCAAAATTCTTAAGGTTTACAGAACGGTATGGCTCATTCCTATATGAGGTCATTTAGATGCCCTGTGATCAGTGTTAAACGTGACTCTTTACCTTCGATCTTCAAGATGACTTATTTCGGTAAAATGGCCATAATATGTGTTATAGGAGTCTAATTGAGGTGATTCAAGATGCATTGGAAACATAAGAGAAAGCTCTACAACTTTTCTAAAGATACCAAAAGCCAGTTATGATGTTTTCAAGGTCGAGAAGGGAAAACAACCTTGGAGAAGAAAATTTCACAAAAGGGAAGCAAAATAAAGCCTACCGCTTGCAACAGACTTCTGCCTAAATGGAGAAAAAATGATGTTTTTGACAAGTTTTCACCTTCTAGTTTGGATTTTTAGTGTCTTGACTTGTAATTAAGTGATCTATAATGCCCATTTACCCCTTTTAAGTTTGATTAGTAGCTAAGGCAAGGAGATAATATCCAAGGAACCTATAAATACTCTTTATGTTGGCTATTTTCACACATTGAATGAAATATGAATATATGGGAGAATTTTGCAGCTCCCAAGGCTTGTTCCTAAGGTTTCTTTAGGTACTTCTTCTTCTCTTGAACTAGAGTAGTTCATTGGTTGATTTAGCAAGAGATTCTTGAATGGATTTTCAAGAGCTCTTTGTCTCATCTCCTTAAAATTCCTAATCTTCTAGAGGTGTTAGTTCTTTAGCTAATATTGCTAGTTGTTATGTCTTTTTTAGGTAGGGAATCAGTGAGGGTTTGTTAAATCTTGTTGATTTGTTTGTAAAAGAAAGATTTGAGGCTTTCTATTCGAGGGTTTGGCTTATCATTAAGATTTCCAAATGAGTTTCCTCTCAAATCCTCAAGAAAAGAGAGAAGATTATTGAGAAAGAAATGAGCTCAATCATCCATCAAGATGAGTTCATATCACTGTGCTAGTCCATATCAATAGACAGGGAACATGTTGCAACCAATATGGAGTTCTCAAGATCAGCCTTCAATCACGTCCCACACCATAAATTATCTTTTTGTTCTTCGCTTAAGTCATTAGGGACATTCTTGCAAATGTTTTATCGTGTGACCTATACAACCAAAGAAAAAGCCATAAATACTGGAGATGTTCAAACCTTATCATTCCCCATATTTCGCCATGAATCGACATGATCAACTTGACACCTTGACGTAGAGGCCTCTCCACATTGACCAAGCACCTATTCAGAAGGGTGAAAAGAACACCCTTCCTCCTCCATGCGTTCCCTTAAATCCATCTCCCCGTGACCTCTCAGCTTGTGTGCCAGTATTCTTCCCAACTCCTTAGCATAATATTTAGCTTTTAACCCTCTAATATGTAACTGGAATTTCACATTCTTGAAAGCAAAATCAGAAAAGTCTTTTGTTCATTCCCATCTCTAAAGGGTCACCAAGTTATTATTGAAACACCAAGGCCCATCCTTCAGGATTTTTTCCATCATTGTCTGTATCTCAAAGAAAATTTAGACTATGTTAGACCGAATCTTTACAACCCTCAATCGTTCCAGTTTGTGCGCCTTACGAAATAGGGGTCTCAAACCCCTAATAGAAAATTTTTTTTCATAAAAATCAAAGAAGTCTTTTGTTCGTTCCCACCTCTAAAGGGCCACCAAGTTATTATTGAAACACCAAGACATCCTTCAGGATTTTTTCCATTACTATTTGTGTCTCAAAGAAAACTTGGACTATGTTAGCCCGAATCTTTACAACCCTTAATTGTTACAGTTTCTGCACCTTATAAATTAGGTCTCAAACCCTAATAGAAAATTCCTTTTTCGCAAAAATCTTGCCTTAATAGCTAAGCTTGAAGTCTTCTACTCCTTTGGCCACTGCCTCCTCTACCACCGGTGAAGCTTCCTCTTCCTCCTCCGTTAGCACTACCTTTTTTAAGCATTGTCTGACTTCTTGGTCCATAATGAGTAGTTCCAATTCACTGTAAATCAAAAATTCACAAAACCCTAGCTACAATAGCAAGGACCTAAACCCTAGAAAGGGAGATAAAATCCTAGAGAGAGAGACTCTCAGGGTAGGTACTGATAACATTAGCTGCTATAGTTTTACTGGCTAGTTGGAGTAATCAACAATATATTTTTCTTGGAAACATATATATAAATAAATATATTTATATATATGTGTGTGTATATATGTATGTATATATATATATATATATATAGAGAGAGAGAGAGAGAGAGAGAGAGAGAGAGAGAGAGAGAGAGAGAGAGAGAGAGAGGGGCACTTCTGCTATATTATAATTCTTATATACTTTGAAATTTGTATAGCGTGTTAAATAAAATTGACGAAACATATGAAACTACAATAATTTAATAAACAAATTAATGAATAAACATAATTTAGCTTATCAAAAGTCACCATGACTTGTATTTCGTATACTTTTGTCTGGTATTTAGTATAAACCATGAACATCCATTTTGAAAAAAAAAAAGTCAATCATGACTTAGGCCTCGTTTGGTAAAAGTGAAAACTGAACTTTGAAGTTTTAATTGTTTAAATTCTAAATTTCAAAATCTTATGTTTGAACATTAAATCTAAAAACTAATTTATGAATATGAATGCTAAATTAATTAGTAAGAGGTAATTATACATAAAAAGCATAATAATTTAAAAAACAAAAATATATTCAGATTCCAGAGTTCAGAGTTAAGCAATCAAATTTCACTTAAAATTCTAACTACAGTTAAACACATCTTAAATAATTAAGTGATTATAAAAATTGTTATCAAACACACTTATAATATAAAGTGATATAATTTGGATTGTAGTTTGAAACCAGCTACTATTGTGGCGTCTAGAACTATTAAACGTGTTGAAGAACTTAATCGGGTATGGATGCGTAGTTTTATTACTAGGCTTTAAGGCACTGACGAGTTCTAAAACTATGTAAATCTCTTTTGGTTTTTGATTAATATATCTCCTTGCCCATTCCTAAAAAAAAGTATTTATATTTTATGTTATAAAACATACTTAATTCAATAAACTCTTAGCTAATTCATTTTAAGAGTTAAATTAATTTATTAAATAAGTGTTACAGTTGCAACTAGTTCAATAACTTTGTTCCCGGTTTAATTATCCAGGTTGGGTTTGTGAACAATATAGAAAAAATAGGACAAGACTAATACTACATTCGTTTCATGTTATAATGTTATTTATTATTTCATACAGATTAAGAAAAATATGAAATAGATGTACTTTTAAAGTAAAATACCTCTAATGCCCTTGTATTAATTTAATAAACTCCATCTTTCAAAACTTTATCTTCTCTCTCCTATCTCTTCTCTCCATATTTCATGCTTTTATCTAATGTGAATGTGTTTAACTTTTTAAAAATGACTAGGTAGTAATGTACTAATTAAATAGGGGTATTCTTGGGGAAAATTTTTATAAAGAGAAATTACCTTATAATATGAAACTTGAAATATGACAATTTTACCTTAGGCTAAAGTGTGTTGGTAACTTTCTCATTTTTTGGTTTTTGACCCTGAATTAAAAAACACTAAGTTCGTAACCTCCAATTTTCCAAACTTATAAATGTGAGGCCTTAAACTTATAAATTTGACCCTTATGCTAATTTTAGTTGTTAATATTTAATATAAACAAAACACGTGACTTTCACATGATAATTCCCAAGGGCAATTTTGACTTAATGAAAGAAAAAAAAAATAATTTCGTTTAAAACCCATTTTTAGCAAACCTTCAGGTCCACAGACGGTGATGGGAAACGGCAAAGAAGGGGAAGAAAAAAAGGGGGCAGGCGGTACACATCTTAGGGGAGTAAGGGGAATGAGTAGAATAAGAAGAAGAAATAGGGGTGCAGAGATGTGATGGAGCAAGTAGGGGGTGGGCCGGAACAAATCTGAGGTTTATAGAGTGCTTTCAAATTCATCTGTCCAACTCATACTTAGCCTACCTTCCTATAGACATTCTAAAGCGAAGAAAACAAATCCTTATCCATAATCAAAATCCTCAAATTCTTGAATTTTTTATAAATATTTTTTGTGGAAGACATTTGTTAGCCCTAAGGGCATTAATACTTATGATTTTGATTATGATTAACATATGCTTGTGTGAGTATTTTAGCTAACCTTTCATAGAACAAAAGAAGCACCTGTGAAGTCTCAAAGTCTACAAGCAAAAGATCTTGTTGATGAGGGCAAAATGGAGAAGAAGAGACCAAGCCATTCCAAGATCAAATCATTGGAGTCATTGGAGACATTGGAGACATTGAAGACATTGAAGGCATTGTCTATGTTAGAGTGGAATTAGGTACTCCCTTGTAAAACTCCCTAGTCTTACTCTTTGATTATTGATCATATATGAAGCTCCTTTTACGATTTTCTCAAATATAAACTTTTGTTAAAATCCAAGTATTCTTGACTGAAGTTGTGATGTTTTTGGAAGGTTTTTCTTCTCTTTAAAATGATTGTCAAGAATACATGTTTTTGAAACAATGAAAAAAGTTTTTATCTTAAAAAGAAACTTGGCTGAAGAAACAAAAATTCGGTCATCCGGTTTTAGAACCGGTCGTCCGATTTTTTCCTAAATCAAAAAATCGGCAGTCCGTTTTTCAGATGGACAAGTCCGAATCTTTCTGTCCAAAAATTTGGTCATCCGGTTTTAGAACCGGTCGTTCAATTTTCTTCTACACTTAAAAAAATCGGCAGTCCGTTTTCTAGCTGGACAAGTCCGAAACTTTCTGTTCAAAGAACTGGTCGTCTGATTTCAGGAACTGGTCGTCCGATTTTCATTACTGTAAAAAATTATTACCGTTACACAGTGTGCAACGGTCATTTTTTTTAAGACAGTATATATAGACTTTTGATCAGCCATAAATGAGACAAGTTTGGTGAAATATTCATTGAGAACATTTAAAACTTTTAAGAGCTTCAAAAACACATTTATTGCAAACACTTTCAATCCCAAAAATCAAAATCTTCTTAAGCTTCATTATTGATCATCATCAAAGAAGAAGAAAGGAGGAGCTTGTAGAACATTTCATTGAGTTGTACCTATTATTTCTTAAGCTCAAAAGTGGTAACATTGTTCTTAAACCTATCTTTCTCTTTTATTGATATCAAAGGTTTGTGTTGAAAAACCCCTTGGGTAATCCTTTGATTTACACTGTGTTGTGATTTGAGGTTGTGTGCAAAACCCTTGTAGGGTGATCCTCATATTTGTAGTTGGTGTAACTTTGTGTTTATAGTGGATTTGAAAAATCCTTGGGTATTGACTCAAGGTAGTAGATGTAACTCTTTGAGGGAGTGAACCACTATAACTCCTTGTGTTATTCTTTAAGCTTCTTACTTATCTCAACCACAAAATTTTGTTTGGTTTGGAATTTAATTAAAAGAGTTTTAGAATTCTCTTTCAAACAAAATTGGAGGTTTACCTTTTGATTAACAAAGAATTTTCGATAATTAGCCAAAAACCTTATTCACCCCCCCTCTAAGGTTTTTCAATTGGTATCAGAGCAGGGCTTCTTAAAAAAAAAAGGACTAACACCCTTGAAGCAAAAGATCTTTTCTTTACTATGGCTAATAATTCTAGTTTACCATATGTAGAAGGCTCTTCTACAAATAGACCTCCTCTTTTTAATGGAACAAACTATACTTTTTGGAAATCTCGAATTAAAATATATATTTGTTCTATTAACTTTGATTTGTGGAGCATTGTAGAGAAAGGTCCTTACATTCCCAAAATAAATGGAGTAGCCAAGAAGGTTGAAGAATTTGATGAGTTCGACTCAAGGAAGATGACTCTAAACTTTCAAGCTATGAATATTCTTAGTTGTGCCTTGGATGCAAACGAATATAATAGAGTGAGCGGATGTGATTCGGCTCATGAAATGTGGAAGTTACTTGAAGTAACTCATGAAGGAACAAATCAAGTAAAGGAGTCAAAGTTAGCTATGTTGGTGAGAGACTATGAGCTATTCATGATGAAACAAAACGAGAGCATTAGTGACATGTTCACAAGGTTCACCAATATCACAAACGGCCTAAAGGCATATGGGAAAGAGTACTCAAGAGGAGAAGCTAATAGAAAAATTCTTGATGCACTTCCAAAAGCTTGGCAACCAAAAACACTTGCTATTGAGGAATCAAAAGATTTGAGACTACTTCCTATTGAAGAACTCATAGGATCACTACTCACCTATGAAATGAAAATAAAAAGATTGAATGAAATGGAAGATGAAGAAAAAGGAAGAAAAGGCATTGCACTCAAGGCAAATGAAGATGATCAAACATACACATCAAACAATGAAGATGAGGTTGATGATGATGAGGAAATGGCATTGATAATGAGAAAATTTAAAAGCTTCTACAAGAAAGGTTTCAACAATAGAGGAAAGAAACCTCCACTCAAGAAAGGAGGACAAAGCTCATCACTCTTCAAAGCTAGGTGTTTTGAATGCAATAGCACCGATCATCTTGTAGCCGATTGTCCCAAGGCCATTGAAAAGGAAAAGGGAGCCTTAGAAGCCAAGCTTGAGGCATTAAAGAAGAAGAAGAAAGGCAAAGGCCTAATAGGAACTTGGGATCAAGACTCAAGTGAAAATGAAGAAGAAGAAAAGGCCAACATATGCTTCATGGCACTAGAAAATGAGGTACAATCTTCACTTCCTAACTCTTCTAGTATCCTTGATGATGATTGTGATGTTGATCCTAGTATAATGCTTATTGAAATGTATGATGAGTGCCAAAAGGTTACTAGACGAAACAAAGATTTAAAAAGCAAAACTCAATTTTTGTTAGATGAAAATTCAAGACTCATTTGTGAAAATAAAGCCATTCTTGAATCCTTGGAAGTTTTGAAGAAAGAAAAAGAGTGCTCAGATGATGACTTTCAAAAACTTGTTTTAGAAAACAAAAACCTTTGTGAAAAGATTTCATTTCTTGAAAAATGTTTGATTGATTATGATGTCTTAAAGAAAAAGGTGAGTGATCTCACTCTATGTGTTGAAAAATTCACAAAAGGAAAAGAAAACTTTGAAAAACTTCTTGGCTCTCAAAGATCACCTTTTGATAAAAATGGTATTGGATATATTCATTCCAATATTTTTTCAAAACAAACACGGTTTGTAAAGGCTTCATCATCTCACTCACACCTTTGTTGCACCTATTGTGAAAAGAGTGGTCATAAAGCCACAAAGTGTTTTATAAAGAAAAAGATTGAAAGAGGAGTGAAAACCATTTGGAAAGTTAAAGAAAATCAAACTAACATCCATGGACCCAAAAATCATTTCTACTTCTTCTTTTGTAGGAACACAAATCAAGGCCATCTAAGTGGTACTTGGATAGAGGATGTTCAAGGCACATAACCGGGGACTCATCACTTATGAGCAATCTCAAAAAAATCGAAAGTGGATTTGTCACTTTTGGAGATAAGAACAAAGGAAAAATCATTGGTATAGGCAATATTGTAACCAACCATTGCACACTCAAGCAATGGAAGAGCATGCTATGGAGGAAGAAGAGTATGAGGAAAAACAAGGAAACGATCAAGAAACTCAAAATCTTCCTCAAGATGTGATATATCCAAAGGGACACTCCAAAGATGAAATTATTGGTGATGTATCTCAAGGGGTAAGAACAAGAAGGTATTTTATCGATAACTTTGCCCTATTATCACAAATTGAATCTAAGTTTATTGATGATGCCTTATGCGATGAGTTTTGGATTATTGCTATGCAAGAGGAGTTAAATCAATTTGAAAGAAACAAAGTTTGGACTTTAGTCCCTAGACCACGTAATCACCCCACTATTGGCACAAAATGGGTTTTTCGAAATAAACTAAATGAATCCGGAGAAGTCATTAGAAACAAAGCTAGACTTGTTGCCCAAGGATTCAATCAAGAAGAGGGCATAGATTTTGACGAAACCTTTGCTCCGATTGCTAGACTTGAATCTATTAGGATGGTTTTAGCTTTTGCTTGTTTTAAAGGATTCAAACTTTTTGAAATGGATGTTAAAAGTGCTTTCCTAAATGGTGAGATTGAGGAGGAAGTTTATGTTGAACAACCTCCCGGTTTTGTACATGAAAAATTTCCAAATTATGTTTACAAACTCTCAAAAGCACTCTATGGTTTAAAACAAGCTCCAAGGGCTTGGTATGAAAAGTTAAGTGGTTTTCTTCTCTCAAATAACTTTTCAAGGGGTGTAGTGGACACTACTCTTTTTACAAAAACCTCTTGTAACAATGATCTTCTTCTTGTCCAAATATATGTTGATGACATCATTTTTGGTGCTACTAATGTCTCTTTATGTGAAGAATTTGCCTCACTTATGCAAAAAGAATTTGAAATGAGCATGATGGGAGAATTGGCGTACTTTCTCGGCCTCCAAATCAAGCAAATAAAAGAAGGAATCTTCATCAATCAAGAGAAGTACACCAAAAAACTTCTCAAAAGATTTGGGATGAGCAATGCAAAAGGTATTGGTACTCCTATGAGCTCGTCATTGAAGCTTGACAAAGATGAAAAAGGTAAAACTGTTGATGAAAAGACATATAGAGGTATGATCGGTAGTTTACTTTATTTAACGGCTAGTAGGCCGAATATCATGTTTGCCGTATGTCTGTGTGCTAGATTCCAAGCTTGCCCCAAGGAATCTCATTTAATAGCTGTAAAACGTATTTTGAGATACTTAATTTCTTCATATGATTATGGCTTGTAGTACTCTAAACAATCTTGTTTTGATCTTATTGCCTACACCGATGCGGACTACGCCGGATGTAAGGTAGAAAGGAAGAGTACAAGTGAAAATTGCCAATTCTTGGGAGGATCCTTAGTATCTTGGTACAGCAAGAAACAATCGTGCGTGTCCCTATCAACCGCCGAAGCGGAATACATCGCATGATCGGTTGTTCTTTGTGCTCGAGTACTTTGGATGAAACATACATTAATTGATTTTGGTGTTTCTTTTAAGTGCATACCTATTATGTGTGATAACACTAGTGCCATAAATATTTCCATAAATCCTGTGCAACATTCAAAAACAAAACATATTGAAATCAAATATCACTTTATTAGAGATCATGTTGCTAAAGGTGATGTATCTTTAGAATATATTTGCACAGAAGATCAAATTGCCGATATTTTTACAAAACCTCTTTCGGAAGATCGCTTTTGCTATTTAAGAAAATTACTTGGTATCGGGAAATTTAATGAGTAATGTGTGTTGCTTGTATTATTTGTTTTTCCCTTATTTCTGTCTTGCTGATATTTTTCAAAAACTTCGAACGCCTTTTTTAAAAATAGGACGTCCGGTTTTAAAACCGGACTCAGACTTTTCCTTTCAAAAAAATTCCAGAGATATTCGGACTATAAAACCGGATGCCTGCAAAAAATCTCGGACGTCCGAGTTCTTCAAAACCCAAAAACCGGAAGACTGATTTTAAAAAACGGTCGACCGACTTCAAAAAAAAGGGTCGGGTCTGCGGTTTAAAATCAGAATTTTCTTAAACTCCTCACATTTTTCTCTCAACTCTCTCTCACTCTCTCGACCGAAAACCCCCCTCCTCACAAGATCCATCCGATTTCTTGTTCCGATTTTCAATTTTCTTCTTCTTTTTCTTCAAATTCACCTCTCAACACAGCAAAGAAGCCCTTTTTCTCTCTGATTACGACAATCTACCAATCTAAAACTCTTCATGTCCTCTAAAACCCTACCCAAAAATTTCTCCAAAATGGTTAAAACAAAGAATGCTCAAGTTGGTCAAGGGCAAAATCCTGAAGAAGGAGGCACTAGTAGAGGGAAAGGAAAGGGAAAGAGAGTACCTTCTGGAATCGGGGCTTCTGCAGCTAGGGTTTCTAGAGTTTCAGAGAGGTTTATTCAGTGAAGGAGGCTGCCAGGTTTGAAGAATGGACTAGAAATCGACGGAAAATTGCTCCGGGTCATAGGGTGGACTTACATGATATGCAAGGTATGGAGGCCATCCCTCATCTTTTTGAAATGATCGGTTGGATACCTCTGTTGATTGTAAATGAACTTTATTATGTGGATATGATATATGAATTTTATGCAAATCTCCACAAGGGAAGAATTGAAAAAGTGGATAATGTCCCACATCAATGGATGGTAACTAGAATTGGGGGAAGGGATATTGCATTTGATGATAGACTGAATGAAATTTAGGATACTCCTCAAGATGGTATAAGATTTTACACCAAGAACAAAAAATACTTTGACCCAAATTTATACAGTGAAAAACGGTTTGCAGAAATTTTCACTAAGGGAGAGGTTTTAAAAGACATGATGATAGAAATGTTAACAAACTTGATGCTTATGGGAGAGTGCTCCATCACATGATCTCTAACATCATTATTCCAAATGTTGGGCATAAATCATCTATCACCAACATGCACGCATTTGTGATGCTAGCCTTGCATGAGCATAGGAGAATGAATTTTGGATTTATGGCTATAGAACATATGCTTGCTACACAATCTTCCTCAATGAACTGCTTGCCGTATGGTTACTTTATCACAAAAATCCTCCAACACTTTGTGATCAATTTGGTTGGCATGGGAAATCACATTGGCCATGGCAAGATCTACACTCAACAAACCTTCAAAAGAATGGGCTTTGAGAAAGATGAAGATGGGACATTCATCCGAGGTGGACAAGATGATGATGACAATGATGAGGAAGATGATGATGAAGATCAAGAGGACATGGATATAGAAGAAGAGGACAGTGATGAAGAAATAGAGGTTGAAATCCAAAGAAGAGAAACAAGGCAAAAGAAGCGACAAGAAAGAACAGAGGAAGGCTCATCTTCGGGGAGCATGAGTCATCTAATGGATATGATAGCCTCTCTACAAACGTCAATGAACACTCGGTTTGATGTATTCGACGGTCGCTTTGAGGTTTTGGATGAGAAAGTCTCCGACATTCAAGAAAGGCTTGATACATTGGATCAAAAAATGACCGACACACAAGAACAGGTTAAAAGACTCGAGCAAGGAGGAGGAGATAGAGATGATTGAGATTTCTTTTATAAAACCTTCCCTTTTTCCCTTGTTTTGTCTATAACTCTTTTCAAACTCCTGTTTTCATTCTCTTAATGATATGTTTTTTAACTTGCTAATTTCTAATCTTAATTTGCTTTTGTTATGCTAAATGATCCTTTTGTTGCTCTTTTTCTTTGTTGATTGACTTCTCTTGTTATGGACTTCATGATGATACTTTAATGTTGAAAGTCCTATTGCTACCTCTTCTATGATCCCTTGGAACTTCTCTCCTAAAATTTTTTGATTTATGACAAAAGGGGGAGAAAATAGTGCAAGATGTAAAGGGGAGAAATCGTGATAATATGTTGATTATTGATGGTGTTTGACATTATATGTTGCAGCTTATGCCTTGTGATGTTATGATGCTATGGGCTTTTTGGCTTAGTTTGATCTTGTAATATTCTTTAGCCATATTTGACATAAAGCATGTGTTTAGGGGGAGTTATCTCTTTTTTTTTTGGTGATTGTTGTGCTTTGCTCTTACTATTGATCTTTTGAAGCATCACCATACTTTACTCTTGCTCTTTTGTTCTTCTTGCATATGTGTTTGTCATAATAAAAAAGGGGGAGATTGTTAGCCCTAAGGGCATTAATACTTATGATTTTGATTATGATTAACATATGCTTGTGTGAGTATTTTTGCTAACCTTTCATAGAACAAAAGAAGCACCTGTGAAGTCTCAAAGTCTACAAGCAAAAGATCTTGTTGATGAGGGCAAAATGGAGAAGAAGAGACCAAGTCATTCCAAGATCAAATCATTGGAGTCATTGGAGACATTGGAGACATTGAAGACATTGAAGGCATTGACTATGTTAGAGTGGAATTAGGTACTCCCTTGTAAAACTCCCTAGTCTTACTCTTTGATTATTGATCATATATGAAGCTCCTTTTACGATTTTCTCAAATATAAACTTTTGTTAAAATCCAAGTATTCTTGACTGAAGTTGTGATGTTTTTGGAAGGTTTTTCTTCTCTTTAAAATGATTGTCAAGAATACATATTTTTGAAACAATGAAGAAAGTTTTTGTCTTAAAAAGAAACTTGGCTGAAGAAACAAAAATTCGGTCATCCGGTTTTAGAACCGGTCGTCCGATTTTTTCCTAAATCAAAAAATCGGCAGTCCGTTTTTCAGATGGACAAGTCCGAATCTTTCTGTCCAAAAATTCGGCCATCCGGTTTTAGAACCGATCGTCCGATTTTCTTCTACACTTAAAAAAATCGGCAGTCCGTTTTCTAGCTGGACAAGTCCGAAACTTTCTGTTCAAAGAACCGGTCGTCCGATTTTCACATTTACTGTAAAAAATTATTACCGTTACACAGTGTGCAACGGTCATTTTTTTTAAGACAGTATATATAGACTTTTGATCTGCCATAAATGAGACAAGTTTGGTGAAATATTCATTGAGAACATTTAAAATTTTTAAGAGCCTCAAAAGCACATTTATTGCAAACACTTTCAATCCCAAAAACAAAAATCTTCTTGAGCTTCATTATTGATCATCATCAAAGAAGAAGAAAGGAGGAGCTTGTAGAACATTTCATTGAGTTGTACCTATTATTTCTCAAGCTCAAAAGTGGTAACATTGTTCTTAAACCTATCTTTCTCTTTTATTGATATCAAAGGTTTGTGTTGAAAAACCCCTTGGGTAATCCTTTGATTTACATTGTGTTGTGATTTGAGGTTGTGTGCAAAACCCTTGTAGGGTGATCCTCATATTTGTAGTTGGTGTAACTTTGTGTTTATAGTGGATTTGAAAAATCCTTGGGTGTTGACTCAAGGTAGTGGATGTAACTCTTTGAGGGAGTGAACCACTATAACTCCTTGTGTTATTCTTTAAGCTTCTTACTTGTCTCAACCACAAAATTTTGTTTTGTTTGGAATTTTATTAAAAGAGTTTTAGAATTCTCTTTCAAACAAAATTGGAGGTTTACCTTTTGATTAACAAAGAATTTTCTATAATTAGCTAAAAACCTTATTCACCCCCCTCTAAGGTTTTTCAACATTATAAGAGGATTTCTAGTTCTGGTTTCTTTCTTTATCTTGACTATATTTAATCTACGGCTAGCACTCTGATTATCTACCGATTTCGGGTCTTATCATTTTCTCCTCTAAAGCATAAAAAACACACAAAATGTTCGAGCAAATGCTTCAAAGAGTACCATATTACAACTCTCGAAGATATACTCTAGTTAATGTGAAGCTAAAGTGGGTGGCGGCACGTGAAGATCGGAGGAAGGAGGAGGAGACTGCCGACCCTAAGATCGGGTTTCACTTCCAGTGCGATCCAAACTGGCAACGCCTCAGGTGTACCTTTTGGCATGCTTTCCAACACCCCGCAGAACATACCAAATACCTTTGTTTTCGTCTTTGTACTTTGGGAGCCGCAAGAAAATATGCTTATGGGGTAATATGAGCAAATTGGTTCCTTTTTTAAGGAGTGAAAATTCCTTCAATTCTTTGTTTGGATATTTTCTTCTCCCAAGATGAGAAGATTGATTTGTTTATGATTACACTAGTGCTCAAATTATCTTTGATTTTCATTTTTTGGATTTGTATTGGAAGGAAATTTGGGAGTGAATTGATGGCTCAACTTCATCAGACTGAGCCAATTTGATAATAAAGCTTGGCACTCACAAACCCATATACTGGTCTGATTGTTTAATGTTTCTTGAAAAATTTAAACATTCAGTAGAAGTTGTGAAGGATTGAGCCTCAGAGGGTAGGGGAATTGGTATGGAGAGTAAGGGACGAGGAGGAATGGAGTGAAGTTCTGGGTTGAAAATTTTTGTCAGAACCATCTCATTGAATCACATAGTTCGAGCTAAGTTTATTTAATTTAATTTTATTTTAAAAAGACGGAAAATGCCCTCTAAATTGTCCATGGGAGTTATATGGCTGTTTTCCGATAAGAGTTAATGACAAAAATAACAAAAATGGTTAAAATTGAACGTTGGAAAATTCAAGGTCACGGACTTAACATTTTTTAGTTTAGGATCAAAGACCAAAAAACGTGAAAGTTTGAGCATCACCAGCACACTTTACCCTTTACCTTATAATATGAAATGAAGGTAATACAATAGTTTCTTGAACGTTTTCAAACGTAACATTCAAAATTTGTTGGTACTTGCAACCTGTTCTTTGGCCTTTGCAAGCTTAATTAGATGGTGAATTAGAGTTTATTTATCATTTCTAGAACTCATTAAAAAACACTAACTAAAAAAAGTATAATAGGAGGTGAATTAGACAATCTTGTTTTGGCCAAATGAATACTGGCCATCACCTTATCCACAATTTGTCTTCCTATATCTATTCTAACTTTAGGTTCTTTTAACAATACATTAGTATCTTTTTAAAAATATATTAGTAGTTATTCCAGATATTAGCTATTTATTATCATAAACTATTTTTGTTTTTTCTCTTCATAACCATAAACTTTAATTTTATCTTTTTGTAGTCATGAACTATTTTGCTTTTCTTTTATAATGACAAACTTTGATTTTATCTTTTCTAACAATGAACTATTTTTATTTTTCTCTTTATAGCCATGAACTACTTTTGACTTCTCAAATATATAGCAATGAACTATTTTTAATAAATTGCTATAGTGATAGGTCAAAAATAGTTTATAGCTATAAAAAGAAAAGTAAAAATAGTTCATGACTAGAAAAAGATAAAATCAAAGTTTTTGTCTATAAAAAGAAAACCAAAATAGTTTATGGTTAGAAAAAGATAAAATCAAAATTTATAACGATAAAGAAAAAACAAAAGTAGTTTATGTCTATAAATAACTAATATCTCATAGTTATCCCTTGATCAATCTTTGACTGGTTATACGTATTATCTATCGAATCTTTCCCTTTTTCGCATCTTGGTTTATGGGAGTGACTTGAATTTTGGTAAAACCAATCCAAGTAGACTTTGAGCGCTAGTTTGATTGAGGTAATCAAAACAAGGAGGAAATGTAAATTGTGACGTAAATGTTTACAAAGTTTATTTGCAAATGTGAATGAGGTGTAAATACGGATACTGAGCTATTTTCCTCCACATCAGCAAAATAACTCGTCTCAAAATGGAGAAATTGGGACATAAATGATATTTAAAAAAATCATGTTATCCTCTTATTATAAATTATTTTATTACAAATCTCTCATAATCTACCTCTTACATAATATATTTAACAAGCATAACTTCGTTTATTGTATATATTATTAAATTAAATATAATAAAAGATATTTATCTTTCACTTTCATCTAACTAAATAAAAAGGAAATTAAAGGAATATATTCCCTATAATACAAGTAATTAGTGTCATTCCCCTCCCCGTCCCCCTTAGCGAACCAAACTAGAGCTAGGGGTAGTTCGGAAGGAGTGATTCGGAGAGAAAAGGAGTTAAATCCTCTTGTTTGGGAGTATTTAAGGGAGAGAACACTACAAAAAAAATGGCAAAATTGCGGGGATTATTTTTCGGTTTTGCGGCAGTTTTAAATCCCTTCTAAGTGGTTTTGCGGCCATTTTCAAAATCACCGTAGATTGAAGGGCCGTTAAATGATTACGGCGGTTCCTTTTGTGCCGATTTCAACTGCCAGAAAAGAAGATTTTGGATTTTGTGAGGGAAAAAATAGCGGCGGTTTGTAACTGCCACAATCACTTGTAAATTTTTTAAAAATAAAAATATTTATATTTACGGCGGTTATAAACCACCGCAAGTATTTATAATATTTTATAAGAAGATACAAATTATTTATTACTGCGGTGGTTTTGAAATTATTTACAATATGAAAAAAAAGATTTATTTATATATTTATTATATTTAAAAAACATGAAAAATTATTTAATATTATGGGGGTTTGTAACCGTCGCAAATATTTATTGCATTCAAAAGATTTTTTTAATACTATTTAATATTTTTTTCGCTGCTATGAATTATAATATTGGTTTCACTGCTTTGAATTATGTGTATTATAAACCATTAACTAGAACAGAAAGAAGAATCCGATTTTAACAAAAGTCAATATTTCATTAATACATAAAGATAAGTGTAGCTAATAATTCATTAACATCACATAAAACATAAATAGTTAATCATTCATTCATCCATTACATAATTCTCTATGTATTTCTTTATAACTCGGTGCACTACCAGCTGGTGATCTTCTTACACTGGCGGATGAAGTTGTAGGAGAAACATCTTGTTCACTTCCTGCATCATTTGGATGCAAAGAGAAATAAACATAATAAATAGTTTTAGAATAAAAAACATAACTCTATTACACTTGAACCAAAAATACTACATGGAAGCTAATAAGTTTTTTAATTATTCAAGTAAAGGATAATCAATAGACTTTGTCCCCAAAGAATACAACAACTAAAACATACGAAAAAATAAAAATAAATAACTACATCAATTCATTGAACAGTTCACTAAACTATTCACAACAATTTTGAGCATTCTAAACGAGCATTTTAACATATTCATGAGTCTTAATATACCAATACAGTATCAAATGCAATCCAGCAAAAAACAAATAACAATCCAGCAAATTGCTTCAATTGTAAAGCAATCCAACAAAAAACAAAGTTCCAACTCTAAATCATACCAAAATATAAAGTTATCATACCCTTTAATCACCACCAACGCATGAAAGCAATAAGGACGAGTTCAGAATACATATGACAAACAAATGAAAGTAATATATAACATACCATGGTAGGTTTAGAACCTAAAACAAATACAAACTTTGCTAGAATTTCTCTTTCCTTTTTGAGTAGATAAGTTCTGAATGATCCATCATCACATTCATCTGGTAGTATGTTTCTGTGAGTGCATTACACTTTTCAGTGAATGCATTCACAATGGCATTACACTTTTCATTAACTACAACATCAATTTGTTGTTGTACTTGGGAAGAGCTTCCTCCAAAATCATTTGAGGAAACACTCAAGTTACTCAAATGATGTGCTGTGTGTTTGAACGCATTTGTAGGAGTAGCTCCTAAACTCAAACATCTCACTTTTCCAAGATGCTTCTTTCCTAACAACTTGCCAACCACATCATCCGAAGAAATGGGTTCATCTGTACTACTTTGACTTAGGCCCTCCCGAATCTTTTCCTAAAAAATCAAAATTAAGAAAGTGAATATTCATAAACCTTCTTAAATGAAGTGCAATTACAAATAGAACATGTATAAAACTTGTACATATTTCTTTGACCTTATCATTCACATAAGATCCATCTGGATTTGTGTGAGTTTCAAGGTAAAATGCCCCACATTCGGGTTTCATACTAGTATCAGCATACTATATAAGTAAAGGGATTATATAGAAGGCAAGTTCGATATATCAAATGAATAAAATAATAGAAAAAATTTTCCTCACAATTTCAACTCTTCTTCTTGAGTTAGACTTTGAGCCATCAGTATGCGGGACGGTAAGTTTCTTCCTAATGTTTGTGTTTCGTTTGCAAATAGCCTTATACCATAATTTTGTAAATTGTGTTAGAATCAAAATTTACAACAACAACAACAACAATAATAATAATGATAATAATAAATATGTAACAAAAATTAATACCTATGTCTCTGGTCTCAGACGTTAATAAACAAAGGTAGCTCACTGATCCCTAGAGATACTTGTTGGAACATTGTTAATAATAGCATCTCTACTTAAGGTGGGATCATAGATCTCATTCCATAGTTTAACTCTATGTGCAACCCACTTTTTCCCAATAGATTGGGAAACATAATGCCTTCCATTCACCTCTAAAGTTTTGAACATAACAAGGAAAAAAGCAATTTTTCTAACACCCAACAACATACATAAACATTTCTCATGGAGAAGCAAAAATATACATAGAAATTTCTCACAAAGAAAACTAACCTTTCATTTTTAGACAGATTTTGGAAGACTATAATTTTCATAAACAAGAAAGATTAGCAAAAGGGCTTCTAATTTCCCTCTTTGCATTTTTTTCTTTTCCTAAGTTAAGAGGGTTTCCCACTTAGCCAAAATAATGAGGGAGAAGGCGTGGGATTTGTAGGTTTTGTCTTTTTGGTTAGAATTGAGGTTTTGTCCTCTAGAGTTTTTGGTATTTTTAAATAAAAAAGTATATTTAGAAAAAAAAATTTTGAGATATAATTTTAGTGTCTATTTTTTTGTTTTTTGGACAAGTTTCTAAAATTTTTTAAAATATATGGGAAGGGATTTTTTTTTTTAAAAAAAATTTAATTTGGATAAAATAGGAAACACATACTTTTTAAAAAGGTATTTGAGACTTTACAATTTCCATCTGCCTCCTGTTTGTGTCATTTGCATGGAACTCTAAAATAAGTATTTAATTGTCAAAATTAGAAGTGAGGTGCTTAATTGACAATTGATTAAAACTACAGGGGTGTTTTGGATTTAATCCCCATTTTTTTTGTTTTGCAATATTCTCTTACCTTAATAAATATTTCTAAGATGACATTTTATAAAAGTATTATCATACACCTATCTATTACTACGCTTTCACAAAAGTGTAACTGAAACAATATCGCTATAGCTTTGTTTTCTGGCAGTGAGAGATCACTCATATAATTATTTTGTCTCTATAGAAACACTATTTCGTCTCTATCTCAAAATAAAATATACAAATTGCATTCTTCCAAAATTTTTCATATAATTCTTATTATGTATAATACTATTATTATAATTAATCAATTCAAAGAAAATTATCTATAACTATTACAATGAAAAAATATTAATGAATATTAAAGGTTTAGAGTATTTCTTTTCATAATTCAAATAAAAGTATGAGGATATTAGTTAAAGAAACTCTTTGTATATTATAACTGATCTCTTTAAGATTTATGTAATTTATATTACTTTAAATCTCTATCCAACCATCATATATAAAATACTATCACCTATAACTAAGTATGTCAAATTTTGTAAAGAGATGTTTGAATTTCATAGGTTACAAAGGGCCCTAAATCATGTCAGCTGTTCATTTGTATAATAGAAGCCTTCATAGGAAACTAGGTAGATATAGATACATTTTCCCATCAAGAAGCAACTAGATATTGGCCTTTATTGTTTGGACTCAAGTGCGACTCCATTTTGTCTACATTTGAACTAATATTAAGAGAAGAAATTCACCGTTAACGATTCGTCTCTATTTCATCAATGTTCTTGTGTAAATTAGGGGAAAGTGTGAGAGACTTGTGTTAATTGGAAAAATCGATATATCTATATAAATAAAGGAGAAGAGAACGAAAACAAATATTTTTAAAATAAGCATATGAATATTGCTTATATATCTATTAAAAAAGCAATATAAATTATATTGAAGAAATTATAATAAATAAATGAATAAATAAATTTTTTCCTAAAACATAGCAGGAGTTTGAACTGTCACAAAAATAAACCGCCGCAAAAGTACATCATTAACCGGCGGTTCCCAAAACCGCCGCAAAATGAAATATTTAGCGACGGTTTAGAACCACCGCAAATAAAAGCAATTAGCGGGGGTTTTGGAAACCGCCACAATTGTTGCCTTTTTTTTTTTTTTTTTTTGTGTAGTGGAAGGGGAAAGAAAGGAGAAGTGGAATGATTAAATCTCCCTTCTACTTCCCAAATTCTTTCTTTCCTCAAGTGGGATGAAAGGGAAAAAGAGTCGATGGATTCTTTTAAAATATTTTTAAAATACCCATTTTACTCCTAAACATAATAATAATTACACCATTTTTAGATACTATATTCTATCATCTTAAAGGTTAATTTTGTCAAAGAATATCTTTTCTTTCAGTTTTGTCCAAATTCCTAAATAAGAAAAATACACTTCTTTTCTCTTCTATCCAAAACTCACAAACAACATTTGAATAAATCACCTCATCTTATTTTCTCTTCTCTCCTCCTCTTCTCTTCTTTTCCCTTCTTTTCTCTTTCTCCTAAACTCCCAAATTGGGGAAGTGTTGAAGGTTGCACTCAACTTAGATATCTTTTAAAAATGTTTTTTTTTTCCTTTTTATGCTTTGAGACCCAAATTCCTCTCATAAACAATCTATCAATTACGAATTACAAAAGAAACTTTCCCTCCCAATGTTTCAAAAATAAAAACCAATCCAAGTTGAGCCTTGTTTTATGACAATAGTTCAAAACAAATGTTCTCAATTTGAACTACATGGAGGGATAGGGTATTGATCAATTATGACCTTCATTGACAATTTAAAATTAAATTCTTAAAGTTTTTTCATTCCATTAAAAGGTATTCTAACTAGAATTGTAAATTTACTTTGTTGGAGATATCACATCAGTATGTGATTCTCCTAGATTATCTTGGATTCTATAAGAGATTATTTGGTTAGAATCCTATATTGATTATAACTAGGATACTTTGTATTATGCTATTATTATAGCAGTATTCCTTATTAGTGGTTGCTTAGAATCCTATATTGATTAGGATTAGGATACTTTGTAGCCTATAAATAGTAGATCATAATGAATAAGAAATCAAGCAAGACAATCAATAGAAGCATTCAATATTATTCTTCTCTGCGTCCTAAATTTTTTAACATGGTATCAGAGCCAGAGCCAGTTTTGAAAAAGAAGAAGAAGAAAAAAAAATCTTTCACATCTATGATTTTATTCTCTTTTCATTCAGCTTGAACAATTCTTTTCGTTCAGTTTCGACAAGTTTTTTTTTAGGTTTCTAATATTTCTTCTAATTTGTTTCAATAAAAATTTAGGAGATTATATTTTTTTTATAAATCATATTCAAGTCAGGTAGCTTCATTGACAAATATTTGAAGCGCCTAAATTTAGAAATTGAAATCGGACATTGATGGTTGCTTTATCGAAAAAAAAAAAAACTCTAAAGCGACATCAAAAGAATTTTCGATGATGGATTACGGAAACCACTGCGACTGATGGAAGAAAACCACAGCGACTGCGACTGATGGAAGAAGATCACAACGACTGCGACTGATGGAAGAAGATCACAACGACTGCGACTGATGGAAGTACCACAGCGACAGCGATTGATGAAAAAAAACCACAGCGATAGCGATTGATGACAAAAACCACAGCGAGTGATGGTAAAGACCACAACGACAGATGGTGGAAGACTACCAGATGTGCAATTTGCACGATACAAAAAAAAAAAAATTTAAAAATTGTGGCAAGTTGGACATGCAATTTTTGCACGTTCCAACTTGAGGGAGGGTGTTGGAGATATCACATCAGTATGTGATTCTCCTAGATTATATTGGATTCTATAAGAGATTATTTGGTTAGACTCCTATATTGATTATAACTAGGATACTTTGTATTATGTTATTATTATAGCAGTATTCCTTATTAGTGGTGGGTTAGAATCCTATATTGATTAGGATTAGGATACTTTGTAGCCTATAAATAGTAGATCATAATGAATAAGAAATCAAGCAAGACAATCAATAGAAGCATTCAATATTATTCTTCTCTGCGTCCTAAATTTTTTAACATACTTCCATCAATTTTTAATGATAATAGAAGATTAAGTTTACTTATGCCGTAAAAAAAAATTTTGGAATCTTAATTGTCTATACCTCTGGTTTCGGAAAATTAATATTCAATTGTATCTAGTATTAATATGCCCCACTGAATTTTTGTTTGAGATCGATTAATGGACTACCCTATAATTGTAATCAACAATTAACTGTAGCTAAATGTTACCTAAAGGCGGCCATTGTAGGATCACTCAAAGGTGGGAAAACCTCAACAATTGCTGGCAAGTAATTCTAAGTTTCTAACCGGGTTTCACATCCAAACGAGTTTCACAGCCTTAAAATCATTGTCTCACATCATGTCCACATTCATATATCAATAGGATATTTTAGGAATTTTAGTTTAATATTAAAAGCATGGAAAAATATTCAGATTTTAAAAAATGATTTATCCAAAAGAACAAATTAAACTTTTGATTTAATTATTTCATTATTGAAATTAAAAGACATGAAACTTAATTGTTACTCACACATACTTTATGAGTTTTCTTTTTTCCCCTTAAATTATCCCAATAATTATTATCTTTTATTAACCGCTAATTATCATTAGCACACATTGATGCAATCATTTAAATTGAATAATTTCTCCATGTTCAGCCCCAAATAATTAGGGAGAAAAATATACTAATACCTACTATTGTCTTCTTTCCTGCGGGGCAACGCGTTATAGATCTGCTTGTCCCCTCAATTATGAACCAAAATTAGCGTTGCCAGCTCTTTCCATGGTTAGCTTCCTCAGATGCTTCTTTTTAATTATTCCATAATTATCGATAATAATTCCATACTTAGAATATATCTATCTCTATAATATACATTTTCTCTCCCTATATATACTCTCCATCTCCAACTCTCACCTCACTCATCACAAATAGAAACACAGAAATTAATAAAATTTTCTTCCCTTTCATACTTTCCCTTAGTGAGTATTCTTATATGATGCTGCGGCTTTCAATTCTAATGGCGCTTTTATTAGCTGCCTCGGCAGGAAACTTTCATAGGGACGTTGATGTTACGTGGGGGGATGGAAGAGCTAAGATAGAACAAGGTGGCCAACTTTTAACATTGTCTTTGGATAAATATTCAGGCTCTGGTTTTCAATCCAAGAATGAGTTTTTGTTTGGAAGATTTGATATGCAACTCAAACTTATTCCTGCCAATTCTGCTGGCACTGTTACCACTTTCTTTGTAAGTTTTTCATTATTAAATTTGACTTATAACATTTTTTTTTTTCTTTTGTTCCTTTATCAATGAATCCCACTTTAACTTATGGTATCAACAACAGAATAGCGTATACCTCCCCATTATAAATATTTGTGCTTTTCCCTTGTTAACCCATATGCATTCATTCAATTTTCAAATTCAAAATCTAAACATTTCAAACTTTTGTGTTCATATTTTAAAGAAAAAATAGCCAAAATGATCTTCAAAATTGGGGTCTTGACATAGTTTAATCTTCAAAATTTTTTTTTCAGCCATTAAAGTTTCTAATGATTTCACGTGCGTCTGTATTAGATACACGGTCACTTTCTGAGATGTTTTCTTGTCAAAATAACTCACGTAAACTTTACATGAGCTATTTTAAGGGCAAAAATACTTGGGTGAAGGCTTATGAGAAGTCCGAGAGAGCCATTTTGCCTGAAAAACATCTCAGAAAATGACTAGGTACATTTAATTTGAATGCGCGTAAAATTATTAGGTACCTTACTAGATAAAAAAGAATTAGGATGAAATCAAACAGAATTTGTAACTTTAAGGACTATTATGACCATTTTCTCTATTCCAAATTTAACAAGCAAGTTTTTAGTAATTTTTTTCCCATTATACTCTTCATTTCAAAACACAATCCAACCCCTCTCTCAATCGTTCTTTAATATAAAATTATAGTCGTTCTTTTATAGAAAAGTATATATATATATTAATAAAAAGGTAATATTAAAGAAGAAAATTTTAGTCTCTACAAAAAAGATCACATAAATTTCTATGTTTTTAAATAGTGATATTAATTTTGTTATCCGTGAAAAATAAAAAAATAAAAAAAAGGAGGAATATTTAGAATCTGATTTTGATGTATTTTTTGTGTAGTTATCATCACAAGGACCGGGACATGATGAGATAGATTTCGAGTTTCTAGGTAATGTTACAGGAGAACCATATACAGTCCATACCAACGTCTATTCCAAAGGCAAAGGCAATAAAGAACAACAATTTCATCTCTGGTTTGATCCCACAGCTGCCTTCCACACCTATTCCATCATTTGGAACGCCAAACGCATTATGTAATTCAGTCAATTTTTCCCTTATATTCTCTATATTATTTTTGTTTATCATATTTTATAATTATTTTTATCTTTTTTATTTTTCACATTATAGAAATAAAATATTATTTAATAAGTTCGAATTTTACCTTATAAAATTAAATAATATATAAAATTTTTATGCCAATAATCCAAAGTAAATGTCTGATTTCGCCTATATTATTTATCAACAGTTTCTTGGTGGACAACATTGCAATAAGGGTATACAACAACCACGAATCCATCGGAATCCCATTCCCAACAAGCCAACCAATGAGAGTTTACTGTAGTTTATGGAATGCCGATGACTGGGCAACTCAGGGCGGCCGAGTGAAGACCGATTGGACACATTCTCCTTTCACTGTTTATTACAAAAATCCCAACTTCAGGGGCAAAGCAACTTCAGGCTCAGGGGCAGTAGTAGAATCTTCAGAAGTGGAGACATGGCAAAATAGAGAACTTGATGGAAATGACAGAAATAGAATCAGATGGGTTCAGCAGAAACATATGGTTTATAACTATTGCAATGATGCTAATAGGTTTCCTGAGGGCATCTCTGCTGAATGCAAACGCTCAAGATTCTAAAAGAATGATTGCATAATGGCCAAGTTAAATTTTTTTCCCACTTTTGTTGTTGATTCAATTTGCTTAAATTCATTGATTTCTATTCTTTTTCCTACGTAAAATTTGTAAAATAGGAAGAGTGTTTTGTCTTTCCACAATAATAAAGTAATCTTATGTGACTTTTTAATACCTTTGGTCTCTCAATTTTTTAGTATAAGATGGTGTAATACTATCGCTCAACCTTACATAAATAACAATTGACTTAGATACAGTTGATCCCTCTGAGGCTTAGAGTTAAATGGATGACAGTGAATATCAACATTTTTAATGGTTCAGCTACTCTTTTGCAAATTCTATATTTAAAACTTGAGTTGATTATTGGTACTGCAGAGGAGTAATTTACATATGTTCTATCTTTACTGGTTCTTTCTATGAAAATTTGTCATTTTCGTGTCCATGACTCACTATACTCTCTGAGCGATGTATATGCTTAATTGATGTCAATTATTCAGTCTGGTCATCATTGTGCACATCCACTTTAACATGGTCAGATATGTGCCAAGGATGCTTTCTTCACTATATATATATATATATATATATTATATTATGTAATTGAGATCAATTCTGAGTCCCTAATTCTTACTAAAGAGTAACAAGATGTCTAGAAGTTTGAAGTTGTGGTGCCTCATTTGTGCTTCTAAATTGTTTAGAATTTTAATGGATCTTGTTGATTTTGGTAATGCCGTTTCTTATTGTAAAAAAACTGATAGCATTTTGGAATATTTAAATATTAATTTCCTAAAAATGCATGTTTTTGTGGATGTTTAATCAAAACTATAGATAAGAAACATTTTGAAATCGCACGATTATTTCGTTCACCAATGCAACGCCTTCAAATTACAGAATGTTATGATATTATTTGGGTTGCAAAACTCCAAATTCTCTCTTGCGCAGCTTTGTTGATCTTGAAAACCTGTAACTTGAGCTAGATGGAAAGGCCAGTGCAGAAGTTGGACAAAATAGTCTAATGGCTCTTTATGATTCAATATTCAGCCAGGTAAATGATATGGTTTGCGTAGCCCATGAAATTCTTTAGAAATAAACATTTATATCATATCAAGATAATCTCTAAGTTTCCTTCCGTATTAGCAAGAATGAGTTTTGACCTTTGCTGTTTTGTTTTTCTTTCTTCTTTGTCTTTTTCCTCTTTCTCGGCTAAAGCAGGGATTTTGTTTTGGCGAAATGTCACCATAGATCAGTTGTGGATTGGTGGTGGTGTGAAGGCTTAGATTCCATGGACGGTTTTTTTTTTATTAGTCCTGTTTTAGAATTTAGCTACTAAAGTAGTCAGTAATTTTTTTTTTTTTTATTCGTGAATGGGCCATAACGCACAACGGTTGTGTGTTATCTCTGGTAATAACGCGCAACCGGTACGCGTTATAAGTAATAACAAATATAATACAGCGCTAATCTTGTTTAGTGACGTGACGATGACGTGGCGACAAGGTGGCTGAAATGAGTGTTGAGGTGGGTGATAATGCACAATGGTTACACGTTATTGTCGTTGATAACGCATTGCCTTTATGTGTTATTTCTTTATAACGCACAAATGTCGTGCATTATCATGTTATAGAATTCTCCGCCTACCCTAGCCTCAGCTTACATTTCTTTTTCATTTTTCTTTCATCTTTCTTCTGTGCCGCCGCAACTTCCATTTCCCTTTCATTTTTCTTCTTTACTCTTCTGCGCCGCCACTCCCCATTCATTTCTCTTTCAGTAATTCAGTAGTATTTGGAGGCCGCCGCTGCTTTTTTTTTTTGTCATCTTCAACTCTCGATGCTGACGCCGCTGCTTATTTCACTCCACTATTTCCCGCCATTGCCGCCGCTTCTCTTTCCGACAAGATATGCCTCCTTCAATCTTCCTCTGCTTCTTTTCTTGTTCTTCTGTTTAATTGTATTTTCAAATTTTTTACAGTTTAAATTTCTCATCTTGCTTGTATTTTATAATTTTACAGTCAAAATATATCACAAATTCGACTGTATTATTGTTTATTTGAAAATTGTTGCTTATGGTTTTTGAATTACTTTCATGAATTTTATTTTGATTATTTTTAGGGTTTTATTTTTGTAATGGGGATTTAGCGTTTGATTTTTGTAAATGTGGATTTAGGGTTTTTGTAAATGTTATTGAATTTTATTTGGATAATTGATCAATTTTTTGTAGTTTATTTTTCTAGTTAGGGTTTTTATGATTTGCAATTTGTAAATTTGTGTATATTTTGATTATGGTATATTTTTGGGTTTTATTAGCTATTATATAATTTACTTTTGTTTTTTTTCATAAATCATGATTGTTTATTTTTTGTAAAATATTGCTAGCATGTTTATATTGTTCCATTAATTTCGGGTTTAAGTTTATGAAGACTTTTATTTTTTTTAAAAAAAAGATAAGGATAAACCCTAAACCCTAAACAATTTTTATGATTAAAACCCTAAAGGATGTACAATATAAAATATAGCATTTACATGATGAAATCTCTCAAACCCTAATAGTAAAATCCTAAACTTGGAATCTATAAACCCTAAACTATATGTCACAACATTTATATGATTAAAAATCTAAAATTCTAATGTTAAAATCTTAAACCGTAAAGCATAACCCTAAAATTGATATATTAAACATTAAACCCTAAAACTCTAAACATTTTTATTCTAAACCCTAAAACCCCAAACCATGAACATTTGAAATTGTGTACTAATAATTAACTTTAAATTTTGTAGTTAACGTTCTAAACCCTAAACCCTAAACTTTGAAAGTGTAATAATACATCACTACAACATTGGAATTCAAAAACGCTAAAACCCTAAACTATGAAATCGCAAACCTTAAAATAATTGAACCATAAACAACAAACTTTAAAAAGTTTGGAATTATATTTTATTCAATTACATGTTATTCAAAATTTTTTACTGTTATTTCTAAAATTGTGAATATTTAAATTTAGATATGTACCTTATAATTTAACATTTTATCCTCCAAACATGAACAAGGATCGGGGTAAGAAACAGGCACATGAACAAGGATTGGGATAAGAAACCGGGCACACAATTTCAGGGGGAAATGGATTATAGAAATCCGTATTCTCCCCCAAGATGTGGCAGATGTCGCATGCCGGGACATAATAGAAAAAAAAATTATAATAACCCTGGTTCAAGCAATGTATAAATTTATTTTCTTGAAAGTGTTGTAATAAAACAGGGTTTCTATTAATGAAATTTTTCTTTGAATTTATTCTAATTTCTACTTCATTTCTCTAAATCTTGATGGTAAAATTTACAATATCTTTATTATTACTTCTTCATATATATTTTTTAAATAGTTACAAGTTAAACATATTTTTTTTAAAACGGTTATAAATATTATCATAAGAAACACACCAAAATAAGTTAAATAATATAATACAGTCTTTTTAAATAAATTATATAACTATAAGTTTTGAAAAAAAATATAAAGAAATTTTGAGCTGTTAAAAAAATTTTTTTAAAAAAATGATGTGCAGATAACGCACAACGTTTGTGCGTTATTACTGGTATATAATGCACAGTGGTTGTGCGTTATACGCCACATCAACGGATTAAGTTGTAAAACTGAGATTAATTGATAGCGCACAGTGGTTGTTCGTTATCATTTGTAATAACGCACAACCACTATGCGTATGATTAGATTCCAGATAAAAAAATGTGCGACCTTTTTCGAAAACAAGGACTAAGAAAGGAAAAATCCAAATTAGTCATTATGCTCAATTAGGTTGAAGCTAACTTCCTTATGGCATGTGAGCCAAAATAAGTCTCCTTGCCATCGAAATGTATTGAACCCAAATGATTAAGCCGAAAGACTGTCTCCACCACAGAACATTACTCAAAAGCCATATGAAGCAAATAATACCTTGAGTTGATCAGAGCTTTAGCATACAATTTCACAAATAATTAAGACAATGAATCTAGAGCAAATCTACAAAAATGAAGTGAAAAGTTAAATTTCCATAACAATGTAAAAGAGTTTCATAGTAAACTACCTAAAGAAGAAAATAAATGCATAAGATAAATCATTCAATATTGTAAATCATCTTCCATTCGAAGGAGACCACCCATATATGGATGTATAAAGCCAGTACCAAGCCAACAGTAACCAATACCATTACTCCTCCAACCACCCACAAACTCAATCCATAACTGCCTACTAATTTGCCCCTCCTGTCAATGTAATGCGATATTCATGGAAATATTATGAAGAAGTTTCCTTGGGAAGCAAGAATATTTCTCTTATAAATAGAGGTATTGTTCATTACTTTTCTATTTTATTCTAAATTCCTTGCTATTACTCTGTTGGGTTGATCTAACTTAAGCATTGGAGGTGAAACAGGGGATCAGCTCTACTCTGGTGACTTTGTTTACCTTTGTGTAGGTTATGTTGTGGAGATCAGTAGCCAGAAAACCATTATCTGGTGCCTACCATGTTCCTTTTCATCAAATCTTAATTTTTAAACAACATAACTCACTTTTCTTATGACATCTGATACTTCACAGCCAAAGAATACTCCTCTCAAACCTCCCACTATTCAGCCAACAGTGATTCCAACTATTTCCACCCCATTGCTTATCCAACAAACAATGGGAGTTGGAATTCCATCTTTGTCACTTTCAGGGACTGGATCTATAATCATGGATTTACAACCAGACCAAATTATACAGATACAGACACTCTTAGCATCTTTGCAGGTGATGCTGGCATATCAAGCCAACACGTCTGTTCCTTCAACAATTCCTCATACGATCCCTACCACCACTCCTTCACAATTTACTTCCACTCAATTCCCGTAACCTTCTTTTCTTTCTAATTTCTCTTTTGGAGAGGGAACTTCCCATTAACAAGCATCACCAATACCCTCGACACAAACCATCCATGATTTGGTCAACCAAATACTCGCTCAAAGGACTCCTGCCCCTGCTTCAGAGTCATGTATATGGGATTTTTCATAGTGTAACTCGTTCTGCGAATCTTATGCTTATGCTAAAGTTCTTATGTTTCCCATTTAAAAACTTACAACGTACGATAGATCTAGCGACCCAAAAGAGCATATCACGCGATATGTTTCTCAGATGTATGTCTATAATGTGTCTGATAGTACTTGTTGTTGCATGTTCCCGAGTTCCTTAATGAGGAAAGTTTTGGCGTGGTACACTTATCTACCAACCAAATGTATTTGTTGTTTCATAGAATTTGGTGAAAAGTTCATTCAAAACTTCCTTTCCCAGTCAGTTTTTCAATCAACATCAGATTTCTAATTGAGTGTTTGTCAGAGACCCAATGCAAAGGTGAGAGACTTCACATTCCGTTTCAATCAAGATGCTCAAGAAACGAGACTATATCCAAGGATACAAATATGCATTGACCAATCAGGCTTTTTTTTTTTCGAAAATTAGCTGAATAGGAACTTGCAATATTTCCGATTTATTAGGAAGAATTCAGAGATCCATACATGCTTATGATTATGTTAGGCATAAAAGAGATTTGGACAATGAGGTCAAGGAATTGCACAATACAAAGAAATCTAAACAGTCGGATAGCAAACAAAAGCCTCCTGTTCATGGTCAATTGAGACCACGTAAAACAAATGCCCCTTCTCAAAGTTCCCCGGTCTGATGTTCTCCAGAAGGTCAATCTCTTGGAATCTTTGAAAAACTTGCTAAGATGGTTTCTCCTCCTAAAAAACGAAACAAAGTCAAATTTTCTCAATTCCACAAAGATCATGGGCATGACATTGAGCAGTGTAATGAATTGAAAAAATCAATTAACCATGTTATTTGGAACGGTAAATTAAAGGATTTCATCGATGATGTTTAAGCAAAAAAAGTTCTTCGAGATTGATAACACTAAGAAGCCTTGCATGATGATAAAAAAGGCAATAAAACTGATTCTTCTTCTTCAAAGTTAAAAGTGATTAATGTAATACAGGATGTCGGGCTTCCTTATTCCAAAAAGAGGAGTCGAGAAACTCATGGAAATGATCCCCTAGTCGTCACCATGGCTACAGATCAGTGAGTAGTCAAGTGCATTCTCATAAGGAAAAATTTCAGCAAGAACTTGGAATGATCTTAATCAAAGAAAATTTTTCCCGTAGTTATTTCATATAATTCTTTATGTATTTGAATATCTTCAAATGGCAAATACATTTATTAATACATGTCTTCTTATTGCCTTTAAGTGGATTTCCTTTTTACAAATCATGCATGATTCAACATAATTGCTTCTAAACTTCATAAAAGTTTTTCTAAAATTCTGTTAGCAACATATATTAATTAGGAACATTTCCCTGTTATTTTTTAGAAGTAACCGGGGCCTAATAAACATTGAATCATACTTCTTTTTCAAGATTAATCTCGCAGGATATCATAATTTCCCTAATTAATCTTCTGGTTTCACAATGTACATTCATATGTGCAAAACAAACAATTAGATATCATTAGTAGAATTTCACATCTATTTCAGAAAATCAAAATTTTTATGTCGTGTAGATTTGAATATTGGCCTATAAGCCATATTCCTAACTATTACATATTTTGCAAAAAACAAATATTAAATAATAATAATAATAATAATAATAATAATAATAATAATAATAATAATAATAATAATAATAATAATAATAATAATAATAATAATAATAATAATAATAAGGCCTTTGTCATTTTTTTTACCCATCACGAAGCCAACCCTGATAGGCCTAAAACTAACAAAGTTTGACAATCCCGATGTTTAGGATTGTAAACCCAAGAAATACCCCTACTCGACAGGGGGTCCGCTCTTTATAAAATATTAAAAAATACTTTTGGTCTTTACTCCAGAAGCACCATTGCTCTTTTCCTCTTTCAATCTTCCTCCTCCTTCTCGATAAGTACATCAAAAGTCAAGAAACGCCTGAAGTTGGGGGGAGCACCTGTGGGTGCGCTTAAAGGCTCTCTCAAACACATGTTCAAATAAGTAAATAGCCTCTTGTGGAGCAACTACATTCCTTGCAGTCTCCTTAAAATGGCCATGCCTGATGTCTAACTTATAGCACAGTTCATGCAAATCTAGTTCAAGTTGGAGAATGCCCCATCCCCCTATGGAGGCCCAGATAAACTTTTCTCATCGTTAGAAATTGTTCGAAGAAGAACATTCGATGGTACTTCAAGACTTGGTGGAGTGGAATGTTCAAATATTCCCGCTTCTCATAAAAAATGAGTCTGCAGAGTTTCAGCTCTGGACGTATTTGTCTAAAGAATATGGCCAACAAAGGAATGCAAGGCACTTCCGTTCCTTCCATGGCAGCAAAATGATGACTTATTTTTTTGTTAATGATGGAAATACCATTATTCAGAAGAGATATGAAAATGGGGTTTAACAAAAGAACTACAGTTTCACCTTATTTTTATAGAACTATAAGCATTAAAGAGTAGTATGACCCGAGAGAAGTATGAGAACGTGGAGATCTTCCAAGTACCGGTTATAAGGTCAATAGAACAGAAGATAGAAGAGGAGAACAATGAAATGGTAGTTTTGCTAGGGAAGAACTTTCAAGGTTGTACATTGGAATGCATTGGAAAGAGAAGATGTAGACCGAAGAGGTACCAAAATACTTCTAAGGGTCATGATGCACAAGAGAGAACCAAAAGAAGTAAGTGTGAAAGGCAAAAGGGGCTCAAATTCACTACCAGAAAACAGGGTTTTACCAACTGATTCGTGTTCGACCGGTAACTTTAGAACACACCGACAGATAAGTGACTGACTCACATTTGTCGGTAAATATGACGAAATTACCTATCGATTTGTAATTATAGAGTTACCCACCGATGATTCGGTCGGTAACTCAATCGGTAAAAAAAGGAATTTCTAGGTTACCAGAACCCTTTCCCCGTTCATTCTCTTTTAATCATCATCCCAAAACCCTTCCCTCACCAGTTTTTCCCCCCAACCGCGGCCCCCAGCTTTCACCTCACCTCCTCCAGTGACCTCCAGGAGCCGTCGCCGCTGCCACTGTCGTCATCCGTCGACCGCCAGGTATTTCTACTCTCTCTCTCTCTCTCTCTCTCTCTCTCTCTCTCTCTCTCTGTGTGTGTGTTTATTTATCTTCTTCTTCTTCTTTTTCTTTTCTCTTTATCTCTCACTCCCTCTTCTACCATGATGAAGCTTTCCGCTGTCGTTGTTGGAGGAACTCGCCATCGCTATCGAAATTGTAGGTATAGATTTTTTTTTTCTTGGATTTGTTTTGGTGGGACCTATATATTTGTTTTGAGAAATTGATTCTTAAAATTTTTTAGGAATTTGTGTGTTAATTTGATTTTGTGATGTTTTGCTATATACCCTTTCATTGTTATTCAAGTTCAATATGAGTATAAATGAGCAATACACTATGCTTCCTAGACTCTTTGCTTTGTTGAAAACTTTTTGTCCACAACCTTCGATTGTATTTGGATAGGACATCATTTGGTTTCTATACTTGTAGTCACAGATGTATTCTTACCATGAAAGGATCTTTTTACCTTTGAAATTATATATACTAGTTAATAGTATAACTACATGTGTATTTATACTTAAAGCTTAATTTCATATATATTATATTTCTTAAATCAAATAACTAAATTCTTTTCATTGGAATATTACTTTGGAATTTATTTACTAATTCATTCATTAGTTTCTATTTTATAGATAAGTCTAAAATTTAAAATAAAGGTGAGCATGTTGGTGGTTTGTTTTGCATATTCACTGAGTTCCTAGTTTGAAGCCAAAGTGGAAAAAAAGCTCGAGTTTAGCGTAGGGTTTTCCTTTTTTGAATTCAGAAATCAAATGATAACACCAGGTGAGAAATGACAGAAGTTGGAATTTAGAGTAGTTTTTTTCTTTTTGGAATTCATAAACTGTCCCCTGCCTTCTAAAATCTCGAAACAAAAAATTCTTATTTTCTATAAAAATAACACCATTGAGGATTGCTTGTCAAGTATTGAATGAGAAATTTTATACAGATATATGATATGTCCATATATAATAAGGCTTATTGATATATGTTGGGCCAATTCTTTATTTTTTCTGGTTTCCTTTAAAAATGATTTTTCGTTTTTAACCACATAAATAAGTGAAAAAGATTTTTAAAAAGGACGCTAAAATAAATTTTGTCATTCATACATTTTCACCTTCTCAATATGAAAACTTTGATTTTATGATCTTTTATTTACAACCATTAGAAAATATCTTTGGTGTAATAGTGTGACTATTTTTTTCTCTTCTGCAAACATTATTATGCATGCCTCACAAAATTTCCTTTTAAATGTCATAAAATTTAAAAAATTTATGTAAGTAATTGGGATTTTAATTGTTTGCCAAAAAATGAAAAGTAACTTTTTTTTTAATATGATTTTTGTTTTTCAGTTGAGTGCATTTGACACCATTTCTCTTTGCATCAAGATTCAAGAGATTCGATATTAGCTTATATAAAGGTAGAAGTGAATATTTGATTCTTTTAATCTATTTGTTCTTTTAATTAAAAATACTCTTATAATGATGATGGCATAGTGAGCTAGCAAATGAATATTGTTGTATTTATATAATTTGAGGGGATTTAAAAATACTTAAAAAAACGTATTTGCAACTTTTTGTTTTACATATATTTCATTCATAATTATTTTGTTGAATTACTTTAATCTTGAATGAACTTTTGTCTTTATGGGGGAGTCCAAACTCTTAAACTTTGTTGGATTTCGTTTTGTTTGTGTGGTTGTTGTCTGGTGTGGCCATTGTGCCTAGGAATTGTTTATTTTATAGGGGAAACTGTATCAAAATTTTTGTAAAATTTAAATTTTAAAGTCTTTGTTCTTAAACTCTTAAGTTTGGTTAATTAGTTTTGGAAAGTTTTGGGAAACATATTTGATGTGTGTTTGTAAAATACTGAAATGATTATAGAATTCTTTAACCTCTTAATCTATAAGTTTAAACATAAAATTCTTAATAAAACTCTTAAATTCTTAATCTCTAAAACATTTTAATTTTTTTTCTAATAAAGAAATGATTATAGAATTCATTAATCTCTTAATCTATAAGTTTAAGCATAAAACTGTTAAAATCTTAATTTCTAATGATTTGGAATACTCAAATAATTAAAGAAGCGTTTAGAATCTTAAACATAAAACTCTTTAAATATAAATATTTCACAAAACACATATAAACACCTTAAATGTAAGATTCTTTCGACAAAGTAGGAGGTGTACTTGCTATAACTAAAAATAGTTGTTGATACCTGATCACACAGTTGTGAAGTGTGAAACTTTGTTATTAGTCCTATTTTGCTTCCATTTTTTTATTATCATAAACTGTTTTAACATGAAAGAGTTGGAAATTGGTTAGATATACCATCTTTGTTATTATAATGGAGTAAGGAATATTTTCTATGGTCAAGCATGTATTATAGCAATTAGCTGATCCTTAGTTAATATAATGTATTCTGTAGAAGTTATTCATACGTATTATTTAAGGAACAAGGCTTTTGTCACCCTATTCTTGTAAATTATTAGAATTGATGATTTAAGGTAACAAATTTTTGTTATGCTTAGCTTGAAACTAATGATAATGAAACTAAAATGAGAAGGCCTCCTTAAACTTGAAATTCAGTGCTAATAATACTTGTATTGTTAGAGAATATTCAATGGCCTTGCAAATTATGTCAATTTTTTGGGTTCGTTTCTCTTACGTTTCCAATCTATTTGCTTGATGGTCCTATACTGTTGGCCCTTTCGACTACCTTCACTCTATTTTCATTCTGTTTTAGCCCATTTCTTTTTCCTTATGATGTTTAAAACCTTGGTGGGCCTCTGAAGTGTGAAGCTGGGCTGGCAGGGTTATGATGCCGGGCGGGTCGGGCAGGTGACATAGCTATATATACTTATTTTACTCTCAACCTACCCGACCTCACATTCTCTCATTCTCTCATTCTGCTGAGTCCGCCGCTGCCTCTCTCTTTTCTGACCTTGTGTCTTCCTCTCTCTTCTCTCGATCAGTCTTCCTGTTCATTTTCTATGCGACCCTTCGGGACTCCCATTGCTTGTCTGTGCCGGCTAACCCTTCGGTTACCGCGTGTGCATGACTGCAGTGAGAGGAAAGGGGCGTCTTGTGGTGAGAGAGGGTTTGAGAGTATCGGTTCGTTGAGGCCACCGGTTGCTGAGGGAATCGTTCTGTTCTTCACCGGAAGAGCACTTTGGGTCAGTCCTCTGCCGCGGACGGTGAGACCGAACTCGCTGCGCTCGTTCTGCTCTGACGGTTGGCGTCCTTTCCGAGATCTGAAGGATCTCGAGGTAAAGATTCTATCTTTTATTCGTATATTTACTGTTAACTTGTTTTCTGTTCACTGCCTGTCTCCAAGTCTGGCTGGAAGTCGAGGAAGACGAAGGAATCCTTTTGTAATAGAATAGGAGTGTTCTGTCTTTCAATTTTGCTTCCTAATTCAAGGCTTGTAATAGTGAATAGAATCTGTAATAGTAAATAGGCTTTCTGTTATTGTGTTTGGTGGTCGGCAAATCATAATAGTGGTATCAGAGCCACGGTTGACGGAGCAACCGTCCGGCTACCACTTGAGTTCAGATCCATGTGAACTCGGAAAAGGGAAGACTCGAAACCTTTCTCTTCTCTGTTTTCTGTTTCTGTTTGGTATGATTAACTGTTGTGATCATTTTTCTGTTTAAACTGTCCCTGCTGTCTGCTGTTGCTAAATCTGCTGTGCTTAAATTCTGGTTTTCTGTTCATTATTATAACTGCAGTATTTCTGGTTGCTTGTTGGTGTTCTGTTTACAGTTTTTTTTTTTAAATTAAAAACCCAAGCCTGGCTGGAGTCCAAGAGACCACCAGTATCTGTGTCTTGGAGATTTTTGTTATCTGTTACAAACACTGCATCAATTTTGATTAATTCTGTACTGTGGTTGTTTAGTGTTATTTTTCGCTGTTTCTGTGCACTGGATTTCTGTTTCTGTTTCGGTTAAATCTCGTGTTCATCCGCGTTGTTTTTGGTAATAAAACTCTACTGCGTTTACTGAACTGTGTCGTTTTTCATTAAAAGCAAAATCCGGGTTTTTATTTGTGTGACAAAAACTTCCTTTTTCAAATCTCTCATTTGTCTCGCCATCGATTACTCCTATTTGCCATATAATCATGTCTGTTCAAAAGATTGAAACTGACAAGTTTGATGGCAAATCCGATTTTGTAATGCGGCGTAGAAAAATGAAAGCAGTTTTAGTCCAAAATAAAATAGCACACGCAATCTGTAGCCCCGAAAAGTATCCAGAATCTTGGAAGGGCGAAGCGCTTTCTGAAAAACTTGGTGATGCACACAGTTCTCTCACCTTGCATTTAACCGATAACATTTTGCGAGAGATAGACGAAAAAGATAACGCTTTTGAGATATGGACAAAACTAGAAAAATTGTATTTGGGAAAATCTTTATCCAACAAGATTTATTTAAAAGAACAGCTGTTTGGTTTCAAAATGAGCGGGTCAAAATCTCTTTCAGAATACATCGACGATTTAAACAAAATAGTTTTGGAATTACAAAACGTCGGTGAAAAGATTTCTGATGAAAACGTTGCTGTGATTTTACTAAATTCCTTGCCTGAATCTTTCAATGACGTTAAGTCTGCTATTAAGTATGGTAGAGATGACTTGACTCTTGCTGATGTGAAAAACGCTTTAAAATCAAAAGACCTTGATTTAAGGAAAGAAAATAAATCCAACGGGGAGAACCTTTACGTGAGAGGGAGGGTTGAACGGAGAGAACCTCTTATTCACCGCTCTAAAAGTAAAAGGAGGTCGAAATCACGAGATAAGAAAGTGAAGTGTTTTTACTGTGGCAAGGAAGGTCATACGAAAACTAAATGTTTTAAAAGGATAAAAGAGGAAAAACAACGTAAACAAGGTAAAGGAAGTGATAAAAATGACAAAACTCACGATTTTGAATTAGATGGTAATTCAATGTACTCTGAAGTTTTGTGTGTATCCTCTTCCCTTTCCCCTGTTTCTGATCACTGGATCCTCGATTCAGGATGCACTTTTCATATGACACCAAATAAACATTGGTTTTCAGATTTTGAACCTCTTGAACATGGAAAAGTCTTCATGGGCAATAATCATATTTGTGAAATAAAAGGAATTGGAAATGTCTTTATAAAAATGCATGATGGAGTGACCAGAAAACTAACCGAGGTGAGATATGTGCCCGACCTCGTCGGAATCTAATCTCCCTTGGTGTTTTTGACACAAATGGTTTTTCATACAAATCCGAAAATGGCATCATGAAAGTTTGCAAAGGAGCACTGGTGATGCTCAAAGGTTTTAAAAGGGATGGTCTTTACCATTTGATCGGAAAAACTATTTGCGAAGCATCTGCATTAGTTTCCAAAACCGTTCCTAAAAAGACTCTGTTGTGGCACCGTCGTATTGGCCACATCAGTGAAAAAGGTCTTCATTGTCTTAACAAACAAAATGTTTTAGGTGTTGACAAGATTGAATCTTTGGATTTTTGTGACCACTGTGTTCTTGGAAAACAGCATAAAGCTAGTTTTTTAGTAGGCACACACAAGTCCACTTCTGTCCTTGAGTATGTGCACTGTGATTTGTGGGGGCCCGAAAAGGTCCCAACTTATGGTGGGAATGTTTATTTCTTATCTGTTGTTGATGATTTCTCTAGGCATGTTTGGGTTTTTCTGTTAAAATCGAAAGATCAAACTTTTGAACAGCCATAAATTTCAAAACTCCCTTAGAGTTGTGGTCCGGAGAAAAACCAAACCTGTCAAACCTTAGAGTGTTTGGGTATGCTGCATTTGCACATCAAAAAGAGGGTAAGTTAGACCCTAGGTCAAGGAAGGGAGTGTTTTTAGGATACCCTAGTGGGGTGAAGGGGTACAAAGTTTGGCTCAAAGGTGAGCCGGGGGTGAGGTTTGTTGTGAGTAGGGATGTGGTCTTTAATGAACTAGAAATGTCTTGCCTAAAGGTTGAAACCAATCCTGATAGCCCTAGTGACATTCCAGTAGATGGGAATATTCCTGTGGAGGTGGAGGACACCTCCGAACCTTCACAACCTCACGACCAACCCAAAACCAGTGGAGAGTCGAATATACCGACCAGTCAGCAGCCGGAAACCAACACGCCTGATTATGAAAATTCGGATGAGGATGGTGAGGATCATCCCGAGGCTCAAGACCAAGCCCTAAGAGACTACCAGCTGTCTAGAGATAGGGTTAGGAGAGAGACGAGATAACCCGCTATGTATGGATATTCCTACATCGTCTCATATGCATTTGCTGTTGCATCATATATTGAAGAAAAAGAACCTTTGTGTTTTTCTGATGTGTTAAAGAGTCCTAACCGTTCTTTGTGGTTGCATGCTATTGAAGAGGAAATGTCCTCACTTAATAAAAACAAAACCTGGATTCTTGTTCAAAAACCCTCAAAGCAAAAATTAATTGATTGCAAATGGATTTTTAAAATCAAAGAGTCATAATCTGCCAATGAACCCCCAAGGTTCAAGGCTAGGCTAGTTGCAAAAGGTTTTTCTCAAGTTGAGGGCATCGATTTCAATGAAATATTTTCTCCTGTTGTTAAGTATAAAACAATTAGGATAATGCTTGCAATTGTTGCTTTTTATGATCTTGATTTGGAACAACTTGATGTGAAAACTGCATTTTTGCATGGGGAACTTGAGGAGACTATTTACATGCGTCAACCACTAAGTTTTGAGGAAAAGGGTAAGGAAAACATGGCATGTTTGTTGAAAAGGTCCTTATATGGACTTAAACAATCACCTAGGCAATGGTATAAATGCTTTGACTTTTTTATGCTTAAAGCTGGTTTTGTTAAAAGCAATTATGATAGCTGTTTATATTCCTTTGGTGATAATGTTGAAACTGCTATTTATCTTTTGCTCTATGTGGATGATATGTTAATTGCTAGTAAACATAGAGATAAGATTACTCACCTGAAATCCTTGCTGAAGTCTGAATTTAATATGAAGGACTTAGGTTCAGCATCTAGAATCCTTGGGATGAACATCAGTAGGAATAGAGCTGATAGGTCTTTATTCATATCCCAAAAATCCTTCTTGCAGAAAATTGTTTCCAAATTTTCGATGCATTTATGCAAACCAGTTTGTACACCACTTGCGAGCCATTTCAAGCTTTCCGAGAAAACTTGCCCCAAAACTCATAGAGAAAAGAACGACATGGCCCATATACCTTATAGAATGGCTATAGGGTCCATCATGTATTCTATGATATCCACCCGTCCTGATATTGCTTATCCCATAAGCTTTCTTAGCCGATTCATGTCAAACCCGGGTAGGGATCATTGGGTAGCTCTTAAGTGGTTGTTGCGTTATATTAATGGGACAATTGATATGGGTCTTCTTTATCATAATTGGTCTGATAATTTTGAACTGGTTGGATATGTGGATTCTGACTTTGCAGGTGATAAGGATGGTAGGAAATCTACCTCTTCTTATTTCTTTACTTTAGCAGGTAATTGCATATCGTGAAAATCTCAGTTACAGCCTGTGGTCGCCTTGTCGACTACGGAGGCTGAATACATTGCTGCCACTGAGGAAATTAAGTAAGCCATCTGGCTTCAAGGCTTACTATCTGAATTGCATGTTTTAAATTCTAAAGCTGTGATTTATACGGATAGTCAGAGTTGTCTTCACTTGTGTAAAAATCCTGTTTATCATGAAAGAACTAAACACATAGATGTTAAGTATTATTTCATAAGGGAAAAGGTTTCAAGTGGCTTAGTTAATATTGAGAAAATTAGTACTAATGATAATCCTGCTGATTTTGGTACTAAAATTGTGACAACTGACAAGTTTTCTTTGTGCAGGGACCTCCTTCATATCGATGAAGAATGACTCCTTTGAGTCACTGTTGGCTAAAATAAATGAAAATAAGTTCAAGGTGGAGTTTGTTGGCCCTTTGGGCTACCTTCACTCTATTTTCATTCTGTTTTGGCCCATTTCTTTTTCCCTATGATGTTTAAAACCTTGGTGGGCCTCTGAAGTGTGAAGCTGGGCTGGCAGGGTTATGATGCAGGGCGGGCCGGGTTCAACCCGGCCCGCCCGGCCCGCCCAGGTGACATAGCTATATATACATATTTTACTCTCAGCCTACCCGACCTCACATTCTCTCATTCTGTTGAGTTCGCCGCTGCCTCTCTCTTTTCTCTAACCTTGTGTCTTCCTCTCTCTTTTCTCGATCAGTCTTCCTATTCGTTTTCTGTGCGACCCTTCGGGATCCCATTGCTTGTCTGTGCCGGCTAACCCTTTGGTTACCGCGTGTGCATGACTGCAGTGAGAGGAAAGGGGCGTCTTGTGGTGAGAGAGGGTTTGAGAGTATCGGTTCGTTGAGGCCACCGGTTGCTGAGGGAATCGTTCTGTTCTTCACCGGAAGAGCACTTTGGGTCAGTCCTCTGCTGCGGACGGTGAGACCGAACTCGCTGCACTCGTTCGGCTCCGATGGTTGGCGTCCTTTCCGAGATCTGAAGGATCTCGAGGTAAAGGTTCTATCTTTTATTCGTATATTTACTGTTAACTTGTTTTCTGTTCACTGCCTGTCTCTAAGTCTGGCTGGAAGTCGAGGAAGACGAAGGAATCCTTTTGTAATAGAATAGGAGTGTTCTGTCTTTCAATTTTGCTTCCTGATTCAAGGCTTGTAATAGTGAATAGAATCTGTAATAGTAAATAGGCTTTCTGTTATTGTGTTTGGTGGCCGGAAAATCATAACATATACCTCTGGATATTTCTATCCCACACTTGATGTTATGTGAGAAGGTTGCATTCAATGAATTGGCACACTTGGTGAGCGAATTACTTTCTATATCATATAAAGGACAAGAAAACATACTTTTTTCTAGTGGTGATGACAGTGTGGAACCATATCTTGCTTCTGAACTGCCACTTGTTTTCTTCAGAGCATAATTCTTTTATTTGATGTATGTAAGCAAATAAATGTCTTGGGGTAGAGAAAGATACTAGTCTACCTCAGAGGATCGAAGCAAGTAGAAGCAGGAGCAGATGATGCTTATTGATGACTTTGGCTCTTGCAAATACAGAAATTCAACAGGTTTTTCTAGCGCTTGAGATATTGTGTTATGATATTTGATGAATTGTTTACTATCATATCCCGGGGTTGGAAAACAGATGATCACCGTCGAAGATATTATCTGTTGTGGATGTCTTTATAATATGATATTACAAACTTAATCGGAATTTATATAGAAACTGTAATTAAGAGAAAAATCCCCTTAAATTCTTGACTAATTTAATTTTTGCATGTGCGAATGTGTTGAAGTTTCCAATGAAAGATCAATCTTTTACTGATTTGGGGAATATTGGTAGTGGCATTTGGCAATCAGCGCTATGGAAATGGACATTGTCATTGTTAAAAATTTCGAAACATAATACCGAAAGTCATTATACTATGAATATAACTACCATCCTGTTCATGTTTCCCTAAAAAGACAAAAAGTTAATATTTTTGTAATCTTCTTTATGTTTCTTTGGTTTTCATTAATTAATTAATGGCACTATGTTCATATTAATTAATTAATGGGTTGATTGGTTTATTTCTCTATCTCCCTATTAAAGGGACTTTATATAATTTTTTTAATCGAGTTCTCTCACTGGAGTTCTAATCAACATGATATATATAGGTAATTAACAGTTAATTAAAACCCTTCTTGTAGCTCTCTCTTTCACTCTCAAGTATTAATGGTTAACTCACTCTCAAGTATTAATGGTTAACTATGTATCTTTAGAAATTTTTAGGCATGAGTATGGGTTCTTGAGGTAAAACTTCTTTAGGGTGTTAAGGATTTTGAATTTTTATTTGGTTAATATTATGGAGCATCGAGAAGGGGTCAGTGGCCACTTTGTAGATTCTTTTAGATTTTCACTAATCTCATATTTTCAATACTTTGCATTTTCTTATACATTTTCTTATATGTTTTTAAGTAAGTTGACCAATGCTTTTTCTTATGTAAGATTGCTTTAGGAGAAAGACAGTTTCAATTTTAAGTTGTGCAATGATAATTTGTAACGTGAGAGAGATAGTGAGAAATTAGACTTAAAAATTTGAGGTAAGATATTCTTAAAATTCTTGATTGAATGCAAACATTATAGCTGAAAATTTTGTCAAAGAAAAATTTTCCGTGATTTATCAAGTTTAAATTTTTGGGGATTTATTATGAAACATTATATATCTTTAGTTTTAGTTATTTACATCATCATGAACATGCTTTCTTATTTTTCTTTTTGAGCAAGCATTAAATTTAAGAATAAGAGATTTGATCTTTTTTATACATTAAGAGAAAAGAACGTGGTTCGATCATATGCCTTTTTTTACTTTTTTTTTTTTGTTTTAGTAAGAAATGTTTTTATCAATATCTTGCACAAATATTAATGAGATAATGATAATTAAATCTTTAAAGTAATATTCAAATATTAAATATGAGTTGTAAGCCACCTAAATTGCTATATATGAACTAAAAAGACCATAAAATCTCATCTTCCTTGAGAACAATATTAAAAGAATATTACAAAGTATTTAGTTTTTCATAGAAAAAAAAAAAAGTGAAGTGATGTACCTAACGTGCAGTATAGAAGATTGTATTTTCACTTTATTTTTTCAATCAAGCTAGTCCTCATGTATCATTCAAGAGTTTTGATGGTTCTACTAAACCTGTAGCCACCAGATATTTAGTGAGCTCGAATCTAAATAAGCTAGTGGGATGTCATGAATTAGGGCCTAATTTTGTTGAGGTCAACGTACAAGTTGCACTTGTTAGAGAAGAATATTTTATTATACTTTTCTCCATTTTGTAAACTATTAGTGATGCTCTTAGAGTTTGTATTGCTTGACCAAGAAAGCTGGTACGAAATACTAAGTATTTTAAAGGTATAATATGTTTCATTTTCTATTCTCAAAATAATAATTTCTTTTGAATGTAGGTAGTAAGTGTTGCACTAAAGGCTTGCTATGCTAGTAACTTTCAAGAGAGCTGATTTTTATATTTATTTATATATTTTGTTCAAATTTAGACTTATAGACAAATATTTTTTATCCTTCCCGTAGCATTATCATTTGAATATTTATGATAGTATGAATTTATTCTTGGAAAATGGATATTTAACTATGTATTTCAATAGTGGATTAAATTTAATATTACATATTGTTTTCTTGTGTTATAGAGAACTGTTGTATTGTGCATGTACTAATTTTTAAATTATATTCATAGTATTTACATTTGTATTATCAATTGAACTATTTTTATTGACCTTTTTTGTTATACGTATGTATAATTACTATATAAAACAAATCTCGTTAATTTAAGGATCAGTAACTTTTTCGTGTTATAACAAATTACAGTAATGTATGGCAATAAAGAACAAATAAAAGCATTAATCAGTGTCCGGAAAACTTATATTCTTGACTTCTAGCATGTCGCAATATAAACAGTATCCGTCATTTGTAAATGATGTGATATGTATGTATTAAGCATTTGAGAGTGTGTTATTATATACTGCTATCATGACATTTACATATGCCAAGTACACAAGTATAGTAGCATTTTGTACATGTCATAAATTATTTAAAATTTTAGACCATTATGTTTGTTTTGTGACTTAAACAGCTGCGCTAAAATGTTGAAGTACATAATACATAAATGTCAACAATTGGATGTTTACTGACATAGATTGTGACTGTAAATAGAGTGGGTCTATATTTGTTTTTAAGGAGTAAGGTTTAAATTTTATACCCACGGACTCATACCTGTACCTATATAGATTCCATTAAATAGTCTGGATAGGGTATGGTAATACCCAGACCCGTATATCTGTATACCCGTTATAATAAAATAATATATATTTATATATATTATATTATTTTATATTATCTATTATATTATTTTATATTTTTTTACATTTTATACTGCCAGTGAGTAGTAGCAGGCCTAAGTGTACTCCTCGTTTGCTTCCCTCTCCTTAGACCCATACATCGCAGTTGAACACCTTTATTTGCTTTCTACGACCCACATTATTTTCACATTACAAATGTCAACTGCGACACTCCAACCCCCTCAAACACCCCCAAGAAAAAAGAAGAATTAATAACACTGCTCAATGTGATCCAGAAAAGAAGACAGAAAATACGCGATATCAATCCTTTAAAAAGAATAATGACTACTTAAAAAAATAGAAAAATAACATATGGGTATATAACATATGGGTATAAGTATAGCCATACCCTACCTTGGACCCTAGAGGGTCGTGTCTATGTTCATAAATTTAATACCTGAAGGGTATGGGTCTGGACCAAAGTCCATATTTCATTATACGGGTCTGGATCTGAACCAAGGAATACCGTACCCGTCTGGTACAAGGAGAGGGAAAGAGGGGATTGGGGTGGGGTGTGCGGAAAAGAGGTTTTATTTAGAGGAGGGGGTGGGAATGGGATGTGTGTGAAAGAAGGGTTTTTGTTAGGGAAGAGGGAAGGTGTGTGCAGGAATGAGGGGTTTTATTTTGCTAGTGGCTAGGGGGAGGGGAGGGAGTAGGGGTGTAAACGGGTCTAGAATGGGTATGGTACTCCCTGTACCAGATCCAGACCTTATAGTGAAACATGCACCCAGATCCAAACCTTTTGGGTATGAAATTTATGGACCCAGACTCTACTCTCCAGGGTATAGGGTAAGGTATGGGTATACCTGCACCCATATGTTATTTTTCTATTTTTTCCCTGTTAAACAAAAATATATATAAAGCCATTATTACTCTATTGTTTTTAGCCTTGGATTTGAATGGGCATTTTATTTTAACTTGCAAATTTTATTACAGTAGAAAAATTGCTCCTCATGTTCTGTTCTAAGTCCCAAATTTGGCAATAGATATATGCACAAAACATGAACTAGAATTTTGAATTCAATACTAGTTATAAAGCCAAATAAACGAGCAGTTGGCCTTAGCTTTTGTGATGAAGAAAAGTTGGGTAAAATCTCATCAATAAATTCCAGACCTCAGAATAGCGAACTATTAAGCAGGAAGAGAGAGAGGGAGAGCAGCCAGTGAAGACCACAGAAAGAAAAGAAAAAATGAATGAGCTGAGAAGAGACTGAAGAGTGAGAAGGAGAGAAATTATGTAATGAGTTATGTATTAATAAAAAAATATAAAAATAACATAATATATAAAAATATATTATTATTTTATTATAACAGATATACGGGTAAACAAGTATGGATATCATCATATCCTACCAAGAACCATTTACTAGAATCTATACGGCTACGAGTATAAAATTTAAACCTTACCCGTTATGAACGGGTATAGACCTGCTCCGTTTACAGTCCTAGAGAGGGTGGATCTTTTTTCTTTTTTTTTTCGAGGGGGAGGGGGGTAAGAGGAGGGGGAGTGGCAGGGGGCAGGGGCATTGGAAAAAGAGGGTGGTTTCTTTTTTGGGGAGGGTCGATAGTGGGGTGTGTGTGGGAAAGAATGGTTTTCTTGATATCAAAGGTGAAATTCTTCACCCCCATCAGACTGCTCGATGTCATAAATCATGGTGACCCCTATGTAAAAGAATGATTTTTTCTTTTGGGTAAAAGGGAAGGTTAGGTGAGGAAGAATGTTCCATACGAGGAGGTTGAATAAATAAAAAAAATGTTTTCATTTTTATAATATATAGTATTTTTAATTAAATAATTTTTTATTTTTAAAAATAGAATATTATATATAATTTTTTATTACAAAAATTTTACTATCGTGCATTGCACGATGTTGTTGACTAGTGTGTATATATATACAATATACTATATTTGAATACTAAATTCCTTCTCTCTCTACCCCTAAAGCATTCCATAATCTATCCTCAATTTCTCATATTTCTTTTTTTTTTATTAATTACAAAATATTACAATGGTTAACCTAAATTTAACTTTCAAAATTTTAAAGTACTGCTGACCTCTTCCTAATACCTTTCAAAAACTCTTCCACGATCTCCCACAACCATATCAATTTTCCATCCCACCAATCATCATAATATTGTGGTTCTTATTTCTAAACATCATGTGCATTTTTCTCTTATCCATTATTTTTTTTAACCTTTTTCATTCTACCAAAAGTTTTACAAGCAAAAGATACGATATTATCATTATTGTCTGTTAGTCTCTAACTTTCGACTTGTGCAATATCATGTTTAAGCTTCTGAAATCGGCAATATCACGTTTCGACTTTTCCTCACGCTTACAAGAGGTAAAATGATCTATATTCTATATTCTCTTTACCAAATTTATTTGATCATCAATTTAAAATTGTCACCATTTTAATACTGCATTAATTGAGATATTTGATAATCCATTTTAATACTCCATTTTAATATTTGATCATCTATTTTAGTACTTGAGGACTTTGGCACATTATTGTTTCATTCAATTTAGCAATTTCTATTTAAGTTCAAATGATGAAATAATGAAAGAACCCTCTTGCATTTCTTTAGCTTGGGTTTATAATGTGAAATATATAATACCTTCAAAGTTTGGAAGATTATGAAGAACTTTTATTTCTGGATAGCTTTCTGAATTTTGCATTTTTAAAACCTTGATTTTTAGTCATTTCCCAACTAATTAAAATACTTTTTATTAAGACATTTAACATGTTCTAAATTTTTTTTAATAATTGTGCTTAATTAAGCAATATATACTTTCAAGTAGTTTTATATAGATGGTAAAACTTGAATGAAACTAAAGGTAGTCAATAATCATGTATTTAGGTTAGGTTTGTAAGCTTTTAGGAATATAACTTCATCAATAAACTTTTATTAATGTGGAGAATTTGCAAAAACTATATGGAGAGAATCCATTTATGTCTTTTAGTAATCAACTTTCATGAAATATTAAGAAACTCTTAATATTAATGAATAAAAACCAACTTTAATTAATGAAGAAAATTTGCAAAAACTATATTGGAGGGAATCCACTTTATATCCTTGAAAACAAGCAGTCAATAATAGAAGAAGTGGCAATATGCTCTATGACATGTATTTGATGTAGTGTTTAGTTCGAAAAAGTGATTTTTTTTTTATTTTGTGAAAATTAAATTTGGAATACATAGACGAAAAAGGACAAAGAGAACTTTTTTTTCTAATAAAAGGGTATCCAAATACTTCTTTGTATTAGGATAAAATTAAAATACTACAACTCAAATATTGGCTCTCTTTCACTGTAGCCTCATTGTTTTCTATTAATACTTTTTAATTAAATGGTTACTCTCTCTCTCTCTCTCTCTCTCTCTCTCTCTCTCTCTCTCTCTCTCTCTCTCTCTCTCTCTCTCTCTCTCTCTCTCTCTCTCTCTCTCTCTCTCTCATCAAAATGGCCATGTTATCACAATACCAATGCCATGACATGAGTTCTTCAAATCCATAGCGTTTATATATATATATTTTAAAACATGTTCGTTTAATCTAAAATTGCTTATACAACAGAAATTAGATGCATACTATAAATCTATCTCAAACTTTGCTTTACTTCTTTTCATCACCCTAAAATGTATTTCATGATCTCACATCAATTGTGTTCTTCCATATTTGTTAAAAGTACCTATTTTCTTCTCTCCCTACACTTAAAAGCCTTGAAGATTTCACCATTATCCTTATCTTTCAAGCTTTCGATTTTAGCAAGTTAAAAAAATATTATTTGTGCAGATTAAATCTTTACATGTTCAATTTCAAACATTTTTAAGGCACCTAAAGATTAGGCATGCACTTACCCATGTAAATAGTGGTTTTTGGTTTTTCTATTTTTCCAACTAGGTAATTAAGTAGGGTCTTTCAAATTACAATTTTGAATTCATTTATCTTCTTTACAATTTTTTATGGTAGAAAGGGGAAGGAGGATTTATATTGCATGTTGTCTTTCTTCTTATAGGATTTCTTTATGAATTTTTTTCATGGTGCATGAAAATTTGCTCATCATTATGTAAAAAATCAACCAAATTTACAAGTTCTTAGATCGGAGAATGACATCCAAACATTAAATAAAAAAAAGTAACAAAAAATTATAAAATGAGTTATGAGTATAATTTGTAAAGGAGAGGCTGAATGCTTTTCACATTTTATGTATATATAAATGAAATAATAATTCTTTTTTATTTTTAATCAAATTATAATTTTTTATTACTTATAAAATTAACCCGTGAATAACCCGGGCTGTTTTGCTAGTTCTAAAAGTATTGAAAAACAATAAATTAAGTTTTTTCAAAGGAAAATAAATGACCTTTTTGTATTTTCAAAAAGGAAACAATCCCTCTTAAACAATTAGACCCTAAAAAATTTCCATTCCCTTCCTCTCCCTTTCCTTCCCTCGTACAACTTCCCCGGATCCGAAAATTTCTCCAAATTTTGTCCAGCCCTTACCGCTTTCCCTCCCACTCTGCTGCCTCTTCACTCCCTCGTGTGTGAAATTCTCCATTCTCACCACTCCTAAACCCTATTGTGTGTTTGCCTCTTCTCTATGGGATAATAAGACCTCACCGCTCCTGACCGTTTGTCACTGCGCCTCTCCAATCGTCACTGTACCTGGCCAAACCTGCGCGTCACCGAACCTGAACCAAGTCGCGCCTCTGCCTTTGTTGTATTGGAAAGTTTTGTTCTTGAGGCTTGAGTCATCTTATCTTTTTTCTGCTCTGTTGAGGTCTAGAGATTGTGACCCTCTTTAGAACTTGGAAAATGGAAAATGGAAAATGGAAACAATGATGTGCAGTCACTTTTGTTTTGGATAATTACATTTCTGTTCTCTTTTTGTGCTTGTTTTGCAACTTTGAAGAACTCATTAAAAAGATAGGTTCTTTTTTTCTTTTTCTTTCAGTTTGAGAGAAAATCTTGATGATAGGTGAACTATACAATAATTTTCAGTATACGGTATAGAAGAAGGGAAAATTTTAAAAAAGGTAAAGGAGATTTAAGCTAGTGGACAGCCAACCATCTAGGTTTTCTCTAGCTGGATACGAAACAGTAAATCTTAATTAGCTTTTTTATGAATTGTTAGAACTTGGGTACAAAATAGTAAATCTTAATTAGGTTTTTGATGCATTGTTAGAACTCTCTTTATATCTTAGTAAGTTCAACTACTTATATACTACTGCTCTTTGTTGAGTGCTTTGGCATTCTAAGTAGTTTTACTGCTCTTTGTTGAGTGCTCTTCGTAGTTTTCACTTTCAAAATAAATATCTCATTTGGCATTCTAGATTTGGTTGAAGAGTTATTGTGCAACCGACATTCATTCATTTGATGAAGATGTGGCCTTATGTACTTGTACTAGACAGAACGTGCAAAACAAATAAATGAGTTGTTTTAAAATATTTGGTTGCTTTAATAATTGCTATAAATTTAGGTTTCTTGTCATCCCAGTTAATTTTCTAGTTAAATATTATTTTAAACAATATTGATTGTATTTTATATTTAAAATGAATTAGTTAAGTTTAGTAGTTTACTTTAGATTAATAATAATATTTTATTATGTACTTCAATTAGAACAATGAAGTTTATAAATGAATTAGTTAACTCAAATTATCCAATTGTATACTAATGTATATTTTAAGTTTTATTAGTTTAATTGTAGGTATATTCATTTGTTTATAATACTATTAGTAGGTATTTATTTTCTTAAGTCTAAATATTTATTATATTACTTAGGTACAACATGTCATTATTTGAGGCAGTTGGGATGGCACATACGAGAAAGAATTTCTGTATAGCTACTGCTTTCATGCGTAATGAACAAGCTGCTACTTATGAATATATGTTGTAGCAGTTTAAGAAAATATATTTTGATGTTACCGAACCTGCAGTGGTCATTATCGATAAAGAGACATGTTCGATGCATGTGATTCTATTTTGTTCGAAAAATCATACCATATGCTATGCAGGAGACAAATTGAGTAAAATCTCGAAGGAAAATTAATTCCGATAAATGGTAAGCCTGTGGCTGAAAAGTTTGTACAAAAAATTTGGAGAAGATTAGTAACTCCGAGAATGAAGTTGACTATACAGAGAGAATGAAAAGATTGAATACCAACTGGAACAACATGCAGTGGTTTTTGGGATACTTGCATGATGAATAGTCGAATATGTGTTCGCATAAATTCATGAGAGTATGGATCGAAAAAGTTTTGCATTTCGGGTTGGAGATCACAAATAGGATTGAGTCTAAAAATTTAGTATCAAAGATATGGCTCCAAACATGCCACAGTAACTTAGATACAGTCTTCAGTAAGATACATTCAAAGATTGAGTCACAAATCTCTAGGATTAACACTTGAATATTCTCGTTTGAAAGAGAAAGATAATGCAAAGAGTAATCTATTGTTAGCCGAGATTTGTGAAAGTGTAAGTTATTATGAAGATTATGAAACAAGAGTTAAATAGAGCTCCGAAGATCATGTCCGATCCAGATAATCTTTGCGAACATTAGCTTAGGAGTTCACATGGTCTTTCATGTCCATGCGAGTTACCGTAGGTACCTTCCGTTAAAGATGAAAGATCTTCACCATTTCTGGTCATTACTTGTAATAGACAGGGTATCGGGAATGGAGCATCATTAATCAAACTCCGAGGATGACATGGAGTATTATATGCACCATATTAGCAGTATTATAGTTGAGTTCAATGAATGATCAGCATCACAGGTTAGTGTATTATATTTAAGACCACCTTTTTAATTAAAGTTAATTATCAGTTTATACTAATTGTGCGGTTTATTTTTTTAACAAATGATGGAGCGGCATCGTTATACCCGAGACATCTTACATCCCATCCTACTGTCAAACCCCGAAGGCCCATTGACATCTTCTGTAGACACCATCATTATTAAGGGACGAAAGAAGACTGACTCGATGAGAAAGGTCAAGTCACATTAGGTGTGTATATAGATTGCTCATAGAGCATTCAAGAATACTAGTGGATTTGAGTCCAGATCTAGTTCAAGATCGAGATCTCGGGATAGAGGGTGCCTACCCCATTCCGGATCTCGGGGTAGAAGGCTGAGCAGTGTGCGGGGTCAGTATATTCATCTATTGTGGTTGTAGATACTCGTAATACATGAAGATTCATGTTCTATATATCTTTTAATAGATAATTGGAAGTATCTCACTGGTATGGTGACTACGAGTTTAGGGTGGTAAAGTGTAAAGTTTTGTAAAGTTTACATGTCCATACCATATAACAATGATGATGTGTTCTTTGTATGATGGAATCATATTCGGCTCCTTTGGAACTCTGGAAGCAGGTCCTATCTGGTGTCAAATAGTCTCGGATTTCTTCACTCTCTTCTTTCCACCTCCATCTCCCCAAGGCCTCGAAGCCTTCGCCGCTACATCCTCAGAAGATCGACTCTCAGGAATATGAAGAGACAATTTTTTTCCACTGAAAATGTAAATAAACAAGTTTAGAATAATTTACTAATCTTGTTTTAGCTTTTCAACGGTTGGATTTGTGTAAATCTTCCTTAGAAGGTAGGGAGAATTTGAGAGAAAAAGTTTAGAGAGAGAAGGGTTAGGAGAAAATAAAGTTTTGCCATGAAAATTTCGTTATTTTGTTGTGGAATTTATAAATCTCCTTAAAAAATTGCCAAGAAAACACCCGCAGAATTTTAAGAGGAAATTCAAAATGCCAAAAATTGATATTTAATATATATATATCCAAGATTTCTTATAACCTGAGATACAAAGATTTTGATAAAGTTTTATCTTTAATATAGGATTTTAAAAGAAAAGATTTTTTCCATGATGGAAATAAACCTTATATTATAACTTATATGGTATCATATGCTCAATCTAATACTCATAATACAAAGTATTTTAAAGATAGCGAATATCTTGATTTACCAAATTTAATTCTAATGTAGGAAGAATATATTGTTTCGAAATAGCAAATGTGTCTATACTAGATGAATTTTAGATAGATATAACCCCCAAACCATTAATTGATGAAAGACAAACTTATCTGAGATTAACTTATGATTAATACCAAAAAAGTACCTTGAACATTGCCATGATGTCAATTAAGTACACAATCTTTGAAAATAAAAATTAAGGGATAATTTTGCTTTTTCGATAAAATAAATTGAATGGAAACTGATCGGAAATGACAATTTTACCCTTTCATAGGAAGAAAGTTGATCATCAAAATGGAAGAAAGAAATATAATAATAATAAAAAGAGACTTTCTCTTTTCAAGACCATCAAAACACCAAACTACCATGAAATTCTATCAGAAGAAAAAAATGGGCGTGAGTCTCTTTCCCTTCTTCCCCCAAACCCTAAAAAACTATACACTAAAGCGTCATCAAACCATTGTTGTAGCTTAAAAATCATTCTTTTGCTTGCAATCAACTATAAAGGGTTGTGACAAAAAAAAAAAACTATAAGTTGGTAAGAAATATTATAAGGATTAAAAAGTTTAACCTCCAAAATTTGTGAAATTATTAAAAAGATACTCTGTAAGTGGAGCCTCATGCTTCCCACTCAAAAGATTCCATTGGCAAAAAAACTTTGTCCTTTAATTATCATTTTTAAAGATTGTGTACTTAATTGAAATAATGGGCAAAATTCATGGTACTTTTTTTGTATTAACCCAAAAAAATTTGTCCATTAATTGTCATTTTCAAAGGTTATGTACTTAATTGACATAATAGATAAAGTTCATAGTACTTGTTTTGTACTAACCCATTAACTTATTTTGAAAATAAAGTAGGCACTAGCTCGGCAATATATTAATAGACTTAGATTAAAAAAAATAACAAATTATAAAATATAGGGAAAATATTTTAATGGCCAAACATTTTTTCCTTGTAAAAAAATCCATAGAGATAGGGGAAAGTGAAAACTGTATTTCTTATAGATTTGTTAGAAATCCAACTCCTTACATATTACATATTGCTTATCAATATGTCAATTTTATTGGAGAAATTTATTAAATAAATATGGCAATAGAAACTAAAATTAAATTTAATAAAACATGAATTCCTACTTGGTTACACATACAAAATGAAAGATATAATAATACCTTAGAGATAATGCTAACAGTAAATTTTTTTACACAAAGTATCTCCTTTTGATATTACTAGATATGGTATAACCCTTACATAAAATGATAAATCCATCTATATCCTGATATGGCTACTCCTTATAGTATCTATATACTAATAGGACTAACTTATCCTCAGTTTAAAGATGAATACTTGAAACTATACAGATATTGGATCTAGTTCTTGACAATGCAGGTCTATATTTTTTCCTGAACCATATATAGAAGAACTTCCACCTCGGATAACTTTTCTAAATAAATCAGTAAACCAAGAATATTATTATGTTCTTATTTGATAAAATCTTTTCCTTTTACTTCCATGAAACTCGTGTATATATATGTGTGTGTATATATGTGTATATATATGTGTGTGTATATGTATGTATATGTACATATATAGGGTTACTTAGATTTTTCTCCTTGAGGTTTGTCCAAATTAAAATTTCATGCCTTTATTTTGTATAAATTGCAAATATATCTTTATCGTTTATATTTTTATAACTTATTTGTCCCTTTTACTAATTTTAATGCAAACATTTTATACAAAAAACAATGATTATATGATAAAAAGTTTAAAAAATCTTCTTAAAACAGTAGTTTGCAAGTTTACTTCTTATTTATTGTCATATATTAAGACAATAATATCCTTCATTACGGAAATTAGACTAATTAAAAATTTTCAACAAGGATATTATTATCATTATATATGATAATAAACAAGAAATAAACTTACAAAGTGATATTGTCGAAGATGTTAAACTTTTTACCGCATAATCATTTTTTCAGATAAAATTTTTTCATTGAAATTAATAGTAGGGATTAACAAGTTATAAAAATATAAACAATAAGAATTTAATTATAATTTATATAAAATAGATGGATGAAATTATAATTTGGGCAAACTTCAAGAAAAAGATGTAACTAATCCATATATATATATATATATATATGTTACCCAAGGATAGAGATACTGAAAGACAAATTACTTTAAATTATTACAAAAATTATACAATGAGAGAAATAAGAATTAGAGATAGAAGAATCATGAGGTGTGTAGCAATACAATAAAGCCTTCTTTGATAAAATTGAAATTGAAGTGAGAAGTGTAAAATGTTAAATTATAAATTTTGAATCTTAAATTTTAGCACTCAATCTGAAAATTTGAATTTAAATGCTAAATTAATTAATAAGTGATAATTATATGCAAAATTTTTTTAATAATTTTATAAATAATATACATATTTAGATTTCAGAACTAAGCAAAAAAAAATTACTTAAAATTTATAATTATAATTAAACACATCTTAAATATTTATTATGAAACGCACTTAAATATTAAGGCTTAATAACTTCAGTTATCGAACACTCTTAATTTAATGAATTCTCAATTAATTAATTTTTAAAGGTAATTTAGTTTAAGAAAGAGGCCTAATCATTTGTTAGAGGGTTGACGCAAATCATCTCTATGATACAAGAATTTCTTGAGTAGAAAATGTACTCCCAACTATCACAAGAATGACAAAGTAGTTAAATAGTATAGTAAAAGAGATATTGCATATTCACATATATATATATATATATTAAAAGATATATATTAAAAGAAATTTGATATAGCTGATTTTTATCTCTGACATGTACGTGACCCTTGCCTCATTTTTTCATTATATTTTAATTAAAAATGAATAATATAAAAATTAATTAATAATGGATACTATTTTCCTCTATTTACAATGGACTGTATTTAAATTATTATAAAATACTATTATTCAAATTAATATTTTAATAAAAATAGATTATTGACAAGAGTAACTTCTTAAATATGAATAATAGAAAATTTTAGATTTTTTAATTATTTTATAATTTGAATTTAGAATAATACCTAATTAAAAAATAGGTAAATTATAAAATTTTGAGGAGTCAAGAATTTAAAAACAGGAAAGTTATATATATGTATATAATTTTTCTTGTTTTTCAAATTCTTGACCGAAAAAAGAGCCCCAAGAAAGCATTGCATATCCTTAAAAATGGAAATAACTGCAGTTTGAGAGGATTTTCGAAATAGTGATATAATATTACAATTTTATTATTAGTATAAAATTAATAATTTATAAATATATTCATCCCAACTTGAAGCATGATATTATAGTTCGTATTTATTATAAAACATTGGTCATAACACCCTATAAAATCCACTCATGATTAAATATTTTTTATAGGTCATAACCTTGTCAAATATTACAACTTTTCTTCAAAAAAAAATAATATTTCACACGAAAAACTATGAAAACAGCATTTAAGAAAACACGGACGACTATAAAACTTCAAATATTCATGAATCTTCTAACATATATTATAAACAAACTGTCACCGACGTTATTAGCTCCCAGTATTTGTATTCTAGAAACTTTTACGGCTAGTTAGTATTATTTTCCTAGGTTTTTTTTTTTATGTTTGGCTACTTTAAAAAAAAAATTATTAAAGTGGTCACGATTTTTTTTTAATGGGATCATAATGCACATAACGTGTGCGTTATCTTTAATGATAACGCACATGCCTTATGCGTTATTGCTAATTATTAATTAAGTCACAAGATTAGGTAGATTAATAATGTGGCAGCGGACGTGACAAAGTGGGTGCATAGGTAGATAATAACACACTGTATGTGTTATCAGTAAGAATAACGTACACAAGAAATGCATTATTCTTACTAATAACGCACATGCTGTGTGTGTTATCAACATCACAAAATTAAAACATGAAACCCTGGCCGCCATCTTCATTTTCTTCTTCTCTTCTTCAAATCACCGCTGCGACATTTCCTCCTCCTCCGCTGTTGTGATGACATTTTCTGTCTTCTTCTTGCTTTCTTTCTCTTCTTCTCTTCCTCTTCTCCTGCCTTCTTTCCTTCCTTCTCTTCTTCTGTACGAGGTCTTCATAGTGCCCAACATTTGTAAACCTGTGGAGTACAAAGTTTGCTAGGTTTTGGGGTGGCGAACAATAGAGAAAGCTCCACCAAATAACTTTGATTTCAATTTTTTCCAACTTTCAACAAATTTCTTATTGTCTACAATTGTTTTTAATTTTTTTTGCACTATGTTTGATTTATAATATTATTTATATGAAACTTGTTGTTTATTATGATTTGTGAATATTTTATATGAATTTTGTTTGGGTTATTTCTCAATTTTTGTAATTTATTTTTCTAGATGTGAGTTTTATGATTATGTTAAAGCTTGTTGTTACTGATAGATTTGTGCATATTTGATCATTTTATTAAATTAGTTGTGTTTTCTATGGAAATGTGATTTAATGAAATGGGTGATGCTTAATTTTGCTCACAATTTTGCTATTAAAATTATATAAGTTTTATAATTTATTTTGTTTTGTCATAAACCGTGATTGTTTATTTTTTGTGAAAATTTGTTAGCATTTATATTTTTCTATTAATTTTATATAAATGTATATTTCAAGAAGACTGTTTTGTTTTGATTTTTTTTTTTTTTTTGTTACAAAAAAAGAGAATAGTAATCTTCTCTAAAACCCTAACATTGAAACCTAAACCCTAAAACCCTAACAATGAAACCCAAAACCATAAACCTTAAAAAGTGTTGTAATAATACTTCACTTCATATATTTTACTTTAAATTCTAAACCATAAAGACTTAAATTTAGAAAGTGTATAATACCATACCTAAAACCCTAAAAACTCTAACATTGAAATCCTAAACCGTAAAATCTAAACCCTAACCTTGATCCAATAAACACTAAAACCTAACCTTGAAACCTTAAAACCCTAACTTTGAATCCCTAAAATCTAAACCCTAAAACCCTAACACCCTAACATTGAAATCCTAAAACCCTAAAATCATAACGTTGAATCCCTATAACTTAAACCTTAAATCTCTAAACCATAAACCTTAGAAAGTGTGTAATAATACTTTACTTTAAACATTTTACTTTAAATATTTTACTTTAAATTCTAAACTCGTAAAGATTTAAATTTAGAAAGTGTATAACCCTAAACCCTAAAACTCTAAAATCATAACATTGAAACCCTATAACCTAACAACCCTAAATCATTAAACCATAAACCTTAGAAAGTGTGTAATAGTACTTTAGTTTAAATATTTTACTTTAAATTCTAAATATGTAAATATTTAAATTTAGAAAGTATATAATATTATACCTAAAAACCCGAAAACCTTTTGATATAATGTAAATGGAGGAAGTCCCAGCACGTGTGCATTCGGGTCCCATAGTCCTTGATGTATTGACGAGCAGCATGAACATAGGTCTGGGTTGATGTGGAGTGGGGATCATGAGACATGTACCACTGATCTTCAGTGTTGACATTTCGGTCGTAATCTATTTCAAGCTTACAGTACGGCTCCCCATAGATTGATTGATATTATTAATAGGACGAGGTTAGGGGGAGTTTTTAGATGTGGTTACATAGGTCTAGATCACGCACTTATTACTACTTTAATTGAGCGATGGAGGTCTGAGACCCACACGTTACACATGCCTTGTTGTGAGATGACAATCACTTTACAGGATGTGCATGTCTTATGGAGTTTACAGATAGAGGAGTTGCCTGTTACAGGTCCTAGTTGGAGAGTACATCATAAGCAGTATTGGATTGAGACGATTGAGAGACTTATTGGTATTCAATTGTCTCTTACTCACTTTTCCGGATGTGAGGTTAAGAAGGAACCTTTAGAGGCTTCGATCTTGAGAAAGGTCACCGAATCAGAGACTGATGATGAACTTATCAACGTGCTCGAGGATTTATTTTCTTACTTCTTAGAGGTCATATGCTCCTGATATGTCGGATAGCTTGATTCACGTACAGTACATCAGTATGTTGGAGGATTTTGATGTCTTCAACACTTATAGCTAGGGGAGTTGTGCATTAGGGTTTTTGTGTAAGTGCCTATGCGGGCAACTTTAGGGGGTGTATGATAGATAGGAGGAGCCCTTGTGTTACTTCAGACTTAGGCTTGGTCGCGTATTCCTATATTGTGTCCTCAGTTAGATTAGCAAGTGGAACTGGACCATCATACTCCACTTGGTGCTATGTAGTGCATATCATTTGATCTCAGCCAGTTTCCTACGCATGCCCTGCTTACTTATAGAGATCAGTTAGATTTCATGCCATCCGCCATGTACGACTTTAAATTAAAATTTTTTACTTTTTTATTATATTTTTAATGTGATTATTATTTAAATATTTTAATTTGCTGCACAGTTTGTATGGCTATTGTATCTTGAACGTGGCCCGTGCCATCTGACTTGTGGTGGACATGATTGATATTATTAATAGGACGAGGTTAGGGGGAGTTTTTAGATGTGGTTACATAGGTCTAGATCTCGCACTTATTACTACTTTAATTGAGCGATGGAGGTCTGAGACCCACACGTTACACATGCCTTGTTGTGAGGTGACAATCACTTTACAGGATGTGCATGTCTTATGGAGTTTACAGATAGAGGAGTTGCCTGTTACAGGTCCTAGTTGGAGAGTACATCATAAGCAGTATTGGATTGAGACGATTGAGAGACTTATTGGTATTCAATTGTCTCTTACTCACTTTTCCGGATGTGAGGTTAAGAAGGAACCTTTAGAGGCTTCGATCTTGAGAAAGGTCACCGAATCAGAGACTGATGATGAACTTATCAACGTGCTCGAGGATTTATTTTCTTACTTCTTAGAGGTCATACGCTCCTGATATGTCGGACAGCTTGATTCACGTACAGTACATCAGTATGTTGGAGGATTTTGATGTCTTCAACACTTATAGCTAGGGGAGTTGTGCATTAGGGTTTTTGTGTAAGTGCCTATGCGGGCAACTTTAGGGGGTGTACGACAGATAGGGGGAGCCCTTGTGTTACTTCAGACTTAGGCTTGGTCGCGTATTCCTATATTTTGTCCTCAGTTAGATTAGCAAGTGGAACTGGACCATCATACTCCACTTGGTGCTATGTGGTGCATATCATTTGATCTCAGCCAGTTTCCTACGCATGCGCTGCTTACTTATAGAGATCAGTTAGATTTCATGCCATCCGCCATGTACGACTTTAAATTAAAATTTTTTACTTTTTTATTATATTTTTAATGTGATTATTATTTAAATATTTTAATTTGCTGCACAGTTTGTATGGCTATTGTATCTTGAACGTGGCCCGTGCCATCTGACTTGTGGTGGACATGATTGATATTATTAATAGGACGAGGTTAGGGGGAGTTTTTATATGTGGTTACATAGGTCTAGATCACGCACTTATTACTACTTTAATTGAGCGATGGAGGTCTGAGACCCACACGTTACACATGCCTTGTTGTGAGGTGACAATCACTTTACAGGATGTGCATGTCTTATGGAGTTTACAGATAGAGGAGTTGCCTGTTACAGGTCCTAGTTGGAGAGTACATCATAAGCAGTATTGGATTGAGACGATTGAGAGACTTATTGGTATTCAATTGTCTCTTACTCACTTTTCCGGATGTGAGGTTAAGAAGGAACCTTTAGAGGCTTCGATCTTGAGAAAGGTCACCGAATCAGAGACTGATGATGAACTTATCAACGTGCTCGAGGATTTATTTTCTTACTTCTTAGAGGTCATACGCTCCTGATATGTCGGACAGCTTGATTCACGTACAGTACATCAGTATGTTGGAGGATTTTGATGTCTTCAACACTTATAGCTAGGGGAGTTGTGCATTAGGGTTTTTGTGTAAGTGCCTATGCGGGCAACTTTAGGGGGTGTACGATAGATATGGGGAGCCCTTGTGTTACTTCAGACTTAGGCTTGGTCGCGTATTCCTATATTTTGTCCTCAGTTAGATTAGCAAGTGGAACTGGACCATCATACTCCACTTGGTGCTATGTGGTGCATATCATTTGATCTCAGCCAGTTTCCTACGCATGCGCTGCTTACTTATAGAGATCAGTTAGATTTCATGCCATCCGCCATGTACGACTTTAAATTAAAATTTTTTACTTTTTTATTATATTTTTAATGTGATTATTATTTAAATATTTTAATTTGCTGCACAGTTTGTATGGCTATTGTATCTTGAACATGGCCCGTGCCATCTGACTTGTGGTGGACAGAGGTGCCACTAATATGTTACGAGATAGTGAAGTATCACCATCCAGGTCACATGATACGATAGTTTGGACGTGATCAGCCTATATCTGATGCATATAATACTCATCTGGATCTACATTGATTACAGCTCAAAGGGAATGATCATACTTATTGAGCAACGGAGCATGCTACTCATGTGGAGGTTTGGCATCAGTGAAGATAGCACATTAGGGATGGCCTTCTTTTACTAGTTGAGGATCTATCATAACCCCGAGATGATTACATTAGATGGTATCGGGATATCATGCGAGTCTACATCGGCAATCTAGCCCGCCGTAGTACTTGGACATTTGGATACCAGCCAGCTAGGGTCGACAGACGGATAATGGTTGTAAAATATGTATTTATCTTTTTATCTATGTTATTTCTTTAAAATTCTATTCTAACTATTTTTTTAAGACACCATGTTGCATGAGGTAGATGACATGACTACAAAGATGTTGGAGGGACCACCATCATCTCTGACTCAGTATACTAGTGTCATGAGGAAAGTCCAAGCCATCATCTGTAGGTGCATGGTTTCTATTGGTGGTACGTTGGGTTACACCCCCTCTCAGCAAGATATTCAGCCGACATTTGCAGTACAACCATCGCATCGTCGTCCCCGGGAGCTTGTACCTGACCGTGGTGCTCGTAGAGTGAAGAGGGGAGCCTCGTAGATTGCCTAGTAGCGGGGCCCGTGGAGGACACGCTCCTGCCACTCCACATCTGGGAGGACAGGCCGATCTTGGATATAGAGGAGAGAGAGGATGAGGATCTGGCGGACAGGGACGTGGAGATCCATGCTTATATGTTCCACCTGACCTATTCGACAGCCCAGACCTAGATGCTTAGACATTTAGTTTGGGTTTAATGTCATTTGCTCTGTCACATCCGAGTGGAGCAGACACATCATATGTCTCACTTGACCCATTTGATAGCCCAGATGTAGAGTACGCTCAACCACCTCCAGGTACAGGAGGTACGTCATATGCACCTCCATCTCCGAATGCAATAGGATGGTCATTTGATGCACCTCCACCTCCAGGTACAGCAGGTTCATCTGTACCTCCTACTCCTATATCTCGTGCATCTTCTTCTGACTCAAATGAGCATGGTGATGACCTATCGGATGACGTTCCACCATCACAACAACTTGGCTTTGGGCTATGTTTTCAAATTTCTTTTTTTTGTGTTTCGAGCCTTGTATAAATAGATTTCAAAATTGTCGGCCCGTGATTTCTGTGGATGATACTTATCTTCGAGGACCATATAAGGGCGTAATATTAATTGCAAGCACATGGGATGCGAATAACCATTTGTTCCTCTTTGCATTTGCAATCGTTGATAAAGAGTCGTCAGAAAGTTGGAATTGGTTCCTCAAACTTCTACGACAACATGTTGTCAATGATCGACATGTCTGTTTAATATCTTATACAACGGGATTTTATTTGCTATGCAAAATCAAGCTTTGTGACAACCTCTATTTACAGTTCATAGGTTTTGTCTATGTCACATTCGGGTAAATTTCACCAAGACCTTTAAAAATAGAGAATTAAAAAGTTTAATGTGGCAGGTTGGAACAAAAGTTAAGCAATGAAAATTTGAATGTGTGATGAGTGAAATTCAAAAAAAGAAATATGTAGAAGCTTACATTTATTTAGCCAGGATAGACTTGGAGAAATGGATACTTCTGTATGATGGTGGGCAAAGGCACAGAGTGATGACAACTAACATTTCAGAAACACTTAACAGTGTCTGAAAAAAGCTAGGATCATACCTTTAAAAACCTTAGTTGAATTAATATTCAACAAACTTGTTAAGTACTTCAACCAATACTGTCAAGAGGCCCAAAACTGTGTGCATCCATTTCCAACAAGAGTTTTTGACAAGTTTCTTCGGATTGAATTGAAATCAAGAAATCACATAGTTACAACGTATAACCCACAAGAAGGTATTCATATGGTTAAATCTCCGATACGACTTGATGGTAGCGACAACAATGTTTACACTTTAAAAATGAATGAAAAATCGTGCAGTTGTGGCAAATGGAAAGAATATACATTGCCTTGTTCTCATGATGTTCTTGTAGTTTGTAAAGATAACGGTACAAGACCAGATACTTATGTATCAGACATATATTCGCGAGAAGCTTACAGGCGAACATACCAATCCAAGTTTTATCTGGTTGGGCATGAGGACTTTCGGAGAGATGCTTCTTGCAATTTAATATTCTATCCTTTAAATATGAACAATCAACAGGGTAGAAAACAGGGTAAAATAGATTATCGAAATCCGGATTCTCCCCCAAGATGTAGCATATGTCGAATGCCTGGGCATAATAGAAAATATTGTAATAACCCCAGTTCAAGCAATGTATAAGTTTCTTTTTTTTCGAAGTGTTGTAATATTTTAGGCTTTCTATTAATGATATTTCTTCTTTAAATTTCTTCTAAGTGCTTTTTTATAAATCTTTTACTTAAATCGATTATAAATTATTATAGTAAAATTTACAACAAGTAACAAAAAATTTAAAATATTTTAAATTACTTTTTCGTGCTTTTTTAATAAAAATTTTCGTTTAAAATGATTATAATTATTATCCTAAAATATACATCAAATAATATAAATAAAAGAATACTATCTTTTAAAAAAAATTAATAGTTATAAGTTTTGCAAAAAAAAAAATTATAAGTTTTCCAAAAACAAAAAAAAACCAAAAAATGATGTAGCAGATAACGCATACAATAGATGCATTATCACTTAGAATAACGCACACATGATGTGCATTATCTGCCATTGGATAATTACGGTGTGGATGTCTTATAAAGGGATAACGCACACAATATGTGCATTATCCTTAATGATAACCCACACACAGTGTGGCGTTATGGCCAAAATAAGATTAAAAAAAATTTGTGGCCACTTTAGTGGCTTTTTTTAAAAAAGGCTGGCCAAATATAGCAAAAAGCCATTTTCCTACTATCGTTCTCCTCTGTAAGCGTATGTAAGAGAAATTAGCAAATTTCAACAAAACTGACCTTTTTGACTAGTTCTGTATAAATTGAGGGCACCTTGTAGTAGATATCACATATATTATGTAATTCTCATAAATTATCATATGTTATATCTAAGAATTGCTAGTATGCTTATTTTATGCGATTTGTAACTTTATATAGTATTTTATTATTAATATGATTAAGAGTCTAAAATTGATTAGAAATCTTATTTGAAAATATTGTCTTGATTCCTAGGGACTATAATTATGTTTCATAGGGATTATAATGATAATTATTGTTGGCCTATTGGGCCATCTTTTTCACATTTTTCAATTTTCTCTTCAGCCCTTTATTTATCCCAATGATGAACAACCTTGTGGGCCTCATTAGAGTGGAGTGGGCTGGCTGGCCTTGATGCCGGGCGGGTCGGGTGACCCAGGTGACTTGGCTATATATTGTTCTTTTCTTTCTCCAGCCTGCCCTAATCCTCTCATTCTCTTCTATTGAGCCACCGCTGCCTCCACACTCTCTCTGACCTTCTGTCTTATCTCTCTCTTCTTTCGAACCGTCTGTCTGTTCGTTTTCTTCTTGACCCTTCGGGACTCTATCACCGATAGTTTGTGCCGGTTAACCTTTTCGGTACCGTGCGTGTGGCTTGGTTGAGAGAGGAAAGGGCTTTGTTGAGAGAGATAGAGAGCTATTTTCTTGAGGCTCCTGGGCTATCTGAGGGATTCTCCACTGTTCTTCATCGGAAGAACATTCAGTAGCTGTTCGTCGTAGCGCACACGGAAGCCGAACTCGCCGAGCTCGTTCGGTTCCCTCTGCTGCTCTGACCAAGACCTGAAGGGTCTCGAGGTAAGGTTATAGCTTTCTGTTTTATTCTTTATTACTAACCTATCTATCTTCTCTGTTTGAATCTGGTACACACTCGGGAAGACAGCAAGGAAAGAGACCGATTGTAATAGATTAGATTAGATCTGTTATTTTCTGTCGTTCTTTTTGCTTATTTGAGTTGTGTAATAGTAAGGTAGGAACGGTTGTAATAGTAAATAGGCCTGTTTGGTTACCGGATCGGCGTAACAGTGGTATCAGAGCCACGGTTGTCTGCAACAACCGTCCGGCGACCACTCGATTTTTTAGATCCACGCGGGATCTGACTCAGGGAAGCCTCTTAACCCCCTTTTTCTTTTTCGTTTCTGGCTATTATTAAATCTGCTGTGTTTATAACTGCTAGATCTGTATGATTGTTACTGTTTTTCTATTAAAACTGCTCTTGGGTTTGCATCTGCTTCTGATCTCTTGACGATTTCGTAAATCCGCTTTATTTCATTTTATCTGTTGTTTCTGATTATCTGCTTTGTTAATTTCTGGTTTATTGTCCTGTTTATTCGAATTACTGCATTGCTTCAGTTTCAAACGTGTTCTGTTATTCTGGTAATTTTCTTAAAAGCTAAAACCCAAGCCTGGCTTGAGTCCAAGAGACTCCAAGTATCTGTGCCTTGGAGATTTTCATTACCTGTTTACACACACTGCAATATTCGTGACTGATTGTGTGCTGTGTGGTTGTTTTAGCATTTTTCGCCTTTTGCTTTCTCGGTTAATCTTGTGTACCCCTACGCTGTTCTGGTTGTAAAACACTACTGCGTTTCACGTACTTTACTGTGCCATTTTTCTTTAAAGCTAAAATCCGGGAATTTTATTTGTGTGACAAACTTCTTTTTCAAATATTTTATTTTTCTAGCCATTGATTACTCTTATTTGCCATTATAATCATGTCTGTTCAAGGGATTGAAACTGACAAATTTGATGGCAAATCTGATTTCGTAATGTGGCGTAGAAAAATGAAAGCAGTTTTAGTCCAAAATAAAATCGCACCCGCAATTTGTAGCCTTGAAAAGTATCCGGAATCTTGGAAGGGTGAAGTACTTTCTGAAAAACTTGGTGATGCACACAGTTGCCTCACCTTGCACTTAACCAATAATGTTTTACGAGAAATAGACGAAAAAGATAACGCTTTTGAGATTTGGACAAAACTTGAAAAACTGTATTTGGGAAAATCTTTATCTAATAAGATTTATTTAAAAGAACAGCTTTTTGGTTTTAAAATTAGCGGGTCGAAATCTCTTTCAGAGAACATTGATGATTTAAACAAAATAGTTTTGGAATTACAAAACGTTGGTGAAAAGATTTCTGATGAAAACGTTGCTGTGATTTTATTAAATTCCTTGCCTGAATCTTTTAATGACGTTAAGTCTGCTATCAAGTATGGTAGAGATGACTTGACTCTTGCTGATGTGAAAAACGCTTTAAAATCTAAAGACCTTGATTTGAGAAAAGAAAACAAAACTAACGGAGAGAACCTTTACGTAAGAGAGAGGGTTGACCGGAGATAATCTTTTAGTCACCGTTCTAAAAGTAAAGGCAGGTCGAAATCACGAGATAAGAAAGTGAAGTGTTTTTACTGTGGCAAGGAAGGTCATATGAAAAATAAGTGTTTTAAAAGGATCAAAGAAGAAAAACAACGTAAACAATGTAAGGAGAGCGATAAAAATGACAAAACTCACGATTTTGAATCAGATGGTAATTCAATGTATTCTGAAGTTTTGTGTGTATCCCCTTCCCTTTCTCCTGTTTCTGAACACTGGATCCTTGATTCAGGATGCACTTTTCATATGACACCAAACAAGCATTGGTTTTCAGATTTTAAACCCCTTGAGCATGGAAAAGTTTTTATGGGTAATAATCATGTTGGTGAAATTAAAGGAATTGGAAATGTTTTTATTAAAATGCATGATGGTGTGACCAAAAAATTGACTGAGGTGAGATATGTGCCCGACCTCCGTCGGAATCTAATCTCCCTTGGTGTTTTTGACACAAATGGTTTTTCTTACAAATCTGAAAATGGTATTATGAAAGTTTGCAAAGGAGCACTGGTCATGCTCAAAGGTTTTAAAAAGGATGGTCTATACCATTTAATTGGAAAAACTGTTTGCCAAGCATCTGCATTGGTTTCCAAAACTGTTCCTGAAAAGACTTTGTTGTGGCACTGTCGAATTGGCCACATCAGTGAAAAGGACTACATTGCCTTCAAAAGCAAAATCTTTTGGGTGGTGACAAAATTGAATCTTTGGATTTTTGTGACCATTGTGTTCTTGGAAAACAGCATAAAATTAGTTTTTTAGTTAGCACACACAAGTCCACTTCTGTCCTTGATTATGTGCACTGTGATTTGTGGGGACCTGAAAAGGTTCCAACTTATGGTGGGAATGTTTATTTATTATCTGTTGTTGATGATTTTTCTAGGCATGTATGGGTATTTCTTTTGAAATCAAAAGATCAAACTTTTGAAAAGTTTTCTGAATGGAAACGCCTTGCCGAAAATCAAACCGGAAATAAACTAAAGACAATTAGGACAGATAATGGCCTTGAGTTTTGTAACAAAAATTTTGCTGGTTTATGTGCATTACATGGCATACTGCATTATAGGACTGTTAGGCATAATCCTCAGCAAAATGGTGTTGCTGAAAGGATGAACCGTACCATTATGGATAAGGTTAGGTGTCTTATAGTGTCCTCAGGAATCCCAAAACCTTTTTGGGGAGAAGCTGCAGTACAGCTGTCTACCTCATCAATAGATCACCCTCAACAGCCATAAATTTTAAAATTCCCTTAGAGTTGTGGTCTGGAGAACCACCAAACCTGTCAAACCTTAGAGTGTTTGGTTGTGCTGCTTTTGCACATCAAAAGGAGGGTAATTTATACCCAAGGTCAAGAAAGGGAGTGTTTTTAGGCTACCCTAGTGGGGTGAGGGGATACAAAGTTTGGCTCAAATGTGAGCCAGGGGTGAGGGTTATTGTGAGTAGGGATGTGGTCTTCAATGAACTTGATATGCCTTGCCTAAAGGCTAAAACCAATCCTGATAGCCCTATTAATATTCCCATAGATGGGAATATTCCTATGGAGGTGGAGGAAACCTTCGAACCTGCACAACGCCACGATCAACCGGAAACCAGTGAAGAGTCGGAAATACCGACTAGTCAACAACCTGAAACCAACACACCTGAATCTGAAAATTCAGATGATGATGATGATGAGGATCATCCCGAGGCACAAACTCAAGCTCTAAGAGACTACCACCTGTCTAGAGATAGGGTTAGGAGAGAGTCGAGAAAACCGGCTAGGTATGGTTATTCCTACATCGTCTCATATGTTTTTGCTGCTGCATCCCATATGGAAGAAAAAGAGCCTCTGTGTTTTTCTGATGTGTTAAAGAGCCCTAATCGCTCTTTGTGGTTGCATGCTATGGAAGAGGAAATGTCCTCACTTCGTAAAAACAAAACCTGGATTCGTGTTCAAAAACCCTCAAAGTAAAAATTAATTGATTGCAAATGGATTTTTAAAATCAAAGAGCCTGAATCTGCCAATGAACCCCCAAGGTTCAAGGCTAGGCTAGTTGCAAAAGGTTTTTCTCAAGTTGAGGGCATTGATTTCAATGAAATATTTTCTCCCATTGTTAAATATAAAACAATTAGGATAATGCTAGCAATTGTTGTCTTTTATGATCTTGATCTTGAACAACTTGATGTAAAAACTGTATTCTTGCATGGGAACTTGAAGAGACTATCTATATGCGTCAACCACCAGGTTTTGAAGAAAAGGGTAAGGAAAACATGGCATGTCTCTTGAAAAAATCCTTGTACGGACTTAAACAATCACCGAGGCAATGGTATAAATGGTTTGACTCTTTCATGCTTAAAGCTGGTTTTATTAAAAGCAATTATGATAGCTGTTTATATTTCTGTGGTGATAATGTTGAAACTGCTGTTTATCTTTTGCTCTATGTGGATGATATGCTAATTGCTTGTAAGCATAGAGATAAGATTACTCGTTTGAAATCCTTGCTAAAGTCTGAATTTGATATGAAGGATTTAGGTTCTGCGTCTAGAATCCTTGGGATGAACATTAGTAGGGATAGAGCTGACCGATCCTTATTCATATCCCAGAAATCCTTTTTGCAGAAAATTGTTTCCAAATTTTCGATGCATTTATGCAAACCAGTTTGTACACCACTTACGAGCCATTTTCAGCTTTTCGAAAAATCTTGCCCCAAAACTGATAAGGAAAAGAATGACATGGCAAACATACCTTATAGAATGGCTATAGGATCCATCATGTATTCTATGATATCCACCCGACCTGATATTGCTTATTCCATAAGCCTTCTTAGCCGATTCATGTCTAACCCGGGTAGGGATCATTGGGCAGCTCTCAAGTGGTTGTTACGATATATTAATGGGACTATTGATAGGGGTCTTCTTTATCATAATTGGTCTAATAATTTTGAACTGGTTGGATATGTAGATTCTGACTTTGCAGGTGATAAAGATGGTAGGAAATCTACCACTTCTTATCTCTTTACCTTAGCAGGCCATTGCATATCTTGGAAGTCACAGTTGCAGCCTGTAGTCGCTTTATCGACTACGGAGACTGAATACATTGCTGCCACCGAGGCAATTAAGGAAGCCATTTGGCTTCAAGGCCTTCTATCCAAATTGCATGTTTTAAATTCTAAAACTATGATTTATACTGATAGTCAAAGTTGTCTCCACTTGTGTAAAAATCCTGTTTATCATGAGAGGACTACATACATAGATGTTAAGTTCATAAGGGAAAAGGTCTCAAGTGGCATAGTCAATATTGAGAAAATTAGTACTAAAGATAATCCTGCAGATTTTGGTACTAAAATTGTGACAACTGATAAGTTCTCTTTGTGCAGGGACCTCCTTCATGTACATGAAGGTTGACTCTTTGAGTCATTACTGGCTAAAAACTAAATGAAAATATGTTCAAGGTGGAGTTTGTTGGCCTATTGGGCCATCTTTTTCACATTTTTCATTTTTCTCTTCAACCCTTTATTTATCCCAATGATGAACAACCTTGTGGGCCTCATTAGAGTGGAGTGGACTGGCTAGCCTTGATGCCGGGCGGGTCGGGTTGAACCCCACCCGACCAAGGTAACTTGGCTATATATTGTTCTTTTCTTTCTCCAGCCTGCCCTAATCGTCTCATTCTCTTCTGTTGAGCCGCTGCTGCCTCCACACTCTCTCTGACCTTCTGTCTTATCTCTCTCTTCTTTCGAACCGTCTGTCTGTTCGTTTTCTTCTTGACCCTTCGGGACTCTATCACCGATAGTCTGTGCCGGTTAACCTTCTCAGTACCGTGCGTGTGGCTTGGTTGAGAGAGGAAAGGGCTTTGTTGAGAGAGATAGAGAGCTGTTTTCTTGAGACTCCTGGGCTATTTGAGGGATTCTCCACTGTTCTTCATCGGAAGAACATTCAGTAGCTGTTCGTCGTAGCGCACACGGAAGCCGAACTCGCCGAGCTCGTTCGGTTCCCTCTGCTGCTCTGACCGAGACCTGAAGGGTCTCGAGGTAAGGTTACAGCTTTCTGTTTTATTCTTTATTACTAACCTATCTATCTTCTCTGTTTGAATCTGGTACACACTCGGGAAGACAGCAAGGAAGAAGACCGATTGTAATAGATTAGATCTGTTATTTTATGTCATTTTTTTGCTTATTTGAGTTGTGTAATAGTAAGGTAGGAACGGTTGTAATAGTAAATAGGCCTGTTTGGTTGTCGGATCGGCGTAACAATTATAAATGTAGATGATAATGAATAGGACCAAATAAAAGAATATTCAACCTTAGAGTTTATTTTCTTGTCTAAATTTCTTAACACATCTTTCTTGCTAATTGAAATCCAATTTTATCATTGTCAAGGGAAGTTTCTTTGAGATGCGCAAACACAATCAATGATGGCTAAGCTTGCATGTTTCATTATACTTTTCCTGGCTGCCTCTGTATGTTTAATTTCTTTTCTCCTGATTTTACCTAGAATATGTTGTGTTGATTGAACAAGGGCATTGAGATAGGGTAACACGAAACACAACATGGGCCCACTTGAAGTAAAAAGTTTTATATGTTGCCGTTGTTTAAGGATTCGGAAGATAAGGTTGGGATCTTTGAAGATTGAGTAAATACTAGCTTCTTTGTGTTGCACAGTTTAGAAAACTGGATTCCTAAATGATATACGACCTTTTTAGGAAGCTACACTAACTAAGGAATCAAATCTATTGAAGATTAGATATGTCCAGCCGAGGGAAGGATTTGAATTCCTTCTTGATAAGAATAACTCTAAGTCCTTAATGATGAAAACATTTGAGGGTTAGCCGTTTTGATGCAACCAAAGTTTATAGCACTAAGCTTTTGATGGCAATCCTTGAACTTCTAGTTTATGCATTCATAGATTGAGAAGTTCATGGACATAATGATTCTTGCATAAAGCGTTCTTGTCCTATGGACTGTGTCATCAGCATTCAACATTGGGCCTTACATCGAAGACCATCTTGTTTCTTGGGAAAGAAGCCTCACTGTTATTCAACAGAGCTGAAGGGTTGAGGGAGTTCAAGCCTAAGAAGTCACATTCTAAGAGGAGCCTTGAAGAGTTGAAGATAGTTAAACTATATTGTGTGCAAAGACAGGCTGCATTCTTTCACTAGGAAAAACATTAGATGTGTTAATGAGTTAGGTTTTTTCTTGTACTATTTTATCAGTTTTAGTAGAATTTATTTCTTGGCACGGCCTCACAAACGTAGGCTTTGGCCAAACTACTTTACTAATTTCTTTGTAAGTTTAATTTATGTTTTCCAGCACATATTACATGACACAGTACAATAATCGTTAAACACAACATAGTTAAATAGGCCTAAACACCAACTTACAAGTGGTATCAGAGCGTGTCATCTACATGCTAAGCTATTTACTTAGCAGGTGAGATCGTGGGAAGTTAGAACTTAGGCTATCATGACAACTAAAGAAAGCAGATTAGTGACTCATCCTCCCCTCCTTGAGGGCACAAACTATGGTTACTGGAAGATGAAAACAAAAACTTTTATTCAATCCTTAGATGAAACTACTTGAGATGCTGTTGAGATTGAATGGAAGTAACCAACTAAGATGATTGACGATGACATAACAAGGATAACTAAGGAGGTACTGAAACCAAGAACTAGTAGATTGATGCTGAAAGAAAGTCTATCCAAGCAAATGCAGAAGCACTAAACGCCATATTTGTTGGTGTTGATGAGGAATAGTTCAAGCTGATTCCACATGTATATCTACCAAGAAAGCTTAGGACACACTGCAAAATGTGCATGAGGGCACAAGCATAGTGAGGATCTCCAAATTGCAGGTGTTGACCACACAGCTTGAGGAACTAAGAATGCAAAAGGATTAAACTATTGCTATGTTCATGGAAAATTGAGAGATATTACAAATAAAGCATTTCAGGTAGGAGAAGAATATCCAGAAAATAAACTTGTTCACAAGGCTCTGAGATCACTGCCCACTAGATTTCATGCAAAAGTAGCAGCCATTGACGAGACAAAGGATATCACTAAGTTAACTCTAGATGATCTTCTTGGTCATTGACAACTTATGAGATGAACATGATCACACAATCAAAAGACAAAAGATCGGCTTTAAAAACTGGAGTTAGTGCACCAAACAATGTTGTTTTACTCTGAGGATGAAATTATGATGCTTACATGAGATTTCGGAAAATTACTTTGGAAATCTGGCAAGAATCCAAGAACTCAAGGCGTATACAAGAGTGATAATAAAGACTGGAAGAATGTCAACCGACAAAAAAATTAGCTTCACAGCGGCAAGAAGAAGTATTAGTCATCATGAAAGGGAAAAGGAATCCAATACAGAGAGTATGAGGGATTCGGACACATACAAGCTAAGTGTGCTAACACATTGAAAAAGAATAGATCACTCAACACTACTCTGAGTGATGAGGATAAGGAGAAAACTAACCATGATGATGAGGACAATAGTGAATCTAGTGATATAATGGCTCTCAATGTTTTCATAGACTTGAAAGATACCTCTCTTCATGTTGAAGGTAGTGCCTATTAGTTTGAAAACTGGTCTTGTGTATACTACTGAAAAACACACCATGAAGCACATCATGCAATTTACTTGATAAGTCTAATTTTACCCTATGAAGTATTGTCTTTTTTATCGGTTTTTTTTGTTTCAATGTTTACAAAATAGAGTTACTTGATCTTGTTTCTTCTCATATTTTTGTAAGTATCTTGGAAATGAAGATTTGTTGAAAGCAAGAAAAAATGAAGGACTTTGGAGCTGAAAATGAAGAAAACGGAAAAGAACCGACATAACCAGAATTACTGGAACGCAAGCACTATCTGGATCTAGATAATAACTATCCCGGTTCGGATAGTAGGCGGTCAATTGAAGAAATAATTATGAAGACTATCCAAATCCGGATTGTCCGACTATACTGGTTCGAACAGTAGCGCAGGGGCTAAGTTGCAATTTTTTGTAACTTTTCCTTTTAACTTAGATTTTATTTCCCTTGTATAATTTGATTCAAAAACTTTTCAAAAGAATTATAGTAATTTTAGAATATGATTTAGAGATTTTTATCCTATATAAACCCCCCTAAACACATTAATTCAAGGGCTTAGGTCTTAGTTCATTTTTAAATTCTAGTAAGAAGACCCAATTCGGGAGTTTATTCAAGCAATTCGGAAGACGCATTTGAGAAATCGCCGAGATCTTGGAGCTTCAGTCTTTTCTCCTAAGCTCCTCTAAACTTATTCTTTTTCATAAATTTGTTTATGAGTTTATGTTTTATAATTATGTTTATTGGCTTATTGATATGTGCCATATAGTATTACTTATATATATTATTTTCGTCGTTTTACAATATTTTAATGTACAAGATGTATAATTTACACCATTTACCTCTATTATTATCCTAGGTGCTTCACAATAAAGAAGATGGAGAATAAAAGTGAAAACGGGCAAAAACGCAGAGACCAAAAGCTACCGACACGAAGGAAGATGAGCTACCGCCAACAGTAGGCCAACCTACCATACGCGGTAGGTAACGAAGTGAAAAGATGAAGACGGACGGAAGCCTACCATGGACTGTAGGCTAGACCTACCGCACGCGATAGGTCATGAGTTTTCAAGAAAACTTCTGGATAGTACCCTACTGCGGACGGTAGGGCTCGAGCAAGGGTGAATGTCATATCTGATTCTGGGTTCCGAGATAAAGAGATAATGCACTTATGTTACCTAGCACTTGCTTATGTAAGAACTAGTAGAAAGAAAGGAATTTGGAAACAAAAAATTAAGCCAGCATTGATAGACCGTTGAATGAGAATGCTTGATAGGAATAGTCTTAGCAATGTATTGGACACGGTAGGTCCTGATAGGAGCACAAGTTAATGCATTTTTCAGCTTTATTTATGTAATTTTTTCCCTCTTTTGAAACATTCTTCAGTTTAGGTTTAGTGAGGATGAATTAGTGGCAAACATTGGCAACAAAAACCCTCTCAATTCCTCTTCTATTAGGTAGTTTCTCACTAATTAACATCAAATTGAAGCTTTCGGGGGAAAATTGAAGATGATTTACGGAGCAATTTTGGATTTCATCAAGCAAATCGAGAGACGAGCTCGGGTGGCTTTCGGAATTGTGGATTTGAATCGTCTTCATCCTAATCCTTCTTTTCTCTTGTTAATTATGAATACTGTTGTTGATTTGATTTACGTGAGAATGTTCAGTGGCTAGATTTTTATTATTTGAATCAGGATTGAATCCTAACTTTTGAATGATGTGAATTTTTGATTGGATGTAATTGATGTTTGTTTTTCTTTAGGTTGTTGTTCAATTATGTATTACGACAATTGATTTGCGCGGAATCGATTATTTCGCAAGATTGGTTGGAATTGTAAAAGGAAAACCAATCTAGGGCAACTAATGGAATTATAAAAGTTGGCAATTGAATAGAGATATATGTTGTACTTTTAGGTCATTAGATCACCTAATTTTAATTGCATTCATAATCGGTTAGAGAGAGAAGAGATTCTTCTCTAAAGGTTAGTGAGTAGAGTGGCTTTAACCTAAAGATATGGATTGTCCAATTTTTGTGTCATAACCTAACCTTGGTTTTTCAAACATCATTTATGATTTTTCCGATTGAAATAGTTGACAAAAGTTGGAGGGATTATATTATTCGAACTCTTTTTTTTCAAATTCATACCTTTTTAAATTATTGCTTAATCTAATTGTTTTCTTGGTAGTTTTTTTATTTATTTCTCTCAAAGATTAATTTGTTAGACTAGAGATTAAGTAAAATAGTTAGTAATTAATCTCATATGTTTCCTGAGTTTGAGAATCTGAGTGTATCTCTATTACTACAATGATAGGTACACTTGACTATTGTGTAATTTTAGTTATACCCATTTAGTGCATCAGTAATTTATTTTTGTGTTTAAGTGGGGATGAACCCTAGAATTATTGGTATATGTTTTATATGAATTTCTTGTTTTAATTATTTAATTCTTGTTCGGTTGTTATTAAATTATTGTGATTGTTTATTGATTTTCGCAAGATATGTAATTTTGCAAGGTTACTTGGACTCTGACCAAGGAAGATTAATCTAGGATATTAATTGAATGACAGGAATTGGTAATTATTTGTTTGAGTTCTTAGATAGCTAAAATAACTATAATCCATAGTTCGGTCATAGTCCGCTTAGGGTGAGAAGGAATCCTTCTCTAAACGGGTAAGTGAATCGGAGAGTCTTCGAACTAGAATTGAGCATGATGATAGCTTTCCCAACAAAACAACTGTAGTGAGTAACAATCAAACTAGTCAAGATGGTGACTTAAAAGTGGAAAAGATAGAGACTGAGGAGGTTGTTGAACTGAAGATAACTGAATTCAGAGTGAAGAAGAATAATCTTTCTAAGGGAATCACGGTGACATTATTGAGCGAAGGAAAACAAGAGATAAGAGACGTGTTGATTATAGGGAAATGTCAGGTATGATTGATCTTGCATGTTACACCTATACTTTATAACCAAAGAATGTTAAAAAAGCTATTCAAGATGAGTAATGGATTGAAGCCATGCAAGAAGAGCTTCATCAATTTGAAAAAATGATGTTTGGGAACTTATGCCGAGACCTCAAGGAGTGAATGTAATAGGAACAAAGAGGATCTTCAAAAACAAGACGGATAAGAATGGTAACATCACAAGAAATAAGGAAAGACTAGCTGCTCAAGGATATACATAAGTAGAAGGCATTGATTTCTAGGAAACATTTGTTCCTGTTACCAAACTCGAATCAGTGAGACTATTGGTTGCTTCGTGCAAGAAATTTCATGCTGCAACAAATAGATGTCAAGAGTGCTTTTCTAAGTGGCATATTACAAGAAGACATATATGCGGAGTAGCCAAAGGGTTTTGTTGACTTTGAATATCCTTTTTATGCTTACAAATTGAAGGAGACTTTGTATAGGCTGAAGCAAGACCCAAGAGCATGGTATGAAAGACTAACCAGCTATCTATTAAATAAATGGTATAAGAGAGGAGGTGCCGACAAGACTATGTTCATAAGGAAGACAACTCATCATGTGTTGATTGCACAAATCTATGTTGATGACATAGTATTCGACTCAACATCACATGAGCTCACTGAAGAGTTCACAAGGTCCATGCAGGTTGAATTTGAGATGAGCATGGTTAGGGAACTACTTTCTTTCTTGGTTTATTTGACCTACTTTCTTTCTTGGTGTTTCTATTAAGTGATTTATTTTTATACTATATTAAATTGACAGACAACTCTTGACACAACACAAAAGTCAAACTTGACTATTTGCTAGTGTTAACTTAAGTAAAAGAATTTAACAATACTTTTAACCTTACTGATTTCTTTGAAATCTTGAGTATAGATTCAATAAACGTTAAGAACATTAGAAGTAGTTTAATAGTATCTGGGTTTTATCTTGTTTATGTTTTAGCTTCAAGGTAGTGGTGGTCTGACGAAGACAGAAGGATGTTTTTTTTTCTCTGTTTGTTTTACTCTGTAATTTTGCCTTTCTACCCCTATTTATTTTAAGGAGTATAACTTCAGTAGTTTCAATTCTGTTAGATTCAACAGAATTTGTGGAAGAGGACCTTAAACTGTGGTACAAAATTGTTGAGGATCTTAAAACATAAAAATACATGTTGGGGACTTGAATAAAGACATGAAAATTTGTCGGGGACTAAATATAGTATTTACTTGAATCTCACAAGAAGAGTGTCAAACGCATCTTGAGGTATGTTAATGGGACTGCACAACATAGAATATTCTACAGCAAAGACAGTATGACACACTTGGTCGGATATAGTGATGGAGAGTGGGCTGGGGATTGTGATAATCAAAAAAAGCACTTCGGGAGGTTGTTTTTATGTTGGAAACATCATGGTGCCATGGTATAGTAAGAAGAAAAATTGCATTTCACTCTAAACTGCTGAAGCATAATATATTGCTGCTAGGAGTTGCTGCACACAGCTATTGTGGATGAAACAGATGTTGAATGATTATGGGATAACAAAAATATAGCTAATCATGCCATCAACATTACCAAGAATCCTGTTCAACACAGTAAGACCAAACACATTGATATAATATATCACTTTATCAGAGAGCTGGTAGAACAGGGTATTGAATTAGAATGTGTGCCAACACTGAAGCAAATAGCAGACATCTTGTCAAAACCCATGGATGCTGGGAGGTTTGAAGAACTTCGATAGGCCTTGGGGTTTTATTCTCTCTAAATTTGTTCTATATACTTCATTTTGTGTTGTAAGTGCATATTATTATATGGGATAAACAGAAAGATGTCACACAGGCTTAGAACATTATTGCTGTGAAAAGGAGTATCTTACCCTGGTACTCTGAGCCTCTATACTTATACTTGATATTTCCTCAGGATTCTAGTTGAAGTGTGTTGTGTGGTTATTACTATATCTAACACAAAAACTCACCTTCCTCATTCTTGGCAGAAAGAAAATAGAGTTTGTATTGGTATTGGACCTCTTGCCTAGATGTATGGGTTTTTCTCTCTCTGATCAATAAAGTCACTTACGGACCTTCTAAATTCTGCTCTATCAAATCAATTTGAATTTTGAGAGTATCCAATCAAGCTACTTCTCAAGGAGGCTTTAGGGTTTTCGCTCTCTGGAAAATGTTCATTCTCAGCAAACAACTGGAAAGTAAAAGTTCAATCTTTTCTTCAATCTCAATCTCTACCCTCTGCAATGACTGGCGAACAATCTCTGAGACCTCATCATTGTCTCTTGATCAGACATTTTGAGAATGCCCCACCACCGGCTCTGGATTATGCTTTGCTAGGGTACTCTAGTACTATAACCTCTATAGCAGTTTCGTCAGCAGCTACGGCAACTCCTTTGTTAACATCTCCCTGTCTCACTCTAGAAACTTATCTTGGCAACGGGGATATGTTTTTGTTGCTTTGTCATCTAAATTTATTTGGAGCTAGAGTTTTTCCTACTATGGATTTTATGCAAGTTTATGTTGTTCAATTGTTTGATTTCCGAGTCATGATATATGCTCATGTTCCTTGCTACTTTTTTATGTATACACATCCTCTGCATGCTGTTATAAATTTGAATTTAGGAAGTTTTTCCACCTGGACATCATTTTTTTTATGACTTTACTCCTATTGCTGTGTTACCACCTCTATATAAGAACATTACTTTTGTTGTGCAAATGGAAAAAGTTACTTAAGATCAGACTCCTAATGAAGGTGTGCCTCAATTTTATGAGTCAAATATTGAAATCACTTGTGCTACTTGTGATCCTATCCTTGACCCTATAAGGAAAGGAAGAAAAAGAACCAGGGATCCTATCGTCTATAGACTTTACCACCTTTACCCCAAGAAAACAAAGTCTGAAGCCTCTATTTGTCATGCTACTCAATCCAAAGTTCCTATAAATCACCACTTTCAAAGTCATGAAGCTATTCTGAGGATGAAGGACTTTGAGTCCAAAGGGTTTGCTGCTGAGAAGAGGATCAATCAGCAAACTTTAGCCATGTTAAATACAGTGGAAGTTCTGAATGGGATGGGGTGTGTAGAGATGACTTTGTGTCCATCCAATTATAATGAAAATTCGGTGAGAGAATTTTATGCAAACTTATCTGGTGGTGTTAATGATAGTACTAATCCTGCTTTTGGAGCTGTCTATATGAAGGGTGCACCTATTGCCTTCACCCCCAGCAACATTGTTTCTTTTATGAGCTATCCACACTATGAAGATTAGAAGACACGGATGTTGAAGGGAATGTTAACTTGAACACAGTGGCTAGTGCTCTAACAAGGCACAAGAAAGAAACATGGCCACCAACAACAGACTTGAAGCTTCATAACTTCTTCCCATGTGCAATGCACTGTTCAGACTCTATTGTAGCATCTGGATGCCAGCAAAAAATGTAAGAGTTGTGCTGAAAGAGAGAGCTCATCTTCTTTATGTCCTTATCACTAAGAAGAAGTTCAACCTATGCACTGTGATCTTCAAGAACATAATAAGGCAGTTGAATAAAAAAAAAGCTAGAACTCTTGCCCTGCCTTCTCCTTGTCAAATTACTGAATTTGTTTTGGTTTGCAAGAATCTATCATTGCTTTCTGATTCTTGGTGCAGAGAATTTGAGTTACTTATGATGCTTAAAACTCTGCCATCTTTTCCAATACATACTGTTCCAGCACCATTTATAAAGACCACATGTCAGCAATCTTGAAGAAGAGTAGTCCTCACACTCAGTCTACTTCTACTGTTCCAATTCCTGAGGTGTCTTTTCGCAAAGTTGCTCCACCTCCTCCATTCCATGCTGCTATTCCAGAATCATCCCAAGCTAGGGAATCTCCTCTGTCATTTACAAACTTGAGCTGCCAAAAGTAGTCAGTAGGATTGCCCAAGTGGAAAATGCCTTGGCAGTTACAAGTACAAAATTCTTCTACAAGATGGACAATTTCATGGAGCAGCTGAACAAAATCATGGCAAATATTATTCACCTTCAGTTAGAGGTCTAGAAAATCAAGGATAGGCTACCTATGGCACAATTTATGAGCCAAAGGGGAAGTAACATAGCAAAGGCAGAGGTGGCAACTTGCAGTTTGGTTGGTGGTGCTTGGTACTTAATTTTTTTTAAAAACATATCTGGAAGTTTGCAGTTTGGTTAGTGGTACTTGGTATTCCATTTTTTTTGAAAACATATTTTGATGGCCTAGTTGGCCCTGGATATTTTGTTTATCTTGGTTATGGTTTGGCTGTGAGGCCTTGGATATTTTATTTTTGCTATTCCCGGATAATTTGGTTTCCCTATGTTGCTTTTGTGGTTTATGATGTTCTATTTTATTTGTATGGATCAGCTTTGCATTCTGTTGTTAATGGCATGAAGAATGTAGATCTACTGTATGTATACGTAGCTGGGTGTTACTATGTTCTCATTATAACTATTGTGTGTTAGTACAATGCCAAAGGGGGAGATTATTATGGATTTTGTCTAGACCTTGTTATGTTGATTTAACAAGGGTGTTGACACGTAACAACACGAAACACAACATGGGCCACTTTGAAGTCAAAGGATTTATATGTTGGTATCGTTTAAGGATTTGGAATATGACATTTGGGATCTTTAAAGATTGAGAAAATCCTACCTTCCTTGTGTTGCACACATGTTTAGGAAACTGGATCCCTGAATGATACACGACCTATTTAGGAAGCTACACTAAGTAATCAAATGCCTTGAAGCTTATATATGTCCAGTCAAGGAAATGATTTGAATTCCTTATTGAGAAGAATAACCCTAAGTATTTAAAGTTAAAGATGAAGATATGTGAGGGTTAGCCATTTTGATAAAATCAAAGTTCATAGCACTAAGCTTTTGACGACAATACTTGAAGTTCCAGTTTAGGCATTCATAGATTGAGAAGTTCATGGACTTAATGATTCTCACATAAACCATTCTTATCCTGTGCTAGAAGATAGTGTCAGCAGCATTCAACATTGGGCCTTACATCGAAGATCATCTTACTTCTTGCAAAAGAAGCCTCCCTACTATTCAACAAAGTTGAAGGGCTGAAAGGAGTTCAAGCCTAAGCAGTCACATTCCAAGAGGGGGCCTTGAAAAAATTTGAAGGTAGTTCAACTACATTGTGTGCAAAGGGAGTTTGCATTCTTTCAATAGGGAAACTAGATGTGTTAATGAGGTAGATATTTTCTTGTATTGCGTTATCAATTTTAGAGAATTTGTTTTTGGGCGTGGCCCTGCAGACGTAGGCTATGGCCGGATTGCATTACCAATTTCTGTGTTAGTTTAATTTATATTTTCAAACACATATTACATGACACAGCACGATAGCTATTACACACAAGATAGTTAAATAGGCCTAAGCACCAACTTACACCGATCTTAATTTGAGATATTTCAGTGTTTTTCCAAGTATTAATGAATTAATTTTAAGCATTTTTTACTTGTGAAAAGTGTTTATGTACCTTTTTAACTATTTAAATTCAACCTTATATTTAATTATGGTAATTATGAATACTTTTGCATTTTAGTTCTAGAAGTTCATGTAATGGCAGAGGCAGAGATTATAACCACCATAATAAAATCATATGTTGAAGAAGAGAGTCTAAATAACAAGTGTTTACCCAGAGGGGAAAGGTCACTAAAAAAGTTAATTTCAAATACATACTCAAAGTCAGGACCATTGTTAATTAGTATACTTAAATCAAATTTCAGCCTAAATTGAGTTATCTACATAGTACTGCAAAACTTTTGGTTTTAATATTAAAAAAATGGCAAAAGGTGCTGCAGACCTCTGAACTTTCTCAAACTGTCGATCTTGAACCCTAAACTTTTAAAGGACGGTTTTAACTCATGAACTAAATAATGCGTAATTTTGACCCTTCCGTCCAAAATGGCTATTAAACCGTGAGAGAATGCCATCACATGCCTATCACGTGACTTCCTCTAAGGGCATTTTTGTCCCAAAAAAATAGGTATTTGTGGCGCTGTTTATTTCCCTCCACTATTTTGGTGACAATGCAAACATGTGTGGGAAAAATATGTAGAAAAGGAAGATATCCAACTAACCCTAGCTAATTTGACCATTCTCCAACAATAGTTTTTTAGAGATGCCAAGGTCTTCCTCAGATTTCCTCCTCCCCAACTATTATTGTGGAAGAATGAGCGTTGAAAAGACTTCTTGAACTGAAAAAATCCTTCAAGGCATTTTGCAAGCTGTGGATTTTTCCAGGTAGGTCATCTTTTTTATCCTCTTTTCCTCCTCCCCAATTCGGGTGTTTAAGCTGTGGGCTTTTTTGTTAAAGGGACCAAGATGTAAATTTTTTCAATGGCTTGATCCGTAGATTTGTTTGAGAGCTAAGGCTATAATGCCATCATTACTGAGGGAAATTGAAGAATTGAAGTTGAATATGGAAAAAGGGCTTGAAGAATAGAGGAGATTGAGAATTTGACAGCCAAGAATGAAAATTTTCAAGCCCATGTTTGCAGGTTGATGTGTATAATTGAGAATTTGACAGCAAAAAATGATAAACTTGAAGTCCAACTTTGCAGATTGAAGTCTAGCTTTAAGTGAGTTCTTTTTTTTTTTTTTTTTTGCTTTTTTATTCTCTACACAACGTACTACTGGGGTTGTGTTTCTAGGTTTGAAGATAGAAGGAACTTTAAAGCTTTAGGCAATTAAGTGTTAGGAGTATTTTGACACAGTTGTTGTAAAGTGAATGTAAATCATAAGTGGTTTCGTGTATATTGCAATACTTTTATGGCAATTGAATGAAGTTTGGGGTTAATACTCTCCTCTGTTTTTTGTTTAAAATCTCCCTTGTTTTGTTATATGTCCAATTTCAATATTTTATGTACACCAAATAAATAAGACACCATTGCACCAACTTTGAAACAAAAGCTTTTAATATCATATTCACTGCAACATTCAAAACCAATCAAACTGCCAAAATGATTCACAAAAGTAATCACTGTTTCCAAAAATAATAGCATCCATACTAAATAATTCACAACCAAAGTACAAGGAATCTAATAACACCACAATGCATAAAAATAGTAGAATTCATCAAAAGCAGAACTAGTCAAAGACAATTCATTAGCTCCACTTCACTTCTTCTTTCCAACACCTATTCATTTACTTCCCCCTTTTGGCAATGGTCTTTCAAAGCTATATATGTTCCTTCATGCTCCTTCTCCCAACAATGCTCTTCCAAATTCTTCATATAACCTATGCTTGGTAGTTGAAAACTACCTAATAAGGACATAAACTAACAAGAATACAAGGTAAAAGTGAACGAAACATACCTCATATGCTTCTGCTGACCCACCAAGACTGCTTTTCCTTCTTCTTTTAGCTTGAGTTGGTTATTGTATTGATTGATTTTCAGTGGTTGGAACTGGTTCTTGTGTAGGCTGAGTATTAGGTATGACTTCCTTGCAACCCTTTTTTCTATGGCCAGATTTCTTACACCTTGTACAGTATATGCCTATCCTTCTTCTCAATCTTGTTCTCCCTTCTTCATTTTCCCTAATCTGCCTTTTCCTTGTCTTTTTTAGCCTACCAAGCTGCTTGCATGCCTTTGGTGGATCAAGATCCTCACCTTCACCATCTGGCCATAAACTCTCTCCATTCATAGGCTCAAGAATATTGTCATATAACTTCAAAAATGTTTCAATACTATAGCATACACTAACATAGTCATTAGGATTGACATCTCTCTTGCACATTACTGCAATAGCATGACAACAAGGAATTCCAAATAACAACCAAGCATGGCAACTACAATGTCTCAATCCTAAGTTTACAACAAATTACATGTTCTTAGGGCCAGTAACTTGATATCCATCAATTCCATTCCATGTAGCCTTCCACTGCCTACTTTCAATAACATTCTTATCAAGCAACTCTTATCTTGGGACAGAAAGGCATGTATTTTTTCTTCAACTTCCAACTTCTTCTATTATCAATTCTTTTCATTATCATCAGCCTAATTGTCTCTAACATTGTTATTATAGGCTGGTCTCTTGCATCTAAAATATATGAATTAAAAGGCTCACAAAGATTAGTGCATAGTATATCAGACTCAATGTGAGTTGGAAAGAAAGCCCTACCCTCGAAGTTGGAGGGGTCCATTCACAATCCATCTATGGGCTAATTGTTATCCCAAATAATTCCTGATTTCTACTTCTTGCAATCTTCCACAACATGTCTTTTAGCACCTTTCCTCTATGTAGCTTCTTGAAATTGCAATACATGTGCTGCACACAAAATCTATGTTCACAGTTTGGCAATACCTTTACCAATGCTAAATCAAACCCCTATAAAGGAACACAAAATAATAGTTAAAAAATGAAGAAAATACAGAAAGATATCTCAATAGATGTTAAGTGTTTTACCTTTTGTCTATCTTATATGAAAGTGTAACCAAATGTTTGGTTTGGTATTTCCATATCAGCAGTAAGTAGTTCAAAGAACCACTTCCATTACTCCCTAGCTTCCTTCTCAACTACTGCATAGGCTATTGGCCACCACCCATTGCTGGCATCAACACCAACAGTAATAAGTAATTAGGCTCTTTATATCCCTTTTGTGTGACAACCATTAACTCCTATTAGAGGCCCACAAGCTGCAATGAATCTTCTTTTAAGTGGCCCTAAGCAAACATACATTCTCATAAATCTAGGTTGTCCACCATTCTCTCTAAAAAGCTCATGCACTATCTCAATAGTGCTATCAATATGAGTCCTTTTAAGTTCAGCAGTACAGTTCCAAACTTTGGCATATTAATTGTCATTTGAACCACTTATCATTTCTCTCACAAGTTTTATTGCAGCATATGCTTTATATTTGCTTATTTCAACCTTGCACTCCTCATCAATGCGCTGCCGAATGGAGGCAGCTTTAATCTTTTTATCAACCTTGACACGTCCAATGCTTCTTTTAGCAATCCACTCTGTAATGATAAACTTACTCTTAGATTCATGACTACAATTTCCATGCTTTAAGTTCATTTTTTTATCACCAAATCATTAGACTTAGAAGCATTCTTAACAGATGCAAAAATCCACCAACCACATGTTTTGGTCTTTCACTTTTCCCTCACATTTTCCTTCTCATTTGGCTTCCATTTTGCGGCCTTTCCCTCATTAATTAGGTAGTTTCATTTCTGCTCTAAACGCTTCTGCACTTTTAAACCTCATTCCAACTTCAAATTGGGGTTTTCTCATATCTCTCTCAAAATTGAAGTCAACGTACCTATTCCTAAATCTTCATCTTCACTCTCTGAACTCCTACTATTTCCATAATTAAGACATTCTTCTATGAAATCTTCTTCTATTGAATTACTCACATTTTAGCCTTCCTCTTGACTTCTCGTCTTACCTTTTTTCTCATTGTAGCTGCACTAGGCTCACATTCTGTATTAATCTAATTACCAACTTCATGTTCAACTGGTACTTCCTCCTCAACAACATAATCATCCATGCAGTACTCATCATCATTACTGAATTGGTCAACCACATAATCTTTATCCTTACTGTCATCAAACTCAGAACTTTCCTCTAACCATCATTTTTTGTAACTATTGTTGCCCTTGAGGTCTGCTGAACATTTACATTTTCAGTACCTTTATGTAACTCTTCAACTGATGTTGAAGTCTCAGTTGTATCTGCCATTGAAGAGTGTTGAACGTTCCTTGCCTTGCAGGTTCTTGCCTTTCAAATTCAACATTGTACTACTGTAATGTATCATCATCATCAATTAGTCCACCTATATCCCACATTGGATGGTTATTCTCGTCTTGCGTAACTTGACTAATAATATTCTTCTCTTGTGGAACTTGACTTTCATCAACCCCAACACTTCTATCAACCCCAGCAGCTTGTGCATAAGCACTTCCATCAACCCCAACAGTTTGTATAGTAAACCCATCAACCCCCATTGTTTCACCAGTTGTAGGAGGCAACAACAAAAATTTTGCCCTTCTTTTTCTTGGCTTTAGAGTAGTTACAACTGGTTGTGAATTTTCATCTTCAATTTCTTCAATCACAACAGGTAATTTAGGTGGAGATGGCATGAACTCTTTCATCAACTCCTCAATAAGTTCTTCCTTATCTCTTCAATTAGCATACAATTCAATTGTTCTCACCCTTGGTACTATGATTCACACATCCTCTGTATGTCCTAATCAGTTTGCAACAAAAGCAACCCATTTTGTAAATTACCAATAGGTAATAAATAGTAATATAATATTGTTTCTCCATCATACTCCAATTGAGTCATCATCAAATCAATCTCATGCATTGACATCATATCTATACTAGAATTGTCTACATAATTAATTTCACCACCTTCATAATTTTTTCTCCCATGGTCATCAGTAGTAAAATATCCCCCGTGGTGTAATTTTAAGGTAAACCACTCATCACCTTTTTCATCTGCAAATCCCATTTACACCTCATATGATTTCAGAAAAATTACAAAAAATTCATGGAACGAATGCAAAAAATTTAAACAATTGCAAATACACAAAATCGATCAAAAAATGAATAAAAGGCATATATTTCAAACCTCTGAAAACCATTACTCAAAATACAGTTTTTAAGCAAACCCACTTACATAACCATAACAAACGCAAACAAAATCAAACGAATTCCCAATATTTAAGCAAACATTTTGTCTATAAAACTCGTACAAGTTCAAACTTTTCACACATTTAATCTAACATTTACATGAAATTAGATAACATATTGTATTTCAGATACCGGTCGACATGTTCCTCTCTATCTTTGAAACCCCAATACATATTGAGTACCTATCTGTAACTTATACTTTGATTTTTCAATTTCTTGAAATGGATGATCGATTCTTCAAAAAATGATGATGATCAGTCCTCTCTGCAACTTTCCAAAAGCTTCAATGAAGTTCACGGTTTCTTTTTGGGAAGAAAAGAAACTTGCTTCCGGTCACAAGCGGTTCGAAAACTCAAAAAATGCAGCTTAACAATGGCACTAATCGGAGGAATAGAGAAAGAGCTAAGAAGGGGAAGAAGGGAGTTGGAGAGTTTTTTGTAAAAGGAAGAAATATGAGCCATTTGAAACTAACTCAGACACATCATTTTTTTTTGACAAAAATGCCCTCAGAGGAAGTCACGTGATAGGTATGTGATGGCATTCCGTCACGATTTAACAGCCATTTTGGACCGAAGGGTCAACATTATGTATTTTTTTTAAAGTTCAAGATTAAAATCGTCCATTTAAAAGTTCAGGGGTAAAGATCGATAATTTGAGATCATTCAGGGGTTTGCGATACATTTTGCCCTTAAAAAAATGGTAAATTTACTCAAATTCAACCATTTTCATCGCCGACGAAAAATTAGTTTGGTTACCCAGTCATCGAATTAAAAGATAAAATACCTTTTATATATATATATATATATATATATATGAGAGTGAGACGGCCTACAGCAAGGCCTGAAGTGTCTATATCCTGTAATTTGTTTTTGTAATTTTTCTGCTTACTATTTAATGAAAGATCCTTTTTAAAGCTATATGTATATATATATATATAAAATGGGAGCACTGATCACATACATATACGCACTACCAAATTCTTTTTTTTTCTTTTTTTTTTTTGAGTTCGCAAAAATTGATTATTTGTGGCAAAAGAAGTATGAAAAAGTAAAAATAATTTTGAATTAGAAATGAATCAAAATAAGGCAATTTTTACTTTCCTTCAATATATTGACTTATTTTATAAATTGTTAGTAACAATTTTAAGTTTTAACCATTAAAATGCAAGTAATTAATGTAATTATTAAAAGTATTAATGGATGGAACTTAAAAGGAGATTTATGAAAATAATGTTCCAAGAATATTGAACCTTCCTCAACATGTTGTTGGAGGCAAAATATTATGTAGACATGTACATTAATCCATGGCGATTTAGGTTAGGTTCTTCTAATTATTATGTGATTAGCTGTTTTTTTAGAGGATGGGGTTTTAGAGGAGGTTAATAACATGAATATATAGGTAATAAGGAATCATAACTCTGATATAATATGTGTATTTGCTAAACATCCATATTCATAATTTTGTAATACAACCTTTGAGTTTTTATAAATTTATACGCCACTCTCACTTTTATTAAAATGATATACCCAAAAAATAAATATAAATACCATAATTATATATCAAAATATATATAATAACAAACACATTATTAAATTAAGCAATGCATGTTAATGTACATACTCAAATGTTGAACAAGTACGATGTAAACCATGAATTAAGTCAAAAAATATAACATTAACACTATTTAATTTTTTAAAAATGATTTTTCTTCAAAAATATATTTAAAATACGCTCTTCTTTTTTTTTTTTTTTTAAACTTTGTGCCTTGACACACTTGCCAACACCTTTTCTTTTTAAGAATCTGAAAAGTGGGTCCGGAGGAGGGGGATTGGTACTTTTCGACTTAATACATGTTTTGCTCACTTCTGCTTAAATTTATTTGCGTTCTTTATTAATGCATTATACTTTTTAAAATGATAAGTTAATTAATTAGTAATTATAATATGAATTTGCGGAAGCTTTTTGGGTGGAATTGAACTGAATCCATCATTCACTTTGTAAAGAGATTTAAAATGGCATCTCCATTAATGGGTTTGAAATTATATGAACTTTGCCAGCATTTCTTTTGTGCTGGATTCCATTCCCAACGGTAGGGAAACACATGTCTTTTCTCTCCTTTTTCTTTTTAGATTAATTATATTTTTCTTCTTGAAGTTTGTCCAAATTATAATTTCATCCCTCTATTTTGTATAAATTATAAATATATCTTTATCGTTTATATTTTATAACTTATTAATTTTTACTACTAATTTCAATGAATAAATTTTATCAGAAAATAATGAATATGCGATAAAAATTTTAAGATCTTCCTATAATATCATTTTGCAAGTTTACTTCTTGTTTATTATATACATATACATATAAAGACAATACTCTTGCTAAAAAATTTTAATTAGTTTAATTCCTATAATGAAGGATATTATTATTTTAATATATGATAATAAACAACAACTAAATTTACAAACTAATATTTTAAGAAAATTTTAAACTTTTTACCAGATAATCATTATTTTCTGATAAAAATTTTTTATTGATATTAATAGTAGACAGAAGGAATAGTAATTTTCAAAGGTCTTCCCCAATGGTAAGAGAAATGTCAAGCTATAGGTATTTATAATTTATATAAAGTATAAGGATAAGATTATAATTCGAACAAACTTTAAGGAGGAAAATGTAATTAACCCTTTTTCTTATAAGTGCACAAAAAAAAATTATCATTTGCGTAAACAATCTTTACAACGGGTTGGTATTTCTGATCACTTTACTTTTATCTAAAATCATGCATGAATTGGAATCGTCTATTTGAGTGAATCATATTCGTTCATCGATCCAAAACTTACTTCAAATTGAAAAAAAAAAAAAAATGAGAGAGTTGTTGGCCATTGTTGTTTTAGTAGGTAAAATTTTCAATTCACATCCAAGATTTAGATTTTCTTCTCCTATGAGTCTGTTGTACAATTTATGTTATCCTTTGCATATTATTGCACAAATGAAAGGTTTATCAGTACGCACATTTGTGTAAGAGTCCTCTTGTTTATATCTTCATGTTTTCTCTCTTGACAGAAAGACCATTGTTGTTATTTAAGATTTTAGACTCTTTACCCCTTTAATAACGTATTAGGGACAGAATTTGACATTTGTCTCTACGGATAAAAATTTAAACACAAAAATTAAATTTATTATTTAATCTTAAATTATAATATTTTATATTCAATAACTTATTTTCTATTAATTTGAGAGGTCAAATTAACAAAATATACTAACTTCTACATAAAATGATTATAATATTATACCACATGAAAATGAATTAGGATTAAACTTAATCACATGAAAATTAATTAGGATTAAACTTAATCTACATAGCTTTTCCATTTAGTTAATAACTGCGGTTTGGTCAAAAATTGAAATGAGAGAAGCGTATTAATTGTGACATGTCATGTTCTACACCATTTGATTAATTATCATATCAAATTAAATTAAATGAAGTACTATTATAAATTTAAATTGGAGTTTTTCTTCATTTATATTATTACATTTACAAACTTTGTTTGAGGATACCATGTTACAAGTTACAGAGAGTGAAAACTAACTCAAGATGATGAACAAAATTATAAAATAAAAATTAATTATCCAAACTGTGTCGTATTTATCATCATTTCACAGTGGAAGCAACGGTATGAGCCCAAAACTTGAGATGATGTTTCAACTCCATTTCATTACCAAAAGCTGGAATTCTCCAATTCCTCAATGGATTTTCATAACTTTTCTTATTTTCCAAAAATTCCCATGCTTCAGATAGATAAGGTCTGGAAATTATACATTCATCATCAAAGACGTCCTTCTTGATTTCTAATTCATCCCCTGCACAATTTTGCTCCTCTTTTTTCCCTAATCTTTGCAATCCAGGAATAATAGAGACTAACCTCGATTCTTTATCTTCATCCGAAAACACAAATCCCAGATCCATAAATCCTTTTACCTCTTCGTATTCGAGTTCCGATAAACTTCTACTCATATCTCTCCTTCTCCTCCTCCTCCTCCTCTGCCTCCTATCATTCTCCTCTGTTACTTCTGAAAATTCTCCGATTTCTTTACCGGACAGAATCGGCTGAAGCTTCGGCATCGCCAGAACCGAATTCGGAGAAGAACAATCGTAGCTCGATTCCTGATTTTTGGAGCTCAAAGCCTGGTCACTCAAAGATCTAACAATCAGAGTTGGCGTTCGAGAAAGCTTTGCTGCCGCCGTCGCCGGCCTTTCAATTTCTTCATCTACATCAACAACTGCACTTACTCCGGCGGTTAACGGCGGCGATGCTCGGCTAAAAATGCCGTGCTCGAACCAGAAAAATTCGAAGAGCTTCAGAACCAATTCTTCAGAAGACATTGTCGGTGTCAGTTCGGCAATTGAAGGAAAGCTCCGTCTATGAGCTCATATATATACTAGGGCTTCATTACCTTATTACCCTTTGAGTGGATCTTTTTTTAATTATTTTATTTATTACAGAAAATACATGGATTTGAATTTCCTGAAAAAAGAATACGTGGATTTGAATATAGAACAAGCGTCACGTTTTTTTCATTCTAGTAAAAAAAAGTTCTCTTGGTTCTTGTTTTGTACTGGTAAAAGAGTGACCATACGGCTTTGACTTGTCTGGTCCTCATGATTTTCCTCGGTTAATCATATTTAGCGTGTATTTTCAGAAGTAATCATTTATCAATTCTAACAATAAGGTTTTATCCAAATGGCAAAAACTAAAACCTCCATATATTGTTATTCCTTTTTATAAGATTTTATATTCTCCTTTTATTGGGTTATAATTGTGTTTAATCTGATTAATATTTATGTTGTAAAACCTCAATTCCATACGTGATATGTATGAAAAATATTGTATGCTATATAAATATGAGTCTAAGTACTTATAATCACCTTGGAATATCTATTTTGACATAGCGTGGATGTTTGCTGCGTAGGGCATGTGGGTGCTATCGGACCTATAAGTCGTGCTCTTGAGCCGTATGTACGGGACGTGACATTATGATATCAAAGAATGGTTACCAGCCAACATGTAGGAACTAAATGCTATAATAGTAGGAGACACCTTTAGAGCCTCGTGTGGAGCTAAATGTTACACCAATGGGAGCCACCTCTATAATCCCACACGCTTAGTTTGGTCTTGAGTTAAGTTGTTAGGGTCTTAAAGGGGTGAATGTGAACCTCCAATCCCACATGGGATATATATGAAAACTTTATATATATATAACCATGGTGTATGTACTTTAGGATATCCATTTTGGTTTAACAAACACGATTGTCAAGTAAGGATTATGAATGTTGTCAGGTGCATGAGTCGCACTCTCGAGTTGAATCCCACATAGGATAATATATATAAAAAGTGTGTATACTATATAAGTATAAGTTTAAGTATCTATAATCACTTTGGAATATCTATTTTGACGTAATAAGAGTGATTGACAAATATGACATGTGAATGCTGTTAGACCTATGAATCATAATCTCAATCCCACAAGTCCGAGGTGTGAATATGTAATGTCCACTAAATTGTATACTAAAATAAAGATTATTCAATTAATTGACTTTGAAGAATAAGAATAATGTGAATGAATATATATAATTTAGCTTGAACTTTTATTTTTTATAAAATTATATGTAAGTAACGTTATGGGGTGAATTAAAAATTTTTGTACTCTTTCTTGAGAAGTGTGAAATTGAAATCTTTGTTTTTGTTTTGTTTTTTCTCTTTTAAAACGAAAATTTTGTTTTTGTTGAATGCATTGCATGTAATTAAAGAAGAAAAATGTTGTTGACTTTAGTATATTCTCTAATATATTTTCTAATACATATTTTTAATAATAATTTTATTAGTTAAAATTATATAATAAAAATAAATTCTAAAATTTAAAAAATAATTTTTAAAATAAAATTATTATTAAAAAAAGTATTAGTTGATAGGAAATGTATTAAATGATGTTGAGGGAAAAAAAAAGGGTTTTTCACTTGTAAATTACTCATATGGAGGCAAGTGTGTATGTGGATTGATCAGAATGAAGTCAAACGTTAATAGTGGTATATTTATTTATAAAATTTATTTGAGAAAATGATAAATTAAGATAAGGGCATTTTGGGAAGAAAAATAGAGCAAGGTTAACAAGTGGTTCAACTTGGTTCACATGAGATAATTCGGATCATAATGTTGGGTCCAATTTGATGCGTAAAGTTCAAGAATCCCATTTGGCAATTTATTGAGATCCACGCGAGTGGCCAGTCAGACTTTTCCATCCCAACAAAATATGCCCCACACACCACCAATAAAAACACTAATTTTATAAATAATTATAAAAGGGGATTAAATTACTCCCACGGTATACTTGAGAATTTGATAATTATCCAACAAAATTACAAAATTTTTACCATAAATTTTTATTTCTTTCTCAACTTTTTCTCCCTCTAAACTCTTTCTTCCACTTCCTCTACCTTTTAAGAACTCCAAATAAATATTTACTTTAAAAGATATTAATACATTATTTTATACTTATTTATTTATATTTTAATTAAAAAATTAAAAAAACACATGAATCTTGTTGTCGCACCAACTTATCTAGTGCACCAGTGAATGGTACACCAACCCTTCTGCTGTGCCAGTGAGTGACGCACCAGATGAGTTGGTGCGCCATGGCGCACCAAAAGAGTTGAGTGGCACACCATCCATCTGGTAGTGCACCAAGTGGATCGATAAGCTAACAGTTTCCATTTTTTATTTTTCGTTTGTGTTGTTTTTACTTCAAAATCAATATTTTCTTGTACAAATCTTTGAAATTATTAATTTTATCTTCAAAATCTTCAAGATTTTCTTGAGGCAAAGTGTTTAGAGAGAGAGAGAAATGAAATATTATCATAGAAATTTCGTAATTTTTTCGTAATAATTACCAATCCCCAAGACTTGAACATCATTTATATTTATTTGTTCTCTCTAAAAAAAAACTCTCTAATTTCTCTCTAAAATGATGTACTCAAAATCAACCTTTTGAATTTTCGGAGCAAAGATTTGAACATGAACGATGATGGGTACTTGGAAAACATCAATTTTAGATAACTTTGAATTTTTTTTATTTTTTTATTTTAAAACAAAATCTGTTTGCCGAACTGAACCAACACCACCACCACAACCACCCTTCCCCTTGAGTGATTTATCCAATGATAAAGAAATACCGAGTGATTCATCAAGTCCCTCTTTTTTATATAATTTATTTATTTTTTTATTTGTTCAAGTTAGCTTATTTTATTTGTTTAGTGTATTAATTAGTTTATTTTATATCATTCCTAATTTTTTTAATTTTATGTTTTACTGTTGACATTAGTTTAATATATTAATTGCAAAATTACGATTTTATATATTATGTTGGTTATATAATATTTTTTGAAAGTATTCTTATATTACGTTAATTAGGGAATTATAATTGTTAGAGAACTAGGGAATTAGAAAATTAGAATTAAAGAAATTGGAACTTATTTAATTGGAGAGAGAACTAAGAAATTATAAATTAGAGAAGTTAGAAATTATGCATAAATAATCTTAGATAAACTTGAAATTCGAGAAATTAGACATTATGTATACATATGTTATAATGCTATTAATATGTATATTTTAATTATTTTCACTATGTAGTAATATAGTAATTGCTAAATTTTTGTAGTTTATTTATTTATTATATTAATTAGTTTAGCTTATGTTAATGTTACTTTTTTTAATTTTACGTTTTAATTGATTGTATTAGTTAAATTAATTATATAACATTATGATTCCATATTACATGAATTATTTTGAGTAGTTATTTAAGGTTTTTTTTTTTTTTAATTTTCTGATCGCTTAATTTCTTAGGTTATTTTAATTAATTAATTTATTATATTATATTATATTAATTAGTTTGAAGCAAATAAAACAATGAATCAGAAAGTTCAACCGACAAAGCTTAGTTATTGTATTTCAATAGAAGAATATATATATATATATTCATATACATATATATATATATATATATATATGTACACACAAATATGATACTTGAAGCTAACTACCAAAACTCCTAAATCTAGGAAAATGTCCCTGGTATCTAGATACAAAGATAAATACATAGTGAATACATAATAGAAGATATATACAAGAAATATATATCTCCAACACCCCTCTCAAGTTAGAACATGTAAATTACAAATGCCCACATTGTCCAACAAAATATAAAATTGAGACGATCCTAGAGCTTTAGAGAAGATGTCGGCAAGCTGCAAATTAGGAGGAATATAAGTAGGTGTGATATGATTAGCTAGAAGCTCATTCTGAACGAAATGATAGTCAATCTATATCTGCTTAGTTCATTCATGGAACATCGGGTTAGATATAATATACATGATAGCCTAATTATCACAATGAAGAATTAGATATAATATACATGACAGCCTGATTATCACAATTAAGAAGAGTAGGAGTGGAGATAGGAACACGAAGATCCTTAAGGAGATATTGCAACTATTTTAACTCACAACAAGTGACGGCCATGGAATAATATTGTGCTTCAGTAGATGATCGAGAAACAGTATAGTATTTCTTGGTCTTCCAGGAAATAGACAAGAAACCTAGACATGATAGCCAAGTGATAGGATAACTGGCCCAATCAAAATCACAGTAGGCGAGAAGCTATAGATCAGTATTCGAACGAAAATGTAAACCTTGCCTAGGAGCTCTTTTTAGGTGCTGGAGTACCCGAATGGCAGCATCCAATGGTCTTGGTGTGGTTTATGTATAAATTGTGCAAGTACTTGAATGGAATATGCTAAGTTCGGACAAGTAATGTTGAGATAAATAAGCCTGCCTACAAGGCGTCTGTTAGAATTGGTGAGTGAAGAAAAGGGAAAGCTAAGAGGTTTTGCCCCTAATAACCCAACATCAGATAATATATCTATCAAATATTTCTGCTAACATAGATATATATCTTTAGAACTACGAGCAACCTCAATGTAAAGAAAATATCTCAGAGAACCTAAGTCTTTCATGTGAAATATTGACCAAGATGTAATTTAAACTTCTGAAGGGCCTTAGAGTTATTTCCTGTGATAATAAGATTATCAACATAAAATAGAACACAAAGGAAAACATTAGCAGCAGAGGAGATGAACAAAGAATAATCTGTCAAAGATTGTTTAAAACCACTTTATTTGATTGCAGAACTCAATTTGGCAAACCAAAATTGTGGAGCTTACTTCAAACCATATAAAGACCTTTGTAATCGGCATACTTGCTCTTCATGATTGAGAAAATTCAAGAGGAAGTTTACTTCCTCCACTAAATCACCGTGGAGAAATGCTTTGTGAACGTTCATCTAACGTACTTCCCAATTTCTAGATGCAACTACTGTACGAACAGTAACTAGGAATGTTCATCAGTTCAGTTTGGAGAAATTTTGGTTTAACTATTTGGAGAAATTTTGGTTTTTAACAAAATTTTATGACCAAACTGAATCTAATTAACCTTAAAACTGAATTTCTCCAAACCGAAATATTTCGGCTTGGAGAAAACTAATTTCAAGAACATAAAGTCATGAAACAAAGAAATAATTCCCAAATTCTTTTTGATATCAAATCGAAGCCATCATTCCCAAAAACAAAATTTAAACAATAAACGTCTTTTACAATCCTTTTTACTAGGAAAATATGAGCAGAAACAAAAATTATAGACAACTTTTCCACAAAATTACAATCACAATAAACAAGAAAAAGTATCCAAGAAGAACATGAAACAAAAAAACTTGAAAAATACATCTTTCTTCCAAATAAAATATAGAACGTAGGATATTAGGCTCAAAGAGCAGATGAATTGCCTTTTTGGAGCAGCTTTGACTCTAAGTCCAGCTTCTTGAGACACTATAACTTTTTCCTCCTCAATCTTCAATGCAAGTCGATGATGGAGAGTGACTGTTCTTCGAAAAGAGCTAAAGAAAGAGAAGACTCATAAGATGAAGTGAAAAGTGAAAGAGAAAGACGGCAGAGGGGGTGGGCATAGGCAGTGGCAGAACCAGAACAAAAAGGTTTGGGGGGCTGAAGAACAATAAAAATTTTGCTAGAATTTCGTCTATAAAATGGATGCATTCCAAGTACAAAACTATTCAAAAAATTCCATAATTTCTAATGTTTTTAAAACTTTTCAGGGGGGCTTGAGCCCGCCCGAGACACCCCTAGTTTCGCCCCTAGGCATAGGAGCAGAGGCGATGGTGGTGCCAGACAGAGGAAGAGAAGGAAAGGGAGAGTAAAGCGGCATTTCTTTTGTCAAGGGGAGGAGGGTGAATTGTTTGTCTGGCCTGAGCTTTATTACTTGTTTTAACTTTTTTTTTCTTTTGCTTAGATTCCCTTCAAGTACCTCTCTCACACATTTCAAATCATGTCATTATATAATTCATTTTGTTAGATTTGTTTCAGCATTCTCAAATCGAAAACTGAACATATATTATGGAGAACAAAAACCGAACCGAACCAAAATTTTAGACAAAAAAGTCGAGCAGAAAATCGAAATTGTGTTCAGTTCAGTTTTTCAACTTTCTCTAAATAGTGCACACTCCGAACAGTAACCATCTTAGCAACTGGAGCAAAAGTCTCAAGATAATCTAAGCCCTCCTCTTGTGTATTCCCTAAGATTACAAGTCTTGCCTTGTATCATTCAGTACCTCCATCTTCTTCTCATTTGATATTGTATACCCATTTATATCCCAAAGCCTTTTTTTCAGAGGGCAACTGAGAACCCATGTTCATTTTGCTCAAGAGCATTAATTTCACTTTGCATTGTTGCATACCAATTAGATCCCTAAGAGCCTTAGTAAAATGAAAGGTTCCTTAATCACATTTACAACAGCTAAAAAATGTTTGTAACCTTCAGAAAAATTTGTGACTTGAAATATAAGATGAGATAGGATACAAAGACTTAACTGAGTATGATGACTAGAATTAAGGGCTATCACTTTGAACAGTATTGCATACATAATCTACTCCTCATCATCATCACTGTTAGAAGTGTGATGCTCCATACAGACACCTCCATTAGTTCTTTGAATCTTCATAGGCCTAATTCGTAACTCATGATATTATGCTTGTGAAATCTTCCCATTTCCTCCATTTAAGTTTTTTGTGATAATTTATCTTGGATCAATCCATTTAAAAGGCCTTCAAACATGCTTTAGTAAGTACATCAAATTAATTCCTACACTTTTCCTAAAAGTATAGCTAGGGCAAGCAAGGGTCTGTCCCACTAATACTCAATTTAATTTAAAAAGATAATCTACTAATCAAAAAGTAACGATTTTGGGGAAAATTTTGTTTGACATTAAATAAAATAAATAAAGAACTAAAATAAACTAAAGTTAATTAAGAAATCATATTAAATACTTAGTATAATCAAAGGAAAAAGCATTAGCTAGGCAAATGCAATTGATTACGTTTTATGGAACCTATCATTGATCGTTATGATTGATGAGAAATTGAATTAGGATTCTGCTTAGTACCACAAACTCCTATCCTTACAAGATTAGGTAATTCCGTTTACCGCCGCAAATTAACTACCAACCTAGTTAATTAACACAGCCAACAAGAATGCATTGAATTAATAACTAGATTACTTAACAACATAAGACATCACTAATGTCGAATCGCATACAACAATTAGCTTGAATCATATGCTTTTTGAATTATACAATTCTCTATTGATTTAATCAAGCCAATAGCTACAACCTTTCGAAATTAGTAGTTGCTACTTGTGGGTAATTAATTATAAAATTAATAAACCCTAGCAATTTAACTATATGACTAACTAGGGTGGCAAATCTTAAGTAATTCACAATCAATAAGAAGAATATCAAAAATTTCATAAATACTCATAATCAATAAAGAAGATCATGAAAGAACATACTTTTAACATGAAAGATCTCAAAATTCCATAAGAACATAAGTCAATCCATGGCCTAGCTAATTAGAAGAATTTACTCTCTAAACATAGTAAAACCAAAGAAAAATGATATTGGAAGTAGAACACTCATGCTTAAGTACTAAAATCCTGGTCTTCTCTTCGTGATTTCACCCTTCTTTGACGTCGAAAGCTCTTAAGTTTGATGCCTAAGACGTCCTAAATTCCTCCTTATATTTCTCTTAAGTTTCCTTTAAATAATGCTTTTAAAAATCGTAAATCGTGACCAGAATTTTGTTTTCCACCGTCTTGTGCACCTTGCTGCACAAGATGTTTCACACACTGTGCATCGCGCAGGAAAAAACCAGCTCTAGTAGTTCTGCGCAGTTTCTTGCACATTGTGTGCGTCAGCCTATGCAAATCTCATAATTGCACTTTTTTCACTTTTTTTGCATCTATTAAGCTACGAAATCCACTCATTTCATTCCAAGTATCTAAAAACACTATGGTAACCTAAAGTGAGTAAATTCCATACAAATATACCCAACAATGCATCAAAAGACTAATTATAAACATTAAAAAACATAACATTTTAACACTTAAAAATTTCCCTCACACTTAGCTTTTGTATGTCCCTGGGCATAACAAGTAAAGCAACAAGGTAGTGAAACTCCAAGTCTCACTTAAGAACAAAGCATAATACCAACTATCCAAGCAAACTTGAACAAGCTTGCATATCAACAAAAATACCACTAGGTTATTCGAATCCAATGTATACAAGTTTATTCCCATTCAGTTTGATTAATATCTCGCCTAATTGGTTAAATTGTATGAATAGAATAACTCATATAAATGCAGACAAAAAGCATAACTCTATCACTCTCTCAGTAATAGAAACTTGGGTAGTAAACTACGATTTTTTTTCTTCTCTCTCTCTCTCTCTCTCTCTCTCTCTCTCTCTCTTTTAGTGAAAGAGTGCGTTTTACACTTCATTTTCATTCTTCTTTGTGTAGATGAGTGCATTTTATGCTCCGTCTCTTCTCATCCTTCTTTTTTCTCTTTTTTTTCTTTTTTCTTTGTTTGGATGAGTGCGTTTTACGCTCCATCTCATCCATTTTTTCCTATTTACTTAAACCCAAGCTTAGTCCTAGTTTGAAAGAGATAGAAAGAACTAGTCATGTTGACAAACAAGGAAGACATTGCACATATTTTCTAGGGGATAAACAAGATCTAAACTTAATTCTCAGAACTAGAACCTAGCAAATATCCAAAGCCAATATTGAAGCACATTAAAGACTTACTCAAACAAAATAAGTAATAAAAAATGTTCCCAAACAAGACAAAAGTTTCAACCATAACAATAACACCCAAGAATTAAAAAATATCACTGAAATTGAAAAGAAAATCTAAATTCCCTCCCTCACACTTAAATCATACATTGTCCTCAGTGTATAAAATAACACGCCTAAAGCACAACAAAGAGGATTAGAAGAATAAAGGGGATAGTATAAACAATACTTCCCAAGTAAAGCTATGGTGGTGATACAGTGAATAAGCGAAATTTGGAGGGTCTCATTGTCGAATAGCAAAAGATCATAAGCCTGAGACATTATGTAGAGGTAAAATAGTTTAGAATTCAGCACAACACCAAACAAATTTGCTAAAATCTCAAACAACAAAAATAATTGAAAAAAAACTAAAAGAAACTCCCTTGGGTTGCCTCCCTAGCAGCGCCTTTGGTATCATAGTTCTTTAGGCTTTCTTCACACATGTAGGGATGTCAAGGTACATGGAATTAAGAATTCCACCTTAAGCCTTTGTAAGATGACTCAAGTCTTTGTCTATTTACCTTGAAGACTTTCCCTACATGAATACCGTGTATTTCAACACCTCTAGGATCAATAAGCTAGTAACTACAAAATGACCAATTTGTCTTCAAGACAATTTATCAAGAAAAAGCTCCAAACAAGAGTTACATTGTACTTTCTCACCACTGTTAAGACTTTTATGGATAAAAATTTAACATCATAAAGCTCAATTTTCTTCCTATGCTGTATATCAACAAGAGGAACAATCATGTCAATCACAAAAACAGAGGATAAATTATCAGATGGATGATTCATAGTATCAAAAATATTGAAACAAATTTTGTGTCCATGAAATTCCACAGATAACGTACCATCATAAACATCTATTTCGGTCCTAGCAGTTTTCATGAATGGTCTTCCTAACAAAATATGAGGAAGATTAGAAGAAGAACGAGATCCTTCTTCCATCTTCAACGCATGAAAGTCAGCAGGAAAGATAAAATTTGTTACCTTGATTAGGAAATCCTTTATAATCCCTCATGATATGCAATAGAACCATCAACAAGATGAGTATATTTTACTAGGCTTCAAAGGTCCTAGCTTAAGAGCATTATAGATAGAAAAAGTCATGACTTTTATAGATACTCCTAAATCTAGCATGCAACCTGAGATAACTGTGTTCTGTATTATGCATGGATTGGAAAACATACCAGAATCTTTCTCTTTAGCAGGAAGATTCTTTTGTAGAATGGCAGAAACAACCTTACCCGCACTTACTCTGTCATCCCCCCTAAGCTTCTTCTTGTTTGTGCATAGTTCCTTAAGAAACTTAGCATATCGGGGTACATGTCTAATAGCTTCAAATAAGGGGATATTGACTTCTACCTTCTTATAAGACATTTAAAACATCTTTATCTTTCTCCTCTTTCCTATTCATTGCAAATCTACCTAGAAAGTATGGTTTGACTTTAATAGGAATAGATGACTCTCCTATTTTAGGCATTTTCTCTCTATGCTCTTCATTAGGGGTAGAATTGGAAATTGCTTCTAACTCATTCTCCTCATCTATTGGCTTCTTACTCTCAAACTCTTTCAACTCCTTACCTCTCCTAGTGGTGATAGTGCTAACATTCTCTCTAGGATTAAAGGGTTGAGAAAAGGGAGTTAGTTTGATAGTTGAGCATTTATTTGGCTCATCTCAGAAGCCAATTCTCCCACTTGCTTCTGTAAGTTCTGGATACTATCTTTAGTGTCCTTTTGGAAAGTAAGAGTACTAGAATCAACGGATTTAACCATGTCTTCAATGGACATCCCTTGAAATTAGGTTTGAAGAGGGATAACATTATGAGAAGAATTGGGAACAAATCCTGGAGGATGACTAGATTGAGGCTGTCTAAACCCTTGATTTCCCACTTAAAGTTAGGGTGATCTCTCTACCATTCATTGTAAGTACTTGAGAAAGGATTATTCCTTCCCTATGATGGATCAGGAAAACCTCCTACAATAATAACAAATTCACCCGTATACAAAGTAGGATATGCATTAATGGTATGATTATATCTCATGCAAATTCCACATGCCTTAACTTGTGCATTCATGTTATTATTCCCACAAAATAATTTCCCAACCAAGTTAGTGACCTTATCTACTTTTTGTTCAAGTGCATATGTACCTACCTCATTAATTTCCTTGGTGCTTCACTTAGTTTGCCAAAATTCTGTGTTAGATGCTATGTTTGCAATTAACTCAAGAGCATCTTCTTGGGTTTTATCCACAAGCGCACCACTACTGGTAGCATCAATCATAGCTCTATCAGATGGAGTTAAGCCTTCATAAAAATATTGAATTAGTAATTGCTCACTTATCTGATGATTAGGACAACTAGCACACAATCTTTTAAACTTTTCCCAATACTCATGCAAGGTTTCCCCACTTAATTTCCTAATTCCATGTCTTTTCTAATTGATGGAGCCCCAAATGTTGGAAAGTATTTGCAAAGGAAAACACATTGCTTAACATCCCAAATAGTTATAGAACCAGGGTATAAATTATACAACTAATCTTTAGGTACACTTTGTAAACTAAATGGAAAAGCATGTAACTTAATGACTTCTTCCTCAACACTTTCAGGTTTCATATTAAAGCAAACAACATGAAATTCTTTTAAATGCCTATGTGGTACCTTACCTGTAACCCATGAAAAGTAGGCAACAATTGGATAAAACCATAATGCAACTTACATGTATTAGTTACTTCAAGAAAAATGATGTGCAAAAGTTGATTATCCATAGGGAGAATGACAAGCTCTTTTAAAGTTCGAGTATTACCAATCATTTCAACAATTAAAGTGGGAAGGATATCACTCGTTTGATCCTCTTCTTCCTTAACCTCTATTAGAATTTCATCACTGCTGTGATTTGCTTTCTTCTGATCCTCTTTTCTATTCTTTGATTATTTACCACTCCTCAATTTCATGAATTGAGAAGTCTTGGTCTTGTTGCCCGAACAAGAACCTATAAAAAATTAAAGTTAAAATAAAATAAAGAATTAGAAGACTAAAACTTTGGATTAAATAACAATTCCCAACAACGGTGCCAAAATTTGTCGCGTGCTATCATGAGCACGTCAAATTAATTCCTACACTCTTCCTAAAAATATAGTTAGGGAAAGAAAGAGCGGATCCCACAGAGACTTAGTTTAATCTTAAAAGATAATCTACTAATCACAAAGTAACGATTTTGATGGAAATTTTGTTTGAGATTCAAGAAAATATGACTAACTAAAATAAGCTAAAGTTAACTAAGAAATCATATTAAGCACTTAAGATGGTCAAGAAAGAGTGTTAGCAAGGCACACACAATTGATTATGTATTATGGAACTTATCATTGATCTTATTGATTTATAAGCAATTCATTTTAGGGTTCTACTTAAAGCCACAAACTCCTATCCTTACAAGAATAGGTTTACTCCATTTAGCATTCCAAATTAACCACTAACCTAGTTAATTAACACAACCAACAAGTATGTATTGAATTAACAACTAGATTGCTTAACAAAATAAGGTACCACTAATGTCAAATCACATACAACAACTACCTTCAATCTTATGCTTTTTGAATTATACAATTCCCTATTCATGTAATCAAGTCGATATCGATAACCTTCCTAAATCAATAGTTGCTACTTGTGGGTGATTAACTATGAAATCAATAAACCCAATATATTTAACTATGTGAACTAATTAGGGTGGCCAATGTTAAGTAATTCACATAATCAATAAGAAGAATATCAGAAATGGCATAAATACTCATAATCAATGAGAAGATCATTAAAGAACATATCTTTAACATAAAATATCTCAAAATTCCATAAGAACATAAATCAATCCATGGCCTAACTAACTAGAAGAGTTTACTCTCTAAACATATCAAAAACAAAGAAAGATGATGTTAGAAGAAGAAAACTCATGATTAAGATATAGTCTTCTCTTCATTATTTTTCCCTTCTCTGACGTAGAAAGTCCTTAAGTTTGATGCCCAAGACGTCCCAAAGTTCCTCCTTATGAAAAACTTGTTGTGAAATTTGCAAGTGCGTATATATCAGACAAGTAATATAATGATGAATAAAGTTAGTCCCACAAGGATTTCTAACTAGAGAAACTGCCTACATAACCAGACTTAAACCAAAAGTAAGTTGATTGATTTGTACGTAATGAAAATTAATAATTAAAATTAACGATAAAAGAAAACTATTTAAGAAAAGTTTATGATAAAAAACTGACTAAAGCACCTCTAATCCAGTCTACTCCTTTTATTCCTATGGTTGATTTATTCTTGATTAATTCTTGATCTGGTTAATGGTAGAATTCCCGTGAATAAGTTAGACTCACTCTCGTACGGTAAAACTCCTAGCCTTGCTAATAAACTAAGCGTATCTCTACATGATTTTAAGAATTGAGACTGCATACACCTATGTGGACCTTCCCTAACTCACGTTTCTTACTTATTAGAAACCGCACAAAGAAACAGAATCTATCTCTGGTCAGTTTTACGATGTATTGTTATTATTTTGATCAAATTAAATCTAGTACCTCGTTACTAGAAACAATTTATGAACATGCAATAATTAGCTGAAAAATCTCAAGCATTAAGAACAAATAATAACAATTAACCAAGAACAAGATAAAAGATAAAAATCATTAATTAAATAAAAACAACCATTCCATAAAGTTTCGACCTTCAAAGAAGGCCTTAGTCACAAAAGACTTAAATCCTTATACTAAACAGATAAATAAAAAGAAGGTTTAGAAGAAGTCATGAGAGCTGTCCCCGAATTCGTCTTCTGAGTCTTTGATACAAAGATATATATGAAAGATTGTGTATCCTGCTACATCCAAAGCTCCTCTATTTATAGAGGTTACAAATCCTAACACCAAAGGTTTCAACCCCGATTTGGAAAAGGAAAGTACTAGAACTAGAATTCTAAACTAAACTAAAAAGAGAAAAGGAAATTACTTAAAACTGCAATTCTAAATTTACTAAAACAAAAATTTTCTAAAACAAATAAAATTTAAAAATTAAAAAAATAAAAATAGAAAATCGCTGTCGGAACATTTCTAGCACCGAAAACATAAATCCAGCGCCGACTCAATCTAGAAACGAAAAACGGGCCCCAGTTTTATGCTTCAGATAACTTCTAGAAAGGGAATTAACAAAATCAGCAACAGTTTTGGAAGGATCCAATACCGGATTTCCCATTATTCTTTTGGCACGTTTCCCAAGGCAAACATTTGAACTCAATTTCCAAGAACACTTCCCACGTGCTATCCTCACTTCTTCTTTTAAGTTTTTCCTTTTGCATGCTAGTTCTCTAGGTCTCGTTGGTCTTCACTTTAGTCCTTACAATTTAAATAAAGTATAAAAATGGTTATTTGTTCTAATTAAGATCATATTTACTCTGGAATTTAATTAAAATAAATACCAAATTAAGCCCAAAAACTAGTGAAAATATAAATATGTCAGTTTCTCTTAAGGTTCCGTTGAATAGACCATCGAAAACCCTAAAACGCACTCAGATTTCTATTTTCCGCCGACTTGCACATCTTGCTGCACAGGATTTTGCACACCCTTTGCATTGCGCGGGAAAAAACTAGCTCAGGTAGTTTTATGTAGCTTCTTGCACATGGAGTACATCAGCCTGTGCAAATCTCAGAATTGCTTTTCTTCATTTTTTTTGCATCTTTTAAGCTACGAAATCTATTCATTTGATTCCAAGTATCTAAAAACACCATAGTAACATAAAATGAGTAGATTACACAAATATAACCAAACAATGCATCAAAAGACTAATTATAAACGTGTAAAAAAAATATCATTTTCACACTTAACAGGCCTCATAATGGTGAACTCAAACCATTTCAGAACCCTCAACTGCAACAATAAAACAATCAGAAATGTCCCCTGCATAGTCTAATCCTTATATAGATGTGAAGTCTTAAAAATGGCGTATAACTAAAATTACACAACAGGCAAGTGTACCTATCACCATAGTAACAGAGATATACTGGGTTGTCGAACTCAGGGAATAGATAAGCTCAATTACCAACCGTTTTACCTAATGTCTAGTCTAACAAAATTAATCTTTGAAAAAATATTTAAAACCAACTTAAAGAACATTTAAATGGAAGAAAAAGTTTAAAAGGTAGAAATTTGAGAAAAAGAGTTTGATTGATGGAATCCCCCTAACTTTTGTCAACTATTTCAATTGAAAAATCATAAAATGATATTTGAAAAACCAAGGTTGAGTTATCACACGAAAATTCGGCAATCCCTATCTCTAGGTGAAGGACACTCTACTCACTAACCTTTTTAGAAGAATCTCTTCTCTCTCTAACCAATTATGAATGTAATTAATTAGGTGATCTAATAACCTCAGAGTGCAACGAATATCTCTATTCAATTGCCAACTTTTATTATCCAATTAGCAGCCCTAGATTGGTTTTCCTTTTTTAATTCCAACTGGTCTTACGAAAATAATCGATTCCACGCAAATCAATCATCATAAAAACATAATTGAACAACAACCCAAAGTAAAACAAATACCAATTGTATAACATCTATTCAAAAATCATATCATTCAAAAATTAGGGTTCAACCCTCATCCAAACAATGAAAATCTAGCCACTAAACATCCTAACAAAACCAAATTAATAATAGTATTCATAAGTAACAAAAGAAAAGAAAGCTTAGGATGAAGAAGATTTGAGTTCACAGTTCCGAAATCCACCTGAGCTTGTCTCTCGATTTAATTGATGAAATCTGAAATTGCTCCGTAAAACTTCTTCAATCCTCCCCCTAAAAGCTTCAATTTAATGTTAATTTTTGAAAAGACTAATCTAATTTGAGAAGAATTGGAAGGGGTTTTACTGCCAAGTATCACCCCCAATGCTTCTTCTCTAAACCTAAACTGAAGAATGAGCCATAAGAGGGGAAAAATTACATAAAAATAGCAGAAAAATGCATTATCTGTAGTGTAGTCGGGACGTACCACGTGCGGTAGATCGAACCCTACTGTCTCCGTAGGGTTCTGTCCAAAATCTTCCATGATTTCTTCTTTTGTCCTCTAGGCCTACTGCATATGGTAGATTGAGCTACCATCAGTGGTAGGTCATCTTCCTTAGTGCCGACAGCTTCTGTTACCTCTATTTTTGGTCATTTTTAGTTGTATGCTCTATTTTCTTCATCGGAAAGCACCTGAGATATAAGTAAAGAGAAATGGTGTGAATTATACATCTTATACGTTAAGACGATGAAAATAACATACAAAAGCAATGACAATATGGCACATATGAAATACCCCACACTTATCTGTTGCTTGCCCGCAAGCAACTCAAAACTAGGCGAAAACTAGAATGCAAGCTGGAAGTTCAGTCATTGAAAATGACACATGAAGGAAAAACACAAACGACCAAAACCAAAAGGATAGAAAGGCAAAACCAAAAAAAAAAAAAAACAAAATATAAAAACAAGTATAGCGTCACTTCAATAGGAGACATAACTACTCAACCACGAAAGGAATTTTCGAAGGACAAATCATAAGAATCAACAATTCCACTGCTATCTTACTAATTGACCTATAAATCAACTGTTTGTGTATTGCTCGTGTTGTGTTTCAAAGAAAATAGGGAATATCACGTTATTAACACAGTGAAGTACTTTTACGGAAAATGCATAACACAGCTCATGTTTCCTAACACCTTTGCACTCTAAGTTCTATCCCAAATTAGGCAAGACTTTTTAGCTTTTAATGTTAGGCTCGAGACATAAAGGGTGTCAAAGAAGAGAAAGAAAAAACAAAAGTAATTGAGATAGAGCTAATGTAACCGAAAGGAAAGATATAAAAAATTATGACAATTTTCTAGCCTCTTTGCACTCATTCACATTTACCCTTGAACATTTTGCTTCGTTCAAATAAACCAAAATCCCTCTAACATTCTATATTTCTCATAAATCACATATTACCAAGTACATAAGAGAGAGCAGCTTAAAATTTTTTAGAGATGAGCTGAAGAAATATTCAAGTACTTTTTTTTCTTTGTTTTCTATGATGTTTTAAAAACAAACTTGGTTTTCTCTCTTTCAACTGCTGTGTATACCTTGCTTACAGAGATTTCCAGAATACTCTTTTTATACATAAATCCTTTTCTTTAATCAACAACCCCCACATTTACCTATTTTCCTCACTCAAAATGGCAAAAAAGTCATCAATCATTAGCTTAACGAATTGAGGTTTTATATATTATGAGTTTAAAAAGCAAAGAATGGAAGGGACTAAAACCCTTTGCAGGAAGGTGCAAAAGGGAAATAGGGTTAGATATTTATAAGAGATAGGTAGGAAAGGCACAAACGATACAATGAAAGCCTGGCGACCATCATTTCTGGGATCCACCTAGAATAAACCTTATCGCTTCAGGTCAAAGAAAAACACAAGGGTTAAGGCAAAGACTCGAAAAATATTCACTATGCTAATCCCCTAGATTCCAATGCTTCTATTACAAACCGACACTTACAAATGCATAAAAAACCTTTGATTTTGTAAGAATAAAAAGCAAGTGCAATTTTAGTTTTTTAAATCCTATGGGTTTTGCAATCAAGATTCCCACTGGTTGTGACAAAAACAAAAATCTTTTTGGACTTTTCTACTTATATAAAGACAAAAAAACGGAAAATGGAAAATTTTGGGTTTTGTCATATTATCTAATCTTTTTGGAATTTTAAAAGAAAAAAAGAAACATGACTTCATAGATTATAACAAAAAACTAAGTACAAACACTACTCAAAACAAAAAAAGAAATAGTCAAAAGACATAGATACCCCCACACTTAAAATCATATTGTCCTCAACGTTGGGACAAGAGCAAAACGTAAACACTATTAAGGCACATACATGATAAGCTATCCCGTAGATATAAAGCATGTAAGCAAGTCGAGAAGCAATCCTTACGAAATAGTAAAACATAAAAGAAAAATAAGAAAACTTAAAAAGAAACATAAACAAATGAAAAGGACAAATAAGAAAAATTGAAAAAATACAAGAGGGAGAGAAAAGAAAAACTCCCTCATTGCGGACCAAAGTCCGTGTCGCTGCCCCACTACTACCCTTGATTGCGTAAGAACCGATGCACAGTCGGGCCAGGATCACAACTTGGAGGTCTATAGATGCCCTCTGATATGCCAACACGTCCACATAATAGTGGGAAGACTCCACTATCTTCGCCACTTGGGCTCTGTGGATGTCTTGTGCAAGGAGGAGCTGCTCAAAAGCAGCCTGCATCTCTGCCTAAAAAGCATCCATGGGGACAGTAGGAGGGGCATAAATGTCAGAAAGGTCCTAGGATCCATCGTCATCAGACGAGTCATCATCTTCATTATTAGCAGGCCAGGAGGAAGATGTGCCAAGGCCGACTCTTCTAGTTTTCTTTATTTTTCTGAAGCCGGCAATATTTCATTCTCGTATTCTATCCTCCTCTACTGGAAATATCCATATATTTCGGGCTTCATCCTAGGCATATTTGCAATTATTGAAGATAGAAAACTTGATAATTTGCGCTTACCCTGTTGTTGCCACACGTTTACCTGTGAAATCAACATTAAAAGCAGCAAAAACACGAGATAGAATCACTGGGTAACGGAACACACATGTAAGAGTGGTATCAAAACCAGTGTTGCGCATCGTGTATATCATGAGCGACAATACGACAAAAGGAGAACGTTTATGTAGTTTATCAATCATATAAAGATCTATAATCCTGACATCACTTTGCCCACTCCTTTTTTTGAACGAAAGTGTGTCCAAAGAAATATGTAAGAACTCGGGGTAAGAGTTGAGAAAAATTACCCCCGCGACGAATGTGTCTCCGACCAGCCGGACATGGGCGGATCTTGATGGGATCGCAAGTCCCCTTGTAGTTCCAGTCTGAATCCTCATCGATTAATTTTTTATTAGAACCAACGATGATAGTGTTTCTCTCATCCTGTATCCCTAGAATAGAAGCGAGACACTCTCTATCTAAAATAATTTGCATCCATTTGACTGTTAAAATAATGGTGGAGAGGTCCTTGTTCGTTTTATAAAACATGTTTGCGTAAAACTCACGGACAAGTTTGGGATAATAAGTCCAGAAATATGCAAAAGGAGTTCCCACCCTAAACTACTAAAAGAGCATTCAAGCCTAGGTGTTTTATTGCATATGAATCAAAGGCTTTTCCACTATGAGTCTGAGGTGTTCCCTATCGTTTACCCATCTTTCAGCAGCTGTGGAGAGGCTAGGAAGGTTGGTAGGGTCGGCGTGGAATCATCAACCCAAGCCCTTTTGGAAGTGTTGGTTCGTTTTGAGGAGGAGGTGGTAGAATTTTTAGGTGCCATGAAAGAGGTAGACAAAAGACATGATACAACAAAGTACAAATACTCCAACACAGCACGAATGAATCGCTAAAACAAATAACAAACAAAAAGATAAATCATAGCTAATATAGACTGTGTGTGATGAAATGGAACTCAATAAAAACAAACAGAAATGAGTAAGACAAAAAAATTGAACACTAAAGACAGAAACACAACTAAGACCAATTGAGCGTGGACATGTTAAAATTTGCAAAGTAGACACCAATGACAATGTCGCAGATCCATTGAAAAAGCCACTCCCACAACTTAAGCATGAGAGTCATACTAGGTCAATGGGTTTGAGAGTCATGTCAAATTGGTGGTAGGGCAAGTGGGAGATTGTTAGTATATATATGCCCTAAGACCAATTGACTCACATTTATGATTTATGAAGCATGTATTTTTTGAATTGTATTTTATACTCTTAGTCATCAAGTATGTGACTTGATAGTAAAATCCTTATAGCTAATAAAATACTATTCTTATTTGTCCCTAGTTTATTACATCTTGTAAACTAGTGTGAAGTTGATTGATGGTCAAGTTTTACTGATCATGAATATGAGATATAAAATCAATTCATAAATACATATTGTGAATATTATATTGGACATGACCCAAAGTGAAGAAGAAATATTGCATGGGTTTAAGTTATAAGTATTTCTTCTCAGTTTTATATTTGGTATCCTTTGACCTAATGTTTCTAATGTTTCTTGCATGGGGAGAAAATATGTTTTGACATAGTCCAACAGGATCTGCACATACTAGAAAAACCGATTGGATAGAAATGACCTCAATGTTTTGATTGTTCATTGTGGAGGCGCTGCTTTGTACGCTTCTCCATCTACTGCTATCCACTTTGTACGAACTCCTCTGCAAGCGATCGGGATGCTAGCCCCTTCTGTGTTCTGAAAACTGTTCATAACTGATCCTGACTATCTGGTAATCGGTCGTATTTCGGAGAGAGGAGGCTAGATACTGTATCACCATTCTAGGGTTTAGGGTTTTGTTTTTCTTTAATTAGATAAAGGACGGCCACCAAGAAAAGGTTAACATAACCTTTTATAGCTGTCAATATCAAAACCCTAACTGTCATCTAATGACAATTTAATCTCATTCGTCTATTCCTATAATCATCCAACGGTTGGATGAGTAATATTAAGTAATTAATTTCATGTATTCGATTAAATAAAATTAATTACTTATTAACTTACCGGAAAATACAATATGGAATCTAATTCCCCTTTTGTATACGTTCAACGAATCTGGACACAATCTAGATTCCTTGGACGTGGACATTATACTCACAAGATCGTCTATGCGTGTGACCCTGTAGGTTCACTTAATGTTGGCAGTGAATGTAAAATGTCCTAGACATTTATTCACAAAACATAAGCGGCCTCTAGCAAGACATTATGCTTACCCAAGTTAAGTAATTGTAATAATAACCTAGCATCAGATTTAATATTTATCCTTTTGTCACATGATATCCTAATTAAGTATAAGGCATGGATCAAGTCATCCTTATAAAATTAATTAACCATTTACTTGATCACCAGGCAGACTGTTCCAACAAATAATATTAATAACACCTTATTAATACTTATTTGAGCATGGCCATGCATATTTTCCCGTCTTCCTTATCATGGGGTCCATGGATATCTCTCTCTAAAAGGAGAGGGATAAATCCCTTTCACTATCTCTAATATTCAAGCCATGACAAGAAAATAAGTCAACCAATAGTCATAATGATCACCTAATTAAAAGTGATGTTAGACTATGTCAAAACATATTTTCTCCCCATGCAAGAAACATTAGAAACATTAGGTCAAAGGACATCAAATATAAAACTGAGAAGAAATACTTATAACTTAAACCCATGCAATATTTCTTCTTCACTTTGGATCATGTCGAATACAATATTCTCAATATGTATTTATGAATTGATTTTATATCTCATATTCATGATCAGTAAAACTTGACCATCAATCAACTTCACACTAGTTTACAAGATGTAATAAACTAGGGACAACTAAGAATAGTATTTTATTAGCTATAAGGGTTTTACTATCAAGTCACATACTTGATGACCAAGAGCATAAAATACAATTCAAAATAAATGCTTCATAAATCATAAATGTGAGTCAATTGGTCTTAGGGCATATACTAACAATCTCCCACTTGCCCTACCACCAATTTGACATGACTCTCAAACCCGTTGACCTAGTATGACTGTCATGCTTAAGTTGTGGGAGTGGCTTTGTCAATGGATCTGCGACATTGTCATTGGTGTCTACTTTGCAAATTTTAACATCTCCACGCTCAATAATTTCTCGAATGTGATGGAAACGCCTGAGAATATGTTTGGATCGTTGATGAGATCTAGGTTCCTTAGCTTGTGCAATGGCTCTTGTATTATCACAATACAGGTCCACTGGGTTCACAATGCTAGGAATTACACCTAGTTCTATGATGAACTTTCTGATCCAAACTGCCTCCTTGGCTGTATCAGAAGTAGCCACATACTCAGCCTCTATAGTAGAATCGGCCACGGTATCTTGCTTTGAACTCTTCCAACTCACAGCACCTTTATTCAAACAAAACACAAATCCAGATTGCGATCTAAAATCATCTACATCAGTCTAGAAGCTAGCATCCGTGTAACCATTTACAACAAGCTCTCCTTCCTGATCTCCGTAGATAGAAAACATCTCTTTAGTCCTTCTTAAGTAATTGAGAATGTTTTTTACTGCAGTCCAATGCGGTTCACCAGGATTTGACTAGAATCTGCTAGTCATGCTCAATGTATACGAGACATCTGGCCGAGTGCATAACATGGCGTACATGATAGATCCAATGGCGGAAGCGTAAGGAATCTTACTCATGCGTTCTGTATCCTCCCTTGTGGTAGGACTTTGAGACTTACTGAGTTTGATGCCATGTGACATTTGCAAGAATCCTCTATTAGAATCTTGCATACTGAACCTTTTCAGTACCTTGTCAATATATCCACTCTGACTTAAGCCAATAAGGTTTTTAGATCTATCTCGATAGATCCTAATGCCTAGAATATAGGCTGCTTCGCCTAAATCTTTCATTGAAAACACTTCCCCAACCAAGTTTTTACACTTTGCAAAGTGGGGATGTCATTCCCAATTAACAAGATGTCATCGACATAGAGTACTAAGAAGACTACTGTATTTTTTGTAACCCTTTTGTAGACACAAGGTTCATCATCATTCTTGATGAAATTGAATTCTTTAATTGCTTCATCAAAACGAAGATTCCAACTTCGAGATGCTTGCTTCAAGCCATAAATGGATCTTTGAAGTTTACACACTTTACTAGAATTCGAAGGATGAATAAAACCTTCAGGTTGTGTCATATACACATCCTCCAGTAGATTCCCATTAAGAAAAGCAGTTTTAACATCCATTTGCCATATTTCATAATCATAATATGCTGCAATGGCAAGTAGAATTCTAATTGACTTAAGCATTACAACTGGAGAAAAGGTTTCATCATAGTCTATACCATGAGTTTGTCTATACCCTTTTGCTACCAATCGTGCTTTGTAAGTGTGCACATTGCCATCCATGTCAGTTTTCTTTTTGAAAACCCATTTACACCCTATGGTCTTGCAACCTTCAGGTGGATCAATTAAAGTCCAAACTTGATTATCATGCATGGTTTGCATTTATGATTTCATAGCCTCTAGCCATTTGCTAGATTCAAGGCTATGAATAGCATCTTGGTAGGAATTAGGTTCACCTTGATCAATAAGATAAATATTATGATCCTCAGTCACAAGAAATCCATATCTCTGTGGTATCTGAGAAATCCTACCAGACCTTCTTGGTCCTTGTGTCAAAGGTTCGGGCTCGGTATGAATACGTGAGTCCAATGGAGTATCCATACTCGGTTCGAAATGGTCTGCTGTCCTTGAGCTTCTTCAAGATGGATTCTACTCCCACTAACTCTTTTGGAAACGAATTCCCTTTCAAGGAAAATTCCGTTCCGAGCAACAAACACTTTGTTTTCAGATGGAAGATAAAAGTAGTATCCTTTAGTTTCCTTAGGATATCCCACAAATATACACTTATCAGATTTGGGTGCTAGTTTTTCAGATAATGATCGCTTCACATAAGCATCACATCCCCAATTTTTGAGAAATGCTAAACTAGGTTGTTTCCCGGTCCATATCTCATATGGTGTCTTCTGAATAGCTTTAGATGGAACTCTATTTAATATGAATGCAGCAGTTTCTAGAGCATAACCCCAAAAAGAAATTGGAAGATCTGTTTGACTCATCATAGATCGAACCATATCCAATAGAGTTCGATTTCTGCGTTCAGACACACCATTCCATTGTGGTGTTCCTGGTGGAGTTAATTGTGATAATATCCCATAATTTTTTAGATGTTCGTCAAACTCTTGGCCTAAGTATTCACCACCTCGATCTGATCGAAGTAATTTGATACTCCTTCCAAGTTGATTCTGTACTTCATTTTGAAATTCCTTAAACTTTTGAAAGGAATTAGATTTATGTTCCATTAGAAAGACATAACCATATCTACTGAAATCATCTGTGAATGTAATGAAATACTGAAAACCTCCTCTGGCTTGTGTGTTCATTGGCCCACATACATCAGTATGTATAAGTTTCAATAAATCGGTAGCCCTTTCACTTTGCCCTGTAAATGGACTTTTAGTCGTTTTGCCCAATAAACAAGAATCACATTTTTTCATAAGACTCAAGGTCGAATGAAGATAAAAGTCCATCTTGATGGAGTTTGGATATGCGTTTCTCATTTATATGGCCCAAACGACAATGCCAGAAGTAAGTTTGATTTAAATCATTAGATTTAAATTTCTTTGTATTTATGTTATAGATGGGCTTACTAATAGAATCATATAGGTTAAGAATGTAAAGTCCATTACATAAAGAGGCATCCCCATAGAAAATACCATTTTTATAAATAGAACTTTTACCATTCTTAGTATTAAACTCAAAACCATCAATATCCAAACAAGAAACTAAAATGATGTTCCTACTCATAGCGGGAACATAATAACAATCTTTAAGTTCAATTAGAAGCCCAGTAGGCAAAAGTAAATCAAATGTCCCTACAGCTACAGCAGCAACGTTTGCTCCATTTGCAACTCGTAGGTCCACCTCTCCCTTTGCCAAAGATCTACTCCTTTTGAGTCCCTGCACATTTACACAAATGTGAGCTCCACATCTGGTATCTAATACCCATGAAGTAGGAGTAGACATATTAATTTCTATAACGAAAATACTTGAAGCGGTAGTCTCACTGGCCTTTTGCTTCTTCTTTTCTTCCAAGTAGAGCTTGCAATTCCTCTTCCAATGACCAGGTTCATTGTAGTGGAAGCAAGTTCCTTCCTTTGGTGGTTTAACCTTGGGCTTGGGCTTCTGCTTGCCTTTACCCTTTTTGGCCATATCCTTTCCTTTCCCTTGTTCTTCTTGAACTGCCCCTTCTGAATCATCAGAACATTAGAAGTAGACTTCCTAATGTTTTGTTCAGCCTGCTTGAGCATCCCGTGCAATTCATTTATGGACTTTTCCATATTATGCATATTGAAGTTCATGACAAACTGATCATAGTTAGAGGTCAAAGAGGCCAAGATCATATCAGTAGCCAAGTCATGACTTACAGGTGCTCCAAGTTTTTCAAGATGATCAAAATACCCTTTCATCTTAAGGACATGAGCACTAACTGAAGTGCCAGGGGTCATTTTGCAGCTATTCAACGTCTTAGCGGTAAGATATTTCTCTTGACGTGCCTGCTCTTGGAACATTTCCTTGAGCTGTTTTATCATCTCATAAGCCTCAACTTTCTCGAATTGCTTTTACAACTCAGATTCCATTGTAGCCAACATTAGACATGTCACATCGTTAGAATCATCCTTGTGCTTACTATAAGCATCCTTTTCGACTCTAGGGGCATTGTTAGCTGGTTAATTAGGGATAGGGTTCTCAAGTACATATAGCTTTTTTTCTTGTTTAAGGACAATCCTTAAATTTCATGACCAATCAAGAAAGTTAGTCCCACTAAGCTTATTCTTTTCAAGCACGGATCGCAACGATGTTTTTGAATTGTTTGAGGCCATTATCTACATAGAATTTGCAAAGTAAAATTAAATAAATGAAGCATTAAATTTTTCGTGAAATATTCAACACTTGATATAAATCATGGGTATAATAATTCATTTTATTCTAATCATAAGTAAGCTTTACCTTAATACCCATAATTAGAGAAAAATATATTAATGGGATTTACATCTATATGTATCGGCAAAATCCAATATGATGTCCTAGGCTCAAAACTGTTTTGATAGCCTAGTTAAGCCAAACCATTCCAAGCATATGGAAATCACCATTTTCCATCTTTCCCTACTTAGGTAACCATTTATCTCTTGCTTTGGCAATGAGACAAAATGATGATCCAAGCATGGAGAAGTGCTTATGATCATAGAAGGCATTTTACGACTTAATTTTTACATGGTTTCAAAAACCTTCTTCCTTTTATTTGTATATTATTTCACAAAACATATATCCAAAAATAAAAGGAAATAAACTAAACATCACATGCATAATATATACATCAAACAAAACGTGTCATAGCATGGCCCCAATCCTATATTGACTTCCACGAGCCTCATGGAAGTCAAAGGTCAATCTAGGTAAGTCTTCATCTCCATGAGCTTGCCTCCAATGTCTTGGCCTTCTAATCTTGTTACATAGGACAGAAAACATACATAGGAATAGGAAATAGAATTAACCTATTTTAGTAAAGCTTGATAATATTACATCAATGAAAACAACAACACGCAGGTCGTATTTAAAAACGTACAACCCATTAACAAAATAAGCCAATCAATCACAAGAGGTAAAGGGCCATGCTATGCACCATGCATCTAAAGATAGGAAGAAAACGGCGCCCCCGGAAAGAAAAACGATTTTTCCTTTCTAACTCATTGAATGAGTTACTGCCGTCATAAACCCTAAAATCATGCCGCCAGAAATTTTGTTTAACAATTAAACATTAAATTATGTGATTCTGTATATTAGTTTAACAATTAAATTGCACAAATTACAGACTGTACGCCAAACAATTTGGCAGTAACAACATTCTGTTTAATTAATCACATTAATAAGTAAAACAAAATATGATATATGCGAATCCTATAACTCAATTTACTCTGATCATTACACTAATCAGAAACCTTACTATAAGGCCGATTGAAAACAACACATTTAATCAAAGCGGTAACAGATAAAATCAGTAAAACTAGTATGTACGAGGCTCTGATACCACTGTTGGACTCCGTAGGCAAAAACAAAATAAAATAAAACTACAGAAATCCACCAACAGGATCTGCACATACTAGAAAAACTGATTGGATAGAAATTACCTCAATGTTTTCATTGTTCGTTGTGGAGGCGCTGCTTTGTACCCTTCGTCCTCTACTGGTATCCACGCGACGAACTCCTCAGCAAGTGATCGGGATGCTAGCCCCTTCTGTGTTCTGAAAACTGTTCAGAACTGATCCTGACTATCTGGTAATCAGTCGTATTTCGGAGAGAGGAGGCTAGATACTATATCGCCGTTCTAGGGTTTAGGGTTTTATTTTTCTTTAATCAGATAAAGGACGGTCATCAAGAAAAGGTTAACATAACCTTTTATAGCTGTCAATATCAAAACCCTAACTCTCATCTAATGATAGTTTAATCTCGTTCGTCTATTCCTATAATCATCCAACGGTTGGATGAGTAATATTAAGTAATTAATTTCATTTATTCGATTAAATAAAATTAATTACTTATTAACTTACCAGAAAATACAATATGGAATCTGATTCCCCTTTTGTATACGTTCAACGAATCTGGACACAATCTAGATTCATTGAACGTGGACATTATACTCACAAGATCGTCTATATGTGTTACCCTGTAGGTTCACTTAACGTTGGCAGTGAATGTAAAATGTCCTAGACATTTATTCACAAAACATAAGCGGCCTCTAGCAAGACATTATGCTTACCTAAGTTAAGTAAATGTAATAATAACCTAGTATCAGATTTAATATTTAGTCATTTTGTCACATGATATCCTAATTAAGTATAAGGCATGGATCAAGTCATCTTTATAAAACTTAATTAACCATTTACTTGATCACCAGGCAGACTGTTCCAACAAATAATATTAATAACACCTTATTAATACTTATTTGAGCATGGCCATGCATATTTTCCAGTCTTCCTTATAAAGGGGCCCATGGATATCTCTCTCTAAAAAGAGAGGGACAAATCCCTTTCACTATCTCCAATATTCAATAGTCATAATAACCACCTAATTAAAAGTAATGTTTGACCATGTCAAAACATGTTTTCTCCCCATGCAAGAAACATTAGGTCAAAGGACACTAAATATAAAACTGAGAAGAAATACATATAACTTAAACCCATGCAATATTTCTTCTTCACTTTGGGTCATATCCAATACAATATTCTCAATATGTATTTATGAATTGATTTTATATCTCATATTCATGATCCGTAAAACTTGACCATCAATCAACTTCACACTAGTTTACAAGATGTAATAAACTAGGGACAAATAAGAATAGTATTTTTTTTAGCTATAAGGATTTTACTATCAAGTCACATACTTGATGACCAAGAGCATAAAATACAATTCAAAAATACATGCTTCATAAATCATAAATGTGAGTCAATTGGTCTTAGGGCATATACTAACAAAAAAAGACTAAATATTAAATCTGATGCTAGGTTATTATTACATTTACTTAACTTGGGTAAGCATAATGTCTTGCTAGAGGTCGCTTATTTTTTTGAATAAATGTCTAGGACATTTTTCATTCACTGCCAACGTTAAGTGAACCTACAGGGTCACACGTAATGATGATCTTGTGAGCATAATGTCCATGTTCAATGAATCTAGATTGTGTCCAGATTCGTTGAATGTACACAAAAGGGGAATCAGATTCCATATTGTATTTTTTGGTAAGTTAATAAGTAATTAATTTTATTTAATCGAATAAATGAAATTAATTACTTAATATTACTCATCCAACCGTTGGATGATTATAGGAATAGACGGACGAGATTAAACTGTCATTAGATGACAGTTAGGGTTTTGATATTGACAGCTATAAAAGGTTATGTTAACCTTTTCTTGGTGGCCGTCCTTTATCCGATTAAAGAAAAACAAAACCCTAAACCCTAGAACGGCGATATAGTATCTAGCCTCCTCTCTCCGAAATACGACTGATTACCAAATAGTCTGGATCAGTTCTGAACAGTTTTTAGAACACAGAAGGGGCTAGCATCCCGATCGCTTGCAGAGGAGTTCGTCGTGTAGATACCATTAGAGGGCGAAACGTACAAAGCAACGCCTCCACAACGAACAATCAAAACATTGAGGTAATTTCTATCCAATCGGTTTTTCTAGTATGTGCAGATCCTGTTGGTAGATTTCCGTAGGTTTATTTTATTTTGTTTTTTGCCTACGGAGTCCAACACTTTTTAGGTCCCATGAAACAGGTAGACAAAAGACATGATACATCAAAGTACAAATACTCCAACACAGCACGAATGAATCGCTAAAACAAATAACAAACAAAAAGATAAATCACAGCTAATGTAGCCTGTGTGTGACGAAATGGAACTCAATAAAAACGAACAGAAACGAGTAAGACAACAAAATTGAACACTAAAGACAGAAACACAACTAAATCACAACACATAAAACTAACAAAAAACGAACACAATTGGCAAATAAAAATAACAATACAAAAGTGAAGCAAGGATATGAGATTAGCCTTGGTTTTTGTGAACAAACAAATTGTTGCCACAATGCCACTGAAATGCACATTCTGTCTCGAAAGTTGTGCTGGCAAAGCTCTGCCGGAGTTGCTAGAATCTTTGTAGGAAAATTTTTCTTTGTGTTTTTCTGCAAAATTTTTGTTAGAAAAACCAAGGAAAAAGAGTAACAAAAGTTAGGAAAATAAAGATAAAGAAAAAGGAGAAGAAAAAAGATAAGAAAAAGAGAAAGAGAAAAATAGAGAGGGAAGGAGATAGGGTAATGGGTGGGATGGTGGTGGTTGGTCGGTGTGGTGGGGGTCGTCGAGAAGAGGAGGAAGAGTGGAGAATGAGAGGAAGGGTAGATGAGCCGAAAGGGAAGAAGGGGGAGGAAGAAGAAGAGAAAGAGAAGAAGAGCAAAAAAGACAGAACAACCGAAGGCAGGAGGGGATGCTGGACGTGAGAATTGTCACCAGAGAAGAAAAAGACCACTGGTGTTGTGGTGGAGGCTGAGCTGAAAGGAGGAAGAGAGAGGGATGGACGGTAATGAAAAGAGAAGAGGAGAAGAATTTAGGGAGTTTTTAGAGTAATTTGCAGAAAAAGAGTGAATGAATATTGGGTTAATGGCTGGAATTGATTTGAATTTGTGTCGACTTAACCCGTTTACCCATAATTTCACCCGACCTGTGAGGAATTGATTTTTTAGAGTGATTTATGGAAAAAGCGTGAACGAATATTAGGTTAATGTTTGGAATTGATTTGAATTTGTGTCGACCTAACCCGTCTACCCATAATTTTACCCGACCCGTGGCTGAAAATGGACCCTATCGTGTGCGGTATGTCGAGGCCTACTGCCCGCGAAAAAGCTTCCGTTCGTGTTGGAAATTTGTCTTCTTAATCTATCCCGGCGGTAGGTTCTGTTCTTCTAAGAAATAAACATTATGACGCTACTGCATGCGGTAGGGTATTGGTATGAACCTCCGCAAGCTTGTAATAAAGTTCAATCACTCCCATGATTCAACTTTTTTCAAGATGACACTTTTGAAGCTTGGTGTTGAGAGAAATGAAACCCAAGGACAATTTACAGGAAATTAAACTAAGAAAAAAAATAAATAAAACCTTCCTATCTTTGAGAGAGAATCAACAAGGTTTAAGACACGTATGCACCACACACAAAGAAGACCTAGTTTCCAAGAAACACTAGCTATAGAGAATTAGCACCTCAAGGAAGAATAGAATTTTTGGGAATTTGAACAAGAACTCTTGAATTGAAGATTCAAGAATTCCTTGCCTAGAATTGTACAATGGAAAATCCCTAATTTACAAGGAAATGGTTGAAACCATAGAACCCTAGGTTCTTCTCTATAATTTTTATAAATTTTTATTCTATTCTTCAAAATGGCTGCAAGAGAAGTATTTGTAGTGTATTACATGATTAACTTCCAACCCTAGCCATTAAACTAACTTAAAAGAAGTTGATGGGCACTTAGGCTACTTAATTACAAGTCAAAAGAAGTTTAACACCCAAAATGAAGGGTTAAGGAAGTTAAAAACTTCCAAACTTTCTACGATCCGAGACCTACCGTCGTCAGTAGGCCTCGCCCTACTGTGCAAGACAGGTCACCCATCCAAATAGTTTTCTTGTCAAGAACCGTATCGACGACGGTAGGATGGACCTACCGTTGGCAGTAGGTCTTGTTCCCTTTTCTCTTCCATGAATAGAACCTACCATGGATGGTAGGGTCCAAATCTTCTTCTCCCTTTGATTTTGAAGCCTCAAAGTCTTCCAAACTTTTTTCTTTGGATTCCTGTACTTGCATCTTAGACAATAGGAGTGTTTTGGATCCTCCAAAGTCTTGTCCTTTTTCTTCTAGCACATGCAAAGCGAGGTCTCGAAATATCTTCTCAAATAAGGCTATCTTTCCTTTGTGTTCTTCTTCCATCCTCCTAGCCATTGTCCTTATGACCAACCCTTGCAACAACTCTATTGTTTCTTGCACATCCTGGGTCATAACATCCGCCCCTCATTTGAAAGGATTCTTCCTCGAATCTGTATCTACATCAACAAGAGATAAATCAGAAACATTGAAAGTTGTGCTAACATTATACTCACTGGGAAGATCAATCTTGTAGGCATTGTCATTGATCTTTTCAATGACTTGAAATGATCCATTGCCTCTAGCATCAAGCTTTTCTTGCGGAGGTTGGAAAACTATTCTTTCCTTAAATGCACCCAAATCCAATCTCTGGGCTTGAAAGTTACCTTTTTGCGTCCTTTATTCTTCCTAGAAGCCACCATTTCGTTCTTCTTTTCAACACGGTCAGAAACTTTGGCATGGATAGATTTAACAAATTCGGTCTTTCTCTTACCATCTAAACTCAATTGATGATTAATTGTAACGAAATCAAATCCAAAGGGGTTTAGTGGATTAAAATCATAGACAACTTTAAATGGAGAAAAAGTGAGTGGTAGAATAACAAGCCCTATTGTAAGAAAATTCAATGAATGGCAAGCATTTTTCCCACTTGCTCATACGCTTCTTAAAAATAGCCCTAAGAAGTTTCCCTATAGTTTTATTACAACCTCGGTTTGACCATTCGTTTCAGGATGACAAGAAGTGCAATAAAGTAAGTTAGTTCAAAGTTTCTTCCATAACACTTTCCAAAAATGACTAACAAACTTTGTATCACGATCCGAAACTATAGTTCTAGGCATGCCATGAAACCTCACAACCTCTCTAAAGAACAAGCTAGCAATATTAGATGCATCGTTCGTTTTGCTACAAGCAATGAAGTGAGACATTTTTTAGAAGCGATCTACAACAATAAATATAGAATCCTTTTGTAGAAGAAGTCCTAGGGAGTCTAAAAATAAAGTCCATGAAAACATCCTCCCAAGGTGTATTAGAAAGTGGTAAAGGTGTGTACAAACCATGAGGTAGGGAAGAAGATTTAGCAGGTTTACAATCTTAAAAATTGCCTACAAACTTCTCAACATCCCTTTTCATCTTAGGCCAAATGAAATGCCCACACAAGGTGTTATCAGTTTTAGTTATGCCAAAAATGCCCCATAAGACCACCCCCATGAGCTTCCTTAACTAGCAAACTTCTAATTGACCCATAATAAATGCAATGTTTTCCTTCCCTAAAAGGATAACGATCTTACACATAAAACGTATCACAAGGAGTAATCAAGCATGAGTCAGAAACACCTCCAAAATTATCATCATTAGCATATAAGTCTTTTAGCATCTCAAACCTAAGAAAATGAGAATGTAAGGAAGTGAAAAACATATATCTTCTTGGAAGAGCATCCGCCACGATATTTTCTTTCCCCTTATTGTAGTGAATGACGTAGGGAAACGTCTTCATGAATTCTATCTATCGAGCCTTTCTTTCGTTGAGCTTTTGTTGGCCCTTCAAGTACTTCAAGGATTCATGGTCGGTGTGGATGAAAAACTCCTTTGGCCACAAATAATGTTGCCAATGCTTCAATGTCTTGACCAAGGTGTACAATTTCTTGTCATAAGTGGCATAGTTCAAAGTAGACCTCGACAATTTTTCACTAAAATAGGCTATGGGCTTCTTGTCTTAAACTAAAACTCCTTCAAATCCTATCCTTGATGCATCACACTCAATCTCAAACACCTTTTCATAATTAGGCAAAGTGAGGACTGGAGCGTTGCACAATTTTTCTTTCAAAGATTAGAAGGCTACCTCTTGAGCTTCTCCTCATGTAAACCAATTGGTCTTCTTGATGACCTCGGTGAGAGGACAAGCAATGGTGCTAAAGTCTTTAATAAACCTCCGATAGAAACTTGCCAACCCATGGAAACTTCAAACTTCAATAGCACTCTTTGGAGTGGCCAATCCTCTATCGACTTCACCTTGTCAAGATCTACTTGCAATCCTTTAGAAATAACAACATAGCCAAGAAAAGTTATGTTTTCCAAACAAAATTCACATTTGCCCAAATTGGCATATAGTTGTTCTCTTCTAAGCAAAAAACAAACTTGTCTAAAGTGATGCAAATAATCCTTAATATGTCTCGCTATAAATCAAAATTCATCGAAATACACAACAATAAATTTTCCAATGAAATTAGGCGGTTTTCCATTCATCTCCTTCTTTCATTCAGATTTGGTGATTACCTGATTTCTAATCAATTTTGGATAAAATCATGGAACCATGCAATTCATCAAGTAAATCATCTAGCTTAGGAATGGGATGACGATATAGCTCTACAATCTACGCATATACACCAACTATCATCATTTTTAGGGACTAGAAGTATCGGTACCGCACAGGGCTAAGGCTCTCTCGGATGTGCCCCATAGCAAGCAACTTTTCTACTTGTCTTTGAAGTTCTTTGGTCTCCTTGGGTGAGCTCATATAAGCGAGACGATTTGGAAGCACTGCTCTGGCAACAAAGTCTATTTGGCGTTCTATGCCTTTTAATGGTGGTAATCCTCCATGCACCTCTTTCGGAAAGTTATCTTTAAACTCCTTGATAACGATTACAATTGCTTGAGACACATACATGAGAAGTTGAACGGTTTCTTTATCATTTATCACCTCATAAATCTTATTCTCTTTGGCAAAGAAACTCATTCTAGTCTCTCATTTTCTCTCATTTATTACCACTCATTTCTTTTTTTTTTCTCTCTCTTGAAACTCTCCTCTATTTTCTTTTTTCTCTAGTCTCTTAAGCTCTCTTATACTCTTCTTTTTCTCCTCTAACTCATTTTCTCTCATTTTCACTCGATCTTGATAAACTTGAAATAGAGTGAGGGGTTTGAGATTAATCTTAACACTATTATTCTCAAAAGAATAGGTGTTCTTATAACCATCATGGATAGCTTTCCCATAGAATTGCCATGGCCTTCAAAACAAGAGATTTTTGGCTTGCATAGGCACTACATCGCAAAAGGATCTCAGCCTTGTACCTTCCAATGGCGAAAGACACCAACACTTACTTTGTAACCCTCGCCTCTCCACTATCATTTAACCATTGCAATTGGTAAGGCTTAGGGTGTTTGATGGTTGGCAAGTTCAATTTTTTCCACCAAATATGTACTTGTAACATTGGTGCAACTCCTATCAATGATGACGTTGCAAGCCTTATTATGTATGTCTCATCTTATGTGGAAAATATTCTCTCTCTCTCTCTCTCTCTCTCTTTGTTGGCTTGAGCCATCTTCAAAAGCTTGAGAACTATGAGCTCTCAAGACCACCAAGACCTCCCCTTCATATGGAGACTCATCATCGGACTCTCCATCCTCTTGCTCCTCTTCACCCTCATCTTCTTAAATGACTTCTCAATTAGGCCTAATGATCATCACTTTCTTGGTTGGCCAATTAGTGGAGTAATGTCCATACCCGTTGCACTTGAAGCATTGAACATCTCTAGCTCTACTAGATGCCGCTTTCACTTTACTCTTGTCATTGACTTCTTCTTTTCCTTTAGATCCATCCTTGAAAGCTACCTTAAGAGTATAATCTCTTCATAATGATTAGGCTTGAAGGTAGTTGACACTGGTTTAGAAGAAGTGAATGGAGTCTTGTAAAGTGCCTTGTTTTTCAATTGCTTCTCTATCTTCATGGCCTTGTGAACCATTTCCTCTAACTCCACATAAGCTTGAAGTGCTCCAAGGTATGAGCTATGTCTCAGTCCAAACCGCTCACGAATATAGCCATTGTAGCCTCCCTATCTTCAACAATGTTGGCTCTTATCATGGCTACTTCCATCTCCTTATATAATCTTCCATGTTTTTGCTACCTTGCCTAAGTTTTTAAAACTTGTTGTAGAGATCTCTATGGTTGTGAGGAGGTATAAACCTTGTTCTCATCAAAGTATTTAATTCCTCTCAAGTCTCCACCAACCCTCCAAGTTATAACTAATTGATCCTATCATATGACGACATAATCGGTGCATTCGCCCATTTCCAACCTCATCTTTGTAAGTTCTGAATAATTATGAAAAGCAAAGACAAGCTCAACCTTCTTTTCCCATTCAAGATACGACTCCGTATCACTTTTTCCTTGGAATGAAGGGATCTTCAATTTAATTTTACAAAATTCCTTCTCTTTGTAGTATCTTTCTTCATCCCTATCTAGCTCCCTTTCATATCTCTCTTGTCCCTCATAGTATCTTTCTTGATCCCTTGGTGTTCTCACAAACTCCCTCTCAAATCCTCTACTCAATCCCCTTCTATTTCTTCCTCTCCCTCTAGCCCCATAACTTCCACCTCCTTGAGTTTCTAAAGGTTGGAAGCTCTCTTGAAATTTGTGGGATAGGTCATCCCTAATTCCATTTTTGGCATGGGGAGAATTGTCATCTCCTCTCGTCATTCATCTTGGGGTAAGATTGTTGAGGTTATAGAATCCTCTTCTTTGGCCAAACGATGATTATTGTCTATCCATCCAGTAGATAGTGCACCAACATTCTTTCTATGTTGCCCATTTGTTGTAGCAAGGATCTTAAGGTACCAACAACTTCTTGCATAATTGGTCACTAGGTCCCTCGTTGTTGTTACGGTTTTGTTCTTCGTCGCAACACAACGTTAGAATTGATGACAATGACAGCTTACAAAATAGAGAACAAGTGATAGAAAATAAAAAAAACCTCGACTCTCTCTAAGTATTTCGCTCAAAATTGGATGGCATGAAACTCTTGTGTTTACACTCATTCTCAAGGCTTTTATGATAATGATCTCATCCTCTTGCCTCTTACTATTCCTCACCTACTAGAGTTGATTAGTGATTTCTAGAACTTCCAAGTTATAAAAATATTTCCAAAAGTAATTCAAGTAAGAAATTCTCAAATAGATACGAAAAACAAAGTCTAAGAGGAATTTTGTCGAACACGTAGAGTACAAAGAGTTTAAAGAATAATTCAAGAGTATGAGTCAAAGATAAGTTCAATTCCCACAAAATAGATGAGCAAAAAACTTAACAATATGTTCAAAAGAGGTTGCAATTTCAAAACAAAGACAATTGGGTAGCACACTAAAAGACATTAAGAGTACAAAGTTCAATTTCAAGAAAACAGAGCATAGAAATCAGCTGTATTAATTCAGCCATATCTCAGTCATTCCTCACCCAAATTATCTCCAATTTGTTGCAAACAATCCAAAAATAAGTAAACTTTCAAATGAAACTAGTTTCATACAATTCGGATTTCATTTGTTATACTTTCGAATTAAATCTTTGTATTAAATGTTTCTGTGCAAAAATTTTTCCAAATTTTCTTGCCTTTTTCAATTGCTATCAATTGGCTTTTACATAAATAAAATTCATCGATAAAACACATAAAGTTTTACATTTATATCGAGTTTTGCTTTGATACCATATGGTATGAACCTTCTCAAGCTTGTAATGAAGTTCAATCACTCCCAAGATTCAACTCTCTTCAATAGGACACTTTTGAAGCTTGGTGTTGAGAAAAATGATACCGAAGAACAATTTACAGGAAATTAAACTAAGACAAGAAACAAATAAAACCTTCCTATCCTTGAGGGAAAATCAACAAGGTTCAAGAAAACCTCACCTATTCTCCACACACAAGGAAGACCTAGTTTCCAAGCAACACTAACTATAGAGAGTTAGCGCCTCAAGGAAGAATAGGATTTTTTGGAATTAGAACAAAAACTCTTGAATTGAATATTCAAGAATTCCTTGCCTAGAATTTCACAATAGAAAATCCGTAGTTTACAAGGAAGTGGTAGAAACCATACAACCCTAGGTTCTTCTCTCAAATTTGATCAATTTTAATTCTACTCTTCAAAATGGCTGCAAAAAAAGTATTAATAGTGTATTACATGATTAATTTCCAACCCTAGCTATTAATCTAAATTAAAAGGAGTTGATGGACACTTAGGACCAAGTAATTACAAGTCAAAAGAAGTTTAACAACCGAAATGAAGGGTCAAGGAAGTTAAAAGCTTCCAAGCTTCCTATCATCCGAGACCTACCATTGACAGTAGGCCATGCCCTAACATGTACAGGAGGTCAGCCATCCAAATAGTTTTCTTATCTAAAATCCTACCGGCGGCGGTAGGATGTGACCTACCTTTAGCAGTCTTTTCTATGAACAGAACCCTACCGTGGAAGGTAGGGTCTAAATCTTTTTCTCCTTTTGATTTTGACGCTTCAAAGTCTTTCAAACTTGTTTCTTTGGATTCCTCCACTTGCACTTCAGAAAATTGGAGTGTTTCAATCCTCTAAAGTATTCTTCTTGTTCTTCTAGCACATGCTAAGCATGATCTAGGAATATCTTCTCAAATAAAGTTATCCTTCCTTTGTGTTCGTCTTCCATCCTCCTAGCCATTGCCCTTGTGCCCGCCCCTTGCAACAACTCCACTGTTTCTTGCACATCCTGGGTCATCCTAGTGTTTTGGTACCCTACGTTCGCATTAGGTTTCTACCCAAACTTCTAAATTTTCTTTGTTTTGTGATTCTTCAGCCTTATTTAATTCCAGTAAAGTTGTGTATTCGTTTTAAGTTCAAAGTTAATATTTAATAGGCGTTCCTCTCTCCAAAACACCTTGCAACAACACAAACCACAAACGATTAAAACGGAAAAAAAGGGGAAAATATATCAGTGTACAATTACATAATAAAACATTCAAAAAAGGACTAAGCTCACTTATTCTGGAGGACGAGGAATCCTTTTGAAAGGTTCCTACATCCTCTCTAAAGTACGGCTTTAAACGATGCCTGTTTACCTTAAATATACCCTGTGTAGAGTGTGTTACCTCGACTTTACTGTAAGGAAAACTTAAACGGTCCAGACCACTGAGACTTGAGCTTTCCAGGAAATAGATGAAGACAGGAGTTATAGAGGAGGGCGAAATCCCCTTCTTTGAACTCCTTGATCAACTATTTGTCATGCCACCTTTTCGTCTTTTCCTTATACATGCTAGAGTTCTCGTATGCTTGCGATCGCCATTCGTTAAGCTCTTTGAGTTGGAGTAGCCGTTGTTTACCTACACAAACATCATCAAAGTTAACTAACTGAATCACCCAATAAGCTTTGTGTTGAACTTCCACAAGTAAATGACAAGACTTCCCATACAACACACAAAACAGAGTGAAACCTATGGGGGTCTTGTAAGCTATTCTATAGAGCATTATCTAACTTAATGCTCCAATCCTTTCGGGTATTGTCAACAATTTTCTCGAGGATACGCTTGATTTCCCTATTCACTATTCTACTTGGCCAGTAGTTTGAGGGTGATAAGGAGTAGCTAGCTTATGCATTGCTCCCACCAATTAAACATTTTTTCAAGATATTGGTTACAAAAATGAGTATCCCTCTAACTTATAATAGCTCTAGGAATGCCAACGTGAGGAAACAACTATTTTAAAAACTTAAACACCACTCTAGCATCATTTGTAGGTAAGGTTTGAGCCTCAACCCACCTAGACACATGCTCAACAGCGACCAAGATATACTGTTTACCAAAAGAATCAGGAAAAAGTATCCATAAAGTTTATATCCCAACAGTCAAACACCACAAACTTGAAAAGTAGACATAAGTATAAGATTGTGTTTAGAGATGCTACCTGTTTTTTGGGAACTATCACATTCTATAATGTACCACTTTGCATCCTTAAACAGAGTCGGCTAATAAAAGCCCGACTCGAGTACCTTTTGAGCAGTCCTATCTACTTGATAATGTCCTCCTGCTTGATCCTTATGCAATGGCGCAAGATATCTTCCGTTTAAAGGTATACCACGCATCTCCAGGTGATTTTATCGGCACATTGGCCGAAAAGGTATGGGTTTTCCCAAAAATAGTACTTGAGATCGGCAGAGAACTTTTTCTTCTATTGAGTGTTACTTGTAGGCACAACATTAACAATCAAATAGTTAGCTATATCAGCATACCAAGGTGAGTTACAAGTAATAGCTTTATAAAAAACAAGTTGTTCATCGAGGAATATGTCATCAATTTGCTCCTCATCTAGCAGTTCCAAGCTAGGATTCTCTAATCGAGAGAGGTGATTAGCTGCAATATTTTCAGCTCCCTTCCTATCCTTGATCTCCAAATCAAATTCCTGCAACAAAAGCACCCATCTAATTAGTCTAGGCTTAGCATCATTCTTAGAAAGAAGGCACTTAAGAGTAGAATGATGGTGTAAACTATGACTTTAGAAAGAATTTAAGTAAGGGAAAAATTTATCAACTGTGAAAACTATTACAAGCAACTCCTTCTCTATTGTTGTGTAATTTGCTTGGGTATCTGCACGAGTCTTGCTTGCATAATATATCAGTTGGAAGAACTTACCTTTCATTTAGCCTAATACAACACCTATTGCATAGTCACTAGAATCAAACATAACTTCAAAAGGACGTGACCAATCTGGAGAGACTAAAATTGGAGAAGTTGATAGATTTTCCTTAAGCAAAGTAAGAGCAGAGAGGCAATTATCATCAAATTAAAAGCCATATCTTTCTCAAGTAAAACAGTAAGAGGCTTAGAAATCTTTGAAAAATCTCCTGTAAAACCCCACATGCCTTAAGAAACTCCTCACTACATGCAGAAGGATGGACTTATTCCTTGAATATCCACAATCTTCCATGCGATATCCTTCTTGTATTTTTGCGAAGTCTGAAGCAAGGCTCGTTTTTGTGAACGGTTTAAGTTAGATGAGATGATGACCGGTAGTGTTAAATTCTCTCCAAGGAAGGCATACTCCAAGTGATCCGACAACGGTTTCAGCTCCAACTACAGAGGTTCTTCAACTGAGGACTTAAGAGAAGGTCTAGGGAGTGACTTCAAGTCCTCTTTTACAACATTTTTCTTCTCTACTTCTAATTCATCCAATTTATTCACTAATGCTCGAACCTCCTCAGAATCTATCTTGTCTTGGTCATCCTATTGTAGAGCTATCAAAAGGGAATCTACTTGAAAAAAATTCCTGCACATGAGTAGGAATATAAAGATCAATAACATCTATCATGAAACAAGTATCATTATGATCCAAAGATTTATGCATAGGATCAGGAATTTTTTGAATAACCTTCTCATCCCCTATCCTAAGAGTCAACTTCCCTTATTCTACATCAATTAGACCCTTAGCAGTGGTGAGGAAAGGACGACCAAGAATGAAAGGGAATTCAATGTCTCCACTCATATCCATAACTACAAAATCAATAGGGAAAACTAAATTCTCTACTTGTACTAAAACATCTTCAATAGTACCCCTAGGATATTTAATTGACCTATATGCAAGTTGAATACTCATCCTAGTAGGTTTTGGTTCTCCCACTCCTAACTTCTTAAAGAAATCAAAGGGCATTAATTGATGCTCTCACTTAAATCAGGTGAAGCCCTAGAAACAGTTGTACCACCAAAAGTACAAGGAATATTCAAACTCCATGGATCCTTTAGTTTTTCTGGAAGCTTTTCCTTGAGATTGAGAATGGATGAGCACTTCTTGTTCATCATCATAGAAGAGATATCTTCCAACCTCTTTTTCAGAAATAGCTTCCTTCATTAACTTTTCATATTTAGACATCTGCATCAAAACATCAACCAAAGGCAAGCTAAAATGTAATTGTTTAAAAATTTCCAAAAACTTACCATATTGTTCATTTTGCTTCGCCTTTAACACTCTTTGTGGGAATGGAATGGGAGGCTTGTATGGTGGGGGAGATGATTTTTCCCTTCTGATTTGCTTTGCTGAACCTTATTTATTTTTTATTTAATTTTTTTTTTTTTTTTTGTGGAAGTGGACTCCTCTAGTTCTTAAACACTTTCCTTCTTTTTATCCACAGCCATAGGAGGTGTTTCCACTACTTCATTTCCACTCCTTAAGGTGACCGCTTTTGCATATTCCCTTAGGTTCTTCTCAGTATTGTTGAGTAAAGTACCAAAAGGTCTTTCAGAGATCATGTTTGCCAGTTGCCCAATTTGCTTCTCTGAATTATGTATTGAGTCTTCTTGATTCCGCTGAGCAGCTTCTATGCTTTGCATTCTGTTATCCGCCTAGGTGATGTATTTAGAAATAAGATCCTCCAAATTAGATTTTGGAGGTAGTGGTGGATTTGCCGATGGAGTATTGTAAGGTAGAAGTTGAGTGGGACCCCTACTCTGGAATCTTGGAGGTTGCTACTGTCTCTAATGTCCTTGCCCTCCCCAAGAAAAATTTGGGTTAGTCCTCTAACCCGAATGATAAGTGTTGGAGTAGGGGTTGTTCCCCTACCGGTTCTTTTAGGTAAAATCCACTTGCTTCATAGGAGTACCCATGCTTGAGGACTCATGATTGGATGTCCTCCACTGCAGAAATCACAAAACATGACTTGTTGAGAGTTCATATTAGGAGGTGCAGTAGTCATGTTCTCCATCTTTTGCTCTATCATGGCCGCCAATCTTGCTTCCACAGGAGTAATAGCATCCACAATGTGCACTCCGGTGGGCTTGGGCTTGCATCTATATCCTCCCTAGGTATAGCAATTCATAGCAATTTTTTCATAAGATCATATACCTGTTGGGGAGTCTTGTGATCTGTAGAACCTCTAACAGAGGCATTGATAAGCTGTTTCTCCCCAAAAGATACTTCATTATAAAATGATTGAATTCGGATACCCATATCCAAACCATGATGTGGGCACTTCTTGAGGAACTCCTTCCATCTCTCCTAAGCCTCATATAAGGTTTTTCCATCTATCTATTGGAACGACAAAATCTCGTTTCGAAACTTGGCAATGATCTAGAAACTTCTCAGCTAAAGAATCCCACAATATAATTGAGTGAGAAGGTAATAACTTCAACCATGATTTTGCCTTTCCCCTCAGAGAAAATGGGAAAAAGCGAAGTCTGATGGCATCCCCTGAGACTCTGTTTATCTTGAATGTGTAGCACACCTCTAGGAAATTGGCAATGTGCGCATTGGGGTCTTCCTCTAGGAGTCCATCAAACCATACATTATCCTACATCATTTGGATCACGCTCGGCTTGATCTCAAAATTGTTTGTTTGTTCAAGTGGTCTGGCTATGTTTGATTGCATCCCAACAATGGATGGCGGGCGTAGTCTTGCCATTGTCCCCTCCACTATTTGTGATGGTGGAGGTGGTACCAACTGAGGATTTATCAAAGGTTGATCTTATTGACCCTCTTCCATCTTATCGACGGCTATTCTAGAGTTGTTGTTTGCCGTCTCAAATAGAAGAGCGCGGCAGGCACTCTGTAGCGAATGCTCGGGCTTTGGATCGAATGGGAGTAATTCACTCAGTTGAATTTAGAGCATAAACTAGTTAACCTAAAACCTGAAATAGACAAACCCCCACAAGTTCCACAAACAGTAAAGCACAATTCTCAAGATATAAGCCACCAATAAACAAACAATGCAAGAATAATAAACAATCGAAAATACAAAACAAAAAGACAAGAAAAATAAAATAACTAAAGCACAAGAAAAATAGGTTTCTTTAAGTTGCCGCTCCTCGACAACAGTGCCAAAAACTTGAAGTCTTAAAAATGGGGTATAATTAAAACAACACAACAGGCAAGTATACCTATCACCGTAGTAACAGAGATACACCAGGGTTGTCGAACACAGGGAACAGATAAGCTCAATTACTAACCGTGTTACCTAATGTCTAGTCTAACAAAATTAATCTTTGAGAAAATATTGAAAACCTACTAAGAAAAAATTAAATGGAAGCAAAAGTTTAAAAAGTAGAAATTTGAGAAAAAGAGTTTGAATGATGGACCCCCTAGCTTTTGTCAACTATTTCAATTGAAAAATCATTAAACGATGTTTGAAAAACCAAGGTTGGGCAATCCTTATCCCTAGGTGAAGGCCACTCTACTCATTAACCTTCAGAGGAGAATCTCTTCTCTCTCTAACCAATTATGATAGCAATTAGATTCGGTGATCTAATAATTTAAAAGTGTAACGAATATCTCTACTCAATTACCAACTTTTATTATCTGTTAGTTGCCCTAGATCAGTTTTACTTTTTCCACTCCAACAGATCTTGTGCAATAATCGATTCCGTGCAAATCAATCATCACAAAAACATAATTGAACAAAAACCCAAAATAAAACAAACATTAATTGTGTAACATCCAATCAAAAATCACATCATTCAAAACTTAGGGTTCAACTTTCATCCAAACAATAAAAATCTAGCTACTAAATATCTTACAGAAATCTAATTAATAATAGCATTCATAAGTAACAAGAGGAAAGAAAGATTACGATGAAGAAGATTCGAGCCCACAGTTCCGAAAGGCACCCAAGTTTGTCTCTCGATTTGCTTGATGAAATTCGAAATTACTTCGTAAAACTTCTTCATTCTTCCCCCAAAAGCTTCATTTTAATGTTTATTGATGAAAGCTGTCTAATTGAAGAAGAATTGAAAGGGGTTTTATGGCAAAGTTTCGCCCCCAATGGTTTTCTCTAAACCTAAACTGAAGAATATCCCAAAAGAGGGTGGAAATTACATAAAAATAGAAGAAAAACACATTATCTTCACTGTAGTTGGGACTTACCGCATGCAGTAGGTCGAGCCCTACCCTCTGGTAGGGTTCTATCCAAAATCTTCCTTAAATGCTCGGGACCTACCACGTGCAGTAGGTCTAGCCTACCGTCTGTAATAGGCTTCTTTTTTTTCTTCTTCTTTTGTCCTCCAAGCCTACCACGTACGGTAGGTTGACCTAATGTCTGCGGTAGATCATCTTCCTTGGTGCCGTCAGCTTATGCTCTCTCCATTTTTACTCGTTTTCACTTGTATTCTCTATCTTCTTCATCGGGAAGCACCTGAGATAAAAGTAAAGGGAAATGGTATGAATTATAATCTTATATATTAAAACATCATAAAAATGATGAAAAAAATTATAAAAGCAATGACAATATGTCACATATCAAGCTGTAAAAGATCCAACCTCAAATTAAAATCAACCAATGCGATTCGTAATTTCCAGATAAAAATTTAGTACATTGTGAAGAAGAAGTAGAGGAAATGCTATTGTACTACATTTAGTTTAGGCAATGAAACCGAAAAAAGCCTACAACATGGGACTTGTAGATAGTCTACACATCTTATAATTCTCTACAAATACTATATTTTATTCAGTTCAACAATTCTTGAAACCCAACCCCGCCAATGGTATGCAGTTAACTTAGAAGCAATCTCATAGGAAAAACAAAGTTAAACTATGCATGTAGCTAAACATGAAAAAAGTAAATGGAAAGGAAAGTCTGCCGCAACGAGCTATCTTTTGATGGAAAGCTATCAATCGTTTTCCTAGAAACTTCACAAGTTCATAAATGAATGAGGCGCTTGATATGTTCTAAACAATGCCTAAGCTACACCAAGAGACAAATCAACTACTCAAGATCAACTTTGAAATCGTCAAACAAAAGTCATGAAAATATCAATTTACGTCCATTAATCAAAATAGAACAAGAGAGGCTTTTACCACTGGGAGAGCATCAATGAAGTTGTTGTAGATTGTATCGAGTGGACGAGTAGTGTTGTTTGCTGGAGTGCAGATCGCTACAAGATTTATTGTCTATATTACAAATAGACGCAAGAAAAAAGACATTTGGATGGATAGTCAAAATATTTTATCGAATCTAACATGTAGAATTCAAAAGAAATAAATAAATGACCAACAATCAACATTATATATATATATATATCGAAAAGACAATTATATTCACTGAATCACACTTAAACTTCCAAATGTATTGAAGGATTCATTTAATCTTTCTAGAAATAGGCAAATACTAAACACAACAGCAACAACACAAAAGAAACCTTTTGAGAGACTCAAACTACATATCCTAGATCTAAACTTCACGATATCTTTTTAAGTTCTCTGTCAAAGTTTTGTTTGTCAAATTCTGGTGGGGATGTGTTAGTGATCAGAACTTGAGACCGAACTAGAATGGAATAATAGTAGACATGTTGGGAATGATTTTGAAGAATCTTTCTAGACAAGATTCTGTCTCACAATTTGATTAAGAGAGGAATGTTGCAAATAGATTTAGTTTACTAAAGCTGAATGTCATTGATTGAGAAGGGATAACGTTACTATGCTAAAGGTCTTTTTTTCTAGTCTTTTTAGGACTTGAATCCACCAAGAAAGTTTCCTTATATAATAATAAATATGTTTCAATCAGATAAACAAAAAAAAAAAAAAAAAACTTAGTATTCCTATCAGAAAGCGAGAAGGAAAAACTCACAGTGCTCTCTCTATCTCTCTCAGAAGATTAATTTTTTCAAACACTAAAGCATCCATACAAATTTATGAAAAAAAACCCATATGTAGAGCCAAAAAGTAAAGGAAAACCAAAACCATGTCTCGACCCCCCATTTGAGAAGTGAAACATAACCATATCTCAAACCCCTATGAAAAGAAATAATTAAGCTTTGATTTTTAGACTTCTTTTAAGTCTATTTAGATAAGTAGATTAGTATTTTTTTTCAAATACCTAAAAGTCCATAGAAAATTCTCAAACTTTCTGAGAAAAACAAGAAAGCTTTGGTTTTCAGACATAAAAACTACCATCAGTGGAGATAACAACAACTATACTCGGCCCCTGCTCGTGCTAAAAATGAAGAACCGCTACTCACACCATCGAACGAAGCGGTAACAGCCACCAGGAATTTCAAAGAGGCAAGAGAGAAAGAGAGAGAGAGAGAGATAGAGAGAGAGAGAGAGAGAGAGAGAGAGAGAGAGAGGAATAGAAGGCGAAGGGTTCACGTCCCGTTTTCTTTTTTTTTCTTCTATTTTTTGCTAAGTTAGAGGGGGTTTTCCTCTCAGCCGAAAGAAAGAGGGAGAATGAGGTGGGATTTTGAGCTTTTTGTCCTTCACAATGTCCCAAGCAGTTTTTGATTAGAAAAATAACTTTAAGCAAAAATTTTTTATAGACTTTAGACACAAAATTGGAATGTAATTTCCGTGTCTAAATTTTTTCAAAATTATAATTTTATCAAAATGTGAAAATGACAAACAAATAGTCATAAAAAATATTTAATAGAGCAAATAGAGAAAAATATTTCCTCCAGTCCCTTTTCTATTTTTTAAGATAACGAATAGATCAAATCCCAAAAAATGCCCATGAAAATTTTACATTTTTCTCAAATACCCATAGGATTTTATTTAAACTCCTTATATCTTTGAATAATTTTGAGCAACTTATTTTGAGAAATTATGTGTTATGTGGTAAAATATCACTAAAACAATCATACTCAAATCAAAGCCCATATGATTAAAGTCTTTTTTACAGCTAACATTTGCATTTATGTCCTTATTATGATGATCAGTACATGACTTGAATATAATTATTTAATCATATTGCATCACATAACAAATAATTTGTCAAAATTAGTTGTTCGAAATTTTTTCATGGGTATATACAATTTTACTTTTAACCCTATAAGTAATTAATATGTTGAATCATGCATATCTTATTATGAAAAAAACAACACAATATATTTTTTTAAAGAAAGTAACACAATATTGTAAATTATGAAACATTACTTTTTTCTTTAAGAAAAATGGATATCTCATGGTGACCATGGGTACTTAGGCCCATGCTTATATAGCATTCACACTTCTCGTGCATATCCCATGTGGGATTGGGGTTTCACATTCACCCTCTCTCCCTTCTCTTAAGACCCTAGAGTCCTCGCTAGGCACCTCAAACTTAGCCCAGGACTAGACCAGGGGTGTGGGATCTTAGAGGTGGCTCCTACCAGTGTAGCACTATGCTCCACACCCAAGGTGACCATGACTAGTTAGGTCCATGCTTATACAATATATATACTTTTCATACATATCCTATGTGGGATTGTGGTTTCACAGTATAACTGATGAAATTTATAACATTTCAAATCTTTTGGCCTAATAAGACATTATTCTTCATGAAAAACCAAATATATATATATAAATAGTTACACAAGGCATTTATTTCTCTTATTGTAGTTTTAATCTACATTATAGAGTGTTATTCTTAATATTTATATCAAGCTTCAATAAATATAACAAAACTATTAATTTATGTAAGATTATAATCTAATGTTATTATTTATAAATAAATTAAAATTAATATTACATACAATTTAATTTTGATAAAATTTGTTTAAAATAAAATATTCTATCTCTAAAAGTTCTCTAATTAGTACACTAGATATTACATGGAAACAGATGTTGCTTCCTCTCTAATATTAGAGACAACGTAGAGAGCAAAGATATTGTCTCTCTACTATTGGAGATGACAAAGAGACTCAAGGAGTTTTCTCTCTAATATTAGAAATACAATAGAGTGGAACTCGAGACGGTTAAAATTTCAAAAATTTTTAAATATATTATGAAATTTTAATAATACTTTAGAGATCACGTGTTTTGTATAAAATGCGTCTCTAATTTAGAGACGAAGGCAACCGCATCTATGTCAACTCTACTTAGAGATAACTTTGACACAAATCTATTATGTCTCTAAATAGAGATGACAATTATTGAAAAAAAATCTTGAGGCGGAATGTATTAGTCTCAATTTTGTCTCTAAAGTTAGACATGAATCATTCCATCTCCAATCTGTCTCTAGATTTAGAGACGGATTTTTAGTAATCTCTAATCCATCTCTAACTTTCATTCCAAATATATTTAGAGACAGATCAGAGACAAAAATTTTCGAGAAGGAATCATTGCATCCCTAAATTATATCTATCTTGTCAATAAATTTGACTTTTACACACCCCTCTCTATTGCATTTCTAATCAATCTGTTTAGAGATGAATAATTTCCATCTCTAAATCTTGTAACTATTAAGCTACTCTCAGTGATGAAGAATTTAGGGCAAGATACACATATACATCATTGTTTCCAATTAGTTTCTAACAAGGTTAGGTACATTATACGAGAAATTTGGAGGGGAGCACGGTGTTAGGAGATCTCGTGTTCCGCACACCCCTATCCTTAAAAGATGAGGTTAGTTACATTTAGCGCTGCAGATTAACCACTAACCTAGTTAAGTAACACAAGCAACAAGTGTGTATTGAATTAACAACTAGATTGCTTAATAACATAAGTCATCATCAATGTCAAATCGCATACAATCAACTATCTTCAATCATATGCTTTTTGAACTATATAATTCCCTATTGATTTAATCAAGGCAACAACTACAACCTTTTTAAATCAATAATTGATGCTTGTCGGAAGTTAATTATGAAATTAATAAACCCTAGCAATTTAACTGTGTGAACTAATTAGGGTGGCCAATCTTAAGTAATTCACACAATCAATAAGAAGAATATTAGAAATTGCTTAAATACTCATAATCAATGAGGAGATCATTAAAGAACATATCTTTAACATAAAAAAATCTCAAAATTCCATAAGAACATAAATCAATCCATGGCCTAGCTAACTAGAAGAGTTTACTCTCTAAACATACTAAAAACAAAGAAAAAGATGATGTTGGAAGAAGAAACTCCTAACTAAGAACTGAAATCTTGGTCTTTTCTTCGTGATTTCTCTCTTCTTTGATGTCGAAAGTGCTCAAGTTTGATGCCCAAGGCGTCCCAAAGTTCCTCCCTATGTTTCTCTTAAGTTTCCTTTAAATAGGCCTTCAAAAACCCTAAATCGCGAACAGATTTCTATTTTCCCTTCAACTTGCACACCTTTCTGCACAGGGTATTGCACACCTTGTACATCGCACAGGAAAAAACCAGCCCCAGGAGTTCTCTCCAGCTTCTTGCACATAGTTTACATCAGCCTTTGCAAATCTCAAAATTGCACTTCTTCATTTTTTTGCGTCTTTTAAGCCATAAAATCTATTCATTTCATTACATGTACCTAAAATACCATAATAACATAAAATGAGTAGATTCTACATAAATATAATGAACAATGCATCTAAAAGTTATGTATAAACATGTAAAAACATAATATTTTTACACTTAACAGGCCTCACAGTGGTGAACTCAAGACCATTTTCATTACCCGCAACTGCAACAATAATACAATCAGAAATGCCCTCTGCATAGTCTAATCCTTATACAGTCGTATTCATTTTTTTGGAAACAAATGTAGCTCACCATATATTAACCTCTCGATCAATTTTTTTACACAAGCACATGACACCTCTGATTTTAATTGTGCCAAAAATAGAAGGGGATTCATCTTCCTTCAGAACATAGTATGCATGATTATATTTTACCATCAGAAACAAGACTCAGAAGATTAAGTAATAAACTACTAAGATTTTGGATTATGCATACACACAACCAAATATCCCCCTTCCTTGTGATAGATAAAGATCCAACTTCACATCAAAAGAAACTAATACGATCCCTAATTTCTAGATAAAATTCAGTACATTTTACAGAAGAAGTAGAAAAAAATTGCTACTGTATTGATGTGCAGTTTCTATCCTAACAAAATTTCAGTTTAGGCAAACGTACCTATTGGTGTAATAAGGTGAGGAAAGTCTTCGGATTGTCAAACTATCAAGACGACTAAGTACACTAGTACTACCTACATGTCTACTGTTTATTAAATAAAACTTTTGAAAAAGATTTTTAAAATTAAAACAATTAAAAATGAAATTAATGACTAAGAAAGAAATAAAGGGTTTTAAAAAAAAGTTTGGAAAACGAGTATTTAAATGGTAGAATCTCCCTAGAACTTCAAGTTAATTTTATTTAGAAAATTGTTGTAATAAATTATTAAAACTTGTTTGTTGGATCTCATTCTAATGTCGGATAAACCCTATTTCTAGGCGAAGACCATCCTATTGAACATAATCATTTAGAGAAGAATTCTTTCTAACTCTAATCCGATTATGAATGAATTATAGATTATTGTGATTTTAGTAATCTAAGAATCGTAATTAGTATTCCTACTCAATTATTAATTCCTATTGTTCAATTAATGTCATTGGTTAACCTTCCTTTTTCTGATTCCAATTAACCGTGCAAAATTACTAATCACGCATAAATTAGTAAATAAACACAACCATTGAGTAACAATCAAATAAGAATTAAATAATCAAAACATGAAACTCATATAAAATATGAACTAAATATTCTAGGGTTCATCCCTATTCAAACATAAAAACCTCTAAACATTATTCTAAAATATAAACTCATACAAAAATTCATATAAAAGAGTAAGTTTAGGGAGTTTAGGAAAAGAATTTGATGAGTCCACAGTCCCAGTGCCAAGCTCGCCTTCTGAGTCACTTAAAGAACGCCAAAATTACATATGAATTGGGTATTCTAATATTCTTACAAAATATGGAATTATAACTAAAACCTAAGGTAAAGAAACTAACCTATCAATGGGGTTTATATAGGAGAAAAATCTCCAAATCCTATTCTACAATTACTCAAAAAAGGTTTTGAATCAAATTACAACAAGGAAACAAAATAGAGTACAAAAAGGAAAAGTTCCAAAAATTGAATTTTAGCCCCTGCAAAACTTTATGGATTAGGAAAGTCCAGCTTTTCAGATCCAAAAACTTTTGGATAAAATTCTCCTTTTACCTGCAGAACTATCCAGAACTGGATAGCTTCCATCCGGATCCGGATAGTAGTTATATTCCAGCTTTTCGATTCTAATCCATTCTTCCCCATTTTCTTCGTTTTCTGCTCCAAAGACCTTCGTTTTGCCTCGTTTTCAGCATATCTTCATTCCAAAGGTACCTATTATCAATAAGAGAAGAAACAGAGTTAAATAAGTCTATTTTATTAACAATTAAGTAAAAAACTGATAAAAAACAACAATATTTAAGAGGGTAAAAGTAGACAATGTGCTCCATTTAGTGTACGGAATGAAATCGAAAGAAGCTAACAACTTTGGGCTTGTAGATTGTCTAAACATCTTATAATCCTCTACCACTACTATATTTTATTCAAATCAGACATGCTTGCTCAAACCCCCTCTCTCCAATGATATGCAGTTAACTCAGAAATAATCTCATAGAAACAACTAAGTCAACAATATATATAGTTAAGCAATAGAAAGTAAATGGAATTAGAGGCCTTTTGCAACAAGCTGTCTTTTGATAGGAACCTACCAATCATTTTCCCATAAACTTTAAAAGTTGAGAAGTGAATGAGGCACTTATTATTTCCTGAATAGTACTTATCTTAGACCAAGAGACAAATCAACTATTCAAGATCAACTTTGAATCGACAAACAAAAGTCATGAAAATATCAATTACATCCATTAATCAAAATGGACAAGAGAAGCTTTTAGCACTGGAAGAGCACCAATGAAGTTGTTGTAGATTGTATCAAGTGGACGAGTATTTTAGTCTGCTGGAGTGCAGATCGCGACAAGATTTTTGGTCTACATTACGAATAGACGCAAGAAAAATAACATTCAAATGGATAGTCAAAATCCTTTATCAAATCTAACATGTAAAATTCAAAACAAATAAATAAATAACTAATAATCAACATTAAATATCATAAAGAAAATTATATACACTGAATCATACTTAAACTTCGGTTTTTTCTTTATATATACCTTCCATCAAATTTGGCTACTAAAGTAGCCCAACGTTTTTGTAATCCTAATTCTGGCCATAACGCACAACGGTTGTACTTTATCATTATTGATAACGCACAATGGTTGTGCGTTATCATCTAATTACACTTACATTCCCAAATCCGCCCATGTGGTGGATAACGCACAACCATTGTGCGTTATGACCAAGCAATAATGCACACTAGTTGTGCGTTATCTGCTACGTCATTTTTTAATTTTTTTTAAAAAATTTTTTTAAAAAATGAAAATTTCTTTACATTTTTATCAAAACTTATAAATGTATAATTTATTTAAAAAGACTGTGTATATAATATTTAACTTATTTTAAGTGTATTTATTATGATAATATTTATACGTTTTCTTGGAAAATATATTTAACTTTTAACCATTTCATCTCAAGTTATTTGAAGAAGTAATACTAAAGATATTGTAAAAATTTAGAGTAATGATGTAGTAATTAGAAGAAATTGAAAGAAAAATTTCATTAATAGAATCCTGTTTTATTACAACAATTTCAAGAAAATGGCAAACTTGTACATTGCTTGGTCTGGGGTTATTACAATTTTTTCTATTATGTCCCGGCATGCAACTTCTGCTAGATCTTGGGGGAGAATCCGGATTTCTATAATCCATTTCCCCCTGAAATCGCTTGCACTGTTTCCTACCCCATTCCTTTTTCATGTTTGGAGGATAAAATATTAAATTAAAAGGAACATCCCTCCAAAAGTTCTCACTCAAGACTGGATGAAAATTCACTTGGTAAGTTCTTCGGTACGTTTGTCGCGAATATATCTCCGGCACACAAGTATCTGCTCTTGGCCTATTTTCTCTACACACTGCAAGAAGATGAGAACAAGGCAATGTATATGTTTGCCATTTTCCGCAACTACATGATTTATTAATGTTGTTGCCCGTACCAGAAACCCAAATCGGAGATTTGACCATGTATATTCCTTCTCGCGGATTATAAATGGTAACTTTGTGTTCTCTTGATTTCATTTCAATCTGCAAGAACTTATCAAAAATTCGGGTTGGAAATGGATGTACACAATTTTCAGCCTCTTCACGGTGTTTGTAAAGTACTTAACTAGTTTGTTGAAGATTAGTTCAACCAGGGCTTTTAAAGGTAGGACCCTAGCTTTCTTCAACACAATATTAAGTGCTTCAGAAATGTTAGTTGTCATGATACTGTATCTATGCTCGCCTTCATGCCCGCATATTTAATACCCCAAAACGTAAAACATCATGCAACAGTGTCCATTTCTCTAGGTCCAACTTCGTCAAGTAAATGTAAGCATCCATATTTCTTTCTTGAATCTCTTTCATTACACGGTCAAATTTTCATTGTTTAGATTCTATTCCAGCCTGCCACATCAAGCTTTCTAGGTTTGTGTTCTTAAAAGTCTTGTTGAAATTTGCTTGAATGTGGCATAAACAAAACTTGTGAACTGCAAATGGTGGTTGCCATAAAGGTTGACTTTGAATAGCAGAGAAAATACCTTTGTGGCGATCGGAAATGAGGCATACGTGGTGATCATTGACAATGTATTCTCACAGGTTTTTAAGGAACCAATTCCAACTTTCGGAGGATTCCTTATCAATAATTGCAAAAGCAAGTGGGAACAAGTGATTATTGGCATCCCACGTACTTGCAATTAACAACATGACCTTGTATGGCCCCCTTAAGTGTGTTCCATCCCAGAAATCAACGGTCGACAATATGGAAATCCGTCTATACATGGCGAGAAACACCAGAAAACAAATTTGAAAATATAATTAGGGGGACTGCTTGTTCTGTGATGCAAAAATTCGTATACAGTCCCTGGGTTTAAATCTGTACAGCTTGTAAGTATTTCGGTAAAATATTGAAGGTTGTCTCTCAGCTACCAAAAACCCTCTCAATGGTAAATTTTCGAGCATACCATGCCCACTTGTAAGTACAACCCGTTTGAAACAATACCTGCACTTCTTCAATGATGTTTGACATAGGTATCTCAGGATCATTGGCAACTAGGTGTGATATTGACATTGAATAAATTTTGAGGACAAGTTTCTGTGCTCGTTTTGTTCAATTTAGACAAGACATGTGTGTTCTTTTACGAATCTGGTTATTTTCCATCCACTGTGCGTTGCTTACTTTTTCATACGGATGTACTATGAACAGTAATTATCATCACTGTGATGGTAACATTTCACGGTCCATGTATCATTTTACTTTTCACAACTCGGTATTCACGTCCCACACTGATGGACCACTTACGAACCGCACTTATTGCATGCACTTTGTCAACGAATCTCATGTCTAACTGTATGTCAGTCATGAAATCGTTCCAATTGAGTAACCATATGTTACCAGATTCTACTAGGTCATCTATAGGAGAACTCGAGCCCATATCTAGGAATGCTCCAGAATGTGTGTAGTCATACCGAGCGCTGCAGAACCATTGGTTGCTCTCCCATTGGGGCACTATGTTTTCAGTTACCAGGTTTATAGGATTTACAGGGTTTATGGGAGTTTGTAATTCTCCTTCTTCCGGGTCATTGTCATCATCTGATTTGGATTGACTAGAAACGGCATCATCTCTGTCCGATTCATCAACCTCATTGTCGTCGTTATTGACGGTAGTGTACAACATGGATAGTTCATCAGAAACCATCTGTGTTACTGCTGTAATATGTTCAGCCATGTTTGTTGTATTTCTGTCATGTGTAATTGGAATACTATGCAGCTGGATCTGCTCGAATTCAACGAAAATATGAATCCTTTCCTTCGCGTGGTGAGGTGGAATAGTCTATAAATAACACAGTTCTTCATCGTTGTTCATGCAATATAAATTAAAGTAAAACATACGATACACTTCGTAGTATGAAGGCACCCTCATTGTCATTCGAACAATCCAGAGATTGGGATCCATATCTCGGTATTTCAATATTTTCCTTACAAGTTTGTTATGTAAAATCATTCGGGTCATTGGAAATGTCCAACTTTTCCTCACTACTCTAGTAAAATAGGGACCATATGTATCCCTTGCAATTTCAGAATCCCAAATTAGCATCACTCTAACAGGGTGGATTGTTTCCATTTTACATTGATTTAACTGGAGGTGTCTAAGGTTTAGGGAGGCTGAAATGTAAAGAATAGGGAATTTGTGAATTGAAAAAGAATGAATGTGGAATGAATGTTTGTTGGTTTAGCTGAAGTATCATTTTTAGTGTGTGTGTGTATGTATATATAAAGGTTTAAAGGTAAACTGCTGGGAGTGAAATGAATTATTGGGTTCACATAGCGTTGTCGGTTTAGAGTACAAAAGTAATGGCTGAAATCAATGCATGGCATGCACTGAATTTAGGGTATAAAAGTAATGGCTGAAATGACAATGCATGGCAAGTGCTGAATTATTGAAGGTTCAGAATTATTGGGGCAGTTGAATCATCAAAGATAACGCACAGTGGTTGTGCGTCATCTTGAATGATAACGCATTACGGCCGTGAGTTGTCATCAAGATAACGCACAACCGTTGTGCGTTATCTTGAATGATAACGCACGACTGTAATGTGTTATCACTCAAGATGACGCACAACCACTGTGCGTTATGATTTTTCTCAAATTGTTGTAAATTGAAATTGTTAAAATGTACAATGTGGTTTCTCTTCCTTTACGTTATGAAAAAACATGATTTTTCCCAAATTGAAATTGTTATGTACACCAAATTGAAATTGTTTATTTACACCAAATTGAAATTGTTAAAATGTACAATGTGGTTTCTTGCTTTATTTACACCAACTTGAAATTGTTAAAATGTACAATCGAAGTAAGTAGTAGAAATACTTTATTACAAAAAGTACCATATTATTCAATAATATAAATAAAACAAAATAATCAATAATATACATAAAACTGAATACTTTATATTGAAATTTAATTTACATATAATAGAAAATGAAAATTCCAAAATACTAACTACACCTATGGCCAGTCGAACGGCGTCAACCTCGTTGTCTTTTTCCCAACACGATGTCCAAATCTAAGGCGTTGTAAATCATCCGTGTCATCCACTCGCTCTTCGTCATCAGATGAAGAAGCTTGTGATATAGGCTGATGCGGTGTAGATGAATTGGTTGTGCCCAAAGGAGGAGGTGCACGAAACGATGAAAACCCTAAAGATGTACTGGCTGGTGACTGAAAAAGGGCAAACCCTAAACCGGGAGGGGGAGGCGCGCGCAATGTCCCTGATCTACCTAGAAGTGACTGGGAAGATTGCGTCAAACCCAAACTAAAAGATGGTATATCTAAGTTTGCGCTGTCAAATGGGTCAATAGGAGGGTGTCCACCACCAGATCCCTCACCTCTCTCCACCTGTCCAGATCTCTCACCTCTCTCTATCTCGACGTGTCCGGGTTCTTCCTGTCTGGGTCTGCCAAGAAAAAGAGGGATAGGAGGGCGTCCACCTCCTACTCCACGACCAGGCTGTCTATGAGCGCCCCTCTTAACTCCACGAGCACCCCGGTTCCGTACGTGCTCCCAAGGCCGGCGACGCAATGGTTGTTCTGGGAATGTTTGTTGGATATCGTGCTGTGATGGAGTGCAGCCCAAAGTACTGCCAATAGATACCATGCACTTCCGAATGATTGTTTGCACTTTCTTCGCAAAAACAGCCATATGTGACGGAGATATAGGTGGTTCTTGTATCACCACAGATGCCATGTTATCTACCTCCTACAACATGGAAGTCTAAACAAAAAAAATAAATAAATAAAACCATTAGAAGTCATCATAAATAAATGAAATGCATAAGAATATTAAAAAAAATGATTTGTAGAATGTACCATCATCCGTCTGTCGATCCCAGCAGGCTGGTATCCAACCAAATGGGTATCACGATTAGCTGAATTTCCATTGTACACCCATGTGATTCCCCGATATTATCTTATGTACTCGTCATTGGGGTATGATAAGACCTCAACTGCCAAGGCAGGGCCATCCCTAATGTGCAGTTGCCACTGATGCCACGCCTCTACATGGCTAGCATGTTATGTCCCCCAGTAAGTGTGGTCATTACCTCTAAGCTGGATCCGATGTAGATCAAGACGAGTATCACATGCATCCGGTATATGTTGAGCCCGTGAAAATTGACGAATCACATGCCTGGGATAGTGATAGTCCACTATCTCATAACAGATGAGTGGGACCTCTGCCCGTCATAAGTCAGATGGAACCAGAACACAGTCACGATAAGGGAGCCATACAAACTGTGAAGTCAAAATTCAAAATCAATATAAACCTAACTGCTTAAAAAAAATTTCTTTATTTACAAATAATACAAAATATTTTAAAGCGAACCTGATCAGATGGCATGAAATCTAACTGGTCGCTGTATGGAACTAGGGTGTGAGTGGGCAGTTGGCTGCAGTCAAAACATGTGCACCATATAACACCAAGAGGAGCAAGAGGGTCGGCGCCGCCTGAACATCTATCATCAACTGAGGCCGCAATACAGGTATACGTGACCACGCCCAAATCTGTACTATGACTAAGGCTCCCCCTATCTATCATGCACCCCCTAAAGCTCCCGTGCACAACTGTCCATATAAAAATCCAAGTACGCAACTACCACAACTATATGTTCTGATAGCATCAATATCCTATAATAAAATGAGGTAGTGCACATGAACCAAATTCCTTGAGAAATCAAGAAGCATATGACTGCTGAGGAGTAAAAAAATAAATCCACGAGTGCGCAAGATGAGGTCATCATCGGTCTCTGAACCGGTAAACCCTCTCAAGATCCAAGCTTCCAAGGGTTCCTTCTTCACCTTGTAACCAGAAAAGTGACTAAGAGACAACCGTACACTAAGAAGTCTCTCAATCAGCTCAATCCAATACTGTTTCTGGTATACACCCCAACTGGGATCGGTAACGGGCAAACCATCTATCCCTAAACCCCATAATGCCTACACATGAAATGTGTGAGTCTTCGGTCTCCAACGCTCAACTAATGCGGTAATAAGAGTATGGTCGAGCCCAATGTAACCACATCTGAACACTCCCCTAACCTGTCCTGTCAATAAGCTCTACCAACCTACGGGGAGCTGTACTGTAACACTTGAGTAGATTGCGACTGAAACGAGACATTGAAGATCAATGAAACACGTCTCACGGTCCCCACTCCATATCACCCCAGACCGGTGCTCATGCTGTCTTGTCAAAACATCAGGGACTATGGGACTCGGATGCACGTGGGCTGGGACTTCTTCCATGTACAGTATTTACAGTTTCAGTTTTCGGTCAATATCTATAAATTAAAGTAAAAATTTTTAAATAAATTATAATTCTAAACTCTTTAAGGTGTGTTGTTTATGGTACAATTATTTTAGGGTTTTAGGGTTTGTATGATTTTTAACATATTAAGTTTATTGTTTTTAGGGTTTTTAATGTTTTCATAATTTACGGTTTAACGTTTAAAATAATAAGGTTTTAGGGTTTTTAGGGTTTATAGTTACAAATAGAGTTTTACGGTTTAATGTTTAAGATATAAATTTTAGGGTTTATAGGGTTTACTGTTACAAAGTTTAGAATTTTACAGTTTAATGTTTAAAATATCAATTTTTGGATTTTTAGGGTTTATTGTTACAAAGTTTAGAGTTTTACGGTTTAATGTTTAAAATATTAAGATTTTAGGGTTTTTGGGTTTACTGTTACAAAGTTTAGAGTTTGACGGTTTAATGTTTAAAATATCAATTTTAGGGGTTTTAGGGTTTACTGTTACAAATTTTAGAGTTTTACGGTTTAATATTTAAAATATTAAGATTTTAGGGTTTTTAGAGTTTACTGTTACAAAGTTTAGAGTTTTACGGTTTAATGTTTAAAATACCAATTTTAGGGTTTTTAGGGTTTACTGTTACAAAGTTTAGAGTTTTACGGTTTAATGTTTAAAATATCAATTTTAGGGTTTTAGGTTTTACTGTTACAAAGTTTAGAGTTTTACGGTTTACGGTTTAATGTTTAAAATATTAAAATTTTATGGTTTTTAGGATTTACTGTTACAAAGTTTAGAGTTTTACGGTTTAATGTTTAAAATATCAATTTTAGGTTTTTAGGGTTTACTGTTATAAAGTTTAGAGTTTTACGGTTTAATGTTTAAAATATCAATTTTTGGGTTTTTAGGGATTTTAAGGTTTTTATAACTTACGCTATATGATTTTAATATTATGATTTTGGGTTTTTAGGGTTTAGTCCCTATATATATATATTTTAAATAAACATCTTCATATTGATAATGGCATACAATTAATTATTAAACCCTAAATTTTCAAGTTTCTGTTCTACTAATTACAAAAACAAGTTAAGTGCAAAAAACCCAAATTCCAAGTCCCCATCTTCTCTACTAAAAAACTTACAAGAAATATGCAAAATAATTATCTAAATGAATAAAAAATTTAAATAATCATAAAGTAAAGTAAAAGAATTACCTAATTATCAAGATAAATTCATCACCCTAAAATCACTTTTGCAATACAAAACACAATTATATACATAAAATGATCAAATTTGCACAAATTTATCAATAACAACAAATTTAAACAAAAATCCAAATCCCACTTTCACAAAAATAAATTAATTCAAATTAGCAAATAATCCAAATAAATTTCATAAAAGTAGTTCAAAAACAACAATTAAAAAACCCAAATAAACAATAATTAAAATTAATACACAATACACCAAATAATTTAAATAAATAAAAACTTACCGAAAATTAAAAATACACCTTCGTATCGATAAGTTTTGCCTACCATTTTCCACTCCAAAAGTCTAACAACCTTCGTACTCCAAGGAGAGTCTCACCGATTCAAACTTGAATTTAAAAAATTTTGAACTAAATTTTTACTGTAAATTTTGAAATAAAATACAAAAGTGTAAGAAGAAGAGAAGATAAAGAAGGAAGAAAATAAAAGGAAGAGGAAAAGGACTTACATACGGCGGTGGCGACACACAAAAAAAGAAGAACTGGATGTGTTTCAGAAGGGAATGAAGAAAATTTTCGGGGAAGAAGGAAGAAAGAAGAAGAAGAAAGAAGAAAGAGAAATAAAAAAGGAGCAGCGGGAAGAAAGAAGCAAGAAGAAAGAAGAAAGAAGAAAGAAAAAAAGAAAGAGGCGGCGTGAAGAAAGAAAAAAGAAGAAAGAGGAAAGAAGAAAAGAAGGAGGAGTTAGGGTTTATAATGTGATAACGCACAGTCATTGTGCGTTATCAACAATAATAACGCACAATAGTTGTGCGTTATTGTGACTGATAATGCACAATGGCTGTGTTATCGCCAGATTAATGCCACATCAACACTACGATTACACCACGCCTTTAAACACGATTGTTAATGCGGGTAAATGCGGTTATTAGTGATAACGCACAGCCATTGTGCGTTATCTCAGGTGATAATGCGCAATGGTTGTGCATTATGGCCATTGCAGGGTAAAAAAAAAAAAAAACAACCTGAGCCACTTTAGTATCCATTTTTTGAAAATGGATTAAACAAAGAAAAAGCCTTAAACTTCCAAACGAAAGGAAGGATCCATTTAATCTTTCTAGAAATAGCAAATAATAAACAAAGCAGCAGCAACACAAAAAAAAAAAAAAAAACCTTTAAAGAGACTCAAACTACATATCCTAGACCTAAAGTTCACGGTATCTTATTAGGTGTTCTGTCAAAGTTGTGGTTGTCAAATTCTGGTGGGTTGTGTTAGTGATCAGAACTTGGGAACGAACTAGAATAGAATAATTGTAGACATTATGGGAATCATTCCGAAGAATCGGTCTAGGCAAGATTCTGTCTCAGAATTTGATTAAGAGAGGAATGTTGCTGATAGCTTTAATTTAATAAATCTTAATGTCATTGATTAAGAAGCGATAACATTACTATGCTTAAGGTCTTTTTTCTGGTCTTTCTAGGACCTGAATCCAACAAGATGGTTTCCTTATATGGTTGCAACTACTTTTCAATCAGCTACAAAAAAAAAAAAAACCTTAGTATTACCATTAGAAAGCAGAAAAAAATTCACAGTGCTCTCTCTATCTCTCTCAAAAGAGTAATTTTTGCAAACACAAAAAGTTCATAGAAATTTATTAAAAAAAAACCATATATAGAGCCAAAAAAATAAAGAAAAATAGAACTAAATCTCAACCCCGTTTGAGAAGCAAAACAGAACCATATCTCAAACAATTAAGCTTTGATTTTTAGACTTTTTTTTTAAGTCTATTTAGATCAGTATATTAGTATTTTTCTAAATACCTAAAAATCCATAGAAATTTCTCAAACCTTGTGAGAAGAACGAAGAACAAGAAAGCTTTGGTTTTCACTTGCAAACTGCCATTGGTGGAGATAGCAGCCACTAGACTCCGACATTGCTCGCGCAAACAAAAGAGGCACTGTTGTTCGCACTTCCGCACGAAGGCACCGACCTTGCACCATCGTACGGAGCGGTAATGTCCACAAGGAATTTCAAAGAGGCAGGCAAGAAAGAGAGAGGTCCAGAAGGCGAAGGGTTCATGTAGGATTTTGAGCTTTTTGTCCTTCGCAATGTCCCGGGTAATTTTCGATTAAAAAAATGTCTTGACATAATTTTTTTATATATACTTTAGACAAAAATTTGGAATGTAATTTTTGCGTGTATTTTTTCTTTCAAAATATTATAATTTTACCAAAATGTTAAAATGACAAACAAATAGTCATAAAAATATTTAAAAGAGAAAAATATTTTCCTCAACTCCCTTTTCTAATTTTTAAAATAATTAATATATCAAATCCCTAAAAATACTCATAGAAAATTTACATTTTTCTCAAATACCTACACAGTTTTATTTAAACTCCTTATATCTTTGAATAATTTTTGAGCAACTTATTTTGACAAATATGTCTTATGCAGTGAAATATCACTAAAACAATCATACTCAAATCAAAAGCTCATATGAATAAGTCATTTTTACAACTAACATTTTCATTTATGTCTTTATCATGATGATCAGTACATGACTTGAATAATTATTTCAACCCTATAAGTAAATTAATATGTTGAATAATGCATATCTTAATACGAAAGAAGTAATGCAATATTCTTTTTTTAAAGGAAGTAACACAATATTATACATTATAAAACATCACTTTTTCCCATAAGAAAATTTCTCGTATGATGTAATTTCATTTCAGTTAACAACATGCAACCACGGGGTACAACTGATACAATTTATACCATTTCAAATCTTTTCGGCTAATAAGACATTATTCTTCATGATAAACCAAATAAATATTTATGTAAAATAGTTAGATAAAGCATTTATTTATCTTATTGTAGTTTTATTCTATATTATAAAGTGCTAGTCTTAACATTTAATTTATAAAGCTTCAATAAAAATAACAAAACTATTAATTTATGTAAGATTATAATCTAATCTTATTATTTTACAATTTAATTTTGATAAAATTTGTTTTAAAAAAATATTCCATCTCTAAAGATCTCTAATTCATCTCCAATTAATACATTAGAGATCATAAAGACAAGGATGTTGCTTCCTTCTAATACTAGAGACGATGTAAAGACGAAAAGTATTGTCTCTCTACTATTAGAGACGACAAAGAGATGCAAGAAGTTTTCTCTCTAGTATTAGAGACGCAATAGAGTGGAACTCGAGATGATTATAATTTCAAACTCTTTTATATATATTATGAAATTTTAATAACACTTTAGAGACTATGTGTTTTGTATAAAATGCGTCTCTAATGTAGAAACGGAAGGCATCCGCATCAATTTCAACTTTACTTAGAGACAACTTTTACACAGATCTCTTGTATCTCTAAATAGAGACGAAAATTATTGAACAAAACTCTCGAAGTAGAGACATAGAGAAGGATGTTGCTTCCTAATTCTTCTCTAATTAATACCTTGGAGATGACATAGAAAAGAATGCTGCCTCCTCTCTAATACTAGAGACGAAGTAGAGACAAATATATTTTCTCTCTAATATTAGAAACAAAGTAGAAATGAAAGGATTTTTCTCTTTAGTATTTGAGATGGCATAGAGATGACAGAAGTTTTATCTCTAAATAGTAAAGACGAAGTAGAGAAGAAAGGAGTTCTCTCTCTAACATTTGAGAAGACATAGAGATGAAAGAAGTTTTCTCTCTAAATGGTAGAGACGAAACTAGTTTTTTTCTCTAATATTAGAGACAAAATAGGGTGGAACTAGAGACGATTATAATTTAAAACTTTTTAAAACATATTACAAAATTTAATAATACTTTACAGACCACGTGTTTTGTATCAAATGCATCTCTAATGTAGACGCGGAAGGCATCAACTTCTATTTCCACTCTACTTAGAGATGACTTTGACACAGATCTATTTTGTCTCTAAATAGAGACGAAGATTGTTGAACAAAATGCTCAAGGTGGAATATTGGTTCTATTTTGTCTCTAAAGTTAGACATGAATCATTCTCTCTCCAATCCGTCTTTAGATTTAAAGACAGATGTTTAGTAATCTCTAATCCATATTTGAATTTCATCTCAAGTACATTTAGAGACATATTAGAGATGAAAAGTTTTGAGACAGAATCATTGCATCTCTAAGTTATCTCTATCTTGTCGATAAATTTGACTTTTGAACATCTTTCTCTATTGCATTTCTAATCAGTCTCTGCATGGAGATGAATAATTTTCATTTGTAAATTGCGTCACTATTAAGCTGCTCTCCCTCAATGAAGAATGTATGGCAAAATACATATGTACAACATTTTTTCCAACTAGTTTTAGAACAATGTTAAGTACATTATATGAGAAATTTGGAGTGGAGCACGGCGTTAGGATATCTTGTGTTTGTGCACCCAGTATCTGCTGATGTGTTGCAAGCATGGCTATTAGTACTTGATATGGACAACACGTACAAGATTAACAAGTCATGTCACCTGTAAACCTAATACTTGTTTTAGTTAGTTTATTTTATTTTTTTTGTATATTAATTAGTTTACTTTATATAATTCCTAATTTTTCTCATTTTATGCTTTACTTGTTTCTACATTGTTGGTAGTTCTTGAGGCATATGAGACGGCTTCAGGGAAAAAGATGAGTCTATCGAAGTCCTCTATTTATTTCTCCAAGCATGTTTCAAAGGAAAGGAAAACAGTGTTAGCTGGACAATTAGGGTGGTAGTCTCGAAAGGAAAAGTAAGGTATTTGGGGCAACGATACCTAATTGGAAGGAACAAAAAAGAGATTTTTGCATATCTCTAGGATAGGGTTTTGAAGAAGACACGAGGATGAAAGGTGAAATTACTATCCCAAGTTGGTAAAGAGATTTTGATTAAGTCAATGATAATGCTATTCTCTCGTATGTGATGTTTTTTTTCTTGATCCCTAAGACTTTGTATGATGAAATCACTTCAATTATTCGCCAATTTTTGTGGTCTAGTGAGGACAAAGATAGGGAGCTTTGTAGGAAGAAATGGGATGATCTAGCAAAAGTAAATGGAAGGTGAGTTGGGGATTTGAGACCTGGAGATCTTAATTTCAATTCGTTAGCTAAACAAGGTTGGTGTTTGATGCAAAATTCGGAGTCTATTTTGGCTAGTGCTTATGGGTGACATACTTTCCTAACAGGGAAGTCGTGCATGCCAGTCTGGGACAATGACCATTCCTTTCATGGCGCTCCATTTGGGGATTCATTGGAAGAAGGATTAAGATGGAGAGTGGGAAATACAGAGTTGATTGGAGCATGGAAGAAGAGATGAATACATGAACCATGAATTTCAAGGTGACTACTAGAAATTAGGGATGGCAATACGACAGGTCCAACTGGGTACCCGCTCATCCCCAGCACATCTTTACCCGTTTGACTCAGGTTTGATTGGGATCCGAGTGGGGATAGAGATGAATTTTGTACCCAAACTTGGGGATGGGTTGGGAGCGGGGATTAGGTTCTCCCCATTCCCATCCATCCCAATATATATATACGATCTTTTAGTAAAATATTAATTTAATAGTAAAGAAAGAGACGAAAAAATAAAAAAAATACTACACTAATTTTTTTTGCTCAATAAAAATACTAAACTAATTACTCATATGATATTCACTCAATCTCTCTCTACTACTCTAGTCTTCATATCGATTTTCTCGTTTGTTTCAATTTAAGTCTTCAGTCAAGTTGAAATTGTTGAACTAGCTTATGAGTTTTTTTAACTATTGCACATGGTTAGACCTTTTTTATTGAAAGGATCATTGTATTATTTTTAAATTTTAATTCATTTTGATTTCGTGCCATGCATATTATTTTGTGTTTAATAGATTATTGAAAATAATACATGTAATCCCCGCTTGGGTCTCTAATTCTCCAGTGGTTTTGGCCGGATGGAGCTAAATTTTATCCCATGGGGATGGGTTGGGAATGGGGCTTAATTATGGGAGGTTGGCATGGGGATACGATGAATTTCATACCAACAACAGGGATGGGTTAGGGATGCAGACAAAGTAGGGAGGTGGGGATAGAGTCGAGGGTTGGTGCCCCCGCCCCCACCTTAACCCATTGCCATCCCTACTAGAAATTTATTTTTGGAGAACTCTCTAATGGTAGCTAATCTAATAAAGGTAGAGACTGAGGAGTGGAATCAGGAGCTGATTCGGCATTTGTTTAAAAATAGAGACACTTGATCTTACGAATTCCTCTTGCTTCATCTTTGGGCTTGGATATTTGAGTTTGGCACTATGCAAAAAATGGTCAGTTTTCAGTGAGAATATCGGCTTATCATTTGGGAGTTATATTCATGGCTCAATAGAATATGAATATCCTGAGCTCATCTAATGTGGATGGTGGTCGCTGGAGGACACTGTGGAGTGCTAAAGTACCACCGAAGGTAAAGCTATTGTTGTGGAAAGTGTGCACTAACTCTCTCCCAACGAGAGTGAATATGGACAAGAGGATTGTTTTGGAGTCAGTCATCTTCCCTTTTGCATATTGAAACCGGAAGATGATGTCCACTTACTGCAGCACTGTGCTTTTGCACAATCACTATGGAGGTGTGTTAGAATGGACTTGGATAGACTGTGTAGTGTACATGGGCTATTTTTGTGGGGGAATAGGTGGAAGGGCTTGCTTGCTTGGGAGAAGATAGATGGAAAAAGCTTATGTGATCTTATGGGTTTTATGGAGTGCAAGGTGCTCACTGGTGTTTGAGGGTACATGAAAGAAGCTGGAAAGGGTGGTTTTTCAAGCTTTAAAGTTTTAGGGATTGTTTAAGGAAGCACAACAAATAGCTCCTGTGTTTGCTACTGCAGTGGTCCTTCACAGCTCAGGTGGGAGAAGCCTATGCTTGGGGTGTTGAAGATCAAAGTTGATGGCACCTATAAAGTAGGGAATGGGGTGTGTGCATCAATTATAAAGGAATGGAAAAGGCGTTTTGTGGGGGACCTGGCAATGCTTCTGCTGGAGGTCCTTAATGCAACTTAGGCAGAAGCAGTTGCAGCATGGTTAGGGGTGGGTTTGGTAAGGAGGTTGCGGCTAGGGCTTTTGTTATTGAAAATTATTGTAGTCGTATGATATGTGCTTTAAGTGTCGGTATAGTTTATATGTTAATTATGTCATTTTGCGATGCTTCTAGTACTTAAAATAGATAATTTACTTCATTTTCTTTCTCTTTTGACCTAGGTGCTTCCCGAAAAGTAGTTTGATGAATACAAGCTAAATCAGGAGCAAAACAGGCAAAAACAAGGCAAAAACAGAGAAGACGAAAGCTGGAAATGTTATGGACATACATCCTACCGCCAACAGTAGCCCATTCCTACCGCAGACAGTAGGTTAATGGCACCAAAAACAAAAAATAAAAGAATGGATAGAAGCTTACCATCAAAGATAAGCTACTATTACTGCTGGCAGTAGGTCCTAGGGATTTTTTAAGCATTCTTGGCAAAGACCTAACGTGGACGGTAGGCCTTGACCTATCACATAGGATAGGTACCTTCTGCAGTCGTATTAATACATTTTTTACTCTCTTTAAGTATAATTGCTTGCTCGTTTTTGGGAGATATTCTTAGGTTTAGGTTTAGAGAGAGTTGGGGGAGAAAATTCTCATAAAAGCTCTTCCTAATTGCTCTTCAATTAGGACGATTTATAGATTAGATGGGAAGTTGAGTGTTTAGAGAAGAGATTGAAGGTTATTCAAGGAGAAATTTCGAAGTTTATCGAGCGGATCGAGAGATGATTTTGTGGGCAGCTCGGAAATGTTGAATCGACTTTCTCAAACCAAAGTTTTCCTTTCTCTTTTCTATTATGAATTTTACAATAAATTTGAGTTTAGTTAAGATGTTTAAGAGCTAATTTCATTTTGTTTGAATGAGAGTTGAAGCTTAGATATTTGGTTGATATGATCTTTTGATTGATTTTATAATATTGATGGTTGTTTTATGTTGGGTTGTTGTTCAACTATGCAATTGTATTGTTTGATTTGCGCGGAATCAACTGAATTTGCAAAATTGATTGGAATTTGAAAAGGAAAATTAATTTAGGGCAACTAATTGAGCATTAGGAGTTGGCAATTGAATAGAGATATTAAATGCACTCTTAGATCCTTTAATAACTATTTCTTAAAGCATTCATAATCGGTTAGAGAGAGAAGATATTCTTCTCTAAAGGTTAGTGAATAGAGAGCTTCTCACCTTGAGATAGGGATTACCCAAGTTTAGTGTGAGGACAGAACCGTATATTTCAACTATTCGTTTTATCCTTTTACCAATTGAAATAGCTGACAAAAATCTAGGAGGATTCCATCATTCAAACTTTTTACTTATATTTTCACCTATCGAGTTAAGTTTTATTTGTTTCAATAATTTATTCGTAGTCGATATGAACCGGGATGATCAAGAAGCTAAGGAGTTTATTCAAGAAGCAATCACTAGAGCAAGGGCAGGAAGATCAAGGATTATGATGATGGCTTGGCTAAAAAAATGGTTGCATTTATTGAAGAAGCAATGAAGAATGGATTAAAGAGAAAGAATGAAGGCAATGAAAATGATAGGGAACCTCCCAAGTTGTTCATAATTCATGCCATAATCATGGAGCAACTAATGGAGAAAGTTGGAGATGAAAAAGTCCAAGAAGAGCTTAAAACAAGACCTAGCATCGACGGTAGGCCCTACACCTACCGTCCACGATAGGTTTCTAGATGAATATCGGTTGAAGGCAAACAGCTTACCGTCAATGGTAGGGATCTAAATTTGTGCAAATGCGATGTTATTTGATTTTTAATTCTATTTCCAGCTTTTAATTCGAGTCTTAAATGGTCTTTTCATGACCTAATACCATGGTCAAAGTAGGTTTAAGTCACAAACACTACAAATATCTCATTATAGTCTATATTGTACTTAGTTGAATTTTAATGAAATTTGAGAGAATTCCCATGTGAGTTTCTTGGATTCCTCAACCCATCTTAGCTTAGTTCCTAAGGATTTCCTTCCTTAGTTGGTGAACAATTGATGAGCCGAGATTGTAGGTCTATGGAATTCAATTTATAATCATCAATTCCTTCTTTTATTAATTCTAGAAGTTCTTATTTCTGGACTTGATTGATCTAGTTCTTTTAGTTTGTGTAGCTTGGATTTTAGGGCCTTTGCTTCCCTAAGGTCCTTATTGCCAGATTGGGGAAGAATCATCCCTGTCATTATAAGGTTTATGGTGCTTTGTTCTCCTTTGGTTTTTTAGTGGAGTGTGTTGATTTCATATCTTCAATAGAAGTACTTTAATGCATAGAGATGATCTTTAGAAAGTGATTGAATCAATCAAGCTTCTCTAACTGAGTTCACATCAAATTAGTATCAGAACAACCTCCAGTTAAAGGTAAATTTATGTTTCTGTTGTTTGAAATTCACTGGAAAAAGAAGTACATGATGATAAAAAAAAAAAATCTATGAAGATCATGCAAAATTCATATAGAAAAATCTAGTCAAAACAATCAAATGAAAAGAAATGCTAACTGAAAATTTGTTGGCAAAAATTGTGATAGATCTAATCTCATATGATTTAGGGATAACTTGAAATGAATTTTACTCAATTTGGAGTCCATTTGATTGATCAAATCGATTAAAAACTTAAAGGTTTTTTATATCTCTACTGCAGAAAAAGTGCAAAATTATCCGAGCATATCTTGTGTTATATTACTTCAATTCAGTCTACTTTGCACTTAAAATCATTTCCGTCGAGTGAGGAATCTGTCTAAACTAGTTTGACTCGATTTGGACTAGTACTTGAAGAGTTATTGCCGTTTTTACAAGGTGTCATCATCCCCTGTTTTCTGGAAGTTTTTCTTATTACTCTTTATTTCTTTGTTTAGCTTAGTTTGTTCTGAATTCTTTTGAATTTCACTTCTAATTTTTTCCTTCTGTGTTCCTACTCTTTGTTTGATGATCAATTATGATTATTGGCTCTTTTCCATAGACCAAACTCTTTGAAATTCTTACACCTGAATTGTTTGATAAATTACTTCTTTGAACTCTTTGTATCTGACTAAGTGTATTGATTGTTTTGCTTGCTTGAGTTGAATTCTCTTGTTGATTTGGTTAAGAGGTTTGAAGAATATATAGAACCTTGAGAGGAGAGTGATCGTAAAAGGCAAGAAGGTAAGCCTATTGTTACAAAAGCTAATAAGGGAATTAAACAAGAGAGAATCGATTGATCATCAAAAGAGAGCAAAGACTTAGGGAGAGATTGTGAGGTCATATTTCTTGTTTCTTTGTTAATTTGCAGGTTTAATCATGTCTATGGATGTTCAACTACCTACTCCTAATGAAGGAACTAGTGAAAGTCATTCTAATTTGGATCCAATGAAGGTTATCATGCAAGAGCTTCAACAAATGAGGAAAGACATGGTGGATATGAGAAGAGACTTGACCAATCTATCTATGGAGAAAAGAGGTAGAAGTAACATTGGAGGACATGTCACTCCTTACACTCACAGCGGTTATAGAAGCTATAATCGTTATGTTCCATATGAGACACCGGTTCAAAGCACTTACCAGTTCTATGATGGTAGTAGACACACTACTCCTAGAGGTCGTAGACATGGAGGATTAGGTGCAAGAGGTTATCAAAGGCCTCATGAGGAATTTCAAATAGGTGAAGCATAGCATGAAGATTCCCTTGGTGTTGAAGAAGATGGATATACAAATAGGGGTCAAGAATACTTTGGTGGTCATTATGGTAGTCAACAAGAAGACAAGGCTCCAGAAAAGATCAAATAAAAGGTTCCTAGCTTTCAAGGAGATAGTGACCTAAATGTGTTTCTTGATTCGGAATGAAAAGTGGAAAACTTTTTCAATGTGAGAAACTATAGTGAGCATGTCAAGGATAAATTGGTCATTGTCGATTTTTCAGGTTATGCACTTCTTTGGTGGGATAAGACTACAATTCATTGAGTTAGAATTAGAGCTCTTATGGTTGAGATATAGAACGAATTGAAGTTTCTCATGAGGCAAAGGTTTATTCCGAAACATTTCCATAGAGAACTTAATTACAAGTTGATGACTCTTAAACAAAGAACCAAAAGTGTTGAAGAATATAGACAAGAGTTGAAGTTATACCTTTTGAAACTGAGCATGGAGGAAGACAAAGATGCATCCATGGCTAGATTTCTAAGTGGACTCAATAAGGATATAGCAAATCAACTTAAGTTGTACCCTTTTTCCACCTATATGGAGATGAGCCATGTAGAGGTTATGATTGAAAGCCAAAGGAAAAGGTGCGAATTCACGAAAACCTCTCTCCTGACAAGTGTAAAAATTACCGAAAATAAAGTATTAATTATATTAAAAAGAAAGATTCAAAGGGGATGGTTTAAAAATAATTAAGTTGGGTGACAGTGTCTTCAAATGAAAATTAAGTTCGACTATTCACTTTTCAGGAATATAAAAGCCTTTTCTATTCTAATACAAATAAAAATATTCAATTATCTTCAAAGCTAAAGGAATCAAACACTCAAAGACACGAATTATTAGAGAAGCCAAATAATTCAGACTACAAAACGAACTCAATTGAGAAGCAACTACCCATTCACTTATTATTGTCTCTATATCAGTATAGAACTTGTAACTTATCATGAATTGCTCATAAGCTGTAACAATTGACTAGTCGCACTTCCTCCTAGTAAATTAACCTTGCAGCAGAAGATTGTTTAGGCAATTTACTAACAAACTAACTTTGTAGCAGAAGACTGTTTAGGTAGTTTACTTTTCTTCGACACTCTATTCTTAATTCAAGAAGTGAGAATAAAAATATAGATAAAAATAGATGAAAATAGGAAGAAATAACTTCTACAAAACTTCAAAATAACAAGAATTAACTAAGTACTTTGCTCCTTAAACACTCCACACCTTCAATGAGGTCTAGGACCCTCTATTTATAGAGGAGGAAAAGGGTAGGAGATAATCCTAACTAGCTCAATAAAATAAAATCTAAACAAGTTCAACAAAATAATAAGATCCTATGCTAACTAAGTCAACTAAGAAAATCTGTCAGTATGAATTCCTGATATCACGTGTCCACACCTTATACAACTCTTTAAGTCTTTTTCAGAAATTCTAGCAATTAGTAAATAGCTTTCCTCCTTTTTCTCCAATGATGGCTTTTTCGCGGAAAATCTAGCAAGAATTAGACTAAAATAAACATGTGAAAATCAATTAAAACACCATATTGAATTAGGTCCTATCAAATTCCCCCATACTTGGACAATGCTTATCCTTAAGTATTCAAAAGTTCAACATATCGATCTCCATCATCATTCTTTCTTCCATCCACTCATTTATTCTTTCTTCAAACTATCATCGGTTATAGACTCACATTAAACTCAAGCAAGGAGGAAATACTTGATAAATAATTTTTTTACAAACCACATATGCCAATAATCATTGTAACAATCTTTTTAGAATCCAAATATAATGGGACTTCCTCTCACAAAATTATCACAAGTTTCACTCCAAAAATGATCAAGACAATATCAACTCTCAAGTCACAATATAGAAAGAAGCTGATCATAAGTTTGCAAAGCTATCACATCTCTAACACTCACAAGAATTGAATGCAAAAATCTAAGGGACTTTAATTTGGTAAAAGGGAAACATAATAAGGGTTGAGAATTTGGTCATGAATAGAATGAGAGACGAAGAACTTTTCACTCTAATCAAAGGTTAATCACAACTCTTCTTCACTTCATTCTATAATTTTTTTTTCTTTCTTTTCTGTTTTTTTTTTCCTTTGGCTTTTTTTTTTTTTGAACTTTTTTTTTTCAGCATTTTTTTTTTCATGACTGTCCACCTCTTCTCGAGTTACTCCATTCCATCAACCCCCTTTCAACCATTTCTCCAAATAAAATCAATTATAAAATATAAAGTCCTCATCTCATGGAATAGATATAATAAATAATGTATGAGGTCTTTCACTTTGTTATTTTTCTTTTTTTTTTTTTTTTGTTTCATGGAAGCTTGATGAAACCCTAAAACTCTAAACCCTTCAAAATCCAAGATTAAACCTTATATTTTTCAAAACAAAATAGAAAGAATAAAAAGCTCTCCTAAAAACAGAAAAATAAAATAAAATAAAATGAAAGTAACCCAAAACTTTTCCAAACAACCCCTACACTTAAATCAATATTGTCCTCAATTTGTCAACACATCAAATTCTAAGTAAGAAATACTCCTATGTAAATGTTGAGCATAGAAAAAGCACTTCTACACTAGTAGCAGTGAGGGTGGTTCTCCAACGCAATTAAGAACCTTCGTTCCAAATAGAAGCCTCAAGCAAAGACTTATTTATAATTCAAAGAATGTAAACGAATTATTATCCCAAAATAGAATAAATTTCATAAACCCAAAAATAAATCTCAAAGGGAAAACAATAAAGTCCTTATTTGCATAATGAGTAATGTTTGAAAGATAAAAAATAAATCTTAGAAATTTTTTCTTTTTTTTGGGAAACGCGAATAGTAGGAAGAATTTTTTTTCCCGATTTTCAAAATTTCTGAACAATTATTCTACATTGACTAAACATAACCAAATGTAGAGAGAAAAAAATAGATAAATAAAAAATATGGTACCGAATGTCAAAAATTGGTCCTGAAAATCTTGAATTTTTAGATAAAATAAAGAACCCAAGGAGAAGAAATCGAAGAAGAAATAAACGTAGAAAAAAACCTGCAGAAGAGAAGACGACTATGAGAGAATGAGAGTGGGGTTTAATTGAAATGAGTTTTGGAAAAAAGAAAGCTTTTGAAATTCAATTTGGAAAAAGATTCCACTCCCTGATGAAGTTGGTCTTGCATTGTTTTTTTTATTATTATTTTTTTATGAAAGAAGCACAAGCACCAGCAGTCATGCGTCATTTTGTTTTTTTTCTTAGAAAAAAAAAAAAAAAAAGAATAGTCACAGGCCCATGCGTCCAGGTTTCCCCAATAATAATTTTTTTTTTGAAATTCCAAAAAATCAAATTTATCCTCACACTTGTATACGTCAATTTTTTTTTTTTTTTAAGTTTCCGCATGTATGTTGTTGGGAATTTTATTTTCAAAAATAGCATTGTTAATGCATTAAACACACTACTCTTACCTCTTAAACTCCAAAATTTTCAGCCCTCTTTTTTAGATAGATTATGGGTGCGCTTTATTTTGTAATCTCTTTACCTCATTCTTCATGTTATGTGCTCACGTCTTAAACAACGAGCAATCCTATAATAAGAAATAAAATTAATCAATCTCAAAACTTCAACAAATTGACAGGAACTAATAAAAATAAATTAAAATTTGGACTACCTCCCAATAGCGCCTTTCTTTTTTTTTTCTTTGCCTAGTTTGTCATTGGGTCAAACTTTATTATAGATGGGATCAATCTTTCTTCCACATCTGAAGGAGCATATTGCAAGTTTAGAAATATCTCTGATAAAACACCTATAGAAATCTGCAACCTTCTCAATCTAGTGGTCAATAAATGGGAGGTGAAAATGGTTTTTCCTATTGACTTCTTTTAATTCCTTAAAATCAACACATATTCTCCATCCATTTTCAACTCTTATAAGAATTAGCTCATTTTCTTTATATTGGAACCAATGTTTTCCCATCCCTCAAATATATATATATATATATATTTCAAATGCTTGGGTAAATGTTTCAACTCCAATTTTGGAGCTTGTTCATCAGAAGGAAAAATCTCCTCATGAGAGGTTGAAAGTAGAATGGAAGAATCAAAATTCAATTTCTTTGCATGTCAATTCTCCACATTATCAAGAACTTTTCAATCTGCATCATCCTCAAAATCTTGCTCAAATATTTCTTGCACCATTGAAAACATAATCAATAAAATATAAAGACTCAGAATTTTCAGTAACCTTCATTGCATCAAAAATTTTAAATGCCACCACCTTCCCATCAAACTCTAAGGAAACAGTACCTCTATATACATCAATTTTTGTTCTTGCAGTTTTCATAAAAGGCCTCCCAAGTAACATGTGAAAAGAAGAAGATTTATCATGAGTATTAATGATGTAAGAATCTACTGGAAAGATTAACTCATTAACTTTTACTGAAACATCTTCCACAACCCCTATGGGATAAGAATTAGAACTATCAGCTAATTGAATTACTACCCTGGTTTCTTTTAGAGGTTCTAAATTCAATTTCCGATAAATAAATAATGGCATAACATTAATGGAGGCTCATAAGTCTAGCATGACTTTTTTTACATAATTATTGCCAATTGTACAAGGAATTGTAATTATATATATATATATATATACCTGGATCCTTGCATTTTTCTTGCAACTCCTTATGAATTATTGTCAACATGCTTTCTCCAACTCTTATCATCTCATCATCTTTCAACTTTTTCTTGTCGGTGCACAACTCCTCGAGAAATTTTGCATATCTTGGAACTTGTTTTATGGCATCCAACAAAGAAATGTTGATTTCTACTTTTCGAAAGGTATCTAGAAGTTCTTTCTCCAACTCTTCCTTTGATAGTGCTAATCTACAAGGAAAAGGAGGTGTAATTAGTACTTTTGTAGGAATAGGAGCATAATTACTTACCTTTTTACTTGATGGAGAAATATTTCTGTTCTTCTTTCTCCTTAGGCTCTTTCACCTTAGAGGAAGGTTCTTACAACTCCCCACTTCGAAGGGTGATTGAACTTACATTCTCCTTTGGGTTTACTTCAAGTTGAGATGGTAATCTTTCTTATTCTGCCTCAAGTTGGTTAATAGAATATGCAAATTGTGTGATTTGAGTTTCCAAATTCTAAATACTTGCTCTTGTTTCCTGTTGAAGCATTTTAGTGTTAGTAGCTAATGATTTAATAATATCATCTAAAAACAGATTTTCCGAAGGAGTAGGCTTATTGAATCCAGGAGTTTGAAAATTTTGATTGCTTTGTTGCTCATATCTTAGGTTTGTATGATCCCTCCAACCAGAATCATATTGATTTGAAAAAATGGTCATATTTCCTTGGTTGGTTTACAAATCTCCTCATTGCATACACTTGAGGTGAAACATCATCTTGGACTTGTGGGCTTGCATCAGTTGGATGATCAGAGGATGAGCGAATTCCATAATTTCTCAAACTTTGTACCTACCCCAAAGCAACTTGTCTAATAAAAGAGTTTAATTCAGATAATTGATTTTCAATACCAAAATTACTTACCTCAGTTACCTTTCTGGTTAAACCATCCATTCTAAAGCCAAATTGTTGGGAATTTTCTGCCATTTTGAAGATTAGATCTTTTGCTTCATTTAGTATTTTCTCCACAATAGCTCCTCCACTTACAATCATCGATCACGCTTCGGTCCATAAACAACAATCCTTCATAAAAATATTACAGCAAAAATTGATCAGAAATTTGATAATGTGGACAACTTGCACACAATTGATTGTAATGTTCTCAATATTCGTACAAATTCTCCCCATCATGTTGACGAATTCACAAATTTCTTTTCAAATTGTTCTAGCTCTAGAGGCTGGGAAAAATTTTTCTAAGAACTTTCTCTTTATGTCGTTCCATGATGCAATAGACCCTGAAGGAAGATAATAAAGCCAACATTTTGCTTTATCTGCCAGTGAAAAAAAAAGTTATCAACTTAATTTGATCCTCTGTAATTCCTTCGGGCTTCATTAATGAACACACGACATGGAATTCCTTCAAGTGTTTATGTGGATCTTCACCTATAAGATCATGAAAAGTTGGTAATAACTGAAAAAAATCATATTTTAATAAAAAATTACCTGCAACATTGGGAAAATTAATGCAAAGATTCGGCTGATTGATGTTAGGAGTTGCCAATTCTCTTAATGTCCTTTCTCTAGCCACTTCTTGCATTGGAGGGACAAAAGTTTCTTTTTCTATAAATGAAAGTCCCTCTTCTATTCTTGATTCACCACTTAGAACCTTTGAAGTCAAAAGCGCTTCTTTTCTTTTTTGGGAATATATCTAAATTTCCTGTTCAAGAAGATCTTGGCATACATCAATTTAGGTAAAGAAATTAAAAGAAAAAATTCCTAGGTGATGACGCCAAAATTTTGACAATTGTCGAAATCACAAAAAATAAAGTATTAATTATAAAATTTGTAAATCAATAGTGAACATTTGATCAAACCCAAAGAAAGTCTATAACTCATTTACAATAAATTGAATTAAAAAGAAAGATTTCAAAGGGGATGGTTTAAAAATGATTAAGTTGGGTGAAAGTGTCTTCAAATCAAGGATTAAGTTCGATTCTTCACTTTTTGGGAATGTAAAAGCCTTTCCCTCTTCTAATACAAATAAACAGATTCGATTATCTTCAAAGATGAAGGAATGAAGCACTCAAAGACACGAATTATTGGAGAAGCCAGATAATTCAAACTACGAAACGAACTTGATTGAGAAGTAATTACTATTCACTTGATATTGTCTCAATATGAGTGCACAACCAATAACTTATCAATTGCTCATAAGCGGTAACAGTTGACTAGTCCCACTTCCTCCTAGTAAATTAAACTTGCAGCAGAAGACTGTTTAGGCAATTTACTAGCCAACTAACCTTGCAGCAGAAGACTGTTTAGGTAGTTAACTTTTCTTCTACACTCTATCCTTAATTCAAGAAACGAAAATAAAAATAGAAGAATATAGATGAAAATAGTAAAGAAGTAAGTATTTGATTGAAAAGAAGTAACTTCTACAAATATTCTAAATAGAAAGAACTAACTAAGTATTTTGTTCCTTAAATTTTTCACACCTTCATTGTGGTATAGCATCCTTTATTTATAGAGGATGAAAAAGGTAGGAGATAATCCTAATCAGCTGAATAAAATATAATCTGAACAATTCAACAAAATAATAAAATCTTATCCTAACTAAGTTAACTAAGAAAATCTGTCAACTACGAATTCCTAATAGCACATGCCCATGCCTTATACAGCTTTTTAATTCCTTTCCAAAAATTCCAATAATTTGTTAACAACTTTCCTCCTTTTTATTTTCCAATGATGACTTCTTATGCACAAAATCAAAACAAGAATTAAAACCAACTCATTTAAACAATTAAAATAAAATAAACATGTGAAAATCAATTAAACACCATAATGAATTAGGTCTTATCACTCCCTCCTTCAAGAGACATTGCTACTAAACCTCAAGCATCTACTTTCAAAGTGTGGCCAAAGTAGGACGACACACTTAAGGTGACTTTCAAAGATAATTCTAAGGTAAGGTGGAGGAGAAAGGTAGATTGATTACGAATCCAAACAGGTGCTAGTGTGGGGCATATAGCCATTAATTGTCCTCCTAAGAAGAGTTTGATCTTTTGTGAAAATTTAAATGATTGGATTGAAAAAGATGAAGAGGATTGCCAAGAGGAAATTGTTGAAGAGGAAGAAGAGATTGATGATGAAGCTCAAGGAACTACTTCTTTAGACTCCATTGACGAAGGCATGAGTTTGGTGACTATTTAGAGCTTTTTCTATTCAAATACTTGAAGAAGATTCTAGAATTCCAAGGAAAACATCTTTCATACTAAATGCTTAGTGGGAGGTAAAGTTGCTAACCTTATTGTGGATAGTTTAGTTCCACTAATGTAACTAGTACCTATCTTGTTGAAAAGTTGAACTTACCTCTCCTCAAGCATCATAAGTCTTAAAAGCTTCATTAGTTAAATGATAATGGTGAAGTTAAGGTTAACAAACAAGTGCTATTTTATATTACAAAAGGGTCATATGTTGATGAAATTTTTTTTGATGTGGCTCCTATGCAAGTAAGGGATTTGTTGCTGGGACATTTTTGGCAACATGATAGAAAAGCTATGCATGATGGTATGAAGAATACCTACACCTTTGAAAAAGATGGCAAGAAGTTCATATTGAATCTTTTGACTTCAAGTAAAGTCTTTGAAGAGCGAAAGAAAATGAGAAAAAAAAAGAATGACTTGAGAGTGAGAAAAAGAGAGAGTATTGATGAGGGAAAAAGAGTTGACGGAAAAGAAATGAGTGTAGAAAAATCAAGAGAAGAACAAGAAAATGAGTGATCAAAAGATTGATAGTTGTAAGAGAAAAAAGAGAAGTTTCTATGCAAAAAAAAGTGAGATCATAGAGGCTATTGAAAAAGAGGAGTTAGTCTTACTTCTTTATTGTAAGGGTATATTTTTTTCTACTAATGATCATTTGTCTTCCATGTCTTATGCTATAGTAAAGATCATTGAAGATTTCAACGATGTCTTCCTTGTAGAGATGCTCGGTGGACTCATTCCTTGAGAGTAGTTGAACATCAAATCAATTTGGTGCCCAGTGCGGTGCTTTCACATAGACCGGCTTATAGAAGCCCACTCGAAAAGGCCAAGGAGTTGAGAAGACAAGTTGTGGAGTTGCTCTCCAAGGGATACTAAGAAACTTAAGCCATTTTGCTATTTCCTTTTTGTTAGTTCCTAAGAAAGATGCTACATGGCGTATATGTGTAGATTGTAGAGTCATTAACAACATTACCATCCAATATAGGTATCCTACCCCTAGGTTAGATGATTTTCTTGATGTGTTTCATGGTTCGCAAATATTTTCTAAAATAGATTTAAAGTTGGGTTACCATAAAATTTGCATGAGGGAAGTGGATGAGTAGAAAACAGCTTTCAAAACAAATTTTGCTCTTTATGAATGGTTAGTCAGGCCTTTTGGTTTGAGTGATACACCTAGCACATTCATGAGACTCATACATCATATTTTGAGGAACTTCATTGGCCAATTTGTTGTAGTGTACTTTGATGACATGTTGATATATTGCAAAACTTATGAAGATCATTTGCATCATCTTAAGCATATTTTGTTAGTTTTAAGAACTGAGAAATTATACGCTAACCTTGGAAAATGTGAGTTTTGTTTGGAAAAGGTAACTTTCTTAGAATATGTGGTGAGTTCTCAAGGTCTTCAAGTAGATGAAGAAAAGGTGAAAGCTATCAAAGATTGGCCTAGTCCCAAGAATGCATCCGAAGTTAAGAGTTTTCATGGTTTAGAAAGCTTCTATAAGAGGTTCATCAAGGATTTTAGCATCATTGCTTGTACTTTGACGGATGTTGATGTCGAATGATCTTCAAGAGCATAAAATTTTGTCCAAGAAGTGAGGGAGAGAACAAACAAAAAAAGTGTAACAAGTAGAAGAGAGAAAGTGCCTTTGAAAGGACTTGAAAATGTTAAACTTCAAGAAACCTTGGTTATATTAAATCCAAGACCTCAAGAAGGTTTTAAAAAAAATATTTTCTTCAAAGTTCAAGCAACCTAAGGTATTTTGAACCTTAGACCTCAATGAAACAAGAAGAAGACCTCATCTAGTTTTCTACGAGAGTGTAGTAACTAGTATAAAGGAATTTTGATGATCAACCTTGAAGCTCTTGGAATTTTTAACAAGTCTTCAAAGTGATTTTCTTTCAAGGAAGTTCACCCTTGAAGAAGATAGAAAAACTAAGCATAGAACTAAGAATACTAAGAGAAGAACCTTTGTCTTGAAAAATTTCTTGATTAGCTTCTTCAAAATGGAAGACTACATATTTATAGAGACTTGAGGGAGAAAATAGGAATTTTTTCCTCTCATATTTTCAGCACAAAGGATAGATATAACCTATACATACACTTGATATGACAATAGAGGTGTTTCAATTGCATTTGGACTATTCTAGAGCACTAGTCAACACATTGCCAAAAGTAGGAGGCAATTTTTTAGCTTGGGCAAAAAGACTTCCAACCATCTACCAAGTTGAATTTTCAATTTATAACTTATTCATAAATTTAGAATATTGCCCCATAAAGTCTTGGACATCGAAATTTAAGCCCATAAAGTCTTGGACATCAAAATTTAAGCCCTGAAAATTCTCTTGCTCAATTTGATCCTTGTGACTATTTAGTTGTTTTGTCTTGGCTCTTGTCACAACTCCTTGATGTTCTTGTATGTCTAACCGGTTCACTTCATCTTCCCCCTGTTGAAAAGGATTCGTCCTTGAATCGCTATCACGTATATCAAATAAAGATAGATCGGAAACATTAAAGGTGGCGCTAATATTATAATGTCCTGGAAGATCAACTTTATAGGCATTGTCATTAATTTTCTCAAGGATTTGAAACGGCCCATCTCCCCTATCATCAAGCTTAGACTTTCTTTGTTGGGGAAATCTTTCCTTTCTGAAATGAACCCAAACCCAATCATCGGGTTTGAATACCACTTTTCTTCTTCCCAGATTTCTTTTCTCTACAAGCTTTTTGTTGGATTTGACAATGGCTTCATGGACCTTTGCATGAATTGCATTCACAAAATCAGCCTTCTTGCTTGCATCCTTGCCTAATGCTTGATCTATAGGAAAAAGAACCAAATCAAAGGGAGTTAGAGGGTTAAAATCATAAACAACTTGAAATGGAGAATGAGAAGTAGTAGAGTGAGGTGCCTTATTATAGGCAAATTCAATGTGTGGCAAACACTCCTCCCATTGCCTCCATTTCTTCTTCAAAATAGCCCTTAGAAGTTGGCCAATTGTTCTATTTACCACTTAGGTTTGTCCATCCGTTTGTGGATGGCAAGCTGTAGAATAAAGCAAGTTAGTACCAAGCTCCTTCCAAATAACTCTCCAAAAATGGCTAAAGAATTTGGTATCTCTATCCGACACAATAGACATTGGAATTTTGTGGAATCTAACTATCCAAGTAAAGAACAAGCTAGCTACATAACTAGCATCATCGGATTTCCTACAAGGAATAAAGTGTGCCATTTTAGAGAGCCTATCCACAACAACAAAAATAGAATCCATACCTCTAGAGGTCCTAGGTAAACCAAGAATAAAATCCATAGAAATATCAACCCAAGGTTCTTTAGGAACTTCTAATAGTGTGTAAAGTCCATGTGGAAGAGTTCTAGATTTAGCTTTTTTATTCAATACAACTTCCTACAAATCTTTCTACATCTCTTTTTAAATATGGCCAAAAAAAATGTTCATGAAGAATTTCATAGGTTTTAGTGACACCAAAATGTCTCATTAAACCCTCACAATATGCTTCTTTGACAAGTAGAGTTCTAGTAGAACAAGATGGTATGTAAAATCTACCTTCATAATAAAGAAATCATTCATGCAAAAAATATTTTCCAAAAGGCGCTAACAAGCATTTCTAAAAAATTTCCTTAAAGTCATGATCACTAGAATACATTTCTTTAAGCATTTCAAAACCCAAAATTTTTGTTTGAAGGGTGGATAAGAGAGTATACCTTCTAGATAGAGCATCGGCCACCACATTCTCCTTACCTTTCTTCTAACGGATGATATATGGAAATGTTTCAATGAACTCCATCTATCTTGCATGTCTCTTATTGAGTTTATGTTGGCCTTTGAGAAACTTCAAAGCCTCATGATCGGTGTGCACAACAAACTCCTTTGGCCATAGGTAGTGTTGTCAATGCTTTAATGTTCTTATTAAAGCATAAAGCTCCTTGTCATAAGTTGAGTACCTCACGACTGCCTGATTAAGTTTTTCACTAAAATGGGCCAATGACTTTCCATCTTGCATAAGTACACCACCTATACCAATTCCGGATTCATCACACTCCACCTCAAAAGTTTTCTCAAAGTTTGGTAGTGACAAAAAGGGTGCACTACACAACTTTTCCTTCAACAATTGAAATGCTTGTTCTTGCTTTGTTTCCCACTTAAATCCTTCAGTTTTCTTGATCACATCAGTCAAAGGGCTAGCAAGTGTGCTGAAATTTTTGATGAACCACCTAAAGAAACTTGCTAGGTCATGGAAACTCCACTTCTGATACGTTTCTTGGTGTTGGCCATTCCTTAATTGCTTGGACCTTACCTTTATCTACTTGAAGTCCTTGTGAGCTCACCACATAACCTAGAAATGTAACTTTCTCCAAACAAAACTCACATTTGTCAGGTTAGCAAAAAGTTTTTCAATTCTCAAGACATTTAGTACTTCCCTAAGATGTTGAACATGCATTTCATATGTCTTGCTATAGACCAAAATATCATTAAAGTTTACAACAACAAATTTTCCAATAAAATTCCTTAACACATGATTCATTAATCTCATAAATGTACTAGGAGCATTAGTTAATCCAAAGGGCATAACCATCCACTCATTCAAACCAAACTTAGTCTTAAAAGCGGTTTTCCACTCATCCCTTCTCTCATCCTAATTTGATGGTATCCAGATTTCAAGTCAATTTTAGAGAAAAGATCCATGCAACTCATCAAGTAAATCATCAAGTCTAGGTATGGGATGCCTATACTTAATAGTAAAGCTGTTTATGGCTCTACAATCCATACACATTCTCCATGTACCATCTTTTTTTGGAACAAGTAAAACCGGAACCGCACAAGGACTCATGGACTCACGCACATACCCTTTTGAAATTAGATCCTCAACTTGCCTTTTTAGCTCCTTAGTCTTTTCCGGTGAACTCCTATAGGCCGGTCGGTTTGGCAAGACCGCCCCAGGGACAAAATTGATTTGGTGTTCGATTCCTCTAATTGGTGGAAGACCTCCGGGCATCTCATCGGGAAATACGTCTTTGTAATCTTCAATAACCTGCAAAATTTCACTTGAAAAAGAGGGTGAGTGTTCTTTAGATGAAGTAAAAGATTCCCTACAATACAAGAGCAACACCACTTCTTTTCTTTCAATTGCTCCAATCACCTCACTAGGCTTTGCAAAGAAACAATTCTTTTCTTTCATCTTACTCTCTTTTTTTTTTTGTCACTCTTTTTCCTTTCACTCTTGCTTTTCATTACTCTTTCGTCACTCTTTTCTTTTTCTTCAACTCTCTTTCCCTCCTTGATTTTTTTTCTTTTGAGCTCACTTTGAGCCCTCTCTTTTTCCCTCATCTTTTTTTGTTCATCTCTCACTTGTTGAGGTGTAAGAGGATTCATAGTGAATGTTCTTCCATCCTTCACAAAAGAATAAGTATTTTTCTCCCCATTGTGGAGGGACTTTCTATCGAATTGTCAAGGTCTTCCCAAGAGGAGATGGCATGCTTGCGTGGGCACCACATCACATAGTATCTCATCTTTGTAAGCTCCCATTTCTTTCGGTACCACTACTTGTCTCAACACTTTAATTTCTCCACTATTATTTACCCAATGGAGTTTGTAGGGTTTATCATGTTTTGTAGTAGGTAGTTTCAACTTCTCAACAAGATAAGCACTAGCCACATTTACACAACTACCACAATCAATGATAAGGTTGGCAATCCTTCCCTCAACTTTACATTTAGAATGGAAGATATTTTCTATTTGTTCAATCATGTTATCATCAAAAGCTTGAGCACTTTGTGCTCTTATGCTAACTAATCTCAAGACATCCTCGTCACTTTCTGAAGGATTCAAATCAACATGTTCATCATCCTCACCATTTTCTTCACCCTCAACACATTCTCTACTTTCATCCTCCTCCTTCTCAATCCAACCATTCAAATCCTCCCTAAAGATCAAAGCTCTCTTTGCCGGACAACTACTTGCATAGTGTCCTACACCATTACATTTAAAGTACTTTGGAGGGTTAGAAATGATTTTACCTCTCTCTTCCATCTTTGGTTTGGTTGGAGGTTGGAAAGTACCTCTAGGAGCCTCCTCCCTTTTTTGGCCATGTCTTGAAGTTGGAAGTAGGTGGTTTTTTTGTTGCAACTTGTCTTTGGTTGGGAAATGAGGATCGCATCATCCCACTACTTTTCCTTTGCGATTCAATCTTGTTGGCAAGGTGGAACATGTCTTCATAAGTTGTATGTAGATACAACTCAAGTTGGTTGGCTATCTCCCTATTGAGACCACTAAGGAACCTAGCCATTGAGCATCCTTGTCTTCTTCCAAGTTCAACCTCAAGATGTAGAGCTCAAGCTCTTGTCTATACTCTTCTACACTTTTTGCACCTTGTTTTAAAGTCATGAGCTTCTAATGAAGCTCTCTATGGTAGTGCTCAGGCACAAATCTTTCTCTCATCAAAGCTTTTAACTCTCTCCAAGTATCAACCGGTGGTCTAACTTCTAACTCTTTGGTTTACTACCCTTTCCCACTAATGTAAAGCATAGATGGAAAATTCAGCTATTACAAGTCTAGCTTTTAAGAACTCATTATAATTTTTCAACATAAACATGTTTTCTACTTGCCTCTCCCAATCTAAGAAAATGTTAGGGTCATTCTCACCCTTAAAACTAGGGAGTTTCACTTCATTCGGTCCAAGGTTTGGTCACCTTGGTCTCTTCCACGGTTGGCAACAAATGGAACATGTTCATGATCATCATATAATGGCTCTCCATGCCTAGCTTGTAATCTTGGAACTTCTTCAAAGTGTCAAGGCATGCCTCTTCCTCCAAAACTGCCTCTTCTACCACCGTAAGGAGGTGGATGAAGTTCTTCATCAAAATGTGGAGGTTGGTGGAACTCGGTTGTCCTAGAGCAATTGAATGGTCCATTGCTCCTTGGGTTAGTAACATTGAGACTACCATGAGGACTAACCTTCCTTCGTTGATTAGAGAGATTAGTGACATCCCTTCTAATATCCCTCATCTCCTCTCTTAGAGATTGTAACTCTTGCATTATGAGCATGAAAGGGTCATCATGTCGGGAGTTGCTAGGCTCTTCTCCCAAAGGAGTTGGTGCTTGAGCTTGGGTTGACATCTTGATAGTGTTTACCTCACAAAACTCTCTTGTTTAGCTCTCTTTGGCTTTTTTTGAGGATATTCTCACAACTCTTGCCTTTTTCTAAAGGTTCAAGTCTCAAAGAGTTCTATGAGTTCTTAACAAAGATTTAACACCTCTACTCAAGTTTAGAAGAACCAAAATAAAAAAATCATAAACAAAAACTAGTTGAGAAATATGAGAAGCAAGGAAAATTATATTGAGTCATCTATTCATTTTAAGGAAGTTCAACAATATTTCCAAGAGCATTTGAGTCAATAATGGTAGATTGACCAAATGAAGAAAGAAGTACTGAAAAAGGAAAGAAATCTGACGACAAATACAAGCACAAAGCTAGGGTACCTCAATAACACAAAAGAATACATAACAAAAGTTTCCAGCAAACAGAGTAGATGACATACTCGGTTTGTTTTGAAAACTGGTATTGAACCATAAGCCTAAATTGAATGAGGTTTGTCTAAAAAGAATCCTCACTCAAAATTCTTGATTTTAGGCTCAAGAATCAAAGAAAAAGGGTTAGTAAAAAAGAAGATATGCTCAGATCATTTCAGTACTTTTTGTTTACGGAAAAGCCAGGTACACCTTCAAGTTTTGACTATTTTGAGATAAAAAATGAAGTCCAAATTAGATGAGACTTGTTTCATTTGTTTCCCAGGTCAATGTAGTATAACTCCATGTAAAAATATTGCAAATTTCTAGTCATATTCCAGGTCGTTCAAGCACTCTATTTTTGTGATGCCATTTGCAAGCAATCTTGTCTCTTTTCTCTTTGTCTTGTATTTTTTTTCTTTTGTATGTAAGATATCTCAAAAACACTTACTTGAAGGTGGCTTTGATACCAAATGATGTGAAATGATCTTCAAGAGCATAACATTTCGTCCAAGAAGTGAGGGAGAGAACAAACAAAACAACTGTAACAAGTAGAAGAGAGAAAGTGCCTTTGACAGGACTTGAAAATGTTAAACTTCAAGCAACCTTGGATATATTAAATCCAAGACCTCAAGAAGGTTTTAAAAAAAATCTTTTCTTCGAAGTTCAAGTAATCTAAGGTATTTTGAACCTTAGACCTCAATGAAACAAGAAGAAGACCTCAAGACTAGTTTTCTACAAGAGTGTAGTAACTAGTATGAAGGAATTTTGATGATCAACCTTGAAGCTCTTGGAACTTTCAACAAGTCTTCAAAGTGATTTTTCTTTCAATAAAGTTCACCCTTGAAGAAGATAGGAAAACTAAGCTAAGAACTAAGAATACTAAGAGAAGAACCTTTGTCTTGAAAAATTTCTTGTTTAGCTTCTTCAAAATGAAGATTACATATTTATAGAGACTTGAGGGAGAAAATAGGAATGTTTCCTTCTCATATTTTCAGCACAAAGGATAGATATAACATATACATACACTTGATAAGACAATAGAGGTTATTCAATTGCATTTGGACTATTCTAGAGCACTAGTCAACACATTACCAAAAATAGGAGGCAATTTTTCAGCTTGGGCAAAAGAACTTCCAACCATCTACCAAGGTGAATTTTCAATTTCTAACTTATACAAAAATTTAAGATATTGCCCCATAAAGTCTTGGACATCAAAATTTAAGCCCATAAAGTCTTGGACATCAAAATTTAAGCCTTGAAACTTCTCTTGCTCAATTTTGATCCTTGTAACTCTTTAGTTGTTTTGCCTTGGCTGTTGTCACAACTCCTTGATGTTCTTGCTTGTCTAACCGGTTCACATCAGATGTAATCAAGAAGATGAATAGCTTTAAGCAGGAGGAGAAACAAGAGAAAACATTCAAGTTGTTGAAGGAAAAGTTGGGTGGTGCTCTAGCACTACTTAACTTTGAGAAAACATTTGAGATAGAATGCGACGTCTCGGAGGGTTGGAATTCGAGGAGTCTTAATGCAAGACAAGCGGTCTTTAGCATATTTTAGTGAAAAGTTGACTGGTACAACATTGAATTATGCTACTTGTGACAAGGAGCACTATGCACTACTGAGGACATTGAAACATTGGGAATACTATTTGTGGCCTAATTTGTAGTGCACATTGTCCATGAGTCCTTGAAGTTCTCAAATGACAACAAAAGCTTAATAAGAGGCATGATTGATGGATGGAGTTCATTGAGACATTTTCATAGGTCATCTGGTATAAGAAAGGTAAAGAAAACATTGTAGCCGATGCTTTGTCAAGAAGGTACTCTCTTATCTCTACTTTGCAAGCTCAATTACTTGGGTTTGGAATGCTTAAGAAATTGTATGCTTGTGATTAAGATTTCAAAAATATATTTGATGACTGTTTGCTTGTGCCTAATGATAAGTATCGCAGCATGATGGCTTTCTTTATCATGAGGGTAGATTGTGCATCCCTTCTTGTTCTAGGAAGTTGTTGTTAGTGAAAGAAGCTCATTGTGGTGGGTTGATGGGTCATTTTGATATTGCTAAAACTTATGACATATTGCATGAGCATTTTTTTTGGCCTCACATGAGAAAAGATGTTGAAAAATTCATTGGTAATTGTATATAATGTAAGAGAGCTAAGTCTACATCCTTACCAGATAGTCTTTATACTCCTCTATATGTGCCTCAAGTGCCTTAGGTAGACATATCAGTAGATTTTATTCTTGGATTACCTAGATCACCTAACGGTATGAATTCTATTTTTGTTGTGGTAGATAGGCTTTCTAAAATGGTGCATTTCATACCTTGTAAAAAAACCAATGATAATAGTCATGTTATGGATATTTTCTTTACTTGGATGGTGTGATTCCATGGCATTCCTAGAACCATTGTTTCAGATTGTGACACTAAGTTCCTTAGTCATTCTTGACGTGTTTTGTGGAAGAAACTTGGGGTTAATTTTTTTGTATTCTACAGCTTACCATCCACAAACTGATGACCAAACATTGGTGGTCAATAGAACCATCCAGCAACTTCTTACAGCCATCCTTAAAAAGAACTAGTGCCAATGGGAAGATTGCTTGCCTCACATCGAGTTTGCTTACAATAGAGCGCCTCATTCTACTACTTCTTACTCTTCTTTTGAAGTTGTTTATGGTTTCAATCCTCTAACTTCATGCAATTTGGTGCCTTTATCTATAGATCATGCTTTGAGCTTGGATGGAAAAAAGAAAGTGGAGTTTTTTAAGGCTATCCATTTCAAAGTCCATGAAGCTATTGAAGCCAACAACAAGAAACTTATAGCTAACAGAAATGCTAGAAGGAAATGAGTGGTCTTTAAACCCCGCGATTGGGTTTGGGTGCACCTTATAATGAGAGTGATTTCCTTCCCAAAAAAAATCTAAACTTGATGCCCATGGCAATAGCCCATTTCAAGTTCTTGAGTGCATTAGTAAAAATGCTTATAAAATTGATCTTTTCGGTAAATATAACTTCGTTTGATTTGGTGCCTTTACCTATAGATCATGCTTTGAGCTTGGATGGAAAAAAGAAAACGGAGTTTTTTAAGGCTATCCATTTCAAAGTCCATGAAGTTATTGAAGCCAACAACAAGAAACTTATAGCTAACAGAAATGCTAGAAGGAAATGAGTGGTCTTTAAACCCCGCGATTGCGTTTGGGTACACCTTATAATGAGAGCGATTTCCTTCTCAAAAAAAATCTAAACTTGATACCTGTGACGATAGCCCATTTCAAGTTCTTGAGTGCATTAGTAAAAATGCTTATAAAATTGATCTTTTCGGTAAATATAATGTTAGTGCTACTTTCAACATTTCTGACTTATCTTTGATTGATGTAGGTGAAGATTCGATGATGAATCTTTTTAAAGGAGGGACGGATGATATAAACGTGGATGATCAAGAAGTTAAGGAGTTGATTCAAGGGCCAATCACTAGAGCAAGGGCAAGGAAGATCAAGGATATGATGATGGCTTGGCTAAAGGAATGGTTGCATTTATTGAAGAAGCAATGAAGAATGGATAAAAGTGCAAGAATGATGGCATTGAAGATGATGGAAAACTTCCCAAGTTGTTAATGATTCATGTCATAATCAAGGAGAAGCTAGGAGCAAGTTGGAGATAAAAAAGTCCTAGAAGAGTTTAAAACAGGACCTACTATCAATAGTAGGCCCTGCACTTACTATCCACAGTAGGTTTCTGGAAGAAAATGATCTACGGTAGGGTACTGAATTTATGAAAATGTGATGCTTAGGATGGGTTTGATGTTTTAATTGTATTTCTAGCTTTTAATTAAGGTCCTAAATGGTCAAATTAGGGTTAAGTCCCAACACTATAAATATCTCATTATAGCCTATTTTGTAGTAAGTTGAATTTGAATGAAATTCGAGAGAATTCCCAAGTGGGTTTCTAGTGTTCTTCAATACATCTTAGATTAGTTCCTAAGAGTTTCCTTCCTTAGTCAGTGAACAATTGATGAACCTAGATTGTAGGTCTACGGAATTCAATTTATCATCATCAATTCCTTCTTTGATTAATTCTAGAAGTTCTTGTTTTTAGAGTTGATTGATCTAGGTCTTCTAGTTTGTGTAGCTTGGATTTTAGGGCCTTTTCTTTCCTAAGGTTCTTGTTGCAAAATTGGGAAAGAAGCATCCCTCTCATTATGAGTTTTATGGTGCTTTGTTCTCTTTAGGTTTTATAGTGAAGTGTGTTGATTTCAAATGTTCAATAGAAGTACTTCAATACATGGAGTTGATTTTTGGCAAGTGATTGAATCAATCAAGCTTTTCTAAGTGGATTCATATCAGTTGTGTTTCTTATTGCTTTAGTTTTAATCTTTTCTTTCAAACAAATCATATTTTTTACTGGACCTTAGAGATACGGTCATTATTATAGCTTCTCCATTTCCTGAGTTTGACAACCCGAAAGGTTCTCTAGTATTACACCGATAACTTCACTTGTTTCTTAGTGTTAATTTAGAGTACCTCCTTTTTTAAGAACATCATCTAGCTCAACATTTCTTACCCCAAGCTAGAGACTTGGCAATGGTGGGGCAATATTTCAAGGGCTTTTACAGAAAAGGTGCTAGTAATGCAGTTTAAATAGATTTTCAAAACTGTTAGGAAACAAAAATACTCTAGCCGGTGCTTTAGCAAAGTATTGTTTCTACTTTAAATCAGTTGATATTTTGGCATAATCTCGCCATACCTAATTTTATGCACTCTTCTTTTGTACCAAATCTAAGCTAATTAATAAGATACGTTCTTTTCCTCTAAAATATATATATATATATGTATTGGTTTTTCTAATGTGTAAATTGTAGCATGTGTTAATATGGATTAATTTTTCAATTCAAGATATAAATTCTCTTAGAATTCAACAATTTCAACAAAATTTTAAATTTCTTCAAGATTTAAGTCCAAAAACCCTCTTTCCTATGTTAAATCAAGTTAAAAGGTTTGGTAAGTTAAATGTTTTGGACTTTTTCCTTTTGGAAAGTAATTACTACAATTAAAAATTAATAGTGTAGGCCACTATAGGCCCATTTTTCACAAATTTTATTTTTTATTTTCCCAGCCCAATTGTTCCCAATGATAAGTTCTGGACTAGGCCTCACTAAAAGAAGAATGGGCTTAATTTCTTGGGCCAAGATGCCAGGCGGGCCTGTTCAGCCCTACCTGCCCAAGGTGATTTGGTCTATAAATATCTCTCTTTCCTTTTTGGGCTGCCGTAATTTTTGAATAGCAGCCACACTTTCTATTTTTCTCCTCTCTTCTTCACTGCCGAGCTTCAGATCTTCCTGCTCTCAAGAAACCCTCCTTTTTCGCCGGCGCCGAGTTGCTCTCAACAGACACGTCGACTAACCGTTATAGGGAGGAGAGAGAGCTGAAAGAGAAGGAGAGGAAGAGAGTGGTCCTTCTTCATCTTGAGGTCGTCCATTCTGAGGGACAATGTTATTCTTGCTGAAGATTCAAACGTTCGAATCTCTTGCTCCTCGTCCGATTCGGCCGTCTGAGTCTTGGAGGATTCCTGTGCTACTGTTCGTCTTCCCGCTGCTTGCCTAGTCTATCAGCTGTTCAGTGGTTTCTCTGGGAAGCTCGCCGTCATCGACAGATTACCGTTGCTGCTTGCGTTCGGTTTTGTTCAGCTTCCATCCGTGAGGCATGTTGTTCTTGTCTCTTCTTTCCTTCTATTTTGCTAACTATTCTTGTAGGTCCTTTCGTCTTCGGCTTCCTCACCAGAGTTTCGAAGAAGGGAGAAGATCGGTTTTCCGATCTATTTCTGTTGAGAAAGGAGGAGAAGAAACTAGTTTGTAATAGACTAGGTCCTTCCTTTTTATTTCTTCTTTCGGATCTGCAATAGTAAATAGGGAAAGTTGTAGTAGTAATAGGAAACTCGGATCACCAGAGCCGTACAATAATGGTATCACAGAAGGAAAAGCTTCAACTTTCCAGTGATCTGTCAGCGACTGCTGCTCGGGAGCTCTCGGTCAGCTCGAGTTTAACATTCTAGATTCACAGAATCCGTGGATCTGGCTCAGGGAAGTCTTCTATTATTGTCTTTTGACTTTCTTTATGTTTTAAAGTTTTTATTTTTTTTTTTTTGTCTTGATATATATTGTCATTATTATGTTGCTGTTTGTATCTCTAGTCATGGATCTAAGGTTTTTTTTTGTGATTTCTGTTTTTTCCTTGAAAAAACCAAAACTAATTAGCCTGTGCAAATCAACAAAAATAGAAGACTGCTCGGTTGTTGATCTGCTGTGAGATTTATTTTCTCTATCTGCATATTACCTATTTTTGGTTATATTATATTTCGAAAAATATCGAGGCTATTTTTGTGACAAACTTTATCTTTTATTTTTCGCGCTTCTGATTACTCTTATTTTCCTTTATACATCATGTCCGCTCCAAATCTTGAAATGGAAAAGTTTGATGGTAAATCTGATTTGGTAACGTGGCGCAGAAAAATGAAAGTTGTTTTAGTCCAAAATAAAATTGCACCCATTATTTGTAGCCCTGACAAGTATCCGAAATCTTGGAAGGGTGAAATACTTGCTGAAAAACTTGGTGATGCACATAGCTGTCTCATTTTGCATTTAAACGATAATGTTTCAAGAGAAATAGATGAGGACGATACTTTTGAAATTTGGACAAAACTTGAAAAACTTTACTTAGGAAAGTCCTTATCATACAAAAAAATTATTTGAAGGAACAACTTTTTGGTTTTAAAATGAGCGGGTCAAAATCTCTTTCTGAAAACATTGATGATTTGAACAAAATCGTTTTAGAACTTCAAAATGTTGGTGAGAAGATTTCCGATGAAAACGTTGTTGTTATATTGTTAAACTCTTTGCCTGAGTCTTTTAATGATGTTAAATCTGCTATCAAGTATGACAGAGATGATTTGATTCTTTCTGATGTGAAAAACACTTTGAAATTAAAAGATTTGGATTTGCAAAAAGAAAACAAATAAAACGGAGAGAACCTTTATGTGCGAGGGATGGTTGACCATAGAGAATCTTTTAGTCACCGTTCTAAAAGTAAAGGGAGGTCCAAATCTTGAGATAAGAACAAAGTGAAATGTTTTTACTGCACCAAAGATGGTCATATGAAAAATAAGTATTTTAAAAAGATCAAAGATGAAAGACAACGTAAATGAGGTAATGAGAGCGATAAAACTGACAAAACCCACGATTTTGAATCAAATGATAATTCTATGTATTCTGAGGTTTTGTGTGTGTCCCCTTTCCCATCTTCCTCTTAAGTTTCTTATGCGTGGATTCTTGATTCTTGTTGCACTTTTCATATGACTCCAAACAAGCATTGGTTTTGTGATTTTAAAAACTTTGATCATGGAAAAGTTTTTATGAAAACAATGAGGCATTGGAAATGGTTTTATAAAAATACATGATGGCGTGCCGAGAAAACTGATCAAGGTGAGATATGTGCCCAACCTTCATCAGAATCTAATCTCTCTTGGTGTTTTTGATACAAACGGTTATTCTTATAAATCTGAAAATGGATTTTACGAATTTGCAAAAGATCACTAGTCATGCTTAACGGTTTAAAGAAAGATGGCTTATACACTAAGCTTGGAAAAACTATTTGTGAATCATCTGCATTGATTTCAAAAACTATCCCTGAAAGAACCATGTTGTGGAATTGTTAGATTGGCCACATAGTGAAAAGTGTTTGCATTATTTACACAAACAAAATATTTTAAATGTTGACAAAATTGATTCTTTAGATTTTTGTGATCATTGTGTTCTTAGCAAACATCATAAACTCGGTTTTTCTACTAGCACACACAAGTCCACCGCTATTCTTGATTATGTGCACTGTGATTTATGGGATCCTGAAAAGGTAACCACTTATGGTGGCAGTGTTTATTTCCTTTCTGTTATTGATGATTTTTCTCGGCATGTTTGGGTGTTTCTTTTGAAAACTAAAGACCAAACTTTTAAAAAGTTTAATGAGTTGAAACACTTTGCTGAAAATCAAACCGGAAATAAACTAAAAAAAATTAGGACAGATAACGTTTTGGAGTTTTCTAACAAAAGGTTTAATGATTTGTGTGCTTTGCATGGTATTGTGCATCATAAAACCGTTAGGCATAACCCTCAACAAAATGGTGTTGCTGAGTAGATGAAACGAACCATTATGGACAAAGTTAGGTGTCTTATGGTGTCATCCGGTGTTCCAAAACCCTTTTGGGAGAGGATGTAAGTACAGTAGTGTAACTTATTAATAGGTCTCCTTCTACAGCCATAAACTTCGAAACTCCCATAGAGTTGTGGTTCAGAGAACCACCAAATCTATCCAACCTAAAAGTGTTTGGATATGTTGCATTTGCACATCAAAAGGAAGAGAAGTTAGACCCTAGGTCTAAAAAGGGAGTGTTCATAGGTTATCCTAGTGGGGTTAAGGGTTATAAAGTTTGGCTCAAAGGTGAGCCGGGTGTGAGGGTAATTGTAAGTAGAGATATTATCTTCAACGAGCTTGATATGCCTTGTCTTAAGGCTAAAACCGATCCCGTAAGTTCTACCAATATTCTCACGGTTGTGAACATTCCTATAGAGATGGAAGACACCTTCGGACCCTCACAAGAGCACACACATAAACCCAAAACCAATGAAGAGTCAGATATCCCAGCTAGTGAAACCCGAAATTGATGTGCCTGAATTAAAAAATTCTAATGATGATGAGGATCATCCTAAGGCACAAGTACAAGCCCTTAGAGACTACTAATTTTCTAGGGATAGGGCTAGAAGAGTTTCTAGAAAACCTGTTACATTTGGTTATTCATATATTCTTTCTTATGCCTTTGCTGCTGCATCTTGTGTTGAGGAGAAAGAACCCATGTATTTTTCTGATGTTTTATAGAATCCTAATCGTTCTTCATGGATGCATGCTATGAATGAGGAGATGTCTTCGTTGCATAAGAATGAAACTTGGGTGCTTGTTCCTTATACTGAAACTTGGATTTCCTTGTACTGATTTTTTTTTTTTTTTTTGATTTGTATCTGCATGCCATTGAATATGGCCGGCTGCCTGGGGATATTTTGGATAACATACCCTGCAAGTGCATCAATGGGATGATTGTATGCGGGATAAGTATTCTTTAATTTGTTGGTTTTATGTGCGTGTATGCCGGGTGGGGAAAAGAGTTAAGTGAATGGGAGGAGAGTTATTGATTGTGCCTCTCCATGATAAGAGGTTGCAATGTTAGTTTTTCCCCCCTTCCCTTTTAAATGTCGAGATGACTGAGCTCTCCTATCACCCTTGTACAGAGAGAACATGCCTACAAAAAAGGCTCACATGTTTGTATTGAGTCTTGTCTCTGTCTTATTAAAATAACATACAATATTATTGTGTTGGTATCCTTTTATGTTGGTTGGTCTACTTATTTAATGCAGCGGAGTTTACTTCCCTAAACAACCTTAACGTGCAGGGGTTGTGGCACCAGGTCTTTCAATCCATTTAGAACATAAATCAGTACATACATGATTGATGATGTAGGGTCATATTTTATTTACATAATTTGACATACTTGTACTGGAGTCTAATATCAACTTGTAATGGAGTTAGCATGCTCTCTATTGAGAAACTTTACCTTACATGGTTTACATCTTCTGTAGGAAGTGGATAGCAGATCCTAAAGCTTTACAACAAAAAACTCTCCTTAGATCCTACTCCAAAGTTGGATAGACTTGGTGATAGCCCCATTTCAACTAAGGTATTGACGATGTGGCTTGATTTTAGCAATTTAACATGAGGTATTGTATTTATCTTGTGTTGAATTTCTCTAATTTGCTATTGATGATAAATGGTATGTTCTATTGTCAAATTTTTAAATTTTTAGCATTCAACTTTCTAGTTAAATGTCTTTTGAGATTTTTGTGGTTGTGTCATATAATAATGTTGAAGGGTGATTTCTTGTCTAGCTCGTGCAATTCTTGAGAAAGAAAGTATTTCATCTCACTCTCTTCTTTGAAAATTCTTGTTGGAATTTTTAAATTATTATCGAAAATGTGGTTGCAATTCAATCATTTTTTTGTAGTGCTAGTAACCAACATTATTATCTTCTTTTTTTTTTTTTTTTGAATTTTGATCAATGATGAGCTTAATTTATGCTTTTGTGCTTGAAAAAAAAAAAAAAAGAGACTTGAACCAACAATGCCACTGGAAGTGATAATCCTATATTTGGAATATGGTTTCTTGCATTAACGGTAGGATTTGATATTTAATTATATATTAATTTACACATTAGCTACTGTCTTTAAAAGGTGAGGCTTTTGTATATAATTTAGACGTTTCAAAATTTATTTGGTGATCGGATATGTTATCGATTGTTATTTATAGACAGCATTAGTAGATTTGTAAGATTGTTAGCCATTCTCCCATCTTTTCCTTAATCAAACAGGATGTCTTTATTTTACTTATGAAATATATGAAATACTGAAGTGTGGACTATATATATATATATATATGTACTACATTTGCAACCGAAAATTCAGTCACAATTTTTAGCGCCTATTTCTTGGTGACAAACTTGCAATCAAATTTTCAGTCGCAATTTTTTGTGCCATTTTTTTTTTTTTTTTTGCGCAAAATTCTGCAACCAAAAGGTCCGAATTTACTCATGGCTTTTCGGATTTGAACCTTGCAACGGGCAGTCACAATTCTATCGCAACTGCGAACCGAATTTTCGGTCGCAAACTTTTGTTAGCGACAGCATTTAGCGACCGAATTTTTCCGTTGCAAAATAGAAAATTGCAACTGTATCTACCGTAACAATTCTGTCTTTTTCTTGTAGTGCATGTGCACGCATATTCACTTGCGAGTACCACTCTTTGCTATGTTTCATGTGCGCTTAGGGTACTATGGAAATAGTATTGATGTTCCAAGCGTTCTGTATTAATGTTGTATGAGTTCTTTGTTAATATTTAATGAAGATGCATCTTCCAACAGCTTTGTATGAGGTTCCATGTATGTTATGGTTCCTTTATTAGGGTTATTTTGTTACATGAGATTCAATGAATTGTGTGTTAGTGATTTCATGTTAGGGTTCCACGCGAGCTTAGGTTCCATAAAAATACTACTGGTGTTCCATGAGTTAATTATGTGTTAGTATTCTATGAGAATATAATGCATGTCCTATATGACTTTTATGTTAGTATTTCATGAAAATAGTACTAATGTTCATGAGTTTTGTTTTAGGTATTCTATGTTACGGTTCTATGTGAGCTTAGGTTTCTTGTAAATGATATGTTCAAGGAAATAGTATTAACGTTCCATAGGTAATGTGTCATTGTTCAATGGAAATATAATACGTGTTCCACGGGTTTTCTACAAGCTTTTCACGAGATTTATTTTAGGTTTTCTTTATTATAATAATTTTCAATGAATTATGTGCTAATGTTCCATTGAAATATAATGCATACTCTATAAGTTCTTTATGTGTTTCCATGAGTTTTGTGCTAGGTTTGTTTTATTGAAATAATGTTTGTACGCCAATTAGGCTAGTGTGCACACATTTTCTCTTCTCAGCCCATGTTCTTTAATCCCTGTGATGAGTTGAACTGAGCCTCACAACCCAATAGGATAAGTTTATGTCTAATCTGAGATGCCGGGCGGGCCGGGCTGGTAAACAGCCCAATCCTCTTGAGTCTTCCCAGGTGACTTGGCTGTTACTTCTTTGAAGGAGTCTTCCAGGTATCAGGATGTTCTGTTGTTGAACGATCCTTCTAGATGACTGTTCTGTTGTTTGAATGAGTCTACGATAGAAACTCTATAAATACTCTTATCCTTGTCTTGTTGCTAACAGTTGAGACGTGACTGTTTATTCTGTGTGAAGCCTTCTTCTTTTCTCTCTTCTTCTTCTCTATAGATTCTTGTTTCTGTTTGTTCTCTGTGAATTCTTCTGTTACTGCCACCGTTAGTCACCATTTCTGGTTGACCACGTGCTAGGGTAGTTTGTGAAGGAGAGAACCGAAAGTGAGAAATTATATTGTTGTTGTGTGAGGCTCATCCATTACTGAGGGTTTGATCGAGATTCTGACATATGGAGAAAAATCATTCTCATCTACTTTGATCGTCCGAATATCTCTGTTCCCTTCTTTTATAGAAATCGGCTGTCCGTTTTCTTCTGTGTTGGCATCCGTTTTTCATAACCAGACGTCTGGTTTTGGTTTCGGTCATCCGGTTTTGTCTTGTGCCAAAAATCGGACGTCCAATTTTTGCCAGGCTCATCCTATTTTTGTTTATCTGTTTTGCAAGTATTTAAAGAAGAAACGGTAGTCTGTTTTTCATACTTTCTCATCCAATTTGGAAGAGCTTTGATTAAGAGTTGTGATCCGTTTCCATCATCTGGTTTTAGTAATAGATTAGTAATTTCTTGTTCTTCCGTTTTTTTACTGTTGTAATAGTTTTCTGTAGATGTTTTATGTTAATGTAACGGGGTTGATCACCAGAGACTATTCTTAACAGTGGTATCAGAGCTTAGGCTCTTTCCAATAGTGGAATCAGAGCTTAGGCTCTTCCCAACAGTGGCATCAGAGCTTCGACTCTTCCATGAATTATGTGTTCTATGAATTATGTGTCAATCTTCCATTGGAATATAATGCATATTCCATGAATTCTTGGTATGACTTGGGATAAGCTTCCAAGGATCAGTTACGAGCTTCCAAGGACCAGTTACAAGGTCAAGGGCAACGAAGATAGAAGAAGAAACGTAAAGAAAAAAGTTTGGAAGAGTTTGAAACTATAAAACCAGACCTACCATCGCCGGTTGGGTCTTGGTCCAAATTGTTTTGAGAAATCTGACCTACCGCCAACGTCAGGTCAAGACCTACCATTGGTTGTAGGTCGAGGCCTACTGTCGGTGGTAGGTCTCGGGAAGCTGAAGCTATTAATGGATTATAAATCCTTTGATCCATATTTTTTATTGTTAAATTTATTTAGACTTGTAATTAAGTGACCTAAGTGCCCGTCAACTTATCTTCATCAAGATTAGCCATTAGGGTTGGGAGTTAATGATTTGGAACCATATATATATATATATATATATGTGTGTGTGTGTGTGTGTGTGTGTATTATTGCAGCCATTTTGAACAAGTTGAATGTTAAATGACATAGATAGAGTTGAACCTAGGATTCTTAGGGACTTTCTTCCCCATTCATTGTAAATTAGGAAAATTCTTTCCATTGTATAATCTAGTCAATCAATTCTTAAATTCAGTTCAAGAGTTTCTTGTCTAATTTCCAAATCCTATTTCTTCCTTGAGGTGCCAATTTCCTAGTTGGTGTAACTTGGGAATTTACGTCCTCTTTGAGATTTTGGGGAATAGGTGAGACTTCCATAAGTCATTTTGATTCTTCCTCAAATATAAGGAGGTTTATTTGTTCTTTCTTAGTTTATTTAACTACAATTTATTCTTTGTTCCTCATTATCTCCAAACAAGAATCATGAAGACCTCTAGAAGAGAGTTTGGTCTTGGGAGGCAAATGATCTTCAAGAAATTCAAGAAAGGCAAGCGTGGATCATACCATTTGGTATCAGAGCAAAGCTCTCTTTGAGGTGAATATTTATGTGTTTTGAATGTTAGTTTTCAGTTATATAAAAGCCAATTGTTAGAAATTGAAAACGGTAAGTAATCTAGAATTTTTCGGATAGAAAATACATGTGAAAAGATTGAGATGAAAAGCATAACAAATGAGATTTACATTGAATGATTCCTTGTCGAATTGTGGTTCTCTAAAAACAAATTTGACCTAATTTGGATTTGATTTGTTGGGTCAATTGAATGCAAATTTGCAAACTATTCAGAAATCACGACTTGAGAACATGTGGATTAAACTATCTGTATTTTAGGTTATACGCTCTCAAATTGAATACAATTTGTGCCTAAATTAATCCTATTCGAGTTTTTCATATTTCTAATTTGTTTTGACCTGATTTGGAGCTACCATCACTGAGTTATTGCGATTTTTGTGATGGAATGTCTTGCTGCCCTATTTTCTGGAATTTTTCATAGTACTCATGAAATCTTTGAATTGAGCTTTCAATTGTCTTTGTTTTGAATTTGAAACTTATATATTTCTAAATGTCTTGCTGATCTCTTTGTGGGAATTGGACTTATTCTTTGACTCATACTCTTGAATTTGTTTTTGGAACTCTTTGCGCTCTACATGTTCGACAAAATGCCTCTGTGACTTTATTTTCTTATCTATTGAGAATTGCTTCCTTGATTTCTTTGGGGATTTTCTTATAATTTGAAATTTTTAGAAGTCACTAGCAACTCTAGTGGGTAACAGTAAAAAGCAAGCGGGTGAGATTATTGTTGTAAAAGCCGTAGAGAGTGAGAGTAAACACGAGAGTTGAGTGCATTCTTCTTGAGTGAAACACTTCGGGAGCGGTGAGGTCCTTCCTCATTTTCTAATGTTTTGTTCAAGTTTAACAAGCCATTAATGAGGTATACTTAGGTTAACTCATCATAGCAAAGGATGAAAGCAATAGAAGACAAGAGATGGCTTATTTCAAGCTTGCAAGAGCAAGGTCTAATTGCTATAAGGATCGAGACCATGTGGGAATGCTTATAGAGGAAGCCACCATAGAGATGGACATTTCACCCATAGGAGTCAAATGGGTATTGGTAACTTCTCTTCTCATGCTAAAGCTTTTGATCATATCCCTCGTGAAGAATATTGTGAGAATAGTCCTTATGATGTTCATAAAGGATATCATGGTAGTCATGATTATAGTGATCAAAATTGTGGTAAAGAAGTTAACCACAAAGGATTGATTGGTGAAAATGACTATGTGAGTGGGTGTCAAAAAGTGCAATTATTCTATACCAAGTGCAAGTTTCTTTTCGCATCTATTTTATAGTAATTCTTACTATAGATAATGGTAGTCAAATTAATGTGCTAGCACTTATCTAGTAGAGAAGTTAAGCTTGCCCTTCTTTGATTATCCTAGACCTTATACATGTCGATGGTTAGATAGTGGTGTTGAAGTTAAAGTCAACAAGAAAGTATGAGTGCTTATTTCTTGGAGATTTCTTAAAGATGAAGTGTTATGTGATATAGCACCCATGCAAGTGAGCCAGCTATTGTTGGGACAACCTTGGACGTATGATAGAAGATCTAAACATGATGAAGACAAGAAAGCTATCAACATCAATAGGAATGGCAAGAGAATCACTCTTAAGTCCTTGGCACCTCATCAAGTATATGAAGAGCAAAAGAAGTTGAAGGAGAAGTTAAGGATATTTGAGAATGAGAAGAACACTGAATGAGAGGAGAGCATAGAAACTAAAGGAAAAAAATTTTTGGAAAAAGAAGAGAGAATAGTTGAGAGATTATGTATCCTCGATTCTAAGTTTAGTCTTTAAAGAGAAGGTGAGAGAGATGAGTGCTCAAAAGAAAAAGAGAGTTGATTTTGAGAAAAGGGAGCAAGAAAGGGAAAATGAGAGTCTTATGAAAAATCAAGAGAGATATAAAGAAGAGCAACAAGAAAAATAGATAGTTGTCATTGAAAAAAGTGAGGAAGTGAATTTTCTTACTAATTAAGCTAACTCTTTTCTTGTTAAAGGTTCTTTATGTGTGCAGAAATTTTGGAGGCAAAACATGGAAAATGAAGAGAAGATGGACTACTACTCCTATGATATAATAAGCTTTCCTCCTCCACCTTCATACTCATGTTTTGGTCATTTTTGTAAAGAGACTAAATCTTGCTCTTTTGTACTTGATCTTGACAGGAATTCTTTCCAACATGCTTGCACCATAACATCAATGAGCGTAAGGAGATATACCATGGAGTTCGAAGGCCAAGGAGAAAGCATCGGAGGAAAATTATTCTTATGCTACGGAGATTCGTCAATGAGGTTTTCTTCAAACATATTTCTCTTTTACCTTGTGTTTTCCTTTAAAGAGTTGAAATTGTTCTTAGATGGATATGTTTTTCTTGAGTTTAATCTTGTGCGTTCTACCTCCTATTCTCGTTACATTTCTTATTCTTGATATGAGATCTTTAAGTTTCTCTTTTGTGATGTCATGGGACAAAGGGATCATTCTCTATTCGTTAATATGCTCCATCAAGTTATTAATCTTGATAGAACTCATCTCTTAGTGGTTCAAGACTTGTTTCATTCTATTCTTGTTTCTATGTCACACGATGTTGATCCATGGAATAATGTGATTCTTTAGAGGTTGCTAACCATCATACCTTTGGTTTTCTTAACAATTCTTGTGTGTTTGATGGTTCCTTGTTTTCTTTACTTGGAGATCATTGTGTAAGTTTCAAGAGGAAGTAGTTAAACATTTTCAATATGTGTTGACTACTCTTGATACTTATGTCAAGAATCTCATTGAGCAAGTTCTTGTGGATAAATCTTTATTGGTTGTGAAGGGATTACTTGAGCATTTGTGGCATGAGCTTAAACTTGTCTTTGTGGAGATATCATTTAAAACTTTATTTGAAAGCGCTTTTGGTTTCAAATTATTTCTTGTGCATATAGGGAGTTCTTATTGTCAAGGGAGTTTGAAATTTGTGAGTTTATGGAATCTAATGAAGCTTTTTTTGAGCTAGGAATAGAAGACGAAAGAAAGGGTGGTGGAAAATAAGTGCTTCTAAGCCAAGCAAACTCTTCAATAAGCTTTCTTACAAACTCATCTCCTTCTAACCTTGAATTTTATTTTAAGGAGTTGAAGCCATTCTTAAATGCTTATGCCTTCCATGTGATCATAGTAGGAGCTTTACGTACTATCTTTGGAACTTTTTATCTATGCCTTATTGATGTTCACTTGTCTAATTGTTTATCTCTTTATGACTCTCTTCGGAATCATTGTTTATTAAAGATGATTAACTTGAACAATCTTGTTTTGATCTCAAGTGCTGGCATGATATTCTTGATATTATTTCCTTGGTTGTTGATTCGTTTTCTTCTTGGACACCTATGTGGGGCATGATTCCTGGATACTTTCTTGATCCATTTGTTGGAAATTTTCTTGTTAAGAAAGTTGAAGGTTATTTGTGTTCTTTAATTGGAGATCTCCTTAATAAGTCTATTAGTAGAAACATTGAAAGATGTTCTTGTATGATACCCTTCTTTGAAACTTTAATGATTGCCCTAAATTGAATTGCTCCTTTAAAAAACCATTTCATGAATGTGGAGGTTTAACTTGAAAATTCTTGTGATGATCATAAGATCCTAATTGGATTGAAATTTTTTTTTAATGCTTTCTTGATTGAAAATTTCTTGGTTTTCAATTCTACCATTTGCATTTCAAGAAGTCTATGTTTTTGTTAGTTTGTGAAAACAAGAAGAAAGATGGTTTTGGAGTACTTAAAGTTTGTCATGGAGTTTTTGTGAAAACCATTATGAGAAAAGATTTTGTGGAACTACTTTTGAAGAATTTTGTTGAGAAACATATTTTAAAACTTTCATTGAAATTCTTTGGAAAGATGTTTTTCTAGATGGATTATTAGTTCCAAACAAGAACTCATTTGATATTTCTAGGAAGCATGAATCTAGTTGTACCTTGTTGTATTACTTATCTGTTAAAGAGTTCTTAAAGAAATTTATATTTGAAAAGGAATTTGGAAAGTCTTGGGATTCTAAAAATAAACAATCTTATACTTTCTTTGATGAATTCTTGGATTTCATGTCAAAGTCCTCATGAGAGAAAGGTCTTGCAAATTTGCTTTTGGATAATTTATTCACTTTCAATTCGATTCGTGGCCTTTATGTGGATAACATTCTTGAACTTTCTTTTGGTTTTGTAATTCCTTTTGAATTGAAAATTTCATGGAATTTTAAGAAGAATTTTGATTGTATGAGGTTTCATTATGTTGTTATCCATGAATCTCTCTTAAAAGACTTGGAAAATGAAAGTTTGAACTGCCATGTTCCTTAAAGAGATGAAGAGTTATATTATAGGAATTCATGATGGCTTTTAGGACTGAAAAGGATGAAAGTTTTCAATTTCATTATCCACTCAAGGATTGTGGTTTTAAAACTTGCTTCAAAACATTCTTAACAAGTGTGTCCTTTAGAAGTTGTTTCTTAAACCTCTTTTCTCAATTCTTGAAGAAACTTTCATTGTTTGGAATTTTGAAACTTTCTCTAACTTCTTGTTTTTAACTCTTTGATCCTTTCAAGACCTAAGTTTCTACTATCATATTCCATTTAAAGAAGTTTTGAGAATTGATGTTATTGCGTGGATGCATCTACATGATTTCCTTTTCCATCTTTGTGCCTATCTTTAAAGAAATCATGTAAAAGTATTGTGGCCTAAAACTCCAAGATTTCTTCAATTTTAATTGTGTTCTTCTTGAAAGAAGTCTTGTTATGCTTCAGTGGCATTTGTGTGTTCATTCTGTAGATAATTCATCCTTAAACTTCTTTAATCTATGCCACTTTTGCATTTCATAGAACTTTTAAAGAAGAGTTGCCAAGTTCTTCTTGAAATTGATCATAGTACTCCTTTTTGGTTAATATTATTTATAATGTTGCCCGCCCTTATGGTTATTTGAAGGTACGGATTCGAGGACGAATCCTTTAAAGGAGGGACAAATGGTCATGGATAAGCATGAGAACATGGAGCTTCCAAGGATCTGTTACGAGCTTCTAAGCACTGGTTACAAGTTCGAGGGTAAGAAAGATATAAGAGGAAATGCAAAGAAACAAGCTTGAAAGAGTTTGAAGCTATGAAAGCCAGACCAACCGTCTACCCTACCATCGCTGGTAGGGTACTGGCTATCCTATCATCACCGATAGGGCTCTAGTCCAAATTATTTTGAGAAGTCTGACCTACAGCCGATGGTAAGTAGAGGCCTACCGTCGGTGGTAGGTCTTGGGAAGTTGAAGCTATTGATGGATTATAAATCCTTTGACCCATCTTTTTTATTGTTAAATTTATTTAGACTTGTAATTAAATTATCTAAGCGCACATCAACTTATCTTAATCATGATTAGCCATTAGGGTTTGGAATTAATGATTTGGAACCCTATATATATATATATATGTATTATTGCAGCCATTTTGAAGAAGTTGAATATCGAACGAAATAGAGAGTTAAACTTAGGGTTCTTGGGGAGTTTCTTCCACTTCCATTGTAAATTAGGTAAATTTTTTCCATTGTATAATCTAGTCAATCAATTCTTGAATTCAATTCAAGAGTTCCTTCTAATTTCCAAATCCTATTTGTCCTTGAGGAACTAACTTCCTAGTTGGTGCTGCTTGGGAATTTAGGTCCTCCTTGAGAGTTTGGGAAATAGGTGAGGATGCCATAAGTCTTGTTGATTGTCCCTCAAATATAAGGAGATTTATTTCTTCTTTCTTAGTTTATTTAACTACAATTTATTCTTTGTTCCTCATTATCTCCAAAACAAGAATCATGAAGACCTCTAGAACATAGTTTGGTCTTGGGAGGCAAATGATCTTCAAGAAAGGCAAGGGTGGATCATACCAGTTCCTTAGGGATTTCTATGAGTTTTCCACATAAAAATAATATAACTTAACAACTAGAAACCCATCAACTGCACAGGAAAAACGATTCTTCCCCCTCATCTTTTGCAAATAACGATTTTTTCACAATCTTCCATAGATTTACACAAAACACTGAAAAACATAAATGTGAAAATGAAAAGAAATAACTAAATGGTTTTTGTCGTCAATGATAAAAGATGAAAAGAGAACTGCTACTGCCATCAAAATATGTTGTTATAAAAATTGTTCTTTTAAAAACGAAACAAATGGTGATGACGAAAAAGAAGAAACAAAGAGAAAAAAAAAAGATGCGGCTAAAGAAGAAGATTAAGAGAGAAGGGTGCGTGAGAAGGTAAATGTAACGCCCTACCCCGTAAGCACCTAGCATGATTTTAAAATTAAGAACGTGATGAAAATAGAGTTTTGATCTATATGGTGGGATATAGTGTTTTTGGCACTTAGTAGTATTATGGGGATATTTAGGAATAGGAATAAAATTTTATTATTTTATTGAGGTTTTATTATTAAGGTTTATAAATGTCTTTAAGTAGATTTTTAGTTTTAATACCTAGTGTATTTATTTTAGAAATTTAAAATACTTGGCATTTTCATATAGGAATTTAAAAAAAAAAAAAAACAAAACTTCACAATTAAGGAAGGCCGCCACCTAGCCTTCCACCTGCCATCATCCGAATTATTTTCAGCCATGAGCCGCCATTTCCTTCTCTATAGATATAGGCATGCAAGCCATTTCAAGCCATTTCTTTCTTTAGGCAATTTCCTCAATCTTGAGCATATATATATATATATATATAAACCTATCATTTCCTTTCTTGAATAAAAAAAAAAAAGCCAGCCAAGTTCTAGCCTCAAGTAAGTTTTTATTTGCATGGTTGCATGTCTGCATTTTTCTCAAGTAAGTTGCATGTTTTATTTTCTTTTGTTTTAGTTATTTAGGTTATATATATGTATATATATAGTATACGTTTATTTGTTTTCTTTAATATATAGTGAGATCTATTTCTAGTTAGATTATATATTTTTAAGCTAGTTATTTATTTTAAGATTTCAATATTTTAAATGGATTTTTAGTATAAAGTATATAGTTAATTATGGTTTCTTGGGAGAGTATATTTTTTTAGAGTATAGGATTTTTTCGATCTTTTTAAAGAATTATAGAAGTATATGTATATTATATAGGTATATTTATATACATCCCAAAGTTCATTTTATAAGATTTCGATATTATTTAGGGAATTGGATTATTTGATTGATACCCATGTATTAAGTATTTTCTCATTATTATTTTGTAGGATCTTAGCACCAGATCTACATCCAGGTGAGTCCACCAACTCCATTTTATTTCAAATAACACAAGACATATAAATATGTTTTTTTTAACCTTTACAAAATTTTGCTACTTTTGGAACGATATTTCTCAGCGTGTTTTTGGAGATATTCTCCCTAATGCTCTACGGTCGGGTTCGACCGCCTAGTGGAGAGTTAGGAGGGGCTCGACACCGAGGTTGGTTCTAGGGCAGACCTGGTAGGTGCCCCAGGAGTCTGTAGCCTGTTTTGACCAATGTTATGGGAGTGCGGTTGTTTGTAATCGAGCGCTCGTATGTTGTTTGGCTGGTATTTGACTACGAGATGCCGGAACTTAGTTCCGATGGCCTCGTTTTGGGGATCCGGACTTTGTCTGTGGAGCACCACTGTTGCATTACATGTTCTTTTAAATTTAGGGCATAAAAGCTGTACTGATGTGTCTTGATTCGCTCAAACTTTCCAGCTGCGCTCGAAACCCTCATGTAGGTTCAAGCATTAGTTTTGTTAAAATAGCAAAAGAAATATTTTTCTTATGACATTGCATAAATTGTTTTTGTAAAATGGCATCGTCATGGTTTTAAAGAAAACACTACCGCGCACACACACACGTGGACTCACTGAGCGTTCGCGCTCACATTTTTTCATATCATGTTTTCTTCTCAGATTAGCTTGGAACGGTCAGGGATTCCGCGAACCACTGAAGTTTTAGGCCAGGATTTTATTGATCAAACCTCCCCGGAAGGGAATAGATTTATGTTTTATCTTTTTAGACTCGAATCGTCTGTAGAGTTCCTTTTTATGTTTTTATGTAAGTTGTTGATGTAAGGTTACTTTTGTGTTTATTATAAAATGGAAATGAGAAGTTTTCTTTTACCCTGTGTTTGAGCGCATCGGTAGTATCTAATTTACTTAAGTATTCTGCGTACTTTGTGTATACCTGTTAGTATTATTTTAGGGTTTTGTTTTAGTGTGGAGCTTATAATTTAGTGCCGAGAGGCACGTGGATGCCCTACTCAGCCGCAGTTGACCTAGTGGCAGGGTTGGGGGCATCACAGGTGGTATCAGAGCATCTAGGTTCGATACTAGGTTTGAAACGTTGGATTTTAGACAAGCTATAAGAGTTAACTGTTCAAACTTTAAAGTTAACCATATGATTTATTGGTTAGTACTGACCCTAAGATTTTGTTTTGTAGGTACTAGATGGTACCCTTGTAGATGAGCCTAGCAGGACTACGTCATCATCATCATCCTCATATTCCCTTAGGGAGGTCATCCCAGAAAGGGAACCAATTCCAGTGATTGACCTTTCCGATGATGAGTCAGTAGAAGGACCAAAGATAGCACCAGTGGCACCGGGAATAGGACTTGGAACATCAATAGAAGAGGACCCTAGCAAGCCCACGTTGGACTCAGAAATGACGCCTGAACAAGAGCGAGGGGCACCGGCAGTCACTGGGAGTATAGGTACCTCTGTAGCAAATACTATGCCAGCAGCAGCATCCCCTACCCCTATTCCACCCGTGGCATCTGTATCTTCTTTTCCAGCATCACTACTTCGGGGTGGGGTCAGGGAGTATTACATTTGTGGTTATTGTCTGTGGCGTGAGCAACGGGCTGAAGCCACTAGCCAGCAGGTTATAGCGTTGAGAGAGGATATTTCCCGAATTGACGCCTTATTTTATGCGGCACGGCGACAGGAGACGGCGAAGGCCGCCATGTTAGAGGAGGATTTAGCCCAGACGCGGGAGGCTCATGCAGCCCGAGAGAGAGAGAGAGAGAGAGAGAGAGAGAGAGAGAGAGAGAGAGATTTTAGAGCTAATTAACGAGCGGGACTGGCTTAGGCAGTTTATCGCCCAGTTCCTTGGAACTACTAGAGATTCAGTGGATAGAGCACGTGATGAGCTGGAGTCTTGTCCAGGGTGTTCTGGTAGCCAGTGTCCTTAGGCGGAGTAGGTGTTGGATAGAGTACAGGTATGATTGAATATTTGGTCACTTGGATAGGTACGAGTAGTATTTTTGTTGGTACTTGATGCAGTAGGCTTAGGATCATAGGTATGAGGTCCTCGGGTTTTGGATATGTATAGCAACCCGACCATATATATTTTTGGGAGGTAGGACTAGGATGATCTGATTGTATCTTGACACTACTTGTACCAAAAATTCTTATTTTGAGTTATATATATGTTTGTATGTATGCATTTGATGTTTGTGCCTGAGATGAATTTATGTTTACCTGTTGTAAAGTATCTATAATCATAGATGTTTATTAGTATTGGGACTTTTTGGTTTTTAGAAACATGTCAGGTTCACAATCTCCCAACCGTATAGACGAGGTTATGTCAGAAAATTCTCAAAATAGACAGTCTGAACCTACGAGAGAGGCCACCCCTCATCCAGAACAAGCTACACACAAAGTAATCGAGAATTTTATGATCAAGATGACAGAATTATTAGAAACTTCAATGGCCACAAGAAGAAACGAATAAGTACCAGTTACTGGAGCAGATGAAGCACTAGAACGATTTCTTAAGTTTCGACCCGCAGAGTTCTATGGAGATGTTGAGCAAGAAATTAAAGCTGAACTGTTCCTTGAGCAGTTGAATGATATCTATGATACCCTTAAGTATGAGGACGCCCTGAGGGTAACGTTTGCAGCTTTTAGACTTCGAGGAATGGCAAAGGATTGGTGGGTTAGAGCTTCTGAAGCACGGACACTTAAGAACCAACTATGGACCTGGAACGATTTTCAAGAAAAATTCAAAAAGGAGTATATACCTCGATGGGTTCGTGAGCAACGAGAGGATGAGTTTCAGCAATTGAGACAGGGTAACCTGAAAGTTGCCCAAGATATCAGACAAAGTTCAATAGGTCGGCTAAGTCATCGCTTAAGGTTGATAGACACTGACGAAAATAAGACGCAACAATTTGTGAAAGGATTAAGGGTTGAGTTGCAACGAGCATTAGCTCCCTTGCCACCGATGGGATTCGCGGCCGCGGTTGAAGCCGCCATGTGAACAGAGATGGTTGATCAAGCGGTTATACAGAGGAAAACAGCCATTGGTTCAGCGACGGCTCCATATAAACGTCCAGGACAAGGACCATGGAAACCTAGTGATTTCAAGAGATCCCGTGGTGAACAAAGGACTGAAAATGAAGGCCGACCAATCCTAACCCCTGGAGGATCCCACAGAATATGTACATACTGTGGACGAAGTGGGCATGTGGCTGAAATGTGTTATCGGAAGTTAAGATTATGTTTCAAGTGTGGGAAACCAGGACATACCAAGGACCAATGCCCTGAGATGCAACAAGTAACCCCTGGAGATGTCCGGAAAGCAGGTCGACCCCTGGGTCATGAGACGAACAACAGAAGGAAGGAATAATAAGCCACAAATAAAAGCTAAAGTTTATGCACTGGATGGATTGCCCGTAGATACTGAAGCAGAAGTAGTTGAAGGTATGATAAAAATCTTTTTTCAACTAGCAAGAGTACTCATTGACCCTGGAGCTACGCATTCTATTGTGAGTTTGCATTTCATAAAACATATTCCTATACCTCCTGTTAACATGCATTATCAGTTGATAGTTAGCACTCCTATTGGCGTGAATAAGATAACTGAGGTAAAGTACCCTGATTGTGACATATGTGTCGAGAATGTGGTTTTATCCAGAGATTTAATTGCCTTACCATTGGAGGGATATGACGTGATACTTGGGATGGACTGGTTGTCTAAACATTATGCCCAAGTAGATTGTCGACGGAAGTTGGTTAAGTTTAGTCGACCGAGTATGCCAATCCTGGTGTTCCAAGGAAAGCGAACAAAACGGGAGAATCTCTTTTTGTCTGGCATGAAAGCCAGGAAGTTACTATGGAAAGGATGTCAAGGGTACTTAGCATATTTGCTCAACAAACCTATGGATGAGGTAAAATTAGACACAGTACCTGTAGTGAGGGAGTTTGTGGATGTTTTTCCTGAGGAGTTGATGACGCTACCCCCAGATCGAGAAGTGGAGTTTGGCATAGAATTGGTACCTGATGCTAAACCAATATCTCGAACTCCATACCGAATGGCACAGGAGGAACTAAAAGAGTTGAAAAAGCAATTACAAGAACTGTTGCAGCAAGGACATATTCGTCCAAGTACATCTCCTTGGGGTGCGCCAGTTTTTTTTGTAAAGAAAAAAGATGGAACCCTGAGGATGTGTATAGATTATAGAGGATTGAATAATGTGGCAGTTAAGAACAAATACCCACTACCCCTCATTGATGAGTTATTTGACCAACTCCGAGGAGAGGGATGTTTTTCCAAATTGGACTTCAGACAGGGGTATTATCAAGTCAAGATAAGAGAAAAGGATATTCTAATGACGGCATTCAACACACGATATGGACATTACGAGTTTGTGGTTATGCCGTTTGGATTAACTAATGCACCTGCAACATTTATGGACTTGATGCACAGAGTCTTTAATCCTTACTTGGATAAGTTTGTAGTGATTTTTATTGATGATATTCTTGTTTACTCACCCAACCCTGAAGTTCATGAACAACATCTTCGAAAAGTGTTGCAAACCCTACGGGAGCATAAGTTATATGCTAAGTTTAGCAAATGTGAGTTCTGGATGAGTCAAGTTACTTTCCTAGGACATATTATCACCCAGGAAGGAATCTCGGTGGATCCAGCGAAAGTAGAAGTAGTGACTTATTGGACACAACCCAAAACACCAACTGAAGTACGTAGTTTCTTGGGTATGGCGGGATACTATCGGAGATTTATAAAAGACTTTTCAAGGATTGCTAGACCTCTAACCCAATTAACCAAAAAAGCAACCAAGTTTGAGTGGACGGAAAAGTGTGAGAGGAGTTTTCAAGAATTGAAGAACCGACAGACGTCGGCACCAGTGTTAACATTACTCGATCCGAACAAGGAGTTTTCATTATATACAGATGCTTCAGGAGAAGGACTAGGAGCTGTGTTGATGCAAGACAGGAAAGTTGTAGCATATATTTCAAGAAAGTTGAAGGATCATGAACGGAATTATCCGACACACGATTTGGAATTAGCAGCCATCGTGTTTGCACTTAAGAAGTGGCGACACTACTTGTATAGGGCTAAGTATGAGATATTTACTGATCATAAGAGTTTAAAGTATCTGTTTTCTAAAAAAGACTTGAACATGAGACAACATCGATGGATGGAACTACTGGAAGAATATCGATGTCCGATTAACTATCATCCAGGAAAGGCGAATGTGGTGGCAAATGCATTGAGTAGAAAAGCAAAGATATCAAGTCTTAAGCGCAATGATGGGAGCTGATGGGAGCCTGTACTTTCGGAATCGGTTATGTGTACCCAATGATACTGAACTTAAGCGCAAGATTCTAGAGGAAGCCCACAGAAGTAAGTATTCAATGCATCCTGGAGAGAATAAGATGTATAAAGACTTAAAGCAAAAGTTTTGGTGGAACGGAATGAAGAGAGAAATTGTGGAGTATGTAGCGGCCTGTCTTACATGTCAAAGGGTTAAGGCAGAACATCAAAAGTCAGCGGGATTACTACAACCGTTACCTGTTCCCGAATGGAAATGGGATCATGTGACAATGGACTTTGTCACAGGATTGCCCCGGACCAAGGGTTATAAGGATGCTATCTGGGTAATCGTTGATCGTTTAACAAAAGTGGCTCATTTTATTGCCATTAATATGTCATACCCTTTGGACAAGTTGGCACAGAGTTATGTAGGGGAGATTGTTCGACTTCATGGAGTACCCGTTGATATTGTATCCGATAGAGACCCAAGGTTTACCTCAAGGTTTTGGCCTAAGTTCCAGGCAGCTATGGGGACCAATCTAAGTTATAGTACCACAGCACATCCCCAAACCGATGGACAGTCTGAAAGAACAATTCAAACTCTAGAGGATATGTTAAGGGCTTGCGCCTTAGACTTTGGAAATAAGTGGGTTGACAATCTCGCTTGTGGCTGAGTTTGCTTATAATAATAACTACCACTCTTCGATAGGAATGGCACCATTTGAAGCATTGTATGGTCGGAGATGCAGAACACCTTTGTACTGGGATGAAGTCGGAGTTCGATCCTATTGGAGGCAAAGAAACTTGATGCCAGAATTGGAAGAGATGCAGAAAGAAGTTAAGATAATTCAAAACTGGCTTCAAACAGCTAAAAGTAGATAGAAGAGCTATGCCGACAATCGAAGAAGGGATCTAGAGTTTAATGTAGGAGATCGAGTTTTCTTAAAACTTACACCACATTGCGGGAAGCTGCGATATCCGAGGAGAGGAAAGTTAAGTCCCCGATATATCGGACCGTTTTAAATTATTAACAAGATTGGTAAAGTAGCATACCTACTTGCCTTACCAAATGAACTGATAGGTATACATGATGTGTTCCATGTATCACAATTAAAGAAGTATCACCCTGCATCTGATCATGTTCTCAATGATGACCAATTATAATTACAAGCTAATCTGTCATATGAAGAAAAACCAACTGAGATTATAGAACGAAGCGTAAAAGAGTTATGCGGGAGACAGATTCCAATGTGTAAAGTGATATGGAAACATCATGGGATCGAAGAGGCAACCTGGGAAACTGAGGAGTACTTGAAGAAAAAGTATCCAGAGCTTATAGGTACGTAACTATTCAATTTCGAGGATGAACTTTTTTTTAAGGAGGGTAGAATGTAACGCCCTACCCCGTAAGCACCTAGCATTACTTTAAAATTAAGAACGTGATGAAAATAGAGTTTTGATCTATATGGTGGGATATAGTGTTTTTGGCACTTAGTACTATTATGGGGATATTTAGGAATAGGAATAAAATTTTATTATTTTATTGAGGTTTTATTATTAAGGTTTATAAATGCCTTTAAGTGGATTTTTAGTTTTAATACCTAGTATATTTATTTTAGAAATTTAAAATACTTGGCATTTTCATATAGGAATTTAAAAAAAAAACAAAAAAAACAAAACTTCACAATTAAGGAAGGCCGCCACCTAGCCTTCCACCTGCCATTATCCGAATTATTTTCAGCCATGAGCCGCCATTTCCTTCTCTATATATATAGGCATACAAGCCATTTCAGGCCATTTCTTTCTTTAGGCAATTTCCTCAATCTTGAGCATATATATATAAACCTATCATTTCCTTTCTTGAATAAAAAAAAAAGGCAGCCAAGTTCTAGCCTCAAGTAAGTTTTTATTTGCATGGTTGCATGTTTGCATGTTTCTCAAGTAAGTTGCATGTTTTATTTTCTTTTGTTTTAGTTAGTTAGGTTATATAAATATATATATGTATATATATAGTATATGTTTATTTATTTTCTTTAATATATAGTGAGATCTATTTCTAGTTAGATTATATATTTTTAAGCTAGTTATTTATTTTAAGATTTCAATATTTTAAACGGATTTTTAGTATAAAGTATATAGTTAATTATGGTTTCTTGGGAGAGTATATTTTTTTAGAGTATAGGATTTTTTCGATCTTTTTAAAGTATTATATAAGTATACGTATTACTATATAGGTATATTTATATACATCCCAAAGTCCATTTTATAAGATTTCGATATTATTTAGGGAATAGGATTATTTGATCGATACCCAGGTATTAAGTATTTTCGCATTATTATTTTGTAGGATCTTAGCACTAGATCTACATCCAGGTGAGTCCACCAACTCCATTTTATTTCAAATAATACAAGACATATAAATATGTTTTTTTTTTTTTAACCTTTACAAAATTTTGCTATTTTTGGAACGATATTTCTCAGCGTGTTTTTGGAGATGTTCTCCTTAATGTATTATGTGTTTCGTAGAAAAATGCATAGGAGCGGTGCTCCAAATAGGTGTCTCTTTTAGAACAGACTATTACGGTGGTGCATAAGAAGTTGTTGTATACAGGTTTTTCGGAAATATTTATATATTGAAAAATGTTCTAGCTTGGAAAAGTTACGTACTTTGATATGCATGAATATAGATTTGGCATTGGCATAATTGTGAAATTGCATAAGCATGTGATGACTGGCCGATGAGGATTTTCTTTTGTGTTCCGAAATATTTATGACTTGAATCTGTTATTATGACCGGGCAAATGGCCCCTTTGATTTGTAAATACATATGAAATCCTCATTCCGACTAAGATTAAAGTTTATTGATAATCAAGTGAACGGACGCGTTAGCGGATTGCACTGTATGTGGCTAGTCTCCCGTACTAGGGCCTCTTCTGATGACGTGGACGGGGTTTTAACTCTGAGGGTGAATCCACTTTAAGAGGGGCGTAGACTGCGGAGGGTGTGGCCCAATCGGTCTACGTGGACACCGTATCATGCTCTACGGTGGGGTTCGACCGCCTAGTGGAGAGTCAGGAGGGGCTCGACACCGAGGTTGGTTCCAGGGCAGACCTGGTAGGTGCCCCAGGAGTCTGTAGCCTGTTTTGACCAGTGTTATGGGAGTGCGGTTGTTTGTAATCGAGCGCTCGTATGTTGTTTGGCTGGTATTTGACTACGAGACGTCGGAAATTAGTTCCGATGGCCTCGTTTTGGGGATCCGGACTTTGCCTGTGGAGCACCACTGTTGCATTACATGTTCTTTTAAATTTAGGGCATAGAAGCTGTGCTGATGTGTCTTGATTCGCTCAGACTTCCCAGCTGCGCTCGAAACCCTCATGTAGGTTCAAGCATTAGTTTTGTTAAAATAGCAAAAGAAATATTTTTCTTATGACATTGCATAAATTATTTTTGTAAAATGGCATCGTCATGGTTTTAAAGAAAACACTACCGCACACACACACACGTGGACTCACTGAGAGTTCGCGCTCCCTTTTTTCCATATCATGTTTTCTTCTCAGATTAGCTTGGAACGGTCAGGGATTCCGCGAGCCACTGAAGTTTTAGGCCAGGAGTTTTTGGATCAAACCTCCCTGGAAGGGCATAGATTTATGTTTTATCTTTTTAGACTCGAATCGTCTGTAGAGTTCCTTTTTATGTTTTTATGTAAGTTGTTGATGTAAGATTACTTTTGTGTTTATTATAAAACGGAAATGAGAAGTTTTCTTTTACCCTGTGTTTGAGCGCATCGGTAGTATCTAATTTACTTAAGTATTCTGCGTACTTTGTGTATACCTGTTAGTATTATTCTAGGGTTTTGTTTTAGTGTGGAGCTTATAATTTAGTGCCGAGAGGCACGCAGATGCCCTACTCAGCCGCAGTTGACCTAGTGGCAGGGTTGGGGCATCACATAAAACACTACCAATTCTCTTTTTATATAGAACGGCATCATTTTATTCCCACTTAAAATAAAATTTCGTTGTTCCACATACGGTGCATCTTGTAAAATGTACTTGGTGCAATGTATAATTTGAGCTCTAATTACACACTAAATAGGATTTCTTTACATGAAGAAATAGGAAGTCAACCCATTTCAAAAGGGATTTGGTTATCATTCAAATTCAAGAGCTATAAAAAGCATTCCAAAGCCTTCCTAATTGAAACAAATATATATATATATAGAACTCAGACTCAGAAGTAATGGGAGAGATAGTGAGAGAACAAGAAGAAATATTACTTTGAAACCCTAATCCAATATGATATATATATAATGTTTGAATAGTATATAAGCATAGGCTTAATAGTATGTTTGGTACACTAGAATGATATTGAATGAAATCCTTTACCAACCGGAATACTTTCTCATCAAGAATGGAGTGGAATCATTACTCATTCTAGTGTTTGGAAGGAAAAAGTAGAATAAAATGATGATTCCTTTTTTGGTTTTAAAAAATTATTATTTTATATCGGAATGAAATGAAACTATACATAATATAATCTAAATGTCCTTCTAACATAAAATGTGTTTTTTATACCCTAACACACATTAAGACTTCAAAAAAAAAAAATCAAATATTATTGAAGTATAAATATTCATACATAAAATTTAAAATAGTTATAAAACAACTCATTCGAAAAAATAAAAGAACATACGATACATAAAAATTAATTGATCCTAATATATATAATATATTGAGAATATAATAGTCCAATAATTTTAAAAATGATTTCAACTTCTCCTAGATAGGTCTTTCCATAGGTTTAAGCATGGAAAGGCCTTTCTAGCTTCTTCCAGGTGGGCCTTCATGAGGAAAGACTATTCCTACTTCTAATATGAATACAAAACACTAGAAAGGAAAGATAAATTGGAAAAGTCATTCCATTCTACCCATTCTCATGTGAAAACACATGGTCATTTGGGATATCTATTTTGGCATAGCGAGGATGTTTATACTATTCATGAATAGAAATATGGAATTTCAGTACCAATTTTAGAAATTGTAGTTTTGACCCATAAGTTACAAAAATTACAGTTTGGATCCATAAGTTTCAAAGTTGATCAGTTAAAGACAAATGTTTTCAAGAAATTTCAGAAAAATGATAAATTCTTTTTTCCTGCACACTATCCGTAACAAATTTTCAGATTTCAGCAAAAAGTTATAAAATTACATTTTGATCTCAAAACTTTTAAAGTCTACAATTGAGGACATAAACTTTTTCTGGAAATTCCAGATCCACCTCAATGTTTTTTAGACTTCCAAAACAGTTCCAAATTATGATTATATTACGAGGTATAGATGTTTTTTAATGATCATTGCGTAAGTAGCTAAGTGTTTTCTTAAAGCTTCCGACCTACTTTCTAAGAACAATTTTGTTTTGACTCTTAGGTAAAAGTTAGTATTGCTTGTTGAGTTGGAAGCTCAACTCTTTCCACTCCTTTTGCCGAAAGTAAGAATTTTAATGGAAATATTGGAGACGAGTGGATCAGTTCCCCTGAAGAAGCCTTTGTAAAAGTTTATGGTTATTCCCTAGTAATGTTTTTGTTACAAAGATCTGGTAACCAAAAGCCATATTTACTAAAATTGGGCCAAAATAGCCTACAGTTTTAATTTTTTCTTTGTGCAAATGAAGTAATAAGTTATGATTTTTTTTAGTGAAGTTTTATCCATGTTTATGATTTTTATAGAAACCTTTGCTTATATGATAAGGTATAATGCCCGCATGAGCGTAACTCAATTATTTTTTGGGCCGCATTCAGGACGTGACAATGACAGATGAAGATATTGCTACTTATATGGCTAAGAATGCTGCAAAGAAGTTAGAAAGATCAGACACTATTTCTGGATACACTAATCAATCCAAGACTCCAACCTCGGCAAGAGATCCGTATGGCGAAAGAAGAGACAGAAACAGATAATGTCAGAGATCCAAAAGGGTAAGAAAAGAAGACAAGTAAGAGCTATGGAAAAAACTCAACGTGGAGAAACAAATGGAGATTTTGGCTACGGAACGTGCTCCAGCTGAGTTTCAAGATTGGGAGAAGAAAGAGAAGAATTTCTTTTTCTCACAGCAAAATTTGGTCCGAAATTCGGTTTAGTGAAGGCTGAATGAAGCCAATTGATATATTGATTAATCAATTAAATTGTTCATATGATTTGGATAGAGAAATCGAAAAGCCTTACTTGGTCATCAAGAATTTGGGAATAGAAGAATTGGAAAAAATAAAACAATATTTAAAATTGAAACTTGATTTTGACCCTGTTAGTATTCATTATTGGGAAGCACTTGTGGTGATTTGTGATCAAGAATTGGCTGAAGCTAGAAAAGAGATGCTTTTTGTGGAGCTATATTGAGCAGAGAAGTAGTAATAATTTCTTCTCTGTTTTTTGCCCAACAGAGAGGGATAAATCCAGCATTGAAGCAAATGTTATGAATCTCCTTTGTTGAGAATCACACGTTGACTAATTAAAGAATTAAAAAATCCCTTATAACTTGAGTTAGTTCTAATTTAAAAATCTCACATCCACTGTAGACCCCCGTAACCAGCCTTGGTCATGGGGGAATTCCAAGCCCTAGCTACTTTTAAAGGAAAGTCATATTCTGAAGATAATTTTGAGAAGGCGGCCTTAAAAGAAATGGGAGACATGGAGAAGAACGAAATCAATCTTGATTCTCAGTTCTGGCCAAGAAAGCCCAAATATTTGAATAGAGTCCACAGTGGTTATGTTTGGAACAAGTACAATAAAATTCACTATGATCATGAAAATCACCCACTACCAAAGACGATTGAGGGCTATCAATTCAATGTCTTTTACCCTGATCTTGTGGGTAAATCTAAAGTTCCAAGTCATTCAGTTGAGATATTAGATGGTGATAGGAAGAAAAAACATGTATTAGATGGGAGGGCCACCTTATGAAGTTAATAATGAACGGGAATATTCAAAGAAGAGGGTTCAAGTGTACATTTGGAAGAGGGATTCTTCATCTCTACTTTCACTTTAGAGATTTAGATATTGCATGTAACATGCTCTCTAGTACACTCCTCCTAAAATAGTTTTATTAATATAAATTTTATAAAATAAAATATAATTCTTAAACATTAAAAGATAAATTTTAATGAAAAAGTTACTACTAGTGATAAGATAAATTTTAATGAAAAAATTACTACTAGTGATAAGGGTTTGACCGACTCTCATCTCAATTAAAAAATCAATAAACCTTGCATCCAACATTTTTTTCTCACAGTAATAAGTTATATTCCACTTTAATGCCCTAGTATAAAAAATCCATGAAATTAAAAATTAAGAGAGAGAGAGAGAGAGAGAGAGAGAGAGGATTAATGGCTAAACTTGTTTTTTTATACATTGGGAGACCAAGAAGTGAATAGAACCTACTCATAATCTATTGCATGATAAGGAGAGTTTCTAACCAATTTAGCTACCACCTTGTCGTTGGTTGAACTTGTTAATTGTTTGGACAGAAAACCTTATGTGCTATCGTAGGGTAAGCCATTTGATAGCTCCTGAAGCCACCCCGAACCAGCATTGGCTCATATAGCAACCATCTTCCAGTTTACAGCCATCCAAGACATCCGTAGGTAATTTTGATTGAAAACTTACCGACAGAAATGGGCTACTAACCATCGATAACTTAAAAATATTACCGACGGCTTTTGTTCCATCCCTAACACTGTCGGTAATATCTGTCAATAATTAGGTATGTTCTGTCGGTACTTTTCTTTACTTGATGGTGCGATTATTCTCTCTATTTTTTTTTTGAAAAGGCATTGTAGAAAATCTGACTAAATGGGTCTGGTCATCGGTAGTCTATCAGTACTTACTGATGAAAATGAATGCAGTCGAGCAAAGGCCTTTTTTTGTTGTAATATATATATATATATTCAGAGAGAGGAGATATATATTTGTAAAACTTAGTTCCCTTATTTTTCAATGTTATTTATAGTTCATCTTCTTTTCTTTTTTTCCAATAATTATTGTCCTCTAACTATTAATTCCTCATCTTTTCCGTCCTAACAATGCCACTCATGCAACGTACATAGTGGATTTAGACACGTGACTCACACACATATACGTTGAGAGAGACAAATATTAATAGGAAGGAAATGAAGATGTGGAGTATGTCTTCCTCTAATATGCAATTTATATTTTTCTTTTTTTTCATTTTGGAGAAAAAGATTATTGATATTACGAGCTTATCTCTCACAATGTGTATATATGAAGTAAATGTTCAAATCCATCGTGTTTTCTAGCATGAGTAGCAATTGTAACCCAAAAATAAGGAATTAGTATTTAGGAGACTATAAATATTAAAAATAAAGAAAGAGAAACTACATTGCTACAAGAAAAATAGTTAGGACTATAAGTCTATAATTTTTAAAATAAAAAAAAAGAGAGATTAAATTGCTATAAACAAAATAGTTGGGGGACTATTTTTGCAATTACTCAACTAATATACGGGTCTTGTTCTAATTTTCTCCAAATTGTTCACAAACCCAGCCTGGCGAATTAAACCTGCACTAAAGTTATTGAACTATTGGCAACTTGCAAGTGTTTGTGACTCTTTTTTTCCCCGAAAGGGGCCATGGTTTATATTAAATATCAAACAAAAGTGTACAAGATATGAGATGTTAGTTAAGTCATGGGTGACTTTTGATAAGCTATTTTTTTTTTTTTTTTATTTTGGCTAAGAATGAAATCAAAAGTATTTTTTTTTCTTAGTCAGAAATTAAAGTATGTTTATTCATTAATATTTTTATTAATTGATGTAGTTTCATATGTTTCGTCAATTTTATTTAACATGCTACATAAATTTGAAAGTATATAGAATTGTAATATATCAGAAGTAACCTATATGTTTACCCAAAAAAAAACTTTAGCAGCACAGATCCAGAAAAGCAAATATTGGTGATCACTTTATAGTCAAGAACCTAACTAACTACTTCTCATTTTAGTTTATTATTTTAATTAAAATTCAAATACAATCTCATTTTTTTATATTTTAGCATTATTTTAAGTTGGCAATACCAGGATTGTTCTTCAAGGGACCAAGAAAATTGATTAATTGCTTGTAATAATACTCAACTGAAGTAATAAAAAATTGCTGTAAATAAATTTATTCTTGGTCAAAACTTGAAAAATTATACTAGTGCTGAAGCATGATCTTAGAGATTTATGAATTATAAAAATATTAGTAAAACAATCCATGCTATACATATAGAGTTAATATTCAATAAAAATTAATATTTTAAAAATGATAAAATTAATAAAAAAATATTAAATACCTATTAAGTATAATTTTGAGGGAATGTGGAGAGATCGAGGAGATGGAATAAAGAAAAATATTGTAAAAGTTCCAAAATCTAAGTTGTCTCCTCTTCACTTTCTGAAATACAAAAAGGAAGAAGAAGAAGAAGAAGAAGAAGAAGAAGAAGAAGAAGAAGAAGAAGAAGAAGAAGAATAATAATAATAATAATAATAATAATAATAATAATAATAATAATAATAATAATAATAAAAAAAGAGTAACAAGAATATTTTTTTTTTAAGATATAATTATGTTAAATCTAGTATAGTAAAAAAATAATTTATATTGTAACAATTTGTGTTGGAAGTAATATAAGATTGAGGATCAACAAAGTCAAATTAATTATGCAAAAAAAATATAGAGAAAAAATGTATACACGTAATATAATATAAGAAAAACATATTTATGTTGGCGTGAAGGTAATAGTACCCGGAAAGATGAATATAAAAATAAAATTTTTGCCTGTCTCATTTTCTAAACATATATAAAAATGAAAAATAAAGTAATTGTAAGTTGTTGAACATTTCATCTTAAAAAAAAAAAAAAAAGGGACTTTTGAACAAACTGTTTATGCCTATAATGAATGAAGAATTCATAAAAATAAAAAAAAATAAAAAAAACTATCTTGAAATAAAAAATAAAAAAAAAAGGGAGAACCATGTTGTATAGTAGTGCCGGAGATAACAACCGTAAGTGGTAGAAAATGTTGAAAGTGCTGGAAACTATGTAGGTCACAAAATCAATAAAAGTTAAAAATTTAAAATTGAATAATATGTTGGTCATGTGGGCCTCATTTGCTCACATTTTTCATTTTTATTTTTCAGCCCAATATTCTCTATGATGATATGAACTGGGTTCACTAAAGATATGGGCTGAATTTTATTTGGCCAAGATGCCGGGCCGGGCCGGGCCGGGCTAACCCGGCCCGCCCATGGTGACTTAGGGTTTCCCTATATATATTCTCTATTTTTGGGAGCTGCCTAAATTAGAAAGGCAGCTCCCATTCTCTCTTCTTCACAGCACATTTCAGCTCCTCTTTTTCGGCCTTTTCTTCCTCCTCCTTCACTACCTTACTGCCGCTGCACTTCCTCCATGACCTCTCCGTCGCCGACGCAGCGAGTCGGCACCACTGCCTGACTGTCGTCGGACGACCGTGAAGGGAAGAGAGAGAGAGAGAGAGAGAGAGAGAGAGAGAGAGAGAGAGAGAGAGAGAGAGATAGAGAGAGAGACCCATTTCCTCCGGTGAAACTCAGTCCGGCTGAGGGACTGTCGCTGGCCGCTCCTCACCTCGAGCTCGCCGCAGCTCCCGGAGTTCATCCTCAACCTGCCGGTGGCTCCACTCTGCTGCTGCTGCCGGATCGACCGCCACCGCAGCGAGCTTCGGCTTAAGGTGAGTGTTTCTTCCTTGGTCTTTTCTTGTTTTCTTGCTAACTATCTTCTGCAGGACCGGCGATCTACAGCCAGCCGTTGCCGGAGAAGAAGCAGAAAGGTGTTTTCTTTCTGAAGAAGAAAATAGGGACCAGATTTGGGAATAAGAAGAAAATGGAGGACTATTCTGTGAATCTGTAATAGTTTAGGGACCTTTCTGCAATTTCTTATTTTTTAGGGCTGTAATAGTAAATAGGAAAGTTGTGTGTAATAGTAAATAGGTTTGTGGATCTAACAATCCACACAACATAATATCTTCAATTTAAAATATAAATATTAATAAATTATAACTAATCAAATTGCATTATAATTTATATATATATTAAAAGAATTATATAAAATTTAAAGAACTTTTACAATTTTGTTTATCTTCATATACTATACATCCAATGTACTGGAAAAATAAAAATAGGAAATAGGGATTGGAGGATTTCCCCAAACATAAATATGTGTAACAGAAAATGTTAACTATGATGAGTCAGTAACATATGAACTATTTTAAAAAAATAAATAAGGTTTGAACCAATTTGGACCCAAGCACTGAGAAAAAGGAAAGGAAATTATTCATATAAAATTGAAGGAAGAGCAATTATGAATTCTTTTTGCATAAAAAAGAAGAAATCCGCATAAAAGAAGGTAAGAAACAAATTTATTTCTTTTGTATTGAAAAAAGAAGAAAAATATCTTATTTTGAAATACTTAGAAATAACCTAAGCCGCCGCACGGAAAAGGACAACAAAAAAAGAATTATAACTCTAAAATGTACAACCAGATCATTTAATACATCCTCTAGTAAATTCTCTAATAGACTTTATTTATTGGTTATTTTCTCTTAGAGTTTATCTTTTATTCTATAAGATTTTTATTAATAAAACTAAGATGTCAATAAATCAAACTCAGGAATCTAGATGTATAGCGCGAAAAAAATCATTATTTTCCCTCATCTTCCCTACTCTTTCTCTACACAATTTCTCTCTAACTTCTCTCTACTCCTTCACTCTAAAACTAAAATCTTTAACATTGAGCTTATATTGGAGATAGATATGGATCGTTATGAAGAATTTGTAGAAGAAAATATCGATTTAGATGTACAAAAAGTTGAATTTTTTTTTTCGGCACAAACACTCGGATTGCCCGGACCGGCGACCCGGACAAGAGCGGATCACCTAGACGGGCGACCCGAGCATGAGCAGATCGCCCAGATGGTCGACCTGCTCAGTTTCGGATCGCCAGTTCGGGTGACCAAGCCCCATTTTTTTTTTTTTTTAATAAGAAGAAAGAATTTTTATAGGTATTTGGAAAACTTGAAACATGAATAACTCTGCGATCTGATGTTCGTTTAATACATATAACCAGTCATTTCGATTGATCTCATAAAGATAAATGCAACGGCATGGTCGAAAAAATGATCCGGACGCGTTTCGAGGCAAAAAAAATTGTCTCGTATAGTCAAAAACTTTGACGGGACATAACTTTACGCTCGGACGTCCGATTTAGGCGATTCTTGTGGGCCTTTCGTGTATTTTTTTGAGATCTACGCAATGGAAACACGCTTTAGATGGTTTCCATCAACCATTTCAATAAAAACGTCCTATTTTTCGTTTTAATTTACATTTTTGTAATTTTCTAATACTTTCTCTCTTATTAACTAAAAAATTACGGCACCAATTTGAAAATTAAACAAAGGAGCAGTTTTCTTTTTAATCTAATTAAAAATTCAAATAATTGAAGTTGGTAAATATTGAAATACGTAAATACTTTATTATTAAAAAAAATCCCATGCACTTGTTGTAATAATGTTTCTATGTTATTTTCTAAGAGGTCAACGTTCCAATCTTCTTATCAGTTTTAAATAAATGAAAGGATGATGTAGCAAATAACTCACAATCAATGTGTGTTATCTGCCACATAAGATATTTAGCCCGTATAATTGTGAATTAGTGATAACGCACAATGAAGATGCAAATAAATCCAAATAACAGAATGACGTAGATCCAAATACATTTGAAGAATTTTTGGAATCAGAAGAATACGTGGTTCACGGATATTTATTTGCAACTGATCAAATCTACATCTTTCTGTTACGATATAGTACGAAACAATTAAAATCTTAATACATTTCATATTAAAAATAAAATTGTAAAATCAATGTAATAAACAAAAAATTCAAAAACTATCATTGAAAAACGACTTTTTCGGCGATGCTATTGCGTTTGTCTTTACGAGAACCATCGAAACGATTGGTCATATGCATTAAACGAACATCCGATTGCAGAGTTATTCATGTTTCAAGTTTTTTCCAAATACCTATAAAATATCTTTTAAAAAAAAAAAAACAACTGGGGCTAGGGTTGCCCATCTGGGCGATCCGAGCATCAATGCCGAAAAAAATAATTTGAATTTTTCTTACATCTAAATCGATATTTTCTTCTATAAATTCTTCATAATGATCCACATCTATCTCCAATACAAGTTCAATGTTAAAGATTTTAGTTTTAGAGTAAAGAAGGAGTAGAGAGAAGTTAGAGAGAAATTGTGTAAAGAGAAAGAGTAATGAAAATAATGATTTTTTCGCGCTATACATCTAGATTCCCAAGTTGATTTATCGACCCCCTAAAACTATTATAAATTGTGTGTATTAAAGAGTGTACTAGAGGATGTACTGAACAATCTTAGCTTTTGAATGTGAGAACGTGGAAGTTGTTGATGGAGTTAGAAGAGTTTGAATTTCAATAATCTATTTCAACATTCAGCAAATAAAAATTTTTAAAACAAAACTATCAACAATCAATTACACAATTTGTAGTTAATTAAATAAATCTTAAAGTTTTAGAAAATGGGGATGAGTTCCTCAAGACTCTTCAAGGGAGGAGGGAGAATAAAATTGGTATTCAAATATATATAGTAATAAAGAAATTATAAATTGTTTAAAAATTACCAAAAGAAAATCTGTTACTTTATTTATATGCACATGTAATATGGAATATATCTAACCTCCTTCTACAAATTATATATGAATTTTGATTCCATCATAAATATATATCATTAAAATTTAGTTTTCAAAATATATGTTATAATTTTTCATGTGTGACATGTAATGTATTATTATTTCTTGGAAAATATATATTCTCAACTCCTATTTATCCAAATTAAAAATAAGAAGATCTCCACAAACAATTAAAAGAAATTCCATTATTTACATTCCAATTCTAAAAAAAAAAAAAAAAAGTTTCAAGTTAACATATGAAAAAAAACATAATACCCATGAATTATAATTAGATTATACAAAAAAAAGGAAAAGAACTATAAGTAACTCGAATAAGAAATTTTCAAGTCTATAGGAAATTTTTTATATTAATAATCATGTAAGTTCGCATAAAAACAAAAAGAAAGAACGAATGTCTTACCTGTGTCATTAGTAATTTCATGTTAGTGTGCTTCCCTCACAAGTAAAATACTGACTGCAAAATGAGAAAAGATTATAAATATAAATTAAATTTAAAGAAAACTTCAAAAGTTATAATCTATCACTTACAAAATGGTAAAAGTAATAAATAAAAGAAAAAATATAGAATATTAAGTGAAACCCTATTAAAACCTTTTTTACTACTTTTTGCACCAATAGAATAACAGCTAGACTAAAAGGAGATCTAGGATGTTGAGTTCCAAATTAAGATACACATGAATAAGAAGAAATTCTAGAAATTAAGCCCAAGAATTGCATCTGCCCAAGAAGAGAAAATTGTTACTAAAAACTGTTGCAAGGAGAAGAGAAAATTGTTAATAAAAATTCCAAAAGTTTAAGCCCAAGTATTGCATCTGCAAGAGAGATTGAACATGATTCGAGAAATTGATTTGATCATATTTAGGTACGACCAGGGAGTTTGAGTACCTCATGAGTTAGGAAAAACAATAGTCTTACTTGCCTGCTAACGATTACATTGAAGGCTTCTTTTTCATTTGAAAATTCAGTTGCAATAATCAACAAAGCTGATCCATAACCGATCATGATCGAGGAAGAAAAAGTCTGAAAACAGATAAAAATTAGTCAAAATCATAATTGTAGAAAAGAGAGAAATAAAAAAAAAATAATGAGAGAATAGTATCAGGTGATTTTTTAGATGTTAATGTGAGTGAGTGGTTTTAGAACATTTGGAACTAACTTACATTTGAAAAACTAAGCGAAGGTGAATGTGGGAGGTTTTGGAGAGTTGGAAACCAACTCACTGAAAAATTGGTGGAATGCTAACTTTAGTTTGAATGTGAATAGAGTTTAGGTTAACCAATGAAAACTTTTTTAATAAATTAAAAAACACAAAATTTGAGAAAATTAGACACAACAAAAATGTTTATCGATAAGGTAATCGGTTGGTAATGACAAGTTACTGACCGATTATCGATTGAATATTCGGTCGGGTAATTTTGATTGGTAACTCTGTATGACCGAATACACCATCGGTCGGTAATATTTACTGAAATATTATGTAGTTACTGACCAAATAATCGGTCAGTGAATTTATTTTCTGGAATAAAAAACCAATAATTTAAAGAATTTACCGACTGAAAATGTGTTACACTTATCAACTGAATATCTGTCGCTAACTCTTTTTACCGACCGATTGTCAGTCGGTAAGTTTTTAAATATATTTTTTAAAAATAATTACCAACCGAATAATCGGTCGGTAAATTTATATTTTTAAAATATTTTATTTATAATTTTAATAATCCACCTGAAATTCAAAAAACTTTAAGAACATATATATATAATCTACGTCCAAAACTCATACGATGATACATAACATATGAAATAGCATATAAATATCAAATACATAAGTGTCTAATTCAAAACGAAAAAATAACAAATGCACGGCGAATCAAATATATGTTTCGAACTCAAAACAAGTATACTACACTGATGGAGGTGTATCAGAGGAGGAGGGAGGACCGGCCGGTAGCTGAGGATCGACCCGAGTGGCATCAAATATGGCGTCATCCATTAGAGGGAAAGGAGGCAAATGAGGGAACAATGCAGGTACTGAATCTAACTGCCCAACACACTAGGATGCGAAACCCTACGTGAAGCAGGCCCACCTATCTTGTGCCTGCTGAATATATCTGGCCATATATCCATGCCACTGCCTATCACTCTCGATGCAACACTCATGGGCAGTCGTAGAAGATACAGAAGGAACCAATGATGAGCTACTACCTCTCTGCCCCTCGGTAGTGATGGCTCCAGATTTTGAACCGAAACCATAGACGTGGCCCTTGTTGCTACCACTAGCAACCTCAAACATTAACTACTTGTCACTTGAAACTCCGCTGCCAATCTCTATATGGAGGCGTTCAGCATTTGCCTTTAACTCTAAAAATTTGGCCTACAAGAAAGATTAATAAGTTATTGTTAAGCAATTAAAAATAAACAGTAAAACTCAGACCATGCAAATGCTTCGCTCATTTTCTCCCGATGCACATATTTAAAGGATTAATGACATCAAATATCAAATGTTTTAGATTGTAAGTTAAAAAAAAGTAAGAATTAAATAAAGAAACCATGTAATTGACTTATCACCTCAATAAATGACTTTGTCCCACCTGTGTGCTTGCTTTAGCATTCTCGCTTCATCAGTATTATGTGTAAAAATGTCATTAATCATTATACATGTGATTGAATAATACTCACCACTTAAAAAACTAAGCATTAAAATCTACTACTACTATAATGGTGTATGCAATTCATAGATTCTAAATATAAGTAGAGATCACGAATATACAAATTAAAGGGTGTTTAATTTAGTTTCCAAATTAAATGTATCAATACTAGTTAACCATTAAGCTTTTAGTTTATTCAAAAACACACCAAACGACAGAGAAAATACCATTTAGTTTCCAAATAAAGAAGAAATTCAGGTAACTCAAGCAGAAATACTATCCAAATTCATGGATTGAACTCCCAATAGAATGAAAAGTTTCCAAATAGCACTGAATCTGTATGAACTATATCTCATTATGAAAATTACAAAAAAAAAAAAAAAATCAATATGAAAGCGAGAACTCATGCTTAGAAATGAGGAACACAACCGAATCAAATGCAGCTAATTTCCCAAGGCAAAAGGTAGTATTTCTTATTAACTCAATCATCACAAAAAAAGAAAGAAACAACACCTAATTATTGAATTATATGAGATGATATATCTAAAATTAGAATTTCAATCTATCTCAAGCATTTTAACAATCACTTGAGGTTCACTAAAATAAGAGAAAGTTTCTGAAATTAGCTTCACCTTCAGAATAGTTTCTTCAAGGATCTTAGTGGTATGCAAAAACAAACTTCTTTCTTATGCCACAGAGAGAAACTGGGTCAGGAACAATAGTCTCTTTCTTGATTTTCCTTCTAAGTTGCAAATATTAGTATCAAAATTTTATATAATTGATATCTTGTGATTTTGCAGATTGATAGAAAAGAGAAGAGAAGAGGAGATAGAGATAGGGAGAGAGAGAGAGGGATGTCTAAAATTTGAGGGAGGGGGAATTCATTTTTTAATTGGAAAAAAATTTTTAAAAAAGTTTATTTAATGTACCAACCGGTTACCGACCGAATAACTTGTTGAAATGGAATTACTGACCAATTTGGTTTGGGTCAGTCGGTAACTTTAGTTACCAACCGATTAGAAATCAATTGGTAATCGATCGATAACTTGATATAATTACCGATGGAATATAATCACTCGGTAAATTCAGTCAGTATAAACCTTCTTTTTAGAAGTGAGAAGTCCAGAAAGAGGAGTTCAGAAGGAGGGACTAGAGAAGAGTCTTCTCTCTTCTTTTGCAATATATTATAAGATGCTCCAATAAACAAAAACCAAGTGGAACTTTTTTTTTTTTTTTTGTTTTTTGACAGAGTCATAAAAAAGTTGACCACCAATCCTTGTTCTTCTTCGTTAATTTCTTTTTCTTTTTCTCCCTTCTATTTCTGATTATTAATTTGTAAGAAACTATATAGATTAAGAATAGCATAGGTTTGGTCTTGATAATCCCTCACTAAATTAACTTTATGGTTAGTTCTAAAATACCCCTCTTTTAAAGTTTCTCACATTTGGGGTTAATAACACTTTATATGTATAAGTTACAAATATACATATAGCTCAAAGTTATGATAAGATATCACGTTAAGTAAGGAGACTATCACTCTAGTACATGAATGTTCATTTTCTTAAGTTAATAAATTTATATAACTTATGCTATTTAATTTAATTTGTGTTTTTTTTAATTTTAATTTTTTTTAAATTAGACCTAGCCTGGCATGATCTAGGATCAACCCACATAGTCCGGTCTTTTAGGTGGGTCGTGCCAATCCAAGGATTTCAATATGGGCTAGTCCAACGATCCTGATCATGGGCTAGAATTCCAGACCGGACCAGCCTATGCTCAATGGGCTACCCCATTTGTCATGCTTATCTGCTACAGAGGGAAAAGAGAGGGCAAGGGGTAGAGACAAGTATAAAAGAGGACTTTGAGGTCCAGTGGTGGAACTATCTTATGCCAAGGGTGGTTGCTAACTTTCCATTCGTCTGAGAACACTTTGAGTGGGTGTATTCTGAGTTATCTCTTGATAGAATTTGGGACAGTCACCATTACAGTTTATGGTAAATTTTTTGAGCTTTTATATTTTATAACAAGACAAGTAAAAAAAAGTGATTTCATAAACAAGAGGTTTTTTATTGGAAGTTCTTAGTGAATTCACTAAGGGTCTTAAAATAAATAAATAAATAAATCAAATAAATAAAAACTTTAAAAAAAATAAGAAATCTGATAGGCCCTATATTATACATATAATTTTTTCTTTTTCCCTTGAATATATTTTAACATTCCCAATTAAATTTATACTTGAAAGAAATTAGAATAAAACCTTTTTTGATTCTATTCACAATTAATCATAGTGAATGGTTCTCTACAAATATATACATATACACTAGTCTATCATTATGGACACTTACAGTAATTAAGGAATTAAACATTACAACTAAGGAAGCTATATATTATATATAATCTTGGAAATCAAGGAGGAAACTAAGATTATGAAAACAGAATTGGAAACAAATCTCAACACTCCGCCTCAAGTTGGTGCGTAGATATCATAGATGCACAACTTGCTAAGGTACTTGAAGAAGATTTGTCTTGAAACCATCTTGGTAAGAACATCAACTAATTGATCTTCTGAGGAAATCTTTAGCAACTCAATAACCTTGTCGTCCAACTTCTCTGTGATGAAACATCTATCTACCTCAACATGCTTTGTCCAATCGTGTTAGATAGGATTGTGAGCAATATCACATGCTGCTTTATTATTGCAAAACAACTTAATCGGATCTTTAAGCGGGTAAACCAAATATTTAGTAGAAGTCTTAGCCATAAAGCTTCACAAATTCGACGGGTCATTCCTCTAAATTTAGCTTCTGCACTTGATCGAGCAACAACATTCTGCTTACTTCTCTATGTGACAAGATTGCTTCCTACAAAAGTGAAGTAACTATAAGTGAATCTTCTACCATCTATTGCTCTAGCCCAATAAGCATCTATATAAACACTTACACTTACATTCTATCAATTCTCCTTCTTAGTGAAAATCACCCCTTTTCCTGGAGCATACTTTAAGTATCTTAAAATCCACATGACTACATTCATATGTTTTTTTCACAGATTATGCATAAATGGACTAGAACACTCAAAGCATAGGCAAGATCCGGTCTTGTATGTGCTACATACTTTAACATTCCAACAAGCCTCTGATATCTCCCTTTATCAATTAGTACTTGATATTATTCAACATACAATTTCAATCCTTCCTCCATTGGTGTATCAATCGGCTAGCATGCAGACATTCCTATTTCCTTCAACAAGTCAAGTGGATACTTTCTTTGGAACAAAAAGATACCCTTTTTCGATCGAGATACTTCAATATCAAGAAAATACTTTAAGGAGCAAAGATCCTTCATTTCAAACTCCTTGGACGAGTGTTCTTGCAGTAACTTTATTTCTTCTGTCATTTCCTATGATCACTATATCATCAACATAGACAATAAGAGCAGTGATTTTACCTTGATTCCTAAGAATAAGTTATGATCTGAGTTGCTTTGACAATATCTAAACGTTCCTATGGACTTTGTGAATCTTCCAAACCAGGCTCTTGGAAAATGTTTAAGTCCATATAGTGACTTCTTCGATCTACATATTTTTCTCTCCTTTTTTGGCACAATACATCTTGGTGGGGAATCTGTATATATTTCTTCTATTAGCTCTCCATGCAACAAAGCATTCTTCACATCAAATTGTCTCAAGGGTAAATACAGATTTGTAGCTAATGATATTAATACTTTAACAGTATTGATCTTAGCTACAGGAGTACAAGTCTCGGTATAATCAAAATAAGTCTAAGTGTACCCTTTTGCTACTAGTCTCGCCTTAAAGTGCTCAAGTGCCATCAGCTTTAAGTTTCACTGAATAGACCCATCTGCATCCCACTAGCTTCTTTCCAGGTGGACATTCAACAAGATTCCATGTTTCATTCTTTTGTTAGCTAAGGCTTCCTGCTCACTGTTAGGAATAGATACAACAGATAATTGATTCACAAAGGATCTATTTGATTCAGAAAAGTTTTGGCTAGACATAAAATGGCTCATAGGGTATTTAACTTTATTAGATATTTCAAATTCATAAGTTTGTCTATGAATACCTCTATTAATACATTCTGGCAATTTTTTTGGTAGGAACGATTGGTGTGGTATTTCAGGAAGAGAGTTAGATGAACCTACTCCTTCATCTAATGGACTGACTTCTTTAGCAATTGTACTTGGACCAGATTCTTCAATTACTAGACTCATACTTTTCAATTTGTGGACTTTTAGATCAAGTTCTTTGTCCAGATCGAGTTCATAATGAGTATAATCAAGAGTCTGAATTTCCTTATGGTTCTCTCCTACAGTTTAGACTCCGAAGAAAAAATCTATCAAAGTCTCATGGAAAGTGACATCCTGTATGACAAACATTCTTCCATTAGGAGGATGATAATGCCTATACCCCTTTTGATACATAGCATATCCAAGAAACACATACTTCAATGCTCGTGGTCCTAACCTGTGACGTTGGTGTTTATGTTAGTGAACAAAGACAACAAATCCAAAGATATGCGGCTGTAAATTTGGGACAGAATGAGCACTTACAAATTTGTTAAGAGCTTGAAAATCAATAGAATGAGAGGGAATTTGATTAATCAAATATACTAAACAGAGGTAAGAGTTTAACCCTAATAGGATGATGGCACATCAGCGTCGAACAATGAAGCACACACTTGTGCCAAAAGATAACGATTTTTTCTCTCAGCAACCCCATTCTGTTGAGGTGTATCTGGACAAGTTGTTTGATGAACAATCCTTTGTTCCTCCAAAAAACGCTTAAGTTCAAACTATTATATTCCCCTTATTATCACTACGAAGAACCCAGAACTTTGCATTATATTAAGTTTTAACTATTTTATAAAATCTTTGGAACAAGAGAATTACTTCTCCCTTGGACTTCATAATCTACAACCAATTTATCCTAGTGCAATCATCAATAAAAGTAACAAACAAACGAGATCCTCATAGAGTAGAAACTTTTGAGAGACCCCATACATCAGAATGAATAATCATAAAAGGAGAGAGACCTTTATTCATAATTAATGATAAGAGACATGATGACTTTTAGTAAGTTCACAAACTTCACAATGAAAACAAGAAACATCAATGTCTTTAAACAAACTAGGAAACAACTTTTAGGTACCCAAAAGATGCATGTTTTAATCGCTGGTGCCATAGCAAAATATCAGACATTTTCTTCTCCCCTTCACACTGCCTACTGCCAAAGCGTCTTGTAATTGATCCAAGTTTTCTATCCTTAGGTCCAAATAGTACAACATCCCTTTCTTAGTACTACAACCAACCATCTTCTTTGTTTAAATATCCTCAAATACATAAAAGTCAGGCGAAAAAATAACAACCAAGATAAGGCTTTAGTGATTTGAGAAACTAACAAAAGATTACAATCTAAGGATGGGACAATTAACACAGAGTCAAGATTGAGGGTCTTAGTAAAGGTTAATGAGCTCTTTCAAATCATTGGAGCTTTACCACCATGGCAATAAAAGTAAAATTTTTTGAAGATGGATTAATACAACTAACTTGTCTAGAATCAAATGTAACATGATCGGTAACACCAAAATCAATTATCCATGCATTATTAGAAGCAGGTGTAGAAATCTTACACAATCATTTACAACTGCTGGTAGAGTTGAGGCCGTTTCAATAGAATCATCATTTGTACCTTCTTTAGCAACAACGACAATAAGCTTTTGTTTGAACTCCTTCTTTTGTGGTGCCGAATTATTTTCCCACTAATCTGGATCTCACAATTTTAAAAAAATGATCTTTGATATGTCTATCTCGGTTGCATTAGGTACAATACTTTTCATCATTACTAGTTGCCTTTGGTTTATTCTGAGACACCATTTTTGTTGCTTCAGAGAACTCCTTGTCCTTATTTAATGTTGTTTTTATATGTCGCTTCTCTCTGAATTTTTGCCTAATATTTTTTCAGATCTGTGAGTGGTTCTTGACACAAGATCTCCCCATGCACTTGTTCAAACATATCGTCTAAACCAGCAAGAAAGATATGTACCCTAAGTTGTTTAACTGACTTTTGGTATGCAACAATATCATCAGGGTCTTTCGTAACAACTTTCATGATGATCCAACTCTTGAAAAATTCCGTTAATTCCCCCTAATATTCTATAACAGGCTTCCCACATTGTTTGGTGGAGAAAGCCTTCTGATTGAGGGTAAAAACCCTCAACTCATCTTCTTCATCAAAGAACGTCTTTGACAAAGAACTCCAAATTTCACTAGCTATCGATATACAGAGATACTGCTTCATTACTTCTAGACTCATGGATATCACCAACCATCATTTTACTTATTGATTGTCAGCCCTACGCCTCTCATATCCATTATCATATTCCAAAGGAACATTTGTTTTGTCAACGATATAGGAAAGTTTCTCCCTTTCAGCTATATGCTTCACTATTAATTGAGACCACACATCATAATTTGTAGCATTAAGGGTAATTCTAATATTGAAAATACCTTTAGATTGAACAATAATAGGATCCAATTTGGAACCAGACGATTCCACACCTTTTTCACTCATATTCTAAGAATGAAAAAGAATTTTATTAAGGATCAATAAAACTAAAGAAAGTTGGCCAACTTAAAAGAAATTAGAACAAAACCTTCTTTATTCTATTCACAATTAATCGTAATGAATGGTTCTCTACAAATATATCGACATGCACTAACCTATAATTATGGACACTTACAATAGTTAGGGAATTAAGTATTACAATTTAGGAAACTATATGTTATATACAATCTTAGAAATCAAGAAATCCCCAAGATTATGAAGAAAAAATAAGAAACAAATCTCAACATTTATTTATTTCTTTCTTTTAACCCTAAAAAACACAACCTCCCTCCGTCTAAATATTATCTCTAGTATAACCTCTACTACTCATTTGCCACAGGTCGTCACTGTTGGTCATCTGTGGCCACCATCTAATGTGTAGTTTTTTCTATACAAACTATACATCACAAAACATGACTTACATCTTTACATTTTTGGTTCCACTATAGTTGTTGAGGTGATCATGCACTCGTCGATAGGATTGTGCTTGAGTTTCTAATGGATTAATGTTGTTAACTTATATTTCTTTTCTCATTCGGATACTTAATTTGAGTCAAATTACATGTAACTCTTTTAGTTAAAATTAAATTAATATTTTTATATGAAATAAATATAGAAGTAAAGATTAACCGATCCGATGGCGTGAGGGAGAGGGAGGAACAGGGGAGAGAGGGAATGAGAAATTGGCTAAAAGAAAGTGGGGAAAGGGAAACCTAATTTTAAAAAATCTCGTTTCTTACAATTGAAAATCGATCCGTAACCACTTTTTAATTAATTTTTTTTAAAAATCTGTGTTTAACGACTGATTTATAAACCAATATCGATTCACAACTCTTTAATTAATCATCTATTTTTTAAAAAAAACTATAAATACAACGATTGATTACCGATTAAAATGCACTCAGTGACGAAAATTCGGTTGGAAAATGACCGAATTGGTTGGTAACTTCAACTCATATATCGACCGAATTTTTTCAATGGGAAATCAGCCGATAAGTTTTAAAGTTACTGATTGATGTCATTTCGTTCGATAAGTTTTGTCCGTAAATTGTTGTTTTCTGTTAGTGAGAGGGGAAGGGATAGAGACAAGCTTAGAAATGAACATTGAGGCCCAATGGTGGAACCACCTTAGGCCAAGGGTGGTTCGCTAACCCTCCGTTCGTCCGGAAATATCTTGAGTAGGGTGCAATCGGTGGTGTCCCAAGGTAGAATTTGGGACAGTCTCCATTGTAGTTTAGGATAAACTTTTTGAGTTTTTATATTTTGTTAAGAAGACAAATAAAACGAGGTGATTTCACAAATAAGAGGCTTTTTTATTGGATATATCCTTCGTGAATTCACTAAGGGTCTTTTAAAAAAATTAAAAAAAAAAAAGAATACAAATTTGATAGGCTTTATGTTGTAAATATAAATTATTTTTTTTCACGTGAATAAATTCTAAAATTCCCAATTAAATTCCTTTCTTCTTTTTCCTTAATCCTAGAAAACACAGCAGTCTTCCTCCCTTCAAATATTATTTCTAATCCAACCTTTATTGTTCATTACCGCCAGCCATCGCCGTCGGCCATCTGTGGCTACCGTCTAATATGCATTTTTTTCCTAAACAAATTGTACATCACAAAACTTAGACCCATCCTTACATTCTGATTTCATTACCATTGTTGAGGTCATACACTCGTTGGTAGGACTGTGGTTGAGTTTCCAATGGATTAATGTTGTTAGCTTAGATTTTTTTTTTTTTTTCCCCTTTTGAATACTTATTTTGAGTCCAATTGCACGAAATTCTTTCAATTAAAAATAAATTTATATTTGTAGATGAAATAAATATAAAGGGGAAAATTTAATTTCAGAGAGAATGAATATTATTTAATAACACAAAGTTTATCACTTTGCATCACAATGCTTTTCCCTATTTTCTCCATTTTTAAGACAATTTGTGACCTCTTTCTCTGAATATAATTTGAGACCTTATTCACATATATTCAATATGATTTCAAAATGTGTCACAAGCTAATTGTCTTCCGCCATATTGAAGGGATTATTATAGTTTTTCATCACAACTAAACTAGCAAATTGATATTGATTTCTCGAAGCTCGAGCTAAAATAGTCGTTTATTATTGCAAAACTTTGCTTGACAAGTTGGTAATTTTACATTTTGATTAAAATTAGATATATTTTATTTTGTGCTATTCGTAATAATATATAATTTAATTGTTTTATGGGAATATAAAATTTAATTAGATATATATATATATATATTTCTGCTTGTATTGTAACAATGTAGAATATAGGGGAAACGGAAATATGTATTTACAAATTAGAAATTAATCATTCAACCAGATAATTTTTTGCTTTGTACTTAAAAATGTCTTATCGTCTTATGACATGATATTTAGCAATTCTTTTCTAGAATATCTTTTTTAGCTTTCTCATTCGTATTGTTTTTCAAACCATGCTATAGTAGCAGCCTCTGATTTTGACCATACACACTTGATGCTGGAGAAATTTCAAACCAATGTAAAGAAAAATAAAATTTATATATGTAATATAGGACGAATATATACCATATATATACATATATATTCATAATTAATTTCCTACAATTTATTTCTTGGCTGATAAGTTTCATGAACAATTGTACCATAAGCTTTGACTACTCTTTTTTCTCATTGTTGTATTTATTTATTTATTTATTTTTTTTGGTGAACTTTGCACAATTCTTTGTATACTACTTAATACAAAATTATTTAATTTTTTTTATAAAAGGTCATGAATAACTAAATCACACCCAAAACCTTTTTCACCCATATTAAATTAGACATTATTAGGTACCTGAATACTTTTGTTTTGAGTTTAGTAAAAATTAAATTATTTATGAATGAAGATGTCAGTTTTAGAAACCTCTCACAATCCCTAATTTCAAATTATGTATAATAACTTTGGCATTATAGTTTTCTTCTCTTATCTAAGTGATTTTGATTAGGAACTATTATTTTTTTTCTGAATTTGATTAAAAAGGTAAGTCCCTAATAATATTTTTTTCTGAATTTTATAACCAAAAACGAAAAACTAAAAACAGCCATATATGTGCGCTCTCACACACAAAGGAAAAGGATAAAGACATATGAGAAGTGAACTAGACAGAAAATGTATACTATGTTGGAAGATTCATTGACTTTTGATATACATATATTTTGGCAACAAGTCATTAAAAATCTTTTACTGAGTCAAAGATCCGGTGCTATATATAAAGGGAAAATAATTCGAAACTTCTATTTATATTTTTTTTATTTTTCTTAATATTTCGTTTTTTTTTTATTTTGTGTTTTTTAAACTATTGAAAAGCATAGCCAAATCTAGAGATACATGGGGTAGACTATATCCAAGGACATTCCATGACCATTACATTTTTATTATATATATCTTCTTGCAAAAAATTAATAATAACAATCTTATGTCTATTTAATTTCAAAATTACTAACAATTTTCCCATGCATTTTTTGTTCCTCAACTTCCAAATATTTTTCAAACAAAATCATAAACTAGTTAACAAATTATGGTTCGAAATGTTATACATAGCTCAATTAATTATAATTATAAGTACCTTTCATTATATAATTATTTTTTGATTTATTTTCCTTTAAAATAGAATAGTTAAAACTTAAAATAGAATCCAAATTGGATTAATGCGCAAATATATTTCCATCCTGCAAATGTAGGAACTGCATGAATACCAAAATCACGAAGTTTGTCCATCTTGAGGTATAAAATGCGTATTTAGTACACTGTAATAAATAAAATCGAATGTATTTTCTAATTTTTCTTTACATTCTAATATTTTATATTCAAAATAGATGTTGGAAAAATATTTCAAGAGGAAAACTCATTTAAGAAAAAGTGGGAAAGGTAATTTCCACACTAAAATTTAAGAAAAGAACTTTCTAGAAAAAATAAGAAAATATAAAAGATATTTTGTGTCTATTATACTATTACAAAATTATTACTATTTAATTACAATTTTTCATATAAAAAAAAACTATTATGTATACTCATTTGAATTTTAATTCACATCTAAAAATTAACTTCTAACTAATGTACAAATTTTATTTTTTCTTTTTTACTATTTCCTTATTTATATTTATGCCTCCATACATATATATATATATATATAGATATAGTCTAAATATATCAACTTTTTAAAATATTTAACTGTTAATATAATAGGACATAGAAGTCATTATATATACTATAAAATTTCATATCATTTTGACATTGAATAATATTTTACCAGACATAGAAAATAAATCATCATTCTAATCTCTTACAACATGTTTGGTACACTGTAATAATATGGATTGGAATCCTTTATCACCCGATATCCTTTCTCATTCAGAATGGAATAGAATCCTCTTTCTATTCCAGTATTTAGAAGGAAAATGTAGAATAGAATGATGCTTCATTTTTATTTGGAAAATTATTATCTTTATAGCGGAATGGAATGAAATTATATATATAATATTACCTAAATGTTCTTCTAGCATAAAATATATTTTTCATACCCTAACACACATTAAAGTTTCGAAAAAATATTAAATATTTTATTGAAGTATAAATATTCATATCTAAGATTGAAAATAGCCATAGAACAACTCCTTAAAAAAAAAAAAAAGTACCATATATAAAATTAAGTGAGCATAACATATTTAATATATTTAGGGTATAATAGTTTAATATTTTTTAAATGATTCTCACTCCTCCTGAAAAGGCCTTTCCTCGGGTTTTAGTGAAGAAAGGTCTTTCCAACTTCTTCCTGACTTTTATGTGAAAAAATTATTGCTTCTTCAAATTTGAATATCAAATACTAGAATGAAAAAAGAAATTAGAAAAGTTTTCATTCTATCCATTCTCGTGTACCAAACACACATTAATTCTTCATCCAAACAATTAAATGAAAAGATGATTTCAAATCCATTGCAAATAAAAGGCATTCCATTTCATTTCATAAAAATTAAAAGCCTTGTACTAAATATAAATAAAAATTAAAAATGAAAAGAATTGACTTGGCTTGCTTGCTAGAGGAGGAGATGATGGCGAAAGCGTTGTTTTCTTGTAGAAACATTAATGGATGGATAATACTTATCTATTTGGCCGTCCTTGAATAAGAAAAGACAAGTTCCAATTCCAACTAAACCACACACACCCTAAGACTCCAATACAATTTGGTACTTCCAAATGCTGTTGATATTTATAAAATTAATGTTGATTTGATATGTAACATCACTTGGCCTACTTCATATCTTTGCCCTAGCTCAAATTTTACATTGCAAATCAAAGAGCAATGTAAAAGATATAGGGATGTCCTTACCTAGGTTTTTTGGCCTAACTTGATTGAATTATTACTTTTGAAATTGCAACAGTGGAACAACTCCACCCAAAATTTGGAGTTGGGTGCATGCTTGGTAAAACATGGAAAACTATATAAGATCACATAACATGATCACATAACATGATAACAATATTGCTTCAATGTAGTAAATATTTCCATTAAAAAAAGTAGTAAATATTAATAGTTTGTCATGTTTCATTATTTTCAAGATGGTGTAGTACACCCTTTTTTTTTTTTCAAATAAACGATTTTTTTTTAATTTTTAACAAGAAAAGATTTTTCCAACTTAATGCTGGAATAATTATTCTTGTGAGATTACATTTCTTACTTTAAATTTATAAATCAAATATTAAAATAAAAATAAAATGTAAGATTACTTTTATCAAATGATCCAGGCAAGAAAAAGTGCCATACAAGTGCAAACATCGGAAAAACTAATAACTGGACTAAACTACCTTGCTACTAAACTTCAGATGTCCTTACTGCAAAATTCAAACAGCCAAACATGTACCTATTTTCCAATTTATGACATCATCATCAAATATAATAATGCAAGTGAAAGACAAAATCATTTTCCCAAAAATAATAAAAATATGAAAGAAATTAAATACGAATGTGTAACATTATTGCGTGAATTGCTCGCACGTCCCTAATAAATTAGAGCAGAGCCAATCTGTCAACGTGACTGCTACCTTATATTATTATAAAAGGAAAAAAATAATACCCAACCCAAAACCCCTTCATCCCTAAGGCCTCCCCCCCAAATCCCCTTCAAATTCCACTATACTTTCCCCACTTTGTACCAACTCCTTCCGGCAAAACACTTTCATCTCCATTTCTGGCTACTCAAAAAAACAATTACCATGTATATACCTATGTTCTTGTTCTTCCTCTGTTCTTGAATTCCCATGTAATTTTTTTTTCAGATTTTTATTTTTTTTGTCCCAGAATTAATAATACCCATATTTCTTCTGTAAATTATTATTAGTTGAATTTCTTCAAGATATGGTAAAGAAAAGTAGTGGGTTTTTTGTTCATCATCATCATCAGCAGCAGCAGCAAGAGGATGATTCCACAACAAGTACTGATCAAGAAAATAATTTCAATGATTCTCACTTATCTGGTGATGAAGCTTATGAAGTAGATGATGCCCCTTCTCCCAAGAAAAGGTTTCTCTAAATTTTCTCTAATTAATTTCATTAATTCAATTCCTTCTGGAATTTTTTTTTTTTCCTGATCAAATTTGGCTGAATTTTTTTTTTTTTTTGGGGGTTGGAAAAAAATAGAAAGGGTGCCCAGAAAAGGGTAATTTCAGTGGCAATTGGAGAAGGGGATGGATCAAGAAACAGAACAGAAGTATACCCACCTCCAGATTCTTGGTCTTGGAGGAAATATGGTCAAAAACCCATCAAAGGCTCACCTTATCCCAGGTAGTAATTTATCATTTCTTCAACTTAATTTTCCAGTTCAAATCTCAAACAACAGAATACCGAAGAGTGGCTTTCTTCGGCTCATATTTCTTGGTTTTTAACGTCAAAATTGAAGTTTTTTGTTGGATTAAATCATGGGATTCATCGATTCTTGAATGATTAATTTGGATCTTCTTTTAGTAGTAATTGCCGGCGGCCGGCTGATTTTGATGTAGAAATTGTAATCTAGTCCAATTTGTTGTCCAGTAGTAGTAAAATATTGGAGTGGCGGCTGAAATGAAATACAATGGAATGGGTTGTTGTTGGTGAAGTAGTTGGCTTGGAATATGCCATTCATTTCACACCACCCACACGACTATTGGGCATGTGCTTCACGCGCTCTTTTTAGCCTGCCACAGTTAAATTGGCATTTTCCCATTTTCACCCCTTTCATTTCATGCCATTTTCAACCCTTTTTATAGAAATTGCATAGTAGTTTTTTACAAGGCACAATAATATATGATACATGAAGTACAAATGCTTAAACATATATGGTTCATGTGAGGGTGAGATTGTTTTTAGTGTAGCGTAGTACAATATGAAAATTTTATAAGAAGATACGTAAATTTTGAATGTGTTTGATTAATGTCGTATTCTGGATAAATGTTGATATAATTAATTTTTTATTTAAAATATAAGTTTTTTTTAAGGATTAACAATTTTTTTTCAAATTTTTTAATTTTATTAAATTTATTAGATTTTAACTATATATCCCTCTTCTATGCACACATGAGACAGATACAAGTTTTTTTTTTCATATATATAAGTGTTTTTGGAATTGAATGCACATATGGATAAATTTTGTATTGTATTTAAATTTTCAAAATGTAAAGTTTTTTTTCTTGCACAATAATTAAGGTTCTAAAATAATAAAACTTTTAAAACAGTATTATTTCTGGTCTTTCCAAAAGTTGATACGTCATATAATGATCAAAATATTAATCATTTTGTACCTTGAAATGTAATTTCTAACTTTACATGTGTCTTTTAATAATTTATCTTATTATCATTCTCAATATCTCTCCATAATTTCAAAAATTAGTTTCTTTTCAAAATTTTTTAACGGAGCATGCATAAATTCAAAAATACTTAATTAAGTAGTACATGGTTTATATCATACCTCTTAGTACATGATAAGATGTCATAGAATTGAAAAAAAGATGAAAAACAAAATAAATGTTCATTGAAAACTCTTCTTGTCTAGAAGGATTTACATTTTAAAACATGATGAGTATTATCTAAATATGTCTATCTCCCTACCTTTTTGTTTTTATGGAAAACTTCTTGTTCATTGTTTTATAAATACCAAATGGATCCAACCGTTTTCTATTCACTTATTTCTATATTTCATTTTCATAATCCTTGTTTTGGATTTACCAAAGATATTGAAGTTTGTGTGCTACTTCCAAAACTAGATGCCCACATGTTGATTAAAATGGTAAAAGAAAGGCTACTCCTAGCAAACACAACTACTAAGTTAACATTTCATCCTAAACTAGATATAAGGATGTGGTGCAAAATGTAGTCCCTTCCAATAAAAATAATGGTAGGTAAGGATTCCTTAGATATTTATTTAATAGCAAGTACTTCATAGCTCTTCAAGCATTAGGATGTACTTGCTTTTTGTGTTCCCCAAACAAAAGGCTTCAATATTACCATGATTTTTTTTTTTTTTTTTTGGGCCTAACTTTAAAGAGTTTTTTTATCTTTTAAGGCTTTTAAATTATCTTTTCCATCTATTTTTAATAACAAAATGTGATTCTCTCTTTAACTAATTGTTTTATAATATAATTCACTTTGAGTCATGTTTCTCATTACTTAAAATCAGTCAACTTTAACTTATTCTAGAAATTGTTCTCGACTATTTATTATATTTACTTTTAATTTATAAAACATATGAAAAAAAAGACTATTTTTAAAAGATTACTTTTAAAAATAGACTCTTTGAAGGTTCTTTGCTTCTTCTTATTAATATTGTGAATAATAAAATTATTATATTTTTTTTAACTGTTTTAGGATGATTCTCCATTGTTGTTACTTTCTTTAAACAACTTAGTATTTTTAAAAATGTTATTTAAAAAAAATATATAATACTTTTTTAATAAAATCGATAAGTATAAATAGTTTTGAAAAATATTGTTGAGATAGGTTTTCAAAAATAATATTTTTTAATTTTTTTAAAATTAAAAATAAATATAATAAACTGTCGAGAATATCTATAACATAATTTCTATTTATAATTTAAAATAAGCACACATAATAGATAACCAGGCCTACGATGATCTAATCAAATTACAAATGACTTATTCAATTTCTTATTTTAAATATAAAACAAGACCCTTTTTAAACCTTTTATACATTGAAACATATTTTTCTTTTACAATTTACCTATTTTTCATTATCAAATTCAGAATTTTCCATAATTAAATTATTAAGCAAAATGGATATGATCTCATAATAATATAATAGTTGCATGTATTGCATGGGTGCAGGGGATATTATCGGTGTAGCAGCTCAAAAGGATGTCCAGCTAGAAAACAAGTAGAGAGGAGCCGCCTTGACCCCACTAAGCTCCTAATTACCTACTCTTCCGAACACAACCACTCCCTTCCAACTACCACCAAACACCACCACATCACCACCCCCGCCACCACCGCCAATGTCGCCACTCCAGCAGCTGACTCCACATCAACCTCCTCTTCATCCAAAGCCACTAACAAATCAGAAGAATTTGGAGTTTTTGCCAACCGGCCGGAGATTGATTCCGACAACAGCAGCAGCTTCTCGGAGTTCGCCGGAGAATTGGGTTGGTTTTCCGATGTGGGATCATCTTCTATTGTGTTGGAAAGTAGTCCGATGCTTGTGGGACCCAATTGGGTTGATGCAGATGTGGCTTTAATGTTGCCAATTGGAGAAGAAGATCAGTCTTTGTTCGGAGATCTTGGTGAATTGCCGGAATGTTCGGTGGTTTTCCGGCGAGCCCATTGTTGTGGATGAGAAGGAATTGGTGTACAGCGGATTTCACTTTGACGGAAAATAATTATGACAATACAAGAAGAATATAGCAAAAGGGGATACTCTTTGCGTTTTTATATTTTGTCAATTTAGAGTATTCTATTTTTGTCGTAACTTATGTCTCTAACATTTACATCTATAATTAAAATTGTCAAAATGTAATTGAATCAGTTAATTGTGATAGATATAATCACATGTAATATACGAGTTCTGTTACTGAACAGATCACGTGCACATGTGATATATTATATCTACCACAAATGACTAAATTTAATTACGTTTTGAAATTTTTAATTATTTTTGGAGACATAAATAGTGACAAAAAAAATATGTCACATATTGACGGAATATAAAAGGTATTTTGATCTATATTCTCAAAAACAAAATAATAAAAGGAGTTTGGCGAGATTTGTTGCGGCGTGGATTGAGGAGTCTACTCTGGCGGCTAACTTGGCATTCATATTCCCACCTCCCAGAAATGACAAAAAGAAAGAAAAGCAGAAAAAAGATTCTCTTTTTTTTTTTTTCCCTCCTTTCTGTAGAATAGATTTTTTAATTAGGCTAAGCTTTTCCTTTCCTTTCTTTCATTCTCATGGAATGGTAGTTATTGGGGAATTGGGGGTTGGGGAGTGGGGGGGGGGGGGGGGGTGTGGAGTGGACGGATGGAGTTGGAAGAGTAGAGATAGGATTCCTTTTCCTATTTGCCTCTGCTTGGATTTGAGGTTTTGAAGAGTACGTACACGGCATGTACTTTTTTCTTCTGTAAATGTTTCAAGAAAGAGAAAAAGAATTAAAAAAGAAAAAAAGCAGTAGATTTTTCCGTACTTTCAGCGAATTTCATTAGTAACTTTTCTCATTCTTGATGTGGGATAAGAGATGAGAAATTTGCATCTTGAGTTTCCTTTGAAATTCTGTCAAAATAATATGATTATGCAAGTTATTATCCATTACAAAAACTACCAAGAGCTTCATAAAGTCCGGTAAGTGAATCTCAATCACTATGTGGAGATAATCATTGAATAAATTTCATCTCATACAATAGCTCAAACTATAAAAAGGTAAATCTTACTAAACAGTATTGCTTTAAGACCGGACAAGGACACACAACAAAATCTAGAATTGCTCAATCAAAAGTTTCATGAGTTAAGGGAATCACAGTCACTATCCGTAGATGTGAATTGAATAAATCTCATCTTATATAATTCGCAAACCACAAAGAAGGTAAGTCTCACTGGACAGAACTGCTTCAAGACAGACCAGAGAAGAAGAAAACACAACAAAATCTAGAATTTCTCATATCATTTTCAACCATCTCAAACAAATGAATGCTCAATCCCACAGATAAGATGCAATTTGAGAAGGGAAAAGAAAACTATGAAGAAAATCTTAATCAACAAGATGCAGTTTTTAGCAGAATGGAATCTTCCCATAAACGGTTTTTTTCTAAGCCAAGTTCCACAAAATACTGAAGAAGAGTCTTTCTCCATATAATCTAAAAAGGCTTATAGTGAAGGTCTAATCAGTAACTATAACTATCCCCCTGTTCCTATTAAATTCGAAATTTCACGAAAATACTACTTACAGTATTTTCATGGCTTTGTAATCATCATATATGATCCAAGACATAAAGAAACCCACAAAATGGAAAAGAGATCATCAATTGAAAGATAATATACAAGACAGGTGCAGCAGGAGCATTTACCCCGGCAAGCCCTAGCTTGAGCAGCATCCGAATCTCTTCCAAGCAGATCCCTCGTCTTTGATATTGATTGTCTCTCCTTTAGGCGGGACAGATGAAGTAGCGCCTTCATCACCAGCCTCAACTGCTTTTTTACTCACGACACGATAGATCTGCGTGAGGACTTCGGTAAATGCATTTTCGACATTGGTTGCTTCAAGTGCAGAAGTTTCCATGAAGTAGAGATTCTCCCTCTCTGCTAAAGTTTTACCATCCTCAACTGAAACAGCTACAAGATGACGAAGATCAGACTTGTTGCCAATGAGCATTACCACCACATTAGGGTCCGTATGATCTCTCAACTCTCGTAGCCACCTATCAACATTCTCAAAAGTAGGGCGACGGGTTACATCATACACCAGCAAAGCACCAACAGCTCCTCGGTAGTAAGCACTAGTAATGGCTCGGTACCTAGTGCGCAATGGATTCACATAAACAATAGAATTCAAAACTCAAAAATTTAGATATGCATTAAAGAAATTTCATATAGTCACTGGACGAATTGCAACAAGGATACAATTCTTGCTATGGTCCATGTGATATACAATTACAAGTTTTGTCATATTAAATTGGTATGTCACTGAATCAGACTAAATAAAAAAGAATAGAAAATGAAATTATAGTAGACAAAGCTTACAGAAAATTACCAGATAAAGCTTGAAACCACAAGTACAGAAAGACGTATACGAGAACCCCCCTTACCCCCCCCAACCCCCCACCAAAAAAAAAGGATCCTCATAGAGCAAGCTCTTCAGTCTTGGTGGAAGGTATAGAAGTAAACAGACACTCAGCAAACTCCGAGGCTGTTATCCATCACATATGCATTTGAAACGTTTACAGAACAAAATAACTTCTATAGTAGGGTAAGAGCTGCCTGACACAAAACCAAAACCTATATGCAAGCTCAACCTCAACCTCAACCATTTGGATATAGGCAATTCAAAATCATGCACATCCTAGTAAATCACTCCACCGTCCCCCCCTTTTCAGGACGGGAAATGCCAGAAAAGAGCCAAACCATCTTTTCTTTTTCCCTCTCGGATTTCATTTATTCTAAAGCAGCAATTCTAATTTTCTTTTTCTCCAATTGGAGAGTGAAAATACTAGCAAAAAGAAGGGAATGGATATCTATGTTGTCCAAAGATTGAATCCCCCCGCCCCCCCCTCCTCTTTCCTTTCCTTTTCCGGCTGCTGCCAGAAGATCAAGGGAAACAATTATTACTGTTGTCAGCAAATTGTATACCTCAATCTTTAACAGCTTAAAGTGCATAAGGGTAATGTTAAACAGCTAAAGGGAAAAGTACAGCTCAGGCCCTGGGAAAAAGGCTGTTGTCTCTACTTTTTTCTTCCAAGAGAACCAACAAAATTTTTTCAGACAGATATTGAAGATTGTAGCAATGTAAACTGTGGTGCCTCACCTAATAAAGAACTCAGATATGATAGTAAAATGAAACATAAACATAACCCAGAAGCAGATAGTAAGATCATTCATTTGTAGCGTAATCGAGTAATAATCATAACATAACATTGCATCCAATTATTGTGTTTGAAAGGTTGATGAACAACAATATTCTTCCTGCTAGGAGCTGAAATTTGACTGCTCTAGTTGCAGAATCATTATTCATGTACTAGTTTAACTCAGCGAGAAAAATTGGAAATTATGATCTTTTACATCAAGAAACATGGACAGCAAAAGATACATGATCTTTTTCTTTATCAAAGAATATGGACAACAAAAGTTTTCAGAAGATCGCTAAAAGAGAACTTTGATTAGCCACAAGAACAAAGTTGATCTTAGTGCACAAGACACACAAATGTAACACATATAGCATACAGATGCATAAAAATAAGTGTCTATAAAGCACTTCCAGCTTTCATATACTTGCAAGTATATCCAGCACACAAATGCATTGAGCCTTTATAGGTACCAAAACTTTAACTCTAATGCCTCATAACCGTCGAAAGAACTTCAAGTGACTTGCAAAGAATACTACCGCAATCTGCAAGTAAAAGCACCTATACCTAAAAGTAGTCTCTAAAAAAATAAAGTATGGCTTACATGCACCCTTTCACATATCCTCCCTCCTCTTTCTCTCCAACTCTCCATATCCTCAATTCTTAGTCAAAACCATTGAAAGGTAGACTCAGTGTATAGGGAACTAAGGAAAATTAGTTTTTTGTACACAATGATTGCCAATAGTGATGGACTGAATTGCTATGCATATATCAAGATAACACGACAGATGCATATTTCCTGTTCCAGAAACTACACACTCATCCTTTATCCTTCCTTAAGTTAAGTTGAAGAATATTACTAAGAGCATAAACTAGCTATACATAAAGATCTTTTGAAATCAAGGATGATTAGCAACTAACTAAAGAGTCATTTAACTCATTAGTATGAAATGACCTCATATTTCCTGAGGGACAGTTCTTGTCTATATTGTAGCAATCAATATCTATATATTCATATGGCTAAAATCTATACTCAATTATCAAGCACCTGAGAATAATAAAGAGGTAGGCCTTTGCCAAGTCCAAATCACACAGTCTTTTGCAATAGCTACTTCGCCTTTCTTGGCAAAAATAATTGTATAAGTAGCCAGAAAAACCTAAGGATTGAAAAAGATAGCCATTTAAACCCTCCTTCAATTGCATGGAAAGACATATCAAACAAATTTAGACACGTGGATAACGGAACACAGTCAGAGAAAGCATAAGTATGGAACCACATCTAGGTTCACAAGCATTTGAACCTTCATGGAAGCACATCTAGGTTCATGAGCATTTGAACCTTCACCAGAATAGGAGAAGAAAACATTCAAAGTTGAGAAAAACCAGTTGCATGCACCTAATTACTTCGAAAAGTCTTATTATATCAAAAGCACAAAAAAAGATCAAGTGCAGGGCTTAGCTTATGCCCACAAACAATTCATCTGAGTCTCACAAGTTTCTGAATCAAGAGAAATGAAGCGTTATGGGAGACAATCTCAGCCAATTCGGCTATAGCTATAGCTTATAATTAACCATCAGATGAGTTGTCCTTCTCACTTTATCACACGAGATTCCTTTTATCAAATGACTGTTTTGTCATAATAACTAGTTACTTACACAACAAGGATTGCCAAGAATGATGATAGAAACAAACCAAAGATTAAAAAAGGCTTTTGTCCCATGCAAGAACCCAATAACAGAATGATTCTTCTACTAAATTGCATATGAAATCTTCAGATAACTAAATTATATTGGTCTTCCGGCCTATCGGAAGCCTGATCCACGATTACTCTGATTCTCACGATAACTAAGGCCCACTGCCCCAAGACCAACATAACCAAATCAAGCAAGCAACCATCTGCAATTTATCAATCAAGCCCATCTCCTTTTTATTATATTTCTCTAAATTAGACCTGAGCCTAAAACTCCACGGTAAAGGAGAAGAAATAAAAAATAAAAAAAGGGGCAAAAAAGTACAGAACAACAATACAGCATATCTTCACAAATCGTCAAGCTCTATTTAAAAAAAAAAAAAAAATTTGAAAAACCCATCAAATCCCTCAAACAAAATCCGAAAGCTACAGCTACTAATCCTCTCTTCAGTTAACAAGTACCACAAGAAAGCAGAGAACTCAATATAGCTACTGAATATGATTGGGAAATACTAAATTTTTTTAGTTTAACTGATCAAAGAAATAAGTAGAAAGGAAGGGTTGTGAAGTTCTGAACCTCTCTTGACCAGCAGTATCCCAAATCTGAGCTTTGATTACTTTTCCGTCTATGTTGAGACTTCTTGTGGCAAACTCAACCCCAATAGTAGACTTTGATTCAAGATTAAATTCATTCTTTGTGAATCTTGAAAGGAGATTGGATTTGCCAACCCCAGAATCGCCTATTAAAACCAACTTGAACAAGTAATCATATTCATCTTCTGTTCTGTAACCTGCCATATCTCTCTTCGTCTTTTACTGCTGTGATTGCTTTTGCGCTATAATTTTGGTGGGGTTTTTGGGTTTGTTCAAGTAAAATCTAAAATGGGACTTCTTTTCGGAAAAGAAGAGACTTGAGGTGGCAAGGGAAATGGGGGAGACTGTTGTCGGGAAAGGCTTGGCTAGATTCTTGAAAAAATGCTTTAAACTTCAGAGGAACAATTGAATTGACTTCAGCAAATTATGCTATGCACTAAGCCTAACTACTTGTGCTATGCACTCAGCCTAACTACTTAGTATAAAGTTACATACTTTTGATTAAATTTTATAATTTAATTCTAATTAAAAGTACTCATTTATAGGCACAAACTAGTTATAATTAGGTGTGCGTAGTTTATAACTAAGATTGCCTATACTTATAATCAGCGGAAGATTGTCTATATTATCAGTGGAACCTTCAACTTTTCTATTTTGTTGTGTTTTTTGTTGATTTTAATGTAAAGTTTTTGTGTTTTCAATCTTATATTACTATTGATATGGTTGGTGTTTCTTTCATTATACTATATTATGTATTTGAATTTCGGTAGTTAGCTATGCCTGCTTATATAACTAAGAACGCCTACTTTTAAAACTATGTGTGTCTACTTTTATAACTGACAATGTCTATGTTTATAACTAGTAGAACCTTAACTTTTATGTTTTGTTTCTATATTTAGATTTTTTTTTTTTGTTTTAATGTGAAGTTTTGTTTTTTTGGTGTTTTCAACCTTATATTACTTTTAATATAGTTGGTTTTTTTATATCTAAATATAGTTGGAGGTTGTTTCATTATAGTATATTGTCTATTTGAACTTTAATAGTCAGTTGTGCTTACTATTATAAGTGAAATTGCCTACTTTCAAAATTATGTGTATCTACTTTTATAATTGGCGATGCCTATGTTTATAACTAGTGGAACATCCAATTTTTCTGTTTTGTTTCTATATATAGATGCTGTTGGTTTTAATGTAAACTTTTTTGTGTTTTCAACCTTATATTACTTTTAATATAGTGGGGGTTGTTTCATTATACTATATTATGTATTTGAATTTTAGTAGTTAATAGTGACTACTTTTATAAGAAAGAGTAGCTACTTTTAAAACTATATGTGCCTACTTTTATAACTAACAATGCCTATGTTTATAAAGAGTAGAACCTTCAACTTTTCTATTTTGTTCTATATTTAGATTTTTTTTGTGGACTTTATTTATATCTTTTATTTGGGTTTATCTCATTTTTCTATTGAATGCAGCTGTTATGGAAATCTCTAATGAAGTTTCGTTGGTTAGAACTGTTGTAGTATCTAAGGAAGATGCATTTAGGTTGTATGATGATTATGCATTTAGATTGCTCTTTAGTATTCGTATGGGCAAACAAAAGGTTTAGAAAGCACTATGAAGTATTTGAAACAGTTTTATTGTTACAAACAAGGGAAGAAGAGAGATAAATGAAAGAAGTGAATGCTCGGGATGTGTAGAATAAGGGTTTAGAGCGATGAAGGATAAGATTATTGCTGAAATGGGATCTTATTATGTTGATAATTTTGAGAATAAAGGTGGATCTTCTAATATTAAAGATCCAGTTGGAAGACAAGCAAAAGGATAATGTAATATAAGGAAGAAGAACATTGTTGAGATAAAGTGCAATCAAACAAAAGGGAAGAAGAACATTGTTGAGATAAAGTGCAATCAAACAAAAGGGAAGAAGAACATAATCAAACAAAAGGGAAGAAGAAGAGTGCTTTAACACATGCTTCAAGAATTAAAACGATTGCCTAATTGTCCATGAACAATGAAGCTTTGGGGAGGTTTGTAAATGCTCCAAGTAGTGAATGTCAACTTAGTTTATGAATTTTTAACTCTAGCGATATGGAACCTTCAAGTACTTTGCAGACATTCATAAATTTTATGTAGATTTTTTATAATTTCATTTACTTAAAAACTTTGTTTGATACAAATTTTATTTGTGGTTTTTGATATTATATGTGCATCAAATATTTTTGGAAAGTGTGGTGCAATTGTTTAAATTATTGCTAATTTCTGTAAACGAGGATGCTTATTTTTATAATTATATATTCATAGTTTTGTAACTAAGTGTGCTTAGTTTGATAATTAAGTATGCCTTTTATCTGTTCTGTGTTATTCAAGTGACATTTTTTGTATATATATATATATATATATATATGATTTTTTTGAGTTGTATGATTGGATTTTATGGTAACCCTTTTGTGTTTTTTATACCTTAAGGGTGTTCCCATACGGTGGGAAGGATTGTCTTGATACTTTAATACGATGTCAAATTTCTGTAAATAGATATGCCTACTTTTATAACTTGAAATTGCCTACTTTTACAACTAAGAGTGCCTACTTTTATAACTATGTGTACCTTCAATATGATGTGGTGTTCAAGTGGCATTTTTGCATTTCTATGTGGTTTTTTATTTGTATTTTTGGATTTTATGGTCATTTTTGTGTGTTTATACGTTAAGGGTGTTCCAACATATGTGAGGAATGTGTTTCGTGATACTTTAACACAATGTCAAACTTCTGTAATTAGGTGTGCCTACTTTTATAAGTAGGAGTGTCTACTTTTAAAATAGAGAGTGCCTAGATTTAATACTAAGTATGCCTTTCACTGTTGTTTGTGTTAGCCTATTAAGGACAAGTATAACATTGTATGAGTATAAAAAACTACAGATATATATTAATAATATATTAATTGTATTTTACATGATCTCACTTAATGTCTCTATTGTAGTACTCAAATGCTGCAAGTTGTACACACTATCTCTCTCTCGCAATGTTGATCGCATACATGATTATAGTGTACATAAATTTGGCTCTTAGTGATTTGATGATTTTTGCGTTTTTCTTTGTCGCTTTCAGCAATACATCCCAGCTGCCTGCTATCTTTTAACCCTTGTATGTCTATATATGCCACTGGTGAATCATGTCGAGGTTTTGTTCGCTTTCTTCCATGTGATTGCTGTTAGGAGATATTCAAATGATTAGTGGGAGTAGGAGTACATATTTTTATAACTGCAAATGCCTACTTTTATACCTATTAGTGCCTATGCTTAAAAACATGCATGATGCATTGGTGTCCAATTTGATAATAATTGATGCTAATTTTTACAAGTAGGGGTACAAAATTTTCATAACCAATAGTGACTATAATGTTAATTAAACATGCAAATAGTTGACTGTAAATAGGTGTGCCTACTTTTGTAACATGATTTGCCTTATTTTATAACTGTGTGTGCCTACTTCTAAAATTATATGTGCCTACAATATATGACATACATAGTTGAGCTACTTTATATATTGGTTGCCTTTTTTATAACAATTGATGGTTATTTTTACAAGTAGGTGTACAAATATTTCATAATCAAGAGTGACTATAATGTTAAACATGCAAAATGGGTTGACTGTAAATAGGTGTACATTATTTTATAACTATGTGTGCCTACTTTTACAACTACGTGTGCCTAAAATATATGCCGTACATAGTTAACCTACTTTATTCATTGGTGGTATTTTTAATAACAATTGGTGCTTATTTTATAAGTAGATGTACAAAAATTTCATAACCAAGAGCGACTATAATGTTAAACATGCAAAATTATTGACTGTAAGTAGGTGTGCCTACTTTTGTAACATGGTGTGCCTTATTTTATAATTGTCTATGGCTTATTTTATAACTATGTGTGCCTAAAATGAATAACATACATAGTTGACCTATTTTATTTATTGGTGGCCTTTTTAATGACAAATTAGTACTCATTTTTACAAGTATGAGTACAAATATTTCATAACAAACAATGACTATTATTTTAAAATATGTAAAATTATTGACTCTAAGTAGGTGCGCCTACTTATATAATATGGTGTGCCTTATTTTATAATTGTGTTGCTTATTTTTATAACTATGTGTACCTACAATGTATGACATACATGTAAAATTCTACACACTTAAATAGACAATAAATCACAAAAAGAACAATTATTATTACGTATAAGAGCAAAAATATAAGCAGAAATGTATGAAAATTTAACAAATGCGAACATGCAACAGGGAATCAATAATTATTTTGTCACTCTACACACTTAATGAACCATAAAATACAAAAAGAACATCTATGTCGAAGTTCATAATACCCAATTCAGGCACAGAAACACAATAATACGATCAAACATAAATATATGAAACATTACATAAACTATGTACTTTGTTGTAGTGCTTTTTTGTTGAAAAGTGTAATTTCCAAGTTAAAATTTACCTATTGTCGCCATTGTTGCTTGAAGATGTTCTTATGTTGCTTGAAGAACTTGCTGTATTGATTGAAGAACTCACTTTTTATGATTTTTGTTCACGAGATGTAGGATTTAGTATAGAATCGAAGCGTGGAACAAAGAAAGCCGAAGACGAAATTGATTGTTGAGACGTAAAATTTGGTGAAAAATCACCTGGAAATCGCCTTGAAAATTGCTTGTGGCTGCATGAGAGTTTTTGGGAGAGAATGAAAAATTTTGTTAAAATAGCGTGTGTAATCTATGCGCAAGTAATGAGAGTGAGTTTAATTTTTTCTCAATTTTTTTGGTTAATTGAGACTACGTTGTTTTTTAACCGGACACACCTGGCTACCCGAGTCCATGAAAATTCTTCTTTATTTGTGGAATATCTAGTAGACAAAAAGAAATCGGAATTCTCGATTCTGCCCTTGGTCTTACCGGATCGGTGTCCTTCGCCCGTATCCTAATGAGTAAAGCATCTCCCCTAGGGAGGTGAAATTCCGTCCAGCAAAACCATTTGCGAGGTTTAATTCTTAAACCAGATGGTATAACAAATGATTGACTTCCCTATTCTTTCTTCTTTTCTTACTTTATTTTTTTAAGTTCTCATTTGCATTTAAATATATTTTAGAATTAAAAAGTCATTTTTTTAACAAATAAAAAAATCGCACTTTTTATATATCACCTTGTTCTTGAATGCAAATTTTTGTAAATTTCTTTTTCATTTCGTTAGTAAAATTAGTACTCGAATAATTTGGAGAAACTAAACAATTCTAATGCTCAAATAACTATAAATACTTGAGATTATTGGTTAAATATCACAAGCATTTAAGCCAAGTTATAACTTCAACTTGACTATTTTAGGAAAATTTAAATCATAAAAAAAAATTAAATAAACTAAAAACCAACCAAATGTTTCATAAGCAATTTTTTCCTTAATGAGGATGGTATATTGATTTATAATACTTACAAGCACCACATTTACAAAGAAAGGTTGCTTGATGGGTACCAAAAAAGACTGTGCGGTAGTGATGGGTAGGATTGTAAATGAGTCCACATAGGTATGATACACTCTGTCTCGGATCTAGACTAGTTTACTAAGATATGTGCCCAGATCCATGTCCAAACTCAGTAGGTATATGATTTACGTACCTAAACCCTACTCTACAAGGTCTTGGGTACCATTTAAAATAACCATTTTCCTTTTTTTTTTTTTTGGTTATTGTTAAATAAAAATAAGAAAATTAAAAAAAAACCATATTCCAGTTGAAATTATTAAAGTTCAAGTACAAATATTCTCCAATACATTAATTTAATAAAAAATAATCCCTTATTCAATATATTAATGGGAGCATATTTTTTAAATGCTTGCTCTTATCTCATACAAAAGGAAAATGATCTTGTTTTTGTAAAAAGGAAAATAATAGTTATAAGTTATAAGTCCATGTGAAGTTTGTAACTTCAGAGAAATATTTAGATAATGATAAAAAAAAACTTCATCAATTTAAATATATGAAATAAATTATGATATTAAAAAATATATTATTTTATTCTAGCGGGTAAATAAGTAAACGGGTATGGGTATTATCATGCCCTACCCAAATCCATTTGATAGAAACTAAATGGGTTAAAGTATCAGTCTAGGTCCACGAGTATAAATTTAAACCTTACCTATTATAAATGAGTAGGGCCTGGATCGGGTCCAAGTAAGACCCGACCCATTTACAAACCTAGTGATATGAATCCACGGAGCCACGCAAGAGAACAAAGTAAGGGTGATTCATCTTCAAGTGGGAATTATGAAGGATATGAAGATTTTGAAGACATGGAGTATGATTCCACTTTAAGGGCAAGAAAGAAGTATGGTCATAGCCGTTAACTCAAGAAGGATTCTACTATATTTTAGAGGTAATATGAAGTTTAAGTTTGATGAAATGCGTGCCCTAAGTTTGGTAGAAGAAAGTTTTGAAAATCAACAACATTCCGGTCCTTGAATGAAAATCGTTAGTTTGAAGATATATTTTGTTCAAATGCATTTTTTGAGGTGCTTCAAGTATTCAAATAAAGAATTTCCTTCATGGAGTTTATAGAGGATTTCATTAGATTTCCAAAGTTATAAAATTCATCCCAAGCTGATTAGTTTTGGTTAGCGAAAGAGTTGTGCAAAATTAGTGTTTCTAACTTACAATCATATCTAGACACTAAATGGTAAAATGGCTGTAACTTGAATTATATATGTCCAATTGATGTGATTAAAGTTTGCACAGAAAGCTAAGAGATAGAGATACAACTTTTATGGGATATCAAGGGCTAAATCTATAGTTAAAAGGCTCAAAATGCATCTGCTCATCTGCAAGTCGGAAAATCTCATGAAGGAAAATTCTAAATTGGAAGAAACCGACGCTAGTTTTGTTAAATTCGGTGCCGAATCCTTACCTGCAACTATCTCTTTGTTTGTTTCGGCTTTTCTTCTGCTTTTTCTTGTTTTAATTGTTATTTTCACTCCTCAAATGATGTAATTAACTGGTTTTCAACCACATTTGACTTGTAATTAGTTTTGTAGGACATAACTTGTATAAATGCCCCATTATGGGGCTGAACTCCTTAGTTTATGTGTGTTGAATAAAAATTGCAGCCAAGAGACTTTTCTTTCTTCTTGAAGAACCCATGGGGTTTTTTCCAAGTTTGATGTAAGAGTGTGATTCTCTCTTAAATATCAACCAATGGAATGATCAACCTTGAGTTTGAGTTTCATTTCTTGGGTCTTTGAATTGTTTTCATTCAAGAGTTCTTGAAGATTCCTCAAAATTTCTATTCAAGTAGGTCTTGTGATTCCTTGAAAATCCAAGGTTCTTTGTTTGAATTTACTGTAGAACTTTCTTCTATCTTTGGCAGAGTCCCATTATCTCTTAGTTTTGGTGTTCAATTTGTAGCAAGAAGTTGTAGAGAATTTGGAGTTAAAACTAAGGCTTATTTCAAGAACAAGTGAAAGCTTAAATCTCTCTCAAATTTGAAGACCTCTTGGAGTTTCGATCTTGAAAACGCATCACCTAGTGATGAAGCCCCCTGCAAGATGGTATTTCCTCAACAAGGGACCCAATTTTACACAATTTAGAAGAAGAAACATCTTGTTTCGCCATTACTATGCAAGGTAACAAACTATTTGGAAAACCTGACACCACCTAAACCTCTCAAGAGTATATATTCATCGACTAGACAGATTCTAATCTACCCAATACCCAATCCAGTAATTTCACTACTCCATAAAGGGCTTGATGGTGTTGCTTGCACAAGAGATATAACCAGACATGTATAATATGTAACAATCATGCAACACATGCAGAGCAGATTCCACACTTTATCCACATACATCACACCTGGGATCATCTCTCAACCCCTCGAGCATAGAAGGCTGGAAGCTTTTTAAAGCTCTATGTCTTACTCGTCACATGAACACATTGCGGCCCAAGTTGCTTCCAAGTTCCAATCGTTGCTTGTCTCATTGCTAAGAAGAGGTTGAAGAAGCTGGTGCACCGATTGGGATGAAAAAGCCCTCGAAGCAGCCATTCCCCATCAAACCTCATTTGAACTAGAGGAAAGATGCACTAGCCGATGAGAAGTACATTAGACGTAGTTATGACAATATTGCTCTCTTTCTTTTTTATTATAGTCTCTTCAACAAAAGAATCCAGTCTCTTAATTCAGATTGAGTTGTTAATTAAAAAGATCATTTTGTAAATTCTATGTTATGCATTAAAAAGACTAAACGAAAAAGATATTAAAGTACATATAAGAAACAAAAAGAAATTAAGGGACACAACCTATATTGTATTTCACTACGAAGAAATATATCAGAAAGTCATAATCAAATCCTTGAATATTAAGTTAATATTTTAAAAAGCCTATGTATAATAACACCTTACATTAGTAAAAAGAATAAAGAAAAAATAAATTAAGTTCATTAAAAGCAGATATTTAGGTAATAATTTAGTAATTAAGAGTTAGATTTATAGTTTAAATGATCATAAATTGCTTGGAAACTTGTTTTTCTAAAAGAAATATCAACTATCACCTATTAAAATAATTGTTCATTAAATGATGGAAAAATAAGTGAAATACTCTTGTAAGGAGTTTTTCATTAGTAGAATGAACCAAAAAAACTACCCCAAGTGTGTTAGATTTGATATGCAGTAGCAACCACAAAAGAAAAAAGCAAGACTTTCTACAACTCTTTTCCATTAAAATTTCTTTATGTGTAAATGAAAGGGTGATTCTGTCCTTCTATTCAACCTAACAACACATAATCAAATTAACAACCTAATTATTGGAAAAGCTAATTCAAGAAACAACACATGAGCTGATGAAATCTTTCTACGCTTTACAGAATATTTTGAATTAGAAAATGCTTGCAAATAATCGTCTGTGCATATTATGTAGGATTAATTGATAATCACGCTAAAACTTTTTAACTACAAATAACATTTAAATGTTGAAGTTAATGTCTAATTAGTTTTAGATTCTACATGTTTAGATCGAATAAAAACTTGAAACGAACAAAAATAATTGAGCTTTAGGTGGTTGGAGGTGGATATTTATGAAAAGAAAGGAGGAAAAATATAAGAATTAAATACTACAATAGATTATATTAATAAGAAGCTCAATTATTGGATCAACCTTTATCCACCCTAACTATCAATACTATTTGACTTGCAATTCAATGGGAGATTGGCTTCAAGCCTTCCTTCAATTTCTCGATTAAGATTTTCTCATATTAAATATTTGTTCTCGATCGTTACAGTTTTTTTAAGCGTTCCAAAAATTGATTAAAAAATTAATTTTAAAATTTTGATATAACATTTTTATTTTCACTAATATCAATAAACAAAAGAGATTTAGAAAAGCACTTCTAAAATATTTTTCAAAAACAATTTTGTTTATATGTTTTAAGCCATAAGCAAATGATAAACGGTTGAGAACAAGAAGTTCTTATATCTACATCTAAATGTACTATAGAAGGTGTACTCTTATATTAAAATTACATAATTTTAATAATGAGGAATGTACTATGCAAAGTACATTGGGTGCATGATGTAAATTGTCGAGTACAACGTATATGGTTTAAAATAAATTAAAAATTTTTATTAAAAAATTAAAAGTGTTATAAATTAAATATTATTTGTGTATATCATAAGAGATAATAATATCTTATATAAAGTCTATCTCCTAAAGAGATGGATATTCTCAAGATATAGAAACCTAAAGAGATAAATATTGTGGAGATCGATATTGTGAAGAGATAGGTAATAGAATTTTGATTATATCTTAGTTATGATAGCACTACAAAAAAGAGATCATTTACTGACAGCCATTACCGATAGATTTCATGACCGTCGGTAAAGACTAACGGGACACTGACAGTACAGAAGTACGTCATCGAAATGTAACAATTCCAGCCAAAAAATGGAGGGAATTTGTGCGCTAAAAAATGACAGCTCGGTACCGACGGAAAAGACCGTTGGCGGAGCGTGTTACCAACGACCTTTGGTACAGGTCCTTTTCCGCGGGTAAGTATTTTGGATAGACGACTTTACCGGAGCTTTTACGTCGGTTATTTTTCATATTAAAAAATACCAAAGGCCTGTTCGTCGGTGCCTCGTCGATAACAAAGGAGCATTTTACCTAAACATCGTATTTCAGTCATTCTCCTCAAAAAATTGTAGTCAGAATACCCTCCCTCCAATTTTCCCTCCCTCCACCCCACCACTCACCGATGCTCCGGTGATGCTGACACCGACGTTGACAACAATACCTGTCACTTTCCCCCGCCCCACCGACATCGGCATCCTCTTCTTCAAGTCGGTACATTCTCTCTTTCTCTTTCTCTTCTCTTTTTATTTCTCTTCTCTTTTCTTTCTAAGTTTCAAATCATCTTCTTCTATTTATTCTCCTTCTTCTACCGTGAGTGAAGCTTTGGAGCTCCATTTGTGTCCCTCCCGCCTATTGTGGTCGACGCCACCAGAATTGCACGTGAGTCTGTGAATTTTTTTCATTTTTCTTTTTTTCCTACTTATTGGGTATCTTATGACAATATTTTTTCTTTTGGAAAGATTTTCCTATTTATAGTCATTTGTGAGGATTTTCTTGCTGCTTCTATGAGTTTTTATTTGCACCATTACTAGCCTAATATTGTGTTAAGTTGGGGTTGTGCTCCTCATTTCTGTCAGATTATTTTGTGGTTATTTGGCTTGTGAGGGCTTTGATCTTTACTCCTAGCAGTATTTGTGTTGCTGCTGTGCATATTAGGAGTGTCCTTTGTTATTACTGAATCAGGGTTGAATTCCTCAATTTTTCTAATTGTTTTTGGCTCCATTTGTTTTTACCTTGTGATACTTGTTGTCTCCTTGCTGGTTTGAGAACTGTTGTGTTGGTGGTTCCAATAGAAATTCGTATATTGGAAGTTTAATTTGAAGAAGTTTGACTTCATCTTTCTGCTGCTTTTGCAAAATGCTTTAGAGAAGAAGGAACTAATCTTTCTCCTTGCTGGTCAATTCTATGTTGCATGCTTTAGAGAGGAAGGAACCTTGTTTATAAAGGCCTTTACTACTTTAATCAATATTTATACGTCTAAAATATTTTATAAATTTATTTTTAATTTTTATTATATGCATAATCTATTTTGTTTATGTACATAAACTATAGGATTTGAGTTTGTGAACGGGGTTATTCTTTTGTGTTTATACTTGTGTATGTGAAAGGGTTATAGTTTAGGGGTGTACTTGAGATTATTGTTTTTTTAGTTTTACTTAAATCTAAATTAATTTGTATGGAGTCAAAATATGAGTTTGTTGCTTGTTTGTGTGGCTTGTTGCCTGGAAAATGTCCGTAATACAGAGGAAACTCTGCCAAAATTTTTTCAATCTTATAAAAACTTAGAATTTTTAGTAATAACTTAACGTAAAATTTTAAATGAAACGAGAAGTTGAAAATTTTTAAATTTTTTAAGAGAAATTTTGTTAATATTATAAATCCTAAAACCCTTGCTTATAAATATTATAAATGATTATAAGTTATATTACCTTGTTAAGACTATAAGATTATATAAGACTTTTAAGTACGTCTAAAATTTAAACTTTATAATCGTAACTTAGAAGTTATGGAACTAACAATTCTTTTTCTAATCATTCTTAGAATTTATAAAAAAAATATATCAGATCATAATTGGATGTATAGAGAATGACTCTTGCCTGGGATTAAGGGTCTTACAAGTGAATTCATTAATTAGGTTGGTAGTTCCCATTATCTTGAAATAAATAATGGAAGTAAAAAAGAGATGAGATGTCTGTATGCAAAGTGTAAAAATAAGAAATTTGTAGAAGTGAATGGTGTGAAGGATCACCTTTTGCGGTGGGGGTTTTGTGCTTTTTTATCATAATTGGACAAGTCATGATGAAAAAATTTCCCACATGATGAGGGACGTGTTCTCGTGAAAGTTTTGGTACAATCTGGTCAAATGTTGGGTTAGAAAGTATACGAACAATACTGGAGGAAATGAACTCATATCGTGAGATGATAATTGATGCAGTCGGTTCGAACTTTGTCCCTCGTGAAGAACCACCTAATCCTGTGGCAAAAAAGTATTTTGACATATTAAAAGCTATAAAGACACCATTGGTTGAAGGTAATGACTGATATTCAGTGTTATCTGCTTGTGCAGAGTTGTTGTACATTAAGTCTAAGAATCAATGGACTCAAAAGTCATACGATGATGTTTGTGCATTTATAAAGAAGCATTTTCCGCCGGGAAATAATATGGTCAAAGATTTGTACGCGATACAGAAATTGATATCTGGGTTAGGATTACCCGTGCAAAGTATTGATATGTGTCCTAACAGTTGTATGTTTTATTGGAAGGAGGACTCCAAAAGAACGGAATGTAAGGTCCGTGGCAGTCATCGGTACAAGGTAAGTAGGAAGAAGAGAGGGAAGAAAAGGAAACTTGTATCAAAGAGATCAATAAAGGCAATGTTTTATTTTTCGTTAACTCCTATATTGCAAAGATTGTATGCCTCGAAAAGAACTACCAAACATATTAGATGGCGTTCTAAAAGCTCATAGGAGCCGGATATGATGAGTCATCCTAGGAATGGAGAAGTTTGAAAGCATTTTTATACGACTTACTCAGATTTTTTGACAGAAACAAAGAACGTGACACTTGGCTTATGTACGGATAGTTTTCCACCTTTTGGAATGGTGGAAAAGACATACTCTTCGTGACCAGTAATGATAACTCCATATAACTTGCCGTCTTGGATGTGTATGAAAAAGGAGGTAACGTTCTTGACTGTTCTCATCCTCGGTTCGAAGAATCTGAAAAATAACTTAGATGTTTATTTGCAACCATTGATAGATGAATTAAATTAGTTATGGGATGTCGGGACCCTTACTTATGACATATCAAGGAAACATAATTTCCAAATGCGGGCCTTACTTCTTTGGACCATTAGTGAGTTCTCGACGTATGGTATGTTAAACAGTTGGAGTACAGCAGGGGCATTGGCTTGTCCATATTGCATGGAATAGACATAGTCATTTCGATTGCACAATAGGGATAAACAATCTTGGTTCGATTTCCATCGATATTTCTTGCCACTGGGACATGAATTTGTACGAGATTCCCAATCTTTCAATAAGGGTAGAGGCGAAGACCGTTCGTCGCCGCCACCGGGACTTTTAGGAGACCGGCAAGTATCCCGACGCTGCATCTTCTAATGATTCTAATGAGGATTCCGGTAGATAGAACATTGTATGATTAACTTTTATTGTACTTGTGTTATCATTATAATTATGTTTATTAACTTCTTGTCATCATACTGATGATATTTAGAATATTCATAATTATACTTATGTTTATTATCTATAACTAATTCCATCCTTATTTATATTATAGGTTCGATGGCCAGGGGATGTAAGAGAAAGGATCCACCGCCTCCTACATAGTAGGCGACACTGCCTACGACACAGACGAATCCACAGATTCCCACATAGCAAGATCCATTAACTCCAGCACAGCAGGATCCACAGACAAGTTCGGGTCAGGATCTACCGATACAGATACAAATTCTGGCACGAGACAACACTCCCGGCTCATCCTTCGCACCGACCACACAACCGTCATCCTTTACGGCTCCTACAGATCCTGCAGCTTGGAAGCTGCCTCCCAGTGATACTCGACAGTTATTGACCCTGAATGCAGATCAGTAAGTTCAATAAATACAAAAAAAAAACATATTTTTATAATTATATAAACTATATTTTCCAAATGTATATACTAATATTAATATTTACAACTATATCCATCTTCGAGAGCTGCCGCCTATATCTCAGCTATCATGCAGGAACGGTTCACATGTTTGGATTCTTGAGATCTTTTAGGAGCAGATGATGAAGTATTGGGAGAGTCTCGAGTACAAAGCATTTTGTGAATGGAATAAAAGGAACGAGAATGAGGGACGGGTAGGTCGGGGAGTGGGGAAGCACAAAGGTGGTTCTAGATCCTTCACAGAGCATCAGTTGAAAAGGGTAAGAACTGATGTTTGATTTTATTATTTCATTTTGTAACTTCATTATAATGTAATTAATAGCTGCATTGTTTTTTTGCAGCAAGCAGATTTAACGTAGAGGTTCTCCAAGAGCAGACACTTGGAGGAGCTCCATAAGCATCAGATCGAGGATAAGAAGGTGCATGTAGATTTTGATTCATATGAGTTTTGGGTAAGTTTAGTGAAATTTATAACTTAAGTTTATTTAGTATTCTATAACTTATAACTTTAAATTTTATATAATATTTATAACTTATTATCCAACTAACATTTTATATTGTAGACGAAATTTCACGAAACCCCACAGAAGGCCGAGGATGAAGCTACAGCCACGAGCGCTCCCATGCCCGATGATCTCCAGTTGATATCCACTATATCTGGTGGATTGAGCTACGACCGGTTATATGGAGCTGGTTTAGAGGCAGCTCATCTCAGAGCCTAGAGCAATTGAGTCGGAGCTGGATTGCCACCTTGCTGTTTGGAAGCGGAGTAGAGGATCATGAGATAGGTTGAAGATGTTATTTCCAGTGTCTACGCTGCCTCAATGAGTACATGAGGCGATTTGCCGAGTAGAGCCACTTGTCGTACACCCATATGCCACCGACGATAGACATCGTCCGAACTGCTATGGATGCCGCTCCATCGATATCTTTATCCACAGGAGCAACTGTGAGACCTCAGATGCGAGGGTATCTTCTTCTACTCCTCTCCCCCTTCTATTGATGCCCCGTGCGCCAGCACTATCAATCTTCCAACCTTCTCCCTCACCTCCCCCCAGCCTCTATTGATGTTAGGGATCCCGAGGATGTTGATACTTGTACCTTTTTTTACGCTTTATGGATGTTCTAGTTTATAGATATTTTATGGGTTTGATGTTTTAGTTTATGGATATTTTATAGATTTGATTTTTTATGTATATTTCCTTGTTTATGAATATATATTGTTGCTGTTGAATTTTTTTGCATTTTAGGGAGCTTTGGGTCTATTTTACAAATTATATACATATATAAAAATCCTTACCGACGGTACAATCATATCAAACAAAGTTTTAAAAAATAAATACCGACAGCACACTCCATCGGTATAAGTCGGCCTTACTGACTAAAAGAATAGCGTCAGCCACGTCGTCGGTAAAGTTAGCAACGGCATGTCAGAAACGCCATCGGTAATTCGTTCCAATAAAAGTGTGCTGTCGGCTACTGATAAACCACGGGAAAAAAATTTCCGTAGGTAACATCATCAGGAGTAGTAGGTAACGACGACAAACTGTCGGTAATAATTATTATCGACGTGAAGGGTACAAGTAAGTCAACCGCCAGTATTCCATCGGTAATATAGTTTTACCGATGGGATGCCGATGGTATTGACCGTTTATATTTCCTTGTATTTTTGTAGCGTAGAATATATCCTCCTATTCCATCTCTACCTCTTGTATCCTCTAAGCACTATAAATAGGGCCTTTGGCCTTCAGTTTTAAACACACCTCACAGAGAAATCAATGAAAGTTCTCTACTTTTTCTCTACTTTCTCTCTACTCTTCTCTTCTTTCTTCTCTATATATTCTTCTAGTTATTCTTTCTCTTTATATTCTCTCTTTCTTTATACTTTATTTTTATATAGATTATTCTATTATGCCGACAATGCTGCAACAACAAATTTCATAATACGTTGTCAGCATGAGACTCTACCATTAGTTGTTGCCTTCTCCGAGACCAAGGAATTTTTTAGTAGTGATGTCGTACTAGTGAAAGGCAGAGAGAGGTATTTTTTTTTACTAATATCTCGATTATAAAACTTGAGCTTTTAGCTCATGATACGTTTAGAAAAATAATATTTGTACATTTGTTTTATAATTATTTATGAAAATCCATCTGGATATATATAGTGGATCTGGAAGACACAGCTTGTAGCATTAAAGCCACCACCATTATGAACCACCAGAAGTTTGATGCATTAAAAATTTGTACTTCTGTTTTTTAATTAAATAAATATATTTGAATGCAAGTGTCATGGAGACAGAACCAATAGCATTAAAATTTGAACTTTTGTTTTGTAATTAAATAAATATATTTGGATGCAAGTGTCTTGAAGACGCAAATCGTAGCGTTAAAACCACCTCCATTATGAACCATCAGAAGTTGGTTATTATACAATTTTAGATCAAGTATGCAACCAACATAAGTTGGTTATTATACAAACACCGGTTGTGTTTTATTATACTTGCTAAAATATTTTTCAATAGCATACTTCTATCACATTTAGAATTTCTCCTCAATCAAAATCTATAGAGAAAATATTATTGGTAGTGTGATAGAGAAAATATTCTACCCTTATCATATCTCAAATATGCTCCTGCAGTAGCAATATAGAGAAAGTTGTTTTTGAACGTTTTATTAAATTAGTCTCATATCTTCTTGAGACAAAACGGAAATCGAGTTATTGATGAAAGTGATACAAGCTGACCAATTGATTTTATGTCATTCACTGAAGTGATGCATTAAACTTACAATTTATTTAAAAAATAGAACTTGGTCGTAGCCACAACTATGATATAAATCTTGTTTTAGTATATCACAATGACTCAATAAAATCTCAATATATGGATTTTTACCAGAAGTGGAAATAGTAAGAAAGATAAGGAGGATATATTACAACACTTTATTAAATATTTATCGATGAGAATACTTTCATACCTGAAGTATGCCTTTTAAATTATTGTTAAGTATCATCTAAGAAGGGATATAAAAGTATTGTTTATTTTTCGAAATTATGTTACTGTCATTAGTAATGCTACTAATAATGACATTAAGATGGTACATCAAAATGATGTCAAATTATTAAAAAAAATATCCAGATGATTTTTCCTTGACATATATTATGGTTGTTAGATTTTTTTCCAAATTAATAGATTAGTTTATTTGTTCTTCCTTATATTTAAAGTTTATTATTATTTTATAACGTATAATGATGAGATGAAATATCTCTAATTAAGAATAGTGCATGAGAATATGCATTGAATAAATGTCCAAAGGTATACATGATAGTATAAAGTTCTAGAAGAATTGATTGTTTAAAACTCCAGAATAGTTAGCTAATTAAAAAGCTCAAAAATAGCTAATAAAAAGGCTCTAGAAGAGCTAATGTATCTTTACACAAAACATTAAATTTGTAATACATTCTTCTCAACAATGTGTCGTAGAATATTACTTTTAGTCTCGATGATATTTTCCATCATATTGAGACAATTGATAAGAAATATGCATTACTATTAATGTTCTATAAAATAAATACGACCATTTATTTGTATTGCACCGAGTAAATAAATTTGAGTACAATTATTCAATAAACCAGAAGTGTATTAATTAAACAATTTATTATCGACATGACTGGTTTGACCATCCCGAATCATTAAAAATGCGAATAATATATATGAATTCTTATGGAACCAAAAGTTTTATGAATTCCACGTTCTACTTATTTTAAATACAAATTATGTATAAATATTACCAGTACTGTTTTAGGGTTGAATTTGTTACTTTGGGATGAATGTAAAATTATTAATATATGCATCAATAAGATAATATTGTGAATATTATTTACTCGTAACCTACAATTTACGAATCTTAATGATCTCATACTTTAAATTTTTCAAAAGGAAAAATTTGTCTTAATTTTACTGGTTGTCATATGTATCTATTGATATTAGTGTTGAATATCCTGCAGAATATGTTCGTACACTAAATGGTCCTGTAGACCAAATGTTGCACTTGCTTCGTATAGTTGCCAATAAATTAGACATATACTCCTCTTTGTTATTGGTTTATGGTCATAAACTCTACAAATTAAATGTGCACTATTCACTGCTCCACCAAGGTAGTTGGACTTAAATATATTGGGTAAAGAATATCAAAAGAGAGACTCATAATTTATTAATTTTGAATATCTCAACATTAAAAGAAGAAAATATGTAATTGGATGAAAATATTAATTACTTTATGTCTCTAATAAGTTTTGAACTAGAAGTTCAAACGCATTAGCCAGACATGTTTCTAACCAACATCTGACTGATAATACTCCTAATATATTGTATATCCCTGAATGACAACCTATCAACATGAAAGTATTTGAGACACAATCTAAAGTTGGTAAATAAGTCGATTCCATGAATATGAACTCCTCGCATATGAAAGGAGCAAATGTTTAGATGGTCATACTATAAAGTCGAGGAAATAAAATTACAGAAGAATTTTCCAAACATGACCAATGTATTACTTTAGAAGAAATTCAGGTACCTGAAAATGGTGATATTATGAGATCTCATCATAATAGGTCATGATATAGAATGAATGGAATTGCAAAAGTACAAGAATATTTATGCTCATAGTGGTATTGAATTAGAATAATTCAAAGTCCTTAGACTGTATAATAATATATAGTTCGCATGAGAATTATCAAAGTTAGTCCGGACAATTAATAAACACACATAAAGTGTACATAATTCTCTGAAGGAATTATACATCCGAAGTACAATCCTAGAAGGATAATTTTGAATATATATATTTATGATATGCAAATTATGAATATTGATTATGACTCTTCGTAAAAGCCTGGTATTACTTATGGTTTATGGTGAAGAAAATGCTTACCTTTCATATATATAGAGCACGAGATAATTGATACACGTTTATCTTTGTTATTATTTGATAAAATATTCATAGAAATCCCTTATGGTAAATTGTTATAGAAGATCAAAATGTAACTAAGTTTTAGTGTATATCATTGAAAATTGTGATGAGAAGATCAAGTATGTCCATATATAAGGACACATTTACTCGTGTTGGTTAATTATACTTGTCATATATATTATTTTGTAAGAAGATATTTTTTATTGTACAATTTGCTGATTAACACTTTGATGAACTAGTTGCCCTACATCAGGAGGAGAAAACCAGCAATAGAAGAATGATATCTTATGAGAATATCATCTACCCAAATGAACTAGAAGTTCACAAGATTTGGCCATTTACAAATAATTGCGAATCAAATACTTTATATAATTTTGCCAAATTTATGAAAGTTTCTAATATATACTCTTAGTTATGTAGATGTCCTAAAAGGACCATAAATCTCATAAGTTTGAATAATGCTCGAAGCGTGATATAACTCTTGACTACAAAGATATATATCCCAAAAAAGATGAGGATTATATGAGCAAATGTTATTCTTGAAAAATAAACAAAGGCAAGTGTGATAATCAAGGGTTTTAAGCCAAGCTTTTGTCTTGATTCATAAATTGAATATTCTGAAAATGTTCTACATGGACATGGCACATCATTTTTTACTCAAAGTAATTGAGTCATTAGATATTGATGAAGATCTTTAATAAAAGATGAAAACAATTTGGTCTTGAAGCACCATAATTTTTCACATCTATAGTTGATGAATATACTTATTCTATCCAAGTTGATGGTTATTATAGTTCTTCTCTAAACAATGACTTTGGAATATATATATTGAACTTATCATTTGATATCTCCTTCTAATGGTTATCTAGAAATTTGAAAAGATCCAACTCCTATAGAGATGAATATATATGATATTAATTATTTACATGATCCACACAAATCAAGTCATGCATTGGCATGCACTCTGTTAGGATATATATATATATATAGATATAGATATCAACCACTTCTTTAACTTGTTTTTATGAAATAATTAATTCTGATGGCTGGCTACAATGTGTGTGATTAAAATGAATACATTATGATATTTGAGATAGTTATATATCCTCATAGATGAAATTCTAATTATATTGTTGGAGATAATTATAAAGTTTGAGGATATACAAAGGGAGATAAGACAAATATATCTATTCATGAGCTTTAGAAGAGATATGTCAATGATATGCAAACAAGTTCGATCACCGAAATCTAGAAGATTTATCCATTAAAACATTACTGATAACACTTGAGATCATCCCTCAATACATATATTTTAGAAATCTCAAGCAATTATCTCATTAGGGGGGTAGTGTTTAAGATAGAGAATAGTGTACTCTTCTTCCTTCACTAGAGTTTTTTTTCTCACTGGATTTTTATCTAGTAAGGTTTTAACGAGGCATGTTCTCTATGTAATGGACATCCAAGAGGGAGTGTTGTGAATCAAATAATGTTTGTGGATAACCATAAGAAATAACAATATCTAATATAAAGTCTATCTCATAAAGAGATAGATATTTTGAAGATATAGAAATCTTGAAGAGATAAATATTCTGCAGAGATAGATATTGTGAAGAGATAAGTGATAAATTTTAATTATATCTTAGTTATGGTAGAATCTATCCTCCTATTCTATCTCTATCTCTATCTCTTGTACCCCCTCCCCCCCAGCATTATAAATCGGGTCCTTGGTCTTCAGTTGTAAACACACCTCAGAGAGAAATCAATAAAAGTTCTCTACTTTCTCTCTACTCTTCTCTCTTCTTTTCTTCTCTATATATTCTTCTAGTTATTCTTTCTCTTTATATTCTCTCTTTCTCCATACTTTACATTTTATATCGATTATTCTATTGTATCGACAATGCGCTCTAACAAATTTCGTAACAAAAAGTATGTTATTTTAAATGATTGAGAATTAGGGAAAAAACATAATAGTTTGATCGATTATGGTTTTAGCCCACAAGAAGCAGCAATTAAGACATTGAGATTGGAGTCTTGAACATGCCCAAGAAAGTTGAGCCCATTAAAATTTCATCTGGGCATGCATAAAGGATAGCATCACAACTCCAACTTCTACCAAAGGTGATATGATTTAGGATCTTCAATGAATCCTAATCTTCATATCCATCTCTCAAGAATCTAGCCTTCAATAGGACTTGATCTTCTTCAACAATACCCAACCCTAACTCAAGCTGAACTAAGAGTAAAATGAATATGAAGAGGATCTTTCCCTGAATTTCTAATCAAACAAAGGGACTTGATAATCCCTACCCAATTAGATCAATTGAAGAAGACCTAAACTCTAGACAAATCACAAGTGTGTGATTATCATAGAATTAGGAATTGTGATCAAATTAAGAATCCTTTGATCAATCCAATCCAGGTATTCAAATAAAATCCATCTAAGGAATGATCAAATCCTAGATGAAGTTCAAAGAAAAAGCCTTAAAACTTAAGAACCCTAAGAGAAAACTCTCAAATTTCATATATCATTCATCTTCAACTTAATTACAAAAGGTGGCATAATAAGATATTTGCAGAGAAATCCTACTACTCTTCCTAAAACGAAATTGTCATATTAAATACCTTATTACCCCTGAATAAATTTCAATACAACTTTGAAAATAAAGAAACTAAGAATTAATCCAAAACTAACTAGAATTGACCAAAAATAAGTTTAGTCTTGACTCGGCGGGGTCCGGCAGAGAAGATGGCTAGGTCCTACCACTTAACCTTCAAAACTAGTCATTCTAACCCAAGGCCTACCTAGGACGGTAAGGTGGGAGCCTACTGATGCAGGTAGGCTCTGTTTTAGCCTTTCTGTTGTGATTTTGCATCTCCTCAGTTACTTTTTTGTGTGACCTTCAAAACGTTCAAACTGGTTCTTGGTGTCTTCAGTAAACTAGTAGAGAATTCTCTTAGCTTTCCATTGAATCTTGAATCTTCTCAATTGGAATCCTATAGTGCAAGTTACAACCATTTTACGAGAATATATCATCTTTGCAATCGAAGGTAGAATGTCCAGTTTAAGACTGGTCAAAGGATATCCAAATGAACTCATCTAGGAATGACCTATACCATTCTGGAAACCTCAAGAAGTCTTCTTAATTTTTATGAAGATTACTTGTTCATTTGAATTCTTTAAAAGCTCCTAAGCGGAGTTCTTCCAAAACTGGTCCATAAATTCTAAAAATTCCAATCTATCTCTATTTTGACCATTCTTCTAACTTTAACTCTTGGACTTAAATCTTCCAAGAATTCATGGATATAAGTGGTCATATCATTACTCCCTCTCTTAAAAAGAATTTATCTTAGAATTCACACATTTATTAAAGCACAAAAAGGCGAGTAACATTAGAAATGAAATGTTTCAAATGAACAATGCTATGAACATTATTACTAAGTCACTCAAGAACTATCCAAGCAAGTGCAATGGTCATGTAAACAACAAGGAGATCAAGATGTCTATAACTTCTTTAAATAGTCTATGATATGCAAAAGAAACATATACAAAGAAGTTCAAGGCAATGCAACTCCAAAAATAACTATTCAAAAACCACTCAAGATTTACAAGAATTCTCCAAATAGTATAGCCATTGAAAATAGGGAAGTTTTCTAAATCAATCATATGAATAACATGTTCGAAAGTGTCCCTAAAATTTCTATGATATTTAAAGCTACATGATTATGGAATCTCGTAGAATAAAAGTAGAGACTAGAATGCTTAAGATTCCACAAGTAAAAAACATATGAATGGCCTTTAAATATCAAAGCAAAGGTTTGAACATCATAGAAATGAGAGAAGAAATGATCAAAGGGATTTCTCTTTAACAAGCTTAAGAAACCACAAGGAAAGATTGTTTCAAAGAGACATTCTTTAAAAGGAAGATGGTAATGCAAACTTAGATTCTCAACCCTTCTCAAAAATCATTCACGGATTCTTGATAAATATGTTTTCAAAAATCTAAAAACACATTGAAGAATCCAAGAAGTTTTAACCACACGACTTTCAAGCGCATAGACATTTTTAGCTTGAAATTTTATTTTGAAAATCAAAGAATTGGCATATAAAAGTTTAACATCATTTTGTACTTCATTTACAATACCAAATTTCCAAAATAACACATCAAATGACAAATGAAGATACCAAATCCTTTCTCTTTTCCATTTCAAAGAAACTTCAAAACATTTTCTCAATTATTTGACCAAAAGCTTTAGATAATGAAATTCAAGATTAACACTTCCAATCTACCAATAAATCTCATAAAAATCCTTAGAAGTGCTAACCTGTCCTTTTGCTAAATCGTGTTTCCAAAAGATTTCTTCGAAAGGAAGATAGTAAATAAGAAGTTTTGATGCAAAGTTTTCCAAAATAGTTCCAAGAAACCTTTCAACAAAGAACAATTTTGGTTTATCATCAAAACATGAAGAACTTTCAATTCTCTTTTAAAAATCAACTCATCCAAAAGTTCCTTGAAGGAAGAGAATAAAGCAAAGTACCAACAAAAGGTTGATTGAAAAGCTTGACACAAGAATTTGTGTTTTGAACTAGCAAGTCTTTTAAAATGACACCTTTCAAAAGATAATCAATAAATGAAATGGGGTAAACAAGATTTTCTCATCAAGATCTTTCAAAGTTAGTTCAAAAACACCATTCTCAAAGCTAGTTTTCACAAATTCACAAAGATAAATTTTAAGTACTTTAAAACTACCGTTCATTTTCTTTCCACAAAGTAGCAACTACATGAATTCCTTGAAATGAAAATGATAGAATTGAAACCCATGAATTTTTCCAAACAACAAAGCTTTCAAAAATTTATTAACAATTAAAATCTTTTGTTCATCATAAGGATATTCAAATTGATGACTCAAAAAGTGCAGTAGTTGAATGGAAGCAATAAACCCATCAAGAGTTTTCATAGAAGCATAAAGAAAAGTTGATATATAATAATTCTCAACAACTCCTCTTTTAGCTTAGCTTGGAAAGCACCACATAAAGACCAAGAGAATCAACTAATGCTATCAACATAAACACTTTCAAAAAAAGATCTAAGGAAGATATGAATCTTACTCCACATAGATACACAAGAGGATGAGAAATTAGCAACAAGAAGATTAAAGAAAAGATTATCACGTAACAACTCAAGGCCATGGTAAGATGGTTTAATTCTAGCAACACTAACCAAAGGTTGTTTCTCAAGCTAAGCACATGAAGAAGAGCTCTTAAACATATGAGCAACATCAAGAGCTTGTTCACAAGTGAAGGGATTACCCATACAGTTTCCAAACAAAGTCACATAAGAGGCCTTCAATTCTAAGAAAGACTTTAACTCCTTAAAAGATAACTCATGACAAAGAGAAAAGGGTTTAAAGAAAGACTTATCGATGTGTCTTCATAGCCAATGCTAAGCTCCTTTATAATGCCTTCTCATTTAGCTTTCATCCCATGGTTTGACTTTGTTCCACAAGTTGTAGTTACGAAGTTAAAGAATTGAGATTGAATTCTATCATAAAAGATAGAAAAAGAACAGCTATTAGATTCATTGATTTTGAAATCAAAAGACAATAAACATGTGGAAGGAAGGAAGCTTATGATTTTGTAGAGCTTATAGCCAAGACTTCTTTCATCTTTCATTTTTTAGCTTCAAATTTCTGCACACTTGGAGAAAACAAGCAAATTTGGTTAGGGGAATTAGTAAACAAGTTCATCTCCTCACTAAAAAGTGGGTTTAATGGTGAACTAATTTTACAACAACCTCTCTCTCTCTCTCTCTCTCTCTCTCTCTCTCTCTCTCTCTCTCTCTCTCTCTCTCTCTCTCTCTCTCGATTCCTCTCTTTTATCTCCCTCAAAAAGAATTGAGCTCATCTCTTCCTTTGTTTCCTCACTCTTTTCAATTTTATCTTTCTTTTTTTCCACTTGTTCTTCTTTAGACCTCTCATGATTTCAATCAAACATTCACTCTCTTTTGTTTTTCCTCACTTTCTTTTATGCTCACAACACTCTTCTTACATTTACACTATTTCAATGAAGTAGAAATAGGTTCAATAACACTTTGTTCCTCATTGAAACTCTCCTGTTCCCACCCTTATTTTCTCTTCCATAGAACTCTCTTTCTTTTGGTCGCTCATTTTCTTGTCATTCTTCTCTTTTTCCTCTCTTTATTTTCCTTCACTAACATTCTCAACCTTCTTTTTCTCTCATTTCATTTTTCTTTGTTCTTCATGAACTTGTTGAGGAGATAAAGGATTCATGGTATAGGAATTTTCCTCCTTTACTAGAGTACAAGTGTTCTTCTTCTCATGGTGAATGACTTTACTAGCAACTAAATCTTGAGCTTGGGAAAGCTCATCTACTTTTGTAGAATTTTCGCCCATTGAAGATTCCATAAATGTTTCCTTTGCTTGACTTGGTCTTTGTCCTTCGGTTTCCAACTCCAAATCTATTCCTCAATGCTTGCTTCATTGAAAGTCTTAATTGGTTGAGATCCCATTCTCCTTCTATTTTCATATTTACAATCCCACCAAACATCAACCTCATAAGAGAGAGATTTTAGCACCACTTGAAACCTCTCTTCTTCTCTTATACTATAGGAATAGAACAATGATTCCACTTTTTGCTCCCATGCTACATAATCATAAGAACCAAAGTTCCACATAAAATAGGTAATTTCAAATTGTTGTAACTAAGAGGTCTTGATGTAGTTCCAAAAGTTTGAGAACTTCTTCTACAATTATACGCTTCGTAGCATAACTATAATTATGTTATGTGGTGCCTCTTATACAACTTACCAGTGCGATGTATCGGGCAGCTATCTTTCTCAGGCCCTACCTGTCTGCGCAAGTCACCTTCTTCTAGGCTCCGCTGGACGTAGTTGGAGGAGGAGCTACTTCTTATATGGATGCGTTATACATGTTGTTTCTACCATAGCTATGCTCATAATGATCGTAACTATGGCATCTATGAATATCCCCTCTTCTTTTATAGAACCTTTCATCCATTTTCACATAATTTCCTCCATTTCTAACTTCATTCCTTGGAACTCTTTTACAAGATGTATCATTATAACCATTTATACCTCCAAATCTATTTCTCTCATAGCAAACATAAGAATTATGCTCAAAGCTTCTAGCATAAAGCGATAAGTTACCATATTCCCATTGAGTATGAGAAATAACATGCACTCCAATGTTGTTTTGATCTCTCTGTTCTATAGAAAGATTAGTAATGTTCCCTCTCATTTTGTTCACGTCTTTTTTTATTAGTTGAAGCTCTTGCATGATAACCTCCATGGGATCTAAATTGGAATGAGAACTTCCACTTGTTCCTCCATTGTAATGAGTAGGCAATTGAGCTTCCATAGACATGGCGAAACCTACAAATTAACAACAAAATAACAAAAGAAGAACCTCACAGTCGCTCCCTAAGTGTATACACCCTTTTGATGATCACTCGGTTCTCTCATGTTTAACTCTCTTATGGCTTTTATAACATAAGCTCACCCTCTTGCCTTTTCCCAAACTTTCACCTCACAAGAGTTCTTTGAGACTTCAAACTTCCTCCCCCATAATCACTAAAGGCACTCAACCAAAGAGAAATTCTCATTAAACATTTAGTTGATGAATTAAAGAAGTTAAAAGAGGAATTTCATCAGACACTTATAGTGCAAGAGTTCCAAAAACAATCCAAGAGCAATTAGAGCCAATCGAAATCATTTTGATCACACAAAGAAGTATAAACACTAAAAGAAAGAAATTAGAATCCAAAAATAATGAAACAAAATAAAGCTAAGCTAGACAAAGAAGTAAGAGTACTAAAACAAAAATTTCCAGAAAACATAGGTCATTGACACTCTGTTACACAAATCCTGATAAATCATAAAATACAACTCCAAATCAAGTGAAATTGGCTTAGAAAGAAGAAATGCTCGATGAGGATGAATTTAAGCTCAAATTTCATTTGAATTGGGTAAGTATAATACACGATATGAACAAATTAATCCGCACTTCCTAATCAATTTCGATTTTTAGATAGATCGAACATTTTTATCAATTTGATCTATCAAATCAAGTCCAAATCAAATGAAACCAATTGAAATCGATCCGTAACTCATAGAAGTTGAGATCTTTATCAATGTTTTTCAAAAAAAATACAATAAAACTTCAGATCAAGCCAATCTTATGGCATCAAGTTTTTTGTTCGAGATTTGCATGATCTTCATGTATTTTTCTATAGATCATCATATACTTTTTTATCACGAATTTTGCAGTGGTCAAACACAAATTAGATCTTACTTTGAAGGTTTCTCTGATACCAAAATGATATGATTTGGGATCTTCAATGAATCATAATCTTCATATTTATCTCCCAAGGACCTTACCTTTAATAGTACTTGATTTTCTTCAACAACACCCACCCCTAATTCAACCTAAACTAAGAGTAAAATGAATATGAAGAGGATCTTTCCTTTAATTTCTAATCAAATAAAGGGACTTGATAACTCCTACCCAATTAGATCAATTGAAGAAGACATAAGCTCTAAATAAATCATAAGTGTGTGACTATCATAGAATTAGGAATTATGATCAAATTAAGAAGTATCGGATCAACCCCATCTAAGTATTCAAATAAAATAAATTTAAGGCATGATTAAGCCCTAGATGAAGTTCAAGAAGAAAGCCTTAAACCTTAAGAACCCTACAAAAAAACTCTCAAATTTCATATATCATTCATCTTCAACTTAATTATAAGATGAGGCATAATGGGTTATTTATAGAGAAATCCTACTACTTTTCCTAAAACCTAATTAGAATATTAAAGACCTAATTACACTTGAATAAATTTTAATTACAAATTTGGAAATAAAGAAACCAAGAATTAATCCAAAAATAACTAGAATTGACCAAAAATAAGTTGTAGACTTTACCTGGCAGGGTTCGGCTACTCTACCTTCAAAAATTGTAATTCTAACTTGAGGCCTATGGGGGATGGTAGGATGGGAGTCTACTGGCAGCGGTAGGCTCTATTTTAGCCTTTCTACTATGATTTTGCATCTTCTCAGTTATCGACTTTGTTTGACCTTCAAAACATTCAAAAGAGTTCTTAGTGTCTCCAGCAAACTTATAGAGAATTCTCTTAAATTTCCAATGAATCTTGAATCTACTCAATTGGACCTCTATAGCCCAAGTTACGACCATTTTACCAAAATGTGTCTTCTTTGCAATCGAAGTTAGAATGTCTGGTATAAGACTGGTCATAGGCTATCCAAATGAACTCATCTAGAAATGAGCTATAGAATTATGAAAAACTCAAGAAGTTTTCTACAGTCTTCATGAAGATCACTTATTCATTTGAGAGCTTTAAATGCTCCTAAGTGGAGTTCTTCCAAAACTGGTCCAAAATTTTCAAAAATTTCTATTTATCTCAATTTTGACCATTCTTCTAACTCTTGGACTTGAATATTCCAAGAATTCATGGATATCCGTCGTCATATCATATTCGACTAGAGGTGTGTAGTTAGATGGTGGTATATCTCGCTTAGGACTTTCCACTTGATATGTCAAGTGAAAGATTTTAAGTTCAATTCATTTAGGAAGTGGTACAATGTCGCATGTCAACCTAATGCTAATATTTGGGAATATTATGTCCTCCTATCCCTCCGGTTTAATCGAAGACTCTTATATATTAGGTTACCAAAAAAAACATAGCAACTCCAACTTCTTTGAAAAAGGGTTGCGATGGCGCGATCGTACCTCCACCTGGCATGCAGCCTTGTGGTGCTCTTTCATGCTTTGTACTCTCTAATTCCTCTTGGATTAGTTGATGACTCTCGGATGCCTGATTAAAAAAAAAGTTTCTACTTAAAATTTTGAATTGGAAAATAAGAATTTTCTTGTAACTCCAAATCTTTTATAATATCATCTATACCATTCTTTTAAGAAAAATTAGCTCCCCGTAATCAATAACTATTGTTACTTTTCTATACATAGTCAAAAATATTTTTTTTCAAATTTTCATACACAAACTATTTTTGAACATGTGGCTTAACAAATTAAGCCATATGTGGCCGTTTTTGGTCAAATTTTAACACGGCCCATTCACGTAACCATTTAATAGCATTTTTGTCCATCTCTAAATTGTTTGATCGGAATTTTTATTAAGATAATAAAAAAATTGAAAACATATGAGCTAACTTATTTAAAATACCTATTACCTGATTACCTGATTAAAAGACCCATCCATTTTCTTTATTAAATGGTCACGTAAATGGAGCGTACTAAATGTGACCGAAAACGGCTACATACGTATTTATTATGCATGCAAGTTCGAAAATAATTTTTGGATATGAATGTTTGAAATTTTTTTTAACTATACATAAAAAAGTAAAAACAATTATTGAGTATGAAAAACTAATTTCACTTTTTTTTAAACAGTTATTATAATAATTCATCTTTAAAATTTATCAGTTAAAGAAAGTATTATAGCAGGGAATCCATAGGCATTCATTCATCTTCCACAAATTCATATTTAAATTTCAAGTTTATATTCTTATTTCAAGAAAATTTTAAATTCTAACTTCAATTAAATATAAGTTCTAGGATGGAGAATTTTAAGCGAAAAGAATTTTCGGGTCAGTTATTTTTCATTACAATAAAGAATCATCCATTAATTTTGCATGTCTTGTGATAAGGAAATATTCAGTACATTGATACAGTCATTACAAGGCAAAAGGATAAGATATATGATTGTTCTTCATCTTTTATTACATCATCTGTTCTTTTAAAAAAGAAAAAAAAAAAAGTGATTTTGTAATGGTAGCTAACCACATTTGAATATTTAATACAAAATAAAATATAAACGAAAAAAGAGAAATTCCAATTATCAACTTTGCTACATTAAGTTCAATGGAACTTATGAATTTCGGATATAAATCATAAACATGGAAAATGACTCCTAAAACCATATGAACCAAAAATATAATAAAATATTAATCATTCTCTTATGATTGATCTATTGTACTAATCTTGTTTTATGAAGGGAATATATGAAGCTTTTTTTTTTTCTCATTAATTAATGAATTTTAACTTTTTTTATTATTTAAAGTTGATACATTGTTCTCACAAACCACTCCAAATTTTAAGTGTTTGCATTATTTTGTGTATCATCTTTAACCACTTCCTAATTTAGTATATTTTATTAATAAAATTTATTAAAAAAGATAAAATCTAAGGAAAAAAATAATTTTTAAAGATAAAATATATTATAAAAAAATAATACAGAGAATGATGTAGACGGACGTGACTACAAATTTCGCATGTGATTATTTTTTTCCTCCTTTATTGAAAAATGTCTAACTATTACAACAATTTCATATCTTTTTTGCACTTTAAAGTGAAAAATAACTTTGTACTTTTTTTTTTATGCATGGAGAGAAGCGTCAATCAACTTTGCACTTAATATCAGTCGTACTTTTTTTAAAAAACATTTTTCGTCTTTTTAAAAGATGTATAAATTATTATCCTTTCAAATTAAATTTTCTGTATTGATTTATTACCAAAGTAAGGAGAATAGTAGAATATAATTAAGGTTCTAAAGAAAGAGAAAATAATACAATTATATTATCCAATTTTTCTTTATCAATTAAAAAGGTCAGGGATGAAACTTATATGTGATATCAATATACTTATTAATTGAAAAAAGGTCACAAATGTATCTAAAATAGGACGATCTTTCTATATTTTATGATTTTATAATTTTGCATCTATTGCTTATTTAGTGATGATGATGACCTAAAAAAATTATGCGATTTTCAAATTAGAGAATGCTTTCTAAATATGTTAACTCTTTATATGAAAAAGGTACGAGTTTATTAGTAAAAACTATTTTTTAACTTTTTTTTTGGGCAAAGTTTACCCTAAGCTATCCCCCAATGCATAAAAAAAGACCAAACAAAAAAGAAAAATTATGCATAAAAAAAGTGGAAAAAGAGAAAATACTTTCATTCGAAATAAGATCTCCAAAAATTCTATTCAACACGATCAACTGCTTTGCTCATATCCAGCTTTAAGGCCATGTGGGGATCCCGCTTTGGCAAGTGTATGTTGATGCTATGAAAGGCCTCAAATGCTATAATTGCATTATCAGTTATTAGCCTCGCCTCCCCAGGAGAAACGCACTTTGACGCACTTTGGGCTTCATCAGTAACTTAAGTTCATCACTTTCTGTAGCCGATTAGCCGATTAGACTACATTTTTGAAATTATTTTGTAAAAGACATTATAGAGACTAATGGTTCTGTAATGAGACATCAAGGTTGGACTTTTTATCTTCGGGAGGCTGTCATTGAGCACTTTTAATACAAAAAGCACAACATCATCTCCAAGAACTTGCCAATAATTCTGGAAAAACATTCATGCATACCATTTGGCTTAGGCGCGGAAAAGTTGCTAAATAACAAGGATATCATCCATCGAAGCAAGATGTGACTAAGACTAATTAACAGCTACATTTGCTTTTGAAGAATTCCTAGAGCTTTGAGCTTTTCTGGAAGGAGTGCTGAGAATTCCTAGAGCTTTGAGCTTTTCTGGAAGGAGTGCTGAAAGTCTCCTAGGTTAGCTTTTTTTTGTACCGACAGACTTTTTGGGTGCTAAGATCCAAATGTCCCAAAGAAGATTGCCAAAACTGTTTGATAGCATCCATGGATCTGAACACAAACTGGAAAGGTTATTAGACTACCATAAATTGAAAAATGGATATCCAAGATGGGGAGGCCGCAAAGTGGTCTCCCAAGTGCAAGATGGGCATTCTCCTTATTATTACTCCAAGTGAGCAAATTGCCTTCAAACCTAAGAGCTTTTAAACCACAATCTAGGAGATCCATTTTTTCCTCAGTGAATCAAAATTTCATTGAAATCGCCCCCAAAAAGTCAAGGGAGGGGATGTAAAGTGCCAAGGGATGTAAAAGAGTCCAAGAATGGTATCTTGCTTTTGTAGAAGGAATCCCCTAAAACATTACTCTGGCATAAAATCAACTGCTAGTTCAACAAATTTTTTAAGGAATTGAATAGTCCAAGTTCCCAACCCCCCGCCATTCCAACAAAGAATATTCATGGTTCCAGGCGGGGCTGCTATTTGTTACATCAGAAACAGAAACATCACATGCGCTGGAACTATGTCCTGCCTCCTGCTTGTTCCTCTTGCTCATGCCGCCATGCAGCCTGGAAGTGCACGGGTCCCCACTACCCTCGAAGTCTAGCTTCTTCTTGACTCCATGCACGGGCTTCTTCACCCAGTCCGCAATTGCAGTAAAAGACCGGCACAAAGCAGCAGTTGCAGGAACCTTCAGGAGAGGGAGGGAGAGCAGACCGCTGTTGAGCAACTCGCCTCTTACAGTCCACGCAGCTGTGACGCCATGCACTGGACGCACCAGCAGGGGCTTCTTCATGCTGCTGGTACTAATATGGTTGATGTGAGAAATTTGGCCAGAATCATCCGATTTAACAGTAATAGCAATTAGGACTCTTGATGAAACTTTGTATCTATAGAGAGCCACAAGCCATACTCCTGCTCGTTTTTCTCATCCCTTGAAGTGTTTAAAGGTAATGTTGGGCAAGAGAGGAGGGTGTGATCTTAGTTCTCACACCTAAAACACAGCTTCGGAAGATGTTCATACTGCACATGCCTATACACTTCGGTTCTTGATGGAGTTTCCAGCGTAAAGACCCTCCGGATCGGGTGCGTGGTTGAAATCTCAACTCAAAATCGGAAGAATTTGTTGCCTTCTTTGTCTTGCTTGATCTGGAATTAAGTGCAGAGAGAGAGAGAGAGGCAATTTTGAAACCCACTTCAACCGTATGATACCCCCTTGGTAGATGAGAAACATTAAAAGTGAAGGGACGGGCTGTTAGGAAGGGCTCAAAATCAAATCCAAGAGTTTCCATAGCGGAAAGAAAAGCTAAAAAAGCGATCTCAGAATTTGACAATGTTGAGATCTAGATAGCCCCAAACCTGGCACATGACAGCCCGATAATTTTTGGCATTCATTGGTTTTCCGCAAATGAAACATCCCACGCAACAAAGATTATACTCTGCCATCCCAGCCGTGAAATCAGTTTCGACTGTCTTGATTGATAGATTCTCAGAACCACGGAGAGAGAAGGACTGAAATCTTGCCATGAATGAATGGTCCATCCGAGGGCTCTGATGACTGCCCACACGCAGAGAAGTCGCACAAAGGTGAAAGAAATAATCGGGAAGGACGAATAATGTAGCAATCGGAGAAGAGGAAATGGATAATGCAGCCAACTTGCAGAAATGAAAGCAAGGATAAGAAGACCTTCAAGCGGCTGCGTTCATCAACAAAACTTTATAAGCCCTGAAGTAATACGACACTGAGGAATCATCAATGCGACAAACAGCTTATGATCGCTGACTTTTTTATCAGATAGGATTGGAGGAAATCCAAACTAATGATCAGATCTCAATAGCAATTTTGAACAGAGACCCTAATTGCAGTAGGGCTCTGAGATGAAGCCTTTACGTGGAGGAGAGAAATTATAGTTTTTTTTTTTTTACTTTGAATCTATAATTTCTCTTATAAATACACTTTTTACGAAATATAAAAGCAAATCAATTAACTTTATCAAATCACACGCTCTATTTCTTATAAATAATTCAAAATTTTATAATATTTAAGGAAAAAAATTTAAAATTAAACTCTATTCGCCCCATGTGACACAAATATATTTATAGTAGTTTCCGCATTTTGAATATTTAATACTCCATCTCATAGAGATGGTCTCACTTTCCTTTTTTTTTTTTGGCTAAATTATAGTCATATTTCCTTTTATAAATGATACTATCTCTATTAAAAAATATAAGTTTTTTAGAGGGTTGATGGATGATTAAAAAAAAGTCTTTTTACATTTTTAATAAATATTTATTGAACTTTTTTTATATTTACTCATCTTTCTATTAATTAATTTTTCTCCCACTATTTATCTCTTCCTTTATTTATTATAAGTAGAAAGGATATTGTAGTTAAAAAGTTTCTTATTTTCAAGTCTTTTAATCCTTGTGCTCAAATCCAAAAGAATTTATATTTCCAACAGAATGTAGTAATTCATTTGTTAATTTCCTCTTATACCCTTTATTGTTGTAATCTTCCATTTCCAAAATATATTAATACTGCATACCAAAACTTGTACCTCTCAAAAAAAAAAAAAAAAAACTTGAACTTCATATACCAAAATTATACAATTTCAAGAGAAAATCTCTAATTCATTTAGTATTAAAGAAAGATATGAAAAAGAAATCAAAACAAAATTTATTAGTCTAATTAATTTTTTAATTTATGTCAAACTTAAATTAGGATCATATATTTATGGGAGGGAGTGAGTATAAAAGAAAGAGAATAAGAAACCTGCTCACTTTATTTTTTTTCTTCTAATATAGCAACACCAATAATTATTATATTTAGATAAATAAGGTAGTATTTTTTTACAAATGATAAATTCCTACTTTTCAAGACTTTTTTAATGTCATCAAATTTTTTATCAAGTCATTATTATATATACAAATAAGGTATTATTAATTTACGCCTAAAAAAATTATTTCTAATTTACAAATAAATGATAAATTCATACTTTTCCTTTTTGTTTATATATAGATATCAAAACATGTCCAATGTCATCCATTTTTTCTATTAGGTCATTGAGTTTTTTTTTTTTTTTTTGGGGGGAACCATAGGTCATTGAGGTTATGAATAGGATTTTTACCTAAATGTCATTGGTCAAGAGTCTTAGCCAAAAAAAAAGTCAAGAGAATTAATAAAATTCCCAAAAAAGAAGAAATAAAACAAATTTTTTTTTTGGGGACTTTATGTGTCAAGAGTCAAGATATTATTGCCATTGGCCTGTGACGTAAAGGGTGCCTACCTGGGTGACAGTAGAGATCCTTTTATTTGTCTCCACGTTTTGTTCCAATACAGTAAGAGATTATTTCCAAAAAAAAAGAAAAAATTATCTGGAATTTTATTAATTTACATACAGAGAGCAGAGACTTCAGTTCCTTGTAGAAATTGAGAGATCTCTCTATTCTATTTTTCATGTAGATTTTAGTATACAAAGAACAAACCCTAAATTCTTTTTGTTTGTTGTAACAGACACCCAAAATAAACCTTCAATTGAGCTCCAACGATCAAAGCTTTGACGGGAAAGATTATACAATTTCATTTGATTCAATAACTGAGGGGGTAAGCTTCAATTCTCTGTTTCTTGGTGTTTTTAGTTTTATCAGATAATTGATGAAGGGATGCTGCCACTTAGGGTTTTTGGAATTGCTCTTCGATTCTTTACCGCTTTAGGTTTGGTTATTTGTGGGATCATTCATTTCTTTCGTTTAACGGAGATGGGTTTCTATTTGGTTGGTTTGATGTCTTATTTAATCTGTTCTCTGCTTGAACTTGATGTCATTTGCTTCTAATTGGGTGTTCAATCGCATTCTTGCATTTGTCTGTGTATGTTGGATATGTTTCTGGTTTTCACTCTTTTGTCTATTTTATGTGAAAAAGTATTTTCATGGTTTTCTTACAAGCATCTTTTTGAAGAAAAATAGTCTGAATCTTTATTCTTGATTTTTTTTTTCAACAGTGATTAAAGGAAATCTTTGTAAAGATGATGTCAAGATTATATACCAAATGTCTGTCTATGTTGGATATATTTCTGGGTTTCACTCTTTAGGCTATTTTTTTGTGGAAAAGTATGTTAAGGGTTTTCTTACATGTGATTAAAATCATCTTTGTTGAAGAAAAATAGTCTTGAATCTTTATTCTTGATTTTCTTTTAACAGTGATATAAGGCAATCTTTGTAAAGATGATGTCAAGATCATATACCAATCTTTTGGATTTGGCATCCGGGAATTTCCCATCTATGGGTCGAGAGAAGGAGAGAAGGCGGTTTCCTAGGGTAATGACAGTGCCAGGGAGCATTTGTGAGCTTGATGATGACCAAGCTCAAAGTGTTGCCTCTGATAATCCCTCTTCAGTTGCTAGTGATAGGATTATTATAGTGGCAAATCAGCTGCCACTCAAAGCAAAGCGGAGGCCAGATAATAAAGGATGGATTTTTAGCTGGAATGAAGATTCATTACTTTTGCGGCTGAAAGATGGTTTGCCTGAAGATATGGAAGTACAATATGTTGGGTCCTTATGTGTTGATGTAGACCCAATTGAACAAGATGATGTTGCAAATCATCTGTTGGAAAAATTTAGATGTGTGCCTACTTTTCTTCCTCCTAACCTTCAGGAAAAGTATTATGATGGTTTCTGCAAGAAGCAGTTATGGCCTCTTTTTCACTACATGCTGCCATTTTCTGCTGATCATGGAGGCCGGTTTGATCGTTCTTTATGGGAAGCATATGTGGCTGCGAACAAGATATTTTCTCAAAAAGTAGTTGAGGTTCTGAATCCTGAAGATGATTTTGTTTGGATCCATGATTACCATCTAATGGTATTGCCCACTTTCTTGAGAAGGCGCTTCAACAGATTGCGGATGGGATTTTTTCTTCATAGCCCGTTTCCTTCATCTGAGATTTACAGGACACTTCCTGTCAGAGAAGAAATTCTTAAGGCTTTACTGAATTCTGATCTTATTGGTTTTCACACTTTTGATTATGCCCGCCATTTCCTCTCTTGTTGCAGTCGCATGATGGGATTAGAATATCAATCAAAAAGGGGTTATATAGGATTGGAATATTATGGAAGAACGGTTGGTATTAAGATTATGCCAGTTGGGATACACATGGGCCATGTTGAGTCACTGATGAAACTTTCTGATAAGGAAATCAGGTTTGAGGAGCTAAAGAAACAATTTGAAGGGAAGATTGTGCTGCTTGGAGTTGATGATATGGATATTTTTAAAGGAATCAATTTGAAGCTCCTGGCTATGGAGCACATGCTGAAGCAACATCCAAAGTGGCAAGGTAGGGCAGTGTTGGTTCAGATTGCTAATCCAGCCAGAGGCAAAGGAATAGATTTGGAGGAAATACAGGCTGAAATACAGGATAGCTGCAAGAGAATCAATAAAGTTTTTGGAAAACCTGGATATGAGCCTGTAGTTTACATTAATAGGCCTATGTCTAGCTCTGAAAGAATGGCATATTATAGGATTGCTGAATGTGTTGTTGTCACAGCAGTAAGGGATGGCATGAACCTTACGCCTTATGAATACATTGTTTGTAGACAGGGAATATCTAGCACAGAAGCTACTTCATACTTGAGCGGGCCCAAGAAAAGTATGCTGGTTGTATCAGAATTTATTGGCTGCTCTCCTTCATTAAGTGGAGCAATACGCGTCAACCCATGGAATGTCGAAGCAACTGCTGAGGCAATGAATGAGGCTATATCAATGCCTGATCAAGAGAAAGAAATGAGGCATGAAAAGCATTATCGTTACGTTTCCACCCATAGTGTTGCTTTTTGGTCAAAAAGCTTCTTGCAAGACATGGAAAGAACCTGTACTGATCATTTTAGGAAGAGATCATATGGCATCGGTTTGGGCTTTGGATTTAGAGTTGTGGCACTAGATCCAAACTTTAGAAAGCTTGCGATTGATGATATTGTATCGGCTTATATCAAGGCAAAGAAGAGGGCTATATTGTTGGACTATGATGGCACTGTAATGCCTCAAAATTCTATTATTAAAACTCCAAATGCTGAAGTCATCTCAATCTTGAACAGACTTTCTGCTGATCCGAGGAATATAGTCTTTATTGTAAGCGGAAGAGGCAGGGACAGCTTAAGCCAGTGGTTTGCTCCTTGTCAACATCTGGGGCTTGCAGCTGAACATGGCTACTTCTTAAGGTGCTTTTTTCTTTTTTCTTCCTTGTGGCATTTTCTTTAGAAAAACTGGTCACTTGTTTTCCCTCTTTTTTTCCCGGCTAATCAACTGTTGTTTTCTGGAAATTGCCTGGTGGATGGAGTGATGGTTGATGTTGTGTTTCACCTTTTTGGCGGCCCTAGTACCAATGAAGATCATTGATTTTCTCTAGTTCAAAATTTAAATATCTTGAAGTTATTACATTTAAATAAACATGCTCAGATTTGTATTTGTTGAAGGATCTGATTTGGTCATTCTCTGAATGGGATCAGTGAGGTGTATCTTATCAGGTCAAATTTAAAGCAACGGTTCTAGTGCGAAAAAACTTCTTTGTGTGCTACTGTAGTAAAATTGGTTCAAGTTTTATTTTACTCAAAATGCATGACAATGATTCAGATGTACAAAAGTTCCAAAAGAGTTGGGCCTTTTCTTATACTGAAAATGCCTGGAAATGGATTAGGGAATACTAAAATTTTTGCTTTAGTTTCGTGCTTAAATGAGAGGTACTGATATGACACTCACGGGCTGCCTAAAATTTGTGGTTCCTCTGTCCAAATAAAGCATGGTTCTGAGAGCTCGGTGTGCTACATGGTCGCCAACAATATGGTTGTTTCCTTTTCTTTTTGGCCTTTGTCTTGGGGTCAGGTTGGTCCTGATTTTCAGGCACTATATATGCTGGAAGTTCTTTCTGTAGCCATATAATAAAAATTATCTTTTCGGACACTGGCCCTTAACATTGATTGGAGGGGGCCAGAGGTGAGGAAGGGATGTAACACTCAGACATAGTGTTAATCAGTGAAGGGATTTCTCTTCTTTCCTTTTTGTCTTCACTTTATTCTTGTCTCCTTGCTCCTATTCCTTTTTTTTTTTTTTTTGGATCGAGATGAGGAGGGGATTATGTTACAGTCAAACATGATGTGTATCAGTGAAGGGATTTCTCTCCTTTTCTTTATGCATTCACTTTTATTCTTCTCTCCTTGCACTTACTCATTGGAGGGAATGGAAGTGGGGGAGGGATGCAGACGTTTACCTTGACTTGAATAAGGGATCACCTTCTTTTCTCCATGTCTTATGCTTATGTTTCTCTTTTGGCACACGCATTCATTATGATCTGGTGATAGGTTTTAGAAAAAGAAATGTGGGGTTGAAGTCTATTTAAGCAATTTGAGGTACAGAATTTTGCTGCAAGCTCCTTTTGTCTGCTATATGGTTTCTCAATCTTTACTCTGCAACTTGTAGGTGGCCGCAAGATCAGGAATGGGAAGTATGCGGTCAGACTTCTGAGTTTGGATGGATGCAGATGGCTGAACCTGTGATGAAATCGTATACTGAGGCAACAGATGGTTCTTGCATAGAGATGAAGGAAAGTGCTTTGGTTTGGCAGTACCGCGATGCAGATCCGGATTTCGGGTTTTCTCAGGCAAAGGAGATGCTGGATCATCTAGAGAGTGTTTTGGCTAATGAACCGGTGGCTGTGAAGAGTGGTCAGTTTATTGTAGAAGTCAAGCCACAGGCAAGTACTTTTTGACTTTATTTACCAGTTAATAATTTTGTTAACATCTTTAGTATGTACTCTTGCATTATACCTTTATTCTAGTTCAACAAGCCTAAAAATGGGAATGAAGCGCATCAATCTTATCTATATTCTGAGATTAGCCAAATTCATTTTATGGGTGGTATTAGAATCACATACATATTTAATCCCACTAACCCCTAACTTCTTGAGGATTTTGTGGATCTACTAGTTGAAAGCATTTTTTAAATTCATATTTTTGCTTTGTCTTGGTCTTATTTACTTGTGTGTTTTCTTGATGTTATTCCGATTTTGTTTATCCTGGATATTTCCTGCCTATTTATTCTCTGTAGATTTTGTCTAGGAAAAATAACTACGTCAATAGGGATTCATGAATATGACGCTTTAACTTCTAGTATACCAAAGCTAGGCTATAGCTCCGTTTCTTTTGTTGTGTTGCCGACAACTCTGATGTTTTAGTTCCATTTCCATTAGTGTTGAATCCCTCTTGGGTCCATTTTATCTCTGGTTCGCTGCTCCTGAGTTTACATATGAACTTGCATATGTATGATTGATTTTGAATTTTTCAATATACTCTATGTTTCTGATGTACTACTTCTTTCCCCAGGGTATCAGCAAAGGCTCAGTTGCAGAGAGAATCTTTACATCAATGGCGGAGAAGGGTAAAAAGGCTGATTTCGTGGTTTGCATTGGCGACGACAGATCTGATGAGGATATGTTTGAAACAATTGGCTCTGCAACGTCAAGGAATATTCTCTCCTACAATTCTGAAGTCTTTGCCTGCACAGTTGGACAGAAACCGAGTAAAGCAAAATATTATTTGGATGATCCGTCTGAAGTGATACTCATGCTTCAATCTCTTGCTGAAGAGAGCGATACACCATCAGCCTCTGAAGATGAAGCAGATATTTCTCCCTGAGGTTTTCACTTTTGCTTAACTTGGTTCCTTACTGTGGAGTTCCTGGTTGCAAGATTGGAATCTGGTTGTACATATGGTCTCTCAGGTTGTAGGTTTACGAGATTAGTTTTCTTCTTTTCTTACTGTTTTTCGTCGTTTTTGTCATATTCTTTAGTCCCTTTAGAAGAATTTGGAAACTGGGAAAGGAGGGCATCTTGTGAGCTTGTTTCTAAAAAATGCCCACCATGCTGAAAAGGGACCTTTAAGGGCTCTCTGGTTGGGGACTTAATAGCAAAAAACAATGTGAAAATACTTGGCTTGTTCAACAAAGATTTGTGGTAGAGGCTAATATTGACTGAAGTTTTGGCATTCTTCTTCTATGTACATGTGTTGTTGTGTCCATTAAAATAGAATTTGAATTCTTAGCATCTTATTGAAACCTGGGAAGTTATGAATGAGTAGTAGTCCTTAGAATTTATAGATAAATGACCCGACTCTAGTTTCGTAATAGAATTTTTCGAAACTTTTAACATGTCATCATTCACTACATCCCTGGCAAAATGAAATGTGGAGACCAGATGGACGGGAAAGGTTAGAAGCCAGCGGTGGTTGAGAAGCGTTGGCTGGCGATATTCAGAAGAGTATCTTGTAGAGGAAAAGGGATCCATTACTCCTTCAAAGATCATCACTACTTTGGACATTGAAGATCTTCTAGTGTAGTCATTCTGTAAACAACAAGCAGCAACCCTTAATCATCCTCTTTTCTTCTTCTTCTTCAGCATTATTATCCATCATTTCTTGATCAAAATTTACCACCAAGATATCAAGGACCCTGTTTACAAGTGTCAAAAGATGGAAGCCAGATTCCACGTGCCGATCCACATTCCTTCTTCCGGATATCATCTCCAGAAGAACTATCCCAAAGCTATAGAGATATCGGTGGTTCTCATATATAGACAGTGCAATGTATCCCGGAGTTCCTCTGGTTGTAGTCAGAATCCGACTTTGATCCCTGCTGAGAGGCCAAAATCAGAGGTTTTATCATTGATATTCTCATCAAGCAAAATATTTCTGGTTTTATATCAAGGTGAAGGATTCTTTTATGGCACGATTTTTTTTATGTAGATAGGATAATCCTCTTGATATATCAATTGCCATTTTCTTTCGTGAATCCCAACTTAGGCAGACATCTTTGCAGATACAAAGAATTGCAGAAGAATAAGATAACCAAGAAAGAGAATGCACAGAACAGTTAGAGGCTTTGTGGGTTAAGTAGAATGCAACATATTTTGATCTGTGTTCCATTGTATATGATCTATGTAAGACATTACTTAGAGAACTGTAGAAGTAATGAGGCAAAATTGGTAATATTCAAAATTGGTTAAATTAATGAAACCTGAACTAAAGACAAATGCTGTTTCCACTGCTATCCTTCCTTCACCAATAATCTCCACAAGAACAATGTCCATCTTTAAAATGATGAAACCTACTGGCATCTCGAACTATAATCTCTCGTTTCTTCATACTTGATATGTATTTAATAGCAATATGACAATCACCACAAACCCGCAAATTCTTCATTATTCTAATAGGAACACCCTCAACCGTGTTCATTAGAGCGAAAGCAATTGCAAGCTTTTCACTATGGTGCACTAAGTTGTACTCCTTTTCCTCTGCATCCATGTCGTGCAAAACTGAACCAGTATCAGGAACATAACCCTTCAATTTCAGTTCCTCCATCAGATCTTTTAGATATGCATCAATCTCTTCAGACTGCGGATGAGATTTGTCGCCCATGATAAACTGATGAACTTGGTTCTTTAACTCGAACCAACTTGTGCCTGGCTCCTTCTTTACATTCCTCTCTCTCATTGCTTTCCTCACCTCTGAAACATCTTGCCATCTTCTTGCTGAAGCTTGAATATTAGAGAGGAGAACATAAGAGGCCGAATCATGAGGATTAATCCTCAATACTTGCTCTGCTATTCTTTTGGCCATATCTGCATTTTTGTGTGTTTTACAGGCTGATAGCAAAGTCTTCCATATAATGGCATCTGCCTTCACAGGCATGGATCTAATTAACCATTCTGCCTCCTCTAACCTGCCTGACCTACCAAGTAGATCAACAACACAGGTGTAATGTTCTACTTTGGGCTGCAACCTATATTTATCCATCATCAGGTCGAAAAGTTCAAGTCCCTTGTCCTTCAATCCACAATGACTACAAGCGTATAGTAAACTTAAGAATGTGACTTCATTTGCCTCCAGGCCTTCCTTCTCCATTCTATTGAACAGCTCAATAGCCTCCTTTCCTCTCCCATGAAACCCATAGGCTGCAATCATAGCACTCCACAAAACAACATCAGCACCCTCTTTCTCCTCAAAAACCTTCAAAGCATCATCCAAACATCCACACCGTGAATACATGCTAACCAATGAACTAATAACTGATATGACTGAAAGAGCTCCAAATTTTATCACTTCAGCATGAATTTGTTGCCCCTGCCCAAGTGTGGCGAGCTCAGAACATGAACTGATCACACTCACGAAAGTAATCTTATCAGGTCTAAATCCAGCTATTTTCATTATATTATACTGATCCAACACAACCTCCGAGTATCCATTTTGGGCCATGCCCGCTATGAAAGTATTACAAGCAACCACACTGTGAACTGGCATTGATCTAATCACCTTCTCCCCTTCTCCTAAACTCCCTGATTTCATATACATATGAGCCAATGAACTTCCAACTACCAAATGTAAATCAAATCCTGATTTCACAGCATAACTGTGTACTTGCCTGCCCCTATTCAAGTCCTTTAGTCCAGCACACCCTCTTAAAACACTTCCAAGTGTGAATGCATCAGGCAAAAATCCCAGCTCGTGCATTGAAGAAAACATACTCAACCCCTCTTTGTTAAACTCAAACTGGGTCAGCCCAGTGATCATAGCATTCCAAGTAGCTAAATTTCGCTCAACCATTTCATCAAACAGCTTCATTGCACTATCCAAATCGCCGCTCTGTATAAACCCACCAATCAAGATGTTATATGACATAACATTTTTCTTGGGCAATGTCTCGAACAGTGCAACAGCAGTACTCACCCGGCCTAATTTGCAGTACGTATTAAGAAGGTGGTTGTTCACAAACTTGTCTCTGGAACAACCGGAGGTGGTGATGAGGGAATGGATTTGTTTGGTAAGGAAAAGGGACTGGATTTGGATGCATGCTTTGAGGAGGAGAGAACAAAGTGGGGGCTCTGACCATATGAGTGAACTGAAGTTGGCGAATGCCTCTTTGAGATGGCCTTTGGAGCAGAGATCTGTAAACTCTGCCGTTAAAGTTGTTGTGCAGAGACAGCGGTGCTGGTGGGAAAAACGAGCAAATGCAGCCAAAGGCTTTAGAAGATACTTTCCCATACACAGTGGCAGAAGCAGAACTTGAGCACCAGAGGCATAGCAGAACCTAAAAAACAAGCCATTTATAAGAAAATTAATATTCTTACTTAAAGATCATCCCTTAATTCATAATCTTCACTTAGCCATCATATGCCTTGTAGAATTTGAAAAATCATAGTTTTCCAGTAAAAGAAGACCAATAACAAAACCAATGAAAATGAATTAACCAAAAAGATTCAACTCCAATAACAATCAAACGCAATTTCCCTCCCTTGTAAGAAACATAAATGCTAAAAATTCTGATACAACCCATAAAATGAAAGTAACAACAACCAGATGCCTATTCTGGTACTCAGTAGAATAAATTGTTCCAGAATATTCAAAATTATAGCTCCTGTTTCAGTTGGGTTTTGAATTTCCAGCAGTGACAGCACTCAAAAATTATATTTGTATAATTCAATGCACCAAAAATTTTCTTTCTCCATTTTCTTCTGCTCGTTTCTCAAGTCTCAAGTCTCAACCGCAATTTCATGATGATTCAGAGGGAAAAAAAAAAAGAAAAATCAAGAGAGGGGAAAAAAACTTACAGCAAGCTGAGGGGCTGAGGCGGAGAGATAACTGTAGGTCTGCAGCAGCAGAGATATTCGCCGCCACCACACCGATGCCCAGAGGAGAACCGGAGGAGGTGGAGCCGCACAGCAGAGACCAGAGAGGAGGCGGAGGCCGGCAGGATTGTCTTCTCATCACCCTCTTTTAACTGTCAATCGCCAAGATGCTGAGGGTTAAAATTTGACTCTTTATTTTAAAAAAAACAAAAAACAAAACCCACATAAAACGACGTCGTTTCGTCCTCGGTTGAGGTACATAATAAGCAGATTTGGCATTTAAAAGGGACAAAAGAAAAGGATTTTTATTTTTGATGAATAAAAGAAAAGAATAGTTTTTTTTTTTTTTTTTTTTTTTGAGGACAAGAAAAGAATTGTTGTCTATAAAGACTGGTTTCTTTAGGAACAAGTCAATCTTTTACTTAAAATTTGATGAAATTAAACTCAAATGTAAATATCAAATATGAATTACTAACTTTTTAATAAGTTCATTTTGATAAGGAAAATTTTGAAGTAGAACGAAATTAGGTAAAGTGAAAATCTTTCAATATAGTCCTTAGATTAGGGGTCGATAAAACTAATTCGAGAATCTATATGTATAGAGCGAAAAAATTATTATTTTCTCCTTTTCCCTACTCTTTCTCTCTCTACACAATTTCTCTCTAACTTCTTTCTACTTCTTCTCTATTCTAAAACTGTAATATTTAACATTGAACTTGTATTGAAGGTAGATATTAATCATTATAAGAATTTGTGAAAAAAAGTATCAATTTTGAGGTAAGAAAAGTTGAAATAATTTTTTTCGCCACTGACGCTCAGATCGTCCGAACCGACAATCCGAATAGGAGCGAATCACCCATTCAGGCGGTCCATTTTCAGGAGCGATCGCCCATATGAGCAACCTGCTTACGTCTAGATTGCTTGTCTGGGCGACCCAACTTTTTATGCTTTTTTATTTTTTTAAATTTTAATGTTATTTTATGAAATATTCGTCTATTACACTGATTATGCAATTTTATTCACATTTTTAATATTTTTATTTATTTAATTTTTTTTAATGTTAGTGTATGAAAGTTTTGTTTATTAAACTGATTTTACAATTTTATTTTTAATATGAAATGTGTTAATTTTTTTCTATCGTTTCGTACTACATTGTAACAGAATAACGTAGATCCAAATACATTTGAGAATTTTTTGAACCAGAAGAATACGTGGATTACGGACATTTACTTGCAACTGATCGAATCTTTTCAAAAGCAGAGTTGGTGAACTTGGTAAAAGAAACAGCTATGAAGGTGAACACGTGTTTGAAATATAGTATGATGTAGTACAAAACAATTAAAATATTAATACATTTCATATTAAAAATAAAATTGTAAAATCAGTGTAATAAACAAAAATTTCAAAAACTAACATTTAAAAAAAAAAACGAACTGGGGCTCAGGTCGTCCACGCCGGCGAGCCTGACCTAAGTGGATCGCACATCTGAGTGATCGGTTCTGAGAAAGGAGTGCTAGAATGCGCGACCCGCTCAGGTCCAAGTCACCGGTTCTGGCGATCCGAGCCCCAACTCCGAAAAAAATTATTTTAAACTTTTTTTACTTCAAATTCGATATTTTCTTCTACAAATTCTTCATAATGATCCATATATACTTCCAATACAAGTTCAATGTTAAAGATTACAGTTTAAAAATAGAGAGAGTAGAGAGAAATTGTGTAAAGAGAGAAAGGGTAGGGAAGAGGTGAGAAATTTTTTAAATTTTTTCGCGCTATACATATAAATTTTCGAATTAGATGTATTGACTCATAGACGATTACATATATTTACAAGCAAAATGTCCACAATTATTAATTTTTTACTTTTTTTTCCCCCTTTTGCTATCAAATGGTTTCCTATCAGCTCAACTTGAACTTCTGCCTATTTAGGGTAGAATTCGTGATCAAAAGTGTGTAAGAATCTTATTTAACACTTTAGAAGGCAAAATTTACCCTTTATTTATTTCTTATAAAACCGATTGTTTCTTTCCTTAACTCCAAAAAACACCTTATTTCCCTTTTCCTCCATATTTCTTCTCAAAATTGACACAAACTAAGGATCATCACATCTTAAAAGGGAGATAAAGGTTTGTTCGGAGATAAGGAAAGGCATTATTGTTCGTTTTTAATAGGAAACAAGTCAAGGGTTAATTTGGTCATTTAAAAATGTTATGGAAGTCTTGTGTACTTTTAATTATCGAATTCTGCCTTGGAGATCTAAGTTAAGAACGTTGAAAATGGTATGACAGAAAAGAAAAATAAATAAAATTAGTGATGCTAAAGTATTTCGCAACTAACATAAATAATTTAATAACATGTTAAGGCATTTTCCCATTATGTAAATAAAACTTACAAAGTTTTGAAACAAAACCTAATTATACAAAATTCACAGTTTCAAATGCTATCACCTGCAAGATTGACAGTAAAGAGCCAGTATTTAGGCCAAGTTCACTAATTCCATGCCCTGCTGGCTGCTGCGTTATCCAAATATCATAAACCTGTTCAATATTTTTCTGCAGCTTATTGCCAAAAATGATCAGACCAAAATTCATAGTCATTCCATATTCAATTTAATAATATGTTCTCTTCATCCTAATCCTCATTCTACCAATCAGAGTTACTGGGACTTGGGGCAAGCAAAGGTTCTTGGCTTAACTTTTCTTCTTCCTCCATTTCTTCCTGAACTCCAGCCTCATGTTCCCTTTTCAATTTCTCACAACAATAGTATATGAAGGAAAGCTGAGACAGTGAAGTCATCAATGTACATGGGCATTAGCTAAAGGGTTCTTTCCTGATTCCAAATTCAAATCAAAGAGACAAAGGAAGACTATATAAATAACCAAATAGAGATCACAAAATACAAAAAGAACCAAGTTGCATACTAATACTAGTTAGAGCTAAACTGAAACTTTGGAAAAGCTAGTGATCTTGAGCTCTATTGAACTCAATTTTTCTCTTCTTCCGATCCCTCATTGAAGTTCCTAGAAAGCGTTCTCTTTCATGAATCGAAGCTAGCGTCTCGATGAATGTATCTACAAACACATAACCATAAGTACCCCGGCCAGAATAATAATCTGTGTTCACTCCAAGATTTCTAATCACTTGTGTTCTTGGATCATAAGAAACAAAAGTTCCATTCCTTCTCCTAGAAAAATAGTTTCCGTTCCTTATTACCAACACAACATCACCTTTCTTTGTAAAACTAGCACTCTCCCAAATAACACTTTAGAAGAAGGCTTTCTAAGACTCAATAATTCTTCAAAATGGACCCTGAACATTTTAGTCCAAGATTTTCCATCACCATATTCTTCCATTGCCCAAACAGAACATTGCTGGCCCCAGTACATTTTATCATCATAAGAAATACCCGACGGAAGCGGACCATAAGCAAGAAGAACAAGTGAATCCTTGTCTACAGCAACCTCCTTTATGCTCTCCCCAGACAATTCTGGAAGAGACATTTCATCAAACACCTCATGGGTTAGATCAAACCCCTGTACTTTCTTCTTTACATTATTATACAAATTATATGCTAACCAATGCAGCTTCCCGTTAACAAATGCAAAACTGCGAGAGAACTGGACTATCCAGTTCTGCGAAGGGCTAGGGTTAATCTCCCTCCATTTCCCTCTACTAAGTGAAAAAACCTCAAAAATTGGGGGGAAATCATCCTCCTCGTTCTCCCTTTTCAAACCAGTAAGTCTCACAACCTTAAAATCATTGCTTTCCGTATCATACCCAAATCCAAACTCACTGGAACGCACTGAATTTTCAAAAGTCACTCGGGGCAAGGGTAGAGCGATCCTCTTTCCTATAGAAGGGTTCCATAATATGAACTGTGTTTCAAATTCAGACTCATCATAACAGAGACAGATCAAGCCATTACAAGAACCAATTATTCGAAATGACTTATTATACCGTTTATATTCAAATGGAAAGGCTTTTTTAACCTCATTCTCAACAGAGAATACTTCATTCTTGCGACGAATCGAGTAAAGTTGCATTCTCGAAAAGTGGCCAGTAAGTATTGACCGAGATGAGGCTCTTGCCCATTCGTTTTGAAGAGTAACAAAATAGCTACTTGAAACGAGTGAATTCCATGATTTAGAAACGCACCTGAATCGTACCAAAGATTTTGGAGGAACCCTTTTGAAAATTTGCACCAGTATCTCCTCAGGTATGAAATCTGACATTTGTTTTTTACGGTGGGGGAAGCAAAGTAATCCCTTCTAATTCTGGGCTTTGTGAGAAATTTTGATCGAGAAAAGAGAATGAAATTCTGGCCTTCAAAAGGAGACTTTTGCACGGAACCGAAGCTCAAGAGTTTTTTTTTTTTGGGTCTGGAACCGAAGTTAAGGGCTAGTTTGAGACTGTAGCCGGTAGGAGAGAAGAGAAAAGGAGTTTAAGTAGAGATGAGAAAAGAAGTGACAAGTGAGTGATTTACCTTTGTGAGTTTTGGATAAAAGATAAAAGGGAATGTGTTGTTTTAAGATAAAGTGTGTCTGTCACTTTTAAACTATTTTATTTTTTTATTTGTACTCTAGAAAACGAAATTTTCAGTCAAGAGCACTCATTCGCTCAGTTACATGACTATATGACTTTGCCTATCCAATTTTAAAGATATTTCTTTTGTCTTTTTTAAAATAAAAATAAATTAAAATAAATAAACTTGGCATCTCATATATTGAATCACATGAACCATATGAGTAGTTTTGGCAAAATTTTAAGATAACCAAAACTTTAGATTATGATCAAGAAACAGAAAATGAGCTGGAAGTATCCTTTGATAGCATTAGGTTAAAGGACCAAATTCACTAACTGAGTGTGCAGAATCAGCAGCATCAAGTTCCTTCCATCCTTCACCTTCATAAATGAATAACAATATAGCGAGCACCTGACAGCATATATTGGCTCTAGCAAAATTTCTCAACCCAGCACATACACTCAATTCCTCATTTGCAACTTTCACCCGATGTTTAATTTTTTCAAGAAAATTGTATTAAACAATTAAATGTTAAAAAACCCATCAGAAACAATCTTTAATTTTGAAATATTCAGTCCAGTATGTGGGTTTATAAGTGCCAAGCTTCATTATCAAATTGGCTCCAAACTTTGATGAAATTGAGCCATCAATTCACTCGTACAAAAATGAAGCCAAATGAAAACTAAAGATGATCTGAGTAGAAGCGGATTCAAAATAGAGGTGTATTTTTACAGGTACCAAAAATCACGCCAAAAGTAACACCTGAGGTGCTTCCGATTTGCATCACGTTGGAAGTCAAACCAAATCTTGGGGTCGGCAGTCTCCTCCTCCTACTTCCTCTAATTCTTCACACGCCGCCACCCCGTTCTTCCTCCTTCACATCTCTAAAACACTCACCCTCTTTCTTCTTCTCCTTGTTCTGCGACATCCGTATGCCCCCCCCGCCCCCCTCCCCCCCTTCTTCTTCTTCTTCTTCTTCTTCTTCTCCCCCTTATTCCCGTCACACTTTTGCAACGTCTCCCCTATTTTCTTTTTCCCCTTCCTTCCCCTTCTTTCCCATTTTCCATCACCGTCTGCACCTCTATTGTGAGGGAGGGTCGATAAAGGCAACTCGAGAATCTATAAGGATAGCGCGAAAAAAATTAAAAAAAATTCATTTTCACCTTCCAACTTTCTCTCTCTAAATAAAATCCTCTCAACTCTCTCTACAAGTCTACATTTCAAACTCAGATCTAGGAAGATCCGACCATTAAAAGTAAAAAAAAAAGGTTAGTATTTCGATTTATACTTTATCGGTTTACAATTTTATCGGTTTAGATCTTGAAAATATGCATCATATCGAAAAAATGCCATTTTTTGGAACCTAAAATTTCTACCGAAACGAGGGATTTTTGCTCGGACCGGTGAAAAAATTTGTGTTTTTGGCCCGGTCCGGCAAAGATGTTTCTGCATGTCCCTGGTCCATGCAAGTTGCCACAATGATTCGCTAGGCTGGGCGATTCTACCCTGTAATTTTTGCCAACCTGGGCGAAAGTGTAGCAGTAAATTTTTTAAAAAAATATTTGTTTATATATTTTACCTTCGTGTTTATAAATATTTAAAATTATCATTATGTTTAATTTGTGAATGTTATATTATTTAAGGAGTTTTACTTGAATTTAATTTCATGTTTATTTCAAATGTTATTAATTTTGTCTATATAGAATACATGTAATCAGTTATTTAAAATGATTTATCTTATAATTTTTTGTTTAATATGATTATGAATTATGTTTATGTCAACAATTTTAATATTAACGTGCATTCATTATTTTGTTAGCATAAGCATAAGTGTTATAATTATTCATGTTATAATTTGAATCAATTTATATGGTTAGGGTTAATTAAATTTATTTAATACGTCAATGTTATGAAAAAATAAGGGGGTGGTAGATTAATGATTTCGTTATAACTTAGTGTTTAGTGTTGTGAACCCCTTGAAGGGGATAATAATATAACTTGAGAATCTATTAATTTATAATGATTAATGAATGATTTTAACGAAATAATAATTTAAACATTGGTATTTAATTAATATTGTAAATACTAATAATTTAAAATAATTATTTAAATTAAAGTCAATTAATAATACAAATAGAATTTAAATAATAGGATCCAACCTCTTATAATTAGTAATTTTAATAAGAAATAATAATATATAAATTAATAACTATTAGTTACATTATTATTAGTGAAAAGAAATAAAACAATAAAAATAAAATAATAAATTCCGTTAAGAATAAATAATAAAATAATAAAAAAAAATGTTAAAGCCATGTGAATTAAATATAAGGGGCTAAAAAAATAATGAAATAATTTAATAATACAAGAGAAAAATTAAAGTATATTTAGAAAAATGCTCATGATGAAATGATATAGATAATGTATTTAAAAAAATAATATAATGCACAATACATTAAATAGGCAAATCTATGCTAATTATTGATGAATGTATTTGAATAAATAATAGATGGTTCAGCCAGACGCACGTAGAGGAGATGATGATCTTGGTCCTGTGACAGACAGGACATGTCAAGTTAAAGGTCGTACTGTTACAGTTTCATCTCAAGGTTTGAGGGGTCGACATAGTATTTCTGATATCCCGTTTACTCCTACCCAACTTGCACTTGGGATATATTATGATCCAGGTACACCGAGTCTTCTACCCAACCACCCCATATACCGATTAGGTCTCGTCCTCCTCTCCCATCACACCCCCCCACACACTCTGGTACCATATGATATATATAGATCTTCCCAGCTACCATCTCAACCCCCACCCACATTATATGATCCCTATGTACATGCTCCTTCTGTTCGTTCTCATAATGTACCCTATAGATCTAAAGTTCAGGAACCTTTGAATGAGTTTAGTAGTCTAGGGAGGAAGTTAGGTGCTGAGTTTTTCAAGCAGCTTGTGGGTGGAGTCCCTCCAGATTCATCTTATAGCACACATGATTACACAGCCACTGATTATGGCGTTTCCTCTTCTGAGCCTTTTCTAGGGAGGGATTCTAGGGATATTGGGTTGGAGGGTGATAGAGGTTTCACTGAGGAGCCTGCCATGGTTTGATCCCTCCACATCGACGGAGAAGATGATTAGAGGGATCATGATGACGATTACGATGATGATGATGATGACGGTGATGATACTGGAGATGGGGAAGGACCTGTACCTATGGCCCCTGCATTATCATCCGGCGGTAAGCCTAGTCTGGGAAAAGGCAAAGAGCTGACCGGTAGTTTCATGTCAGTTATGAGTAAGATTTCAAGGTCTTGGAACCAAAGACTCGATAAGTCGCATCCTCCTATGGCACTTGCCTAGAGGAAGAAAGTGAAGAATGCAGATTGGGAGCAGACATGACCAGGTGAGGGAGGTCCTATCGATCTAGTGTTTGTCCTATCGTACGGCAGACATGTGGTAGGTTCTATATGTCGTGGACATGTATTTTTTTAATTAGTAATTGATCAACTATTTATATTTTTTATGTTATATTACGTAATGCTAAATATTAATTTATTTGGGTGATGTTCAGGACCGAGATACGTTGAAGTCGTGGTCACACTACATCGCACTTACAAGTTGGACCCCTAGTGATCCTGAGGTGGTAGATTTGGCAGCAGGGACAGGACTCATACATTTGAGGTCTTGTATATTCTAGCACCCCAACTCAGCGTTATTATCTGCTTTTGTGGAGAGGTGGAAACTAGATACCAACAGTTTCCACATGCCCAGGGGTGAGATGACAGTGACCTTACATGATGTGGAGCTGATACTGGTATACCTGCTTATGGTAATGCTATGGATCATCATTAATCTCGGGATCAGTTGATTGTTGTTATTCAGAGTGACTTAGGTATCACCTACACTGGGGTGGTATAAATGGTCAGGAGTCGTTTGATGTTGCAGAGGATCCCCGGAGTAGACTTTTCTCGGGTGACAGGGCTGTATGCTACATCCAATATTTGCTTGGTAGTTCACTCTTCACGAATAAGAGTGGTAACATCTTCTCCGCCAAACTTTGGCCGCTCGTGAAGAATGTTCGATCCTGTGGGGGTTTGCACGGGGTGCTGCGACGCTTGCCTACTTTTACAGGAATCTTGGTCAGGCCTTGCGTGTTGATGCAAAGGAATTGGCTGGGTGCTGGTCACTGCTTGAGGTATTATTAATCATTTCCCCAAATATTGATTTATTTAATTTGATTATTTAATGAAATGTTATTTTTTAGCTTACATATTAAAATGGTCTTATTTTATTTAATAATATATGAGTTATTCGAATTTATTCGTTTGCAATATACTTGTTTATTAGGCATGAATATGCATATACTTTCCTATGTTTGCACCTACGGTGAGACCGGGCGTGATATCTTGCAAGTTGTACATCCAGTAATTTACAATGTTGGGGCATAAAACTGAGCATAAATTGCTAGACATTCGACTATGATTAGATATGACGTCGGCCGATGAGGTACGGTGGACCCCTTATAAGCTTTAGGAGATCTGAGACATTTGGGTTTCCACATGCCACGAGATGCTTGCGTATTTCGATTGTGTTGAGACATTCATGCCTGACAGAGTTGTCCGACAGTTCGAGTGGCGTCAATGCATTCTGACACATCCTATTCATCCCATGGAGGCTCGTAGGCTAGTAAACAACAGGATGTACGTGGTGAGGAACACATTTGTAGAGGCGTTGTGGCTTGAAGCATCATCACATCCGTTGACAGAGACATGGACCAGCGTTCCTGCAGTACCGCCTAGTGGATGCACAAACGATTATATGCAGTGGTTCATCCCTCGCACTCATCTCAGGATACAGAATCCTGAGAGAATTCTACGTTGGTTTCATGTTCAAGTTGCTGCCCTTATGCCACTCTCAGTTCTAATGGATATGATTGCTCGTGAGTTTGACCGTGATGATGCTGAGAAAGAAGGGAGGTTCGATAGGATATTCGAATTGATAAAGCGGCATTATCACCCTCGGCGTTAGTTTGATGTGTTTTTTTTAGTTTATTTAGTTGGACGTTTTTTCCCTTTGTTATGATTCTGTACGATTTATGGTTGTGGACCCATCGAATTTATTTGTTTGATCTTTATGTATGGCTTATGGTTTACTTATATTTTACTTATGATTACTACGTTAACATTAATGTCCTTAATAGATAACTTAATACTAAATAATTGTAACTTAAATAATAATTCGGGACTAATTTTGTAATTAATAATAAATAATTTAATTAAGACTACATACGTAATAAAATGTAAATATTAAATGCAATGTACAATATAATATTGAGTAATTTATGTACAACTAAATACTAAAAGTTAACATGAATAGGATCTCGTGGTGGAAATTCTGTACGATATCTCGTATTCCAATCTACAATCCATTCAGAATAAGGCTCTGCCCAACCACTGACTCGAATATCACGATGATATTGCCATTGCACGTGCAAAGGAGGCAATAGGCATCCATCTCGCATCTGTAGCTGAATAAGATAAAAGAAAGTATAAAATAAATATCTTCTTCAAACACATTATTAGTATACGAAAAGACATAAATAAACCAGGGCCGTTCACTAACCTGTATGAAATGCTATTGTTCGGAGAGGTGCCCGATACACTTAAAAATTCGATCTGTTCTGAATAAATATCCATGATCAACATATTCTTCCGGTTCTAAAATTTTTTCAAATGTATTTGGATCTACATCACCCTGTTAATATAAAACTAAAAAAGTATCATTTAAAAAAATAAAAAAATAAAAAAACGGACTGACTGATTTTCACACAGGTGGGCAAAACTACCCAGAAGTTTCTCTCATCCGGGCAAAATTTTTTTAAAAAATTAGCTCAGATGGGCGAAACGTCTGGGTAGTTTCATCAATCTTGGCAAAAGTCCTTCAGAAATGACATTTTCTTACCTTAAAACTGACATTTTCTTGCAGATAATCTTCAAAATGATCCATATGTTCTTCCAAATTAAATTGAATGTGAAAGATTGATATATATACTTTTTTATAGAGAAGTTAGAGAGAAAGTTGTAGAGAGAGAATGTTAAGGTAAGGAATGAATTATTTTCGCACTATCCTCATAGATTCTCGAGTTATATTTATTGACTCCCTTGTGAGGTTAGGGTTTTCTAAATAAAAATAAGTTTTAAACCAAATTAGTTTTCTTTTATTAGGTCAAAAATGCCCCTAAGAATTATCACGTGAAAGTTAAATGTTTTGTTTCCGTTAAATATTAACGACTAAAATTAACAGAAGGTCAAATTTATACGTTTGGAAAGTTCAAGGTCACAAACTTAAGGATTTTAGTTTAGGGCCAAAAATCAAAAAACGAGAAAGTTTAAGAGTCACTGACACACTTTATCTTTTTTTTTTTTTTTTTTTAATTTGGGAGTTTGGGAAGGATGTCTTTTGACCCAAAAAATCTTGAATAAAAATAAGGGTGAATTACATTAAAGTGTCTTAACGTTGAGTGTTTTTCACTTTAGTACTCAAACGTTATCGTACTCTAACATTATCTTTCTAACTGTTTAGTACCCTGACTAATGATCAACAATAATGGTGTTAACTCTTTATGAAAAAAGTTATTTTTGTCCATATCTATAATTAAATATTCAAGAACTATTTAAAATAATAAATTAGTTTCATTAAAGTATTGTGTTTGTGACTATTTTTATTTTAATAGTTTCATATTATTTTACTGTTGATCGATACTTTTTATATGTGTATGGGCATTAGTTTTTATTTTTTTCAAATAAAATTAAACCAACTTAATCTAAAATCGAGTTTTCTCAAATATAATTTTTATATTTTGCTTTTCAAAAAGCTCAAAATAAACAAATAAATTAAGAATTTTCAATTTCAATATGATTCTCGTTATGTCCCAACTTAGATTTACTACCTTTTAAATTAAGTTTATGAAAATTATATAATCAAGTATTTAAATTTTAAAACAATCTTAATTTATTAATTTTAACTACAATTAATTCCCTAAAAAAACTACAATTAATTATTAGTGTCAAATAGTTTTTTTATATTAGAAAAATTGAAACCGAAAATTAATGTGAAGTTTAGTTTGGATAAGAAAATTCATATTTATCAAATTGGAAATTTTAAAAAATGTAATTATAATTTTAGTTAAATTTTTGTTCAATTTGATTTTTAAGTTTTTTTAAGATTACGGATACGCATAACATTTTTAGTAAAGGTTTTTTTATAAGTATAATGAGAATTTTCATTAAAAATATTAAGTTCTTCCATTTCAATAATCTAGCCTTTATAGACAAGGGGTATTTTGGTCCTAAAAGCAAAATTTTATAGTGTAATATACTAGAAGGTACTAAAATGTAAAAAAGATAACGTTATGGTATTAAAGTGAAAAAGAAATCAAATATAAGGATACTTTAATACAATTAACCCTAAAAATAGTACTGTCTCAATTCAAAATAAGTGTCATTTAAGCATTTGATATAATTTTTAAGAATTCTGAAATCAATAAAATATTTTAATATTTATTTCATAATATAGAGAGAAATATAAAGAAAGAAAGAATGTAAAAATAAATAAGGATAGATGAGAATAAAATTAGAAAAAGTGTGATAAATACTCTTTAAAAGTTTCAACAAGACATTTACCGTGAACAAATACAAAACTTCTAAAAATGTACTTATTTTGAAACATACGGAGTATAACATTTAATAATAGTTAATTATTTTGATCATAAAGACAAGATAAATACTTAACTTAAAAAAAAAAAAAAAAAAAGATATTCCTTCACCACCCGTCCGTTACAATTTGGACTTTTGAGAGGATTAACCATCCTTCCATTTCTTCTCCTTTCTTCCCTACTTATACTCCTAAACTCAAAAATCCATTTCCCTTCTTTCCACATCTTTTTTTCCTCAAATTTCAACTCCCAAACTAGCCCTAACAGTTGAGAGCAATGAAAACGAGAAAACACGGGTTTTTTGCGATTTCATTTGGAAATTTTATAGAAAGAATTATTTTTCCTCCTATTTAAAAGTTTTAAAAAAATTTTAATTACCTTTTCTATAAATCTTTTACCATTTTTTTCACTTTGAGACTCATAATTTTTTTAAAGTAAAGATAATCCAAATTAAACCTAAGCCATAGTCATACTCTAGAAATTGATTTCTTAATTCATACTACCGTATGCTTTAAGAGCAAGTCGTTTTAAAAATATAAAAAGTCTCTCTAATTCTAAGAAGTCATAAATCTAATTTATGTTTCTACAAGTTTTGCATCTATTTTCATTTTCACGTCTATAAATCGAACCTTGTATTGCAATGTATTTTTTAGAGAATTCAGGAAACGATATTACGTCTTCTCACTTTCTAATCCATCCTCTAATCCTTAGCCTAAATAATGACATGTTGAGACATCTTCCCCTTTCCTGACTAAAACTTCAGACAATTTTGAGACAACCTAATGCAAATTAACAGTGTCAAATGCTGTTAAATAGTAGAACATTTCAGCATAAACAGAAACTATACTATAAAAATAAAAAAAAAAACACACGCACAAACCAACATTGGTTCTGATAAAATGTTACATTTAGCATTAATGGCATACATACATGTGTACACAAAATACAAGGTTGATTTATATATATATATATATATATATATTCTCAACATTCTATTACCAATTAGTGGAACTCTGCAAATATTGGATATGACCAAAACTATGATACAACTAAATTAAACCCAATAAGTAGTATAATCAATTTTGAAGTTTTGAACAAAGAGATTTCTAGTAAATTTGTGCTACTATTTATACAGTTACTGGTGATGGTACTGAAGGAGGAACCCGATTTTCGACAGGAATTTCGACGAATTCTGAAAGAATTGCACGGAACTCATCTCCAGACAACGTCTCTTTCTCAAGAAGAACTTCTACAATTTTATCAATTGCCTCACGGTTGTTCCTGATGTGGCTCAAGGCGATCTCGTATGCACTATCTGAAATTCTCTTCACAGCTGAATCGATGTCTTCAGCAAGCTTCTCAGACATTGAATTCCTTGCCATCATTCTCATGATCACATCCGCACTTTGAGCTGAGGCATCCATCAATGACCATGGGCCAATTTCAGACATGCCAAAGGCGACAACCATCTACAACATATTGAGGAACATATCAATCTCAAAGACAAAAAGTGAAAACAGGTTTCTACTAAGAGCCATCACATGCAGGAGTAATCATAAGTGGCAGTATGTAAACTAGGTTCACTGATTTCATGCCCTACTATACCCGGATATTATAAACCTGTTCAATCCTTTCTACAACTAATCGCCAAAAAGATCACACCTAAAATTCGTACTCATGCAAAATTCAATTTCTTTATTCGTACGGACTATTCTTGTTCCCTAAGAACTTAAGATCAAGATTCCTGGATTTTTTCTTATTCATCAGCCATCCACTTAAGCAAAATTTGACTTTCATGATTTGCAATCATTTTGCCTTCCTCTCAAAATGAGGAAATCCATTGGAAGCTCAGTCACGGATTTTTTTAATTCATCCCACATATTTATGTTGCAGAACATAAGCCAAGGAATGCTAAAGGAAGAGTGAAGTACCTGTTTTGCTAGACCAGTAATCTGTTGCAGATCACCAGCTGCACCAGTAGTCACCTCAGGTTCACCAAAGATCACTTCCTCTGCAGCTCTTCCACCAAGTCCACCAACAATTCTGGCAAAGAGTTGCTGCTTGGAAATCAAGGTTGGGTCATCAGCAGGAATGAACCAGGTGAGACCCCGAGCCTGACCTCTTGGGACTAATGTGACCTTTTGAACAGCATCATGCCCAGGAGTGAGAGTCCTGGAGGCAAAATTCAAGAAACACAATTAGTATACTCTTGCTAACCACCATAGAGCTTGCGTATCAAAGGCTCTGCCTCAGTGACACGTGTTGCACTTGGATATGGCTTAAGCCATCCAGGTTCCAGAGGTCTATGCACAATAGTAGATGAGAACAGCCAGAACAAAAGGGAAATTTTGCATCAAAGGCTTATTAATTCTACAAATGGTATCAATATCACACTATAAGCTTAGCATTCACGGGACCAGAAAATATCTTAACTTCACCAGCAACCAGTCCATGGAATGCGCAGCATGAAGTGCATTGTTTTGAAGCAAGAACCATTACTTGAGCAGCAACCAGAAAATAAAATAAAATAAAATAACTGATGCTAGAAATGTGTGTCATCAACTCTAAGAATCATGTGAAGATATGACATTGCAAAAGCTTCTGTTATTGGTTCTATTTAGAGCTAATCTTCAGAGTGTCCCTAAGGATCAGTCGAGGGAGAAGAGAGGCCCTATTCGCCTAGTGTAAGTTACTTTAGGTCGGACTGAATGAGTTCTCTCTACGGCTATTGAAGTGGTTTAAGCCAGGCTACAATCCAGTCCTCTGTTTTCTTTTTTTCTATTTTAAAGTAAGTAATATTCCGCAAATCCAAACTCCTTTGAAGGAGATCAATTTACTTGACCGATGATGGTCGCGTAGCGACGGATAATTAAGAATCAGAATTGGTCCAGTCCAGGGGACAAATCAATAGGAAATGCTTTCGTATATAATAACAGAGATAAGTAGGCTGGCTAGTTTCAAACTTACCCACATATGGCATGCCCAACCTCATGGTATGCAACTAGACTTTTGCTCTTGCCATCAGTCATAACTGTCCCTTCCATACCTGCCACAATCCTATCAATTGAGTCATCAATCTCTTTGGATGAAATTGCTGTTTTCCCCCGTCGACCAGCCAATATGGCTGCTTCGTTCAAGAGATTTGCAAGATCTGCTCCACTAAAACCAGGTGTCCTCATAGCTATCACTTCAAGAGAGACATCAGAATCAAATTTTTTATTGCTGGCATGAACCTTCAAGATTTCTGTTCTTCCACGAACATCAGGAACATCAACAGTTACCTGCACCAGAACTTAAGAGTAAGTACTTGTCATACACCACTAGTCTGAGGAATTATTTGTTAAACAACAAGCTTCACCTGTCTATCAAATCTTCCTGGCCTTAATAAGGCAGAGTCAAGAATATCTGCACGATTGGTTGCTGCAATTACAATAATACCAGTGTTTCCTTCAAACCCATCCATTTCTGTCAGGAGCTGGTTGAGAGTTTGTTCCCTTTCATCATTTCCTCCACCAATTCCAGTTCCTCTTTGTCTCCCAACAGCATCAATTTCATCAACAAATACAATGCAGGGAGCATTCTCCTTGGCCTTCTTGAAAAGATCACGGACACGAGAAGCACCAACACCAACAAACATCTCAACAAATTCAGAACCAGAAATTGAGAAAAAAGGAACCCCTGCTTCACCAGCAATTGCCTTAGCCAGCAATGTCTTTCCTGTACCTGGAGGGCCAACAAGAAGCACTCCCTTGGGAATACGAGCACCAACAGCAGTAAACCTCTCAGGCTTTTTCAAGAACTCAACGACCTCCATAAAATCTTGTTTTGCTTCATCAACCCCAGCAACATCATCAAAAGTCACTCCAGTATTGGGTTCCATTTGGAACTTAGCTTTCGATTGACCAAATGCTAGTGGAAAGCCAGGTCCACCGGGACCACCCATTCCTCCAGAGGACCGCCTTGAAAGAAGGAACAAACCACCGATTAAGATTAATGGAAAGGCCAAGTTACCAATCAAATTGAAGAGAAGAGATCCCGAATCCTCTTGGGCGTTATGGGCAGCAAAGTCAATGTTCTTTTCCCTGAACTTTTGAAGAAGCTCCTGGGGAAGTCCTGGAAGTTGAACACGAACTCTCTGTACCCTGTTACCCAGCTCAGGGGAGACTGCTTCCACTATAGCTATTGTTCCGTTTTCAAATAAATCTACTTTTTTAACCCTGTCTTTGTCCAAATACTCCAAAAACCTAGAATAAGACATCCTTGAGTTAGAAACTCCTTGCTCATCAGCGTAGGCTTTTCCACTACCAAGTAATGCTGGCACACCTACTCCTACATTTCCCAACAAAAATTTCAGAAAGCCTCTTCTTCCTTCATGGGAACTTTGATCCTGAGATGCTTTAACAACGACTACTTTAGGTGTTCTATTCAATGATGGAAGGGCTGAGGATAAGAAGAGCTTCCTGCCATTTATTTCTTTGCCAAAACCTGAATGAGTAGATAAGGCATTTCCTAATATAAATGCTGATGAAGCTGCCATCTGCATGATGACCATCGGGAATTAGAACAAACCAATTATTGCCAAAGACAAAGCCAAGGAATTTGTAAATAAGAAGGTACCGAAATAAAATGCTAAAGGTCAATTATGACCCATTCACGGTCAGTCACCTGGAGTTTATAGTGCATCTGTAAGAGAAAACAGAATTTTTGCCTCAAGTTCAGAAAAACTAGTTTCAGCTGACTTAGATGTGATTAATTTTCAAATGCATTCACATTATTAGAATCTTCTTGATTTTGAAAGAAATATTAAACTTCAGCAATAATCTTACCACACAATACTTAATGACTAAATTGGCACCATATGGAAGTTAAAGGAGGGTCCTTTATTCACAAGATACAGATGAATCATCCAACGAAACTTGAGAGAACAAGTTCAACAAAGTAGTGAGATGAAGGCAGCAAAATTTGGCCCTAGGACTTTTATTCATGCTTAGCACCCTGCCAAAATTGCACCTCTATTCAAAGTTTAAGCTGAGTTTTGGAAAAAAAAAAATGGTGCTGGGGGGCGGGAAGGGGGGGACTAATCTTGATGTGCTTCCAGAAGTATCTGTATCTCTTTGACTACCACATAATTGATGAAATTGAGATGGAGATTCAAGTCAAATATCAAATACTGTCTTGTGAACGTGTCAAAATCTTTATCCAATAGCACCATAACAAAATAAGCACAATAGTACAAAATATCAAAGTAAAAAAAGAAAGAAGATAAGCACATCTTACTGACTTTCTCAATGTCAGTTTTCTTGAACCAGGCAAAATCTCACATGCCATTTCAATATATCTCCCTGAACTTTAAATCAAAAAACGTTTTGGCCTAAATTTTCATATAAAAGAAAAACTGAGGTAAAGATAATCTTTTTTCTTTTATCATTCTACTTGCATCATTCATGCTTAATTAAAATATTACCTCATTACTATCACCATCTTAAAAAATAAGAGGAAAAGGGGAAAAAAAGTTGCATCATGGAATATCCGGTTTGACAAATGCAAAAACTTAGCCATAAATAACCAATCAAATTTCATATCAAAATTGCTCCAATCTGTGCGACCACCATTGATTTTAGGACACCCAGAAAATAGGGAAACAAAATACTTAAATTAACCCAATGGTTCATCTCTTTGTTACTTAAACCCATTTGCAGAAGCCTAGACTGGACCATTGTAGTTCCGGTATACATAACTATACAGCAAAAACATGTAGAACTATGCAAAAAAGAAGTAGCCATCCGCTAAAAGAACACAACTTTATACTGATTACAAAAACCAAGATCATATTTTCAGTACCATGAAAATTCCACAAATTGAATCATAAAAAATTCCACGGAATTAGCAGCAAAATCACAGTTATCAAGTACCTGGTAATGGGGTGAGGCTGAAATTGAGTGGAAGAGGGAAATTGAAAGTGGGTTGGAGCCGAAGAGGAAGGAGAGAGATTGAGAGAGGGAAGCACTGTTGAAAGGATTTAAAGAACTGGATGTGGTTTGAGAACGGAATACGTGGCTTTCTTCCAATTGCTGATTGGGGTTCCCATTTTGCTAGATTTTTTTTCTTCAAGATGGGGTTTGACATTTTGTGCAAGATTTTGTTTCTGCCCCATGAATTTCTAGGATTCTGAATGTGCCAAGGATGTCATAATATTAACTATTTTTTTTTTATTTATCAAATTGGTCAAATTTTTTCTAGGCTGAAAATTCAGGATTTTTTTAATTCACAAGAAAAGGGTTTTGCTTTTTTTTTTTTTAAAAGGAAAAACAAGAAAGGGTTTTGCTCAAATATTAACCATTGTGTGTGTTTTTAATTTTGTAAAATATCATGACTTAAAATAAAAAGAGAAAAAAGATTTTGAGTTAAAAATTTGCCAAAATTTTAAAAATATTATAACTTTTTTTAAAATAAAAGTACATTTTTTTTAGGTCAATACAGAAAAGTTCTTTGAACTTTGTCCATCATGTCAATTAAGTACATAATCTTTGAAAATGACAATTAAAGGACAATTTTGCTTTTTTGGTAAAATAAATTGAATGAAAACTGATCGGAAATGAGTAATGTTTGTTATGCCTTAATAAAATTTGGAAAACTAATTTAACCGTATATAGAATGAGCTTATCATCAAAATGGAGGAAAGAAATATATAAAAACTCTTTCAAAGACTATCAAAACACCCAACTACAAATCCCATAAAAAAAATGACGTGAGTCTCTTTCTCTTCCTTCCCTAAACCCTTAAAAATCATATACCAAAGATTTCTCTTCCTTTCCAAACCCTCAAAAACCATATACCAAAACTTCATCAAACCATTATTATAGCTTAAAAAACCTTTCTTTTGCTTGCAATCAACTGAACTGTAAGGGCTAAAAGATATTATAGGGATTAAAAAGTTCTAACCTCCAAATTTATGAAATTAATAAAAAGATACTCTAATGAGGGATTAATACCAAAAAAGTACTTTGAACTTTGCCAATTGCTAGAGTATTTTTTTTTTTTTTTGATAATTTCACAAATTTTTTTATTATATTTTTTATGACCAACTTCCCTTCTATGGAAGGGTAAAATTGATTTTTCAAATTTAGTAGGACATAACAGATATTACTCATTTCTGATAGGGTCCATTCAATTTAGTTTACTAGAAAAGCAAAATTATCCCTTAATTGTCATTTTGGAGAATTGAATACTTATTTAACATAATGGTAAAGTTCAGAATACCTTTTTAGCATTAACCATTTTTTATATTATAAAAGGAAGAGATAGAGAATAAAAAATAATAAATAAAGACATAAATTTTTTAAGGGAGAGTAAAGACACAGTCTAAAATTATATAATAAACATATATTAAAATAGCTTGAATGACTTATATCTTAATCATTTATCCATATAAGACTTACACTATATTTTTTTTTTATCATAGATAATTTTTTTTTTTAAAAAGGTAATATTATAATGTATCATAGTATATTTATTTAAAACCTTTAACATACTCATTACATTTTGCGAGATGAGAAGATTGGATCATCCGAATTGAACTATGAAGATTGGATCATTCGAGTTGGATTGTGTTAGATTTAGAATTATTTAAATAGTATCCAAACTCACTTTAAATAAAACCCAATAAAACATACCTTTGTCTTTGGGCCCCAAGTAAATTCAATCCAAAGTCATTTTAAATCCATTAAACTATGGGTTAAACTCATTGGGCCTCATCAAATAAGGAAATGGGTTGATCAAACACCGTTTATCAGCCAATTAGTGGCCAAGCAACCTAATGCCCAATTTTCGCTTATAAATAAGGGTCTTCAGTCTTCCCAAGGTTGAAAGGCATTCAGAAGACACTCAAGCTCGAGGCAAGTGAAAAGCTCTCTAGAAGCTCTTCCCAAAAGCTCTCCAATAAAGTTCTTCCTCAAAGTTCAAGCATTTCCTGGCTGTGTTCCTCGCCTTCTTCCTCCCAAAAATCGAAGAAAGCTCCATTGGTTTTGCAATCCATCAACCATCCTCAAAGTCTGTTCGATTTGAGAAGAAGTTTCCAAGCCTTCTAGTCAACACTTTGCTGAAGAGAAGAATTGGAGGATTATCCTATATACTAGGAATTCCCCAGAGATTTTATAACCACTGCTATATCATAAATCAAATCATGTTGTTTGCTATTTATCTTTTGCTCGATTTTCAGACTTAAGATTTTGCTGCATACAAATTTTGACCCTTCCAGTGGGACCATCTTTGCCTTCCATCTCTTCTCTCCAAAGTTCAAGTCAATCAAACTTCAAGCATCAAATACCAATAGCTCCCAAGAACGACAACTTAAAGTCAATTTGTCCCAAGGCTGTTGCTACCAAAGAAACTGTCACTGGTTCCATCATAGCTTCAAATGCTAGGATGATGACAAGGAGAAAAACAAAGGCACTTTTCTCAAAAGAAAGTTCAAAATACACTGGCTACAAAGGCATCATCCTTTACAGCAAGATGATGAATCCTTAGGCACCGGCTCTGATAATGAAGTTCATTATGAGAATCCAATGTATGAACCTTTGATGGCTAAAGATACAACTGCTTCATCAGTATCACCAGTTATTATGACTCGAATGCTTAGCACTAAAGAACAACTGGCAAATCTTACAAGACTAGTTGAAAGCTTAGCAAAATTTACATGAGAGCAAGAGTATTCTATCACTCAATTGATGAATCACTTGGATAGCGAGACAAGTCAAGCTCCGCTCAAGAAGCCAGAGGTTTAAGAAGAAGTGGTCAACTCCAAGAAGGACCATGATATCCAAGTGTCTACTGATGGTTTGATCCCCTTCGACCAATTGAAAAGATTTTATCAACATTGCCATCAAGGAGAAATATAAGAAGGGAACCAAGTCGATCAACACTTATGCCAAGCCCTATTCCCAAAGAACTGATAACATGAGAATGTCTGCTGGCTATCAACCACCAAAGTTTCAACAATTTGATGGGAAAGGAAATCGAAAGTAACATGTGGCTCATTTTGTGGAAACTTGGAGTAATGCTGGTTCCTATGGAGATCTTCTAGTGAAACAGTTTGTGCGATTTTAAAGGGTAATTCTTTAGACTAGTACACGAATCTGGAGCCTGGATATATTAATAACTGGGGACAACTTGAACAAGAGTTCCGAAATCGCTTCTACAGTACCCGCTGAATTGTTAGCATGGTGGAATTAACTAATTTCCGCCAATGGAAGGAAAAACCTGTGATCGGTTACATCAACATGTGATGTGAAATGATCTTCAAGAGCATAAAATTTTGTCCAAGAAGTGAGGGAGAGAACAAACAAAACAAGTGTAATAAGTAGAAGAAAGTGCCTTTGAAAGGACTTGAAAATGTTAAACTTCAAGCAACCTTGGATATATCAAATCCAAGACCTCAAGAAGGTTTAAACAAAATCTTTTCTTCAAAGTTCAAGCAACCTAAGGTATTTTGAACCTTAGACCTCAATGAAACAAGAAGAAGACCTCAAGACTAGTTTTCTACAAGAGTGTAGTAACTAGCATGAAGGAATTTTTTTTTTTATGATCAACCTTGAAGCTCTTGGAACTTTCAACAAGTCTTCAAAGTGATTTTTTTTTCTTTCAAGGAAGTTCACCCATGAAGAAGATAGAAAAACTAAGCTAAGAACTAAGAATACTAAGAGAAGAACCTTTGTCTTGAAAAATTTCTTGATTTTTCTTCAAAATGGAAGACTACATATTTATAGAGACTTGAGGGAGAAAATAGGAATTTTTTCCTCTCATATTTTCAGCCCAAAGGATAGATATAACCTATACATACACTTGATAAGACAATAGAGGTGCTTTAATTGCATTTGGACTATTCTAGAGCACTAATCAACACATTGCCAAAAGTAGGAGGCAATTTTTCAACTTGGGTAAAAAGGGATTCCAACTATCTACCAAGGTAAATTTTCAATTTCTAACTTATTCAAAAATTAGGATATTGCCCCATAAAGTCTTGGACATCAAAATTTAATCCCCATAAAGTCTTGGACATCAAAATTTAAGCCTTGAAACTTCTCTTGCTCAATTTGATCCTTGTGACTCTTTAGTTGTCTTGCCTTTGCTCTTGTCACTACTCCTTGATGTTCTTGGATGTCTAACCGATTCACATCATCCTCCCCCTCTTGAAAAGGATTCGTCCTCGAATCTCCATCACCTATATCAAATAAAGAGAGATCGGAAACATTAAAAGTGGCACTAACATTATAATGTCCCGGAAGATCAACTTTATAGGCATTGTCATTAATTTTCTCAAGGATTTGAAATGGCCCATCTCCCCTATCATCAAGCTTAGACTTTCTTTGTTGGGGAAATCTTTCCTTTCTAAAATGCACCCAAACCCAATCACCGGGTTTGAATACCACTTTTCTTCTTCCCACATTTCTTTTCTCTACAAGCTTTTTGTTGGAGTTGACAATGGCTTCATGGACCTTTGCATGAATTGCTTTCACAAAATTAGCCTTCTTGCTTGCATCCTTGCTTAATGCTTGATCTATAGGCAAAGGAACCAAATCAAAGGGAGTTAGAGGGTTAAAACCATAAACAACTTGAAATGGAGAATGAGAAGTAGTAGAGTGAGGTGCCCTATTATAAGCAAATTCAATGTGTGGCAAACACTCCTCCCATTGCCTCAATTTCTTCTTCAAAATAGCCCTTAGAAGTTGGCCAATTGTTCTATTTACCACATCGGTTTGTCCATCCGTTTGTGGATGGCAAGCTGTAGAATAAAGCAAGTTAGTACCAAGCTTCTTCCAAAGAACTCTCCAAAAATGGCTCAAGAATTTGGTATCCCTATCCGCCACAATAGACCTTGGAATTCCATGGAATCTAACTATCCAAGTAAAGAACAAGCTAGTGACATGACTAGCATCATCGGATTTCCTACAAGGAATAAAGTGTGCCATTTTAGAGAACCTATCCACAACAACAAAAATAGAATCCATACCTTTAGAGGTCCTAGGTAAACCAAGAATAAAATCCATAGAAATATTAACCCAAGGTTCTTTAGGAACTTCTAATGGTGTGTAAAGTCCATTTGGAAGAGTTCTAGATTTAGCTTTCTTGCATTCAATACAACTTCCTACAAATCTTTCTACATCTCTTTTTATAAGTGGCCAAAAAAAAATGTTCATGAAGAATTTCATAGGTTTTAGTGGCACCAAAATGTCCCATTAAACCCCCACAATGTGCTTCTTTGACAAGTCGAATTCTAGTAGAACAAGATGATATGCACAATCTAACTTCACAATAAAGAAATCCTTCATGCAAAAAATATTTTCCAAAAGGTGCTAACAAGCATTTCTCAAAAATTTTCTTAAAGTAATGATCACTAGAATACATTTCTTTAAGCATTTCAAAACCCAAAATTTTTGTTTGAAGGGTGGATAAGAGAGTATACCTTCTAGATAGAGCATCGGCCACCACATTCTCCTTACCTTTCTTGTAATGGATGACATATGGAAATGTTTCAATGAACTCCATCCATCTTGCATGTCTCTTATTGAGTTTATGTTGGCCCTTGAGAAACTTCAAAGCCTCATGATCGGTGTGCACAACAAACTCCTTTGGCCATAGATAGTGTTGCCAATGCTTTAATGTTCTTATTAAAGCATAAAGCTCCTTGTCATAAGTTGAGTACCTCACGGCTGCCCCATTAAGTTTTTCACTAAAATAGGCTAAGGGCTCTCCATCTTGCATAAGTGCACCACCTATACCAATGCCGGATGCATCACACTCTACCTCAAAAGTTTTCTCAAAGTTTGGTAGTGACAAAAGGGGTGCACTACACAACTTTTCCTTCAACAATTGAAATGCTTGTTCTTGTTTTGTTTCCCACTTAAATCCTTCGGTTTTCTTGATCACATCGGTCAAAGGGCTAGCAAGTGTGCTGAAATTTTTTATGAAACGCCTATAGAAACTTGCTAGGCCATGGAAACTTCTCACTTCCGATGCGTTTCTTGGTGTTGGCCATTCCTTAATTGCTTGGACCTTACCTTCATCTACTTGAAGTCCTTGTGAGCTTACCACATAACCTAGAAATGTAACTTTCTCCAAACAAAACTCACATTTGTCAAGGTTAGCAAAAAATTTTTCAATTCTCAAGACATTTAGTACTTCCCTAAGATGTTCAACATGCATTTCATATGTCTTGCTATAGACCAAAATATCATCAAAGTATACAACAACAAATTTCCCAATAAAATTCCTCAACACATGATTCATTAATCTCATAAATGTACTAGGAGCACTAGTTAATTCAAAGGGCATAACCATCCATTCATACAAACCAAAGTTAGTCTTAAAAGCGGTTTTCCACTCATCCCCTTCTCTCATCCTAATTTGATGGTATCCGGATTTCAAGTCAATTTTAGAGAAAAGATTAGAACCATGCAACTCATCAAGTAAATCATCAAGTCTAGGTATGGGACGCCTATACTTAATAGTAATGTTGTTTATGGCTCTACAATCTATACACATTCTCCATGTACCATCTTTTTTGGGAACAAGCAAAACTGGAACCGCACAAGGACTCATGGACTCACGCACATACCCTTTTGAAATTAGATCCTCAACTTGCCTTTTTAGCTCCTTAGTCTCTTCCGGTGGACTCCTATAGGCCGGTCGGTTTGGCAAGACCGCCCCGGGGACAAAATCGATTTGGTGTTCGATTCCTCTAATTGGTGGAAGACCTCCGGCATCTCATCGGGAAATACGTCTTTGTAATCTTCAATAACCTGCAAAATTTCACTTGAAAAAGAGGGTGAGTGTTCTTTAGATGAAGTAAAAGATTCCCTACAATACAAGAGCAATACCACTTCTTTTCTTTCAATTGCTTCAATCACCTCACTAGGTTTTGCAAAGAAACAATTCTTTTCTTTCATCTCACTCTCTTTTTTTTGGTCACTCTTTTTCTTTTCACTCTTGTTTTTCATCACTCTTTCTTCACTCTTTTCTTTTTCCTCAACTCTCTTTCCCTTCCCAATTTTTTTCTTTTGAGCTCACTTTCGGCCCTCTCTTTCTCCCTCATCTTTTTTTGTTCATCTCTCACTTGTTGAGTTGTAAGAGGATTCATAGTGAATGTTCTTCCATCCTTCACAAAAGAATAAGTATTCTTCTCCCCATTGTGGAGGGACTTTCTATCGAATTGCCAAGGTCTTCCCAAGAGAAGATGGCATGCTTGCATGGGCACCACATCACATAATATCTTATCTTTGTAAGCTCCCATTTCTATTGGTACCACTACTTGTCTCAATACTTTAATTTCTCCACTATCATTTAGCCAATGGAGTTTGTAATGTTTATCATGTTTTGTAGTAGGTAGTTTCAACTTCTCAACAAGATAAGCACTAGCCACATTTACACAACTACCACTATCAATGATAAGGTTGGCAATCCTTCCCTCAACTTTACATTTAGAATGGAAGATGTTTTCTCTTTGTTCAATCATGTTATCATCAAAAGTTTGAGCGCTTAGTGCTCTTATGGTAACTAAGCTCAAGACATCGTCATCACTTCCTAAAGGATTCAAATCAACATGTTCATCATCCTCACCATTTTCTTCACCCTCAACACATTCGTTACTTTCATCCTCCTCCTTCTCAATCCAACTATTCAAATCCTCCCTAAAGATCAAAGCTCTCTTTGTCGGACAACTACATGCATAGTGTCCTGCACCATTACATTTAAAGCACTTTGGAGGGTTAGAAATGATTTTACCTCTCTCTTCCATCTTTGGTTTGGTTGGAGGTTGGAAAGTACCTCTAGGAGCCTCCTCCTTTTTTGGCCATGGCTTGAAGTTGGAAGTAGGTGGTTTTGTTGTTGCAACTTGTCTTTGGTTGGGAAATGAGGATCGCATCATCCCATTCCTTCTCCTTTGTGATTCGATCTTGTTGGCAAGGTGGCACATGTCTTCATAAGTTGTATGTGGATACAACTCAAGTTGGTTGGCTATCTCTCTATTGAGACCACTAAGGAACCTAGCCATTGAAGCATCCTTGTCTTCTTCCAAGTTCAACCTCAAGATGTAGAGCTCAAGCTCTTGTCTATACTCTTCTACACTTTTTGCACCTTGTTTTAAAGTCATGAGCTTATAATGAAGCTCTCTATAGTAGTGCTCGGACACAAATCTTTCTCTCATCAAAGCTTTTAACTCTCTCCAAGTATCAACCGATGGTCTACCACTTCTAACTCTTTGGTTTACTACCCTTTCCCACCAATGTAAAGCATAGCCGGAAAATTCGGCTATTACAAGTCTAGCTTTTAAGAACTCATTACAATTTTTCAGCATAAACATGTTTTCTACTTGCCTCTCCCAATCTAAGAAAATGTTAGGGTCATTCTCACCCTTAAAACTAGGGAGCTTCCACTTCATTCGGTCCAAGGTTTGGTCACCTTGGTCTCTTCCACGGTTTGCAACAAATGGAACATGTTTATGATCATCATATAATGGCTCTCCATGCCTAGCTTGTGGCCTTGGAACTTCTTCAAAGTGTCTAGGCATGCCTCTTCCTCCTAAACCGCCTCTTCTACCACCTTAAGGAGGTGGATGAAGTTCTTCATCAAAATGTGGAGGTTGGTGGAACTCGGTTGTCCTAGAGCAATTGAGTGGTCCATTTCTCCTTGGGGTAGTAACATTGAGACTACCATGAGGACTAACCTCCCTTTGTTGATTAGAGAGATTAGTGACATCCCTTCTAATATCCCTCATCTCATCTCTTAGGGATTGTAACTCTTGCATTATGAGCCTCAAAGGGTCATCGTGTTGGAAGTTGCTAGACTCTTCTCCAAAAGGAGTTGGTGCTTGAGCTTGGGTTGACATCTTGGTAGTGTTTACCTCACAAAACTCTCTTGTTTAACTCTCTTTGGCGGTTTTTGAGGATATTCTCACAACTCTTGCCTTTTTCTAAAGGTTCAAGTCTCAAAGATTTCTATGAGTTCCTAACAAAGATTTAACACCTCTACTCAAGTTTAAAACAACCATAGTAAAAAAAAAAAAAAAAAAATCACAAACAAAAACTAGTTGAGAAATATGAGAAGAAAGGAAAATGATATTGAGTCATCCATTCATTTTAAGGAAGTTCAATAACATTTCCAAGAGCATTTGAGTCAATAATGGTAGATTGACCAAATGAAGAAATAAGTACTGAAAAAGGAAAGAAATTCGACCACAAATACAAACACAAAGCTAGGACACTTCAAGAACACAAAAGAATACACAACAAAAGTTTCCAGCAAGCAGAGTAGATGACATACTCGGCTTGTTTGGAAAACTGGTATTTAACCACAAGTCTAAATTGAATGAGGTTTGTCTAGAAAGAATCCTCACTCAAAATTCTTGAGTTTAGGGTCAAGAATCAAAGAAAAAGGGTTAGTAAAAAGGAAGATATGCTCAGATCATTTCAGTACTTTTTTGTCTGCGGAAAAGCTAGGTACACCTTCAAGTTTTGACTATTTTGAGATATCAAATGAAGTCCAAATTAGATGAAACTTGTTTCATTTGTTTCCCAGGTCAGTGTAGTACAACTCCATGTAAAAATATTGCAAAGTTCTAGTCATATTCCAGGTCTTTCATGCATTCTATTTTTGTGATGCCATTTTCCAGCAATCTAGTCTCTTTTCTCTTTTTGTATGTAAGATATCTCAAAAACACTTACTTGAAGGTGGCTCTGATACCAAATGATGTGAAATGATCTTCAAGAGCATAAAATTTTGTCCAAGAAGTGAGGGAGAGAACAAACAAAACAAGTGTAATAAGTAGAAGAAAGTGCCTTTGAAAGGACTTGAAAATGTTAAACTTCAAGCAACCTTGGATATATCAAATCCAAGACCTCAAGAAGGTTTAAACAAAATCTTTTCTTCAAAGTTCAAGCAACCTAAGGTATTTTGAACCTTAGACCTCAATGAAACAAGAAGAAGACCTCAAGACTAGTTTTCTACAAGAGTGTAGTAACTAGTATGAAGGAATTTTTTTTTTTTATGATCAACCTTGAAGCTCTTGGAACTTTCAACAGGTCTTCAAAGTGATTTTTTTTTCTTTCAAGGAAGTTCACCCTTGAAGAAGATAGAAAAACTAAGCTAAGAACTAAGAATACTAAGAGAAGAACCTTTGTCTTGAAAAATTTATTGATTTTTTTTCAAAATGGAAGACTACATATTTATAGAGACTTGAGGGAGAAAATAGGAATTTTTTCCTCTCATATTTTCAGCCCAAAGGATAGATAACCTATACATACACTTGATAAGACAATAGAGGTGCTTTAATTGCATTTGGACTATTCTAGAGCACTAATCAACACATTGCCAAAAGTAGGAGGCAATTTTTCAGCTTGGGTAAAAAGGGATTCCAGCTATCTACCAAGGTAAATTTTCAATTTCTAACTTATTCAAAAATTAGGATATTGCCCCATAAAGTCTTGGACATCAAAATTTAATCCCCATAAAGTCTTGGACATCAAAATTTAAGCCTTGAAACTTCTCTTGCTCAATTTGATCCTTGTGACTCTTTAGTTGTCTTGCCTTCGCTCTTGTCACAACTCCTTGATGTTCTTGGATATCTAACCGATTCACATCAATATGTGGAGGAATTTAAACTTGAACTGTAGAGATCGTTTGAGTGAATATTATGCTATAGAGATGTGTATTCAAGGCATGCATTGGGGACTTTAATACATCCTCAAAAGAATCAGCAACTCATGCGCATGACATGGAATTGAGTATAACTACAAATGGAGGAAAGACACCTGTGGAGGATGTGAACAAAAGAAAAGAGAAGCATTGCTTCAAGAAACAAAGTAAGTCTTCTTCTAAGAGCGAGACAAAAGAGTCAATGGCCACAAATGCTAGTCCAATCTGATATCTACCAAGGATTCCCAAAACATAACCAAAAAGATCGATCCTTCTCAAGAGCGAAGGAAAAAGACCTTGGAAGAAATGAAGGCCAAAGAATATCCCTTCTTGGATTCTGACATTTCTTTAATGTTTGATGAACTTATAGCTGCTGATGCTATAGAACTGCCAGACTCAAAACGACCAAGCGAAATCAGAAGCTAGGATGATCTAAACTACTGCAAGTATCATCGCATAATTGGTCATCCTATCGAGAAGTGCTTTGTATTCAAGGATCTAGTAATGCGGTTAGCTCGTGAAGGACGTGTTCTTCTTGAAGAGGATAAAGTGGCTGCTCACGTAACATCTGTAACCACCGTCTTTGTCCAATCAACTGCTTCGAAGGAGATGTTAGAGAAATCAAGTTTGGAGAATTTGATGTTGTGAAGGTTGGGGTTGATGGATCCATCATCTCCATGAAGGAATGTTGAGTGCATATTGAAGTAACCCCAACAAATGAAGAGGTTATCTCAACTTATGATGAAGGTTGGATCCTTGTGACCCCCAAAAGAAATCGCACAAGATCCATCAAATCAAGAACTACGTTAACAAGGAGCAAATTCATCAAAAGGAATGTGCTAGAGTCGAGTGGTCAAAAGATCAGGCACTTTCCAACATTATCAGAAGGTTGTCCAAAAGAACGCTATGTCCCATCACTTTATGAGATTTTCTACCTGAATGTTTCTTTGAAATAGATGTGGCTCATGCTATACTATTCATGATTATTTGGAAAGAGAAAGCAATGAAGAAAAAGTCGTAGATTATGCTCAAATCACTTTTGGTGATGACGATATACTACTTGGCGCAACTCCTCAGAATAGGCCAGTATTTGTGGCAGGATATATGAAAGAACAAAGAGTCAATAGAATCTTATTAGATGGTGGATCTCCAGTCAACATCCTACCCTTGTGGACGTTGAAAGAATGGGAATTCCATCTGAGGACTTGGCCCAAAGCCATTTGATGATCTAAGGATTCAACCAAGGTGGAAAAAATGCAATTGGGACTTTGCGATTGAACTTGATGATGGATTATATGAGTACAAGTGCTCTTTTACATGTAATAAATGCTAAAACTTCCTACCACATTCTTTTAGGAAGGCCATGGTTGCATGAGAATGGTATTGTTCCATCTACCCTCCATCAATGTTTCAAGTATTGTAGGAATGGAGTTGTGAAGAGGATGATTGTCGATGATAAATCTTTCACAGAAATTGAAGCTCACATTGCTAATGCCAAGTACTACATCAGAAAGAAAACTGAGTCATCTAATATTTCTTCATCGACAGAAGGAGAAGTTCAAGAAGCTAGCTCCTTAAAAAATCATTCAAGTAAGAAAAAGTTGGCAATTGAATCAAAGAGCCAAGATGAGAAGTTGCCTCTGGAAGATCTAGCGAAACAACGGGATCTCACTATGCCCTTTGCCAAAGTTGAGCATGTGAAGGCCTTAGACACTCCTTTAAAAGGTATTGTCCAACCCACAGAAGATGCAAAGATAGAGGATTGTAAGACTATTAAAATGCTAGAAACTTCTTCAAAGGATTTTGATAAGCTTCCAACTTCACGTACAAGTGATGGATTTGATCCTAATGCCTACAGACTTCTTGCCAAGGTAGGATATAGTTCAAAAAGTTAAATTTTGTTGGGTAACCTGCCTCAGGAAGCCTTTAGAGAAAATAGAAACACTATTGGACTTGGGTACAAATGTGCAGCTCCCATACGTCTCAAGATCAAGAGAGCAACTACCCAATACATCACTAAAGATTATGCAGTTACCTCAAAACTTAAATTGAACAACGAAGCAAAGGTAAACACTAGAAGTTCTATTTTTGACCGCTTAGGATAAAAAAAAAAAAAGCTTTCTTAAACACCTTAGGGACAATACCATATCAAAAAGAAATAGGCAAGAGAAGCATCCTCATTGGGCAAGATGTGTGATCATGACACCTTCCCAAATATAGGTTAGAATGAACTGCAATGAGGATTCAAAAGCTAAGGTTCACAAGGACATACACGACATACCTCAAATCAAAGAGGATGACGAAAGTGTAAGATCATCCTACCAAATCGCAACTTCAAGAAATACCATGGTCCGGACCTATAGGTGAAGCGATGCATTGACTGGAGAAGTTGCAAGGTTAGTTGAAAATGTATACATTTGCAATATGAGGAATTGGGGCATTAGGTTACATGATGTGAAAATAAGAAGTGGAGTATCCAGAAGAACCATCGTCTTTACGAGACACAACCCCACGAATGTTGAAGAATATGATGGAACTAAAAATGAAGAAGTTGTTAAAACACATCATATCAATATCGTAGAAGAAGGAGCTTTTGAAGAAGATGCTCCATCAGAACTTGGAAAGGGCATAAAAGCTACTGTGGATGAATTAAAGGAAGTCAATCTTGGCACGATTGAATATCCCCGCATTGTCTACATAAGTGCCCTTCTCACTCTTGAAGAATAAAAAGCTTATGCCAATCTCTTGAAAGAATACAAAGACGTCTTTGCATGGATATACAAAAAAATGTCTAGTTTGGACCCAAAGATAGCCGTCCACCAATTAGCTGTCAGAAGTGGGGCTCGGCTAATAAAACAAACTCAAAGGCATTTCGACCAGAGCTGCTTCTATCAATTGAGGCAGAAGTTAACAAATTATTGAAGCTGGATTCATCCGCGAGGTCAAGTATCCCACATGGAATGCAAACATTATTCTTGTGAGGAAGAAGAATGGCCAAATTTGCATATGTGTTGACTTCAGAGATTTAAAAACACATGTCAAAAGGATGATTTTCCACTTCTTATCCTAGAGATAATGATTGATGCTACAACCGGGCATGAAGCTTCGTATTTTATGGATGGTTCATCTAGCTACAATTAAATAAAGATGGCACTGCAAGATGAAGAGGTAACTGCATTCCGCACACCTAAAGGCATTTACTGCTATAAAGTAATGCTTGTCAGACTAAAGAACGCTGGCGTAACATATCAAAGGGCTATGCCAAAATTTTTCGATGATATGCTATAAAATGGTGGATTGCTATATTGATGATCTTATGGGCAAGTCACAAAAACATGGCAATCACCTCAAAGACTTGAAGATCACTTTTTGAGCAACTTTGTAGATATCAATTGAAATGAATCCCTTAAAGTGCGCCTTTGGTGTTACCTCTAGAAAGTTCCTTGGCTTTATTGTCCATCACAGAGAATTGAAATTGATCAATCCAAGATTGATACAATTTTGAAGATGCCTAAGCCTCGAAACATTCATGAGCTAAGAAGTTTGCAAGGAAAGTTAGCCTATCTCCAAAGATTTATCTCAAATCTTGCTAGATGGTGCGAACCATATAGCCACTTGGTAAGGAAGGGCATACCTTTTGAATGGAATGAATCTTGTAAAAATGCTTTCAAAAGCATTAAGTCATATCTCATGAAACCTCCCGTGCTAGCTATGCCTACTCTTGGGAAACCATTGTTCTTGTATATTACTACTCAAGAACGTTCTTTGGGGGTATTGTTCACCCAAGCAAATGAAGATGGGAAGGAAAATTCCTTGTATTATTTGAGTTGGACCATGACACCTAATTAACTGAATTATTTGCTAATAGAGTAGCTCTATTTTAGCCCTGATATCGCTATTCATAAACTGAGGTACTGCTTTTAGGTACATACAGTGCATCTCAGCTCCAAGGCAAATCTAATTAAATATGTAATGTCAAGGCATGTGTTGTCTGATCGTCTAGTGAGATAGTACTTGCAAATTCAACAATTTGAAATTGTTTGTGTACCCCAGATAGCTATTAAGGGGTAAGTGTTGGAGGACTTCTTGGTTGATCATCCTATACCTACTGAATGGGAGTTGAATAATGAGTTACCTGATGAAAATGTCTTGGTGATGGAAGTCCTTCCTCTGTAGAAAATGTTCTTTGATAGTGCATCACATCGTGAAGGTGCTAGAGCTCGTATAGTATTTCTTACCCCAGGTGATGTACTACTATATGTCTTTACTTTAAGTCAACAATGTTCTAATAATATGGCCGAGTATCAAGCTCTCATACTTGGGTTAGAATTGGTTGCTGACATGAAGCAACTACAGCTTGAAGTATATGGAGATTCTCAACTAGTGGTCAACCAACTACTTGGAGTATACGAAGTTAAGAAGCCTGAGTTGCTCCCATACTATAAATATGCAAGGCGCCTCATGGGATGGTTAAGCGATGTGATAATATCACATGTCTTAAGAAATGGAAATAGGAAAGTTGATGCACTAGCTAAATTTGCTTCAAACTTGACTTTGTCAGATCAGCACACTGAAATTCCTTTGTGTCAAAGATGGGTGGACCTACCCATGTTCGAAGATGAAAAAGATAAAGAATGTGAAATCTATTCTGTCTCAGTCTTTGAGGTTGATAAGGAGGATTGGCGTTAGCCATTCATAAATTATTTGAAAGAAGGAAAGTTGCCAAATGATATGCAAAGAAGTACTGATGTTCGGCACCGAGTTACTCGTTTTATATATTATAAAGATACATTATTTCAGCTATCTTTTGAACGCATTTTTCTAAGATGCTTGGGCGAAGAAGAAATTGCTCAAGCAATGGAGGAAGCTCATTTTGGTATTTGTAAAGCTCATTAATCTGATCCAAAGCTTCACTTTCGCATCAAGAAAATAGGGTATTATTGGCCGACAATGGTGAAAGATCGTATGGAATATGCGCAAAGATGTCAAGCTTTTTAATTCTACACTAACTACATACATCAGCGTTATGAGCCTTTGCATCCAACTATAGCTTTATGGCCTTTCGAGGTGCGGGATCTTGATATTTTTGGGTCTTTGCCAAATTCATCTACTGGACATTTGTACTTCTTAGCTGCTATAGATTACTTTTCTAAATGACTAGAAGTCGTAGTCTTGAAGGAAACGAAGAAAGAGAATGTTGTGGATTTTATTCAGACAAACATTAGCTACTGTTATAGAGTTCCAAGATATACATAATCAATAATAATGGGAAGCCATTTTGCAACAGTCTGATGAATAAATTGTGTGAGAAGTTTGGTTTCAAACAACACAATTCCTCCATGTATTATGCTCTTGCAAATGGGCTTGCCGAGGCATTTTAACAAAACCTATTGTAAACTCTTATAAAAAGGTCATGGATAAATCTAAAAAAGATTGGCACATTCGAATTGGAGAAACGTTGTGGGCTTATAGAACCACTTATCACATGCTAACCCAAGCCACTCTATATGCTCTCGTCTACGGTTTTGAAGCAGTACTTCCATTGGAGTGACAAATCCCTTCTTTGAGGATTTCTATTGAAGAAGACTTAACGAAGGAAAAAATGCTCGCTCCAGACTTGAAGAGTTAAAAGCACTTGATAAAAAAAAAGGTTGGAGGCATAACAATATTTGGAATGCTATCAAGCTCGCATCTCTAAGGCTTTCAATAAAAAGGTTCGACTTTGTTCCTTCCAAGTTGGAGATCTAGTGCTTGCTGTGAAGAGGCCAATCATCTTTGGACAAAACCGAAAAGTTCACATTAAAGTGGGATGGCCCCTACGTTGCTGAAGATGTCTACTCAAATGGATCTTACAAGATAGTTGCTGAAGATGGACTAAGGATTGGTCCTATCAACGGCAAGTATTTGAAGCGATACTACGCATAAAGTAGATACTCTTTAATTGCACAGCCTAAACCGTAAAGTTATTCGCCCAAGTCCAAAGTTGGTAAGAAAAAGACGCTCCTTGACTGCACGAGCCTACACTGAAAAGTTATTCTACCAAAGTTCTTGTATGTGGATACTACTAAAACATCCCAACAGTCCAAGTTGGTAAAAATGGATATTCCTAGCGCGCATGAGTATAAACTATGTTAAGGCAATCACCAAATGTGTAGCATGTGGATAAACTGCTAAAACACTCTAACAAGTCCAAGTTGGTAAAAATGGATACTCCTGACCCGCACGAGTTAAAACTATAGATGGATACAAATCTTTTTTTCCCAAAAATGTGAACTACGTTTGACTTGATTCTTATGTTCTTCTTAAGATATGTAAGTAGCTTAGAAAAAAAAAAATCTAAGTTCAGTCATAATTTTTCAGTAAACAAACAAGTTTGTTTGGTTTGTACAATTGTAACTAAATCATTGTAAGTTGGCATTTCATGCGAATAAAGCAAAAGAAATTATGCGAGCAAAGGAGGAAATGCAAGAAAAAAAAGAATGAATTTTATTCATAAGTAGAAGAGACAAAGTTCAAATTAAATTTGACAAAGTACTTGAAAAAAATGCTAAAGTACATCAAGGAAAGAGATTTAAAAACTCTAAGTTCTATCACAGAACCAACAACTTCTCTTTTGCTTCCTCAAATTTGACCTTATCGTCTCGTCCATCGTAGGAGTACTCTCAAGCGTAGCACGTTATTCTTCAATAATGCTATAGGCACGTTCTTCTTTCTCGAGTTGCATTTCTTGCTCCTCAAGTGTGAGTGGGAATAACACCCTTTTATTTTTCCAACACTTCAATTTATTCCTCAGAGATTGTATCTCCTTATCAATCTTCTTGAGACTGACTTTGCCTGCACCAATTTGTTCTCGAAGATTTGTCAACGTAACGTTTTGAAGCACTTGAATGTTCATTAGCAGATGAAAACAATTTTGCATGTGCCTCCTTAGCCATCTTCTCCGAAGTAGAAGATTGTCGCCTTCAAAATCATGTGCCATAGTGAAAAAGGATGTCAAGAGATTCTTCAACATACTTTTGGCAATCTTTTTAAGAACATAAATCACATCACCCTCGAAAGAAGAAACTTGTTCAAGAGGAAGTCTCTTGATCTTTTTAAGGAGCTCTTGCCACATGTCCATTACACACTTCTTTTGAAAATTGAACAAGAAAAACTCTCTCTTGAAAATGGAAATCACTGGAGCATTTTCACAAGGCAACTTGTTTACTGTGGCAACCAAGTCTGATTTACAAGAAGAACCTACTTCATGTTGATTCTATATCACAATGTTTAAATTGCATGCAGAGTCTTGAGAAATAGCTTCAATGTCAACAAGAATGGCATCATCTTCCTGAAAAAAAAAGTTTAAAAATAAAAGTTAAAAATAAATAAAAAATAAAAAAAAGAAAGGAAGAGAAAATGTGTAGTAATTCTTACTACATTTTCCAAGACTGGTCTTTTTCAAATGTTTGTCTAGGAGCTGTGTTTTCAACTCTAACACGTTTCTAACATCGATCTTGGCTACTAGAGTTGTCCTCTCTAGCCTGCAATGGTTGGTGCACTTTTGGAGAAGATGGACCTCCAACATTGGTTAAAGTTCGACTTGAAGTAGAGTTGCTTTCTTTTTCCAAAGGTACTCCTCCATCACTTGATCCTTGAAGAGCTTCATCATTCTCGAGAACTTTCCTCTTAAGTGAGAAGAGCATTCATCAACTTTTGGAGCACTCTAAATAGAAATAAGTGCTATAATGTTGTCTTCAAGATAACTTCCATGAACTTGGCTCCACCAAGACTTAAACTCTTGAGTATAATACTTCTTTACACTATAAGGTCTAGCAGGGAAGATGACTTTAGACATCATACGACGAAGGGTGCATTTCACCCACAAGCGTAAACCATCTTCCAAAGAAGCTTCATGGAGATAGACTTTAAATATCCAGGAGTATGTTAAAGAAATCCGAATTGGCGGCTAAATCGGTGAGGGCTATAAGGCTAAATGATAAAGTGATTTTTTCCCTCAGGGAAAGGTAACATGAGCGAAGACTCAAAAAGTATCCTTGCTTTACTGCTATATCTTTCCCAGCATCAACAAAGTTGTGAGCTTTATCCTTCGTAAGTTTAGTGGCATGCCAAACGACAACTTTACCTCTATGAATTCACTTGTGAGCATCTTCGGTATTGAAGCATCTTGCACTACCTTCACCAGAGTAAGCTGTCATCTTTGGACCCTTAAGGCCTTGAGGGGCATGAAAATGATTTCTGAAGTAATGGGCCAACCATCCATGCAAGTAGAGTTGGGAAGACTGAATTCTCTTTACTAGGATGCACAAAGTTGGAGAGGCAATATAACCCTCTGTATATGCTGGTTAAGACTGGGACTGCATAGTTAATTTGCTCAGCAAAAGCCATCAAACTTGCTATCTTAAAAGTGCTAAGGCAGATATTCACACCTTCTTTGGGCAAAATGAAGAGACAAAGCTAACATGATAGAAAAGTAGCAAGGAACGTCTCTAATTTGAGCATGAGATCTTGAATGTTTAGCTTGGGAAACAAGGCCTTATTTTCTTCTGTCCATGCTTCATGAGGTGGAATGATGCCGCAAGGATTTTCAGTAAATTTAGGGCGTTATCGTTGTTCTTCCCTTTGAGGAGATGCTTCATATTTTGTAGCTTTCTTGAACCAGAAAGTGATCCATTGATTGATGGTGACTCCCGAGTTGGTGCCATTACCCGTCTTGATCAAGGGGTACGTGTGGAATTAATGCCTGCAACTTTCGGGAGATACTTCTTGCCTTCGAGATCCACTCCGGTAAGTTCTGCAGCAAGAGGGACAACTTTATCGTAATAGTGGCCAAGTATGGGTAAGCCTCCAATTTCATTCAAATCCCACAATGAAATAGACACCTCGCCGACTGTTGTCAAAAGTGTATTTGTAGAAGGACACCAAGCTTTGTAAAAAGCCATTATGATGTTTGAATTGTGGTCGTATGTGAAGAGTGATGCATACACAACATCATGGATTCCTGTATCTTTCAAACGTTCGCATCGACTCAAGACATCTTCTGTTCATTCCCAATAGTTCTCTCTGTGGCGGAACTCGCCAAGGAACTCAAGTGTTGGACTCCATCGAACCTCACCATTGATCATTCTACGGCGAAGTGAGGGAAGTTGGTCAAAGCAATTCGGAGAATGATGAGTTGAGTCGAGGAGGATCAAAGCTTTCTGAGATCGCGGACTTTTGAAGTTGACAAGAGTTGACCAATCTTTCATGGGATGAGTGGTGGTTATTTTCAACAATGAGCCCACATATCTGCCAGAAACCGCCTTGTAAACCGTCAAAATTGTTGCCACCTTCATTGGGTCATTGGAATTGTCACGAATGACTAGAACATCTTGGTCGGATGAAGACTTGGAGTCCATGAAGTGCACCATGGTTGGTCTAGAAAAAAAGTTAGTATTAAAAAAAAAGGAATTACCATCATATATTCATGCCCAAAAAAAAAAGCTGGCAGGTCAAGATAGCGAAAAAAAAAAAAAAAGAAAGAAAATCAGCATGCAGAACAATCAAATCCGAGTTCATCCATTCATGAATTCTTTTTTTAATTAAAAAAAAAAAGAAAAAGGCAATTTGACGATGGACAAATTGGTGTGTGCAAGTGCCGATCAAAATTAAAAATAAAATTGTGCAAACCGAATTTTACTTGTGAAGCACTCTCGCTTGAAGATGAAAATTCTTGAAGACTTGGGATGAAGAAAGAAGCTCTTCTTAAGACTTCTTGAATTGGGATGAAGAGAAGGGTGGAATGAGTTCTCTATATATAGGGGTTTGAGGGGTAGAGATTGGTATTATAATCCTACATAGATTTAAGTTAAATTCCCATAAGGGTTCAAATTCCATATTTCATGAAGATTCAAATCTCCAAAAAAAAGTCTTATGAAGGTTCAAGCTTCCAAATTCTCCAAGGATTCAAGCTTCCAATTTTATAAGGATCAAAGTCCTTTATTTGAGAAGGATTCAATTTCTTACTAATTCAGCTCATTCAAATCTTCAAGGATTATATCTCCCAAAGTTATTTTTAATTTCTTGAAAAAGTTTTGGAAATTCAGATAAGATTTCGTGATGTGGCAATTTTGAGCAAGGTCGGTATCATGGGTTGTGTGCCAAGATGTTAAATAAAAATATAAATCAAGGATTCAAGTACAAGAAGGCTGACGAGGAAGACTCTGATCAAAGGTTTACTTTCTAAATCTACCAAATTGTATCTAATTACTTGAAGTCATGTTTTCAAAGTATTAGCCATGATTTTTATTCAAGTCCTGAAATGGGGGCATTTGTAGACAATAAAATTTTTATTTATTTATTTAATCTACGACTAAAATAAAATAAATATTTATTAGTCTTGATTATTTAAATTAAATTAATAAAATAGGTCTTTTGGGCAATGAAGATTGGATCATCCCAATTGGGCTATGATGATTGTATCATCCGAGTTTAGCCATTTAAATTGGGTTGGATTTGGAATTATTTAAATAGTATCCAAATCCAAGTAAATTTATCCCAAAGCCATTTTAAATCCATTAAATTATGGGTTAAACTTATTGGCCTCATCAAATAAGGAAGTGGGATGACCCAACACTGTTGATGGACCGCTTAGTGGACAAGAAACCTAATGCCCTATTTTCGCCTAACTTCCAAGGTTGAAAGACATTCAAAAGACACTCAAGCTCGAGGCAAGTGAAAAGCTCTCCAGAAGCTCTTTCCAAAAGCTCTCTAACAATGGTCTTCCTCAAAGTTTAAGCATTTTCTCGCCTTCTTGCTCCCAAAGATCGAAAAAAGCTCCAGCGGTTCTACAATCCATTAATCATCCTCAAAGTCCATTTGATTGAGAAGAAGCTTCCAAGCCCTCAAGTCAACACTTTGCTGAAGAGAATAATTGGATGATTATCCTACATACTAGGAATTCCCCAAAGATTTTGTAACCACTACTATATCATAAATCAAATCACGTTGTTCGCTACTTATCTTTTGCTCAATCTTCAAACTTACGATTTTGTTACATACACAAGTATCTTGAATTGAAACAGAACCGTTAAATGAGTATTATGGCATCTTGTAAGGGGCTTCATATTCTCGCTTTTGTGACTTTTTTTTTTTTTTTTTTTTGATTTTGTGCTACATTCTTCATTTTGGTATTTATGTTTTTAAGTAGATAAAAGAGGATATCCTCCCCTCCAATATAATTGCAAGAAGCTCCAGCATGTATATGTTTTTTCTTGCCTACTCTCTCTTTTACAGAACATGTCTTTCCCTCATCCTTTTGTGCTTCCTACATATAAGATACATAAGATACATATGAAAGGAATTTCTGTAGGTTTGTCTCTCCAACTCAAATTTTATGCGAATTTAGAGTAACATTTCTACTATATATATTTTTCTTATCATATGGATTTGTGACAAAGATGCTAAATTGCAAAAATTGTAAGATTGTCTTTACATACCATTATGTGCATCACAGAGGAGTTGTAAAGTTTAATTGAATATTTTGAATTATAATTCATATTTGGCTCTTAAGAAATAAGATGGGAAGAATTGTTAGGTCTATTTGTTTATCTCTTATTGGATGAATTAGTTGAAATTGTGTATGTCATGTTCTTGGATGTTTTGATTTAGTTGGTAGATTTGTTATTTTCGTAGAGGTTTTGTTCATAAATGACTAGAAAAGTAGTACTTTTGCCTCAACTCAAATCTCTTTTGCACCAAGAACTCTTTGTGGACATAGTGCTTACAAGAAAATGCATATTTACTAAATAATGGGCATTTATGTTTCATATTATTTGACTAGGTTCGTACATCAGTAATGCTCAAGGGTTACAATAATCCGACCAAAACTGTTGCAAAGGGTTATCTTGTGTCTATGGATCTGGGAAAATAAGTTGCAGGTCTTCCTTTGAGACCTAATTTTTATGAAGTAAACATACAAGTTGCAGTTGTTAGAGATGAGTATTTACTTCGACCTCATAATCTTTTTTAGACTATCGGGGATGTTCTTGGCGTTTCTATTGCATGGCCAAAGAAGCTAGTATATAATAACAAGCTTTTACTGTATATAATACATATTTTTTATCAATAACTAATGAATATATTTTATTAAATGCATGTAGGTTGTACGAGAGCCATTCTCCTAAAGTGCTTATTACCGTGAGGTCTTTTTAAGGTTATGCTGGACAAAGAATGAATTTGATTTCCCCAATGGCTTTTATTTCACTTGTGAACTTAAATATGAAGAACTAAGTATTGTTTTTTTCAGGAGAAGTACAGTATTGTTAAATACTTAAAGTTGCTTTAATTTAAAATATTTTTAGATTTATATACTTAATTCTTGAAGATTTAATTCGTAACATTCTTTCAATTTGTAATGTATTTGAGCATTATATAGTGATGTTTTATGGTTTTAGAATATCAATGATTTACGGGGAAGTTATTAGGCTAAGATTTGTATATTTAAAGTGTCGCAATTACTTCAATTTAGGGACATTTATAATTTTCATTAAAAATATAATAAAATTATTTGTGAATTAATTGAATAAAAAACAACACAAATATATGTTATAAAATAAAAAATTATTGATGTATGATTTGTCTCAGATAATTTAATAAATGACATAGAAAATGACACAATATGAAGGAACAACTTTTATATAGGAAGTGTCGGAAGAGGTGTATATATTAGACATTTGTAAATGTAACCATTAAGACATTTAAAGGTGTTTTCAAATCACATAAATAATCTAATTATGTGATTTTTTTTATGTCCATAATGCATTTTTTTAACACATCAAAATGTCAGGAAATCATTTTTTAAAAACAATAATGTGTTACAAAAATATTTAAAATTTATGACCATTGTAACTTTGTTTTGACAAAACACATGTGTTGCTAAAAACATATATAATTAACGACATTTATTGGTGACGTTAATGCGATACTATATTTAACGACATTTATTGGTGACGTTAATGTGATACTATATTTGTAAATGTTAGAGACTTAATGTTATAATTTTATTTTGATAAAAGAATATGTTGTTAAAAATTTTAAAAATCATCATATATAAGTAACAAAAATATCACATTAATGACGTTTATCAGTGACACTTGTAAATGTTGAAGACCTATTGCGACATCATATATCCATAGTGTACATTACACGTCATTAGGGGTTAAATGTCACAAAAGGCTATATCGTGACATTTAAGGTCATGAAATGGGTAAATTCTTGCAGTGATTTGGAGGGATTGGTTGTTCCTTATTACTTCGAATTTGTTGGTTCTCATGTTCATAAACTTCTTCGATCCTACGGTTTCGAGTTTGCACTAGTAGAAGTGGTTCGTGAACTTGTTATTTCACATGTCTTTCCTTAGGTTCATGAGTTTGTCTACCCCCTACAAACTTGAGCCCTAGATAGAAGCCATAATTTTCTAAAAATAGTTTCAGTTTAACCAGTGAGTATTCTCTTTGTTTTTGTGCAAAACACATGACATATGTATATTTTTCTGTATCACAATACATGAAGATATATATATATATATGTATATACATATATATTTTTAAAGTATTGATAAAAGTACATATAATAATAACCAACGAATTCAGACTCTCATTTACTTAAAATGGTCAAAAGATACGAAATTCCAAACTCCATCCCTAATATCCCTATGTTAGATAGAACTAGTACTTCCTAATTAGCAAGTAGTTTACCTAATATGACTAAAATATGGTAACTGTAGCTATTACATTTCAAAATGCGGTTGACCTATTAAGCCGAAATCAAAATAGGACTGCCTAATGCATACATATTCAAAAATTTTCCTAATACGTAATCTATAAGAAGTACGTTAGAAGTAGATGGCCCAACAGATCCGATAGCTCTATCTTTGACAAAGCAAACTAACTTGTCAAGCCATCTATGACATCACCACAAACCGCCTCAACTTTTTCGCTCACAGCATGACGTCTATAGCAATTAGTCTCAACTATCCTCTCTTGATAGGTCAATGCCCATCAGAGTCTCTCAACTTCATTCTCTGCATGGGTGGCCCTAGCTTCAGCTAGAATAATACAGTGTTGATAGTAGTTGCTCTGAAGATATAAATGCTCAATACATAACTCTGCCTCTGCAGACCTAAGTGTTTACTGGTCATATATTGTCCTAGGTACAGGATAGCATATGATCATCTCGAAGTATCTCTTGAGGCGTTAGGGTAGATATGACTGTCCTCATGGAACCCACTTCAAGGACATTACCCTTAGGAGTCTCGTCATGAACCTTATCAGGTTCTTCCTCAAGAATCTCGACAGGATCCTACTCAAGGTTCTCCTCAACATCCTTCTCGGGGTCCTCCTCAGGGTCTTCCTCGGGGTCCTCTTCTGGGTCCTCATTAGAATCAAGGATCTCAAGAATAGAGATATGCATTATGTTGTTTAGGACACAAATCATTAATATCCTGAGAGGACAAAAGCCAGATTTCATCGTCACATTTTTCTAGGTTACTTTTAGTCCTCTTCTTAGGTGGCATAAAGATTAACTCCATAACCCTCTTTTCTTTGTCCACCAGTCCTACACAAAGTAACAAAAGAAGTTAATTTAACTTGTTCTAATAGGAGCGTTCTAAAAATACAACTAACTACACTTTCTTATAAAAGAGTATAATGCTCATGCAAAACGTATGATTTCTAACCATGCTCTGATACCACCTTGTGACATCTCCAACTACCTCCCTAGGTTCCACTGGAAGGTGAGTAGGAATCTACTTACCTCTTGACAATTAGTCCATCAAGATACTAGAATTTTTTTTAAAGATCCACGAATAAGCTAGCTATTACACAAAGCGTTTTTTTTTACGACAAAAAGACATTACATCGTAATATGTTTCTCAATAACAAAAGCAAATAAATGCATAAATTTTAATTTGATGGAAGTCTCGTACTTCACTTTAAAAGACTATATTCTCATGAGTCTTTCTCAAATCCCGTAAAGAAATGATAAATATATGAGCTAGGCTCAGTAAGTTCTATGTGTGTATGAGTGTATCTTAAATCATTTTCTCATTAAATTTTTTAATGAAATCAATTCTTGATAATATATATGGCAGGCACCTATTCAATGAAGAAAGATAACAATATGGATTATCGAAGAATATGAATCAATAACTTTTAAGAAATTTAATCAACAATAATAACAATAGCAATAATCATAAAGTCAAGGGCACTAAGCATAACTCAAGCACACTTTACCATTCTTACTTCGAGGCTCATACAACTTTCTACCGGACTTCAACAATTCAATCTAATACAAATAATCGGCCAGCTAGGATTATCTTGCAAGACATCAGACCTATGTTAAACCTCCTAACTAAGGAGCCAAACACCCCACAAGTACCATGGATATGACAATTAAAACCATTAGTCTGATGCTTTTCTGACTTAGACATCATATTTCCTATGGTATATGGTCAACAATAATCCACAACCATTACTTACAACCGAATAGGCTAGAGAGGCCCTCTCATTGGTGACTAGTCAAATGAAGTGCTTTTTCCATACTAGGTTTTACTTATAGTTGGGGGTAATAATGAGTACTCAATTAAGCTTTCGTTTCCAATCAATGGAAACAAGATCTCTTGTAATCCAAATCGTTAAGTGCACATATATAAGGGAGCATATTTCCTACAAATCACTTTTATAATATTTGATATAATCACCAGCTATAGATATAAAATATCTTTTCATTCGTCATAATAAATTACAAATCAAAATACTTCATATGCTTTATATCAAATTATGAGCCTTCAAATAAAGTTGGGAACCCTTTCATATGTTAGAATGATAAAAAACACGTGAGATGTAAATTTATGCAAGGGAAAAGTTTTCCTTTTAACAATCAATGCATTTTGAAGATCTCACATAAAATAAACCATTTCATATTTTGTTGAAAACCATAAACGAAACAAATATTTTCGATACCATGTGCCGTGCCAAATTTTCAATTCTAAAAGTGGAACTTACCTATCAAGCCACTCTTACATTCAACTCTTAACATCTCCTTTCTAACCTATGAAGTAGTGATTGAAAGGTTATCAATCTCATATATCCAAATAATATGTTTTCTTCATTAGAATTATTCGCTTCTTAGTGAGTATGTATATTTATATACACACACACGCATTTTATGAACCTCAAAAACAGTTTTTTTTCCCTTGACACATTTTATTAAAACACTCATATCTCCCTCATTTCTAAACAAAAAATTATGATTCCAGTTTCATGTTACTCCTAAGATCCTCCTCCACACTTTAGCGTAAAGCATTTATACTCAGGTTCTTTGAGTGTAAAGGTATGTGGCCAGGACAGTAAGGTCCAAAATTCATGTCCTAGTCTGAATGCCTTCCATGTGTTCATTAGTTTCTCTTCTTGCAATCTTCTTTTACCCTTCTAAGGTATTTTAGCAGGTAGTAGTAACATGTATATCATATATTATACACCCCTATGCCTCATGTATTTAAATTTATATGTTATAAAGGTGCAGACAACTTTTCATGATTACCTTTAAACAAAAAGGTTAGCAAAATGCTTCTCCCTAGGATCTAAATATTCTATTAAAATGCTCCATCAGCCTTTTCAGTATCACACTTAGATTCGAAGTCAAATATTTATTTACGGGTAGAGTATTAAAGCTCCTTTCTACTTGAAAAAGCATTTTATTAGCCACAAGTACAGAGATTTTCCCCCTTTTTACTAATATGTCCAGATTTGCATATGATCTCTTTCCCTTAAATTTTATCAACTCCATCATCTAATTTTAAGATAAAGCAAAGTGGCATACATATAGATCATCAATTTGGTAAGCTAAAACAGTCTATAAGGGCCACAATACAAAGATAACATAGTCTAGAACGAAATGACAATCTAAACTTCTAACTTTTACTAGTTTATGTATATCTTGATGGATCTATCCATTAAATAAAACACATCAGCATCCATCATAAAAAATGATACTATAAACTGCATTTCAATGTATATCAAGCATAGAACAATATTCTTTCATTAGATATATTGCCTAAAGATTAAAAAATAAAGATTGAGTTTGTTAACACAAATTGTCAAGATTCACTTCTTTCTTCATCTTTAGTTAGCTAAGTCATTATAAAGTACTTATTTTGTAGCTTAACCTTCTTATAACACATAAGATACGCATAAATCATCTTTATTTGCCTTAAACCAAAGGTTTTCTGTATCAAAATAAAATAGAATCATACCTTGTAGTTAGGTTCAAAAACTTGGATAGATTATCACATTTCTTTGTTTTGACCTCTACAACCTTCAAATTATGTATTCTTGAACTATTAGGGCTGTTGTAATCTATTAGAAAATGATGAAAATCAAACGGCTCTGGCAATATGTTTGAATGGGGGCCAAGAACATGAAAAACTATGTCTGTTTAGAGAGAAACATGCCTTCTTTGGGGCTGTTTTGTCTTCTTGATGAAAATGGAAAAAAAAGCTGAAGGGTTGGTATTTAATGCTCAACCTCATGCCTTAAAAATACCTTGTAAGCTATAGTATGGGCTGGATTAACTTAACTCTTGTAGATTATTCCTCTAAGCCTAGTTAAGTTGTCTTCAAATTGGCTAATGGGAGTAGATAGCTTGTAAGGATTGATTTTTAGAAATCTGAAACATCTAGAGAGAGAGAGAGAGAGAGAGAGAGAGAGAGAGAGAGATGTTAGTATATGCCCTAAGACCAATTGACTCACATTTATGATTTATGAAGAATGTATTTTTGAATTGTATTTTATGCTCTTGTTCATCAAGTATGTGACTTGATAGTAAAACCCTTATAGCTAATAAAATACTATTCTTATTTGTCCCTAGTTTATTACATCTTGTAAACTTGTGTGAAGTTAATTGATGGTCAAGTTTTACTGATCATTAATATGAGATATAAAATCAATTCATAAATACATATTGAGAATATTGTATTGGACATGACCCAAAGTGAAGAAGAAATATTGCATGGGTTTAAGTTATAAGTATTTCTTCTCAGTTTTATATTTGGTGTCCTTTGACCCAATGTTTCTAATGTTTCTTGCCTTGGGGAGAAAATATGTTTTGACATAGTCAAACATCACTTTTAATTAGGTGATTATTACGACTATTGGTTGGCTTATTTTCTTGTCATGGCCTGAATATTAGAGATAGTGAAAGGGATTTGTCCGTCTCCTTTTAGAGAGAGATATCCATGGGCCCCTTGATAAGGAAGACTGGAAAATATGCATGGCCATGCTCAAATAAGTATTAATAAGGTGTCATTAATATTATTTGTTGGAACAGTCTGCCTGGTGATCAAGTAAATGGTTAATTAAGTTTTATAAGGATAACTTAGTCCATGCCTTAGACTTAATTAGGATATCATGTGACAAAAGGACTAAATATTAAATCTGATGCTAGGTTATTATTGCATTTACTTAACTTGGGTAAGCATAATTTCTTGCTAGAGGCCGCTTATGTTTTGTGAAAAATGTCTAGGACATTTTTCATTCACTGCCAACATTAAGTGAACCCACAGGGTCACACGCATAGACGATCTTGTGAGCATAATGTCCACGTTCAATGGATATAGATTGTGTCCAAATTTGTTGAACGTATACAAAAGGGGAATCAGATTCCATATTGTATTTTCTGGTAAGTTAATAAGTAATTAATTTTATTTAATCGAATAAATAAAATTAATTACTTAATATTACTTATCCAACCGTTGGATGATTATAGGAATAGACGGACGAGATTAAACTGTCATTAGATGACAATTAGGGTTTTGATATTGACAGCTAAAAAAGGTTATGTTAACCTTTTCTTGGCAGCCGTCATTTATCAGATTAAAGAAAAACAAAACCCTAAACCCTAGAACGACGATATAGTATCTAGCCTCCTCTCTTCGAAACACGTCCGATTACCAGATAGTCAGGATCAGTTCTGAACAGTTTTCAGAACACAGAAGGGGCTAGCATCCCGATCGCTTGTAGAGGAGTTCGTCGCGTGGATACCAGTTGAGGGCGAAGCGTGAAAAGAAGCGCCTCCACACCGAACGATCAAAACATTGAGGTAATTTCTATCCAATTGGTTTTTCTAGTATGTGCAGATCCTGTTGGTGGATTTCTGTAGTTTTATTTTATTTTGTTTTTTGCCTATGGACTCCAACAAGAGATTCTTTTTCCAACTGAACACCAACCATTATATCTCAAAAGAATAGGCTATCAATTAATATATGGCTGGACATGTTTATTGTTCTTTGTTAAAAAAAAAAAAATTCAGCCATGTTTTTCTTAGATATTGCAGCCCGTAAAACATTTTGCTCTCTTTTATTCCATTTGATTTCTCTCTCTCTCTCTCTCTTGTTTTTTTTTTTTTTTTGTTAGAGAAAATCATGTTAGATGTACATTTAATCATTAACAGAAGATTATGTGCCACTAATTCAATTATATATATTAGGCCCTTTTGATTATCTGTAAAAAAAATGGCAATAAGATCAACCCTATATCGTTATAGATTTCTTCACTTTTTTTTTTGTTTTTGACAATTGAAGTATCACATTATTTGAATTAATGTTACCATTATATACTCTCATATTCCTCATTAATAGGGAGAAAACACCCACTCTTGTCATCAAAGAGTCCTTAAAGCTTACAGCATTGACAATTCTCACGACCTTTAAATCATTCATTCGAGCATCATATCTGAATCCAAGTACGGTTCCACGAATCCTTACGTTGCTAAGAGTTTGTGTGGACCATGCGAAATTGAAATTTCTTCATATAGAAGGGTTCTGTAGTATGAATTTATGTGTGGGTTTAGAAATATCATCTGAAAGGGGTACCAAATGATTAGAAGAACTAACTATTCTGAAATAGCAAAATGAATTAATGAACTACGAAATGAAAAAATAATTTTGGGATCATAGTCTATAGTGAATACTTCATTTTCATAGTAAATTGAATAAAGTTCAATTCCTAGAGTTCTAGAAAAATGTAACCAGCATTTTTGGAGATGTGGTTTTTTACACAAATGTCATTTGTGTATGGATATATAGAAACAACCTTAGGGTAAGAAACTAGTGATTTCCATTTTGATACGAACTTGAAATGAATTAGAGATTTTGGTGGAACGCGGATGACATTTGGAACACCAATTCTTGGGGGTAAGAAATCTGACAATTTTCCCTAGCTAATTACAAGATGAATTGAAAGACAGAGATTAAACCAAAAGAAAAAATCATCAGTTTTTCCTCAACGACAAGAGGACAGATTTTTATGGTTTCAAGAGGACAAAGATTCAAGCATGGTTAGATAACTAATTTGTATAGACGCAACTTTATATAAATATCAACATTATTACACATGTATCTTATCCAATTTATATTCTATTTGTATTTTCTTATCTGTCTGACATATAAATTTTGGATAAATATACTACATATGTCAACCCACCTTGTCACATTACTATTTTATTACGATTCGAGTCATTTGTAACATTTCCTCTAATTCCATTTTGAATCACTCTTAATATATTATTTAATAAATATAAATCTAACATATAAAATTTTGAGAAATATACTATATATGTCAATGCATCTTGTCACATTACTATACTATTACAGTTCAGATTATTTCTAACATTCCTTTAACTCTCTTTTTGTGTCATTTTTAGTATATTATTTAATGAATCTAAATCCTAAAAATTTATAAAATAAACCTAAGAATTTGTAAGGAAATATCATAAACGATTTATAGATGATCTGTTGGTTTTATGTCCTAAAGCCAATAAACTTACGATTATAATTTATATTTACTACCAATGTATTTAGAAACCTAAAGGGTTACTCACATAAGAGCACTATCTTGTATTAATTATAATTACTAAAGGAAAATAGTTGTTTACTGACAACATTCTGTTCTGTCGGTAACTTACCGATGGAATAACAGCGGAACAACGATACTCATCATAAATTTCATCAATTTTGATAAAAAAAAATGAAGGGAAAATCTGATCCATAAAATGACGTTACTTACTGGCGGTAATGTCGTTGGTACAATACATTACCGACGGGCTTAGGAACGGAAATTAGTTCGTCAAGAATTTATTTAACTTATCAACGGAACTTGCAATGCTTCTTACATTTATGTCGGTAATACATTTAACTTATCGAAGGAACTTGCGACGCATATTCCTTCGCTAGTTTATTCATTTAAGTTAACATCGGTTTGCCCGTCAATGTTCCGTCGGTAACTGTTGACCAGATTGACAAAACTCGGACAACCCCCAATCCCCCTCCATTTTGATTTTCATCTTATTCCAAACCCTTTCCCCAAACCCTATAACCCACGACCACCACCACTGACAGTTGTCCTTCCACCCCATCTGCAGACACTAGTCGTTCCTACCACTCCGAGCCGGTCGCCATGCTTGAGCAGAGGTAAGTCTCTCTCTCTCTCTCTCTCTCTCTCTCTCTCTCTTAGGGAGGTCTTTCAGCTCTTGTTTCTTCTTCTTTTATTTAACTTTTTCTTCTTTTATTACACTCCCTATGATTAATGGTATATATTGGAGCTGCCTTGCCACTGTCAAAGGAGCTCGCCATCACTGGTTGCCAGAATTGCAGAGGTGAGGTTTTTGTTTTTGTTTTTGTTTTTTTTTTAAGTCTCATATATGATAAATGATGGAGCTAAGAGAATGGAATGAATACATATATGTAATCGTCTATCACTTGATTTAGGATTTCTAAAATTTGGTACAGAGAAGTTTGGTTTAGGAAAAGTGAATTATTTTGCCTTTGCATCTTTTATTTTTGTCTTAAACTAAAGGTTCTTTTGAGTTATTTGGGTAGTGTTGTTTGGTGAGGGTGGAATATCATTGATTGCAATCAGTAGAGTGTATTAAAATTTCATATGAATAGTTTGTTTGTTAATAGAAATTATTCTTCATATGTCTTGTCTTGTGGTTTACAAAGTGTAATAGATTCTCCTATAACAATTCAAACTTCAAGATATGTTTGGTTTTAAAATCCTAATACAACTTCAAATCAAAATATGATTAGTTATAACGTTATTTTTTGATATTACCTTTACAGATATAATCAAGTTTCTCCATTGAAATGCTAATTGGATAATCAAAACACAATTTTAATATTATTAACTTTGGCTATGCGTTGAAAACTAATGAAAGAAGAAGTGTTTTATGAAGGGTTTCTTTTATTAATTTGTAAATTCCTTTTCTTTTTGTAGAGAAAAATGAGAAAGCATGCCAATCCATTTTAATGTAGCTTAAGGTTTTAATGAAAGCATGCCAACCCATCATTCTTAAGGTTTTAATTAAGTAGCAAAACAATAGTTTAATAATATAAGTACTTTTTACCTTAGCAAAATTCTTGAGCTGGAGCCGTAAACTTTTTTTTCACTATATAAAAAGAAACTTTACAATTAATAATTAATTCATCTAACTAGTATTTTAATTAGAAACAATTCAAAAATGGATAAAACTATTCATAAGAACAGAAGAAGAGATTTCTTGTATTCATGATTAAAACTTGTTACTTTTGAGATCCTATTAATAGAAAGATCATTTTAAGCTATATAGCTTTGACTTTAACAATCTCTCTTTTAAAAAAGTGTAGATGTAAGTTTAAATAGTGTAACTAGTTAAATTACTTTAAGCTTACGACTTTAAGTAAAGTATTTTAAGTTTAATTTTAAAATTTAATATTATTCTCTTTTTTCCTTATAGTTTTGTTTGTAAGGATTTTGGTGGCATATTCTCCATCATATACATGGATGAGGCATGTGTTTAAATATTATTTTACAAGGGAGCTCTAACCTTTTAAGTTATATATATATAGTTCTATGGGGGAGGTTTGACTCTTTTAAGATATATATATATATAGTATTACGGGAGAGCTCTGACTCTTTAATTTATATATATAGTTTTATAGGGGAGCCTTGACTCTTTAAGTTATACATATATATAGTTTTATGAGGATCCCTGACTCTTTCATTTTGTTTGTTTGTATTTGTTGCTTTTTTGAATGGCCTATGTGCTTGGAAAATGCCCATAATATAGGAGAAACTTTGCCGAAATTTTTCTAAACTTGTAAAAAAATTCAAGTTTTATGTAATGACTTGCCATAAAACATAAAATGATCAAAGGATAAGTTGGAACATTGATTATATTTATGTTACTATAATTTAACTAATTCATTCATGTTTCTTATAACACAGGTTCGATGGCTTGTGGACAGAAGAGAAAGTATGCTGAGGATGATAGTACATCCGGAAGGAGACTGGGACATCTAGTACTTCCTCAGCAGCAACCTGGCAGACAAGGACACCAGCACCTAGCAGTCTCCCGCCATTTAGCACTCCCTCGGTAGCTCGCTTGCCTTTATTGCTGCCGTCTCAGTCCTCCACACCTCCTCCAACACAGACACAGCTAACTGTCAGTTCCGAGGCTCCTACTGCATTTACTTACAGACACAGCTAATTGTCAGTTCTGAGGCTCCTACTGCATCTACTCCTCCCGCTACACGACCAACCCCTTCTTCTGCAGCTCTCGAGACAACTCCTATGACTTGGAAGAAGCCTCTTGGTGACCCTCGCGAGCAATTGGATCTGAATGAAGATCAGTAAGTTCACTTTACTCTATACACTTATCATTATTCAACAAAAATATATACTAACCCTATTATCCATCTTCGAGAGCCTCCACTGCCATCACATTTATATTTTATGAGAGGTTCATTGGGGGGGGGGAGGGGGGGATATTGTACGTGGTCTTAGGTCCTGCCGAATATTAAAGATTTGTGGTGGGGATAGTTTCAAGTAAATAAATCCAATTTTATAATTTTTTTACATACGTTTAGTTTTTTCAAATCATATTCTTATATAATCTTATGATAATCATATGGTGTCACAGAAAAAAGATATTTGAGACCGTCCTTACCCATGTCAAATTTCAGGAAGCATGGGAGGACAGGGCAAGCATTTGATTCAGGGATAAAATGGGCGACCTTCGGGGGCCAATGAAGAGGGCCACGTGGATTGAGGAGAGATTCTGGAAGCAGATGGTGGAGGATTGGAACAGCTCAAGATCTAAAGCCCATTCCCAATAGAATAAGAAGTATATGAATAAGGGACGGGGGGATGAGGACCCGAGAAGCACATGGGTGGGTCCATTTCCTTCATTGAGTCCCTCGCAAAGAAAGTAATAAATTTCATTAATATTACTTCATTCAATTAATTAATTGAAACGAAAATACATTAAGTATTGTTGTTTTGTAGCAAGAGGAATTAGCTGAGAGATTCTTGAAGAGCGAGGAGTTTGATAAGCTACACAAGTATCGCTTGGGGGAGAAGAAGAGGGAGTATGTGGATTTTCTTCCGCATAGTTCTGGGTATGTTTACTGAAAATTTAAGTATATATAATATTTTAATGTTTTAAAGTGTATATAGTGTTTTATAACTTATTATTATCCAACTAACATTTTATATTGTATGAGAGATTTCACGAGTTGAAGAGGAAACCCGTGGAGGAACCTACGGCAACGAGCACTGTTGTGCTCAATGATACATTTATATGGAGCTGGTTTGGAGGCAGCTCATCTGAGAGCTGAGAGTAATCGGGCCCCATTTTGTAGATAATTAGCTTAGATCGAGCCATGTTGTGTGGATACTGAGCAGAGGATGTTGCGGAGTTTAGAGGGTATCCACCGTTTTCAATGAGTACATGAGGCAATATTTGGAGCATAATCAATTGGTATACATTTTTCCTCCTGATGTTCGGCCTTTTAGAGCTACTATTAATGTCGTGCCCCTGTCATTGTCATCGACTGCAACTACAGAACACTTGAATATCGCTGTCCTCTAAGGTTCCGATTCGATCTTCCTCTACTCCCTTTCCCTCTCCCCCGACCCAAGCCTTGATGATGCTCCCCATGCATCCTCTATTGATGCTGCTAGACCTGAGGATGTTTGATGCATTTTGTTTTATGATGTATATGAGGATGTTTTATATTTATCTTTAATGTTTATCGGTTATTTATGTTTAATGTTATTGAGATTGAAGGTTTTAGTTAAAAATTTAGGGTTGAATGCATGATACCCCCAACCCTTCCACTAGGTTAATTGCGACTGAGTAGGGTATCACCGTGCCTCTCGGCACTAAACTACAAGTCCCAAACAAAAGCGAAATCCGAGGCAACACTTAGAAGTATATACATATAATATACAGCGGAAAAATAAGTAAATTGAATACTAAAAGAACGCTCATTGCATAAGGTTCAAGGTTGCTTCTTATGATATTTCTAATATAAGAAGAAAATATTTTACAAAACCAAATCCACCCGAAGAAAAAGAAAAAAAACGTTACAAACTGTTCGAGCATAAGAAAATCAAAACAAATACATATGTCTTTCCAGAAAAGATCCAAAACTCTATGCATAAAACTTCAACGGCTTCCTACACCACTATTCGTCCTGAGTTAACTAAGAAAAAAAATGATATGGAAAGACGTGAGCATGAACACTCAGTGAGTCCACGTGTGTGCTTTAATAATATTCTTAAAAACAATAATGATGTATTTTACAAAATAGTTCATGCAATGTTATAAGAAAGTATTTTTCCTTTGTTGTTCTAAAAGTACCGACACTTGAACCTACGTGAGGGCTCCGAACGCAACTGGGAAGTCTAAGGGAATCAAGACACATCAGTGTAACTTCTACACCCGAATTCATAAGAGCATGTAATGCAAAAGTCGAGCTCCACAGACAAAGTCCGGAACCCATAACAAGGTCATTAGAAACAAGTTTTGGCATTTCGTAGTCAATACCGACCAAACACCTTACGAGCGCTCGATTCTATAACCACCGCACTCTCCATTCACATAAAACCAGGCTACAGATCCTGGGGCATCTACCAAGTCTGCCCTGAGACCAACTTAATTTCAAGTCCCTCCTGACTCTCCACAAGACGGTCGTCCCATCGCAGAGCATGGTGCGATGTTTGACGCAATACCTCTTGGGCCACGGTATTATGCCCTCTCTCAAGTGGATCCGCCCTCTAGAGTTTGAAACCGTCCACGTTTTCAGAAGAGGCCCTAGTACGGGAGACTAGCCATGTACAATGCAATCCTCTTACGCTTCCGAACATATAATCATATACATAACTTTATCACTGGTCGGAATGGGGTTTTCATATATATATATATATATATATTTAGAAACCAAAAGGCCACTTGCTCGGCCATCCAAACAAACTCAAGTCATAAACATTTTAGAATAGCGAAATCCCCATCTGCCAATTAACTCATGCTTATGCAGATTTTATAATATGCCAGGTCTACGTTCATGTATGTCAAACCATGCAACTCTTCAATACTAGGGCATTTACATACATATTCCTACAAAACCTGTGTACGATACTAATTCTTTTCACAACAATAATAATAACTCTTCTCCAAGCAATAATAAATTTTTTAAAAAGAAATACCTATATAGCGCACTGCTCCTATGCATTTCTAAAGAATACGGTAACACGTTTTGGAGAATATCTCCAATTAAAAAAACATGCTAAGTTGTATCGTTCCAAAAACAGTAATTATTTTATGATAGGCTTAGAAATCATATATATCACTAGTACCATTTGAAAATAATTAGATGGGGTTTGTAGACTCACCTGAATGCAGATCTAGTACTATGATCTTACAAACAGGATACCAACAAAAACACTTAATTACAAATCTCTTCATTTTTATTTGTCACCGAAAATAAAAAATAATATCTCCTTATGAACCTAAGATATATCTATGCATATACTAACCTAAAGAGTCTAAACTTCTTAAACTATATATACTAAAAATAGTACAAATCAAATAGAGATACTAAAATCATATATGCTAAAATCATATACAAAAACTATATATGTACTAAAATTATTTACAAAAATTATGTATACTAAAAATATATACAAAACCATATATACCAGAATTATTTACAAACATCATATATACTACAAGTATATACAACACTATATTAGCTGGATAACAAAATGTATAAAAAGTGTAAAAGAATAGAAAATATATTAAAGTGTTACAATAATACCAAAAAATAGAAATGTATTATTAAATGTGTATCAAATGTATGTACATTGCAAAAATAAATTATCTTAGTTTTATGTACTGTTTTCTGTAATAATAATGAATGTGTTAAGTAATAATGTGAAACACAAACAACTGCAAGGTGACTTGAAAAGTAAAAATAATAATGTATTGTGTGAATAGAAGATAAAATATTTAATAATTAGATATCATTGTACTAAATTCTGAACATTGTTAAAATACCAAAACCATATATACTAAAATTATTTACAAGAATCATATATATACTAAAAATATATACAAGACTATAAATACCAAAATTATTTATAAAAATCATATATATATACTAAATATATATATATATAAAACTATATATATACTAAAATCATTCACAACAATTATGTATATCAAAAGTATATATAAAAACTATATATACTAAAATTATTCACAAAAAATTATATATACCACAAATATATAAAAACTATATATACTGAAATCATTTACCAAAAATTATGTCTGCTAAAATCATTTAGTTAAGAGAATTATACTAAGGAAATTAAATAAATAAATGGGATTAAATAAAATGAACCCAAGAGACTAAAATTAACTAAATCTTAAACCAATTTACACCCTAAATATCTCATCTTAAGAAATCAAAATCAAACTCTACAACTCATCAATAAAGAGGAGGAAATAAATTAAAACTTAGCTAATTTCAACTTCTAGCTTTAAAAGAACATATACATATATATATATATATATATATGTTAACTAACATAAACTTACAATACCAAAACTAGAAAAAAAGGTGAACAACTAAGATGATTAGAAAGAAAAAAAAATAGCTTACACTTACCTTGATGAAGAGTCAAGAGGAGGAGAGGAGTGAAAGAAAAAAAAAAAAAAAAGATCAACTTCCTCCTCCTCCATATATATATATATATATATACTTTCCTTGATGGACATGCAAATAGACAAGTGGCAAGTCCTCCTTGACAAATGGCAAGCCTTTTTTTTTTAACTATTATTATAGTTAACCATCATAACTCTAATAATAATAAAATAATAAATAATAATAATAACAAAAATGATAATACCAATATAGAAAAAAATAGCATTAACTTAATCCCAAAAAAAGAATGTCTAACATAACTAATATTATCCCATAAAAAAAAGTTATATATGGATCCTAATGGTATTTTCTTCAAAACATCTTTTCTCGCTCCGAATACCATTCCAATAAAATTACCACTTTAAACCTTATATGAGACTACCGAGTATTTAAATCGCTAAAAAGGTGCATGCTACATATACTCGTAAAATTTTACTACGTTAGACCCTGACCTCTACATTCATGACGAGCGCACTCTTAAGGTCGCCCGAGGTGCCTACTGGGTGGGGCGCTACAGGATGTTTTAGATTGAACGTTTATTATATATAATATTTCTTGTTTGTGATTCTTCTTGCTTTACAGGGAGTTTGTTATCCGTTTTATAAATTATTTTAAAAAAAAACTGCTTTTTGCCGACGAACTTACCAACGGAATAATCGTAGATAATTTTTTTTATTTTTTAATAATTTCTTCTAATCCGTCAGAAAGGTGGTCGGTGACTTTTATCGATGAACAACTCTTCTATCGGTAAGCGCGTCAGTAATAATTACCAGCGAAAAAGTCGTCGGCAATAAACTTTCTATTTTCATTCGACAAGCCAATAAATTTCCGTTGGTACAAACTGTTTCGACAGACACTGCGTAAAAAACTCTTGTTAATGGCGGAAAATGGCCGACGAATTGTTTTCTATCAATTTCTCGTCGGTAAGCCAGAATCTCCAACGAAACACAGACGAATAGTTCTGTCGGTAAAAGTCCTTTATTTTGTAGTGAATTTAATAAAGGGAGATAAATTAATCATGTATTCTTATCATAAATAAGCTATTGGGTTATTAGGTCTTTGACTCACACTTATTATATAGCTTATTATATAAGCCTTAATTACTAGCTTTGAGCCAAAGATTTTATAATTCAATAAGGTTTCAGAAATCCTAGTCTATATTGGAACTATACGGTTTAGAGGAACTAGCTGTCATTAACTGGTGATTGATATCCAAGAATTGTTTGTGTGAATACCATTAGAGGTAGGATACTTATGTGGCTCATGATCGAAATTACCTATGATAACAGTAGCTAACAAATCTATTAGAGGTAACATAGCTCTTTCTTTGTTCATATTATCATATATTACAAAGTGATTCTAGTACGAAATCCGTCTGTGTTTTATCTCGCTGCGTATAAATTAATTTACTTACATGATCTTGAGAATTTTGGATAAACTTATAGTGGCGGTAGGCTTTATTTTGCCAGGTGGCAAAAATTAAATGTTGGATGTTGGATTAATTTTGAACTCATCTCATCCATTAATTGTATATTTGTTTTGGCACTCATTTTGTATACTAGGTACTTGTGAACACATAGCAGTACTTATGTCAATCATTCATTGGATGGAGTGTACATGAGTCAATCATTCATTAGGTGGGTTTGTTTCTCTACCTAGAGAAAAACATGTTTCTGCATCATAGACTTTTTGGAGTATTTTATAGTGTATATATCTTAAATTTACTTTTAGAAAATGATAATGTGTGTTATAAAGTATGTTCTATCCATCGAATATATGTTTCAAACGTGAGATCGCTCAATAGCAAGAGGATCAAAAAAAGATGGAGCGACGTCAATTTATCATGCAATTAACTTTAACATTTTAATGTTTCCCTTGTTTCATATATATATATATATATATATAAATAATATATATGCTCATATATATGTTTATATATATACACATATATATTCATTTAATTTTGGTAATAAAGTATACATATTTATATATTCACTTACAATATGTTTGGTATGAAGAGATGGAACGGAATGAAAATTCCTTTCTACCTAGAGTCGTTCCACCTAGAAATGGAATCATAATTTTCTTTCCATTCTATTGACTGGTAGTGAAGGTTAGAATGGAACAATAACAATTATTTCTTTTTGTGATTGGTAAACTTATTATTCAATGTCAAGATTGAATGAAATTTTACATTATATGACTTAAATACCCTAGGCCTAATTAAATGCACTACTAACAAACTTGAATAACTTTTATACTTTTTTTGAAAGGGTATAAATTTTAAACTAAAACCTAAAGTTTCTGAAAATTTTCCAGTAGGGAAAACAATCGATCTTTTCTGATTAATATTGACGCAATCAAAAAAATATATATAGGATACAAGTTGAGCTATACTAGGATATTGAAATCTATATGGAAGATAACTAAAGCAATACAACAATTATGGCCTAATCTAAGAGTAATTACACGGGCATTCATGATGCCCAAAAAGAGGAAAGAATCCAAGTACAATTGGGAAAGAATATATCAAGATATTCTCAATATCCTAACTAATACTTCCCTTCAAGTTGGAGCATATAGATCATGGATGCCCAACTTGCGGGATAAAATGTGAAAGTGAGATACGTGAAAAGCCTTGGTGAGTATATCAACAGGCTGTAGTCAGTTCGAACTGTAGTCAGTTCGAATATAACAAGGAGAGATGAAACCAGCCTGGAATGCATCACAAATAAAATGCCAGTCAATTTTGATGTGCTTCATTCACTCATGAATGACGGGGTTGGTAGCATTATGGAGGGTAGATTGATTGTCACAATGAAGAAGTATGGGTCAAAAAAAGGAACCTAAAGATCTTGAAGTAGTTGCCGAAGCCACTTTAACTCACATAAAGTGACCACCATGGAACAGTATTCTACTTCAGCAGAAGATCAAGAAACAGTAGGTTGTTTTTTGGTCTTCCAAGAAATGGGAGACCCACCCAAAGAAATGAAATAACTGATGATAGAGCGTTGGGTTAAGGAATAACTAGCCCAATCAAAGTCAATAAGTGGTCAGAATGAGAGGTGAGTTAGCCCGAAGAAGAATAGCTTGACCCAGATGCCCTTTGAGATGTCTAACAACTTGAAGAGTGGCGAACTAGTGTGCTTGTCGAGGAGTATGCATAAACTGGGGCAAAGTGTGTACGACATAAGTGAGCTCGGGCCGTGTGAGAGTATGATAAAGTAATTTGCCAATAAACTGATGATAATGATCAGGCATGGGAAAAATATCACCAATACCTTTGGCCAAATTATGATTAGGCTCCAAGGGAGTGGATACTGGTTTGGAAACAGAAAGGCCAGTTTCAAATAGAATTTCTAGAACATACTTTCATCGGCACAAATAAATGCCAGAAGAGCTGCGAGCAACATCAGTACCTAAAAGATATTTCAATGGACGGAGATCCTTCATGTGAAAACATGAATTCAAGTAACTCTGAACTTGATGATCGCGGAAAGGGAATTTTCGATAATCAGCAAGTCATCCACATAAATGAGGACCCATAAGAAAACATCCTTAGCAGTATAAGTAAATAGAGAATAATCAGTATAGGATTTAACAAAGCCATACTTATGAAGAGCGATAACGAATTTTGAAAACCAGTATCGAGGGGCTTATCGAAGCCCATACAAAGACTTAAGCAATTTGCAAACATGATTATGAGAAGAGGTGTGAAACCCTAATGAAAGACACATATAAACCTCCTCAGACAAGTCACCATGTAAGAAGTCGCTTCAGAAAACTTCGAGGGTTCTGAAACTGCAGTAACAGTGGCTAAAAATTGCTTGTGGGGTTCAGAAATTTATCACAACTCATAAAATGGGCAAGTGGATAAGAGGACTTTCCTAAGGAAGCCGGAGAGGTGAGTGAAGTAGAGGAAGAAAAATGGGATGCTGGGAAGTGCCACATTGTATTTCAGTCATAATCAAGGAGTCTAGCTGGAACAGTCTTCATCCGTTTACTTCGGCGCATGCCAAGAGGAACAGATGGCTGGACTGGTAGAGAAGAAACAACATGTGGCGGCCCAAAAAATGAAGCAAATTGGTCAGCAGAATGAGCCACCATGTGGGCTTGGTGGAAAGGAGTCTGCATATGTATAAGGGCTGGAGCCACCAAATCAGCTGGCATGTGGGTTTGAGGCGCTGGTATAATATCTGTATAAGGAGGAAGAAGATTCAGTATTGGAGATGGGCCAACAATGGGACCTGGGGAGAAAGATGACGAAGCTGATGGTGTACTCCCCTTGTCTGCATAGGCTAATTCCATAATTGGGTCAGAATTCTCACTATTGTCTTGAAGGCCACCCAAGGATGCTCCAAAGTCAAACTTGCTCGAGAAGGCAGGAGAATCTGGAGAATCAAATCATGCAAATCTTTTGTAAAAGGAAAAGCTACTTCGTCAAAAACCGCATCCTTATTGAAAATTTATTTTCTTGTGGATCAAAACATCGCCACCCTTTCTTTCCAAAAGGGTATCCTATAAAAACACAAGGTCGACTCCGAGCTCGAAATTTATCTTTAGGAAGGGAGTGATCATGGACAAATGCTAAACAACAAAAAATTTTTAATTGAGTAAAAGGAGGAACTCTATCATGCAACATCTCAAAAGGTGTTTTTCCATTCAATAATGTGGAAGGAGTTCTGTTTATCAAGTAACCTATCATTAGTACATATTCTCCCTAGACTTAATAGGTAAGCTTGCATGGAATCTTAAAGCATGTGGCACATTAAGGATGTGGTGATGCTTATATTCCATAAGTCTATTTTTTTGGGGTGTGCCAGCAATTGATGTTTGATGTAAAATATCGTGAGCCTCAAAATAACTCTTAAGACAGAGAAACTCAATACTATTATCTGTTCTTATAGTTTGAACAATTTTGTGAAATTAGGCTCGTATCATGACCAAATTTTTTTTCAAAATATCAACAACTTCCCATTTTTCTGTTAGTAAATCCACACAATTCTCGAAAAATCATCTAAAATGGTCATAAAATACCTGGAACCGCATGTACAACCATATTATGAGGACCTCCAAGATCACAGTGGATAAAATCAAACTTTGCTGAAACAACATTCTTACTTAAAGGAAAATTGTCCTGAGTCTGTTTAGCCTGCAAACAGATAGTACACTTTTATTTGAGGAAGAAACATTTATTTGAGACTGTCCTAAATATTCATTCAACACAAAATGAGATGGATGACCCAAACGACCATGCCACAAATCATAAGAATCAGTAGAGTTTGCAGAATAGGAAAATAAACTAGACAACTGCAACAGTCCATAGATAAAAATCTCATTCCTCCACTCACCCATTCCAATCGGCGTCCTTGAGATAGGATCCTGTAATTTACAAACACCATTAAATAAAGTCACAAAATATTTCGCTTCTATTTGTCCCAAAGAAATTAAATTGCATTTGAGATTGGAAATAAATAAGACATTTTTCAAGATAAAATTTTGTCCCACACGTGCATCTCCTTGTTTGGAAGCAATTGCCTCGTCCCATTAGGCAATCTGACAATAAGGAGAGGTATGTTGCAAATTATAAGCAAATCTTGCATATCGGTCATGTGTTAGGAACATCCTGAATCCAAAATCCACAAATTACTTAGCTTACCAAAGAGCTTATTAGAACCAGACTGATTGTTGAGTAAGGTAAGTAGAGAATTCAATTGATTTGCAGAGATACTTGAATTGACTGTCGTCACATGCTATGGGCTACCGCTACCATCACCGGCGTTCTCCTCAGTAATAGCCACAGCAAAACCGAGGCAAGGAGTAGTTGTGCTTCTGCCTTGAGCTGTAGCAGACCCACCGCCACCACTGCCTTTACAACAACTTGGTCTTTTGATTCCTCTGCCACGACTGGCGATCCTACCGCTGCTTGCTGGTTTTGTTTTCTCCCACCACTCGAGACGCCCGATAAGTTTGAAGCAAGATGCAATGTCATGACCTAATTTGTTACAATGGGAGCATGTTCTAGGAGAAGAATGATCACCAGCTTTGGGTTCTACGAAGGCGATGCCGCTGCTGTGATCGGTGCCAGCCATAGCCATGTGCTGGTGCGCTCTTCTTTCAAAATCCTAGCCAGAACCTGTTTAAGTTTTGGAATGGGTTCTTATTGGATTATTCCGAATCAAATGGGACCGTACACGACATCATTCAATTCCATAAAAAATTGGTAGACTTTCTACTCCTCTCGATCTTTTGTGACTGCAGCAGAATTACCACACTGTTCACCGTTATCACATCCCGACAACTGTTGATAATTCTCCAATTTCTCCCAAATTTTCTTCAATTTGGAGTGATAAACAGAAACAGAATTTTCCGCCTTCTTTGTAATTAGCTAAGGTGGCTTTGAGTTCATACTTTCGGGGTCCGTTTCCTACCAAAAAATGTTCTTTTATATCTATCCACAATTCGTCCACTCACTCGAAATAATTTATTGAAGTCCGTAATGTCGACTCTATGGTATTTAGAACCCAAGAACCAATGAGAGAATTTATCTCCCACCATTCTTCTTCCTTGTCCGGATCATCCCTTGAAATTGGACTCTTTTTTATTGTAGTGACATAGGAATCGCCTTAGCCCATTCATCATAATTATGTCAGAAATTCTTGTCTAATTGATGAACCTGTGTAATGATTAGATGTGGTCCATCAGAGGAAGCCACATAGCATGGATCCTTCTTGGTAGCACGATTAGTGACTCGACTTTCTTCTTCAGGGTTGAAGGTCACAATACTATCATCAACTTTGTCTTTACTCATCATTGTAAAAGACTAAGCTCTGATACCATAAAAGTTTTCTAGTAGGGAAAACAATCGATCTTTTTTTATTAATATTGAAGCAATCAACAAAATATATACAAGATACAAGTTGAGCTATACTAGGATATTGAAACCTATGTGAAAGATGCATAAAATAATACAAGAAATATGACCTAATCTAAGAGTAATTACACGACATTCATGATTGCCAAAAAGAGGAAAAAATCAAAGTACAATTGGGAAAGAAGATATGAAGATATGCCTAATATATTATCAGTATCATAACCAATAATTTCAAACGTTTATTTTTATATTTTAAGCGAAATATATAAAAAAGGGGTAGATAAATCTAACTCTGAAATATGAATGTATAGCGTGAAATAAATCATTATTTCCCCTCATCTTCCCTACTTTTTCTCTCCGTAAAAAATTTCTCTGTTACTTTTATTTACTCTCTGTCTACTCTAAAACTATAAACTTTAACATTGAACTTGTATTGGAGGTAGATATGGATCATTATGAAGAATTTATAGAAGAAAATATCGGTTTAGAGGTAAGAATGTTACTAATGTTTTTTTGAATGTTACTAACTTTTTTAGAATGTTACTAATTTTTTTTTTTTTTGTTTTTTTGTTTTTGTTAAAATGTTACTTTTTTTTTTTAATTTAAGAATGTTACTATTTTTTTTTAATTTTAGAATGTTACTAAATTTTTTTTAGAATGTTATTAATTTTTTTTTGTTTTTTATTTTTGTTAGAATGTTACCTTTTCTTTTTTTAAAAAAATTTTTGAATGTTACTTTTTTTTTTTTAATTTTAGAATGTTACTAAATTTTTTTTAGAATGTTACTTTTTTGTTTTTTAATTTTAGATGTTACTTTTTTTTTAATTTTAGAATTTACTATTTTTTGTAGAATGTTACTAATTTTTTTTTGTGTATTTTGTTTTTTTTAGAATTTTAATTTTTTGTTTTCTTTAGAATTTTTTTTTTTTTGAATGTTACTATATGAACTTTATTTTTTTTTGTGTTTTTTTTCCTTAAATGTTAATATATGAAATAATTTTTTTTTCTAAATGTTATTGTATGAAATTTTTGTTCATTATAATGTTTTTACAATTTTGTTTTTAATATATAATGTGTTCATATTTTAATTTTTTCGTACTATATCGTAACAGAACTGCGTAGATCCAAGTACATTTGAAGAATTTTTGGAACCGGAAGAATACGTGGATCACAGACATTTATTTGCAACTGATCAAATCTTTAATTCGAAACCAGAGTTGGTTAACTGGGCAAAAGAAACAGCTATAAAAGTGAACACGTATTTGATTGTCACTCGATATTTAAAGTCAAGAACATCCGACCGCCGACCGTATGTTACACTGGGTTGCGAGAGTGGAGGTGTAAATAAACCGAGAAAGAAGCCCGTAGTCAACGATAAAGAAGAAGTTCAAGTAAAAAGGTGGGGTCCTTACTGGACTAAAAAGTGTGGATGTCCTTTCAAATTAAAAGGCGAGCAAATGGCAATGTGTGAAAATTGGCAAGTATTCGTACACGATGGGAGGCATAACCATGCAATAGGTGTATATACTCACGGTCACGCTCAGGCAGCAAAACTGATGGAGGAACAGCTTATACAAATTGAGCAATTCAGGAAGAGTCATGTGCCACCTCATAATATTTTACAATTTTTACGGGAACAAAATGTGGGTTGTGCTGTGAAGTATGTTGCATCAACTCTAATGCATCTTGGTTTTATGTTTAGGGTTTAAATTGAGATTCTAATAATATGATTTGCATGACTTTTTGTAGTGCCCAGAAAATATATAACGTCGTTGCGAAGATTAAGAAGAATAGAATGCAGGGGCGAAACACGGTTGAAGAATTTTTCTGCCTAAGTGCTATACGGGATTACACGGTCTTCTATAGAAACCGTGAGGACAGTCACATGCTCAGTGACATTGTCGTTGCACATCCGATATCAATTGAAATGTTGAGAACGTGGCCATACGTACTTATAATGGATACGGCATATAAAACAAACAAGTAAGTTGTATTAAATTTGTTATATTAACTATACATTTAGGTGTTATTTGCAAATTGACTGTTTATGAGTAACCCTTGAATGAATAATAGAATGAAATATGTCATATTTAATCGGTTTTTTGTTAAGTTTACTTGGTTTTATGTTTATTTTCTAAACAAGTTATCTGGTTTATGTGTTTTTTTAAAATAGGTACAACATGCCACTGTTGGAAGTGGTAGGGATGACCTTGACTGGTAAGAATTTCACTGTGGCCAGTGCTTTTATGCGAAATGAGCAGGCTACGACTTATAGATGGGTTCTTCAACAGATTTAGCATCTATACTTTTCAAATACAATGTCAACAGAGAATCAAGAAGATGTTTGTGAGACTATGCCAGAGGTAATTATTACAGACAGAGAATGCGATTTAATGCCCATGATGGGCGAAGTGTTCAGTATAGCGTACCATATGCTATGTAGAAGGCACATCAATCAGAACGTGTTGGCCAAATTAATCGAGTTGACAAAAAATGAAGAGGTTGCATCACGGTTTGTAAATGGGTCATGGAAGAAATTGTTGGACGAAATCGATGAGTAGGAATACTTAAGGAAATTGGATGCTCTGAAGGCGAAGTAGAAGAGCAGACTGGACTTCCTACACTATTTGTTCAACAAGTGGTTGAATCCCTTTGCTCATAAATTTGTAAGATGTTGGGCTAAGAGTCATATGCATTTTGGGGTGGAGACCACCAATCGGGCTGAGAGTGAACACTCAGTACTGAAGCTATGGCTTTCAACATGCCATGGTGATTTGGATACTATATTCCTTAATATTAACTCACTTATTGAAGGTCAAATAGCAGACATTAAGGCATCATTAGAGTTTTCCAAGACTAAAGAGAAGAATAATGCGAAGAGTAATCACATATTATATATTGTAAGTAATAAAATTAGTCACTTGGCATTCAAAAAGATATGGTCGGAGATAACAAGAACTGTCGGGGATATATGATGATCCAAAAAATAAGTGCGGGCACTATTTGAGGACGTCACACGGCCTTTCTTGTGCCTGCGAGCTGATTACATGGTTTGATCACATTATTCCTATATAGTTACATGATATTGATGCCTTTTAGAAGACACTAGAAATTGGCGGTCCTCATCCTTCAGCTCGGTAACAGGACATGGATTCTGAGATGAGTTCTCTCACTGATCTCTTGCATCAGATTAGTACAGACCCGTATCCAAAGTTAGAGAGATGCGTCGTCTTGCAAAGGGGTACTGAATCCTGTTTTGCCGGAAGATCCGGGTGTGACATTGACATCACCTCCCGAGGTAGCAGTCACTAAATTGCGGAAGAAGATGAACTCAACAAAAAGAGACAAGTCACATTGGGAGCACGTGTTAATTGCTCATCGAAAGATACAGAAGTCAAGCGGATCTGTTTCTGGTTCTGGCACCGGATCTGTGTCGTTGCCCGGTTCGGGTTCTGGGTAGGGATGAGGGAAACCGCCACAAGCTCCTAGGGAAAGGGGTAGAGGGCGCGACCGTGGCCGAAGTAGTTTATCTGCTGTGAAACATGCATCCCTGTGTTCCACATTCCCTTACACAAACGCTTTCTTTGCTTTCATTTATCCTTTCATCAGCAATTGGAAGAACATGATTGGTGATGTAAATTGTGGTTATCGGATTGTGGCAGATTTTGTGTTCGGTGATAAACATCAATGGACAGAAGTTCATAGACGAATGCTTTATGAATTGGAGCATTCGATGAATTTGTATGTTAATTTAGTGGGTTCAAAGGAACGTGTTAATGAGCTCGTTCATAGGATACATTGGCCGGTGGATGGACCTACGTCGTACGCGCATTGGTTCGAAACACCTGATTCGCTTTACATCATAGCAATACATTCAATCTGTGTGTGATACTAATTGCACAGCTTGGTTCTACGACTGTGTTACCTTTGTATTCGTATTCGGATCATCCAGAAGGTACATTGATTATTGGTCTCTTGATAGAACAATGACACTTTATTCAAGTAAGTGTCAAATACGTGTATCTTAATGATTTTTTACGTTGTTCTGTATTATATGATGTTTGGTTTTACAGTTTTTCTGACATTTACATATTTCTGTTTGTTTTACACAGCTACAATTGAATGATATATGTCTGATACCTCCTTTACATGTTTAATGGATTCATCATCGTTCCGAATGAGTCAGCAATTGGGCAGATTCGTATCAGCATAGGATTGCAGATTGGAACGCAAGAGTTGCTCGAAATAGAAAGTAAATAGGACTTTAGTTTTTTATTAGGAAAATTATATGTACGAAATTTTTTAACTTAGTTTTAAAACATATACACGTTCACTTTTTTGGTATATTTTTTATTTTTGATAAAGGTAAACTCGTTTTATGGTTCAATATCTTTATATTTAATGTGTTTCGGGTTTATGGTGCTTTATATTTTTTCTATTACAATTGTAAAAAAATTGAATGCATAAAAAAATTCTCATCAACCAAGTAACAACAACACTACAAAAAAAGTCATACACTACAAAAATAAGTCAGAAACAACAACCAGTCAAGTACATAAAACAACGCACTAACGTCGAGTCTGATGATACCTCTTAATCATGTCGGAAGCCCTACTAACCTTCGTAGCATCATCAATATCGTCACGGTCCAACTCACGAGCTACCATATCCAATAGAACATGCGGTGTAATAGGAGCAATGGTCGGCAATTGCACACCGCGGGGGAGCCTGTCTGGATTCTGAATCCGTGGATGAGTGCGGGGGAGAAACCAAGGCATGTAATCATCTGTGCACCGAGATGGAGATATAGTAGGGATATTGGTCCATGTAGACGTAAGATGAGATGGTGCCTCCAGCCAAAATGCCTCTATGAACAAATTCTTCACCATGTACACCCTGTTATTTGTTGGCCTGCGGTGCTCCTGAGGACGAATAGGATGAGCTGAAATACATTGAACCCACCCAAACTGTCTGACAACCCTATCGGGCATATAAGGCTCTACACAATAAAAGTATGCAATCATCCCTTAGTACGTAGAAACCCATATATCAGTAATCTCATCAGATCTGTACGGAGTCCACCTGACCCCGTCAGCAGTCATCGTGTCTAAACGAATGCGTAAGTCGATTAATTTGTTCTCCATTTTGTGACCCAACATCGTAAACCTCTGGATGTGAGGTTTGCACAACCTCGCTTCCGGTCTCACCGGAGGTACAAACATAGGAAAATACAAGTATATCCAAGCCTTTACAAAAAAAATTAATAAAAAAAATTAGCAACCCGATCATTAGACAAAAATAAACCATAAAACGTAAAAAAATAATTAAATAGGATGAAGATTATAATGATATTACCTCAAGCAACGACCAGCAACCAGACAACTCATTCGCATCAGCACGAGAGGCCTGCCTTAAACTCCGGTACAAGTAGGTAGCAGTACCTCATGCAAAACCACCAACAGAACTAACATTCTTCACAAGCGGCCACAGCTTCCCAGGGACATTATTTCCACTCTTGTCAGTGAAGATCGAACTTCCGAGTAAATACAAGACGTAATAGGCGACCCTCTACTCCGTAGACAGTCCACTACGAGGTGATTCAGCAACTCCCGCCAAGTCCTAAGCATTTATGCCTATGCTGGAGTCGGAGATATCAAGATTGCTCTGGATAAATACAATTAACTGCTCCCGTGAATAATAATGGTCGACGACGTTACCGTAAAAAGGTACACCCAGAATCAACTCAACATCATGCAATGTAACTGTCATCTCGCCCCAAGGCATGTGGAAACTGTTGGTGTCTGGCTGCCACCTCTCCACAAAAGTAGATAGCAAAGAGGAGTTCGGATGCTGGAACATGCAGGACCTGAAATGTGATAGTCCTGTCTCCCCTGCCAACTGTACAATTGCAGGATCACTAGGGGTCCAACCGATCAGGGACACGTAGCGGGACCTCGACTTCAGAATGTCTCTATCCTGCAAAAATAATGTAAACACCATAATAAAAAATAAACAAACTATTCAAATCTATAATCATAAATAAACAATATACAAAATATTCAAATTACCTGACCACGCCATATACAACCAGCGACATGACCTCTATACGAAGGGACAAGGACTGAATCTTGTGGACTGCCATTAGCTGGACCTGTCTGCTCCCAATCGTCATTCTTTGATTTCTTCCTCTATGTAGGGTTGGTAGGAGGACGCGACTTCTCGGGTCTTTTTTGTCGCGACCCAGCAGTCTTACACATCACTGACATGAAACTGCCAGTCAATCCTTTCCCCTTACCCGGAGCAGGCCTATGGCCGGAAGATGAGGCCTCAATCACAAGAACAGGTTCGTGATCATCACCGTCATCGTTACCATCATCGTCATCATCATCATCATCGTCATCATCATCATGTCCACCATCATCCTGACACTCATCCTCATTGCCCTCACTGCTATGAATACGGAGGGAACCAACTCTGACAGCCTCCTCAAATCGGGATATACCAGAATCCCTACCCAACCCAATATCAGATAAGGGATTGCCAGGAGCAGTGGCTCCATACTCAGCACCATTGTAAGATGAGTCCACCGAGACGGACCCAGCAAGCTGCTCGAAGAACGGTGCACCTAACTGCAACCCTGGACCACTAACATCATTTAATGGAATCTGAGTTCTAGAGAAATACTGTGTCAGATCCAAACCAGGCATACGAATAGGTAAAGAAGGAGCATGTGCATATGGATCATATGATGTCTGTGGTGGCTGAGAATATTCGTAAGGGTCATAGAGTACGGGGGTGTACGGATGGTATAATGTGATAGGAGGATAGGTCCTAAACGATATAGGGGAGGCCGGGTGGAAGAACCCGGTGCACCAAGGTCATAATACATACCCGGTGCAATAGGTGCAGAAGTGGACGGTATGTCTAATGTACTGTGGCGTCCCCTCACACTACTGGATGACGCAGTCATTGTACGACCTTCAACCCGACCAGTCCTGTCTGTCACAGCACCTAAATCATCATCACCCCTACGTGTTCCGGGCCGAACCATCTAAACAAATTATCAAACATTTTCCTCAATGACATTACATAATATCTGTCTAATTCATGATATTTTTATACGATACAAGTAATGCATTTTTCTTCATCTTTATATCATTAACCGTGCATTAAGCTAAATTCATTATAGTTATATTTATTACCTCATTTGAACACTTCACATTTTTTTATTACATTGTGTTATCCCTAAACACAAAATCTTTCAATATAACAAAATTAAATCCAAATTGCATAAACGCTTATTTATGCAATTTGTTTAGGACATTTGTTTATAAAGCCGTATTATTCATATAAATCCTACACCATAAACTCTACATAAATAAAATTATACAATCAGTCAAGTCCACAGGCCTAGTAAACATAAATAAATTATGCTAAACATAATATAACTTCTAAATTAAACAAATAAACATAAACATAATAATAATTTTTAAAAAGTCACATAAACATTAATTTAACATAATCATAAACAAATCCTAAAAACAAATTAAACAACATAACATAAACTACAAATTAAATAAATAAACATAAATATAATCATACTTTTTAAAAAAATTAACATCATCATTAATTATAACAACGTAAGCATAAACAAATGTAATAAAAAAATTAGAAAATTAACAAATTAAATAACATAATATAAACTCTAAATTAAACAAATAGACAAATGAAATCATCACTTTAAAAAAATAACATGAGCATAAACAAATGAAATAAAAAAATTTTATAAAAATGAATATATAAAAACTAAAAAAATAATAAAAAATAACAAAATAAAAAGTACAAAAAATTAAAAAATAATAAAACATAAAAAAATAAAAAATAATAAAATTTAAAAATTTAAAAAAATAATTAAAAATTTAAAGAATAATAAAAATTAAAAAATAAAAAAATTTAAAAATAAAAAATTTAAAAAATTAAAAAAGTAATAAAATAATAAAAAATTTAAAAATTAAAAAATAATAAAATAATAAAAAATAAAAATAAAACATAACAAAAAAATAAAAAGTAAAAAATTAAAAATTTTTAAAAAAATTAAAAAATTTTAAAAAATCAAAAAAACCGGGCGACTGCTTGAACCGGCGCTCGCAAACGAACCGAGTCGATGGACAGGGCGACCGGTACCGCACAGCGATCGTGCGGTTCAGCCGCAAGGTAAACCACCACCTCTCAGGTCTCCCGACTAATTTTACCATAGAGGCCAACAATAGACAATAACTCTCCTTCCCCCCCGAACACAACTTACAACTTTCATCATACTGTGGTTTTTTTCGAGAGATGCTGAAATTTGGGAATAAAATAAATAGGGATGAAGCTACTGCTATAGAATCTTTTGTAACATACTATTCTCTAAGAGCGGATTCTTGTACTGATGAGTAAGAAAGTAGCTTCAAGCTACGAGCTAAATCCCACATCGAAGAGCATGTCTTATGTATAGGGCATAGTTGCATATGAATAATTAAGCGATGCCATTGAAGAAGCTCTTAGAGGTCACAGAAACCCGCGATCGCTGGACTGCGATCCGGCGACTTTTTGGCCAAAATTTCAGTTTGCAAAAATGTAATTTTTTTCAATCCAACGGTTATTTTCAAAATTTGAACCGATAAAAATGTAAATAAATGAGTATGGATCGAAGTACTAACCTTTTTTGGAGTTACAACGGTCGGATATTCCTAAATCTGAAGTTGAAATTTGAAGTTTTAGAAAGAAGTGAGAGGATTTGCTGAAGAGAGAGAAAGTTTCTAATTAAAAATGAATTATTTTAATTTATTTCGTGCTATACATTCATATTTTCGAGTCCCTTATAAAAAAATTAAAAGTATTTGTGAAACAAATCAATTTTAAAAAAAAAAATTAAAGGGAACATGTGTAACTTTTTCAATGAATGTTAAACTTTTTACATTACTAGAAAAATTATGAAAAATGAGAAAGATAAAATAGATGAAAATTAATATTTATCTATGGATCCAAGTTCTCCTGAAATGATGCAAAAAGGACTGTGTTCATTGCCTCGGATTTTGTAAGTAAAGGACATAGTTCATATGGGAATTTCTCCCCTTTGATCTCAGATTTTTTTGGGATCAAAGAAGTCTTTTGTAATTAATATATATATATATATTTGGTAATAAAATATACATATTTATATATTTTACTTACAATATATTTGGTACAATTAGATGTGACGAATGAAAACTTCTTTCTAGTCATTCCGCCCAGAATGAAATCATAATTTTCTTTCCATTTCATCGACTGATAGGAAAGGTTAGAATGGAACAATTTTTTTCTTTTTTTTTAAATTGATAAACCTACTATTAAATGTCAAAATTGAATGAAATTTTACCTAATATAACTTAAATACTCTATGCCTTATTAAATGCGCTACTGACAAACTTGAATAACTTTTATACCAAAGTCTAAAAATTTCATACATCTATTTCAATAATATTTTAAGTGAAATATATAAAAAAGTAAAAGTAATTATGAAACAAATCAATTTAAAAAAAGAAATTAAAGGGAATGCTGAACCTTTTACATTACTAGAAAACTTATGAAAAATGAGAAGGGTTAAATAGACCAGAATTAATATTTATCCATGGATCCAAGTTCTCCTGGAATGATGCAAAAAGGACTGTTTTTATTGCGTCAGATTATCTAACTAAAGAGCATAGTTCATCTGGGAACTTCTCCCCTTTGATCTCAGATTTTTTTTTTTTTTCCTTTTTTTGATCAGTTGATCTCAGATTTTCTGGGATCAAGGAAGTCTTCTGTTTTCTGAAATGAAAGAATCCTCCATAGCTCTTATAATTGAAATCAGATCAATCTCATATTGTTCATCTGCAGTCATATTATTATTTGGAACAATAGATCCATTATTTTCTCTCAATCTTTCACAAATTGCATACCGGCAAACAGGGCATTTACCTTGGTTCTTGATCCATGGAACAATACAATCTTCATGAAACATATGTTTACATGGGGTAACTGTAACAACCTCTTTTGCCTCAAAATCTTCCAAACAAATGGGACAATTCTTACCATCTTCATCGTCGTGTTCCTTAAAATTTTCGCGGAAACTGTTGATGGGATACTCTCTGAAGTATAGATTTGGTCTTTTTAGCTTCTTTGGAAGGGGAAAATAAACTTCTTTCTTCAGTTTATTCAGTGCTTGTTTTTGCTCATCTTGAGTCAATTTGGATTCATCTTCTGGGGAAGGTGAAAAATTCCATTGGCCTTGGAATCTTGGAGAAGGTTCTTCAGGTGAAGTCCATCTTTGTCTTTGATAAGTGTTTCTTGCTGCTGCATTGTTATCTATGTATATCATTTGATCAGAGGGGTAATATCTCTGTCCTGGAATACTGCAAAAGATCCTCTTTTAGTATTTGAGAAAATATAATTGAACATAAAGTATTAATTTCAGGTTGCCATGCTGAGAACTATCACATATCTCTAGTTTGTGGGCAAATTTTCAAGTTCATTTCCTTAACATGGTATTAGAAGCACGTAAGCCATTATTTGGGGGCTTCAACAAATATTCGGTCTTCCACAAATATCTAGTTTTGAGTGTGACGGGGCATATTAAGAATTATTCCATATGGCTAGTTATACAACCTAAGGTATTAGAGACACCAAACTCACAATTAGGCAACCCACCAGTACTGAAAATTTCATGCCTCAAATATTCTATCCTGTCCCACAGGGGTTCGAGAGATGTGTAGAGAATTATCCTACGTGGCTAGTATATGAGCAGATGAGATTTGGACAAGCTTTCTTTTCTTTTTTTTTGTGTGTGACCATAAGATATTCTGAGCCGGCTCGTAAATACATGGAAAGCACCTTTAAACCATATCACATTCGAACTAATCCTCATTTAAGTTTAGTGGACCACAAGAGCGACAAACCTCTCCCATAATATACAGGTGAGCAATTCTTCGCTCTTGGAGTACCTTTTGCAGTGTGGTTAGATCAAACTCCAACCTTTCAAAACACCAAACTTAGTAGTGGAAAGTTGCAATTTTTTACTGTGTTGTTCGGTTGACACATGATCAAAGGTTCTACAAAAATATCACAAACTTGACGCCAGTCCTAGTTTTGTTATATAAACATCTTCATCTTCAATTAGGAAATAATCCCGTTCCTTAAAAAACAGAGGCTTAATAGATCTCAAGATCATCATCTGATAGCCAAAAAAAATGAGTGGAAAGTCAAAAAGAAAGAACAATTAACCTGGCTATGAAAAGAGGTCTTCCACCTATGGCTCTTTCTTGAAACATCCTCCATGGTTCAAGAACATTTGGTCTAGGATTCTGGAAATAACAAAGGCAACAAAATTCACACCATAAACTTCCAGCAGTTCCATATTGCAATTTCTTGTGAAACTACAAAAAAGAATGACTAACCAGAGAAGGAGACTCGGATGGATGATGAGGAAAGACTGGGGGCAAATTGTTCCGTCTCGCCATCGGATAACCGCCATAGTCTTGCCTAGAACCCCAATTCCCAGGTGCTGTGAAATTCTGGTTGCCTCTGTTCATGGAGTCTTCAGCAGATTGTCAATTCTGTAGGAAAAAATTTTATTATAATTTTGCAGATCTTGTTTAAGGTACTCCAAACCTTTATATCTTGTTATTCTTTTATGCTGATGTGAAGTGTGATTCTTTGTCCATTTGATGCTCCTTTCTGTGGTTGGTTGCACTGAGGAAAAAAAAAAGAAAGAAAGAAAGATTCATTAGATATGAAGCAAAGAATCCAATTCTTTAACAGTAAGGGCATAATAGACTCACATGCATTTCCTTCTCCTGAATCAAGGGCAGCTGCAAATCTTTCCTATCGCCTTTCATAAACAAGTCAACTTTTACGAAACTCAAGACAGAAATCTCAAAACCAAACCAAACCCAAAACTAAATAAGTTGCCACGTTAGAAGATACCTTGTGGGCAGAAGCATCATTTTAGCAAGTGCAAAATGATTTATCTCGAACATTTCTAATGTGAAAACTTCTAATTTCCACACTCAATTGTCTAAGGGAATCAATTCCAAAAAGCATTTGATCCCCCTTATGAATTGAATGGTTTTTTTTTTCTTTATTTGGTGTCTCTGAGGTTACATATTTGCAGATCCAACATTCCATGGACAATAATGGTAATCACATATGTGTACAGTTAGTACTCAGTATAATGAAAATCTAGACAAACACCATGCTTAAATTATGTACTATACATTCCAAGATTCAAAAAAGTATCACAAACATACGTATAACCCAAAAATCTCCTGTGAAATTTCACAATTCAGTGATCCTACAATTGCATTAGGTTCTGTAAACACTGAACCAAAACTGAAAAGAAAAAAAAGAAAGAAGGAACACCAAACTTACAGAAAATCGTTTCTATTCATATGTTTTTCGATTCAAGAATGCTTTTGCTAAAACAATAGGCTACATAAGAACTGATTTTCCAAAGATAGAACCAAATTGGAGCCTTCACCAATTGAATTGTCAATTGAAACATCAGGTTTTGTATGCAGAAGTTCTTCAATATTAGATTATAACTGAATAGAATGCACCAAGAAGCCTATGCCAATGAGTTAGACGTGCAAAACAGGAAATACCCAATATGTTCAACTCTTCGCATGCTTCTTGCGTTCTTGTAGCAGATGTCACTTAATCATTGTTGAAGACAAGTAGAAGTTCCAGAATATAGATCCCATGGACATGAAAGCAACACGGGTTTGAAGAGGAACCACCCTGAAAGTATGCCGAATTATTTTTTTTCTAAAAAAATCACACTTAAAAGTCAGGAACTTCTCAGCAGAAAAGAACTAAATTTACAGCAAATCAACTGCATACCTAGATCCATGGAATTTAAAGCATATTCTGTTAAAAAGTAATGAATTACAATATTCATCTCGTACCTGCGTATACCTAATTCTCTCTTTCTCTCTTTGAAGAATCACAAACAAGTTTTTAGGTAAGATGAAACACTACCATACTGTCGAAGTGAGTTAATACTGAGAAGAAAAACTCTCTGATTAACTCTTGAAGAGAAAGCTAGTGTTTGTTATTAACAGATTCTTGAATAAAATTTATCACATGCACTAATGTGACATATAACTATTGTTTACTCGAGAAAACACTAGCCTTACAGACAGCGTGCATGGTCAATATAATTTACACATGGTACTTTGGCATGCCAGTTATTTTTTCAAAGGAAAATCCAACACAATAAAGCAAGTAAATAAGGCCTTGGTTATTGGATGAAGATCTGGAGAGGGGATGACATACCAAAAGTTCAAAATGCTGACAGGAATCCAGAACCTAAATCCTGCAAAGAAACCAGAGATTTAAAAAGAATTATGGGTAGTAACAATGATAAAAAATGGAGGAAAAGCTTAAAAAAAATTTACCAAAAAATAATGTAGGAAGGGCATCTTTCTGGTACTTATTTGGGAGCTCTGAGAGTCTCCCCAGCCATAGATTATTCCATGCAAAAACAACAGCAATGACCATTGGACCAAGTACAATTTGGTTCAGTAAAACCTGCAGCGCAAAGCACAACTTCAGGACTGATCAAAGTTTCTATGAGATCCTCGGGTTTTGGAAACTCAAAAGGAAAGTCTACCTTAATTAATAAGTTTTGAACTGTCTGCTTTGGCATGACAAGTTCGAGAAACTGATACCAAGCATATGAACCAGGGCCATATAAGAGGAATCCATATGAAGTCATCCGAAGTGCTCTGAGCCAGTCATGTTCAGAAAGGAGATTTTCAATAACATCCTGAGGCAGTTCAGGTGAAATATCAGTTCCAATTAGTTCCGGAGATAATCCAAAAATCATGAGCATTACCCAAAGGCCCAGCACAAGATAAAAGACAGAAGACGCAGTGATTTCCAAATATTTCTCCTTAAAACAGCACCGGATAGAGTACGATTGCATGCAAATTGTTGCTGTAAAAGGGATTTATAGTTTACACACTAAAATAAGAGATTCATGAGTGTTTCAATTTTTAAATATAAGATCAATGAAACATAAGAGGTTAATACTTTCCGTGATGAGGAAGACAGCCAGAAAACCATTAAGGAAGTGATACTTGCTCAAGTAAGTTCTAGCAGATGAAAACTTTAAAAGTATAAATGTACCTTTCTAATAACTCCTTGTTAACCAGTATATGTTGTGACAAATAGCCTTCTTAAAGATAGCTTACGAATTTTCCATAAAAACTTTAAAGGGTGTAAAATAAATAAAAGTACCGTCCTAATATCTTTAACCTGGTTAACTGCTATATGCTTTGACACATACCTCATTCAAATATAGCGTCAACGTACACCAAAAAGAAAAAATAGAAAGACAGCTTCAACAAGTTTGGCCTTGCTAAATCGAAGGAGAACAGTGAAAGACATGAGTCCAAGCTAACCGAAATTAACAGTGTTTCTAAAGACCATTTACGACTATTAGGAGCAAGAAGGAAGCCATTTGAGATCAGTTCATTTCTACTAATTTTTGTCCATGACTGGCAATGCCCTTTTGCCTTTCTAACACACTATTCCTTTTTTCAATATCCAATGATTCCTTTAAGCAAATTTGATATTTTTCACAATCCACCCCTCCCCCAAAGGGAAAAAAATTATTGTGTGGCTGCCTTTACTTAATATATTACATTAAGCAACAGAACAAAATTGAAAGTAATACACTTTCATTATAAGCAAAGAAGTACTAAACACCACAGTAGATGAAGTTTAAACTAATTACAGTCAATTTCAATCTCTGTTTCTCAATGTTACTGTTTAATTCCTGTGTACCTGAAAGGAAAAAAAGGAAAATTTCCTTTAAACTATTCAGCTTTCACATTGCTAGCACAAAGATAAGCATATCTAATAATCAACACATTGTATTTCCCCTTCCTAAGAACATAATTCACCTGGAATGCAAAAAAGAGAGACTAGCAGTTCCTTTAGCTTCCTTTCTTTTTTTTTTTTTTTTCTTTTTTTGGCTAATTATCATTTAGCTTCCTTTATTACATGAAATTGCATACATTCTAATGACGAAAACATTTGCAAACAAATCAACCATTCACCTTCGCATTATGGCTATTGGAGAGAGCATCATTGTTCTTAACCCATCGTTGACGGAGCTGAGCAATGGTGTCACCGGTGAGGGCCAAAGAGGCGGCGGTCAAAGCTTGTTTGACCGGAAACTGGTAACCTGCTCCACCAGTTGCATCAACCGAATTTGAGGGCCTTGATTCTGAATTGCTTCTTCTTCTTCTTCTTCTTCCGTTCCTTGTACTGTTACTGAATTCTTGAGAATCAAATGGACCCATCCCCCATAAACTCCATTTTCCACCACCAGCAAATGAGCCCATTTCAACCGTCAGAAGCTCAGATTAAAAAGATGCAAAATTATTTAACTAAATTTTAGAAAATTTCCCCTTTTTCTTTATGAAATTTTGTGTGAACCAAGAATTTTGGATGTTTGGAACTCTGTTCTTGACTCTTGAGCAGCAGTTCCTTCTTGGTGTCTGGGTTCTTCTATCATGGGGTGCGACGGCGGCTGTTGGCCAGATATACTTAATGCGTTGAACATTTTTGATTTTGGGTGCAAATTCAACCGTTTAAAGCAACTTCAATTGAAACGCATCTTTATGCGCCTGAACACATTTTTTTTGAGCTGTACTATTTTTATTCTGGTTTAAATATGATATTTTTTAAAGGGAAAATAGCTTTTTTAGTCCCAAAAGTTAAGCCAATTTTATCTGTTGATCCCAAAAGTTTTTTTTCCAATTATTATAATCCCAAATCTTTTTGTTTGCATTTTAAATAACCTCACAATGCAGTTTCACCACTTACCACGAACAGTAGATAAGCACATCCAATGCATGTACGATCTTGATAAGGGTAAAATTAGAATACGTAAAAAAATTTTCAGAATCTAAGTCCTGCAAAATTTAATCCTCTGTTTATCTAAAAAATACGAAAAGAAATAGAGAAGAAAGAAGGAGAAAACGGAAGAAGTCAGGTTTAAGAATTTGACTTTTTTTGTTTTGCAATTTCTTTTTAATTTTAGTGACAGGAGGGACAAAAAATTACTGTTATGATTTTACCCTTGTCTAGATCGCATGTGTATTGGACATACTTATTAACTTTCATAGCTAGTGGTGAAAATAGGTGGTGAGATTACTTAAGTTGGAAACTAAAAGACTTGGGGCTATGGGACTAAAACAAATCTTTTGGGACCAACAAATAAAATTATTTTAGAACCAAAAAAGCCATTTTTCCTTTTTTAAACAAATAATTTAATTTTACAAAAGTCGACACAAAAATTTTAACCCAACTCTGTCATGAACCCTGTTTCTGCGAGGCCATTCCAGCAAGAATCAAATACACACAAAAAAAACAAATGACAAAAAAATCATCTGCGCATTTGATTATGCTCCAAATATTTAGAAGAGGAAGAGAGGTCAAATGCACAATGTCTTCAAATAACTTGGAATAATTTTCAATTCAATTTTTGTTCATTTTTTTCAATTTGAATCTGACATTTTGTCTTCTAAACCATTAAACTTTAACGAAATTCAAGAAAACATTATCACATTTGAGTGAATCATTGGGAAGGTTTAGCCCAAAAAAAAAAATCATTGGAAGGTCGGGAATCTAATTAAACTAGCACTCATACATAACTGATTTTGCGAATTTTCAAGTCCGAACAGGTTCAAGCACGCATGAAGATTATAACCAAGAACCATTTTGAGGCTGGCTAAGGGTCAAACTCCGCAGCATCTGCTTCTCCATTCATACAAATGGTTCACCTGTGAAAATCACAATTTGGATTGCATGACACTTGCTAATAATCAAGCTAAGCTACAGCTGAAAGTAAATTGAAGAACCAGAAGCGGACACAAAATATCAAGAAAAAGAACATGAGACTATAGAAACCAAAAAAAACTAAAGATTCCAAACAGGAAGATCCAGAAAGGCAAAGTTTCACATGTCATTTATATACTGATCTTTAAACTCAGTTTTAAACTACTAAAACATGTAATTGAAAGTTATCAAAGTCATTAATCAAAGTTCAAGCCTAGCAGTGAGAAACTGAATCATAATGGACTGCATCCACATCTCACTTTTCTGAACATCATCATCATCACGATCATCTTCTTCTTCATTTGCATTTGGTTGGCCTGTTAATACTGGTTCTCCTTCAACAAGCAAAGCTAGGCTCTCTGTATATGCATCTGCAAAAGCAGAGTATTTGGTGCCAGAAATGCCCACATTCCTAGTTTCTTTTGTTCTTGGATCATATGAAACAATCTCTCCATTTGATAATGTCAACATTATATCACATTCCTTCTTAAAACCAAAGATAATTCCTAAACCATCAACATCAATGTTAAATAACTTTTTCCAAGATTTTCTTACCCCGTACTCTTCCATCACCCAAATAGAACAAATCTTGGTCTTAAAGCGTTTATCGTATTGAAAGACAGCAAGTTTCTCCTCATAAACACCAGCAGAGATGTTAATTGGAGACTCGTTAATAAGAGGTTTTGGCAGAAGAATGTCCTCAAACACCTCATGGGCAATGTCAAATGCCATTATCAAATTTTCTCTCTCACTAATCCTTCCCACACTTCGTTTGTAGGCAACCCAATGAACCTTCCCCTGAACAAACGCCTGAGCCCAAAACTGCTCAATCACCAAATTATGTGGAAGATTAGTGCTAATCTCCTTCCAATTCCCAGTACTCAGACAGAAAATCTCAACTATTGGTGGCACATTATACTCATAATCGCCTTGAACGTAGGCTACTCTTACAACCTTAAAATCGTTGTTTTTGGCATCATATCCAAAGCCAAGCATAAACATGTAAGGTCCCAAGTTATCGAAAATGGCTCGAGGCAATGGAAGAATAAGCTTCCTTCTAATCACAGGGTTCCACAACATAAGCAAATTACTATACCCAAACAGATCATCAGAGAGACAAAGTAAACCATTGCAATAACCAACTATTCTAAAGTAAAATCGAGCTAATCCACGAAATGGAAAGCTTATTTTGATTTCTTCCTCCTCAACATCAAATGTTTCATTGTTCTGGTGAAGAGAATAAATTTCAACTTTTTGCCCCTTACAATAATGCCTAAGAAGAAATCTAGGAGCTGGGGTTGGGGGTTTTGATAGAAAAGCCTCATGGGTGTGCATGGAAACAAAATGTGGACTAGAAATCAATGATTTCCATGACTTTGATACGCACCTGAATCTCATAAGAGATTTTGCAGGAACCCTCGTAAGGATATGGGTCACCAGTTCTTGAGGTAAAAAATCCGACATTTCTCAACTCGGCTAAAGATAAAAAAACGGAAAAACACAGTTAGAACACTCTGATTCTGGGTTTTTTTTTTTTTTTTTGGAAAATGAAAGGAGTCTTTACCCTCTCAAACTGAAGTTCTCGAGGGCTAAGGTTGTGGGTTTTTTGAAGAAAAGGGAGGAGATGGAGAGGGAGGGAGGAATTTCAACCAAAAAAAGAAAAAAGGAAAAAGATCATTTCTAGTAAACAAAAGCCAGCAAGAAACGTTCTTTCCTATTCTAATTCTTCTTCTCTTCAAACCATTTCCCAACAACTTTTTTCATCTCCAATTCTATCTCTAGTTTTCATCAATTGTAGAGAGAGACGGAGAAAGGAGGAAGTAACAGTGAAAAAAGGGTTTCAGGGATTAGTTGTTTTTGGGTGGATTTAAGCCTTCTTCGACCACTCCGTCCCCTTCGACAACTGCATCGCCGCCGTCCAGGAAATATCTCCACCTGCGCATGGCTTTATCTCCACCTTCATCGTCACAGTGGTGTTGCAGAGGAGTTTAGTGGCCATGTTTCGGTGGCTTTCTTCGCTGGCGGTGATGTTCGCAGAGGTCACTTCTTGGCGTTCGCTGGGTTGAACAGAGTTTTTTTGGGGGTTTGAATAACTCTAGTTGGTTCAGGGGTCTCTCATTAGCAGCTTTTCTAAAAAACAAAAAATAAGGGATGTAATAAGTGAATTTGGGAGTTGATGATGTGGCAAATTATAGAGCAATAGTTTCTAGTCCCTACATATAAATTTGGTTTATATAATAATTTTTTATATTTAATAAACGACAATTTGGAACTTATAAAGATAATGTGAAAAATTCATTTTTTCCTACCATTTTCTCTTTTTAAATAATTTCTCTCTAATTTATCTCTATCCTGAAACTTCAATCTTTCACATTTAACACATTTAGAGGTAGATATAGATTATTTTGAAGATTTTTTGTAAGAAAATATCAAGGTTACTAAAGTTAGTTTCACTCAGATGGGCGAAAATCATAGGAGATCCAGTGTTTTTTTTAAAAAAAAATATGTAAATAAGTATAAAATCTCATGCAATTTATATCAAAATCGATATTTACTTGCAAAAATTCTTAAAAGTAATCAATATCTACCTCCAAAATGTGTTAAATGTGAAATATTGAAGTTTTAGGAGAAAGAAGTTAGAGAGAAATTGTTTAAAGAGATAAAAAGGGAGGGAAAAAATTAATTTTTTTGTGTTATCCTTCTAAATTCTCGAATTATGTTTATGAGGAGGAGAGTTATAAATAATGATAGGAAAAATGAAAATGGAAACATTTACGACTTGAAGGACTTAGAGTTAGAAATAGGATGGGTTTATCAAAATCAAATTCGAATCCAAAGTCAAGTTAAATTTTATGAATTTAAAAAAAAAAAAAATCTACCCATCTATTCATATTCGTATTCGGATCTTTTCAACACAAAATTAAATCCAATACCCAAAATATAGTATTTCGGATCTGTAAAATTCGAATCCATTTTACAACCTTAAATATTTATATTTATATAGTTTATTTTTATTTAATAAAGATGGAGGTTAATCCATAAATTATTTACACCTCAATTGCTCTTATAATTCAATCATTAGGTTGGCTAGTAGTGTGCTGGCCCGCGAATCCGCACGGACCGCTTGGTTTGGGCTCGATATTGGCCTGGGACCATCAAGCCCGACCCAATCCACAAGGAGGTCGTTCAAGAGGTGTGGTTCGAGTTGGGTTTTTATTTTGCGAGCCGCGGTCCAAATCCACTCACATACAGGCCACATCAGCCCAATCAACAAAAAATTCGAACCAGCCTAGCCCGTAAACGGACCGACCCAAACCCAGGAACACGGTCCAGCCCCAGGCCAGTAACGAAAAATTTAAAAAAAAAAAATTTAATTTTCTAACTTAAAGAAAATTACTAAGCTTTTTAAACTTAATAAAAATAACTTAAGTTTCTAAACATAGAAAAAAATCTTAAGTTTTCTAGACACATAATAATAATTTAAGTTTTCTAAACTTATAAAGAAATCTTAAGTTTTCTAAACTAATATTAAAAATCTTCAAATTTCTAAATTTAATAAAAAATAATTTAAGTTTTCTAAACTTAGTAAAAACTTAAAAAAATTTTAAAAAATAATTAAAAATCCAGAGAATAATTTAAGAAATCACAAATTAAAAGAATTAAAAAAACCAAAATTGAATATGGTAAAAAAGTGAGATGAATTAATGATTGACTTACATGAAATGAGTCGACAATCCATCTTTACCATATTCAATTTGGCATCTTTAACATGTAATAATTAAATAAAAAAAATTTTTTCCATTCCTTTTGCTCTATTAATGCATACTACAACTACCATTCCTTCATCCTTTTAAGTCTCTTTCTCCCTAGTTCAAAGTCTAAGTCTCTTCTCAACTCTCAAGTTTCTAATGGATTCTAACAACAACAATAGCAACCCCTCTCCCTCCAGTTCGTAATCGGGTTCCTTAATCCGTCAAATGTTCATTATGGATCCTGAAGATAGAAAGGTGATTTGTCGGATTTCTGGTGCTATTTTTTCCTTCCAACTCGGCCAAGGTACGGGATTTTTACACTGGCACATATAGGGAACAAACAGAGTTGGAGAAGAAAAAGTGAGGAATTTTTTTCAACAACCGTCATCACCGACACCTCCAACAATACCCTAACTCTTCCAAGGATAGGTTAAGTTTATCATGGTTAAGTTTTGTATGTATGTTTATCTATTTACATCTTTGTTTTTTATATATTATGTATTAGTAAGTATTATGCAACTTTCATGTAAGTTATATATGTTAATTTTTTAAAACTTATTTATATGTTATTTACTTAAATTTAAGTTTTTTAATCTTAAAAATTCATTTTAAAAAATTTTGAAAAAATTTAAAAAATAAAAAGTCTGAGGGATCAATAACCCAGAACCGCAACCCAAACCGGCCGTAACTGCTATCTCTCGATTAAGTATTTTCATTGCCTCCCACCCGGAATGCGGAAGTTGTCATTTCTTGTCTATTGTCTATATATTTAGACCCAAGATCATCTGTATCACTCCCCTCTCTGTACCATTTTCCTACTCCATTTCTTTTTAGAATATATTTTTCTCTTAGTCCTAGTTTGGTTTGGGAGGGGTATGGGGAGGGAAAGGCGAGGAAGAATGGTACATTTACTTTCTCTAGAGGAAGTATAATCAATTACAACAAAATTGTCTGGTAAGAGTGGAAGGGAAGTATTTAGTTTGGATAAGTGGAAGGTAAATAATTTTTATTATATATAATTTACTATTATATTCATTGCACAATCAGATCATTATACATTTTGTTAGGAGTTTGGTTTAGGCTAGATTTGTAATCAAAACTAATTTGTAAGAGGATAAAATAGTCTTTTTAATATTAATTCGTCCATCGTGGGAGGGGCTAATTTGCTTACGTGGAGAGAAGTCCTCCTCCACATTTACATCTCATCTACTTTTATGTTGCAACCAAATGACGTAAATAGAACATTTATATCGTGATTAATTACATCCCCTTATACTCTCCTCCCTAATTTCACCCGAACCAAATTAAGACTTAGGTTTATCTTTTATTTGATAGATTTTATTAATAAAATATACTGAATTAGAAATGACAAAGAGAATAGTACATGAAAGTGGAACAGACGATCCGAACTAATTTATTCATGATGCTTTTTCTATTGATTCTCTCTTTTTTTTTTTTTTTTTTTTGGTTGATATTTTCTTAGTTAACTTAAGCATTTCAAGAATGGTCAAAAGTTGAAGATTTTATATTTATTGGAGATGACTTAATTTATTTTACTTTTATTATTAACGGTTATTATTTTGGATGCTTAATTGCTTAAGTTTATTATTAAAGACAATTATTTTAGATTCTATAAGTATTATCATATTTGTTTGATTTTGCTTTATTAAATTTGCATATTACGTTATGAATTTATACTTTGTATTGGTATTTGTAAGTATTCTAGTACGTATATTTAGTTAATGTATTGTTATTAAAAAATATCTTTTTTTAAAGGGAACTATTAAAAAATATCTAATCGATAGAAAAAAATTATAGTGTGTATTGATCCATATTCGGATTTGAATTCTCTAAAGACAAGTATGGGTCTATTAAAATTTTATCATTGTAATTTGGATATGAATATGATAATCACTCTATATAATCAAATTCTAATATGAAACACTTTGTTCCGGATTTATTTACTCATTTTCAGACATAGCTTAGTTTTATTTAAAACAAAAAATGTTTAATAAGGATAATTAGAAATACAAATATGTTAACAAAAGAAACATGATGAGATCTGAACTATCGGGGATTGATGCTAACTTGACGCTTAAGTTAGTAAACGAAGGTAACCGTAAAAGTAGAATAGAATACACAAGATAAATAATAACTTATATTTTTTTGTGGCAACATATGTGAGATTTTAAAAAAGTAGATTGTTTGACTCTTTTGAACCTTTCCCAAACCCTTAAGACTATATGTGAGAAATGCATATTGTAATAAGACGTTGTTTGATAAAATTGAAAATGAAGTCTGAAGTTTGAATTGTTTAAATTATGAATTTTGAATCTTATATTTGAATACTGAATCTTAAAGAAGTTTGAATCTAAATACTGAATTAATTAATAAATGGTAATTATATGCAAAAAAAAAGTATAATAATTTGATAAATGATATACATATTCAGACTTCAGAGTTAAGTAAAAAAATTTCATTTAAAATTTATAACTACAATTAAGCACATCTTAAACAATTAAGTGATTTGCAAAAAATATTTTTAAATGTACATAAATATTAAGGACTTAATAATATTTGTTATTAAATACAATTAACTCAATAAACTCTTACCTAATTAATTTTAAGAGATGAATTAATTTAACAAATAAGGCCAAGTTTGTGGGCTACCTTTTGTGAAAGTATATGAATTAGACCCATCAAAATGCAAAAGGCTGATGATGCCTTTGCCAGAGATGAACTACTTATCTCCCTCCCTGAGAAAGTACATACAATATCATACTCACTTCATGTTTTCTTTTTTCACTTGACCCATTTAAAACATTACATAATTTAAGAAAATATAAAATTTTAAATTTTTTTTTGTATGAGCTAGAATGTCATTAAAACTCTTCTATCTCATTATTATTATTTCTACAAATTTCTATGTTAGAAGAATTAAAAGATATTGAAAATTTATTTTTAACAGAAAGATATGATAAGAAAAAAACTCATTAAATGTTGCATTTGTTATGAAAATAATAAATACATAGTGGATGTCCAAATACGTTATCTGAAGAGATCTAAACTCCCAAAATACTAATCCTAGTTGGATTCATGTTATCCCTATGGATTTATTTAGATCATTTTAGGATTTTGTAATCCTTGTATCTTGCGTCTATAAATAGGCCTGATGAGAGGATATTAATAAGACAATTCAGACTTGATTCTTAAGTTATATTTCTTTCTCTATTGTACTTTTCTTTCTCTATATTCTTTATCTTTATATTATATTATTATTTCGAACAATTCGTTGTATCGCGATCATCAAATTCATAACAAGTTATCAGCACGTTTGCATGGACGACACAATTGTTTGAAGAACGAGACTCTAAAGGTAATTTTCTAAAATTCGCTAAAGGTAAAAAGATTCTTGAAGTTTCTTGAAGTAAGAAAAATCGAATCTTTTATTTGTTTTATGTTTATTTTTAATATATGACTTGATGTCATGGAAAGATCAAATCTTTTATATTCTTGTATAAATCTATTTAAGTCCTGAGGATGCAACTGATAAATCACGATTATAAAGGTAAAAAGATTCTTGAGATAAGAAAAATCGAATTTTATGTTTTATTTTTAATATATGACTTGATGCCATAGAAAGATCAAATCTTGTATCATAGATTCTTGTATAAATCTATTTAATTCTTGGAGACGCAATTGAGAAATCATGATTATAAATATTTCTTTCCTCATTAATTTATAAGGACCTGAAGGCTCAATAATCTATTAAGAAATATTTTGACAAAATCTAAAATGAAGGCACAATCACCAGAAGATGGTCATTATGCTGATACAATACCTATATTATCTGTGGAATATTATATTTGATCTGTATTCTTTCTCAATTAAAATAATATAGAGATAATATTTCGTTTTGTATATCTCAAATATGCTCTTGTAGTAGCAACATTGAGAGAAAAATCTCAAGGTTATTGATCACCTTTTGAGACTAAATAAATGATCGAGTCATTAGTGATGAAATATTGTGATATTTCTAATAATTTTATGTCATTCCCTGAAGCGAATGCAATTAAAAGTTTTATTTCTATAATATATTATATTCGTCATTATAATTATTTATAATAATTTATAATTATTATGACTCATGAACCTAATATCTAAAATATCACCAGAAGTGATAATAATAAGAAAGGAAAAGGGAACATATAGTCCCAAATAAATATTATTGATGCAATATAATAGAAAGTTTGTAGCGTACTTGTAGTACGTCAAACGAAATTTTAAATATTTGTTATGTTATGCAACTATTGATCTTACATGTTAATCATGTCTATTGATATATAGACTTGTTAATGTAGTAAATTACTTGAGGAAAGAAATTACTTTTTGTTTTTTATTTTCTATGAGTTTTTTTACATATTATATATGTGCACCTTGATTTATTATATATTCAAGAATAGTGAAAAAGATATATATTGGGAGGATTAATGGTAGTATAAATTAAAACTCCAAAAGAGTTAATTAATAAAAAGCTCCAAAAGAGTTAAAGATTGAAATTAAAGCTCCCAAGAGCTAATTAATAAAATACTTTAGAAGAGCTAATATTTTAAAATATTCAGAAGAGTTAAATATCTAAAAGATATCTATAATATCTAGAAAATATATAATTAAGAAGATACATATAATATCTATAAGATATTTAATTAAAGCTCTAGAAGAGCCTATTTACTTCAGACTCATAAGAGTTAGTTGATAGAAAGTTCTAGAAAAACTAATTATTTAAAGATCCTAGAAGAGTAAATTGACCTCGGAGGTCTCATGATAATATTGCTATATTATCATGATTTATAAAATAAATGAAATACATAAATTACTATTTTCTCCCCATATAGTTTTGTAATTCACTAAATTGATGCAATTATAATGCATCATTAAGTAAATTTGAAGTTTACTAATTCAAAATATTAAATGTTAGCATGACCAGTTGGACTGTCTCGGATCATTGAAATAAGAATTGTCATAACAATTTGTGACAATATTTTTATAGAACCAAAAGTTTTTTATTAAACAGAGTTTATTATACTACTAATTTTCAAGGCAAAATAATTTTATAAAACGTCAATATTTATTAGAGTTAAATGTGTTTTGGGAAAATATATAGTCAATGCATCGACCAATGGTTATATATTACTATTGACTTGTAAGTTAACTTTGCAAGATAATGAAATCATATTTTAGATTTTCCCAAACATAATTTGTCCTAATTATTAATGATATTGCACTATTTGTATATACATTGAATGTTCTTGCAAAATATGTTCATAGATCTTGAATTGATTGATATGTATTTTGTAGTATTTATTCAGCGACATATTATTTTAAGTTCTCTTTCTATATTTGGTTCATAGTGAGGAACCAAATATTTTCCATCTATATAAATATATTATTCTACCACAATGTATTCAAGATGGATATTGAAAAGAGAAGAAATTATATAGTCAGATAAAAACAAAGTTATGTGTCTCATTTTGATCCTCATATAAAAGATAGTTTGAACCAGAAGTTGAAAAGACGAATAGTCAGGCATATTTATTGATAAAAGAAAATCCGACATAGGATGCTCCTATTATTTAATGTTCCGAAGGACAGTTTACCACTACTTATAATTTTGAGACACATGCAAATGTGATAGAATCAATTGGGGATCAATAAACATAACTCGAGAATTTATATGTATCGCACGAAAAAATTCATTTTTTCCCGCCAAAATGAATCTCTCTAGCCCAATTCTCTCTAATTCAAAACTCAAATCTTTCACATTCAATAAAAATTCAAGATAGATATGTATAATTTTGAATATTTTTTCAAAGAACATATCGATTTTAAGGTAAAAAAAACCCAAAAATTACTTTTTTTCAACTATCTAGAGTTTCTCCCAGGTGGGAGAAATTTCACCCATCTTAAGGAATTTCGCCAAGCTGGCAAAATTTTTTAAGGAATTTCTCCCAAGTTGGCGAAATTCATTTCAGTAGAATTTTTCTTTTTTAAAAAATAAAGAGCAACTAACACGAGTTTCTTCTGGATGGGAGAGATGGGTGAAATTCTCTAAAGAATTTCGCACATCTAGGTTTTCAAGACACTGATATGAGTAGAATTTCTCCCATCTAGGAGAAACTCAACAAAGTTGAAAAGAAAGTAATTTTTGGGGTTTTTTTTACTTTAAAATTGATATTTTCTTGCAAAAAATATTCAAAATTATCATATCTATATTGAATTTGTGTTGAATTTGAAAGATTTGAGTTTTGAGTTAGAGAGAATTGGGTTAGAGAGATTCATTTTGGCCAAAAAAAAATGAATTTTTTCACGCTGTACATATGAATTCCCGAATTATGTTCTTTGACCCCGAATTGGTTCCAACAAAATCCTCGCATATGTAATAGAGTAATAATTTAAGATGGTCCTATGTGATTAAGTCGAGGAGATGGAAATTCTAGCAGAATTTTCCATGACAGGACTTCATTATTATTTCCAAAAGAAATTCAAGCACATGAAATCATAATAATTATAAGATCTCATTGTATCATGTCATGATATAAATATATGGGACAATAAAATAGCATAAAACATCGACGATATTTATGTACATGTGATATATTAGAATGAGGATCTTGAATAAAAGTTCGCAGACTAAATATTATAATACATTAGAGATATTTGACCAAAATAGAATATAAAGTTCACACTTAAAGTGTACATGTATTCCTTGAAGAATTTATACACCTGAAGTGTAATATCAAATGGATAAAAATTAATAAATAAAGTGCATACTTTTCTAAGATTTTTCGTAATATCTTGGCAATATTGATACGAAGATATAAAAGTTATGATGGTGGATTGAGTTGAGATAATATCTCACAAAGCTCTAAGAATTTATATAAAATTCTTGAAGGACTCGATCGGCATGCTTGAAGCATATAAGTGAATTGTTCCTGAAAAACATGACGTCATTGTCTTAGTGATTTTTATTTAAATAAATATATGAAATTAAGATTGAACATATATCCATGAAAATTCTCTTAGGATTTGTTAAGCTTGCCTTTTATGATTCTTTATCTATTTTTATTGTTCTTCACATTAGAGAGAGAAAATTAGAATCATAAAGTATCATGTTTAATAGTGAAGCATCTTGATCTATATACAAGTACTCGTGAACTAGAAGTTCTGTAGATTATTTATTTGCTAAAGTTGCAAATTCACTTGATATTTTGTTAACTTTAGAAGAGTTACAAAATTAGGTTTGTGGATGCTTCTATGGATGTTCCAGTAGGACATAATTCTTATAACCAACAATGTTAAATCATGTCTGAAGCATGATTGACTTTTGCTTATAAAGGCCCTTTAACGAAATAATTAAATACTTGAAGCATTCCTTCTAAAGAGTTTATGATTGACAAGCAAATACTTGAAATAAGTATTTAAAGATTTCTATTTTGATTTACAAATGGAAGATCCTCAAGATGAAATTTGATCATAAAAAAGTTATACATAGAGATAGTCATTATGCAATTTGATCATTATGCAATTGTCATTTAATCATCAAATGTTAGTGAATACCACATGTCTATATATGAGAAGATAATGGATACCTTTCGGTCTTGAAGTACCATTAACACTACACAATTAGTGCACTAATTCTTTTTTATATGATTTCTATAATAATATTATTTTAAGAATAATTAATTTCAAATTATGGAGAAAATCAACTCCTGATGAGTTAGATAAAACAACAAATTGCTTGCTTATATGATACACAAATTCACATTCTAAAACAATATAGTTATATATATGTGATGATAGCAACCACTCATTCAACTATGTTAAAGTTCTAAATTGTTATGTGGCTTGTTGAGAATGTGTATGATCATTGTTGATAATTAATTCCGAAATTTTTTATATGGTATCCTAAAAGGATGAAATTACGACCATATTGTTGGGTTGTGAAATTTGAAGACATGTTTGGAGAGGGGTGAATTTTACCAAAATTTATTTATAAGAAAGGTGAAATTAATGTGCAATACTTTCGATCAAACGTGATATATAATCCTAAAGATTTATTCACTAAGACATACCAATTTAATGGTTTAATGATATTTTAAACAGGAGGAGTATATAAAACATAAATGAATAATATACTCTTTTTCCTTCACTAGACGTTTTTCTCCCCATGATTTTTTCTCTAGTAAGATTTTAACGATGCATATTCTTAGTGTTATGAAAATAATAAATATATAGTGAATATCCAAATACTTTCCCCGAAGAGAACCAAACTCCCAGAATACTGATCTTAGTTGGATTCATGATATCCCATTGATTTAGTTAGATCAATTTATGATTATATAATCCTTGTATCTTGAGCCTATAAATAGACCTTATGAGAATATATTAATAAGATAATTCGGACTTGATTCTTGAGTTCAATTTCTTTCTCTGTTTACTTTTCTTTCTCTATATTCTTCATCTTTATATTATATTATTATTCCGAGCAATTCGTCGTGTCGCAATCATCAAATTCATAACAACATTAATTTCACAATATAACAAATAAGAAAATGAAATTTGATAAGTAAAAAAAAAAAAATATATAGGTGTATAATTTTAAACCAATGTCAGTTTATTGAAACATGAAGCAGTTTAGGGCTTTTATTTTGTGTATACCGCTTTGTTAGAACAAAATCACCTATGATATACCAATTAGGACTAAACTTTGGCAGCAAAAGCCACAAAAAAAGTATTGAGAGCAACGGTGCGTTTGAATTGGTTTTAAAAATCAAAATAGTTTCAAGTTTCTCACAAACAACTTATTCTTTTATATATATCAAATAAAAAAAAAAAGTAATTTTTTTTCTAACTAAAATGCACCTTCAAAGTCCTGATGATATGAGTATACATATCAAATGCACCTTAAAAGAATTAAAATGAGAATTTCGTTTAAATTTTGTTAAAGTGTTTGTCATTTAAGAATCTGGTTTATTGCCTTTGAAATATTAAACAGAAAACAACGATTGTATATCTTTAAAACGAATAAGGAATCATCTGTTCCGTTATCGTCCAGCGGTTAGGATATCTGGCTTTCACCCAGGAGACCCGGGTTCGATTCCCGGTAACGGAATTCCTTTTTTTTAATTATCCTGCGCCCGACCTTGAATTGTTCTTTGTCACACGCCGGATGCCCAAACTTGAATTTCAAATTCGCACATGCACTCGCCCCGGATTCGACCCACTGGAACAGTTCCTTACATTAGTTTAATTTATAAAAGCCTATGCACCCAAGACCCTTTTAAAACCCATGCACCGGGATCCGACCCAAACAATGCTCCCTGATCAGCAGCATCCCGCCATTTTCCAACAGAAGAAAATCCGTTCTTGAACGATTCCCATTCTGGTATGCTTTTCTGTGTAACAAGTATTTTCCTTTTTCAATTTAAATTCATAGTTGTCTCGATTTTACAAATTATTATACAGCTCAAAATTTTCAACTTCTTAGCTCTGATGATATAGTGTGTATTTTTTGTTCCCTTTGCTTTGCAGTGTTGCATTTTTTGTTTTCCGTAAAAATAAGTGATTTTTGGTGAACCCTTTGAAGATTATGATTGCAGTTTTTGACAAGTACTTGATGAAAAATGGGTCGTATACCATAATTCTTGTTTTCTGGAAAAGGGTTTTGCTTATCTGCAAATCGTTTGTGGAAAAATTTCTTTACAAGAAGACGAGATATTTTGTCACGATCATTTGTATAATTCATCCTTTCCTGAACTGCAGAGACTTTGAAATGTGTTAATTCTACAAATTTATGCTTCTTGATTGCTATGAGTAATTCTTTGCTGTCTCTAATGTCAGAAGTTAGAGTTGCTGACGGTTGGTTCTAAGTTAGTAGGCTCAACAATTTCTAGTTATTATTTAGTCCTGTGAGACTTCTGAGATTATTAAACCTCTCGGCAAATTTCAAAATCATCCCAATAAATATGGAGCAGTTTAAGCTTCTTTTTGCGTTCTACCAAAGATCTTGCCTATCAAAGATTTCACTCAATGTGTTCGATATGTCATGTGCGTTGCCAGTTATATTTATCTAGAAATGTACCATACATGTAGGCAAATTCTAATCTTATTTTCTATGACCTTTCTTGGTTTTGCACATAGTATGTTGCATTCCTGTGTGGTAGATGTCGAATGATCTTGATACCTTTGACAAGAAGGGATAAATGAAAGCTGAATTCAGGCTAGAATTATATTCTGAACTGCGAAAATTGGTTGAAAATATCTGCAATTCCTTTGTAGCATCCCTTCTGTTGCCTATATACCTAGCATCCACCTGAAGAACATATTCAAGAGGCAAAATAAGATGTTTTGAAGCTTTGGGACACAAGTCTTCAGTACTATGGAAGAGTGGTAGAATAAATGAACCAATCTGATTCTTCTCTCTGAATTAAAATGAGAAGGAAAAGAAAAGTGGAGCTACTCATCTGTGCATGGAAGAGCCAAAACTGTGGTACCGGTCCTGATTCCTCTTCCCAGCTCTTTCGGTATTGTCCACTTCTATCTGTTGACTCTCTATACCTAGCACATCAAAATCTCACTGCTCTCGATCTTAATATTGCCTCGGGCTTCATCGATCACTGAAATTCTTTCAGTCAGGGCACTGCTAACTTTCTCTTTCAGCTACTTTTGAGTAATCATAGATTTTTTTGAGGAACTTGAGCAATCATAGTTTGATAAATCATTGCGTCACAATTACCCATCCCCTAAACATCAATGAGTATTCGTTCATGAAACTCTCACTGCTAAATGTGCTTCATGAGAATGTAGAAGTTCTAGAATGAGTTCAAACAAAGGTCTTTTGACACTGTTTTGACCCTTGTAAGCTCACGGCCTTCAACATGTTAATATGTTGAAGACAATATCAATGTAGTTGCTGTCATTGTTAGATTGCTTTTATATTCTACAGGCTCTATTTGCTAAATGCTAGTATACTCGTTGACTGCATTGTTTAGTACTCATTGTATGCTGAAACATACTGTTTATGCTCAGAGTTACATTCCATGAAGGGTTCTAATGATGTAAAAGATGGCCTTCTAGAGGCAGATGCACCTACAGAAGGATGCCATTCTGTTGCACGTGACCAAAAGTTTGTAGATGAAGTTCTAAGAGGTCCAAATGAACTTTGCATGGAGAATTTTCGCATGGAAAACATGTGTTTTATAAACTGAGTAACATGCTAAAAGCTAGAGGCCTGTTACACCATACAAACAGAATAAAGATTGAGGAGCAATTAGCTATATTCATGTTTATAGTAGGCCACAGTTTACGAACTCGAGCAGTTCAAGAACTATTCAGATACTCCGGCGAAACTACTAGCCGCCATTTCAACAATGTTCTCAAGGCATTATAGCTATTGCAATGGATTTGTTTCTGCCTCCTAGGCATGATATTCCTCCAGAAGTTCGGAAGACCCTTGATTCTATCCTTTCTTTAAGGTAACAAGAAAATTATATCATAAAATTTTGATTCGTTTATTCTTGGAGGACTATCTCTTGTAGTTGACACTTCTACATTAGGATTGTGTTGGAGTAGTAGATTGCCTGCATTTGCCTGTAATTGTAGGTGTGGATGAGCAAGGACCTTTCCGAAATGAGCATGGTTTCCTTTTGCAAAATATTTTAGCAGCATGCTCCTTTGATATGAAATTTCATTATGTTCTAGCTGGTTGGGAAGGTTCAGCTCCTGATTTTTGGGTTCTAGATTCTGCTCTCGAAAGGCAACACAAACTGCAAGTCCCTGAAGGTAATGCAACTCAAAGCTGAATAAATTGTAAACTGAAATACTACCCTTTATCTTTCACGAAATATTATTTGCATTTGGTGTTTGAAACAAGCTTCTGGCTGATGGTCTTCAACCTACATTTCCCATTCTTTTGGAGGACTGATGTTACCTCCACCTTTCCTCCCTGCTTCTTGTACTTGTAGTTGTCAATGGGCTGTAGTAGTACTTATTGGCCAATGAGCATAAAGTAAAGCTTTATAATGCAGCTGTTTTCCATTATCCTATTTTAGTATTGATTGTGAACATCATTTAACATAACATCTTGTGCAGGTAAATACTATCTTGTGGACGGCGAGTATGGAAATCTTCCAGGCTTCATCCCTCCATGTCATGATGTTGCTCGTGTTTCAAGTGACACTTGATCTGCAAGACACCAAAGAGCTATTTAACCAGCGGCACTCATTGTTACACAGCGTCACAAACTGCACGTTCTAAGCATTAAAGGCACGATTTCCCATTCTGATGCGTTCACCTCCTTATCCTATGTCGATTCAGGTGAAGCTGGTAAGAGCAGCATGTGCAATACACGACTACATTCGTGAAGAAGAACCAATTGTTGGATTTTCAAGACATACGATTGGCAAATTGACGAATTTCCTTCAGAGATTGAACCTGCATTGGTTCCCGAAGCTCAGCATTTGGACACTGAGGCAGGAGGTGGGTCAAGGAGTTGTCGATTACGAGATTCAGTTGCAACAGAAATGTGGAATGACTATATTCATGACTTCTCTCCACTGTAATTAGTTAACTATTAGGTGTATGTATGGTAGTCTTTTGAATGTATTATCAAACATATGCTAGCTTTTTTTGCAGAAAAGAAAAATCTTTTGCTGGCTTAATCTATTCTATATATTAATATTCTCTCTTCTTGCATTCTACTTTTTTAGATTTTGAGCCTTTAGATTGGCAAAATATATAGTTTTTGCATTGAACTTCTCTTCAATGAGTTTGGTAATAAAGCAGAGTACAATAGCACTAAGGCCTAATAGGAGGAACAGTGAAACAGAGCTTTCCTATATCATCCAAGGCATGTCTATATACATCTTGGGAACATTCAGAACCAAGATCACCATTATGTGTTCCTCTAACAATCCTGCAGCATTTGGTCAAATCATCTTGAGTTTTCAAGTTGTATGAATAGCTTGAACCAATTACTTGTACATTACATGCTGTAACAAATGCACAGGATGAAGATGTTGGTGGAGGTGGAGATGGCATTGGAGGAGTTGCTTTAGGTGAAGACGGTGGTGGCAATGGAGATACCGGGGGAGCCTGAGGAGGTGCTTTAGGAGGCGTTGGCCGCACCTGCGGTGAAGATGGTGGAGGTGGATGCGGTGTTGATGAAGAGCCCGGCGGTGCTTGAGGAGGCGGAGGCGACCAAGGAGACTTGGGATGATGGTTGGAGAGGCAATCATGGTACTTGATTTTGAAGAAAATTGGAGTATAGATCAAACACTTGCCATGAGGAAAAAAGCTTGATTTAACAATGTTGCAGCAATCAGGGTTACTTATATTGTAAATGGGGAAAAACCCTTTGAACTTCACATTACAAGCATCAGCAAATGGACAAGAGGAAGATGATGGTGATGGTGTTGGTGTTGGAATAGGATAGTTTTGGCATGCAGAAAACATCTCAAAGTAAAGATATTTAAATGGTCTAAAAAAACATTTAGGACCAACATGTGTTATAGCCTTACAACATTCAGATGAAACATTGAATGGAGGATTACCCCAATGGACAGAACAAGTTTTCCATGCTAATGAACAAGCTTCTTCAAGATGAACAGCATCAGAAAATGGAAGAGAAATGGACAGAATAAGGAACAAAAGTAACAACTTTTTCAAGTTTTCCATGGATGGTTTTAAAGTTGTGCAAATAACAACTCTACATATACATATTTATATACTCAATAAAATGATATACATCTTTCACGGTGATCTTCTTGATATACATGTATTGGATTGTGATAATTATTGATGAAATCTATCACTTTTATCCTTTTATAAATATTTCTGAATTCCAGCAACTTAAATTAAGAAGCTATCTGCAGATTATTCAAATGAAAATAATCCCCAACTATTTTCAAATATTATGATATATTTCTAGCTATCTAATGCTAGCCTCAAAATAGTTCAAAATTATATTTTTTTAAACTTTATTTTCTTTCTTTTTTTTTTGTTATGCCCTTCTGCAAAAAAAATATCAAACATTCACAAATTGACCACCATTCATATTTGGAGACAAAGCTTATTTTGACATAATTAAAATCTTATTTGTTGACGGAGGTGAAATAAAAATATAAAGAATATTAAAAGAAGTATAACAGTACTATAAAACACAATATACTACAATTACATATCCCCCCTTGAAGTTATTTTAATTATAATTTTAGTCATCTATTTGTATAAATTATAAATAAATCCTTATGATTTATATATTTTTAACTAACCAATCCTTACCACTACTCTCAGTATAAAAAAAAATCATAAAAAACAATGGTTTTGTAACAAAACCTTTAAATCTTTATAAAAGTGTCATTTCACCGGTCTAATTCTTATAAGATCATAATATTATTTCTAAAATATTTTTTTGTGAGTCTGATTTCTATGATGATTGATATTGTTGTATTACTATATAGTAGTAAATAAGAATTACACCAGTAAAATGATACTATGAGAAGATTTTAAACTTTTATACCACAAAATCATTATTTTTTTATAAAATATGTGCACTGAAATTAATAATAAAAATTAATTAGTCATAAATTGGTAAACGATAAGAATTTATTTGTAATTTATATAAAATAGAGAAATAGATATGTAAAATAGACAAACTTTAAAGAAAAAATATAATTAAGCCGATTATAATTTGTGCAAAATTAGATGAGCACCATGTTGAGGCTGAAGTGTGAATATATTGTGTGGAGCATGAGAATATGATGTGGAAAGATGAAAGGAAAAACGCTGCAGAATCATCGCCAATGCCATTTTTGCTTCCACCATGGCAAAGTTTTGTCCAATACATATTCTAGGTCCCCAACCAAAAGGCAAAAATACAGCATTATTATTTCCTTTTGATGCATTAGAAATGCCTTCGGCAAACCTTTCTGGTTTGAACTCTTTGGCATCTTCACCCCAAGTTTTTGTATCATAATGCAGCAAGATTATTGGCAATGTGACCATCACTCCAGATGGCAAATGAAGTGTTCCAATTTTTGTGTCTTCCTCAACTTTTCGAATGAGAGACACTACTGGAGGATATAGTCTCATAGTCTCGTTAAAAATCATATTTACCTGCAGTAATAAAAATATTTTTGAGGTTGCTCATATTTTTCCCGTTAAACGCAAGATAAAAATTACTACAGATGATGTTATAAAAGATTTGTTTTGAAAATTCTATAAAAATATAAGAAATGAAAAATAATAGAGTAGTCCTAATTAAAATTTAGGGGTTATAAAATGTATTAAAAAACGTATGGAAAGATTGTGCTTACTGTCTTTAGATGATTAAGGCCTTCAAAATCTGGATGATTCCTCCCAAAATGATGGAGAACTTCTTCTCTAGCACGAGATTGCCAATCTTGATGCCTTCCGAGTAAGATCAATGTCCAGACAATCAACGTAGAAGTGGTTTCCTGGCCAGCAGAATAGAAAAATTTGCACTCTTCAATTACTTCTTTTATGCTCATTCCATACCTCTTGTCTCCATTTATTTGAATCTCTTTTTGATTAGATTCCAATAGTGTGCCCAATAAATCATCATTATTGGCTTTCCCTTCTTTCATTGCCTTCAATCTTTTGTTGATAATCTCTCTGATTGAATCTTGAATTAATTTCTCGATATATTTCATTCTCATGTTCTTCTTGGTTGGCAAAAACCTACAAAATTATAGTAGCAATTTAGATAGATTTAATTAAAATAGGAAGTGAAAAATTACTGTTAAATTGTCTTCAACTTTATGTACATAACACCTCGATTATCAGGATGTCCCATTACAAACAAAATTTTTTTTTTCTTTTTTAAAAAATAGCCTATTTAATTGCAAAGTTTAAAGCTTTACATGATATTATTCTTAAAGTTTACTTATTGCTGTTACGGCTCATAAATAATTGATCCATTACAGTTTTTTTGAAGAAAAACTCATATATTCTTAAGAAGATATAGCCTGGACTACATATCAGGAGGAATATTATGCCTCCACTTTAACCTACAATACCTAAGTGGAAAATAATACTAGCTAAAAAGATGAGTTGGATAATTGTCTGTTTGATACACACGAGTGAACTTAAACCTATCTATGTAGGGAAGGAATCATCCGCGAAAGAGCCCAACACACAGAGTGAAATCCATTACAGTAAAACACTTTGACTTTCTTCCGAAAGAAAAAAAAAAAAAATCGAGACAAGTTGCTTCTGTGAGGTAATTTATAAGGAAAAATAGATGTTATAAATGATTCTCTTCAAAAGAAACACATTTGAGACATGGTTTAGAGGAATACAAGTTGTTCGCGCTCCAAAAAATCGTACTTCACTAGTTAAGTTTTTTAGGGAGAGAATTACTTATAATATTTATTTTGGCCTTTGATGATAAAAATATCTTATTGAACTGTCTGTAATTTATTTTAAGACCTAATGACAGAAAATATATTTTGAGTATTGTCAAAATCAAAACTTTAGAAACTATATATATATATACACACCAATTTTCGTCTTTTTCTTTTTTTTTTGAGGCATATGGTGAAGTAAGGTTTAAATAAAAACAAATGTTTTGAATTACCTCCAGCCAGGAAGGTATACTGATCTAATAGCCATTAAAACGTATCCTGTCTGTTCTTTTAGAAGTTCAAATATCTTTCTTCCTTCTTCATAACTACTGCCAAATGCTGTCCGAGAAAGTGCATCACTAGTTAGTCTTTGAATGTGAGGCCAAACATCCAACTCTTCTGATGATCTTTCTCGTGAAACAATTGCTTCCCATTCACTTAACATCTCACTAACACTTAACCGAAATGCCGGCACCATATGCTTCATGTAGCAACAAATTAATTAAGAAATGATTAGTGTCAAATTAAGTACAAAATTAATTAAGATAGTATAATATATAAATATATATATATGTGTGTCTCAAGATTATTAAGGTTAATTACATTTTTCTTTTAAGGTTTGTCTAAATTACAATTGCATTCCTCTATTTTGTATAAATTTCAAATTCATAATTATCATTTGTATATTTATAACTAATTAATCTCTATTGTTAATTTAGTATAAAAAATTGTCAAAAAACAAAAAGTTTAAATCTGTTTAAAATATTATCTTGTGTGCCTAATTTGTATTTATGACCATATATTAAGAGTATAATCCTTTTCTTAAAATATTTTATTGTGGATCTAATTTCCATGATTAATAATATTATTGTCTCAATATATGGTATTAAACAAAAATAGACATGCATAATGTTATTTTAAAAAGAATTTAACTTTTACCTTAAAAAAAAGAAGAATTTAACTTTTTATTACAAAATTATTATTTTCTGATATAGTTTTTGTACTAAAATGAAAGGTAGGGATTAATTAGTTATGAATCTATATAAGTGATAATGATATATTTATAACTTGTAAAAAAATTTAAGGATGAAATTATAATTTAAAAAAAAATTTTAAGGGAGAAAACGTTATTTACTCAAATTATTAAAAACCCTATTCAAATTTGAGGAATATTTTTGCAATAAAAATTGTTCGAAGTGAGAAAAGAAAAAATTGGACCAAACCTTCAATTTCTGAATATGGAAAACAGGATTGAGTATTTTTCGGTGCTTTTTCCATTTTTCTCCCTCGTGGCTAATTAAACCTGTCTGAAGCAATTTGGCAAGTCCTTTAGCAGGAGGCTTTTGGAAACGATTAATCTTAACGAAGATCTCCTTTACAAGTTCAGGATCCATCAGAAACACCAACGGGTTTTGTCCAAACCAGCAAAACGAATTGTTACCTACAATTAGAATTAACACTTGCCATATAGTTAAATTGACGCCAAAAAAAAAAAAAAAAAAAAAAAAAAATTAAAACAACAGTTCGAGGCAATTAATAAATAGACTACTAATGTTAATGTAATTTGACCTAAAAAAAAAAAAAATACTCCATCCTTATTTTTTACTTGTCACATTTTAGACATCACACGGTTTAAGTAAATACGAAGTTTTAGATGTTTTTTCTTGTGTACATTGAGATGCCCTTCAAACTTTTTTCTGTCCTCATTATTATTTCCATTAGTTTTTATGTTAGAAAAATAAAAATAAGTAAATTGTTATTGATAGGAGGGTTTAATAGGAAAAAAAACCATTAAATATTATTTTGGAACTACAATCTAACAAGTAAAAAAATACCAGAATTAATAGAATGTGACAAGTAAAAAAAATGAAAGAATTATTAATACATGGTCATGAATTGAGTTCCCTATGTGGCACAACGTTTGAAACCACCGGTGCAAGCTGTGCAATCTAAGCCAAATCCAAATTAATCTCACCGATTGAAGATTTTTTTTAGTATAAAAGGTACCTCATTATTGTTGTAGATTACATCAATATCAATTAAATTTAATTAAGTACAATCTTAATAACACAAACTTTATTATAAAATGAAAACAACAACTTACATAATATAACAGTTAAACTCTCAATAACCTGCATAATGCTCTTGTTACTCGAATAAGGGCTCACGCACTCACCAACCCATTGAAGATTTGATTCTCAAAGTAAAGAATTGCAAGAAAAACAGAAGAGAAGCATATAAATTTTGGAAGAGCATGCATACCATATTTATTGATGATTTCAGCAAAGAAAGGTGTAACCCGTGGCACAATATCATCGGAGATGCTGATTGGCTTTTTTTGAGCTTCTTTAAGCATAAAAAGATATTCTTTCATGTCTCCAACTAATAATCTATAAGGGTTTCCAGTAAGTCCTTGTGCTCTAAGACATTTCTCAAGCCTTTTTGGCTTTAACCATGCTGAATTCAACATTTTCCATACCAAAAGTAAGAGAAAAAAGACACAAGATCCTGCAACTAAGCTGTAGATGTTCTCCATTTTTATCTTTGATTAATTTCTCCAGATCTTCTCTCCCTACGTACGTTCTTATATAAGAAAGCACTCCTGAGGGTGATTTTGCATAGAAATGAGAAATTTCGTGAGTAAAATGACAAATTGATGTGCGAAGTCAGACATCTATATATAATGGTCAAAATTTAAATATAAAATTAATATATATATATTTAATTTTGATTTGTTATTTCTTTTGATCTTAGTAACTCAGTTTTTACGGATTTGGGGCCAACAGAACAAAATATACTAACCTTTACACAAAATGATTGTAATTTTATATCACATAAAATATTAAAAAATTGAAGAAGGGCTAAAAGCAAAATAAAAAAAATTTAATACATCATTTTTTTGATAAATTAAGGAAATAGGAGAGTGAATCGAACTCAAGGCTTATTTATTGTATAATAAGATGTACTTTTAACTAATTGACCTGTCTCTTATTACAAATTTAGTATATCATTTAACTTTCAGTTATTATTTTTAATACTTAAATTTAATTTTTGATTGACTTCGAGGCTTAAAGAACAAAATATATTAACTTTTGTACAAAATAAGTATAATTTTGTATCGAATATAAAGTATAAAATAAAATTAGGTGGGCAGACCCTAACTATGCTCTGCCAAAGTCTAGATGAAAACTGTCAAAGGGTAAAAAAAAAAATGTTATTAAGTCATATTACTTTATACTCGAAGATACTATTATTTAATAAAAGGTTCGTATTGAGGGGTGTATTTAAAACATATCGAAACCACCGCATTAAGTACGTAAAATTTGTTATACTAATAAAATTATAAATATTTCATGAGTATAAAAATTGAAATATTTTTTTGGTTCAAAGCAAAAAATAACAATAATTTATGAATATCAATATGTTTCTCTATATTTTAATGAGGTGATGCCTCCACTTATGATGGATGGGGTTGTAAACAGCTCCATAAATACCATCCGCAAAGCTGCGGCAGACCTAACCTAACCTAATCTCTCAAACGGCTACCTAACATGACCCTTCTATCTATATATGCCAAGCTTTCGTGCCTAACTTCAATAAATGCATGCCTATTTGACAAGTTTTAAACTCTTTTTTTTTTTTACTTTTTTCATTTTAATCCTCTGCGGAGTATCACATATAATTTAATTTTTCTAAAGTTCAAGAAAAAAAATACACTTTTCTTTAAAAAAAATTAAAACTAATCCAAAACTGGGCTTACTTCTTAGAAAATCCAGTTTTGACTTGTAACTTATGAAGGCTTATATAGATTATGAAGGCTTATATAGATGGAAAGAATTAATGAGAATTGGTTGTGAGGCTATTTCATGTTCATTTTTCACATATTTTATTTTTATTTTCTTAGTCTAATTGTTCCTAATAATGATATTTGGACTAAGGCTCACTAAAAGAAGACTGGACTTAATTTTTTGGGCCAAGATGTCGGGTGGGCCGGTTCAACCCGACCCGTCTAAGGGGACTTGTGTCTTGTATAAATGCTCTCTTTCCTCTTTTGGTTGCTCTAATTTGGACAGCTTCCTTCACTTTCTATTTTTCCTTCTTCTCCCTTCACAGCTGAGCCTCGGTTTTCTTGCTCTCAAAGAACTTTAACTGCTACCTTGCAGCTTTCACGTTGGTGTCGCGAGTCGACCTCTTCTGACTGTGCATCCAGCCATTGTTGTTGAGGAGTAGAGAGAGCTTCAAGGGGAGAGAGTGGTCTTCTTTGTGCGTAAGGCTACTAGTATATTTTTTGAGGGACCGCTGTTTCTTCAACATTTTCGGTTGACCATTTTATGAAGATCTTCATCTTTCACAGAAAACTGGTTGGAAAGACGTCTGTTTCTTCTGCTATTGGCTTCGGCTTCGTTCAGCTCCCCAACTGCGAGATTAGCTGTTCTTTGAGCCTCCTTTTCTTCTATTTACTAATCTTCTTTTGCAGGTTATCGACTTCCGTTGTGGATGGAGGAAGCAGCTCCAATCTGCTTTAGCTGAGAAAGAAGAAGAAGAAATCTTCTCTGTAATAGATTAGGTTCTATTTTATATTTCTTCTTCCGTATCTGTAATAGTAAACATGAAAGTTGTAACAGTAAATGGGGATCTCGGATCACTAGATCCTATAACAGTGGTATCAGAGCTAGAAAAGTTTCAACCTTTCCGGTGATCCGTTGACGGCTGCTATTCCGGAGGCTCTCGGTCAGCACCATTTTCTCAAGACATCTTGGGTTCATGCTCAGGAAAGTCTTCTATTACTGTCTTTGGCTTTCTTTATGTTTTAAAGTTTTTATTTTTGTCTGGATATATATTATCATTATTGTGTTGCTGTTGATATCTCTAGTCACAGATTTAAATTTTTTGTGATTTTTGTTTTTTTGAAAAACCAAAACCTAAGTCTGGCTTGAGTCCTATTGAGACTCCAAGTATTTGTGTCTTGGTGTTTTTCTCGTTGATTGCAAAAATATTTTTCTTTGTCCATGACTGTTGAGATCTGCTTTTGTCTGTTTGGGAGGCTATTGCTTAGCCTACTGCTTATCTGTTTGTGGCTGTTGTTCATCCTATGCTATTTGTTGATTTGCTATGAGATTTAACTTTCTGTATCTGCATATTACTTGTTTTTGGCTGTATTATTTTTCAAAAAATATCCGGGCTATTTTGTGACAAACTTTTTATCTTTTATTTTTTGCGCATCTGAATACTCTTATTTGCCTTTATACATCATGTCCGCTCAAAATCTTGAAATAGACAGGTTTGATGGCAAATCTGATTTTGTAATGTGGCGCAGAAAAATAAAGCTGTTTTAGTCCAAAATAAAATTGCACCCACTATTTGTAGCCCTGTCAAGTATCCAGAATCTTGGAAGGGAGAAATACTTGCTGAAAAAATTGGTGATGCATATAGCTGTCTCACTTTGCATTTGAATGATGATGTTTTAAGAGAAATAGATGAGAAGGACAATGCTTTTGAAATCTGGACAAAACTTGAAAAACTTTATTTGGGAAAGTCCTTAGTAAACAAAATTTATTTTGAAGGAACAACTTTTTGGTTTTAAAATGAGCGGGTCAAAATCTTTTTTTGAAAACATTCATGATTCTAACAAAATCGTTTTAGAACTTCAAAATGTTGGTGAGAAGATTTCTTATGAAAACGTTGCTTTTATTTTGTTGAACTCTCCACCTCAGTTTTTAAGGATGTGAAATCTTCTATCAAGTATGACATAGATGATTGACTCTTTCTGATGTGAAAAACGTTTTGAAATAAAAATATTTAGATTTGCAAAAGAAAACAAATCAAATGGAGAGAACCTTTATGTGCGAGGGAGGGTTGACCGGAGAGAATCTTTTAGTCACTGTTCTAAAAGTAAAGAGAGATCCAAATCTCGAGATACGAATAAAGTGAAATTTTTTACTGCGGCAAAGATGGTTTTATGAAAAATATAAGTGTTTTAAAATAATCAAAGATGAAAAACAACGTAAACAAGGTAATGAGAGTGATAAAACTGATAAAACCCACGATTTTGAATTAGATGGTAGTTCTAAGTATTCGGAGGTTCGGTGTGTGTCCCCTTCCCCATCTTCCTTTAAAGTTTTTGATGAGTGGATTCTTGATTCTGGTTTCACTTTTCATATGACTCCAAACAAACATTGGTTTTCTGATTTTGAAACCCTTGATAATGGAAAAGTTTTTATGGGAAATAATGAGGTTTGTGATATCAAGGGCATTGGAAATGTTTTTATAAAAATGCATGATGGTGTGACTAGAAAATTGACCGAGGTGAAATATGTGCCCAACCTTCGTCGGAATCTAATCTCCCTTGATGTTTTTGATACAAAAGATTATTCTTATAAATCTGAAAATGGGATTTTACGAGTTTGCAAAAGATCACTATTCATACTTAAAGGTTTTAAGAAAAATAGCTTATACACTTTGCTTGGAAAAACTGTTTTTAAATTATCTGCATTGTTTTCAAAATCTATCCCTGAAAGGATCATGTTGTGGCATCGGCAGATTGACTACATTAGTGAAAAAGGGTTTGCATTATTTACACAAACGAAATCTTTTGAATGGTGACAAAATTGATTCTTTAGATTTTTGTGATCATTGTGTTCTTGGCAAACAACACAATCTCAGTTTTCTACTGGCACACACAAATCCACCGCTGTTCTTGATTATGTGCATTGTGATTTGTGGGGTACTAAAAATGTACCCACTTATGGTAGCAATATTTATTTCGTTTCTGTTGTTGATGATTTTTCTCAGTATATTTGGGTGTTTCTTTTGAAAAACCAAAGACCAAACTTTTGAAAAGTTTAATGAGTGGAAACGTTTTGCCAAAAATCAAATAAAAAATAAACTAAAGACTATTAGGAAAGATAACAGTTTGGAGTTTTGTAACAAAAAGTTTAATGATTTGTGTGCTTTGCATGGTACTGTGCATAAAACTGTTAGGCATAACCCTCATCAAAATGGTGTTGCTAAGAGGATGAACCGAACCATTATGGACAAAGTTAGGTGTCTTATGGTTTCATTCGGTGTTCCTAAACCCTTTTGGGGAGAGACTGTAAGTATAACTGTATACCTTATTAATAGGTCTCCTTCCACAGCCATAGACTTCAAAACTCCTATAGAGTTGTAGTCCGGTGAACCACCAAACCTATCTAACCTGAGAGTATTTGCACATCAAAAGGAAGGGAAGTTAGACCCTAGGTCTAAAAAGGGAGTGTTCATAGGTTATCTTAGTGGGGTGAAGGGTTATAAAGTTTGGCTCAAAGGTGAGCCAGGAGTGAAGGTAATTGTGAGTAAAGATGTGGTTTTCAACGAGCTTGATATTCCTTATCTTAAGGCTAAAACTGATCCCGTAAGTTCTACCAACATTCCCACAGGTAGGAACATTCCTGTGGAGGTGGAGGACACCTCATGGACCTTCACAAGAGCACACACATAAACCTGAAACTAATGAAGAGTCGGATGTTCCTGCTAGTGTACCTGAAACTGATGTGCCTGAATCAGAAAATTCTGATGATAATGAGGATCATCTCGAGGCACAAGCATAAGCCGTAAGAGATTACTAATTGTCTAGGGATAGGGCTAGAAGAGTGTCTAGAGAACCCGTTAGATATGGTTATTCATATATTGTTTCTTGTGCTTTTGCTGCTGCATCTTGTGTTGAAAAGAAAGGACCTGTGTGTTTTTCTGATGTTTTAAAGAGTCCTAATCGCTCTTTGTGGATGCATACTATGAATGAGGAGATGTCTTCTTTGTATAAGAATGAAACTTGGGTGCTTGTTCCTAGACCACCAAAACAAAAATTGATTGACTGTAAATAGATTTTCAAAATTAAAGAACCTGAATATGCTAATGAACCTCCACGGTTCAAGGCTAGATTGGTTGCAAAAGGTTTTTCTCAAGTTGAAGGTACCGATTTTAATGAAATATTTTCTCCCGTCATTAAATACAAAACGATTAGGATCATGCTTGCTATTATTGCCTTCTTTGATCTTGAGCTTGAACAATGAGATGTGAAAACTGTCTTTTTGCATTGTGAACATGAAGAAATCATTTACATGCGTCAACTACCCAGTTTTGAGATGAAAAATAAGGAACATATGGCATGTCATTTGAAGAAGTCCTTGTATGGGCTTAAGCACTCACTTAGATAGTGGTATAAGAGGTTTGACTCTTTTATGCTTAAAGCTGGTTTCGTTAAGAGGAATTATGATAGTTGCCTGTATTTTTGTGGTGATGATGTTGATAATACTATTATGTTGCTTTATTTTGATGATATACTGATTGCCTGCAAATATAAATATAAGATTGTGAATTTGAAATCTTTGTTGAAGTCAGAGTTTTAATATAAAGGATTTAGGATCTGCCTCTAGAATCCTCGGCATGAACATAGATAGGGGTAGAGCTGACCACTCTTTGTTTATATCCTAGAAATCCTTCCTACAGAAAATTGTTTCAAAATTTTCTATGCATTTGTATGAACAAGTTTGTCCCCCTCTTGCGAGCAATTTTTAACTTTCTTCAAAATCCTGTCCAAAAATTGAAAATGGGAAGAAAGACAAGGCCAACATCCCTTATAAAATGGCCATGGTATCTGTCATGTATTCCATGATTTCCACCCATCCTGATATGGCTTATTCCACAATCCTTTTGAGCCGTTTTATATCTAACCCGGGTAGGGATCATTGGGCCTCTCTCAAGTGGTTGTTAAGGTACATTAATAGGACGATTCATAGGGGCTTGCATTATCATAACTAGACTGGAAAATTTGAACTGGCTGATTATGTGTATTCTGACTTTGCAGGTGACAAAGATGGTAGAAAGTCTACCACATCTTATTTATTTATCCTTGCGGGTAATTGTGTTTCATGGAAATCACAGGTGCAGCCTGTAGTCGCCCTATCGACTACAGAAGCTAAATACATCGCTGCCACGGAGGCAACTAAGGAAGGTATTTGGCTTCAAGGGCTTTCATCTGAATTGCATCTTATACATTCCAAATCAACTATATTTACTGATAGTCAAAGTTGTTTTCATTTGTGTAAAAACCCTGTCTATCATGAAAGAACTAAACATATAGATGTTAAGTATCATTTCATTAGATAAAAGATTTCAAATGGTTTAGTTAATGTAGACAAAATTAGTACTAAAGATAATCCTGCTGATTTTGGTACTAAAATTGTGACAACTGACAAGTTTGCTTTGTGCAGGGATCTCTTTCATATAGATGAAGGTTGATTCAATTGAGTTTGCCCTCGCTAGAAAGTAAAAAAAAATTTGTTTAAGGTGGAGTTTGTAGGCCATTTCAGAACCATTTTTCACACATTTTATTTTTCTATTCCTAGCCCAATTGTTCCCAATAATGATATCTGGATTGGGCCTCACTAAAAGAAGACTGGACTTAATTTTTTAGGCCAAGATGCTGGCCGGGCCGGTTCAGCGTGGCCCGCCCAAGGTGACTTGTGTCTTGTATAAATGCTCTCTTTCCTCTTTTGGCTGCCCTAATTTGGATAGCATCATTCACTCTCTATTTTTCCTTCTTCTCTCTTCACAAAGCCGAGCCTCGGCTTTCTTGCTCTCAAGGAACTCTCACTGCTGCCTTGCAGCTTTCACGCTGGCGCCGCGAGTCGATCTCGTCTGACTACGCGTCCGGCCATCGTTGTTGAGGAGTAGAGAGAGGTGAAAGAGAAGGAGAGAGAGTGGTCTTCTTTGCGCATGAGGCTACTTGTCTATTTTCTGAGGGACCGCTGCTTCTTCAACACTTGTGTTCGACCGTTTTATGAAGATCTTCATTTTTCACAGAAAACCGGTTGGAAAGACGTCCGTTTCTTCTGCTGCTGGCTTTGGCTTCGTTCAGCTTCCCAACAGTGAGGTAAGCTGTTCTTTGAGCCTCTTTTCCTTCGGTTTACTAATCTTCTTTTGCAGGTTACCAGCTTCCGTTGTGGACGGAGGAAGCAGCTCCGATCTGCTTTAGCCAAGGAAGAAGAAGAATAAATCTTCTCTGTAATAGATTAGGTTTTATTTTATGTTTCTTCTTTCGGATCTGTAATAATAAATAGGAAAATTATAATAGTAAATAGGGATCTCGGATCACCGAATCTGTATAATAGGTTGGATAATTTTTCCTATGTGAGGGTGTGACAGACATCTTAATTCGAATTAATAAGGGACTAAAAGATAACTTCCTTTTTGCTCAAAAAAAAAAAAAAAAAAAAAAAGGAAGGAGTGCTAAAGTCTTGTTAGTTTAACTATGAAATGTGGTGAATTCTTAATTAATCACGCATTGGAAGAAAGTTGAAAGGAAGAAAGTTAACTTTATTTATTTGCAGGGAATGCATGGACGAAATTTGCAGACACCTATTTCGAGGGGACGAAAATTTTATAAAATAAAAAGTTTAAAATTCTATAAATTTAAAATTTAAGACAAATTTGAAGACGAAATATCTAAAACTACAAAAAAGGCTAAATCTTATAAAAGTTAACCAAAAGAACATAAGGTAGCCACCCGCCCCATTTTAGTTCCGTCCATGAGGTGATGGGTGATGGAAGAGAGAAAATTTTATTATGAATTTAGTCTATAAGTATGCATATAAGTATGCATATGATATAATATCTTAAATTATATTAAATTATATCAATAAATGTGATTATTATATTAATATTGTGTCATTCATGATTTAATTGAAAATAAAAGATTAAAGAATTAATTATGTTGTTAATGTAACTCAATATAATACAAAAAATTTATATTATTCTAAATTGAGTCCTTAACAAAATTTTCCAATCCAAAGTTTGGTTGGTTTGCAAGAACTTCGAACCATTATACAATTGGACTGTATCTTTTAGACTTCTTAAAATAACTTCATATCAAGTGAGTTTTGTAATCAAAATATACATGTTTCAAGTTAAATTCAAAATCGCAGAATATAAAGGTTATAATAAATTTCACTTAATCTACCAAATAATGTCTTCGCCTCCAAAAAAAATATGCAAATGATGATAAGGGATACAAAATTGCAACCATACATGTTATTGGATTTGGAGATGGCAGAAGAATTAGTCTAGAAACGTCATGTCTAATGTTGCTAAATTAGAGTTTCTAAAAAATAGTTGAATAGATCAGTGTTATAATATCCGTTTAACATTCAAAATATACTTTTTATTAATAAAATATAGAAAAATATATAATAGATAAATTTTAAGAGGAAGAAAATGATTTTTAGAGAAATGAAAAGAAATGATATTGAAAATATTACCTATGATCTTGAGTACTAAAAAAAATATGTTTTAGACTTTTTAGTTGCTAAAATAGTGACAGTTTTACTTTGTATATGCTTGTTTGAGTCAACACAAAGTATTCGCCTTTTCATTAAAAGGAAATTGTAATGGGTTGATGGAAAGACCTTTGGATGCATATACTTTCAAATGTGTACTCCTTGGACAGGGAGCTCCCTCTATTTTCTTAGGCTTTTTTTTTTTTTGGGTGGGACTTCGCTCCATGTCCATAGAGACAGTTATATCTTATTAATGGTTTAACTTTTCGTATAATATATAAAATTGTCAATAGGTTTTCTTTTTTTTTTTCTCTCTTTTTCTAGGTAAGAAGTAGCGTTAATAGTTATATGATCCAACCGTGTATCCCTTGTTGAAGTTTATTTATTTATTGTTTGAAAAGTATTAGTTGTCAGAATGTATATAATAGTAATACCTATATGTGACATATATTATTTGAATTTGAGACCGTCATTTAAGCTAGCTATCATTTGACGGAAAAAATTGATGTTACTGACATAAACGAACTTGCGACACTTATAAATGTGAAAGATTTATTGTAACACTAATATAGATGACAATCTTTTAAATATTAAAAAATCTTGAATGTTCACAATATACGTCTATTGTGACAATTGATATTGTCGTTAATTGGAAAACTTCTCATAATGGCTACTTCGTAATTTCTTATACCTATGGACATACTACAATAAGACATCTGAAACTATCATAGGAAAATCTTGTAGTCACTAAAACCTGCTGCCTGAAAGAGAGTTGCCCATTCTTTCTCGTTTCTTTCTTTACCGCCATAAAATACTAACATGTCCATATCCATAGATTTTTGTGTCTTATAAACTGATTCGTCGTTATTATGCTTTTGAGAATCCATTAATACAATGTCAAAGATTATCACTTTAACACCCTTATCCTTTTCTGGAATTGCCTTTTTGCAATTTTGAAGTATCTTCACAAAGTCTTTGTCCTCCCAATTGTGAAGAATCCACTGCTTGTGACAATCACCACAGAAACATATTTGATGTTATGTTAATGACAATTTATTTTTGTCAACAAATAAAAAATAGATCATTAAACTTGGTAACTTATATATTATTAGCATATAGAGTTTATATGTCTTATTATAGAGCATTTATTATGTATTTCAATTTTATACATTTTTCTATGACTCCCTTTTCACTCTTTATTCATTAATGGTACAAAGAATTTCATTTCAAAATTTTACTTTTTTTTTTTTATTTAGTCTTTTAAGTACAATATATTCATCGGTACTAATCATGATATTTTTGAGATAAATTCATACTCAAAATATTATCGGAACTAATTTTTCTCTTTCAAAGCGATCATTTTTTAGTCGATAAAATAAAATATTAAAAATTATGATGTACTAAACTTTTCGTGTAGATTTGATTTGAAATCACGACTCAAGTCTGAAACTAGCTCCAATAATATATTATTTATAAGCCTTGTACTTATGAAATTGTAAATGTACCGACCTTAAGAAAGATTGCATTAGCATGAGGTATTTTATCAAACATATCTCCTCCAACAAACTCCAAATTCTCCATTGGCTCAAGATTCCGGAATCAACATTTTCGACACGAAATGTGAGTCAGCAGCTATAACCATATCGAAATTTTTGCGAAATAATTTTCTTGAGCGCAATATTCCCAATAATTTCCATTAGCTGTTTCAAAAGCAGTTTGACTTTGATCCTCATTCTTAAACCATTCACTCAAGAAATTCCAAGCCTTTATCTTGGCAACTCCATTGTCGAAAATCGCAAATGCTCTTAAGTTAAAAGGCTCATTTTTCACTAGAAGACGGGTAAAAGGGGTAAGTGAATAAATATTTTTTTGTTCTTCAGAGAAATAGCCAGCGGTGACTAATATACTCATTAGTCGGTATATGTAGGGAGCTTTAGAAGGGTTAATTTGGAGAGAATTTGTGAGATCTGAAAGAGTCATGGGTTTTCCGTGATTGTGTATTGCGTCCGGTATTTCTAATTGAACTGCAGATTTTAAAGAAGCCATGCTTGCGAAGGAGAAAACTCGGTTGAAAATATGAGGTTTTTTTTTTTGCCGGGCCCATTTTTAAAAAGCTCAGACTGAAGTGGGTCTTTTTCGATTCAGGCCATAACGCACAATGGTTGCGCGTTATCAGTTAATTAAGCTGATCAGCCAACGTGGCTGATATCGCACAATCAGTGTGCGTTATGACTCAGCATAACGCATACTTGTTGTGCGTTATCAGCCACGTAATTATTTTTTTAATTTTTAAAATTTTTTTAAATGTTTTTAAATTTTTTTTTGTTTACAATTGTTTTATTTAATTTATTTTATTTTTTTGAATGAACATTTTTTTTTTGCTTTTAATAAAAATTTCTTTTGGGAAAACTTATAATTGTATAAGTTTTTTCTTAGTAATTTGTTTAATGAATTGTTTTTTTTAATGAAAATTTGTTTTGGAAAAACTTATAATTGTATAATTTTTTTAAAAAGACTGTATTTATTATATTTAACTTATTTTGTGCTATTTATATCATTTGCTTGGAAAATATATTTACATTTTGACCATTTCATTGCAAGTTATTTGAAAAAGTAATACTAAAGAAACCGTAAAAATTTAGAGCAATGATGTAGTAATTAGAAGAAATTGAAAGAAAAATTTCATTATTATAAACATGTTTTATTACAACTATTTCAAGAAAATGTCAAACTTATACATTGCTCGGTTTGGGGTTATTACAATTTTTCCTATTATATCCCGGCATGCGACATCTACCACAGCTTGGGGGAGAATCCAGATTTCTATAATCCATTTCCCCATGAAATCGCTTGCCTTGTTTCATACCCCATTCCTTTTTCATGTTTGGAGGATAGAATATCAAATTAAAAGGGACATCTCTCCAAAAGTTCTCACTCAAGACCGGATGAAAATTCGCTTGGTAAGTTTTTATGTACGTCTGTCGCAAATATATCTCCGGTACATAAGCATCTGTTCTTGACCCATTTTCTCTACACACTGCAAGAACATGAGAACAAGGCAATGTATATGTTTGCCATTTTCTGCAACTACAAAATTTATTATTACCCGCAATGTATAGACGTTGTTGCCCGTACCAGAAACTCGGATTGGAGATTTGACCATATATATTCCCTCTCGCGGATTGTAAGTTGTAACTTTGTGTTCTCTTGATTTCAGTTCAATATGCAAGAACTTGTCAAAAATTCGAGTTGGAAATGGATGCACACAATTTTCTGCTTCTTCACGGTGTTAGTGAAAGTGCTTAACTAGTTTGTTGAATATTAGTTCAATCAGGGCTTTTAAAGGTAGAACCCTAGCTTTCTTCAACATACTGTTAAGTGCCTCGGAAATGTTGGTTGTCATGATATCGTGTCTGTGACCGCCATCATGCAACAATGTCTATTTCTCTGCGTCCAACTTCATCAAGTAAATGTATGCATCCACATTTCTTTCTTGAATCTCTTTCATTACATGGTCTAATTTACATTGTTTCGTTTCTGTTCCGGCCTGCCACATCAAGCTTTTCAGGGTTGTATTTTTAAAGGTCTTGTTGAAATTTGCTCGAATGTGGCGTAAGCAAAACCGGTGAACTGCAAATGGTGGTTGCCACAAAGGTTGACTTTGAATAGCTGAGAAAATACCTTTGTGGCGATCAGAAATGAGGCATACGTAGCGATCTTTGACTACGTATTCTTGCAAGTTTTTAAGGAACCAATTCTAACTCTCGGAAGATTCCTTATCAACAATTACAAAAGCAAGTGGGAACAAGTGATTATTTGCATTCCACGTACTTGCAATTAACAGCACGCCCTTGTATGGTCCTCTTAAGTGCGTTCCATCCACAGAAATCACCGGCCGGCAATATGGAAATCTGTCTATACACGGCGAGAAACACCAGAAAACAAATTTGAAAACATAATTAGGGGGACTGCTTGTTCTGTGATGCAAAAATTTGTAGACAGTTCCAGGGTTTGTATCCTGTACAGCTTGTAAGTATTTGGGTAGAATATTGAAGGTTGTATCCCAGCTACCAAAAACCCTCTCGATGGCAAATTTTCGAGCATACCATGCCCGCTTGTAAGTACAGCCAGTTTGATACAATACCTGCACCACTTGAATGATGTTCGAAACAGGTATCTCAGGATCGTTGGCAACTAGGTGTGATATGGACATTGATATAAATTTTGAAGACAGGTTTCTATGTTTGTTTTGTTCTATCTGTACAAGGCATGTGTGTTCTTTAACGTATCTGGTTACTTCCCACCGATTGTGCGTGGCTTTCTTTTTTATACGGATGTACCATGCACAGTAATTATCGTCATTATGATGGTAACATCTTGCGGTCCACGTATCTATCTTACTTTTCATCACCCGGTACTCACGCCCCACGCTGACAGAATACTTACGAATCGCACTTACTACCTGCACTTTGTCAACGCATCTCATGCCTAACTGTATGTCAGTCATGGAATCGTTCCAGTCGAGTAATCGAACGGTACCAGATTCTATAGTGTCATCTACAGGAGAACCCGAGCCAATATCTAGGAATGCTCCAGATTGTGTGTAGTCATACCTAGCATTGCTGAACCATTGGCTGCTCTTCCATTGTTGTACTGTGTTTTCGGTGACCGGGTTGACAGGGTTTATAGGATTGATTGGAGTTTAGAACTCTCCTTCTTCCGGTTAATTGTCATCATCCGATTCAGATTGACTAGAAACGGTATCATCTCCGTCTGACCTGTCAACCTCATCGTCATCATTTTTTACGGCACTGTACAACATAGAAGGTTCATAAAAAAACATCTGTGTTACGACCGTAATATGTTCAGGCAAAGATGTTGTGTTCATGTCGTGAGTAATTGGAATATTTTGTTGTTCGATAGGGTCGAATTAACAAAGAATATGAATTCCTTCCTTCGATATGTCGGTGGGAATAGTCCATAAATACCGCATTTCTTCGTCGTTGTTCATGCTATATAAATTAAAGTAGAACATACGATGAGCCTCGTAGTATGTAGGCACCCTCATCGTCATTCAAACACTCCAGAGATTGGGATCCATATCTCGGTATTTTAATATTTTTTTTACTAGGTCCGAATGTGAAATTATTCGGTTCGTTGGCAATGTCCAACTTTTTCGAATTGTTCCAGTAAAATAGGGACCGTATGCATCCCTTGCAATTTCAGAATCCCAAAATAGCTGTACTCTAACAGGGTTGATTGATTCCATTTCAGAAAATAGTAAAATGTAAGTGTTTAGGGCGGGTGAATATCAAGATGGTAGGAACTTCGGGAATTGAAAAGAGAGATACTTGTTGCTGGATTGTTCTGAATATGTAAAGAATGTAAGTGTTTAATGTACTTATAGACTTCCTGGATTGCTGCATTTTGGGGTAAGTTTAGGGTTGCTGCTTGAATTATTATATATGTATTATTGTACATGAATTATTGTCCCATAGGTTTGGCTGCCAAAATTTTTAGTGGTTCACGGGTTTACATACATTATTGTCTTTGGAGGAAATTGAAAGAGGGAATTATTATCTTTACTTTTGAGAAAGCTATGAAGGAGGACGGTGAAATAGTGAAAAATCAGTCATGTGCATGTAATTATTGTTGTGTGAAGAGGCTAATGAACAAGGATAACGCACATTGATTGTGCGTTATCCAGGAGATAACACACATTGGTCATGCGTTATCCAGGAGATAACGCATGACGGTTGTGCGTTATCTCCTGGATTTGTTCATCAGTCATGCAATAATTTCAAGTCAATAATTGCATGCATGCACATGCAGCTTAATCCTTTTTTTTTTTTAATTTATTTTTTTAAAATTTTTTCTAGCCGCGGCATTTTCTACCTCTTTTCGTTTACTAAATAAATTTGAAATTTGTTTTACTTTTTTTTTCTTGAGTGTTTACCCTTTTTTAGTTTATTCTTTGATACATAAACTCTTTTTTTTCTTCTTTCAAAACCAATTAAAACATTTCGTTTCGTTTGTGGTTTTTGCAAATCAAAGTAAAGAAGCTATTTTTATACCGAAATAATAAAAAATGTACAATGGACACTGTAAAGTTTATTTTAAATTACATATAACTGTCAATGAAAAATAGAAAATTATGTCTGTACAGCTAAGGCCAATCGGATGGCGTGAATCTTACGGTTTTCTTCCCAACACGATGCCCGCAGCCAAGAGCATCCTGCCCCTCCTCTTCGTCAGACGAAGATGCCTGCAATATAGGCTGATGTGGCGTTGATGCACTGGCTGTGCCCGAAGGAGATGGTGCCCTAAACCTCCCAAACCTGTAGGCTGAAGGATGCAGAGATTGGAATGCTGTAAATCCTGAACTAGGCGACGGAGGCATCTACGACGTCCCGAATCCACTAGGGAGAGATTGGGGATCTGGCGTCAACCCCAAACTATAGGACGGCATATCTAGGTGGGGGCTGTCGAATGGGTCAACATAATGTTGACCGCCACCAGATCCCTCACCCCTCTCAACCACTGCTGGGCCGGGGTCAACATGTTCCTGCCTTTGTAGAGCAGGAGGTACAAGAGGGCGTCCAGCACCTGTTCCCCGGCCAGGATGTCTCCGAGCACCCCTTTTAACTCCACGAGCCCCTAGGTCTGGAATGTGCTCTCGGGAACGGCGATGCGAGGGCTGAACAGGGAATGTCACATGTATATCATGCTGTGAAGGAGTGCATCCCAAAGTACCTCCGATGGAGACCATGCACCACCGGATGATCGTCTGCACTTTCTTCATAACCGCGACAATCTGTGAAGGAGATGAAGGTGGCTCCCGAATCGTCACTGAAGCCATATCATCCACCTCCTGCAACATGGAAGTCTAAATAAATTAGAATTTAACAAATAAAAATAACTAAATAATTTAGAATTTAACAAATGAAACAAGTAAATAAATTAGAATTTAACAATGAAAATAAATAAATAAATAAATTAGAATTCAACATAAATAACTTAAACGCATAAGAACTTACCATCATCCGTCTGTCCACACCGGCAGGCTGATAACCATGCGCACGGGTATCACGGTTAGCTGGATTGCCGATGTAAACTCGTGTGATACCCCTGTTCCATCTTATATACTCATCACTCGGGTACGACAATGCCTCAACATATTCTACAGCAGGACCATCCCTAACACGAACTCGCCACTAGTTCCAGACATAGACATGGATAGCATGCTGTGTAACCCAGGATGTGTTGTCATTCCTTCTTAAATGGATCCAGTGCAGTTCCAGACGAGTATCGACTGCATCTGGAACCATCTGAGCCCGTGCGAACTGTCGCATCACACGTCCGGGATAGTGGTACTCCACTATCTCATAACATATGAGGGGCACCTCTGCCCGCCACAAGTCAGATGGAACCAGAGGGCAGTCATAATACGGGAGCCACATAAACTGTCATGTCAAAACTCAAAGTCAATAAAAATGCAACAAGGAAAAGAAAACACAATTAATTACAAATAATACAAGCTATTGTAAAGCATAACTGGTCAGATGGCATAAAGTCCAACTGGTCTCTGTATGTAACCAGAGTGTGCGTAGGCAGCTGTCTACAGTCAAATGCTGTGCACCATATCGCGCCAAGAGGAGCAAGAGGGTCAGGTCATAATCTCCGTCATCAGCTGAGGCCACAATGTAGGTATACACGACCACGCCCATGCCCATATCTGAACTAACACCAAAGCCCCTCCAATCTGTCGTGCACCCCCCAAAGCTGAGTGCACAACTGCCTATACAGAAACCCAAGAACGCAACTACCCCAGCTATATGTCCTAATAGCATCAAAATCCTCCAACAAGCTGCGGTAGTGCACGTGAACCAAATTCCCGAAGAAGTCGGGAAGCATGTGTCCGCCAATAAGTAAGAAAATAAATCCACGAGCGCGCAGGATTAGATCATCGTCGGTCTCTGAACTGGTGAACGCTCTCAGAATCCATTCTTCTAATGGTTCCTTCTTCACTTTGTAATCGGAAAAGTGGCTGAGAGACAACCGCACACCAAGAAGTCTCTAGATAACATCAATCCAGTATTGTTTAGGGTGTAAACTCCAACTAGGCCTGGTAACAACCGTGCCGTCTATCCCTAAACCCCACATCGTCTGTACATCTTAGAGTGTAATCGAGACTTCACCGCACGTTAGATGAAATGTGTGGGTCTCTGGTCTCCATAGCTCGACTAATGCGCTGATAAGCGCGTGGTCCAATCCAATATAACCACACCTAAAGACTCCCCCCAAACCAGTTCCATCAATAATCTCAACCAATCTACGGCGAGCCGCACTATAGCACTGGAACAAGTTACGGCCAAAACGCCCACACTGGAGGTTAGTATAACACGTCTCCCGATCCCCACTCCAGATCAAACCCGATCTGTGCTCGTGCTGTATGGATAAGACGTCAGTGACAATAGGCCCCAGATGCACATGTGCTGGCACTATTTCCATGTACATTAATTATATTTTTCAGATATTGTGAACATATATATGTTAAAATTAAAAAGTTTTAAACATATTCTAATCCCTAGAATATTAAGATTTAATTGTTATTACGTTTAACGGTTGTAAAGTTTATAGTTTTACGTTCTCATATTTCCAAATATCAGGTATATCGTAAACACAATTAATCATCGATTTAGGGATTTTTAAATAAATAAGATTTTAAAGTTTTTAAGGTTTACTGTTACGTAATAAATTTCACTTTTACTATTAGTTTTTAAGGTTCACTGTTAAAAAATACCGATTCCCATATTTTTAAATGAAATCCTAAAACCTAATAACAATTTTTACATGAAAAAAATTTATATTCATAACATTAAAAAATTCGTACACTTTTATTAATAACTACAATCTTAAACATAAATCCGAACCACACTTTCACCAAAAAAAAAAATAATAATAATAATGTAAAATTTTGGATTTTAATAATAGATTTTTAAATTTTGTATTATTTAAATTTTACAATTTTTAGGTTGCAAAAGTAAAGTTTCAATAATTTCTACTCCCTAAAAAAATAAAAATTAGAAATACCGAATTACATAAACCCATATTTTCTAACACCCAAATTAATTACCTAAATAAATAAAAAAATTTAAGTGAATCATAAATTAAGAAATTAAACCTAATTATCCAAATAAATTCATGAAAAAAATCCTAAACCCTAATATCACTTTTTTAATGAAAACAAAAATTCGTACACATTTATTAATAACTACAATTTTAAACATAAATCCAAAACACACTTTCACAAAAAAAATTAAAAAAAAAACATAATTTAAAATTTTGGATTTTAATAATAGATTTTTAAGTTTTGTATTATTTAAACTTTACAATTTTTAAGTTGTTAAAAAAATTTTTTCCATAATTATCCGCTTGTAAATTCATGAAAAGCATTATCCCTAATATCACTTTTCAAATACCAAAAAAAAAAAAAAAATTACATACATAAAATTATCAAATTTGTACAAATTTATTAATAACTACAATTTTAAACATAAATCCAAAAATTAAAAAAAGGTAAAATTTTTTATTTTAATAATACATTTTTAAGTTTTGTATTATTTAAATTTTACAAATTTTAAGTTACAACAAAAAGATTTGTTTTCATATTTTCTACATTTAAAAAAAAAATGCTAAAAATATCGAATTACATATTCTCATATTTTCTACTCAATAATTTATATATATATATATATATTATGCAAAATAATAATCTAAATAATTTCTAATAATCATAAAGTAAGGTAATAAAGTAAACATAATTATCCACATAAATTAAAGAAAATAATACATCACCCTAATATCACTTTTTAAATTAAAAAACAATTATATACATAAAATTATCACATTTGTACAAATTCATTAATAACAAACATTTTAAATATAAATGTAAAACCCATTTCCACAAAAAATAAATTAATTCAAGTTAATAAATAAAATTCATAAAAAACATTAACAAACAACAAATACTGAAATAATCACACTTAATATGTAATAAACAAAAAAATTCTAAATAACTAAAAACTTACTGAAAATTTAAAATGCAACTTTAGTAGCCTTCGTACTCCAAATCCTTAATAGCCTTCGTACTCCAAAGAAAATCTCCAAGATTTACTAATTTAACTGTAATTTTCAAAATAAAATATACATTCATTGGATAAAAAGAAATTAACACATAATAATAAGAAAAGAATTACAGTAACATACCTAGCAGATGGCGGAGGCAAGAACAAAAAATTTTCTGAAGAAAGAAGGATGAAAAAAGGAAGAAGAATGAGATGAAGGTGGCTGAAAAAATGAAGAAAGAATGAAGGAGAAGGGGGCTGGAAAAACAGTAAGGGGGAAGGAGAGGAAATAGAGAAATAAGGAGGAAGAAAGGAGGAAAGGAGGAAAGAGAGTAAAAAATGGGGTTGGGAAATGAGGCTGTGGGAAAATAAAAAGGGGGAGGAAGGAGGGAGGGGGGAGCCGTACTGTTGTAGAAAAAAAACTTGGGAAGTAAAGGGAAGAGGCGGCTGTGCGTTATCAGCTTAATAACGCATAATGACTGTGCGTTATTAAGCTTGATAACGCATAGTCATTATGCGTTATCTACAGCTCAGCGCCAGCTAGGATCCACATTAGATTTTTACGTGATTAACACGGTGATTAAGGATAACGTACAACGATTGTGCATTATCATCTCTGATAGCGCACAATGAATGTGCGTTATGGCCTTAACCGGAAAACAAAAAAAAATGGCCCATTTTAGTCGGGCTTTTTTAAAAATGGGCCCGGCCCAGAAAAAAACTAAAATATGAGCTTGAGCTTTAGGAATCTCTGCCCATGGCAAATCCATTGTGGACATATTTGTTCTGAAGGTGTGTGAGAGAGAGAGAGAGAGAGAGAGAGAGAGAGAGAGAGAGAGAGAGAGAGAGAGAGAGAGAGAGAGAAGGAAGATCATCAAAGAAATGGTCTTATCTCCTACGAGTTTGATTCTTAGTAGTTGGTATCATCTGTATAACTTTAGATTATGGGAGTTTTTAGGAGATAAATTCCGAGCTTATAAATAGGGTTCTCAGACTCTCTTTCCAGTTTCTACTCAACTAATTATATGTATTCCTATCAATATTTATCAATATATTCAAGTGAGGTATGAAAAAAAATTAAGCTCTAATTTGGTTCGGGGAAGGGGAGGGGGAGTGGCACCATTTACTTTCACCGTTAGGGGAAGTATATTCATTTACTTCAAAATTGTCTGGTAAGTGTGGGACATTTACTTCCCTATGTTTGGTTGGGATGAAAAGTGTTAAGGTAATTGGTTTTTATTATATATAATTTACTATTATATCCATTGCATAAAAGAATGAGTATCATATATATATATGCGATAGAAGTTTAGCTTATGATAAATTTGTAATAAACAAATTTACACGGGAATAAAATAGATTTTTTAACATTATTTACTTTCCAATTCGTCTGTTTTGGGAGGGGCTAGCACTGCCAAAACGGGCTGGCCTGGACCGTCCGCGATATGGACGGATATGGTTTTTAAAATTTAGGCCCGTCAAAAATGAGCTCGGACCGGACTGGACCATTTTTTATGCGGGTTTTTACGGTCGGTCCGGTCTAGTTCGCTGGCTGGCCCGTTTGTGAGGCATTATTATATATATGAATTATTTTAGGACCTAATTTAAGTTATTTATTTTCTTAGGGACTTAAATGAACAGAATCTGTTTCTAAACCCTATAGTTTTGGACTTTTAGGCAGCCTCTCTCACTCTCAATCTCAGTCAGTCTCGTCTCTCGGCTCTCTTTGTATCTCACTCTTCTTCAATTTCGACTTCTTCTTTCGCAATCCTCATCAGACAACAGCCGCAGCCAACGACCCTCACCTCTCGCCGCCGCCACCACCCACCAGCCTCAAGTTTCCAGACTCTCCACGAACAATCGACACCTCTCGCAGCTCCGCTCCGCACTACTAGTCCACTGCGTGGCTCTGCAGCAGTACAGACGCCACACGCTGCACCCACCCACCGCACCTTTGCACACGCACTCTCTGGCGACAACAATTCAGACTCCGGTAAGTAAGAGTTATAGATGGTTTTTTTTTTTAGTTTGGTTCTTTTGAGTTTGTTCGTGCTTGTTTGTCCGTGTTTGTGAATTTATGCCGTTTGTGTTTTAGTTTGTCTGTAATTTAAATAATACACGTTCTAGCTTTATTTAAAAGAAAAGATGTAATGCTGTTTGTAATTTAGAAGGGAGTAGTTATGCGAGAAGGAAAACATTACTAACATTGGTCAGGTAATTTCACATTTTAGATTTAGAAAAGCAGAAAATTCCCGTTTTCATAATTCTCATATATTAGTATTCATTGCCATCCTTCTGCACATATCACATGGTTCTTCTTTTCACCACAAGCAGTAGCAAAAATTTGTTCAGAATCCAAAAATTACAAAAGTATTCAACCATTTTTTCGATATTTCTAAGTCCAAGCGGATGATAGTGAACTTTAGAACAGGACGACATCAGAAAGTGGAAAACTAGCTTTGCCTAAGTCTCACATATTAGTATTCAATTCATTGCCATCCATCTACATATATCACATGGTTGATGGTACTTTTTTTCACCACAAGCAGTAGCATAAATTTGTTCAAAATCCAAAAAATGCAAACATATTTCTAATTTTTTCGATATTTCTAATTTCAAGAGGGTGGCAGTGAACTTTAGAATAAGACAGCATCAGAAAGTGGAAAACTAGCTTTCTAGGTCACCATTAAAATATGTCATACAAGCATAAGTGAACTAATTAGAGATAAAATAAAAAACATACCTAGCTGACTTGAACTTTTTTGGAACTTTTGAACATCTCTGAATCTTTGTCATACATTTTGAGTAAAATAAAACTGACTTGAACTAATTTACTACAGTTAGCAGTGTCAAAAGTCCAAAAGAGGGCCTAATGTAGTTACAATATAAAGAATAATGCTAACTACAAAACATCTCTGAATCATTGTCATGCATTCTGATCTGAATCACTGCTGCAGCTTTCCAGATAAAAAAAGGGCCTTATGTAGTTACAATATAAATATAAAAGATGTCCTGCAACTACATGGTGTGTCTCAATATTTTACCTGGGCATTATATCATGTTTTAATGTTTATGTGATTGTGTTTGTGTAGTGTTCGCTATGTGAATATGTTTCTGAATTGAAATACTATAGAAAATGGATAAAAATGTTGATGATGATGAATTAACTGCTGCACAATCTCAATCTTTAAAAAAGGTAAAAAAATCAAAAGTTCAGATGTATGTACATATGCTAGGAGTATAGGTGAGAAAGATGGTAAGACGAGGGCCGAGTGTCTTGATTGTAAGAAAGTGTATATTGCAGGGGGGAGTACACACGGGACATCTACTCTTAAGCGTCATATAGATAAGTGTCTTCCTTTAAGGGCTAAATTTCGGGATGTGGGTGATATGATTATAGACAATACTACTAGGAAGGCAAGTAAAAGAAAAATTTCTCAAAAGGTTCTTCGTGAAAAAATAGCTTTGGCAATCATAAAGCATGACCTTCCTTTCTCATTTGTTGAGTACGAAGGGATTAGAGATATTTTCACCTATCTCAATCTCGATGTGAAAGACATCTCAAGGAATACAACTGCATCTGATGTGTGGAAAGTTTATACAAATAAGAAAAATTGCTTGAAACAAACTTTAGGCAATGTTCCTACTCGTATATGTCTCACTTTCGATGTTTGGACTGCTTGTACATCCGAAGGTTATATTTGTTTGACTGCTCACTTTGTTGATGCTACATGGAAAATGAATAGTTGCATACTTGCTTTTTCTGATTTTCCACCCCCACATTCAGGGGTTGAATTGTCTAGAAAAGTCTATGATTTGTTAAAAGAGTGGGGGGTTGATAAAAAAAATATTTTCTATAACCTTGGATAATGCTTCTTCCAATGATAATATGCAAGATATTTTGCGTGAACAACTTTGTTTTCAAAATAGTTTGTTGTGCAATGGTGAATTTTTCCATATTCGTTGCTCAGCACATATCTTGAATTTGATTGTGCAAGAAGGTCTAAAAGTAGCTAGTTAGGCTTTGTCTAAGATTAGAGAAAGTATCAAGTATATTAAGGGCTCAAAGGGGAGAATGAAAGTTTTTGAAGAATGTATTACGCAAGTGGGATTAGAAATGAGTGTTCATTTGAGATTGGGTGTTTCTACCCAATGAAATTCTACTTTTATAATGCTTGAAGGTGATTTAAAATATCGACTTGCATTTTCTAGTCTTGCTTTAAGTGATAGGAATTACAAGTCTTGTCCTTCGCAAGAAGATTGGTCAAGGGCTCAAAAGATGTGTGATTTTCTCCATCCTTTTTATGAAATGACTAAGTTGATCTCCGGTTCTTCTTATCCAACTTCTAACTTGTATTTTGAGCAAGTTTGGAAAATCAAAACCATGTTGGTAAAGTATATGGATCATTCAGATGATATCATAAAAGACATGGTCTTGCGGATGAAGATTAAGTTTGATAAGTATTGGAAGGACTACAATGTCATTTTTGCACTTGGGGCAGTTCTTGATCCTAGAGTGAAATTGAGAGTGGTGGAGGCATGTTATGAAGCGCTTGATCCAAGTACTGTTTCTGAGAATATAGATCTTCTCAAAAAACATTTCATATGTTGTTTGCACAATATTAAAAAACATCAAGTACTTTCTCACAATCACAAGCTCAAGCTACTAGCTCACAAAGAAGTGGAGATACCGATGATATTGTTGTAAGTTTTTTTATTTTTTAAAACAAATGCTTTCAACTTTAAATATTATCTCCTGAACATATGCCACTTAATTTTTGACTATTTTATTTGTACTTGTTTTGTTAGGATTTTATGTCACATTCTAGGAAAGTTGTTAAAACTAGTGGGAAATCTCAATTGGAGATTTACTTGGAGGAACCACATTATGAATGGAGCCATTTTGCAACATTAGACGTTTTGACATTTTAGAAAGATAATGCATATAGGTTTCCTGAATTGGCTTTAATGGCTTCTGGTATTTTGAGCATTCCAATTACTATCGTGGCTTCAGAATCTGCATTCAGTATTGGTGCTTGAGTTCTTAATAAGTATAGGAGTTGTCTTCTTCCCCGGCATGTACAAGGTTTAATATGTGCACGTAACTGGTTCCATGGTTTCATTCCTCCTGAGACTGAGGGTAAGTAAAAATTTTCTTCATTTATATCTAATTTATAATTATTATTTACTAATATTTTATTTACTTTGTGTTTTTATAGGTAATGATGATGAAGAAACCATTGAATCGATGTTAACTGAATCATTGTCCTCTAAAACGGATTCAAATTTGTTGAATGTTTCTGAAGACGAAGATGATGTTGAAGAATAAATACTATGAAATGTTTATTCTTGTATGATTGTTGGGTAATTATTGTGTACTTATTCTTGTTGGAGATTGATTGTTGTTATCTTGTTTATTTTGGTTTTTGTTTTGGGAATTATTTGGTATGAATTATTTCGGTTTATGTGTTGGGAATTACTTGTTATCTTGTTTATTTCTAATATTATTATGTATGTTTATAATTTTATAGTTTATTTAGGTTTGTAATATTTGAATTTTAGACCAATATTTAAGTTTTTTTGGTATTTAGGTGTTTCAATATAAATATACTATAATTAGGGGACCAAATTTGAAGAATATCTTTTTTTTTTGCCAAGCCCGTGGGCTGGCCTGTTTACCCGCGGGCTTGGGGTGGACGGATATGGGTTCCTACAATTTTGACCCGCTAAAAACGAGCTCGGACCGGACCAGACCGTTTAGGTGCGGGCTTGACGCGGTCCGATCCAGTCTGGTCCGTTCGGCCCGTTTAACAGTGCTAAGAGGGGCTAATTTGTTGACGAGGAGGGGGAGCATCCTCCTCATTTACATCCTCTTCACTTTTACGTTGTAATCAAACGGCGTAAATAGAACATTTACGTCATGATTTTTATCCCTTCCTACTCTCTACTCTGATTTCACCCCAACCAAACTAAGACTAAGATCAAGTACCAAATGTTGATATCATGTTGCAAAACTCAATGTATAAGGCTTAAGTTATGATATGGATAAGAAAATATAGATCTAGTTCATATAAAAGCACACAGAAGGTCTTCTAATACATTCTCTAATACACTTTTTTTATAGTCATTTTTCCAGAAAATTCATTAGTGTATTAGACCCTAAAAAAGATATATTAGACGAAAAAGATAAATAGATTGCTATATATGAATGGAAGAAGAAGATCGGACGCTTCTTTAGTAATGCATGTTCCTTTTTGTTTATCTAATTTGGCTGCCTTTATTCATTTGCATGAAGGAAGATAGATAATAACTAGTCAAAACAACTAGTCAAAATAAAAAAAGAACAAGAAATTTTAAAATTAAATGTACTTAAAATTTTTTGGGGCTGGAGTGTTGGGCTCCTCATTAAACCAAGGGTTTGTCTTTTCATGTGTTTCTTTATTGCATTAGTTATTTTAATTTTTTAGTAGTAGTCTTCTACCAATATTTGACGGTAAGATATAATTTGGCGAATATATGTAATTCTCAAAACTTTTATTTTCGTTGGTTAAAAAGTTTATAACTTAGATGTTTTACACTTTTTTTATTTAGATGTACCTCAATTATTTAATTGATATGGTTGGCTTTGATTTAAAAAAAAAAAAAAAGTTTCGGGACATGTGGGTGTGAAATGTGAAGCCCTATAGATTTTTTTTCCTTTTAAGAAAATCTAAAAACATCCCCTATAGATTTGAACCCAACTCAAACTCAACCTTTTTTATTACCAATCAACCTTTTTTTTCAGAAAAATAAATCAAACTCCCCTTCTTTTTTGTTACAATTTGGGCTCCATTAGTTATATAAGCCAAAACCCCCAAACACCCTTGTTTCCACTGTACCTGAGGCTTGCATGGATTATTCAATTTCGAAACTTTCACCAAATTGACCTTTAAAAGGCTAGTTTCATTGTTTTTTTAAGTTTATTAATAAAAATATGGATTTTCTAGCATGAAGAATGGGTAAGTTTTTTCTGGTTAAGAAAAGTCTAAGGACGAATAGAAAATGGACGCGTGGACTGCATTGATTTCAAGGTGATTTTTTGGTATGTTGGTCATCCGGTTAGGAGGAAAAAAAAAAAAAGAAAAGCTGGAATAGAGGGAAAAAAAAAAAAAAACCAACGCATCAGCGGGGAAGAAGGGTAACATTTCGCCATGGGCATTCAAACAATTGAATGTCATGCTCCAATTTGAAAGTTAGATTAGTACTCTAGTAATGAAAAAAATTGATTTGAAGTATAATAATGTAAAAATGAAAGCTAAAAGTGCGAATAAAATTCTTAAAATTTGAAAATTCTTGCAAGATAAAATGCAAAAGGGCAAAGTTTGAATTAATGCAATTTAATAGTTGTTGTTAGGTTGGTAAGGAGTGGTCATAAAATGCGAATGCTTGAAGGCTTCATTTGAAGCTAAACCATCAAAAAGTTTCAGAAAAAGTTTGAGGGAAAGAAAGAAAGAAACTTAGTACAAAATAAATATGTGATAAAAGTTTAATGTGATGAATAGGAGAGGAAGGGCAAGAGGAAGAGGAATTAAAGAATACAAATATAAACCTACGCAGATGAATAGCAGAAAAAAGAACGAAGTTGAAGGTAAGAACATAAAAAATTGAAAATTTTATTTTCTATGAAACAAATTTACAGGTACCAAACCTAGAAATTGGAATACTTAAGTGGTTGTTACATGATATATAAATGATAAACGATTCTATGTGTTCTAAACGTGTAACATATTTACCAAAGTTGAAATATTGTGTATCAAAACTACTGACCAGTAAAGAAGACATGAACACGATTATGATTTTTTTTATTTTTTATGTTTTTACTATGGAATTGAAAAACATTTAATGTTGTGGCATGTTAGTTTGATTGGATAAAACTTATCTTTATGATTTATTGAAATTATCGTTTTTTTTGGGTTCAGTTATGCATGATTTGATAGAAATAATGTTAAATTTGGATTCTTTAAAAAAGATACTTATGAAAAAATCAATGTAGTATCTTTTGTTTATTAATAATGTATATACGAGTTATGAAGATTTAATATTTAGTATGAAGGCTGTTTTTGCACTGTTATTACAAGAGTTTATCACCGTTTATTACATATTTTTTATTAAAATTGATGTTGTTACGCAATGTGGAAACAAAACTTCATATGATTTTATGGCAATATGATATTGGAAATAATTTTATACTCAAAATGTTTCAAGATGATCTTGCCGATTATTGGAATTCAGTTGGGATGGCGAACACAATGGGTGGAAATTGAACTCTAACAATTGGAGTAGAACATTGCAGCGTGATAGGGATAGAGCAACAAATTTACATAATGAAGTAGGGAAGGAAAAATAAAAAATGATCGACTTGAATGATAATATTCTAGGTGGAGTGAGAATGAAGTTTCAAATGAAGAAGATTTGGATGAGAATAGAAAATATAAATGTTGAAGGACCAGGAGGTGGATGTTTATTGTTTGGAAGTCGGGAATGAATCGTAATATTTAGTAAGAAGATAAAAAAGTTGAATTTGAAGAGATTTATGGTGAAACGGGAAAGACATAAAGGAACTGCAAATTTACCATTTCAATTGGATTTTAATGGTGTGGATGACATTACCGACAAACAAGTGATGAATATGACGTTCGACTCAGATGAGGATGCCAATTAATTTTACAACATGTATAGCCGATGCATTGGCTTCAGCGTGAGGAGAGGAGATCGAAAACTAGACAATACCAATGGCATTGTAACATATCACAAATTTCTGTGCAGCAGACATGGATTTCGAGAAGACAAATAATCTGAACCGAAGTAGGAAACCGAAGGCTGTGACACAGGCAGGATGCCAAGCATGTTTCAGGATGAGGTATATTTGTAAGATGAAAAAGTACATTATTGCAGAGTTTATAAGACAGCACAATCACAGGATGACAGCTCATGAATATGTACCGTTTCTTTGATCACATAGAAATGTCACGGAAGGGGATTTGACACAAGCGAGGACACTGCAAGGTGTCAATGTGAGAACAAGTCAAATAATGAAGTTATTTATCTTACAAGAAGGCTGGTATGATAAGGTTCGATTCATTAAGAAGGATCTGTACAATCGAATACATGGTGATAGAAGGAAAGACATAGTAAACGGGGATGCTGAAAGTGCAATTGCTTTTTAAGCACTACGCAAGATATGGATTCGATGTTTTACCTTACTTATAATTCAGATGAGGAAATTAGGAAATTGAAGCACCTTTTTTTGTTGCGATGAGCGGTGCAGGATACATTACGATCAGTTCAATGATGTGTTGATGTTTAACACAACTTACAAAACTAACTAATACCGAAAGCCGCTTGTTGTATTGGCAAGTGTGAACAATCACTTTCTGACTTATGTTTTTGCATGTGCATTGTTATTTTACGAGACGATTTAGACGTATAAGTGGGTATTGAACACATTCTTAGATTCGATGAATGGACAAAAGCGTTGTTCGGTTATTACTGACGGTGACAATGCAATGAGGAAGGCGGTGAAGAATTTGTTACTAGATGTAAGACATAGAGTTTGTAGTTGTCACTTGACATGAAATGTTAGCACGAAGATGCACTATTGTGAATTCAATTCAGGATTCAATCGCTTGATGAAGAAAAATGTGGAACGATTGAGTTTGAATCTCACTGGTCGAGGTTAGTACGCAATTATGGTCTAGAAAGGAATGAATATGTGGCAAAACTGCACTAAACAAGGGCTCGATGGGCAACATCATATCTTCGTGGACAGTTCTTTGCTAGGATCAGGGCTACATAGCAATGTGAGTCGATGAATGAGTATTTAAAGAGGTACTTGAAGGATAAGATGGTTTGTTTGAGTTCGTATGATTATTTTAGCTTGCTATTTCAGGACTCAGACATGCCACTGCACATGCTGCATCCATCACTGAGAATACCATTATTGTATTAATGATAGAGCTCATCACTCTTGAGAAATAAGCATTGGAATCATATACCAGGGGTATGTTCAACATGGTTAGTAAACAACTGAGAAGGCAAGGTTTATACTCTGAGGTCCAAAAGATTGAATCAGGGATTCTATAAAATATTTGCTTACGGAAGTACGACTTGCAATAAATGATTTGGGTAGTGGAACGATCTATGAACAGTGGTGGAATGGAATGCTCATGTATGAAACTCGAATAGAAAGGAATTCCATGCAGTCACATGTTCAGGGTGATGGTTTTGGAGAATATGAGGACAATTCCGGAAGCGTGCATTTACCCGAGGTGGTCTCACAAAGTTTATGAGAAATCCATTGTTGTCCTGTCGGGGGGTGTTAGCGAGGGTGTAAGCCAACTGGCGTGATATGGTATGTTGAGCACGATGTGTACCCAGATGTGTTATTACGGGTCACAAGCAGATGGGAAGACTAATCATTTGAAGGGTTTGATACACCATGAAACTAAGAGATTGAAGGTTATGTGGATTAATAAAAAATCCATGGATGTTTGTGTCATAGAGAAAAAAATTATCTGTGTGAAAGATCCAGAAGAGATGAGAACGAAGGGGGATCACATTGAAAAGAGGAACAAAACAAAGAAAAAAACCATTTATTGTAGCAATTGCAGATAATATTTGGTAAATTTATAATAATCAAATTCTTGCGTTATTAAAATATATTTTATTTAAATGAGGTAATTGCATGTAGGGGAACCAATGGTCATAATCGCCGGACTTGCACTCAACCACTTCAAGTTCGTACCCAAGTGCGTTTGAATCGGCTTCACAGCCAAACTACTATGACATTGCAAGCCAGGTTACTAAAAAAATACTCAAGTATTTTAATTAATTATTGGTTTGGGAGAAAATAATTTTCTTGTTTAATTACAATTATGAATGAATTAACCTAACCTAATAACTTAATTTTTTTTAAACTTGCAGGATTCTCGGGCCAGGCTGCTCTAAACCAAAACCTAAGTCCACTTAAAATAAAAGGTCTAATGGGTCAATAAACTTTCCAGCCCAACCTATTGTGACTTATTTATTAGGCTTATTTTGGTTAATTTTCATGTATTGAATAGAATATACCACTTATGTTGGGGTGGACTATTAGTCCATTCTTGAATTTTAATTTGATAGCCATCCCAAACCCAAGACATATGTAACTGGCATATGTTTTCCTAAATGACCGATATACCCCCCTCTAACAACCTTAATCATTGAATTATATCATGTACCAAACCCATCTCTTTTACATCTCTTTCTCTTCACCTATCCTTTCCCTACTATTGTCTGAAAATCCTCTAAGAAAATAGCCTCAACCTAACAGAAATTGTCCTTATTTGCCGTTGATGGAACTGTTACTAGGAATATAACTTCGTAGGTATGTGAAGTGAATAAGTCATTTCTTCAACTGAATGTGACCGAAAGGGTTGAGCATTTGTTAATCTATTTCGCTGCAAACAGTTTGAAGAATCAAAGAGCTACATTTGATGATTTTTTATGCAAAAGGCTATCCCTCTGGGGTTGATGATGATATGAGTATTGACGGATCCCTCTATTGTGCAAGACAATTTTATTAAGCATCAAATTACATTTTTTCCCATAAATGTCGTTAATATTATATTTTCAATGATATATTTTATAGAGTTAAATTAGGATTGAAATGATTATTTTATAATTTCTTTGAAGTTTAGTGCTATATCATTTTTAAATTTATTTTAAAGACTTTATTTGTATATATTGTATATATGTGGCCAAGTACTATTTCATATAATTGCCATTGAATTTATTCTGCAAAGTGTGAATTTTGTTTATTTTGTGTATTAAGCTGATTAGTGTACTGTAATTTTGTTTATTTAATTTAATATTATCAATCTTTTGAAATGTACCTCTTTTGTGGGGGATTTTATTCAATAAGAATTTATTTGGGATTTGGTTGTATCTTTAAATTAATTAATAAGTTGTGATATTGGTTTGTTTAGTGTTTTTTTGTTGAGATTGCTATATATGATTGATTGGTTTGTAGGATAATTTTCGTATACCCAACATTTGTGTTTCAAAATGGATAGGTGCAAGATTATTGTTGGAACGAGATGTCGGTCCCAATTCCATCAATTGCAGTTCGATATATACTTACCTTCTGAGCTCCTTCGCGAGCCAAAGTAGCATCTTTCATTCTTGGGTGCAACCGGGAGAGTATGTTAAATAACATATGGAAAAACTTTGATTAACCAATCATTTAAATTAAGTGACGACTATAATTTTAATATTTTGTAACCTTTTTTTTATGATCGATATCCCATATACGTAGGGGGATCGCATATTGTTATAACGTAGTGGTGGAAAACCCTTCCAAAAGCTGTTAAAGTAAAGTAATAGCAGTTTGATTTAGTACTTTTATTGACTCAATCCCCGTTGTTTAGAGAGATAGGAAGATTCCTTTTGCATTGGCTGAAAGGTGGTGGGATACGACCAATACCTTCCATCTACCGTTAAGAGAGATGACCCTAACACCACTTGATTTCACTACGATCACATCAAGAAAAGTTGAAGGTAAACAGATACCCTGAGATATTCATATTCAGGAAAGGACAGATTATACACGCGAAATGCTTGGATGGGTTCCTCCTGCTACCGTTGGAGGGTCAGTGAAGCTTGCTGAAATATGAAAATATTTTGAAAATATAGAAATAGACCAAAATAATGATGTTTCCATTAATCAATTGACTCGATGTTTCATACTGTACGTGCTTGGAAGAACATTATTCAGTATCAGCGGCAAGACAATTCATCTTTGGTGCCTTCCAACACTGCAGGGCATATATTCAATTTTCGAATTCAATTGGGGTGGTGCTAGTATGGGAGTGCTCTACCGATTCATGTGCACCGTGTTGAGAATGAAGATAAAAAGTTTCAGTGGCTTCAGTTTCGTCTAGGAAGTAATATTAACTTTTTCTTTAATAATGAATTTTTTATACGGTTTACTTTAAATTTTATTTTATTGCTTAGGTTTAAATTTCTTGATTAGTATATTTTAATTGGTAATAGGTTTGTACATATGAGGTCTTAAATCTTGCTATATTGGAGTTGAGAAACTTAGATTTTGGCCTGTTCTCAAGAATGCGAAGGTAGTGAAGTGAAAATAGGTGCCCTCAAATATTTCATACGACTTGCATATCTTTGAGAGAGCACATTAACAAGCTTGATTCATTAGATGTAAGCTGTCTAATTTTGTTGTTTCGTTTAAATGTTAAGATATTTAAATGTCACGGTGTCATTTAATATCTTGAATTGACTATTTAATCAACTGCATATTTCTTATAAGGTTGTTTTCGTCCATGAGATTTATTTGATTTACCTGCCGAGTGCAAAGAGAGTGAAGCATTAAATGTGACACGATTGCTCCAAAACAGTCCGATGGGTAGATTTTTTTACCTTACGGATAGGGTTAGGAGACAAGTATTTGAAGGCGAAGTGCCAATTGTCCCTGGTCCAGCTCCCGTTCATATGCAATGTTGCGAACATATGTCCGAAGAGCAAACGGACAGTACTTTTTGGAATTAACATTAATAATGGAATTGGTAAATTCCTTTCCTATGAACTCCAAAATAGGCACCTAAGATAGGCAGTTTAATGTTTGGGTGAAAATAGGAACACACATTAGGAGCCAATTAAAAAACCCTGAACGATGTTTTAATGGACTTTTACTTGATGGTGTTGAATTCATGAGTATTAAATACAACCTTACCTTTTTCATTTATCTTCAAAATTGATATTTTATGCTGAGAGTAGCAATAAACAATGTTACTTGAGTTTGATAGGTTCACATTGGATGGTACGAGTATCTATTCCGAATGGTGATGAGAATGCAGATAAAGGTGCACGAAATGTGTGTTGAAATTTACCAAATGAAAGGAACAGTTAGTTCAATTAATTTTTTCATTTTTATCAAATTTTATAATGGGACATTCTGTATGATTCGTTTATGTCAATTTTTTAAAATTTGTTCTCACAGTTTAACAGTGTGATCAATGAGAGGACGGTCGGAAGATGCTACCGTGGAAATGATACTTCTCCTTCCGGATAAAATATGAGGAAGTTTTGTGATTCCTGCATAATGATTTATCCAATTTTACAACAAAAACTTGAGCAATATTTGTGTGTGTGGTTATTTTCCTTAATTTGTGAGACAATTTATCTTAAGCGCATTTTCAATTTGACATAATGTAATATTATGCGTCTCGCAATTAGAATTTATATGAACTTGTGATTGTTTGATATAATTTTATTCCATAGTCCGAGTTATGCATTTTCAAAGCTTTATTAAACGAACGGAATGATTTTCGTTGGTAACGGGTCTACTTTTTTAAATCGGATGGAAAATCATATAATTTTCTTACTCAATTTCCATTTTCATAATAAGTGAATGTTGTTCCCTCGAAACTATTACATAAAAACAATTGATGTTGGAGTTTTTTGGGAAGATTTGAAGATCCTATTGAAAGTGATTACACAAGAATATAGGGAAATGAGAACATATTTGACAATTTCTGTCTTCAACTCCTTTCTATGCATACCATCGTTGAAATGATAGAAATGCACATGACACCATTTAACTATTGTTTAAAATGGCTTTGTCCAAAAAGTAAAGAGCCAATTTCTTGCCCTTAGTACATATGCATTAAATGCATTTTGTGTCAATTTATTGACATATTGCTTATTGAGATGTAATTGGTATGTAAAAAGTGATTTTTTTTAAAAATTATTTAAACAAATGAGGATGATTATGCAATTTACATACGCACAGCTTTCGTATCATTATGTTTTTATATTATATTTTTGGCCGGAATTCTCTAAATATAGATTATGTTATTTAAAAAATAATTCACTGAAAAAAATTATCATATAGTGCATTAAATCTTCTAACAAATTTATTTAATTTTTTACAATACTATACCTTTGTTGTAAGTTAAATTAATCGTTTTATAAAACATCAACCCAAAAAATTAAAACAAATAAGTCTTAATTAAAAATTAATTATTATATTTTCCCCCATTTTTTGAAGAATTTCCTTTTTCTTGCTAAAAGTTGGAGTCGTTCAAACTTGAGTTGACATGCTCCCCAAGTCTTGCATATTTTCGGTTGAGGGAAATGAATTGGTCCAGCTTAATGATTTAAAAAAACAAAAAGGAGGCTTGAGGTAAATGAAGAGAGGTTGCTTAAGTTGGTGGTTGAAGTTGACAACTCAATGTTATTCTTGCATGTACATCTTCCTCCTTTTTTTGGCTTTAATTTTGATTTGTCTACAGAATGCTGATCTTTTTTTGAATCTCACAAATAATGAGGAATGTGGTGTACTATAAATGTTTTTATAATTAAAATTTTTACTAATACAAAAAAATTCCATGAGAATACTTGGACTGAATTGAGCTTAAACATTTTATTTTTAATAGTAATTTTTTTCTAGGTGAAATTCATGAAGCAGTGTAACAATAGATATTTAATTTTTTATATTAATTATTTTTTAAGCAAATTCCTAACATCATTCATTCTAATTCGGACTCGATATACTACGATGCTTAGAGATAAAATGCCATGTTTATTATTTGACACATATTACAGGTTATGTCCTCATGTGATAGATAAAATAGAGTAATCATGAGTTCATTTTTAATTCCAAATTTTGAAAACATTGATATTAGGTAGATTTTTTACTTCAAGCCAATTGCTACATGAAACGTGTCTAACATTATAAAATTGTTTACAACTTTACCATGTAAGACAAAATGAGAAAACCAGGCAATTGCATTGCCCTTGGGGTAAATGAGGTCATAGAGTTGTCCTATGGAATTAACACTCTGATGGAACAAATTGAGATGCATTCAATGATGTCATTGTCCTTTCTTCGACAAAATCTTTCACATGTAGGATAAACTGAAAAACCAGGCAATTGCATTGCCCTTGGGGTAAAACAAGTAATAAAGTTGTGCTATGGAGTTGACCCAATATTGCAAGGATTTGAGATGCATTCAATGCTTTTCATTTCCTTTATTGATAAAATCTAGATTGTAATAAGTCCTATTTACAATTTTTATTCACCCAAAATACTCATAAACCATTTACACTTTTTTCGTTTTACCTATAAATATTTATTTGTTTAATTTATACCCAAAAACTATTTTCAATTTGCTTAGAATACCAAATTAATAAAATCTCATAGGAAACTAATCATGCTTGAGGCACATGTCATCATAGGAGGGGTATTTTTGTCCTTTCATTAAACTTAATTACCAATCCAAACTATTTGGAAGTCGACTCGTTTTTTACCCGACCTGACCCATCAAGAATAAAATATCTAGAGTTTATGTAAAATGCATATTTTGCTGATTGTGTTTTGCTGGACAGATTATGGCTTCAAATATGTCCAAATCAACTCAAGTCTAAACTTAGCAAAAAGAGAAGTTTCATAGTGTAGCCATTGATATTCTGGACAATTGATGAAGATAAAAATAAATACCAAACATAAGGAAATAAATACATCAACAGAATCCCAACAATGGCAACAATATAGCCGCATAACCAGTGAGTTAAATCAAAGATCGTAAACCATTTAATTACATCAAGAGATTCCATAAATTTTCAACAAAATAAGACCGATAGATTAAAATCCCACCCCAATTCAGTCCTAAAACCTCACTAACCCGACTAAAACCTAGAACAATGGTATCAATCAATTTGAACACCAACAAAACGAAAGACAGATAGCAAACATAACAGAGTCTACAAGAATATATTTTATCCTCTTTAATTTAACATACAATTGTCGTTTTTCCTCTTCTTTTTGTCTGTTTCCTTCTTCTTTTTCATCTAGAACTTCAAAAGTTGAGCAATAATTTTGTTTGATTCTTTGCAATCGGGCTCATCATCAAGCCAATTGAAGTAGTCACATCTACCAACCTAAATTTCATCCAAATTTCTGTTCAGATATGGACAAGAGCTTGCACAAACGTATAGGAAAAAAAAGGAAGTACCCAAATTTCAATCTCAAACAATAAAAAACCAAAAATTACATCAAAATTCTCACACCATGAACCTTTTTCCGGGTTAAACTTAGTTCTGGATATGCGAATTTTTGCTGGCAAATTGCATTAGCATATTGCAGCTCTTCTTGTGCTTTGAAATTTCTTTGAAGATGTTGAAGACGAAAACCTAGACATTATGTTCTTCTTGTGCTCTGGAAATTCCTTGTAAAAAAGATAAGTTTCGACAATTGAAGAAAGAAGAAGAAGAAGAGAAGAAGAAGAAGAAGAAGAAGAAGAAGAAGAAGAAGAAGAAGAAGAAGAAAAAGGAAGAAGAAGAAGAAGAATGAGGAGGAGGAGGTCAACTGTAAGAGGAAGAAGAAGAAAGAAGAAGAAGGGTTTCAATAACTCTTTTATTACCATTGGTTGGGTAAGGGAGGGGAAATTATTGTAGTTTCCTAAAAAATCCATTTTCAAAAAATGAAAGGACAAAAATGCCCTTCCTCCTATGACTGGTTTCCGCTGAGAATTTATTAATTTTGTATTCTCAGCAAATTAAAAATAATTTTTGGGTGTAAATTAAACAAATAAATGTTTTATGGTTAGAAAAGGAAAACTTTAAATTGTTTTTGGGTATTTTGGATGATTGTTTTATGGAGAATTCTCGTGACTTTAAAAATTAATTCATTTGTTTTCCATTTACATGTCCATCATCCTTCAAAGAGGAGAAAGAAAAAATTTTTGACCACAAAACTCATTATATCATATTTGAACCTAGCCCATGTCTGCAACAACTAAACTCTAACACGCTAGCCCATATACTGGTTGAGCATGCACATTTGTTTTATAAAAAAAATTTATTTCACTTGTAATCTTATTAAACAACCTTAAAAGAAAATAATATAATTATGATACAATTTTATTTTTAAAAAACATATAACATTCTTCATTATACTTTGGGTCAGATATATTACAACGCTTAAAATATATTTTTTTTATCTTATATCGACCGTCTTATTATATTTAATATTTAATAAATTAAATAATTTAGATTTATTTAAATTATTTATTTTTAATAATTGTAACATTATTTAAAGAATATTTCGTAAAAAATTCTTTTTGGATAAAAGATAGAATAAATGGATTTTAGAAAAAGTACTGTGGATACTAAATTTTTGTATGATATGTATTTCATTTTAGAGTATTTTGTTAGAGTTGGCCTTAAAAATTTGGTACAATTTTAAGACAATGGACAAGGGGAAAAACCAGTCAATTGCATCAACTGTCGGGTATAAGAGGTGATTATGGAGCCAATTCAAATCTGTCCACATCGTGACAAATTTGAGTGAAAAGTTAAAGTAAAAAAGTACTTGGCATGACAACTTGAGATGTGCTCTTAAGTCCTTATTTGCAATTATTGTTGTTAGATGGACATAGTTACAATTTGTTGTTGCAATTTGTACCATTGGGAAAATTTCATGTCTGCCAAATATATTCCCTTTCATTTAATGAGAAACTGTGAAGTCCCAATCACACAAGTGACGATCGAAAACCCATAACATTGCCATAAAAAAATTCTTCACCATTTGAATAAAAGGAAAGAAAATTTCTAGCCCCTAAACTCAACACTTCCAAGCAAGTTAACTTAACCATAATTTCTGATGGCAACAATCAGTCCGGAGGTTCCGCCTTAACAATTCATTGGGTGCAAATTTCATTGAGGAAAAGGTTGGATAAGCTGATATTGTTAACATGGGCTGGATCATTGAACATGCCGAGATTGAGCTTAACCGCACTATGACTCCCGCTGGATTATTTTATGACACTGTGAAAAAATATATTCTCTGTGATCACGACATTAATTTCAATTTATTTAAGGCAATGTGTGGCTAGCATGGTGATGTAGCTCCATTGATTCTGAATAGTCCAAGCATTACTATTGGTTACATGAGTTAGAAAGACATGATGTTACAAAATTCTAAAGACGAGGTCACAAGGATAAATGCAGCCTACAAACCACATGTTTGGGTTCTAAGTTTTTGCCAATGGAGAGATGCTTCCATTAAGGAAACAATGAATTCTCTTAAAATAAAATTTTTTCGCAAGATTAGTCCGGGAACTTTTATTGTGGACATGCGAACATATCTCTTCTACGATCCTATGATTATTGAGGTGGCTGATTACTTTAAGAATATTGGAGGAACTATCATTTTCCACCTCTCTTGTTTATTTCATGTCTCTTTCATGAAGGCTACACTTGCTCATTATCTAACTCAAATGCCCGATCCATTTTCTGTGAACATATTTAATGATCTTCCTAATCAGTCGTAAACTCCTTTGGCTAGTCCCAGAACGGGACCGTTCAACACTCCTACCTCTAACGGAATTGCTTTAATGCCTGTTTTTGGGGGCGTTAATTCACCTGGATTTCACATCCCGATCCTTTAAGTTATGATGCTATTTTACTTCATTTATTTATGAACTATTAATACCCGTATGATTATGTTCAAGAGCTTAAGCTATTAGTTTTTTGGTTTTTTGGACAACAACATATTTATAAATATTTTGGTTTGCTTGTTGCTTAGATATGAACCTGTTGATGTTTTTCTTTGGTTCTTTTAATTCACGCTGGATAGTTTTTAGTATTTTGTTTGGTATTTGTAATCACCAAAGCGTATTAAGCATAAGATCCATAAATTATAGACCTTGAAATGGCATTATTATTTAATATGGCACACTTAGCATGTTCGTTTATTATTTTTTTGGCCCATTATAAAAATAATTCGAACATTGTTCTGTATTTTTTTGAAGTATTAATGTTATATTTTTTACCCAAATTCAACTTTTCACAATTTCACACGAATAACTGGAAGAACAAAACATAAAAAAATTAAGCTGAAAAAATCCTTGTGGGCTATAAAACATATTGGACTGAATTGTCTGTCCAATATGTTAAACTTATTGTCCAAACTTGACCCAAAATTTACCACGGGCTATTTGGGAAAGCATTATATTACTGGCCCATTTAGAAAAAAATATTATATTAAGTGTGAATGGCTTCTAGTGGAAGTCACTTTAAAAAGAAAAAAAAATTATGCCACTCGAGAACAATGAAATGCTCGAGTATAGGGATGGAATTAGAAGTTATGAAATCAAAAAATGAAGCAAATACCAAAAAAATGAATCGCTGTCATTATGACCCATTAGAAAAATAAAAAACAAAACAAAATATAATAATCAATTAATGTTGCACCTGAACCCAATGGCCCAATAACAGAACAGTCTCGAAAAGCCTTTTTTTTTTTTAAATTTTCTCTTGTTATATATATTATACTATCAGCATGCCCTAATCTCTAGATAGAAGTGCATTCTCTAAAAAATTTTCAATAATCAATAATGGCATAAAAAAATCCAAGCAGCTCTCCAACAAAAAATTTCTAAGGAGGATCTCCATCTGGTATCAATGACGGAGAAAATAATTCTAAGGGTACCACAGATTCTAATGAAGCTGGCAAGATATATCTTTAAATTTACACATTCAATCTATTATAGCATTAAGCAAGTTTTTATACATAGCCCTTATTTTTTTTATGTTTTTTTAATTAATATAACAGTAACATTAAGCAAGTAAGATATTAGATGTTCACATAAATCTCAGGCCAAGGATGAACAATACTTGGGATCGCTTAAATTCCCAGCTTGGCATCCAACCTGGGCGAATAATATTGTTGGGGAAGATGGTAGAGAAAAATGGAAAGTTTTAGATGAACACAGGTTCTGGAGTTGCTTCTAACCCACAACTCTGCCCTAGTAACGTTTATTGACTTTGAGAATATTATTTAAATATGACAAATCTTTTTTGCTTGGATATTTTTTTATCTAAAAAATGATGAGGATTGTGAAAACACATTTTTCCTTAATAAGAGATGTCATATATAGGTTTTTGGTGAGTGGTATTATGATTTGTCGAAATAATGTATATGCCTAAGGGAGGTAGTGTCGGATCAGTAATAATCAATAAACGGTGTTTTGGACTGGGTTTAATAATTGACGCACCGACGCTTGAACTTGTATTGAATTTTTTGGTGTTTTTTATCCTCTTTTTATAGACTTTACAAGGCACCCATCGACCCTTTTGTCTTCCCACTCATGATGGACATGCAAGTCATGAAGTTTGTATGCCTTCTCAACCTCGTGCCTAAGAAAATAGACATAATAGTCATAACTAATTTTTCCAGATATCGTAGGCGTCAATCCATCTTGCAAGCTGTAACATGGATCTTGAATTAGAAGAGGTTCAGGATGGAGAAAAAAATGGTCTACATATTCTTTTTAACTTTTTGCTTGAATTCTCATTTTTATGTAGATTGTCGTATTTTATTCGGTAATCACCGTTCTCTGTCGATATGTCAATCAACGTGCCGGAAAAATAAGATCTTTAGAGAACCTCGTCATGGCCCTCGACCTCAACTCTGTCTACAATACGAAATTTCATTGTCGAGCCTTGTATTAGAAAAGGAGTTAAAATGAAATTAAATTTATTCGAAACCAAATACTAAAATTAACAATAAAAATATGAATAAACTTATAACTTGGAAATACTTGCCCTTATCAGAACAAACAAATTGATTTTTTTTTTTTTTTTTTTTTGCCGTGAAATGGGATGGAGAATTCAAGTGATTGTACTAGGAACTCCTATTACTAAAACCCCCTTTTATAGTAGTGAATTAGCTATCCAATTTTAAAGTTAAACAACACAAACGAACCATCCCCTCCACCCCTCCAACTGGGGGAGTGGCCTTCGATTCCAATTTTTTCAGTTTCAATTCACACATAAATTGGACCATTGAATGAGGTTATGTGTGGTCAAATCAGTGTTCTCAATGAATGCTCCAATTGGCCCCACCCTTTCTATTGTCTTGACTATTTATTTTTAAGATGTTTCTAATGTTTCTATTCATTTTTCTTTATTTCTCTCCAACTCATAAGGCTACTGCAAGTTTTTAACTCAAAAGAAAATAAATAAAAAAGGATAAGGCTGCATGTTTCATTGTTCCTTTCGGGCCTTTTTTTTTTTTTTTTGTTTATGTGATTCGATATTGGTGTCAGGAATCCACTGAAACTTATACCATTTCAGATGCATGGCTTGGGCTAACGAGGATCTTCAACACATTCAGTTTGTTTCTTTGGGTTTTAGAAATTAAACGTGAATTGGACTTTATTTCTCCGGGCCAAAGGTATGTAATATATAACCTTAACCCGGACTGGGCTGAAGGGCCCCTTCTTACATATTTCTTGGATTTTATATAACAAAAGTAAAGGACAATATTGAATTGGACCAAACGGACCAATTTATTGGGCTTTAAAGAACAAAATTAAAGATTAATGTTTAATCTTAAGTCTACAAAGGGTAAGGTCCTTTCTTTTTGTTTCTTTTTTGGTTGGGCGTTAAAGAAGAATTTCGTAAATGTACCCCCTTATTTTTTTCTAGGACTTGAAACCTGTATGTCATATTAATATAATCCATTCAGTAATTCTCACTAAATTCCATAAAAACACAGCAATCTATTGTAACTTAAACTAACAAATGTTTCCATGTCTAAACCAGAGAGTAAGTCCCTTTTAATATATAACAGTGAAATCATTCAGGAAAGAGACACTAACATTGCTAATTATATAATAAACACACAAAGTCAGTTCCTATAATGTATAACTTTACAACTCCTAAATAGCCACAAAAAACAAGATGATTAACCATTCAAATATCGGTTTAATGATTCATAACAAATTATCACTGGACACTAAGAAGCACAACTTACTATCATTGTTACAAAGACAAAAAAATAACTTCCTATCACTGTTTGATGTCTAAGTCCAAGTCCATGAACAATGATAACACTAATGACATGAACAAATTACATAAAATTAAGAAGGTACATCTGGAGCATGTAAATAAAAGGAAACCTACTTATGTCTATCACAAAAGTAGATATAATAACCCAAATCGCGGAGTATAATGCCTCCAGCTATATTATCATCGCTCATGAAAAGTTTAAATTCATACGAGTGTTGATCTGTAGAATCAACCTGTCCAAACGAAATTAAAGTTCAAAATGATCGATTTTCAGTTATAATGCAACCATTCAATGACAATATCTCAAATATGATTTTTAGTGTACGTTGACTTGCTTAATGAGTTTCAAGTCTGAGGCATTTTCTAAGAACTTTATCACAAACACACCACAATCATGTCTACAAACAATCATAGAACTAGGCAATGATTACTTAACTTGATCTTATCATTTTTTAGCATTTTACATGGGAACGAAACGGTTGTAAAAGAACTTATGTATTTCCTTGTTGGAGGCACCAATTTGCGTCATCAATCGAAAAATTACTAACGTCTAACTTGTACTTATCTTTGAAGCCATGTTGTGGAGCTTTGTGAAGGCCCAATCTCTACAAAAAATATAAAATGTACGTAAATCAGCCAAGGCAAATGTCAAATATCGTACTTTGAATGGTTTGGAGTAAACTTATGTAATAACAAATCTACCACTTCGTTCACTAGGGACTTCTTTCGTGCCACGCAACTTCTTAAGGAGTCTAACCTTTTATTGTGTTTGAAAATATCAACAATTAGCATAAACCAATGATCTTTATCCCAATGTATTGGAATACATATCTATTACAATAAATGGAAATGATTATATACATAAGAGCTAATAGATTAATTATCAATTCCAATATCAACTTTCATAAAAAAGGAAAAAAACCTTAAGGTAAAAAGTGGCAACATATATCTTTTCACAAGAAATAAAATCGTCATCGTGTTCGGTTTCAACTAGAAAAGAGGATATAACTTATCTGGCAGGCTGCCCTTTCCAACAACTTCAACCTAGAATCAGTATATCATTCAATTACATTTCAAATTCAATCTAAAAAATGAACAAAGTAAGGATTGTGGAAGTACGTCACTACTAACCTGAAACCATGTTGAAAAATACCATATTTTTGCCTTACCGTTGTGTTTCCATCTTTCAATATAAGTCAATAATGTGCTAAGATAGTTTATAACCTAAATGACATCCATCTTATTTAAGTTGACCTGAATGTATATTTCTTAGTAAGGAAGTCATACCTCTCCATCTAACCACTCTCTTGGCTTCAAAGAGCCTGTTTGCTTCCGATTGCAATTATGTAAAACCATTTCCACGAGACTCTTGCCAGGATCTTTTTCTAGATCCTAAAAATTCTGATTATTTCGGACTTCACCACATTCGGAACCCTTCACAAACCAACTATCTTAAGTACCTGACAAAAAAAAAAAAAAAAAAAGATGAAGTTAAGGTAAAAAATGAAATTGCATATAACATCGCATGTCCAGAAATTTGGTATAAAGAAATCGCAAAATTATAAACGTTGATGTTTTTTCCTTGAAATGACTCTACTAGGAAGCTTCCACACTTTCTTTGAACTGGTATCCTGTAATGTTATTGAGAATCCACAATCAAAAATAAAACCTTACCATTTAAATATTTTTATAATGATTATTATAAAAATGAACTAAAAAGTTTACACCGTAACATTAACAACGAACTTCTCGAAGTCCTTTACTATTTCTCTCCTCGGCATCCTCGTTGATCTTACCCTTTGATTATTCAGGCAGCCGGTTGCCTATTTCTGGCCAATCTTCTCATGTGATCTATCAAATTGTATACATGGGCCACTTCCTCGTCATTCACAACTCTCTCAGCATAAATTTTATTACATCTAGCCATATCATTGCCTTCGTCAATTTGTCGGTCACTAATGGTATCCTCATATGCATCGTTCATTGCAACATTTTCTACTACAACGGGGCAATCTAAATCTTCATCCAACGAGGAAGTTACACTTATCGGCTTTACCAATTTTGTTGTAATAGGGCCATTGAACCTGTCATCAACTAATGGCTGCATAATTTTTGGCCAATTTTCTGAAAGATCCTCTCGTGTCTTGGTTTGAAGAATTTCTGATATAGTATTCTTCATTTGTTCACAATCTATTTGAATGTCTCCATCTTCTCTATATTTTTCATTGATAAATGTCATGAACCGGTGCAATTTTTCCATCATCTTACTGATATGCGCTATATTGTTTATATTTCTATATGTTATTTTCATCATTTTACGATATTTTTAATATATAAAATTGTATACTTTAGACTAATACTATTTATTCTTGTCTTAGTGCTTCGCAATAGAGAAAACTATGAAAAAGAAATGAAATCGAAGTGAAAAGGACAGAAACGAAGCCAATGACATAAATAAAGAAGACTTACTGCTCGAGGTAGGCCGACCTACTGTTAACGGTAGTCCTGGAGCAAAAAAAAAAAAAAGGAGCAGTAGCCTACAGGGATGGTAGGCTACCCCTACCATCGATGGTAGGTCTCGACAACACAAGCCTCGATTGAGACAGAACTCTACTGCGGATGGTAGGGCTCGACCTACCGTATGCGGTAGGTTCTGCCTGTAGCAATTTTAATGCGTTTTTAACTCTTTTTAATGTAATTAGTCATTCATAATTGGAAAGTTCTGTCATTAGGGCTTAGAGAGGGGATATAAGCGAACGCAAGTTAAAAAATTTCCCCAAATTCAGCCTGAACTAGGTAGGAAATCAGTAGAAAACTACAATTTAGAGAATAAAGATCAAGAGTTGAAGATTCATAGGCGCAATTTCGGGTTTCAATTGGGCGACTTGGGTGACGAGCTCGGGTGACGTTCGAGATCACGATTTTGGCTTTAACCTTCTTGTAACCTTTTTTTTTTCTTTTCTTTTTACTGAACTTCAATTATTATTTTAGTTTTGATACAATATTTAGTGGCCCAGAAACTTCTCAATTCATATGGGAGCAAGGTACTCCTACTGAGACTAAGACCGCGTAAAGCAATACCACATTCTCAATACTCCGGTAGACACCAATGTAGGACTTCATTCATCTCTTGTTCCTCTTTTCATACGGTATCGATCGGCCGATCATTTCCCTTCCTCTGCAAGACTAGAAAATTTCACATCCCTGTAAGTGGCATGTAAAAAATGAGGAATTAAGATCCCACCTATGGGCGAAATCCCTGCTCTTCACTGTCTTTCTGAAATATAATACTATTTAGTCCAAAACTCTCGTTTTGATAGATAGAAGGTATAGCGAAAAACACAGTTTTGAATTGACTGGAGCAAGGCTCTCTACTCTAGTTATGCCAGGCTGCTTTCTTTTCTTCGAATACTTGGGGATATTAAGTACAATAATCTGCTGGCAAACACATTATATCCAACCCACCCGTAGTATCCTAAACCAGAGGGGGAAAGGGATTCTTTATTTCAACTTTCCCGTTTATTCTCAAAGAATAAACCCTAGACCGGTACAGACAGAGGCTGCTTATTGATAAGCACTATATATTGGTGCAAGAAGAGATCGACGCCGAACCCAACGCTTAGGTTCCTGTTTCGAATGAAGCTTTTGAAGAGTCTTCGTCTCGCCCACTAAAATAGGAAAAAATAGGTTACGGAACCTTGAAAAGAGATTCTAGATTTTTATATTTGGATGAGGGTTGAACCCTAATTCTTGATTATTATTATTATTTTGGGTTAATTTATTGAAATGAATGTTTATTTTCAATTGAGTTGTCTTCCAATTGTGTTTTGTTACAATTTAATTGTCACGAAGTTAGATTTATCGCAAAAGTGTTCGGAATTGAAAAAGGAAGAACACTGTAGGGTAACCAATTGGGGGTTAATTGGGGCAATAGATTAGAAATATAAAATTGCACTATTAGGTCTCTTAATCACCTGTAATTCTGCACTCATAATTGGTTAGAGAGAGAAGAGATTCTCCTCTAAGAGTTAGTGAGTCGGGTGGCTTTCACTTAGAGATAGAATTTGCCCGATTAGTTGTGAGGACCCAACTAGGTAATTCAACATTGTTTTCTACAAGTTTTTCCAATTCCACTAGTAATAAGGATTTGAGAGATTCTAACATTCAAACTCTTGCTTTAATTGGTGTTTAAACAATTGAATTTCTTGTTTTTGTTTACTTTAGTTGAATAAATTCGTTTTAGCATTCTAGTTATTTCTTTCAAAACATTCTTTAGGTTAAACATTAGAAAGAGTGATTAATACTTGAGCTTTTATCATTCCTTGAGATTCGACACCTATGTATAGCTCGATTACTACAGTGATAGGTCCACGTGCATGTTACTCTAGTTTAGAAGTTTACCCCGTTTATTTAAAACTGCATATATACATCAAGTTTTTAGCGTCATTGCTGGAGAATGATAAGGCAAATCGTTTTGATAGTGCTTTAGTCATTTTTGTTTTTATCGTTTTTTTTTTATTGTTCTTTGTTTATGCAAGTATTCAAGTATTTTTGGCTTATATCTTTTAGTGTAATTTGTCTTCCTCGAATTGATCAAGTTTTTCTTCTGTGTAGGTTGTTTTGTACTAGTTTATGCATTAGAAAAGGAGTGAATTAGTACCACTTGATCTAGAGCCAGAACATACGCTACGGGGTGCTCGCCGCACTCTTCGGCTCGAAACAGCAGGCACAAGTGCAATAGTAGCCATCGGGAAGGCGGAGGAAGGTCAGACAGTTCCACTGTTTGTAAATCCTTTATTCATACCATATACACCACAACTAATAGCGAAGCGTACAATAGCGGACTATGCCAGACTGTCCATCTCTAGGACACGGTCGAGCATGGTAAGGCCGAGGAAGAAGTACATAATTTCGAAATAAAGCCGATCATTATTTAGATATTGCAAAATATTGTCTAGTTCGACAGACTTCTGAATGAGGACCCAAATACTCATGTCGGCAACTTCCTAGAAGTGTGCGACAGTTTTAAAATAAACAGAGTGTCCAAAGATGCCATCCAACTTCATCATTTTCTATTTTCTTTGGGGGGAAGGCCAAATCATGGCTCAAGTCCCTACCTTCTAGGTTTATCACGTCATGGGATTCGTAGGCGGAAAAGTTCTTGGGGAGGTACTCTTCATCAGGTCGGACAACAAAGCTTAGGTACGAGACTCTATCGTTCCAATAAATTGACGGAGAAAGTGAGACTTGGGAAAGATGGAAAGAGCTTCTCCAGAAATGTCCCCACCATGAATTAGATTTGGGGATACAGATTCAGAGCTTTTATAACAGAGTTTCATTCAGGGAGAGACAGTTATTAGACGTCTCAGTTGGAGAGTCTACGGATCACAAGACCCCTCAATAGGTATACGACCTAATTGAACAGATAGCGATGAGCAACTATACTTGGGGAGAGCATCGATCAAAACCAAAGGAGGCTGGAGTGTATAATATGAATGCAATTCTGCTATGGAAGCTGTATTAGCAGACATGATAGAGCAAAAAACGGGGAACCTGACCACTACATCATCAAGAAAAAGCAATCAAAGGGTCATGTTCTGCGATTTCATCAGCAGTGGGCATCCAAATCATGAATGCCCAAGTATGGGAGGACCGATGGAACAAGTTCATTTTGTGTAGGGGAACTGGCCTGGTAACCACCCCCATACAGGTACATATAACTCGGGATGCATAAACCATCCCAACTTCTCCTGGGGTGGAAAAAGATAACCAAGATAACAACAGCCCTCGTGATTTCAAAATGGGGTCCTCTTTCTCCATTTCCTTATGAAGTGGCTCCGAAGAATCATCCTCCAACGGTAAAGGCAAATTTGGAAGAGTTGATGGTGAAATTTATGAGCACCACAGATAATTGTATAAACACCATAGAGGCGGCTTAGAGGAATCAAGAATCCTCAATCCGAAACCTTGAAAAGCAGATCGGGCAGCTGGTTAAGATTGTCTTTGAAAGGACTCCAGGGACTCTCCTAAGCAATACATAAGTGAACCTAAGAGAGCATGTAAATGCTATCTTGGTGAAAGTTGAGGAGGAGATTTCTACGGAGAGGGAAGTGATGATCGTACAAGAAAGGGACTATAGTGAAGAGGAAAAGCGATCATATGATATTTTGGAAATCAAAGGAGTAGAGCTGAAAGAAGATGAAGAAAAAGAAAGTCGACAAGTGCTGAGTACAAGCCAAAAGTTGCATTCCCAGAGGTACTTGCTCGAGATCATAGTTAGGACAGTATGAGAAAGTTCATAGAAATATTTAAACAACTTAAAATAAATTTACCTCTATGTGATTTACTTTTGCAGGTACCTAAGTATGCCAAATACTTGAAGGGGATGCTGACCAAGAAGAGAAAACTGCATGATTCATCCACACATATCCTCGGCGAAGAGTGCTTAGCCATCCTTATCAATAAGGAGGAACTACCATAGAAATTATAACACCCAGGGAGTTTTTCCTTCCCTTGCATTATTGGTAGCATTAAAGTTGATAAGGCACTAGTAGATTTAGGCGCGAGTATAAACGTAATGTCATACGCTACGTATAAAAAACTAGGCGTAGGGAAACCGATACCCGTTAGGATGTCCATCAATTTAGCAGATAAGAGTGTTAGATATCCTAGGGGAGTCATAGAAGATGTCCTAATTAAGGTTCAGGACCTCGTCTTCCCTGTTGATTTCATCATTTTAGACATGGAAGAGGATGTAGACTTTCCCATTATTTTGGGATGCCCGTTTTTATGTACATGAAGTTCGTTAATTGATATGGAAAAAGGGACGCTGATCCTAAGGGTTGGGTGTAATGATCTGGTATTTAAATTTCCATTAAATTCACATATCTTTTCTCAAGCTCAAGATACTCTATGTTATATTGATCATAAAACTGATGAAATATCATTGACTGTGCAGGAAACTTCCCCAAAACAGAACAAAAAATCGAAGAAGCCTAAGGAGAAGGGTAAGCATCTTTTCCCCAAAATGAAGGCTAGCGATGAAATGGGTGCCTGTTCGGAACATTGAGGAAAAGAAACCCAAGAAACACCTGAATTTCTGTAATCTAGGAGGTGCTTTTGGCACCTAAAAGAGGAGCACCCCTTAAACCCTTTGAATGTTGTAATTGTATACTCATATTTTGAATTCCTCATTTTCTTCCGCTTTGATCGCTTGTTGTTTTTGTTGTTAAAAGGTATTCTGGAGAGAACGAATGCTTGCCTAAAGACTTACTGTAAGCTTAATTGAATCCATGATGATAGAAGGCACGAAATAGGGTTAAAAATCGTAGAAAGAAGAAAAATCGGCGTCTAGGCAGAAGCCTACTGTAAACAGTAGGGACCCTATAGGAAACGGTAGGGTTAGGGCACTTAAAACTTTCCACGGGCAGAAGCCTACCGCGAACGGTAGGTCCAACCTACTGCATGTGGTAGGTCCAGCGATGTTTTTTCTCAGTGGGAAAGAAGCCTAGTGTGGACAGTAGACCTCGACCTACCGAACACGGTAGGGTGGGATTAAGGCTTCAGGTTGGTTATTTTCAGGGTAAATGGGTCAGGTCGACCCGACTAAACATCAAATGGCAGCTAATTTCCCCCCATATTTTTGCAGTTTCTTCTCCCATTCTCTCTCAAATTCCTAACTTTTCCCCTTTTTTCTTTTCTTTCACTCTCGGTTTCTCTTCTTTCCTCCTCTCACTTTTAGTATTCTCTTCTTCTCCTCCACAACTGGTGACCATCCATTCTCCAGCGACTCCTCTGATGACCTCCACTCTCAGTACTCCCTTCCCCCTCTCTCCACTCTTCCTGCCTTCTTCTTCTTAGTCTTCATTTCTTCATTCATTTCCGCTCCTCTTCTTTTCTTCTTCTCCTTCCATTCTCTCTCACGCCACCCAATATCTCCACCCTCCAATTTCTTTCTTTCTTTTCCTACACCCCCGTTGAACCCATTTCACTCTTTTCCTTTTTCTTTTCTTTTCGCTTTTCTATTTCTTTTGTTCATTTTTGTCTTAATAACCTTGTATTTTCTTTTATTGTGTTTTTCTAACATAATTTTGCAAAAAAATTTCAAAAAAAAATTTTCGGATGAGGTTCCCAATGAAATTCTGCCACTCCGGTGAAGAACCGTTCGAGGCAGAAAATACGCTTTATTGGACCGGTGGTGATAGTTTTTTTTTTAAAAAACAAACTCAGGTTACCTTTTACACCTTTTGCCTTCTTAGTTTAGTTTATTTTTAATTTCATATTGCATTCATTGTGGGCATTTTTTTGATTTCTGTTCTCTTTGAGTTGTGTTTTTAGTTTTGAATTTACTGTTCACTAGTTTTCTATCATTTATCTTTGTAACATTTCATCACACACAGACGATGTTAGGACAATTAAGCACACATGGGCTACGTGTAGTTGATAAATTTCTATTGTGTGTTCTTGTGCTCTATAGTTAACCTTGTGTTGTGTTGGTTGTGTTGATCCCTCGCACTCCTACTCCTCTTTGTCTTTCGTTTCAATTCCCTTATAGCTCTAGAGAAATCCGCTGCCTCTTCCACTAAATCCAAACAGGCTCAGGTTGAAGAATCCGTACCGACCCCACCATCCCCAATATTCTTCCATTCTTGAACCGTCTTTCTCCGTCGGCTCGGAAATAAGTAACCGATAGGGAGATGCTCAAAATTATTATTGAAAACTCATTCGATGAGTCGATCATTGAACAATTGGAATTAGAACGTCTTTTTGGAGGGTTGGGTTGGGTCCCTCTTTTACGTATTTCTGGAGATTTCTACCCGACCTTGTCCATGAGTTTTATGCAAACATATTCCATAAAACGGACAAGGATCTTCCAACTATCATTTCCACCATTAAAGGGGTTAGAATCATTTTAGATAGAAACTGTCTCACATATATTCTTGGGATTCAGGACGAGGAAAACTCATCCACCATGGACTCAAACTGAAAAATGATAGACGAGGACCTGAACTAGAGTTACGAGACGACCTGTGATCGCTTTAGTATCCGGGCGTGTCTGATGGATCATCATCGTATCCTCCACAGAGTTATTTTTCCACACTCTTTCCTCGTGATCTTACTTATTTCTTCAGGCATACACTAGTTTAAAAGCGGGATGGCCAGAGTGATGTCGGCATTCTTGACCTCTACATGCTTCATAAACTTCACATTAATCACCCTTCTCTATCGCTTCTTTAATGATCCCAACAATGCATAACACCGGCTGTGATAGCACAAAACCACATGTGTATCGTTATCCTATAATTCTATTTAGAGTATTTGTTGCTTTTAATGTAAATTTTACAAGGGAATGACGATCATTAACAGGACTGCCGAAAATAATAAAATTCACAATCTTCAACAACTGTGGCTATTCCTTGGACGAGGCCAACAAGGTATGGGTTCCTCCGGCCGAGGAGGATCGGTTGCGAGAACGCAACTATGCAGGGTTTCGATCAATTAAGAAAACCACACAAACCGGCATTGGAGCGTCTTCCTCACAGCCCGCCAATAATGAGAATAAGGACGATGAGACCTATGACCTCTTGGCCAAGGATGCACCTCCCAAAATGCCCATGAATGAGTTCCAGACTGAGATGCGGGCTGCTTTCAAGTAGCTTCGTATCACCTAAGATATCAATGGACCCAGTAGCGGAGATAGTAGAGTCGACTCACCGGTATGTGGACGAGTTGGCACATTAGAAGGCATCCATTGATTGCCAGGAGGTGACCCTTTTTCTCATATTTTGTTTTTTTTTTTTGTTTTAGTTTTGTTCTGTTTGGTATTACTTATGCTACGATGATATGTGGCCAACCTGTGATCTTAATTATCTTGGGTTGGTTTTTCTCGTTTTCCGTTTTTCCTCTTTCTTTGATAAAAACTTTAAACTCCTCCATTTTGTATGCTTATTTTGTGTTGCTTGAGAGAAGCAACAGATAAGTGTGGGGTATTTGATATGCGCTATATTATCTACATTTCTAAATGTTATTTTCACCATTTTACGATGTTTTTTAATATATAAAATTGCATATTTTAGACTAATACCATTTATTCTTGTCTTAGGTTCTTCCTAATAGAGAAAACGACAAAAAGGAACAAAAACAAAATGAAAACAACAATAATAAAGCTGACAGCATAAATAAAGAAGACTTACCACTTGACGTAGGCCAACTTACTGTCAGCGGTAGGTCTTGGATTCAAGAACAAAGAAGGAACAGAAGCCTACCAGCAATGGCAGCATACCCCTAGCATTGATGGTAGGTCTCAACTACACAAGCCTCGATTGAGATAGAACCCTATCGCGGATGGTAGAGCTCGACTTACAGTACGCAGTAGGTCCCAACTGTAGTAGCTTGAATTCATTTGTAACTCTTTTTAATGTAATTAGTCGTTCATAATTAGAGAGTTCCGTCATTAGGGCTTAGAAAGGTGAATAGGGCGAACCTAGGTTAGAAAATTCCCCCAAATTCAGCCTCAGTTAGGTAGGAAATCAGTAGAAAAACTGCAATTGAGAGTTTAAAGATCAAGAATTGAAGATTCAAAGGTGCAATTTTGGGCTTCAATTGGACGACTTGAGAGACGAGCTCAGTTGACGTTCGAGATCATGATTTTGGCTTCAATCTTCTCCTAAGCTTTCTTTTCCTTTCTTTTTACTAAATTTTAATTATTAATTTCAGTTTTAATACAATGTTAAGTAGCTAAATTTTTATGTTTGGATGAGGGTTGAACCCTAGTTCTTGATTACTATGGTTTTGGATTAATTTACTAAAATTGATGTTTGTTTTCAATTGAGTTGTATTGATATTGTGTTTTCTTGCAATTTAACTGTCTTGAAGTTAGATTTATTGCAACAGTGTTCGGGATTGAAAAAGGAAGAACACTGTAGGGCAACCAATTGGGGGTTAATTGGGGCAATAGATTAGAGATATGAACTTGTAATTTTAGGCCTCTTAATCACCTGTAATTACTGCACTAATAATTGGTTAAGGAGAGAAGAGATTCTCCTCTAAGGGTTAGTGAGTAGGGTGGCTTTCACTTAGAGATAGGATTTGCCTGATTTGTTGTGAGGACCCAACTCAGTAATTTAACATCATTTTCTATAAGTTTTTCCAATTAAACTAGTAACAAAGATTAGGGTGATTCCAACATCCAAACTCTTGTTTTAATAGTTTTTAAACAATAGAATTTCTTGTTTTAGTTTACTTTAGTCAATAAATTCGTTTTTAGTATTCTAGTTCTTTCTTTCAAAAAATTCTTTAGGCTAAACATTAGAAAGAGCAATTAGTACTTAAGCTTTTATCATTCCTTGAGATACGACACTCATGTGTAGCTCGATTACTACAGTGATATATCCATTTACCTGTTACTCTAGTTTAGTAGTTTACCCCATTTATTTAAAACTACATGTAAATATCACTTACTCTAAGACAACTAAAAAATATGCCCAATTTTATTCACGCTTTCCCACAAACTTTTAGCTCACCTTTGTTTTAGGCTTTCCCACAAACTTTTTAGCTCACCTTTGACTTTAATTACATATGCGCTGAAACTATCAAGCCTACTTCTCAAAGCTTCAAGCTCAGCTACATCTTTTCTGGGCCCCAGAGCATCGACCATGTCAACATCAACACCGCTAAACAGCCCGAGCTCCCTTAACTTTCGGACCCTTTGGTTAATTGCAGCGTACGACCAATCAATGATTCTCGGAGTTCTATTCCGGTATGGGGATACTTTTTGCATTGTTTCAGGAAAAGTTTTTCATTTCTTTACTATAACCAATTTATGCCAAGATCTTATTGAACAAGAAAAACTCATGGTTTATTCTTGAAGTCAAAAGGACAATAATACAAACAAAAAAAGTAAAAATTCACAAAAAAAAAAAAAAAGAAAGCCTGAACTTTGGCTAAAAAAGGCAGACTTTTGAAGAAGAAGAAATTTTTTTCTAGAGCAAGAAATGGATGCACAAAGGAGAATTGACAGAGCTGGCCTCTTCTAATACTAATTTGTTAGATTTTTTTGAATAAAAAGGAAGTTCTATATGTAAATTCTCTCATATTACTTAAAGATTTTGTCGATAATGAACACTTTTGAAGCTTTTAAATAAAGGGACTCTACATCCACATTCGTAAATTCAATTGTAACATCATCTACATGTATTTTCGAAGAATAGTATTGGTTCTTTGTTCGTTTCATATGAGAAAAATGAACTAATTTTTATAACAATTAAAAATGTATAGGGGATATGTGTTGATTTTAAGAAATCGAATATAGCCACAAAAAAAGACCACTTTCATCTTCCATTCATCGACCAAATAATTGAGAGGTTTGTAGATTTCTACTAGTATTTTATCAGAGATGTTTTTAAACTTGCAACATCTTGCTTCAAATATAGAAGAAAGATCTCTCATCTAAGATAAAGTTTGACCCAAGGACTCTAGCCAAAGATAATAAAGAAAGGCACTTTTGGGAGGTTACCCATAACCTTTTTCACTTTTGTCATTTTTATTTTATTCATCTTGATTTTAATTTAGTTTATTTCTCAACACTACTTTTTATTTAGTACATGGTGCATACAATCACATAATGAGGCATACCCATAGGTTATTTAGAGAGGGCTTTTGGAAAGATTGGAACTGAAAGCACTCAAGCTAAGTGTAATAATGACAAGGACAACAAAGAGAAATAGTCAACACCTTTCTCAGATAGCTGAGCTATGTCATTGCTACCACATATATGCATTTACCGTACGCAATTGTTTTTTTCAAAGAAGTTTATATTTATTTTCGTTTCATTTTATTGTTTTGATACAGTGATGACAATGTAAACTTGAAGTGTGAGAAATGTTTGGAAATTTTGGATTTTTCTTGAAAAACATTTCTTGGATTTTGTTAGTTTTCAAGTATATTTCAGTTTTTTTTAGTTATCTTTCAAAATTCTTGATTCCAGTATTGGTCATTTGGTTGATGATCTAACCATAAATTAAACCAAAATGAGGAGTTACCATGAATAGTTGAGTGTTTATATTTCACACAGTAATGGATTATTTTTGGCAATTGATTTGAATGACCAATGTGTACAACTTGAACCATCCAAGTGAGCTTTTGAGCCTAAGAGCAATCGTTATATTGGTTATTTATATTTTTCTTTGATAGTGTGATTGTCAAATATAGTTTGATGTTTCTAGAAGATAGTTTGTTATACATGTTGAGATCACATTATCTTACTTGGATGCTTTAAGATGAAAAGGACACTAAAGTTAAACTTCATTATTAATACCATTCTTTTGTCCTTTAGAAGACCCTTGCACCTTAAGCCTTATTACGTGATCATTAACCATTTCAAATTCATGAAATAAACTACGTGAATACCTTATATTTCTATTAGGCCTATCACTACAAAAATAAGGCCTTTTACCGACAGCACTTACCGATAAAACCATTACCGTCGCTAAAAATCGACGAGAATATGTATTTCGTTGGATTTTCACAATTCCATAAAAAAAAGGATGGAAAAGGCATGCAAAATATAAGGACATGGTACTGATAGGAAGGGCCATCGGTAAAATAAGTTACCGACGGTCAAGTAACGATGGTCCTTAGGCATGGATACTTGATTGTCGGTAGTTGAATTACTTTTCCGACGGCCTTAACAATGCCTTTACTATCAGTAACTTACGAATAAACTTTACCGATGATGTGACTATCAGTGTCCCGTTAGTAATAAAGTCACATATATACAAAAAATGGGCAGACACTTTCCTCCTCCCCCAAATTATTCAAACCCCCGATTCCCTACCGCAAAACCCTCCTTCCCGCGACTCAACGACGAGCCGGCACCACCATAGATGACCACATTCTCAGGCGCCTCCACCGCTGCCGTTGCCATTTTCTGATCATAGGTAAGCTTTCTCTCTCTCTCTCTCTCTCTCTCTCTCTCTCTCTCTCTCTCTCTCTCTCTCTCTCTCGTGCTTATTAAAATTTGTTCTTTCTTCTTCTCTTTCCTCTCAAAATCTCACTCCTTTCTACTGGACAGAGAGCTTGCATGCCTTGCCACCGCGACCGCTACCGGTTGCCGGAATGAAGAGGTGGGTGTCTTAACATTGTTCATAGGAATATAATGGTTTTGTGCTTCTCGAAAGAGGCTAACTTTCTTAAATCGACATTGATCTATATATTTATGTCAAACAGAATTTGATATAAAGGAAAAAGAAAAAAATTTTATGGAAGTCAGTCTTAGAAGTCAAACAAGAAAGGGAATCAACAGGGCAAAATTTTAATTAAGTTAGATTCCTTTCTGGTATGTGCTATGGATGGCAAAACTTGGTGTCCATTACTTACCTTGATTTCTTGTAAGAGAAATTGTTATGCTAAAAGCAAAAATTATAGATTGATTCCCACACAAAAATATTACAGCTAGTAAGTTTTATTTGAGGAAAAATTCTTTAAGATCCTTAATTATAATGCTTGTAATCTCTTTATTTTTCTTTATCATTGTAAAACTGCTTTAAGTTTTGATGCGTGTGAAACCAAAATGCTTTTGGAATTTGAATCCTAAATGTGAACTAGAATTTTTATATATTGATTATGTAAAAATATAACTTCTTTTTTACTTAAAAAGATATAATGATTATATGATTGAGCTAGTCTTTTATCCCACCTAGATTCTAGATCCTTCTTTCTTTTTTCTCCAAATTTAGTTACTCTACAATGTAATTTAAAAATTTTGAACTCTTTTCGGATATTGTCATTGGTGGCTTCATGATGATTTACATTTATTTCTCTTACCTTTTGAATTATTTCCTAGAATAATCTTTAGTGAGTGAATTATTATTATAGTTTTGATGCTCAAAATAATTTTGATTATTATTAGCTAAGAGTTCTTTATTACAGAAATTTTATTTTAGTGCTTTTATAATGACCTTGAATAAGATGTATTATTATTATTATTATTATTATTATTATTATTATTATTATTATTATTAATTGATGACCTTTACTATCTCTAATTTAATGAGAATTATTTGAGAGTTACATATGCAAAAAAAAGTTATTAGAAAGACAACTCCAAATGTTAAACAGACAAAATCGTTACTTAGAAAAAGAAAAAAAACTTCAAGTATTGAAGAAAATAATTAAACTTGTTAAACAATATACCATTATATACATTATGTTTGATAAAAGATAGCTAAAAGGAAAGAGTTGTAAATATTTACAAGTAATTGTGATACATATAGGATAAAATTCTATTAAATTAAGTAGGTACGTAATTTAATTTTACCAAAATTAGAACCAAGATTCCTAGAAGAGAATTGGAAATTGCTAGATAGGAAAAAATGTAAACACAATAATGTACATGGTTTCACTTTAAGCCTACATTCGTATTGCAAAATAGGAGTAAAGAATTTCGCTAAATTGAAAGGAGATTATGGAAGCGAAGTGAGGATTTATAGCATGATTTAATTCATTTAGTTCCTGTATAATTAAAACACAATAGGGTTATGATAAGTAAGTAATTTTAGTGTTTATCATTAAGTCAAGGAAGAAGATATGGATACATGATGGATATATATCTTCTACACTCCCCGAGTTCATCATCTATGAGAACAACTCTAATAGAGTTTTCTATAACAAATATGTGCCTTGAGTTGAGAATCGTGCAGATAATTTCGATATACTTGGATGGTGGAAGACCAATTCGGCATAATATGATGTCTTATCTAAGACTACTCAGGATGTCCTAACAGCTCATGTCTCTACTGTGACTTGTGAAACTGCCTTCTCTAACAGTCGTCATACAATTAACAAAACTAGGAGTCGGATGTCCCATAACACACTAGAGGCTCTTATGTGTCTAGCCGATTGGTACATATAAGAAGATAGGATTCACGGGCTAAATATCTACAATGAGTCGAATGTAGTATCCTCCGGATCTAATGAAAAAGATGAAACAAACATCTAATCTAGTCAAACTCGGTCAAATAGATATGATTTTTATATTTAAATTTTAATAGGGAGTTAAGATAGTATTAATTTATTATATTCTAAATTGTAATAGTTAGGACTTAGGATAATATAGTACTAATTTATTAGATTTTAAATTCTAATTTCTTTTGGGAGGTTTAGGCCCTAAGTTCCCCTCCTATATAATTTTTATTTTATTATTAATAAAACCGGCAGGGGTCTATGCCAAACCCCCCACTACTTAAAGATGGCTTTCTTTAATCATTTTTTTCTAACTTAATAAAAATAAGTTTAGTTTTCTAAACTTAATAAAATAAAAACTTTAAGGTTTCTAAACTTAATAAAAATAACTTCAGCTTTCTAAACTTAATAAAAAAAAAGGAAGTTTTCTAAACTTAATAAAAATAATGTAAGTTTTCTAAACTTAATAAACAAAAAAGAAAAAAACTTAAGTTTTCTAAACTTAATAAAAATAACTTTTAAGTTTTCTAAACTTAATAAAAATAATTTAAGTTTTCTAAACTAAACTTATTAAAAAAAATTGAGTTTACTTAAGTTTTATTAACATAATAAAAATAACTTCTTAAGTTTTCTGATTAAAAACTTGAGTATTATAAACTTAATAAAAATAACTTAAGTTTTCTATTATCAGTAAAAGTACATCAGAATTTATCTTAAGAAAGTTTTTTGTTTTTTTTTTTAAGTAAAAGAGTAAAAAACTAATTTAAAACTGATTTTAACTTTGAATTCAAAAATAAATAAATAAATAAATAAATTGCCCAGCCTGCGGACTAACACGGTATCGGCCCGCCTGGTCTGATCCTAAAAGGAGATTCGTGGTGGGTTCCCTATTCTTGAACTGCAGTCTAACCTAGCCTGGCCCACCCACCCATTAGGCTGGGTCGCCAAGCCGAACCAGTTCACCTGGTCTAGCCCAGTGTCCATCCCTAAATAGAGTTGTCCATTCTTGTTCAGTTATTTCTATACCATAGAAAAGCACCATTGATATGACTATGGCTCCAACCCTACCATTCCTAGTATCCCTCGGGCTAGATGGAGGAATTTACAAGGAGATCAGCCGGACCTGGCCGAGTCCTGTCAACATTGCATTGTTTAGTCAATTTTAGTAATTTTTGGATTAATTCTTGGTTTCTTTATTTCCAAGTTTTTTAATAAACTTTACTAAAGTTTAATTAAGTCTTTTAAACACTAATTCAGTTTAAGAAGAGGAGTAGGGTTTTTCTATAAATACCTCATTATGCCTCATTTGTAATTAGATTTTGATAAAATGATAATTTGAATAGAGAGGATTCTCTTTAGTGTTCTAGGGTTCTTCAACCTTCTTTATCTAAGTTCTCTAAGGGTTCTCTTCCTTATATATTGCTCAATTGATATTTATAGATTGAAGATCTATGAAAATCTAATTAATAATCTAAATTCCTATTCTATGATATTTACAATCTTGGTTTCGTCTTAGATTAGATATTCTCTAAACAAGCTAATTCGGTGGTGGGTTTAATCTACCAAATGTCGAATTATATTGTAGAGAAAAGATTAATTTTATGAGTTCAAGAGCTCTCAGCATTAATATAGCTAGGGTTGCTTGAGGATGGAATTGATTAAGTCCTTCTTGGAGGCAAAGGTCCTTGGGGTTGATTTGAAGAATTTATCTATCAAAAATCCAGCTCCATATGATTTTGGTATTAGATCTACCTTCAAGTAAGCTCAATTATGTTTTTTTAAAAAAAAAGAAATGCGATGATCTAAGAAAAATACATTAAGATCATGCAAAAATTGTACACAAAAATGATGCCAGGAAAGTGGCTTGAATTAGAAGTTTAATTGTTGTTTTTGTGCAAATAGTTTTAATGGATCTCATCTATTGTGAGTTGGTGATTATGTGAGATCAATTTCATTGAATTTAGATATGTTTTGGTTGGTCAATTAGATCAAAACTTTTGATGTGCCCAGAAACCTTTTGAATTTGGATTTGTTGCAAAATTGTGGATTAATGTGATGATATCTCATGTTATACGGATTCCAATTGATCAAAGTTTGTGCTCAAATTTATCCTCATCGAGTTAGGAATCTGTCTAAATTTGTTTGACTCAATATTTTGAGTTATAATTACTGAGTTATTGTGTTTTTACTGATAGGGAGTCACTGTCCCCTGTTTGCTCGAAATTGTTCTAGTACTCTTTCTTTCTTTGGTTTAGCTTAATTGTGCTTTGAATTTGATTTATAATGGCTTCTTTGTGTGTTCTTAATCTTTGATAATGATCAATGATGTTTATTCGCTCATTTTCCATAGATAAATTTTTTAAACTCTTTACACTACAAGTGTTTGATAAAATTACTCTTTGAACTCTTTTATTTCTAACTAATTGCATTGATTGTGATACTTGCTTTGGGTTGGTTCTTTTTTCTGATCCGGTAAAGGAGTTTGAATGATCTAAAGGATCTTGTAAGTTGAGAGTTTGGAAAAAGGCAAGAGGGTGAACTTATTTTATTAAAAGCCTTAAAGAGGGCATACACGAGTGAAATGAGTGATCATCTTCAAGCGTGTAAACACTAAGGGAGTGATTGGATGTCCTTGTTATTTTTCTTACCTCTTTTTGCAAGTTTAACAATATAAAAATGTGTCATATAACACATGATTATATGACAGAGGAGCATGTGGAGACTACATCTTCTAGGCAAAAGATGGGAACCATGAGAAAGCGAGAGGATTGTCATACTAAGTTTGCAAGAGATAAGCAAAGCTTCTATCATGATGGTGACAATGGAGTAAATGCTTATGGTAGAAACAAATGTAGAAGTGGAAATTTCACTCCTAAAATACATAATAGAGTTGATAACTTCTCTTCTTATGCTAAATCTTTTGGGCATACTTCTTATGATAATTGTGGGGGTTATGTAAGAGTTAATGTTAGATATGATTATTATGAGCATAGTACTTATGATTGCCATGAGGGGTATTATGATAGTTATGCCTATGGTGATCATAGTTATGATAGAGAAATTTACCACGAGAACTTGTTTGATTAAAATGTCTATGGGAGCATACACCAAAATGAGCATCTTGTCCATATTAAATGCAAAGTGAAAGATAGACTTGCTAATCTTGTTGTTGATCATGTTAATTGTGTTAATGTGTCTAGTAATTACCTTGTCAAAAAGTTGAATTTGCCTCTTCTTGAACATCCTAGTCCTTATATATGCCAGTGGTCAAATGATAATGTTGAAATCAAAGTTACCAAGCAAGTATGGTTATCTATTTCTATGGGATCTTATAAAGATGATGTTATGTGATGTAGCACCCATGCAAGTAGGTTATTTTTTTTTTTTTTGGAAGTCCTTGGCTATATGATAGGAAAGCTATATACAATGGGGACAAGAATACTTTCAACTTCTCCAAGAATGGGAAGAGATTCACTCTTAATTCTATGGCACCTCACAAAGCTTATGAAGAGCAAAAAAAGTTGAGAGAAAGGGTAAGAATGTTTGAGCTTGAGAAAAAGGAAAAGTGCTTCATGAAAGCTAAATGATGTGAAGATACACAACTTTCTAAGCCATCTCAAAGAGTTGCAAAGGTGGAAACCTTGACACCATCAATTTTTGAAGAAGCTCCAAGGGCAAAAGAACTTCCACATGCTAAACTTGTAGTTAAAGAGAGTTTTGGTACTACATATGTTGAGAAAGAAGCACATAATAAGGATACTTGTGAGTGCATGAGAGAAAAGAAACATGAGAAAGAAGAAAGCATTGAAATTAAAGAAAAAGAAAGAGTGGAAGAAAAAGAGATATTAGTTGAGAGATTATGTATTTTTGGTTCCATCTCTATCACTTCAAAAGAGAGTGAACATTTTGAGTGGTAAAAAGAAAAGAGAGTGAGGTTGAGAAAAGGTAGAGCATAAAAGAAAATGAGTGCTTTAATGAGAAACGAGAGAGTGAAAAAGAAGAGCAAAGAGTAAAAGAGATATAGTTGTACTTGAAAAGGTGAGGAAGTGAATTTCAATGCTAATAGAACTAACTCTTTCTTTTCTAGTGAATCCTTATGTGTGCAGAATTTTGAAGATTCAAGCAAGGATGGATGAGGAAAGCTTGCCTAAAAGTCCATCAAGACCATAAACTTCTTTCCTTCTAATTCCTACTTATTCTTTGAGATTTATTTTAAGGAAATTAAGTTGTTCTCACTTGTTCTTATGAAAAAAGGATATCACTTTTACTTTCTCAAGTCTCTTGGAACTTTATTAGAAAAGAAGTATTTGATAGAGTTTAATTCCTTATCTTATGTCATTCCTAAAGTTGGTGAATATTATGTCAATTTTGCTAATTATTCTTCTTGTGTTCTATGAATAGAAGACACAAGAAGGAGCATATAGAAAGAGCTTGCATTTGTCTTGAAGAGTTACTAATAAACCCATTTTTTAACCCTTCTCTTTCATTTCATGAAGTCTCTTTTAAGGAATTAAAGTCTTTGTTGATTTCTTATACTTTTCATGTGGGCATACTTGGTGATATGTATGTTATTTCTTTTGATGGGAATTTCTTTCTTCTCATTCCTCGTATGACTAAATGCCTTTCTCTTTATGTTTCGCATGAAGATTCTTTAATGCATAGTGGTGCTAAATTTGATCCTTCTTGCTACGGCTTTGGTATGGTAGATGATGCTTCCCTTGTTGATCCTAAAGTTGTTGATTTTGACCTTGAATATGCTTTAGTTGATATTCTACATAATAAGTGTGTGAGAAAATTTGTTGAGAATGATGATTATTTGTTCTCTTTTCTTGATACTATTATGGAGAAACATGATGACCTGGTTTTCTTAAACTAACTTATACTCTTTTTTAACGATCAAGTTGGTTTAAGAAAACAATGTTAGTGAATTGATAGAGTTAATTTTTAATACAAATAAACACCTTAAGTTTTAATTATTAGCCTTTGAAAATATTTTATTTATTTATTAATCATAATTATTATATTTAGTTTATTTTATTTATCCTTGTGCATATTTCTAAAACAAAATGGAAAATAAAGATTCCATATTAAATTTGGCAAAGGAAAGAAAGAGTATGCATGGTCATTGGGAAAGAGAAGATAAAAATAATAATAACAAAGCATATTTCCTGCTGCAGTTGTTGAATCCTTTAAGAATTAGTAATTTTGTTGAATCCTTTTAGGATTAGGAATTTAGTTGAATCCTTGAAGGATTAGAAATTGCTTTTCTTTTGTCTATATATAGAAGAGCCACACAGGAGGAGTGGACAAGAAGTCCTTGACACAAAATCAAGGAAGTGACGGTAATCATTAAAGGAGAGAAGAAGCTATGATCAGCTTCAACAATTTCGTTCTTTCTTTTCCTTTAATTATGAAGTAAATTTTCTTTTTTAGAATCTTGATGAAACTCTAGCTATGTAACTTTGGTTTATTTTATTTGGGAGATTTATTATATTATTTATATGATTACATATCTTGGGATGTTTCCTGGTCTGATGCAATTAATTCTTTGTGATTGTTCTTGTAGAATAATTATTTGGGTTAATTGATATTTTTATCCATGCTTGGTTCTTGTAGTTTTGAGTATGAAAGATATGTGATTTTAGTAAATATATTATGGATTTACAATTGAATAGTTCATGCTAATTTTAGATGATTTATGTCATGGAATCGAATAAGTCATGCTAATGGGTAGATGGGTTATGTCATGCATTTAAGCACAATATATTTCTTTAGTAAATCGAAGCTTGTAGCCTAGATCACCACATAGAAGTCTAATCTTTTCTCCAAAATAAAATTAAATCATTGTTCTATAGGTTAGTGGTGGATTCAGGGTTCTAAATCATCTTCTTCATTAAGCTCTTGCTAGTTTTTATTTAATTGATTTTATCTGTTAGTTTTATTTAATTAGGAATAGTTTTTTGATAATAAAATTTGATTCTTCTTGTTATAAAATTAATTTAGGAAGATAATTTGTTAAGTAGTTAAGCCTTTCTCTGTGGTTCGATACTCTTATATTGCCGTATTACATTGATCTTGTGCATGCAAGTATTGGGTTTAAAACTTATTTAGAAAAATCCCAACCAAGTTTTTGGCGCCTTTTGCCCAGGAGAGGTTAAATTAATTGCTTGTGTTATTATCTCCTAAAATTTGTTAGTATTTTTATTTTATTTATTTTATTTATTATTCTTAAAAAAAAGAAATGAGAAAAAGGTATGATTGTTCTCTTTAGTTGTCTTTACCGTTTATTATTATTATCATTATTATTTTATTTATTTATAAAAAATAAGAATCAGTTGGTTTCTTGGTTTTCTTTAGTATACTTTCGTTTAGCTTTTTCTTTTTGTTCTTTTTTTTAATTTTATTATTTTATTACAATATTCTTTCATTTAGTTATTTATTTTCATTATTATTTGCAGTAATTTTTTTTCTTGAATTTGTTTATTAAAGCATGGTCGTCGTTTGCTCTCTCTTGATTTAAAAGAATTTGACCTTGAGATAGAGTGTACACTTAAGACACTTAGAGCACAAAGAAAAAGCATTAATACTTGTGAGGTTAAGATGGCTGAAAATCCACAAGCATTAAGGGAGTATTTTACTCCCAACACTTATAACTCACCAATAGGTAATAGACTACCTGAAATTGAGGCTAATCACTTCGAAATCAAAGCTTCTACTATTCAAATGTTACCATCTTTTTATGGGTTTGATTCTGAAAATTCTTATAAGCATATTGATGAGTTTTTAGAAATTTGCTCAACTTTTAAACCGCCTAATGTTACTGATGATGCTATTAGATTGCGCCTTTTTCCTTTTTCTATGAAGAATAAGGCTAAACATTGGATAAATACATGTGAGAAAGTAGGTACATGGGCTGAGATGTCTAAGGAATTCCTTAAAAAGTATTTTCCTATTGGTAAGCTTACAAGATTAAGGAGAGAAAAACTATTTTTTCCGAACAAAATAATAAACAATTTCACGAGAGTTGGGAGAGATTTAAAGAATTTCTTTGTAGTTACCCTCACCATGATGTCCCTAAATGGCAAAAAATACAAAGTTTTTATTCAAGACTAGATGAGAGAAATCGTCAAATGGTTGATTCATCTTGTGGTGGAACCTTTCTTCATAAAACTGTAGATGAGGCGTGGGATTTATTTGAAAATTTGAGTGATAATTCACAATAACACGCCACATCCTCACATATAGGCACATCTACACAAATAGGAAATAGAGGAGGAATGTATGAAGTTTCTTAAAATGTTAATCTTTCTTTGAAAGTTGATGACTTATCTAAATTTTGATCAATTATTAGCTTTTAACATTGTCTACTAATTCTCCTAATGTGCAAGGTGTTTGTGCAATTTGCTCTAGTCCTTCCCATGCTATCTATGACTATTCTAGTGCTTCACTATTTCCAGAATTTGTTCAGAAACAAGTCAATGCGGCTCAAGGATTTCATAGACAGAACGACGCATATTCAAACACATACAATCCAGGCTAGAGACATCATCCTAATTTCTCATGGAGGCAAGGAGGGGAAGGTCAATTAGGCCAGCAACAATATCAACAGAAAAAATAATCTGGTATGACTGCTCCCCCTTGTTTTCAATCTCAAAGGTATGTATCTCCTCATCCTTCTCAAAATGGAAACTCTATGTTTGAAGAAAAGTCTTATCTGCTTTGGCAGATTTCGAAGTTAAGACACAAATTCTAGACTTACATACTCAATCTATTGCTAAGATAGAAACTCAAATAGGGCAACTAGCTAATGCAATAAGTAGAACAAATGGGGGTAAGCTTCCTAGTCTCCAATATAGAACCCTAAAGCTAATTATCAAGAGCAAGCTAAAGCTGTAATTACTCTTAGAAATAGGAAGTTAGTAGATAACAAAGTAGGGGAACCTATTAAAGATAGTGAGTTAAATGAAAACGAAACTAAGAGAATTGATATGGGGACTAAAATTGAAAAGAAGATAGAGAAGGAACTAGCTTCTTCCTCTAATTCTAAGACTCTAGAATCTTCTCCTGTGACTTCGTACAAGGCAAAAGGTGCCTTTTTCTCAAGCTTTATTACCACCTCTACATTTTAGAAAGGATAATAAAATGGAAGACAAATTATAAACTTTCAAAGAAGTTAAAATCAATCTTCCACTTTTAGATGCCATTAAGCAAGTCCTGGCCTGTGAAAATTTTCTTAAGGACATGTGCACTTTCAAAAGAAAATCTAAAAGTAATGTTTCTAAGAAAATCTTTTTAACTGAACAGGTGAACTCCATTTTGCAACATAACACTCCACCTAAAATAAAGATCCTGGTCTCCCTACTATTTCTTGTCTTATTGGTGATCATAAAATAGATAGAGCACTCTTAGATTTAGGTTCTAGTGTTAATTTCATTCCTTACACTGTTTATGAAGAGTTAGGATTAGGGGAATTGCAACCAACTGATATGACCTTACAATTAGCTGATAGGTCTATCAATGTACCTTGGGGGAGGATATATGATATTCTAGTTCAAATTGATAAAGGTGTCTTTCCTGTAGACTTTGTAGTCCTAGATATAGAACCTGGTAGATCCTCCAAGAATCATATCCTTATTATTCTAGGCCTTCCTTTCTTGGCTACTGCAAATGCTACTATAAATTGTAGAATTGGGGTCATGGATGTCTCTATGATGAATATGAGGATTAGATTGAATATTTTGAAAGCTTCTTCACAACCTTTTATGGAAGATGATTCTGATTGTTATTTGGTAGATATAATTGATGAATTAACTAAAGAAGCTCTACCTTTAATGTGTTCTAAAGAATCTACTTCTATTGAGAATGAGAATATTATGTGCATTGAGGATGTCAATTCTATTCTTACTTGTATTGCACCACTAGAAAACCTTCATGGATTGTGAATCATGAGCCTTTGCCTATGCTTGTAAAATCCCCTGTTGTACCTTCTCTTGTGTGTCCACCCCAACTTGAATTGAAAACCCTTCCTCCTAAACTTAAATATGTTTTCTTAGGTAAAAATGAAACTTTGCATGTGATAATTTCATCTGAGTTAAAATCTGACCAAGAAAGAGATTTAATTAAAGGTCTTTCTAATCATAAGGGGGCAATAGGATGGTCCATAACTGATTTAAAAGGGAGAGACACATCTGTATGCATGCATAAAATACATTTAAAAGAAAATGCACAACCTTCTAGGGAATTGCAAAGAAGGCTAAATCCTAATATGAGAGAAATAGTAAAAAAGGAGTTAGTTAAACTTTTAGATTATGGTATCTGTTATCCTATCTTTGATAGTCCATGGGTTAGTCCTGTACAAGTTGCACTAAAGAAGGCAGGAGTGACCGTAGTTGAAAATAGAGAATGAGAGTTAGTTCCTATTAGAGAGGTTACTGGATGGAGAATGTGTATGGACTATAGAAAACTAAATGCTGCAACTAGAAAAACCTTTTCCCTTTGCCTTTTATTGACCAAATTCTTGAGAAATTAGCTGGTCAAAGTTTTTATTGATACTACCAAATCCAATGTAGTCCGAAGACCAAGAGAAAACTACTTTTACACGACCTTTTCGTACTTTTGCTTTTCATAAAATGCCTTTTGGATTATGTAATGGGCCTACTATTTTTTAAAGATGTACGCTTTCTATCTTCTCTGATATGGTTGATAAGTTTCTTAAGGTTTTCATGGATGATTTTTCTATTTTTGGACCTATTTTTGAAGATTTCCTTAATAACTTGTCTGTTGTTTTAGAAAGATGTGAAGAAGCTAACTTAGTTTTAAGTTGGGAAAAGAGCTATTTCATGGTTATAGAAGGAATAGTTTTGGGACATAAAGTGTCTAAAGAAAGAATTGAAGTAGATAAAGCTAAAATTGATTTAATTACTGATCTCCCTCCACCTAAATCTGTCAAGAAAATTAGATCATTCTTGGATCATGTTGGATTTTATAGAAGGTTTATTAAAGAATTTAATGTGATTGCTAGACCTTTAACTAATCTCTTGAGCAAAGAAGTTGCATTCAATTTTGATGAATCTTGCATGAAAGCTTTTGAAAAACTGTGTTCCCTTCTTATATCTGCACTTATTGTTTAGCCTCTTGATTTTTCTTTACCCTTTGAGATCATGTGTGATACTTCTAATTTTGTTGTGGGAGCTATTTTGGGGCAAAAGATTGACAAGAAACCTCATATCATTTACTATGCTAGTAGAACTCTTACTGATGCTCAAAGAAATTATACTACAACTGAAAAAGAGTTATTAGCTGTAGTTTTTGCACTTGAGAAATTTCGTTCTTATCTCTTACGTTCCCAAGTGATTATTTATTCTGATAATTCTGCTTTAAAATACTTATTGTCTAAGAAAGAGACTAAGCCAAGATTAATTAGATGGATATTACTTTTGCAAGAATTTGACATCAAAATCAAAGATAAGAAAGGTTCAGAAAATTTAGTAGCTGATCATTTATCTAGACTTTGGGGTAGTAATCATGATGAATCAGTTGCTTTGAGAGATGCTTTTTCTGATGAGCAGTTATTTTCTTTATCACATTCTCCTGCCCCTTGGTTTGCACCTATTGTCAACTATCTCTCTGCAAGTGAAATTCCAACACGTTGGAATAAAGAAAATAGGGATAAATTCTTTTCAAGGCTTAGGTATTATGATTGGGATGATCCCTACTTGTTTAAATATTATCCTGATCAAGTGATTCGTAGATACATACCTGAATGTGAGTTTCATAGTATTTTAACTTTTTGTCATTCATATGCATGTGTTTTCGAGGTCGTAAAACTACTGCTAAAGTTCTTGAAAGTGGTTTTTATTGGCGTAGTTTAGTCTGAGATGCTCATAATTTTTACTTGGCATGTGAAAGGTATCAGCGTACTGGTTCTATTTCTAAACGTGATATCATGCCTTTACAACCTATTTTAATTGTTGAAATCTTTGATGTTTGGGGAATTGATTTTATGGGTCCTTTTCCATCTTCTTTTGGTTATCACTACATTTTGGTAGCAGTGGATTGTATGTCTAAATGGGTGGAAGCTATAGCTACATGAACAAATGATCATAAAGTAGTTGTTTAATTTTTTAAAGATAATATTTTTGTAGATTTGGTACCCCTAGAGCTATTATTAGTGATAGAGAAAGTCATTTTTGTAACTGTTCTTTTGAAGCACTTCTTAGGAAGTATTATATAACTCATGAAGTGGCTACCCCTTATCGCCCCCAGACAAGTGGTCAAGTAGAAGTGTCTAATCAAGAGATTAAATCCATTCTTGAGAAAACTATTAGATCTAATAGGAAGGATTAGTCTCAAAGATTGAATGATGTACTTTAGACTTATCGAATAGCTTATAAGACCCCCATAGGAATGTCCCCTTTTAGATGTCTTTTTGGGAAATCTTGTCACTTGCCAGTAGAATTAGAACATAGAGCTTATTGGGCTATTAAAGCACTTAATTTTGATTTGAAGCAAGCTGGTTCTAATAGGAAATTGCAGTTAAATGAACTTGATGAATTACGAAATGAGGCATATGAGAATGGTAAGATTTATAAAGCTAAAACTAAAGCTTTTCATGATAAGATGATTTCTCTGAAATCATTTGAATCTAATCAAAAAGTTTGGCATTTTAATTCTAAGTTATGCCTCTTTCCTAGTAAGTGAGATCTCGATGGGATGGACCTTTTATTATGAAACAAGTTTTTCCCAGGTACTATTCAGATTGAAGATCTTAAAAACAACCGAACCTTGATTGTCAACGGACAACTACTGAAGCCTGCTATCACCAATGATATTGAAAAAGGTAAAATTGAGTCTACTATGTTAGTAGATCCTACATATAAGGACTAGTTGGTGATAGAGTCTGGCTGAAGACTTTAAAGTTAGCGCTTTTGGGAGGCAACCCAAATTTTATTTTTTGTAATTTTCTTATACATTTTTTAATATTATTTGTATATTTGCTTTTATCTCACGTAATTGGTAGAAAAGTATGCAGTGTTTGTTTTGTAGGGTAATCAGACAACTTATCATTATCATGGAGATTATAAAGGTGGTTTACTACTCTTGCAGACATGCATTAATATTGTTTCTTCTCCCAGGTTGTGTTGTTCTTTTCTTTGTCTCTTCCCTACTCTTGGTATTCTTTTATCGTATTGCGGAAAATGTATGGTCTAGGTGTGGGGGAGAAGATGCTTTTGTTCTGGTGTTAATTATTTTTTTTCTTTTTCGTCTTTCTTGTTCAATTTTTGCTAGATTTTTTTATTGTTATTTTATTTTATTTATTTTTTTCTTCTACATTATTTTGAAAAAAATCCAAAAAATATGATTTCACTTGAAGAATGATTCTTTTTGAGTTCTTTTTAAAATGTCTTGAATGAATTGAGAAAAGTGCTTGTTTTCTTATTTTTAATTAGGGTGATGAATTTATGTTCTACATCTGTTATAACTTTTGAATGACTTAAATTTGAGCACATGGGTTATAGTTAGTGTTTAATAAATCCTTTACATTATTTTTGAGTTGCATAGAATTGATGAATCTCTTATCTACATTCTAGAACTTGCTTGAGTACCTCTTGAAGCGAAATAGAAAGGTTTCCCTTATTTGACTCAGAGACGGCGGTCATAGGCCTTCTTTGAATCATTTGTGCCTTTCAAGCTTACCAAATTTCATGACTTTTACCTTAGTGTCCTTTTGAGCCTTAAATATTAGTTTCTTTCTCTAAACCACTTAAATATTACCCTTAATCTCGTAGAGAGCTTAATGCAAACTTCTAACTTGTACTTCAATGATGGATTGTTGTTTTTTGTGTTATGGAAACAGAATATGTTATTTTGAAAAAAAGGGAAAAGAAAAAGAAAAAATATATATGACTTGTGTGCTGAAAAAACAAATGTATTACGCTAAAAAAAAAAAAAAAAGAAAAAGAAAGAAAAGTTGATACATGATTTTTACAAGTCATAAGGTGCAAAAGAAAAAAAATTCAAGAGGCCCGAATTTGTGAATGTAAGAAAAATAATAGCCTTAAATGATGGAATTTTGAGAAAAGAAGATGGTAGTTGGTGAATGTATTAATTGAAAAAAAAGGAGTAAAAACAAAGTTAGAAAGTTTGTCGAAAGTTTAAAGTATTCACCTTCTTTACAAGCTCTCTTTTATTTGAATTTGAATTCCTTACTTTCGTTTGATATCCAACACCCTAACCTCATATTACAAGCTTTAAAGTCCTACCTGATCTAAGTTGAGTTTGAGAATCATCGATTATTGGAGAGAAGATATAAAAAGTTAGTCTATGGAATGAACATTTGTAGAGATTTGTTTGTTAATGTGCAATTTAAAAATTTTATCTAGTATTTATTGTACACTCTCCTATGACCATGATTACACCTTACACAAGTCTTGTATTAGTTATTGAAGATAATTGAATATTTGCTTGTTAACTTGAGTTTGAAAATAAGAAGAAGAGTGCTTGTCTTGATAAGTTTGAGATTTTGATGAAGGGTACTTAATTTGGATTGTTTTATACCTTTTCTAAAACTTTTTGCATATTTGATTTTGTGGGTATGTTATCTGCAAACCCTTAAGAGACCATACTCGTCCACTATGAGTAACTTAGGGGTTTAAAGGGCTTCTTGCACATGTTAAGTGTAATCGTGAGTCCTACGAAAGTAGCAAGTTAGTTTTTCTTTTTATTTTTTTTATTTTTGATTGAAGACTAGAAAAACTTAGGTGTGAGAGAGTTCATTTTTAATACAAATAAACACCTTGGGTTTAATTATTAGCCTCTGAAAATATTTTATTTATTTATTAATCATAACTATTATATTTAATTTATTTTATTTATCTTTATACAGATATCTAAAAAAGAATATAAAATAAAGACTCCACATTAAATTTGGTAAAGGAAAAAAAGAGTGTGCATGGTCATTGGGAAAGAGAAGATAAAAATAATAATAATAATAATAATAATAATAATAATAATAATAATAATAATAATAATAATAAAGAAGAATATTACCTGCTGTAGTAGTGAAATTCTTTAAGGATTAGGAATTTAGTTAAATCCTTTTAGGATTAGGAATTTAGTTGAGTCCTTAAAGGATTAGAAATTTTCTTTTCTTTTGTCTATATATAGAAGAGCCACATAAAAGGGGTGGAAAACCAAAAAAAAAAAAAAAGAAGTCCTTGACGCAAAATCAAGGAAGCGCCGGTGATCATTAAAGGAGAGAAGAAGCCATGATCTACTTCAAGAACTTGGTTCTTTCTTTCCCTTTATTATGAACTAAATTTTCTTTTTTAGAATCTTGATGAAACCCTAGCCATGTAACTTTGGTTTATTTTATTTTGGGAGATTTATTATATTATTTATGTGATTACATATCTTGGGATGTTTCTTTTTTTGGTACAATTAATTTTTTGTGATTGCTCTTGTAGAATAATTATTTGGGTTAATTGATACTTTTATCCATGCTTAGTACTTGTAGTTTTTATAATGAGAGATATGTGATTTTAGAAAATATATTGTGGGATTTAGAATTGAATAGTTCATGCTAATTTTAGATGATTTATGTCATGGAATTGAATAAGTCATGCTAATGGTTAAATGGGTTATGTCATGCATTTAAGCACAATATATTTCTTTAGTGAATCGAAGCTTGTAGCTTAGATTACCACATGAAAGTCTAATCTTTTCTCCTAAATAAAATTAAATCATGGTTATATAGGTTAGTGGTGGATTCAAGGTTCTAAATCATCTTCTTCATTAAGCTCTTGCTAGTTTTTATTTAATTGATTTTATTTATTATTTTTACTTAATTTAGGAATAATTTTTAGATAATAAAATTTGATTCTTCTTTTCTTAATTTAGGAAGATAATAATTTAAGTAGTTAAGTATTTCTCTGTTGTTCGAAACTCTTATACTGTCGTATTACATTGATCTTGTGCGCTTTCAAGTATTGGGTTTAAAACTTATTTAGAAAATCCTGACCATGAATCTTTGAACTTGTTGTTTGAAAGCATCAATGGTTTCCAATACTATCATTTACCTTGCTAGTTTTTAGAAGAACTCTAGCATTTTATTCCTAAATCACGCCATTGATAGGACTGTGTTTTATCATTTACCATTCGAAGAGTTCTTAGAAAGAAGGGTTTTCAAAGAGGAAGGTACGAAATCATGGATTATTGAGAATTTGTTATCTGCTTTTCCTTATTTCAATTGTTAAACAATGGAACTTTTGAATTATATAGTTTATGCTTCATTCTCAAAAGTTCTTGACTTCATTTCAAAGGTACATTTTCAGTATCATTATCCTTTTAAAGAGGTGGTATTTCAAATTTTTAATCTTTTTAACTTACCTCTTAAGTTTAGAATGAATGCAAGCTTTTATTAACATTTGCCTTTCAAGGATGTTGATATTTGCCATCTTTTTCAAAGAATGTCAAGGAAGTTGTTTTTAAGAAGCTACATTTCAAACTTTTTCGATTAAACTTTTGAAGGAACACTTCTCCATTGGAATTTCAAGTATTTTCAAATTTTCAAGTTTTAGCAAATTTGAGTTTTCAATACCATCGGCCTTTCAAGGACATTGTGGAAAGTGTTGTAAATACGCTTGATCTGCAAGATTTCTCTACTTTCATTTATTCTTTCTTTGGAAGAAGCCTTATAAGCTTTGAATGTTTCTTGCATAGTCCTTCCTTGGGCCCTCTTGCCTTGAACTTCTTTTACTATAACTCTTTTGCATATCATAGGCCCTTCAAATAGGTTCTAAAGACCTTGCTCTCCTTGTTGTCTACATGACCATCGGACTTACTTGACTAGTTCTTGAGTACTTTAGCAATAATATTCATAGCATTGTTCATTTGAAGCATTTCATTTCTAATGTTACCGGCTTTTTGAACTTTATGGTAGGTGCGAATTCGATGACAAATTAAGAGAGGAGATATGATATGATCACAGATATGCATAAATTCTTGGAAGATTCAAGTCCAAGAGTTACAGCTAGAAGAATGTTCGAAATGGAGATAAACTGGAATTTCCGGAAGTTCTGGATGAGTTTTAGATAAACTACATTCAGAAGATTTTAAAGACTTCAAATAAACAAGTCATATTCATGAAGATTGTAGAAGACTTCATGAAGTTTCTAAAATGGTATAGCTCATTCATAGATGAGTGCATTTGGATATCCTATTACCAGTTTTAAATCGGACATTCTATCTTTGATTGCAAACATGGCATATTCTTGTAAAATGGCTATAACTATAGGCATCCAATGGATGAGATTCAAGATTCATTGGAAATTTAAGAGAATGCTCTACAACTTTGTTGAAGATACCAAGAACAATTTTGAACGTTTTAAAGGTAAAACTAAGACCATAACTAAGGGTATGCAAAAATCACACAACTGCAGCTAAAAATAGAATCTACCAGTGACGGTAGGCTCCCAACCTACCGTCCCTAGTAGACCTCGGGCTATATGGAGGAATTTAAAAGAAGAGTGGTCCATTTATTGTTTAGTCAATTTTAGTAATTTTGGATTAATTCTTGGTTTCTTTATTTCCAAGTTTTGTAATAAACTTTACTAAAGGTTAATGAAGTGTTTAAAACACCAATTAGGTTTAGGAAGAGGAGTTATTATGCTTCTTTTGTAATTAGATTTTGATGAAATGATAATTTGAATAGAGAAGATTCTCTTTAGTGTTCTAGCTATGGTTCTTCAACCTTCTTTAACTAAGTTCTCTAAGGGTTCTCTTCCTTAGTGAGAGTGTTGAATTGATGTTCATAGATTGAAGATCTATGGAAATCAAATTGATTATCAAAATTCCTCTTCTATGATATTTACAATCTTGTATTTGTCTTAGATTAGGTCTTCTCTACACAAGCTAATTAGGTGTTGGGTTTAATATACCTAATGTTGAATTAGATTGTAGGGAAAATATTAATTTCAAGAGTTCAAGCGGTCTTAGCTTTAATATAGCTATAGTTGCTTGAGGATGAAATTGATTAAGTCCTTCTTGGAGGCAAAGGTCCTTGGGGTTGATTTGAAAAATTGATCTATTGAAGATCCAATTCCATATTAACCATCATGTCGGTGTCCATTGATATTTGTGCCTTATCTGATTCATTTTCTTCATGCTTCTTACTATCAATATTCTCTATGAAGATAACTTTTCCTCCTTTCTCCTTTGCTTGCTTTTCTGTAGCTTTGAGTATCTTCACACATGATTCATCTTTCCAATCATGAAGAACCCACTTTTTTATGATCACAACAATCAAATTTTAGCTATAATTAAGAATATATGGGGGAGGGAAATGTACTTTGAAATAGACTTGTGTTATTTTGATTCATATTCACTCTATATCATTTTTGTATTAAAAAAATAGAATTGAGGTACACCTTAAGAAGGATTGAGTCACAGCCATATAAGCCGATCGAAATTTTTTGGGTAAGAGGATATAAATACCCTTACGCTATTTACGGGTTGTTTAAAATGCTCTTAAACTTTACTTTTTACTATCTTCACCCTCCAACTATTTTTGGGCTACTAAAACTGCCATTTCGAATAATTTGTAGTGATTTAGGGTGGAGACTACCATATAATTAATCGGAAACCATGGCAAAATTAGCCGGAAACACAACAAAATTTGTCGAAAATGATAGTTTTTTAGCGGCCCAAAAATAGTTAGAGGGTAAATCTGTAAAAAGTAAAGTGTAAAGGCAATTGAAGCAGCTCGTAAATAGTGGGAGAGTATTTATTATAGCTTTTTATCCAAGTTTGTACCATACTTATCTTCCGCCACAAAATCATAGAAGTTTTTTCTATGAGCAATTTCAAAAAGTAGTTAGATCCCCATTTTGAAACCATTCAGTTGAGGCATTATGAGTCTTTAATTAAAAAATATTATCCATTCCAAGCACGAATTCTCTTCAATTCAATGGCTCATTTTTCACTAGAATTCGGCTTAGAGAGGTGAGTGCATAAATATTTTGTTGTTATTCAGTGAAATAGCCAGAGAAAAACAACTAGATGTGACTAATAGTTAATAATCTCATCAGATTGCAATTCCATTGAGGTTGCAGAGAGGAAATATTTTTATAGAGAAATAACAAAGAGAAAAAGAGTTGGGATAAGGAGAAGAACAATCTCCAATTTATTCCCTTTTCATAAAATGAAGAAGATATTTTTGTTTTGCACATGCTCCTCCATTGCCACTTGTTTTGACTAGTTGGGAAATATGTACTATATATAGCAGTCCTTATACCATGGACCCGGCCAAACTAGATGTGCCCAGTCCAAAAACGACGTTGTTCTAACTAACCAAGAAAACTGACGAAAAAATTAAACTCACTCTCATCCCGCGCGCATAGATAACACGCGCTATCTAATATAAAACCTTTCTTTTCCCTTCTAAAAACCCACACGTACACAACTAAGCGAATTTTAGGCAAAACCGGTCGTCCAGTTTCTATTTTCAATGTAGAAAAAATTACTTGCTGACAGTAACGGCTAGTTTTTTTATCTTCACATGTAAAAGGGCTTTTGATCAGCCATAAATAAAGAGTTATTGAGGAAGTTTTAAGAACACAATTGTAAGAGCATTAAAGAATTTTCAATCATCATTATTTTATTCAAAAGAAAAACTTCTTGGAGCTATATAGTTTGATCAATTTTTTCAAAGAGGAAGAAGGGAAGCTTGTAGAAGCACTTCACAAAGTTGTAATCTATTCATCTCAAGCTTCTTTGGTAATATTGTTCCAACTCTACTCTCACATCTTATATTGAGATCAAAGGTTTTGTGAAAATCCTTTAGGTGATCCTTTGATATTTTGATTATCTTGTATTGTTTTGTGATTATTGAGGTTTATGTGCAAAACCCTTAAAGGGTGATCCTCATTGTGGTGTTTTGTAAAGACTTATCACTAGTGGAATTTGTGAAATCCTTGAGTTAAGTCTCAAGGTAGTGGATGTAGCTCTATTGAGAGAGTGAACTACTATAAATCCTTTATCTCTCTTGTTGTGTTTTGCTTGTTATTTATATGTTTACTGTTTCATCATTCTTTATAAAAGAGATTTTGTTTGGTTAGGAATTTTATTAAAAGGAGTTATTAAATTCTTCTTTAAACAAAATCGGAGGTTCTATATTTTAATTGCACAAAAGTTTTTTAAATTAGCCAAGAACCTTATTCACCCCTCCCCCTTAAGGTTTTTCAATTGGTATCAGAGCAGGTCTTCTTTCAGATGGATTAACATCCTAAGAAGCAAAAGATCTTTTATTTAAATGGCTAGTATTTCAAACTTACCTTATGTAGAAGGCTCTTCTACAAATAGACCTCCACTTTTTAATGGCACTAATTATACTTTTTGGAAGTCAAGGATTAAAATCTATATTTTCTCTATTAACTTTGATCTTTGAAGTATTGTAGAAAAAGGACCTTTTGTTCCCCAAAAGGATGGAAGAATCAAGAAGGTTGAAGAATTCTATGAATTTGACTCAAGAAAGATGACCTCAATTTTCAAGCCATTAATATATTAAGTTATGTTTTGGATGCAAATGAGTATAGTAGAGTGAGCAGATGTGATTCAGCTCATGAAATGTGGAAATTGTTAGAAGTCACTCATGAAGGCACAAATCAAATAAAATAATCAAAATTAGCCATGTTGCTGAAAGACTATGAATTATTCATGATGAAGCAAAATGAAAGCATTAGCGACATGTTCACAAGATTCACCAACATCACAAATGGGCTAAAGGTGTATGGGAAAGAATACACAAGGGAAGAGGTAAATAGAAAAATTCTGGATGCACTTTCAAAGGCATGGCAACCAAAAACTCTTGCCATAGAAGAATCCAAAGATTTGAGACTTCTTCCCATTGAAGAGCTCATAGGATCCTTCTTAACTATGAGATGAAGATAAAGAGATTAAATGAAATGGAAGAAGAAGACAAGGGAAGAAAAAGTATGGTGCTCAAAGTAAATAAGGAAGAGCAAGCAAATTCATCCAACAAAGAGGATGAAAATGATGAAGATGAAGATATGGCTTTGGAAGTTCGAAAATTCAAAAAGTTTTACAAGAAAGGTTTCAACAAAAGAGGGAAGAAACTTCCATTCAAGAAAGGAGGACAAAGTTCCTCACTCTTCAAGGCTAGGTGCTTTGAATGCAATAGCACTAATCATCTTGTAGTCGATTGCCCAAAAGCCATAGAAAAGGAAAAGGGAGGATTAGAGGCAATAAAGAAAAAGAAGAAAGGGAAAGGCCTAATAGGAGCTTGTGATCAAGACTCAAGTGAGATTGAAGGAGAAGAGAAAGCCAACATGTGCTTCTTGGCATTGGAAAGTGAGGTAAAATCTTCACCTTCTAACTTTTCTAGTTTTATTGATGATGATGATGATGATCCTAACTCTATACTTATTGAAATGTATGATGAGCTCAAAAAGATTTCCAAAAGATACAAGGATTTAAAAACAAGATTGATGATTTATTAAATGAAAATTCAAAACTTGTTTGTGAAAACAAAACTCTTTTTGAATCTTCAGAAGTTTTGAAAAATGAAAAGGATTTCTCAAACAAAGAATTTCAAGAACTTGTCTAAGAGAACAAAAATCTTTGTGAAATATTTCTTTCTCTTGAAAAATGCATGGTTGATTACAATGATTTGAAGAAAAAGGTGAATGATCTCACTATGTGTATTGAAAAATTTACAAGAGGAAAAGAAAACTTTGAAAAACTTCTTGTCTCTCAAAGATCACCATTTGAAAAAAACATATTGGATATAATCACTCCAAAACTCTTTCAAACCAAACTCACTTTGTAAAAGGTTCTTCATCTTTCTCACGTCTTTGTTTCACATATTGTGAAAAGAATAGTCATACGGCCACAAAATGTTTTACAAAACGAATGGTTAAAATGGGAGTAAAAACTATTTGGAAATTAAAAGAAAATGCAACGAACATTCATGGACCAAAATAATATGGGTACCAAAAGTCATTTCTACTTCTTCTATTGTAGGAACACAAGCCAAGCTCAACTAAATGGTACTTGGATAGTGGATGCTCAAGACATATGACTGGCAATGCATTTCTTATGAGTGAGCTTAAGGAAACCGAAAGTGGTTTTGTCACCTTTGGAGATAAGAAGAAAGGAAAAATCATCAGTATAGGTAACACCGGTAACAACTCTTCTTCTTTAATTAAGCAAGATCTCTTAATTGATGGTTTAAAGTTCAATTTGCTTAGTATTATTCGATTATGTGATAATGGTTGAAAAATTATTTTTGAAAGGGATTCTTCTTCTATCATTGATAAGCTTGAAAACAAAACAATTTTTGTTGCAAAAAGAGTTGGAAATGTCTATGTTTTTCATCTTCAAGATCTTATTTCTCAAAACTTAAAGAGTCTCTCAGTTCACAATAATGATGCATTTTTGTGGCATAGAAGGCTTTCCATGTTAGCCTGGATTTACTAAACCATCTTTCTTCTAAAGAGCTTGTTAAAGGTTTACCAAAACTACATTTTGAGAAAACTAAACTTTGTGATGCTTGTCAATTTGGAAAACAAGTTAAAACCTCTTTTAAACCGAAGATGATGATTTCTACTTCAAGACCTTTAGAACTCATTCACATGGATTTATTTGGACCAATGAGGACCATTAGTCTTCGTGGTAAGAGGTATGCTTTTGTCATAGTGGATGATTTTTCAAGATTCACTTGGACGTTGTGTTTAAGCCAAAAGGATGAGGCATTTCAAGAGTTTGTCAAAATTTTCAAAAGAGTTCAAACCTCCCTTAATTGTAAATTAATCTCTATGAGCAATGATGATTTTGGTACTACACACAATATTTTGGGTGCTAAAACTGCACAACAAAATGCTGTTCTGGAGATGAAAAACCGCACTTTACAAGAAATGGCAAGACCAATACTTTGTGAAAACTCCCTACCAAAATATTTTTGGGCCGATGCTGTTAACACCATTTGCTATGTGATGAATCGTGTTCTTGAGATCATTTTTTAAGAAAACTCCTTTTGAACTTATTTTTAACAAAATTCCCTCAATTGGCTATTTCAAAGTTTTTGGATGTAAATGTTTTATTTTAAACACCAAGGACAACTTTGGAAAGTTTGATAGAAAATCCCATGAGGGAATTTTTCTTGGTTACTCTTTAAACAAGAAAGCTTATAGGATTTACAACAAAAGAAACTTATATGTTGAAGAGTCGATTCACGTGAACTTTGATTAATCTAATATTTTTGAAAAGAAAAATGATGATGATATAGATAATTCTTTGAGCAACTGACCATTGCACACTCAGCTATGGAGTAACAAGCTAAGGAGGAAGAGGAGATTGAAGAGAAACAAGAGAATGATCAAGAAACTCGAAATCTTCCTCTAGATATGACACATCCAAAAAGACACTCCAAGGATGAAATCATTGGTGACGTATCACAAGGGGTAAGCACAAGGAGGTATTTCATTGATAACTTTGGTTTATTATCTCAAATTGAACCTAAGTTTATATATGATGCTTTATGTGATGAGTTATGGATTTTTGCAATGCAAGAGGAACTTAATCAATTTGAAAGAAACAAAGTTTGGACTTTAGTCCCAAGACCTCGTGATCACCCCACTATTGGCAAAAAATGGGTTTTCAGAGACAAATTAAATGAATGCGGAGAAGTTGTAAGAAACAAAGCTAGACTCGTTTCCCAAGGATTCAATCAAGAAGAGGGTGTAGATTTTGATGAAACCTTTGCTCCGGTTGCTAGACTTGAATCCATAAAAATGATTTTAGCTTTTGTAAGGGATTCAAGCCTTTTCAAATGAATGTTAAAAATGATTTTTTAAATGGTGATGTTGAGGAGGAAGTTTATGTTGAACAAACTCCCGGTTTTGTACATGAAAAATTTTCAAACTATGTTTATAAACTTTCAAAAGCTTTATATGGTTTAAAACAAGCTCCAAGAGCTTGGTATGAAAAACTAATTGGTTTTCTCCTTTCCAACAATTTTTCAAGAGGTGTGGTGGACACAACTCTTTTTACAAAAACCTTTTGTAATAATGATCTCTCACCTCGTCCAAATTTATGAGGATGATATTATCTTTGGAGCTACTAATGTTTGTTTGTGTGAAGAGTTTGCCTCATTAATGCAAAAGGAGTTTGAGATGAGGATGATGGGAGAGTTAACTTATTTTCTTGGACTTCAAATTAAACAAACCGAAGAAGGTATATGCATCGACCAAGAGAAGTACACAAAGGAACTTCTCAAAAGGTTTGGGATGAACGATGCAAAAGGAATAAGAACTCCATGAAGCTCATCGTTAAAACTCGACAAAGACGAAAAAGGTAAAAAGGTTGATGAAAAACATTATAGAGGTATGATCGAAAACTTACTTTATTTAATGGTTAGTAGGCTGGATATTATGTTCGCCATTTGTTTGTGTGCTAGATTCCAAGTATGCCCCAAGGAATCACATTTAATTGTAGTTTAAGCGTATTTTAAGATATTTAATATCTTCTTATGATTATGGGCTATGGTACTCTAAACATCTTGCTTTGATCTTATTGCTTACATCGCTGCGGATGATGCCGGATGCAAGTTAGAAAGAAAGAGCACTTGCAGAAATTGCCAATTCTTTTGGGATGTTTAGTGTCTTGGTACAACAAGAAGCAATCATGCATGTCCTTATCAACTGTCGAAACGGAATACATAGTAGAAGGTTGTTGTTGTGCTTAAGTACTTTGGATGAAGTATACCTTACTTGATTTTGGTTTTAATTTCAAAAACATACCTATCTTGTGTGACAGCACAAGTGCTATAAATCTTTTTGTAAACCCTGTGCAACATTTAAAAACAAAACATATTGAAATCAAACATCATTTTATAAGAGATCATGTTGCAAAAGGAGATGTATTTTTAGAATATTTTGCATAGAGGATCAAACTGTTGATATTTTTACGAAACCTCTTTCTGAAGATCGATTTTGTTATTCAAGGAAATTACTAGGCATTGGTAAATTCCATGACTAATGTGTGTTTTGAGTTTCAAAATTTTTCTTCACTTTTTAAGCCGAGAGTTCCGGACAACAAAATCTGACGAGTCCAGAAAAAAACCAGACATCCGCTTTTCCTTAAAGTTTTAAGTTCTTTCTTTTTCTTCACCAAAAAAAAAGCTGAGAGTTTCAAACTACAAAACCGGACACATCCGAAAAAATCGGATGCCAAGAGTTTTAGACTACAAAACCGGACGCATACGAAAACAATCGAACGTCTGATTTTCTTTGCTTTCAAAAATTCGGATGACCGATTTCAAAAACTGGTCGACCATTTTTGTTTTATTCTGCAACAACTGGTATTTTTTTAAAAAAAAGGGAGAGAGAAGTTCTCATTATTCTTTCTCTACTCTCTCTCTCTCTCTCTCTCTCTCTCTAAAGACTCTCACCATCCACTCTTTCTCTCTAAAAAACCCTCAATCGTCCGTTTGGTTTCTCTCTCTCTCCCGATTTGGTCTCTGCCATCGACTCTTTCTCTCTTTCTCGAACCTTCACAGTTGACTCTCTCTCTCTTTCTAAAATCCTCTCCACTGATTCAATCCTCTCCTCTCAAAATCGAAGCTTAAATTTTTCTCTCTCTCAAAGATTGATCACTCTCCTACTTTAATTTTCCTAAAATGGTGAAAGTGAAGAATACAAATGTTGGAAGGGGAGAAATTATGAAGGAGGAGGAAGTAGCAGAAGTGGAAGAATAGGAAAGGGAAAAGGGAAGAAAGTGGCAAGTAATGTGAGGCTTCCAAAAGGTTCATTTCGATCAAAGCAGCTACAAATTTTGAAGAATGGACAAGAAAAATGAGAAAGATTTCTCCAGGACACAAAGTTGATTTATCTTATATGGAAGGTATGGAGATTATTCCTCTTTTTGAGAATACTTATTGTGGACATTTGCTTATAGTTAATGAACTTACTATCCGAGATGATTTATGAATATTATGCTAATTTACACAAAGAAAGAGTTCAAAAGCAAGGAAATATTACTTATCAATGGGTTACTTCTAGGGTGGGTGGTACAGATATCTCTTTTGATGATAGAATGTTAAACACCATCCTTGGAACACCTGAAAATGGTATGAGATTTTATACAAAAAGCAAGAAATACTTTGATCCCAACCTTTATATTGAGAAAAGATTTGAGTAATTATTTACAAAGGAGAAGTTCTAAAAAGGCATGATTGTTAATAAACCTTGATGCTTATGGAAGATTATTACACCACATGATTTCCAACATAATTATTCCTAATGTCGGTCACAAGTCCTCTATCACAAACATGCACTCGTTTGTATGCTAGCTTTACATGAGCATAGAAGGATGAATTTTGGATTTTTGGCCACTGAACATATGCTAGCTACTGGAACCTCTCCTACAAAGTGTTTGCCATATTGTTGTTTTCTCACTAAGTTTTTCCAACACTTTGTGCTAAATTTGATTGGAATTAGTGATCATATTGGTATTGAGAAAATTTATAACAAACACACCTTCAAAAGAATGGGATTTTCAAAAAAAATGAGGAAGGTATGTTGGTGAGAGGAGGACAAGAGGATGATAATAAAAGTAATGAGGAAGAAGAAGAAGAAGAAAAAGATGAGGGGCAAGATGCTATAAATGTTGATGAAGAGGTTAGTGAAGAAGAACCTGAAGAGGAAACCTTTAGAAGAGAGAGATGAGACAGAAAAAAGACAAGAAAGAGTTGAAGAAGGACAATCATCCGAGATATGTCATAACTTATGGAGATGATGGCTTCTATGCAAGCCTCAATGCATAGCCGGTTCGATGCTCTAGATGGAAAAATATCGGATATTCAAGAAAGGATGATGAGGTTAGAAGCAAGAGGAAGAGAAGAAGACAATTGAGGCAATGTGAATCTCCAAAGGAGGAAAGAAAACAAAACAAAAGGGTAGTTTGAAGTTTACTAAGCTTATGTTTTATTCCTTGTGTTTCAAAGTTCTTAAGTTTCATAGCTTATGTTTCTTTTTGGTTATTGACTTTCTTGGAACTTATGTTTCATCGCTTATGCTTTATCTATGAAAGCATGTTTTGTCTTATTTTTGGAACTTGATCATGAAATCTTAATGATGAGAGTTCCCTTGTTTTATTTCAATGATCCCTTAATAACTTGTACTTTTTGATTTATGACAAAATGGGGAGAAATATAAGGTGATGTATTAAGGAGGAGAAATATAAGATGCATATTGTTGATGATGTGCATATTGTTGGTTGATATTTTTGTTGATGTTTTCTTGATATTTCTTTGATATTATCTTGATATTTTGTTGATATTGTCTTGATGCCTTAAGTTGTTTGTTGTCTTGATGTTTTGAGTGCCTTGATGCTTTGTGTTGGCAACATGCCTTGAGTTATATAAAGCTTTATGCTTTATGCCTTGTTGCTTATATGGCCTTAAGTTTTATTGATAATGTTTTGGTGCCATATTTGTTATAAAGCATGTCATAAGGGTAGCTTTCAGTTTTCTAACTATTTTTCAAAACCCTGGCATGTTTTCAAAAAAACAGGGAGTGTTCTCCCTTTCTCATGTTTTTGATTTGCTCAGTACTTAATGTTGATCTTTTGAACATTCTCTTCGCTTAACTATGTTCTTTTGTTTTATATGGTTATCATCTTGTATCTTTGTTTGTCATAATAAAAAAGGGGGAGACTGTAAGCCCAAAAAGTATATTTGTTTAAATGTTTTGATTATGATTAACTTGTGCTTTGTGATAATAGAAGTAGTTTTGTAGAAGAACAAAAGATGCACAAAAGGGATCTCAAGGTTGATCTACAAAGAAAAAAAAGATCACTCAAGATTACAAGACTTTATGAAGATGAAGCGATTAAGTTAAAGGCCTTGAAGACAAGAAGAATAGTTAGGGATAGCTTTATATGGTATTTATGTAAAACTCCCTAACTTGTTTCTTTGATTTTTGATCATTTATGTTAGTTCCTTAGAAGAAACATTTTTTTGAGAAATTATCCTTGAAAAACTAAGTGTTCTTGACAAAGCTTTGAGGTTTTTTTAAAATTTTTACATGTTATAAGCTTTGTATCAAGAATACATGTTTTCAAAGTGAAGGAAAATCTGTGTTTTACAAACATTTCACAAAGTCTGGAACAAAAAAATAGGTCATCCATTTCTTAAAAACGATCGTCCAAATTGTTTTTGAACTCCTAAAATCGGTCATCAGATTTAAAAACTCGGACGTCCGAATTTCTTAAACCTTTTAAAGAAATCCGTCATCCTATTTTTGCCCTTTACAAAAATCGGTAATCCTATTTTTTGTTCCCAAAAAAATCGAACGTCCGAAAATTTTATGTTTGACAAAAATTTGATATTTTGTTCCTTAAGAAAATCGATCATCTGGTTTTCTATTCTTTAAGAAAATCGGACGTCCACTTTCAAAACCGGTTGTCCAGTTTCTATTTTTACTATAAAAAATGACCACTGCTGCTGACAGTAACGACTAGTTTTTTATCTTCACATATAAAAGGACTTTTGATCAGCCATACATAAAGAGTTACTGAGGAAATTTTAAGAACACAATTTTAAGAGCATTAAAGACATTTTCAATCATCATTATTTTATTCAAAAGAAAAACTTCTTCGAGCTATATAGTTTGATCAATTTTTTCAAAGAGGAAGAAGGGAAGCTTGTATAAGCACTTCACAAAGTTGTAATCTATTCATCTCAAACTTCTTTGGTAATATTGTTCCAACTCTACTCTCACATCTTATATTGAGATCAAAGGTTTTGTGAAAACCCTTTGCGTGATCCTTTGATATTTTGATTATCTTGTAATGTTTTATGATTATTGAGGTTTATGTGCAAAACCCTTGAAGGGTGATCCTCATCGTGGTATTTTGTAAAGACTTGTGACTAGTGGAATTTGTGAAATCCTTGAGATAAGTCTCAAGGTAGTGGATGTAGCTCTATTGAGAGAGTGAATCACTATAAATCCTTTGTCTCTCTTGTTGTGTTTTGCTTGTTATCTCTATGTTTATTATTTGATTATTCTTTATAAAAGAGATTTGATTTGATTAGGAATTTTATTAAAAAGAGATATTAAATTCTTCTTCAAACAAAATCAGAGGTTCTATATTGTAATTGTGCAAAAGTTTTTTAAATTAGCCAAAAATCTTATTCACCCCCTCCCCCAAGGTTTTTCAATTGTTACTCTTGGTTATGAAAATATTTATACACCTACTTGTAAAAATAAACACTAGTCGATGAATACGTAGGTTAACTATGTATGCCATACATTTTAGACACACACAATTGTAAAATAAGACACAGAAAGTTATGAAATAAGGCACACCATATTATAAAATTAGGTACACCTTATAGTAAACTATTTTACATGTTTTATATTATAGTCACTCTTGGTTGTAAAAAACTTGTACCCTACTTGTAAAAGTGAGCATCAATTGTTATCAAATAGGGTACCAATGCATCATACATGTTTTTCCATATAGGCACTAATAGGTGTAAAAGTAGGCACTTGTAGTCATAAGAATAGGCACTCCTACTCAAACTAACCATTTGAATGTCTCCTAATAGTAACCACATGGAAGAACTGTGAACAAAAGCTCGATATGATCTACCAGCGGACAACGAAACATTAGCAACTGTAGCAAAAAGGTAATCCATGACAAATATTACATTCACGTCATTCCATATATATTTAAATCATTTATCAACAACTTTGTTGTGACCTGCAGGATAAAACAATCTCAAAAGAACAACCCAGCAAGCATATTGAGTAAACTAAAACGACCAAGATAAGTGGAAAAAACGGGCAAGCCACTTGCAAAAGAAAAAGTAAAAAAAGTAAGAAAGTCAATAAAGAGGAACCTTCAAAAGAAAAAGAGAAGGAAACCGAATCAGAACAAGAAGAAAATGCATATACAAATGATGATCAATTCCCAATCTTGAAGACAAACATGACAACCTCTGCAATACACGATGTTGTCACACACTCGAGCGACAAGCAGAAAAGAGCATTCAGAGAGATAGGATTTGGATCCTTACTCTCTCTACGTTTGACAAACTCCCAAAAAGCCTAGCACTATACCTTGCACAAATATTTAGTGTACATAACACGAGTTTGACCCTTGAGAATAACACAAGCACACATATCGATGAGGAGGACGTGAATCTAGTACTTGGATTACTAAGAGGCACAAAGCCAGTCCAAGATTCCATCAAGGACATAATTCAAAATGAACAACATGAGGCATTCATAGCTAAGATGAAGACAAAGTATCCCGACTTCCCATAAAAAGTAACATTTGTTCAAAAAAGGTTGATAGACAGTGAAGATGGTGGAGACTACTTGAAGAAGGAGTTCCTCCTCTACTACATCACCACATGATCCACCATACTTCATATAAGAGAATCCGCCACTACCTCCTCCGAGATTGAGTTAACAGTAATGATATTCAGAATTGCAACTAGTGTAAGTATACACTTGTATCCTTCATAGAAAGATGTGAAAAGTTCTAAAAAATACTTCGAACAAGTCATACTTCAATGGGACTGTCACCTTTCCAGTGGTAAGTTTTATTCTAATATATTCTCCATTTTTTACTTAAAAATAATACATTGTTACTAAGCACGCTTTAAAATTACACAATGCAGCTCTTCTACCTAGACAGGGTTAAGTTCAAACTAGAAAGATATCAATCCCAATGATCAATTATTGGGATGATAAATCTTTCATGGAAAGAAAAAAAAGACAGAAAGTAGTAGGAGGTTTTAGGATTGGAAGAGTGCTTGACCGCCTCAAAATTGAGAATAAAGCAACAACTTCAACAGAAGAACAATGTCCAACAAACCCACTTGCATTGACTCTGCTTCCACTACCAAAAGACATTCAAACTGATAAGACAAAGGTACAAACTGATATGATGCATTACTTCTTTCTATGTTTAAGAATAAGGCTCCCCTGGTTACAAAAATAGGCACTCTCGGTTTTAAAAGTAGGCATACACAGGTATAAAATAAAGCACTCAATGTTATAAAATAACGCACACTATGTTATATAAGTAGGCATACCTACTTACAGTAAACCATTTTGCATATTTAACATTATAGTCACTCTTAAGTTATGAAAATATTTGTACACCTACTTGTAAAAATGAGCACCAATGGTCATCAAACAGGCCACAAATGAATAACATAGTCAACTATGTATGCCATACATTGTAGGGACACATAGTTATTAAATAAGGCACATCATGTTACATAAGTAGGCACACCTGCTTACACTCAACCATTTCTCATGTTTAACATTATAGTCACTCTTGGTTATGAAAATATTTGTACACCTATTTGTAAAAATGGGCAACAATTGTTATAAAAGTAGGTACTCTTAGTTTTAAAATTAGGCACTCTTAGTTATAAAACTGGGTGCACATGCTGACATTAGAATGAACTTCAATCATGTTTAGAGTAGGCACTCTTATGTATAAAAGTAGGCACTCTCAGTTATAAAATTAGGTACTCACAATTAAAAAAAGGCACTTTGCTTACAATAATATGAACTTGCATGTTATATAAAGTAGGCACTCTTAGTTATAAAACTAGGCACTTCTATCTGTAAAAATAGGCATTCCCTAAAACAAAACTAGGCACACCTTTCTTAGAATGACCAGGCCATAGTAATAAAATATTTTATATCCTGTAGGAGCTTATTGAGAAAGCAGCCATAGCAATCATGGGATTGAGAAGCAATGAATTGAAGTTTTTTTAAGGCTAATTGAAAGATGAAAATGTTGACATCTCTAGTATGTTCAACAAGATACGTTTAGGCATGCTTCCCATCTTGCAAATAGATCAGCGTGCTTGTCCATCATCAAATGAAAAATTCGAGAGCCAAGAAGACAAGGTTTACGAGAATCCTTATTTCTTGAATGCAATTGATGAATTTGAGAAGGACATCATGAAGTCTAAGGATTTGACAGACAATAATGTACCTAGTTTTTATATTGGCTTGGATGATGACCTAGAGACATAAGCACAACGCACCCCTACCCCATAACAAAAAAAAAAAAAAAAAAAAGAGAGATAGCTTGTACGCGGATGCTAAAACTGAGGCTAATGTAAAAGCCTCAATTCACCTTGAAAACTTAAAACAAGTTGCAACTGAAGATGATGACATTGAAGGTATACCTCCACATTAACAAATATGAATAATATACATGTTTTAACGTTTTAATCAGCATTTCAATCTTTATCCCCCTGCAGTATACTGTTAGAAGATGATGGGGACTTCACCAACAACGCCAGTATAGCCAAGCTCATTACACTGGACGAGAATAGTCTCGAGCAAGCTGAGGTCCCTATTTTGGATAGAAGAGAAAGATCACAATGTCATATCAACGAAAGAAATGTTATTAACAGACTTTGCATTCCTCATCGACAATCCAAAGCACAATATTACAGCAAGGTAACTAATGATTTAGCAACTTGTATATTTCATGTTGTATCTGTTTTGTGAACTCCACATGTTATATAGTATAAGGTTCCACTTAATTATAAAAATAGGAACTCATAGTTGAAAAGCAGCCACTCTCAGCTATAAAAAAAATGAAAAGGTATACCTGTTACAATGAAAATGGACTTGCTCCTATGTGTAAGAGTAAGCATTCCTATATATAAAAATAGGCACTCCCAGTTTTTAAACTAGGCACACCTTGCTCATAGTGATGAATTTTCATATATAATAGAGTAGGCTACAAGCTTCGATTCACTAAAAAAATATATTGTGATTAAATGCATGACATAACCTATCTAACAATTAGCATGACTTATTCAATTTGGTATAAATCATCTAAAATTAGCATGAACTATTCAATTCTAAAATCCACAATATACTTGCAAAAATCATATATTTCTCATACTCAAGACTACAAGAATTAAGCATGGATAAAAGCACTAACTAACCCAAATAACTATTCTACAAAAACAATCACAAAAAATTAATAGCATTAAACCAAGAAATATCTCGAGATATATAATTACATAAATATTATAATAAATCTCCCAAAATAAAATAAATCAAAGTTACATGGCTAGGGTTTCATCAAGATTCTAAAAAGAAAATTAGTTCATAATTAAAGAGAAAGAAAGAACCAAATTCTTGAAGTAGTTCATGGCTTCCTTCTCTTCTTCAATGATTCCTGCCACTTCCTTAGATTTACGCCAAAGACTTCTTCTTTTTTGTGAACCCCTCTTGTGTGGATCTTCTATATATAGACAAAAGAAAAGCAACTTTCTAATCCTTCAAGGATTCAACTAAATTTCTAATCCTTAAATGATTCAACTACTGCAGCAGGTACGCTTTATTATTTTTTTAAAAATCTTTTCTTCCCAAATGACCATGCACACTTTTTCTTCCCTTTAACAAAATTAATATGTAATCTTTATTTTCCATTCCTTTATAAAAATCTGCACAAAGATAAATTAAATATAATAATTATGATAAATAAATCAATAAATAAAATATTCTGAAAAGGTAGTAATTAAAACTTAAAATGCTTAGCTGTATTAAAAATCAACTCTATCAAGTAGGCACACTCAATAATAAAAGTAGGCACTCATAGTTATAAAAGTTGGCACTTACAGTTATAAAAGTAAGCACACATTGTAGAACACACCTCTTAACATGAAATTACCCCTCCACCATGTTCAAAGAAAGATGATAGTAAAAACTAGCATATAATTGAATAGTACATATGGACAAAAGAATCTACATATATAAAAATGCAACTTGAAAAATACAAAACGGTAAAGTGTACACTTACTCATGAAAGTAGGCACTCTCATTTATAAAAGTAGTCACTTCCAATTATAAAAGTAAGTACTTATGCATACTGAGTCAAAAAACAAGTCACGAACATATAAAAAGAAGAAATACAAGATCAAAAAATAGTATAAATTACCTCTTCCAAGGAAACTCAAATTCAGAAACCGTATCTATGTCCTTCAGTACATGGTTAAACAGCTTGATAAAGTCTTGTTTGGACCTTAAGCCCATAATATGCTTTTTTGAATTTTTCCCGATATGCCAAATACACAACTGATCCCGTGTCTTTAGGAAAACTATGCCAATAGCAGCAGCGGACTGGTCAGTCATCAATGTAACAGGATGTTTACCTCTCATAGACTTCAAGAATATATTGAATAATCATGTAAACGACTCTTTTTCATTCTTTAAGAAATCACAGTAAAATATAATATTTTTATAATGATTACCCATCCCTACAAGTAGACCACAAATCATTTCATATTTGTTCATGCAATAAGTTATATTGTGCACCAACAAATTTCCAAAAATATTATACTCACACCTTATCCAACCATCCCTCCAAAAGAAACAACATAATAAGGAATTACAGTCAACTTCAAAGTCAAAATAGAAACTATCGACGTTCCTTCCTCTACCTAAATATCTGTATAAGTGCATTGGCATACCCACCATCCAAACTGTTTGATCATAAGCTATTATACGCATTCCTCGACGTAAAGCCAACAAAAGGCGAACCTCCAACCTGCTTCTTCAAAACCCTTAACTCAGCAACAACGGAAACCCCACTATCCTTCAACTTTTGAAGACAGCCAGCGTTATTTTTTGTCATTCTCCTTTGAGAATTCATAAAATGCCTCTGATTCACAGCACAAAGTCCATGATTATGACTAACATTATGCACGCTAACTGTCGAGCCATCCTCGTCCTTCAAACGAAATTCTATAATTGCTTGGCAATCGGTACAAATATTAACTTTAATATATGACCCCTCCCCTTTCCTTTTATCATACTTCTTCCCTTGTTTGTAACAATAAATCTCTTTCAAATACTTTGTAGTGCTTCCTGCCTTAAACTTTTGTTTGCCCTTACAAAGACTAAAGCCCAATTTGAATACATAATCATTATACAAGTTGGATGCATCTTCCTCAGATGTTACCACAGTTCCAACCAACGAAACTTTATTAGAGATTTCCATAGAATAGCTACATCCAACAAAAACAGAAAAAAGAGGTTAAAACACATAAAAGATAGCAATAAATTCAACAAAAAACATCTAATATAGAATCAAGACAGAAAATTTGAAGGTTCCATTGGTTATAAATATAGGCATTGTTAGTTATAAAAATAGGCACACATAGTTATAAAAGTAAGCACAACTAAGTATTGAAGTTCAAATACATAATAAAATATAATAAAACAACCCCCAGGTATATTAAAAGTAATATAAGGTTGAAAACATAAAAAAGCCTCTACATAAAAGCCAACAAGAAAACATCTAGAATATAGAAACAAAATAAAAAAGTTGAAGGTTCCACTAGTTATAAACATAGGCATTGTTAGTTATAAAAGTAGGCACACATGATTATAAAATTAGATACTCTCAGTTATAAAATTAGGCACAACTAACTACTAAGTTCAAATACATAATAAATATAATAAAACAACCTCCAGCCATAACAAAAGTAATTTAAGGGTGAAAACACAAAAACCCTTTACATAAAAACCTATACAAAACATATAAAATATAAGAAACAAAACAGAAAAGTTGAAAGCTCCACTGGTTATAAACATAGGCATTGTTACTTATAAAAGTAGGCACACATAGTTATTAAATTAGGTATTCTTAGTTATAAAAATATGCACAACTAACTATTGAAGTTCAAATACATAATAAAATATAATGAAAAACCCCAACCATATTAAAAGTAATATAAGATTGAAAACACAAAAAAAAAAAAAAAAAATTACGTAAAACAAACAAAAAAATCTAAATATAGAAACAAATTAGAAAAATTCAAGGTTCCAGAGGTTATAAACAAAGGCACTCCTAGTTGAAAAACTAGACACAACTAGTTATGGAACTAGGCACACATAGTTATAAAACTAGGCACACATACATACAGCTACCCAGAAATCACGAACTCAACAACTAACGGGGAAAAAAAAAAGACTATGTCTTACGTGAAACTCCATCCTCCAATAATTCCAGAAGCACCAAAACACTATCTTCACATAAAGAATGGTTGAAAACATCACAATCCATATTCTCCACATCAACAAACGGTAGAACAAACTTTTTTTTTTCACAATTCTCCATTAAACAGCAATTGTAGACTGCTGCTGACAAATTAACAAACAATGAGAAAGATGAGATGCTGGTGACTGAGGAAATCTAAACACAGAGATCGCAAGAGGCAGAGATTGCAAGAGCAAGGGAATAAAAAATCAAATTTCTTTCACAGACAAAAGTCGCCTAAAAGGAAAAATAAATGAACAGTTTTAATTAAAAATAAATTATAACATCTACTAAAAATTACCTAGTTTCACTAGGTAGGTACACTTAGCTAGGTGTGTTTAGTCCATAATATAATTTGTACAGTCCCAACTAGTCAAAACAACACGAGACACAACATTCATTAAAATTATTATTTAAAAGTATTAAAATTTAATATTTTATCTTCAAAATATTAAAAATTGCAGTTCCAAATTAAAGAACTGGTTCATATTAATTTAGTTCCACCTTAATTTATTTATGCTTTATAAATTACTTCCTCCAATTTAATTTTTTTTTCATTTGGATTTATATTCAATTTATGAAATGATTGCAGAATCTATAAGTAAATAATGTTGAAATTCAGTCCAAAAATGTTATTTTCAAAGAGACATTGAACTTCATCTCATAATTTATTTATGAATAATTATATTATAAATTTGATCCATAAATGAGCTATCAATCCTTAAAGCCTATTATGTTACATAATTATCACTTATGTAATTGATACCTTTTTTCTTTATTTTCATAAATGGAGACATGATCAACTCAAGAGATCTATTACCTCCTTGAAATATGAAAAGTGAAAAGATAAGAGAGAATATACTCATTCTCGTAAAAGATATAAAGAATTTTTTACCATTGAGGATGGCCAATAATACAAGAATTTTTACAACTTTCAATGAGAATTTATTAAACTTACTCCATCTTTACCTATCTTTTTGTTAATTTATTCCACTCACACTATCTATCTCTTTCCTCATTTATGAAGGATATAAAAGGTATTGTAGTTAAAAAAATTTCTCATTTTCAAGACCATTAATTTATGTGCAAAGGTCTAAAATCTCTTATATTTATAACCGAAGGGAATAAAACCTTAAAATATGAACTTATAAAAATTAATATAAGAGCATTATAATATTTTACTCTAGAAAACATATCAATTTTGTATTTATTAATAATTTGTATAAAATAACAAATTATCTTTTAATATGAAGCAGGGATTGTAATTAAATGGGTGATATGGTGTAATACCACACATGGACCGAGTTATAAACTCGACTGTTCTTTTATTTATCAGCAGAAATATACTTATTAATCATTTTCAAGGATATACTTCAATAGGACTTCTAAAATCTATCATGGGAAAAATCTTGTAACCACTAAAACCAGCTTCACGAAACAGGGTTGCCCATTCTTCCTCAGTTCTTTCTTTAGCAGTGAAAAATACCATCATGTCGATATCACTTGATATTTGTGCCTTAACTGCTTCTTCATTTTCATGCTTCTTGCTATCCATTAGTACAGTTTCTATGAGGATCACTTTTCCTCCTTTCTCCTTCTCTGGAATTGCTTTTCTGCACATCTTCAGTACCTTCACACATTCTTCGTCTTTCCAGTCATGAAGAATCCACTGTTTTTCAATAACAAGAATTAATTAGGAAAATAGACGGATAAGCACTTTTTCGTGCTCAATTTGTACCAAAATAGTGTTTTTGATGCCGATACAATGAAAACATGTCCAATCCAAAACTCTATATCCTACACAAAATATATATATAAATATATTCTCCATATTTTTTTATTTATTCATTATTATTATTTAAAACAACCAAAAAATTTATTTTTCTATTACATATTATCCAATATATTAATTTTATATTATATAAGACATCTAAATACTAAAATAATAATTAAATTTCTAATTTGAAATCGTTTAAATTGAACATGATTCCATTCCGACATAAGTTTGAAAATTATAAGTAGTTTGGAAAGAAGGTTTTTACCTTGAGAAGGATTGCATTAGCAGAGGGTATTTTTTCAAACATATCTCCTCCAACAAACTCCAAATTCTCCGTGGACTCAAGATTGGCCACCACATGTGGGAGATCAAACACAGTGCACTTTAAATCAGGGAAGCTTTTAGCAATAGCTTTAGCAATAGTGCCGGTGCCACCTCCAACATCCACCAAAGAATCCAATCCTTCAAACAAGTAATTAAATTCCGGAATCAACATTTTCGAGACCAAAATCGAGTCAGCAGCCATAACCCCATCGAAATTTTTACCATACTTATCTTCCGCCCCAAAATCCCAAAAATTTTTCCCATGAGCAGTTTCAAAAGCAGTTAGATCCTCATTTTGAAACCACTCACTCATGGCATTCCAAGCCTTTAATTCAGCAATTTGGTTTACTCCAAGCACCATAGATATCGAATTTAAGGGATCATTTTTCAATAGAAGACGAGTAAAAGGGGTGAGTGAATAAACATTTTTTTCTTCTTCAGAGAAATAACCAGCGGCGACTAATATACGCATTAGTCGGTATATGTAGGGAGCCTTAGAAGGGTTGATTGGGAGAGAATTTGTGAGATCTGAAAGAGCCATGGGTTTTCCGTGACTGTGGATTGCGTCTGGTATTCCTAATTGAACTGCACATTTTAGAGATGACATGCTTGTAAAGGAGAAAACTTGGGTGAAAAAATGAGCTTGGGCATTACGAATCTCAGAAGATTGCAATTCCATTGTGGCGGAGGCTGTAGAGAGGAAAAATTTGACAGAGAAGAGAGGAGTGGGGGTGGGTGAGGAGAAGCAGAGTCACAGATCTTGACTTATAAAGTGAAGAAGATAATGGCGGGCTACAATCATCTGTATTTCACTCTGACTTGTCAACAAATATTTTGCCTGCAAATTGGCTTTTTTTTTTTTTTTTTTCATATTCTCCTCCACAACTTCTTTTTTCTTTTTTTTCCTGAAATCCTCCATAACCTATTGGGATTATTATTCTTTTTTTGGTCGATAACCTATTGGGATTATAGCAATGGGTAGTAAACTCATTTATGAAATAATGGAATCACTATTAAGTTTTAAATTTGAATCATGTTATATAGGTTTTATACTTCCATTACTTAAAATAAGAAAATATTAATTTATTCTAAACTATCAATTTATTTTTGAATTGTCTTTCATTTATTATATTTATTTTTAAAAATTACCTCAATTTTCTTAATAAAAGGAAAGATTTTGTCTTTTAGTAAAATTATATTATAAACAAGCCCACATGCTTAGGTCCTCTTAAATAAAACTAAATTTTATGTTTAATAATGAATTTAAAAATTAAAATAATAAGATAGTAATTTGATAAATAATATACTAATTCTTTTTTTAAACTTATATTAAACCACCTCATGGTGGTCGAAAATGGTCAAAGATTCCTAACAAAATGATCCGCTGAAACATGTTTTTGTTTTTATTGGTTAGTTAGAGGGAGCATCGGTAATTAATTATTTGTTGCTCACCAACCCAAATATTATAAGCTAATTTAGGAACTCAGGAGGAAAAAAGAAAGGAACTTCTTGCTCACCAACCCAAATATTGGAAACTAGTTCAATGCTACCAATTAGTAGTATATTCATTTAATTTAATCCATTTTACTGGACTCTCTAAATAACATATTCCTACAGGAAAAATTCAATTATGACCTTATTGATGAGTGAGGGTACTGAACTCTTTAAACTATACTATTAAATCACATTATTTATGTGATTAATATTTTATCTATTTTATTTTTATAAGTGATGACATAATTTATGTAAGGCATCTAAATATTAATTACATAAGCGATATAACGTAATATGGTTTAAAGTGTTTATATGCTTACTCTATCACTCATAAATCAAGTTCATAATGGAAATATTCCTTTTTTTTTTTTTAAGGGAAGAAATATTCCTATTGTTAAAAAGAGAAAGAAAATTGACACAGGTAAACGATATGGTTTGTTACCTCATAAGATTCTCTGTAATATTTTCTGTAATATTTCTTGTAATATTTTCTTTAATATATTCACCCTAGGTATGTATGTATGGGCCGATAAGAAATCTTCTCTATCGCCACAAGCTCACACGGTATTTTTTTTATAAAAGTAAGCTTCCTATGGTATAGAATTTTTTGCATGATATAGGTAAATTGAGAGCAAAAGCTCATTCTATGAATTCTTTATTATTTCATGCTGAACCCGGTAAACGAACAAATATGTAGTCTTTCCGGAAATATTAAACAAAAGTTTTCCCCTCGCATCTCGGTCACCTTTACTTTTTTGTTATTTCGTAATCCCCAAGGTATGATATAACATAAATTATATAACAGAAACTTATACAATACATATTATTAACTATAAGTTCAATGTAAAATTTTAGTTATATATGTGTGTGTATATATATGTATATGTTTGTTTGTCTCTATGTGTGTGTAGCCTTTGAAAACTTGTGTTATATTTTTGTAGCATTATTTGTATCATTTGAACTTGTGTCATATTTAAGTGGACATTTTTGTGGCATTTAAAGTTGTGTCATATTTAAGTGGCACTTGATCTTTGAGCTTGTGTGGTATTGGGATTGCATTTTTTAGGGCATTTTCTTATATTGCCATAATTTTATGGCATTTTTATATGACACTATAAAAAATGCCACAAAATTTATGGCGCTTATTAAAAAGTGCATAAAAAAATATTGTGTTTTATACTATGCCACAAATTAGTGACTTATATAAGTTATGAGTAAGTGCTACCAAAGTTCAAAATTGCAACAGTGCCAATTAGCTACGGAACTTGCGCGGAATCTATCAAAACTGATGCCAGATTCAAGGAGGTTTGGAAGAAAAGTATATCCTGAGAGTTTTTTAGATGGCAATACTAGGCAGGTTTGTGGATCGATTTTGTTCTAAATAAAATCGGTGCGGGATTCGATGAGATTTGGATGAAAAATTTATCCCGAAAGTTTTCATGAAGGCAATACTGGGGTAGATTTGTGGACCAGTTTTGCTCTAAATAAAACCAGTGCCAAAATTGTTGCTATTTCAGCTTTCCTTATTTTTTTTCAGAATTTCTGTTTTAAATAATTTTAGAGTTTCAGTTTAAGTAATTCCTTTTCCCGTTTTTAAAACTTTCTTTTCAAGATTTGTAACATCTATTTAAATAGAGGAGTTTAGAGAGCACATCTTTTTACTGAAGACCAAAAAATATTTTAGGGCGGGTTTTCAGGCTTATTCTATTTTTAGTCTTTTATCATTTTATAAATTTGTTTATGATTTTAAACATGAATATGAGTAGTTAAATTCTTTTTTATTAAAGTCTTCAATCAAAAGGTTGAAACTTTTTTATGCCGTGATTATTTTTATTCAAAAAATATTTTTCTTTAAACTTGATTTCAGTTAATTGTTATTATTTGTTCTTAATGCTTGTCATTTTTTGATCAACTATTGCATGTTCATAAATTGAATCTAGGAACTAAGAAGTACTAGGTTTAATTAGATCAGTGTAATAACAATACATCGTAAAACTGATTAGAGATAGATTTGGTTTCTGTGTACAGTTTCTAATAAGTAGGAAATGAAAATTAGAGAAGGTCTACAGATGTGTATGTGGTTTCGATAATTAAAATCACATAAAGATACGATTGATTTATTAGCGAGAGTTGAAGCTTTTCACAAAGAGATTGGGTCTATCTTATATTTGGGAATTCCACTGTTAATCAGATCAAGGATTAATCAAGAGTAAAGCAACCATATGCATAAAAAGAGTAGATTGGATTATAGGTGCGTTATCTCATTATTAATCATAAACTTTTCTTAAACAATTTTCGATTATCGTTTGTTTTAATTATTAGTTTTCATTATTTCAAATCAATCAACTTTTATTTTTATTTTATGGCTATAAATATACGATTTCTCCAGTTAGATAGCGATCGTTGTCTCAAGATTAAATGAAAATGATAAAATTTATCTTTTATTTGATAAATTTTATTAATTAAATATATAAAATTAAGAATGTTCTAGAGACTGTTATAGAGTATTATTGGAGATTCGTACGATTTCTTACTAAGCTATAATGGAACGGATAATATCAAGATTTTTCCCCATATTCTTAATTTTAATTTGATTAAAATTAAGTGCAGCTTCAGAACAAAAAAAGGGTATAGTTTAGTCTAAAATTGTTTTGTTATACTACAAATTGTATACAAAGTTTATATTACATATCCCAGATGCGAGGAATGGGTAAGGTTTAAATTCTTTTCCACTTATGGACATTATCCAACTAAAAAAAATTAAACCTATTTAGATAGACCTATACATAACAATTGTATTAATACTAGAAAGCAAAGATGCTATTTGAAGGTTTTTTTCAGTTTTGACTAGATTTTAAAAAAAATTTATTAAAGAGACCATAATTTCTTTTTTATTCTTAAACGGGTCATATCGAATATAGCGTGTGTGTATTATTCTTAATGATAACGCACATACCGTGTGTTATTACTAATCAGTAATTAAATCTCCGGATTAATCTTGATTAATAATGTGATAATGATGTGGTAGTGATGTGGTAGTGTGGGGTGATGAGGTTATCAATGACGCACACGGCGTGTTATCAACAATCTGGGCGAAATTCAACAACTTCGATTTTTTTTTAGTTTATGTTAGTTATGCTATTTAGTTTTGTGTTTATGAATATTTAAAATTATGTTTATTTTGTTTATGTTGATTAGAAAGAAAGAATTTGTGTAGATATTCGGAAAACTTAAAACATGAATAACTATGCGATCGAAGGTCCGTTTCACGCGTATGAGCACTCGTTTTTATGGTTCTCGTAAAGATAAACACAATGCCAACACCAAAAATGTGATTCAAACGTGGTTCGAGGCAAAAAATTTGTCCCGTAAAGTTGATAATTCTGACGGGACATAACTTTGTGCTCCAATTTTGGCAATTCTGGTGGGCTTTTCGAGTATTTTTCAAGATCTACTATTAGTCGCCAAAATTCTAATTATATAATAACATAAACAACGTGTGCGTTATCCTCATTGATTGTGCGTTATAGCCAAAATATGAATTAAAAAATATTGTAACTACTTTAATGACTTTTTTTAAAAAATTGGCTAATTAGATAAAAAAAAACAAAAAAAGCCTATTTGCATCCGTAACAATCCAATCTCGAGAAAATGAAAATATAACAAAAGTTTGTTTAATATATACTAAATGTTTTTTTTTTTAAGCTACTTCGACATTTGTTACTCCTTCCTTTTTTTTACTTCATATATATTTTGGACATCACTCAAGTTAAAAAAAAAATACAGAATTAGATAAATTTCTTTGTCTATATAAATTATATTATCTTTTCTCTCACCTAATTTATTAACGTAGAAAAAATTTCAAATTTTAACTTGAAACTTGTATGGAATAATGAATGATGGTTAGAATAGATATTGGAAGATGGTAAAATTTATTGAGAATGAGTAATTATACTTTTCCATGATATGGGAAGATTTTAGTTAAAATTTCATTGTTTTCAACAACGTGACAAGTAAAAAAAATAGAAATTCACACTATGTGACAAGTAAAAAAAATGAAGGGAATAACATTTAAGCACTTAGGATCGTCTGTAACATTTTGTTAAATTGAGAAGCAAAAGATGAAAACTGTGTTTTATTCTTAACAAATGAAGTCATTAAATAGGCTGAAACATAACAGAAACTACAGAAAAATGTGCATAAAGAAATCTGGAGGGAATAAAGCAACTAACTTCTTAAGGAATAGAACAACTAGCTAATCCCCTAAGGAATAGGACAACTATGAACCAGAAATATTACGGGAATTTAGGCTTAATGACTAAGCATTTATTTTAACACCCTCCCTTAAACTAATGTTAACAACATAAGTTTAATACTAAAACTTGTCTTTAGTGCACCCCTTTAAACATAATCTTCCATGCTACAAACTCCAAGTAATTTTCTGAGCTTCTGAAATGCATCGAGTTTAAGGGGCTTTGTGAGCAAATCAACAATTTGATCCTTGCTTCTGCAGTAAATGAGATCAACAACTTTGTCCTTGGTAAGATCGCGTAAGAAATGAAACCGAACATCGATATGCTTGCTTCGACCATGCAAAACCTGAATTTTTGGACAACTTGATTTTTGAATTGTTGTCACAATAAATGGGAGTTGACCTTCTTTACTGAAGCGAAGTTCTTTAAGAACATTTCTCAACCAAATTGATTGGGAAGCACACGATGTTGCTTTGCTACAAATTCCACTACGTAGTTGAAAGAGTGACTATAGGCTGCTTTCTTGATGACCATGAAATAGCTCCAGACCCCATCATAAACACATATCCAGATGTGCTTTTCCTGTCATCTTGATCCCCTGCATAATCACTATCAGTGAACCCAATCAATTCTGATTTTTCTCCTTTCTTGTAGAGTATTCCATAGTCTTTTGTTCCTTGCAAATGCCGCAAAATTCATTTCGCTGACGCAAGATGCATTTCTGTTGGATTTTCCATGAATCTGCTTATGAGACTTACAGAAAACATGATGTCTGGCCTTGTTGTAGTTAAGTACATTAAACTTCCAACAATTTGCTTATAGAAGGTCTTTGTCAATCTTTTTGCCATCTGGATCTTTAACAAGCTTTAAACTTGTTTCAGCTGGAGTACGGACCGGATTGCAATCTTGCATTCCAAACTTGATTAAGATATCCTGCACATATCTCTTTTGAAAGATAAAGATGCTCGCATTGAGTCGAATAACTTCTATGCCCAAAAAATAATGCATCAAACCAAGGTCAGACATTTCAAATTCAGACATCATCGAATTCTTAAACTGCTCTATCATCTCCTCACTATTCCCAGTATAGATTAAATCATCCACGTACAAACAAACTATGAGCATTTTTCCTTCAATGTCAAATCGCATAAAAAGTGTATGTTCATAAGGACATTTCAGAAATCCTTTTCTTAAAAAATAAGCCTCGATACGACTATACCATGCCCGTGGGGCTTGTTTTAGACCGTAAAGAGCCTTTTTCAATTTATACACCTTATTCTCATCTCCTACTTTTATGTAACCCAAAGGTTGATCAACAAATACCTGCTCTTCCAACTCGCCGTGTAAGAAAGCTGATTTGACATCCAATTGAAAGATTGACCATGAATTTTGAGCTGCCAACGCAACCACAAGTCTGATAGTGTCCTGCCTTGCAACAGGAGCGAAGACCTCTTTGTAATCAATTCCAAATTCCTGCTTGTATCCCTTTGCAACCAGTCGCGCCTTATGTCTGTCAACTTCGCATTTTTCATTCAATTTTGTTTTATACACCCACTTTACGCCAATGGTTTTCTGTCTCTTGGGAAGTTCAGTCAACTCCCATGTCTTGTTCCTTTCTATGGATGAAATTTCATTATCCATAGCCTTTCTCCATTTCGAATGTTGAACAGCTTCCTCAAAAGTTAAGGGATCGCAATCTGAAAATAAAGCTAAATTTACAAGTGAGTCTTCATCAGATTGATTAATCCCAGTTACCTCATAGTCAGCCATCCATGCAGGTCTTCTTCTAATGCGTTGTGGATGTTGATTTATGGCTGTAGCTGAATCACTTGTTGGTTCATCTGGATTTAAATACTGCTGCTCTGTAATTCTGACCGGTTGCTCTTCATCTTCTTCAAGATCTGCTGGTATAGTTTGCTCAATATTTTTTTTATTCCACTCCCAGAAATTCTCTTCATCAAAAAACACGTCACGACTTATAACAATCTTCTTAGTGTGAGGATTGTACAACTTGTAAGCTTTGGAATTATCGCTCACACCAAGAAAAATGCATTTTTCACCTTTATCATCTAGCTTTTTCCTCTGTACATCTGGAACATGGGCATAAGCTATGCATCCGAAAATTCTGAAGTGATCAACTGATGGTTGGTGACCATTCCAAGCCTCCTCTGGTGTCATGTTTTGAACAGCTACTGTTGGACTTCGATTCAAAATGTGAAGACTCCAATTTACTGCTTCTGGCCAAAAACTCTTTGGCACCCTGCTCATTGTCAAAAGACTTCTCACCATATTCATGATTGTGCGGTTCTTTCTTTCACACACTCCATTTTGTTGTGGAGTATAGGCTGCTGTTAGCTGTCGTTTAATTCCATGTAACTCACAAAAATCTGCAAATTCATGTGAGTTATACTCTCCACCACGATCAGTGCGTAGCACTTGAATTGGACAGCCTGCTTCTTTCTCAACAACTGCCTTAAAAACTTTGAAAGCTGTTAGGGCTTCAGATTTTTCTTGTAAAAAATAAGCCCATGTTTTACGACTCAAATCATCAATGAAAGTGATTATGTATCGTTTACCTCCATTAGAGATAGGATTGATCGGACCACAGAGGTCAGAATGCACAATCTGCAACAGCTCTCTTGCTCTTTGTGTTTTTCCTTTTGGAAATGGAGTTCTCGGTTGCTTGCTGATGACACAACTTTCACAAATCTCTGTTGGAGTAGAGAGCATTGGAAGGCCAACCACCATTCTCTTTTGCTGCAGTGTCTTTAGTCCATTGAAATTCAGATGTCCATAACGAAAGTGCCACAACCAAGCATCATTACTGAGCCGAGTTGACAAACAAATCTGAGAGACATTATCCAAATAGAGAGGGAACATTCTATTTGTTGTCATTTTAGCTTCAGCAACCAAGCCTAACTTGTCATCATGAATACGACAGACACCATTTTTTACTACAATCTCATAGCCCTTCTCTTGTAATTGACCAATGCTTAACAAGTTGGTCTTCAAATCTGGAACAAAAAGAACATTATAGATTATTTGATAATTATTCCCTCTTGTTCTAATCATTACCTCGCCTTTTCCCATAACAGAAATTTTGGTGTTGTTGCCAAACTTGACGTTGTCCTTATATGACTCATCCGGATGAGAAAAAAATTTCTTTGTCGCCACACATATGATTGCTCGCAACCGGTGTCCGGGTACCACAATTGCTTCTTCATATCTTCCTTGGTGTTGCAAACCATCAGCAAAGATATCTCCTCCTCTGTTTCTGCAAAATTTGATTTTTCTCCACTATCCTTTGTCAAGTTAGTTCTGCATTCATTATGATAATGTCCATACTTATGACAGCGATAGCACTCCACATTCGACTTGTCTACTGACCTCGTATGATCAACCTTTGATTGTTGGCCTCCACGACTTCTTCCTCTCGCCTCTGCCGGTTCCTCGAAATATGAAGCTTCGATCATCATGGGATTGATGATGTTGTGAGCCTCTCCCTTCATTATTCTCGTCTACCTCTGCCTCGTCCTCGACCTCCTTTTTTATAAATGTTTGATGAGGCCAGCAAAGCTTGCTCTTCTTTGTCTTGTTGAGTGATTTTCTTCTCATGAACCAGTAAAGATGCTTGAAGTTCATCAAGTGATAAAAGATCAATGTTCTTTGATTCTTCAATTGAACAGTACCACGTAGTTGAATTTTGGTGTCATTGAGCGAAGAATCTTCTCAACCACAATCACATCCTCCATCTTCTCTCCGAAAATCAACATTTTATTAACAATTGACATTGTTCTTGAGAAGAAGTCGAAATGCAGTTCTCCGGATTTCATCCGTAATGTTTCAAATTCGGATCGTAGAGCTTGTAGTCGCTGCCTCCGAACCCGCTTTGATCCTTCATATTTCTTCTTCATGGAATCCCAAATTTGCTTGGAAGTATCTTTGCAAAGAATAGTTTCTAAGATTGTGCGATCAATTGCTTGGAAAAGATAATTCTTTGCTTTGAGATCTATCTTCTGCAGCTCTGCCGTCGTACTACTCGATGATTCGGGATCCCTTCGGAGACGATCCGCCAATACTCCTTAGATCGTAAAAAATTCTCCATCGACATGCTCCAATGGTCATAGTGACCATCAAAACGAGGAATCGTCTGGTTGTACAAAAGTTTCGGTTGCCATTATTGCCGAATATTAGTTTCTGTCATTTGCAAGATTAACTAATAAGCACACTCTTTATTTTATTTACTCACTCAACTTTTCTCTCTAATAATAGTCTGTTGCTATATGTTTGTCTTTTTGCTCGATACCAGTGTTAAATCGAGAAGCAAAAGATGAAAACTGTGTTTTATTCTTAACAAATGAAGCCATTAAATAGATTTTGAAACATACATGAAACTACGTGAAAAATGTGCATAAAGAAATCTGGAGGGAATAAAGCAACTAACTTCTTAAGGAATAGAACAACTAGCTAATCCCCTAAGGAATAGGACAACTATGAACCAGAAATATTGCAGAATTTAGGCTTAACAGCTAAGCATTTATTTTAACACATTTTCGATAACATCTTCTGTAACATTTCCTTTTATAATATATTTTTTCCCTTAGAGTTTACTCTTTCTATTAGGATTTATCATTTATTTGGCAGGTAAAACATATCAAATTAAGAATGTTACAGAGAGTGTTACAAAAAATGTTACAGATGATCCGAACCTATACTTAAGGACATACTAATATATATTTCAGGCAAAAATACAAAAGGGAAAATTATATATACTACAGTTGTATTTTTTTATTTATTTCAGTTCGACAATTATTTATTCCATTAAAATTTAATCCTATATCTTTTTTACTCATTTTACTCAAACAACTATATATCTTTAAAGTTTTTTGTCTTTGTTAGGAAAAAATACTTTTGATAGTTACAAATTTGTCCCTTAAATATAGTTTTGTACCAAATGACAATCTTGAATTGTAAAATTTTCAAAAAAAATTTTTAAAACATAAAAAATGTATCAATTACATATGATATTTTATAGACATTAACGTTTACTTAAAAAACGCATGTGAGAGAGACCCATATATATGTATATACACATAATTTAATTAATTGAATTAAATTAGAATAAGAGCACCATTATTTTAGACAGGATGCTAACAAAATAAATTGTATATTTCCCTTATATTGACTTTTTTTACTCCAATAATCGAGTTGATTTATCAATTTTGGTCCCCATTCTATACCACTCAGGATTTTATAATAACGTTCTTTATAATATTTTACTTTATAATATATTTTTTTTAAAATTTATTTTTTATTGGATACATTTTATTAATAAAATATATTAAATTAATAGTGTTATAAGAAATATTATAAATTATTCAAACCAATTCTATACACTATCTGCACCGATTTTATACAAGATTCCAGTGTTATAATCTTTTCACTTCGAGAAAGATAACTTTGTATAGTAGATTAACGACAAGAGATATATCATACCTAACCATTATTCGCTTTATTAGGAAAGAAAAAAAAAAAAAAAGAAAAACCGTTTTCGCTTTGCACAGAGGAAAAAAAAAAAACATTTTATTTGCCACAAGAATATGTTATTAGCATATGAAAAAGCAAAACTACTATAAACAATTAATCACGACAGCCTGCTACACTAATAAAATATTTAATTGATTTAAAATCTGATTAAATAATTAATCACGATACCCAGCAGGGACTGATCTTGTCCTAATCTTTCTTGGATCTTAATATAATCTTTTTCCCTTCAAAATCTTTAATTGGAACTTATATAAAAATAATTTATTTGGCCAAGTGGATCTTGTTAATTGTAAATAGATGAAAGATACCGAGAACTTGCATTATTGCAGATGGACTTCATCAATTGTGAGCTGGACTGCAATTGTTATAATTTATTTATTTGATAAGGACTGCATTTGATTGTTATTTATTTTTCTATCCACATTATTTTATTTCTTTTTTATTAGTATTTGTTTTTTTGTCTACTTTGACCTCTGTGCATGACTGTACGACATTTACACGTGATATTTATTTGTTTAGATCTATGAATCATTTTACAAAGATTGGAGAATAAATATATTGATTAAAATATTAATAGAGGGTTGATTAATCAATTCAATTTGAGGCTAAAATTGAAAAGATAAGGAAAAAAACTTTTTATCTTTGGTACAAATACTTTTCGTCAGAATATCGTTTGGTCTTCAATTGAGTCAATTAATTAATTTAATACAATATTTACAATATATATATATATATAATTGAAAGGCAAATGTATATAATTTGAACTTAAAATTATACATATATCCTTAGACGGATAGCAGAAGAAAAAACAAAAATATAAAAAAAAGAACTTAAATTTTTAGCTCTTTCATTTTAAGGTGTCTTTTCAAACTTAAAATAATGAGTGTCTCTTGAATCCTTTTTTTTTTTTTTTTTCCCAAATTTACCTCTATAATTAGAATTGTAAACGGGACGAGTCTTATCCGTAACTGTGAGGGCCTATGCCCGTTTATAGTGGATTAGATTAAAATTTTATATCTGCGGACCTATATCTGTACCCGTACCCGTAATGATACCCAGACCCGTATATCCGTTACAATAAACTAATAATATATGTTTATATATTATATTATTTTTATATTTTTTTATTAATACATAATTTATACATTTATATATTTATATAGGAGACAAATAGGACACTGATGAAAAAATATCAAAATCTACTGAGATTGGCAGTTTTAAAAAATTCTAAATTCTCATGAAAGAACGATATTATTTAGCCACCTGATCATCAAGAGCCCTTGTGTTCTACTAATGATGCATGCATGATTCCGCCTCACCAGCACTGCTTTACTCATGACACCATCTACCTACAACTTATTATATGAATTGTATATTATTGACATATTTTTGGAATAATTCTTTTAATACTTAGAAGAAGAATTTGTTTTGACCAAAAAAAAAAAAAAAAAGAGGGTCTCCAAATGCTTTGATTAATATATGTATTGGATTAATGTATTGTGAGGATTTTATGTATATTTGAACTTTTAATCATTTGAATTAGAGATGTTAAATGATTGTATTTGTTGAAAGAGATGTTGAAAAAATTATGTTAATCATATTATAATTTTTATTTTAGGATTACTTATTGTTTTATATGCATTTTTGTTTAACAGAGAAAAAAATAAGAAAATGTGATACAGATTCTGGTCCAGACTCTATCTTAAATCTGGAGGGTGGGATCTGAATTCATAAATTTTATATCCAAAAAAATTGAATCTAAATATTAATCCATATTTTACTATAAATATTTGAATCTGAGTTTAAAAGTATTCAGAGATTTGAATTTATTTACGCCTCTTTCCTCACTTGTAATTTTCTGTAATTGTTACTAGGTATGACCAAACGGTTCAATGCCCCACATGCAATATGTCATCTAATACCATCCACGTGGTATAATTTGCAAATTTCACTAATTATTGTTTATTTGAATATGAGAAAATTTAAAAAAATGAACTGATTTCAAGGCGGAAAAACAATTATTATTCATGTGTAGAAAAAAAGATGAAAGTTATTACTTCCAATTAAGAATATAAGTTATTTTAAATATTATATACGAATTAAAAAATAAAAGAATAATATAATTTTTAATGTAAGATATTTATTATATCCTTAATAAATAAGGAGAGAGAAAGAGAGATAATAAATAAATTAAAAAAGATATAATTAAAAAATTGATATTAAATACATATTGAAATATATAAAATGATTTCTGATTTTTTCAATTTTGAAAAGGAATTATATTTCTGACTAAAAACACTAATATTAATGGCAAAATATATTAATTGAATGGATATAATTTTTGTGAAGTGATTGAGTGTCACCATCAGCAAAAAGAAAAAAACACAAACAAATAAGAACATAAGGTGATTAGTATCACAAAAGGACTTGAGTATCATCTAAATGAAATGGACTCTACTATAAGTTATTTCAAATATATCTACGAATTAAGAAATAAGTAGTTATTACTCTCAATTAAGAATATAAGTTATTTTAAATATTACAAACGAATAAGAAATAAGAGAAAAATATGAAAGTTATTACTTCCAATTAAGAATATAAGTTATTTTAAACATTATATACAAATTAAGAAATAAGATAATAATGAAAATTTTAGTGTAAGATATTTATTTTATTCTCAATAAATAAGGAGAGATAATAAATAAATTAAAGAAGGTAGAATTAAAAAATTAACAATAAATACATATTAAAATGTGTAAAATAATTTTTAATTTTTCAAATTTATAAAGACACTAATATATATTAATTGAATGGATATAACTTTTGTGAAGTGATTGAGTGTCACTATCAGCAAAAAGAAAAAAAAAACAAAAACAAATATAAAAACAGAAGATGATTAGTATCACAAAAGGACTTAGAGTATCATATAATCGAAATGGACGCTACTAATATCCCCCACAAAAACCTAATTTTACGATAGTGATGCATCCAAAAAAAAGAGGAGAAATCTCCTTGAGACGAGATTCGTCATAGCTACCCCGATATTTGAACCACGCCAACGCCGCAACCCCTCCCCCACGACCTCCCCCGCGTCTCTTCGTTCTGTATATATTTAGCTTCTGTATGGCATGAAGATGAAAGTGGAACAATTACAATTGCATTAAATGAAAATGGAGATACTTAACTCATTTGCGGTGTTTCTTGGAGTTGTAATTTTCCTATTAGGGGCATGCAGAGTATTGGATTGGGTGTGGTTGAAGCCAAAGAAGCTGGAGAAGCATCTGAAAAGACAGGGTCTCAATGGGAATTCTTACAAATTTCTGTTTGGTGACATGAAAGAAATGAGGGACATGTTCATAGAAGCCAGCTCCAAGCCTTTAAGTTTCTCTGATGATATTGTTTCAAAAGTTTTTCCTCACTTTCAAGAAACAATTAAGAAACACGGTACCTTTCCATTCTTTTTTCTTTTTTTTTTTTTTTTGGTGGGAAAATATACTTTTTCCATTCTCGGAGTGCTCTATTTCATGGGTCAACACTAAGTGTATTTTTCCTCCTCCTTCATCCATCTAAAACAAAATATTTATGAGTTTTTAGATTATTAAGGATAGAATATATTATTGAAAAGGTAAGGAAAATCAGAGGTTTTACATATATCAGAAAACTCTCTCCCGAGCTAATTAAAAATCAGAGGATAGACTACTGTTTTATTATTATTTTTCCCTTAATAGACCCTTGTTTTTTTATTATTTTGACTGGAAATTAGTAAATTTGTTGCAGGCGAGAATTCCTTCTTTTGGGCAGGACCAAAACCATCAGTGTTAATAATGGATCCTGACTTAATAAAAGAGGTCACAGTCAAATACCTGTCTTATACAAAGCTTCATTCCAATCCACTCATCCAACTGTTGGCTAAAGGATTAGTACGCTATGAAGGAAATAAATGGGCTAAACACAGAAAAATCATCAATCCAGCTTTCCATCAAGATAAGTTGAAGGTACTTTTCTTAAATTATGATTTTTTTTAAACACCCATTGTCAGAATGCTGAAGATTTAGGCAAAATACTAATGATTTATTTTATATTTTATTTATTTTTGGTGAATCTTGTATAGCTTATGACTCCAGCATTTCACACAAGTGCAAATGAGGTATTAGTTAAATGGGAAGAGATTGTTTCTACAAAAGGGTCATCGGAATTAGATGTTTGGCCAAGTCTTCAAACATTGACTAGATATGCAATTTCCAGGACAGCTTTTGGATTTGACTATGAAGAAGGCAGAAAGATTTTTGAACTTCAAAGCGAACAGGCTCGTCATTTCATGAATGCTTTGTGGACAGTTTACATTCCAGGATGGAGGTAATTAATTTTCGTCTTAATTATGGCCAATTTTAGCTTTATTCAAATCCCATGGCAATGGAATATAAGGGTTTTAGAAGGATTGAGGAGTATTAAGGAGGTCTACACTCTTCAGAAGTATTTATTATATATTTTTTTTTATTTATATTTATCTATTTTCTATTTATTATACTCTATATCTATCTCCTTATTTACAATTATCTTGTTTTAATAATTTTAATTTGTGTATAAATCTAAAATCTCTTTATATTTATGACGAAAATGATGGTACTTTTTTGCCGAAACACATCAAACTTTGGAGTTCAATGGGATTCAATACATTGATACTTCTATGATCTCCTTTGGGAGGGTATGAGAAGTTTTTAACTAATTCCTCTACCTTTTTTACGAGTTTCTGTTAGAAATATAAATCATTTTAGTCTAAATTAAATGATCAAAATTATAAGTCGTTTCACATATTTTAATATGTATTTATTATCCATTTTGCAATTTTACTCTTTTTAATTTATTTATTATCTTTCCTCATCTCTTTCTTTCTTATTATTTACAGAGAGTAAAATAAATATCTTACATTAAAAATTTCATTATTTTTTTAATTCTTAATTCGTGACCAAAGTAATTATACTCTTGACAAAAGGTATCATCCTGTCTATTTTACACTTCAACTCACTTAGGTACCTCCACATAATATATCAAATGTGAAGTTTTGAGTTCGAATTATGTAGAGAACAGTTTAATGTCTTATGCCAACCTTGTGCTACCATTTGTAGGCTTGTTCTCTTTGATTTTTTTGGAATTAGCCTCTAGCTCTCAGATATGAGGTTCCAATATATATATATATATATATATATATCACTTGATATTTTAAAATTGTTATTAAAGATAAAATGTCCCCGTAGTAGAGTAATAATGGATGTGAGGGGTGAAACTGAAAGAAAAAGTGATAAAAGAACGGTTGATTGGTAGGTCTAAAATGACAGAAAATTGTGAAATTAAAAAAAAAAAAAAAAAGAAAAAAGAATCTAAACATGCAATTTGTAGTTTTTAAAAAAAGAAGTTCATGGTTTTACTTTTCCCCAAATTTAACAGTCTCTTGTTGACAATTTAGGTTTGTCCCGACGAAGAGCAATAGAAGAATGAAAGAAATTGCCAAATATGTTGACAGTTCATTGTTGAGTATTGTTGATGCGAGGATGAAGGCCATAAAAGCAGGGAAAGCCAAAGAGGATGACTTACTGAATTTATTCTTGAAGTCAAGTTCAAAGGAAATTGATTTAGGTGGAAGTAAGGATTATGGTTTCAGCATGGAAGATGTGATTGAAGAATGCAAGCTCTTCTACTTTGCTGGGCAAGAGACTATTGCTGCGCTCCTTGTATGGACCATGATCACGCTGAGTAGACACCAAGAATGGCAAAACCGTGCTAGAGAAGAGGTCTTGAATCTCTTTGGGACTAACGAACCAGACTTTGATGGTCTAAATCAGCTCAAAATTGTGAGTGCATGCAATTTTGTTACAAGAAATGTTAGGACAACTTGATAAAGTTGAAATACGAATGAATATATGATTATCATTATCATTGAATTCTAAAAATTAAAAATTTCAATTATACTATTGTTTTTCCAAAATGTTGTTAAACAAAGATCTTTTTATCAACTCTATTAATTATTACTTTTAAAAAAATATCATAATGAGGGGATTTGATATTGATTTAGTGTCTAACAATATTTTTACAATATAAAAGTGAAAGTTTATTAACTTCATAATTAACATAGTTGATTAAGATATTGCATTTTTGATACGTTTTAATTCCAACTTATCACAGGTGCCCATGATATTATATGAGGTTCTAAGACTTTATCCACCAATATCTTTGCTTAATAGAGAGACAGTGGAAGAAATTAAGTTAGGGAATATAACTTTACCTGCCGGAGTACAAGTTGATTTGCCATTGATGTTGTTAAACTATGACTCTAAATTATGGGGAGATGATGTGAATGAATTCAATCCAGAAAGATTTGCAGGAGGAACAGCGGCCGGAACAAAAGGAAAGGTTGTATTCTTCCCATTTGGCTGGGGACCAAGGTATTGTCTCGGCCAAAACTTTGCTATGCTGGAAGCAAAATTGGTTTTGGTTATGATTCTTCAGCGATTCTCCTTTGAACTTTCTCCAACATATACACATTCTCCTGCTCCCATTGTCACACTTCAACCTCAGCATGGTGCTCATTTGATCTTGCACAAACTTTAAATAGGATCATTCCTGAATTGGTTTGTGATTGTGATGTTACACTACTCTGGATTTAGTTTCTCTATAGTTTGAAGGTTTCCTTCTACGTACAGATGTAAGATTCAGAATGAAAATCAACTACAACGGATCTTTGACCAAGTTTATTAATAAGCTCTATTCACCATGATTGTTATGAGTAATGTTCTATGAGTTCTACTTTTATTTTGTTGCATAGTAAGTAATATTTAACAAAACATGCAATCGATTTTTGGGAAATTAGCTCAAATGTCACTGAAGAAGCCTTATATTTTATCTTTCTGCCACAAAACTTCATTTTTCACCTTTTGTGTCACTATACAATTTCCATTGTTTCCTTTATTCAATTATATCACTTCATGTGATGAATCTGACTAGATTTAAATATATATGTGAAACATTATCAAGGATAAAATAATACCTATAAGCTCCTTCCACATGTATTAAGTGCATCAAATAAAATCAAGAAGTGATAAAATTAATGATAAGAGACACAAAAATTATTGAATGGTAAAAAAAATAAAAATAAAAATAAACTTTAATAGCGAAAGGAGGTTTTTTTTCTCTTTATCCAGCCCATTTTAAAAAAATGGGTATTAAATCGGCCCAAGTTTTTTTTTTTTAATTCTGAAGCGGCCATAACACACAATCATTGTCCGTTATCACTTGTGCGTTATCTGTAATAGCGGCTTAAGCCACGTTAAAAAGCATGTTTAACGACGTGGCATAATCGCTAGGGGATGTGGCGCTGAGTTGTCGATAACACACAATCATTGTGCGTTATCAAACGTAATAACGCACGACCATTGTGTGTTATTATTGTTGATAATGCACAATGACCGTGCATTATCATGCTATAAACCTTAGCCTCTAGCCGCCGCGCTTCCTTTCTGCTTTCACTTTCTTCTTCCTCCTTATTTTTCTTTCTTCTGTGCCTCCTTTCCACTTTCTTCTTCCTCCTTATTTCTTCTTTCTTCTTTCTTATTTCTTCCCCGAAAATTTACTTCATTCCTTCTTGAAAATTTTATTTTTATATTCATTTGTGCCACCGCTCTCGCTGCTCCGCCGCTGCCGCCGCTTGGTAAGTTCTTTTCCTCTTCCTTTTATTTTCTTCCTTCTTCTTATACTTGTGTCTTCTCTTCTTCTAATACTTTTGTATTTTATTTTATTTTAAAATTTACAGTAAAAATTTAGTTAATTTTTGAAATTCAAGTTTGAATCGGTGAGACTTTTCTTGGAGTACGAAGGTTGTTAGAGATTTGGAGTGGAACACGGTAGACTAGAGCTTATCGGTATGAAGGTGCATTTTTAGTTTTCGGTAAGGTTTTAGTTATTTAAATTATTTGGTGTATTATTTATTAATTTTAATTATTGTTTGTTTGGGCTTGTTAATTGTTGTTTGTCAATCATTTTTATGAATTTTATTTGTTAATTTGAATTGATACATTTTTGTGAAAGTGGGGTTTGAGTTTATGTTTAAATTTGTTGTTATTAATAAATTTTTGCAAATTTGATCATTTTATGTATGTAATTGTGTTTTGTATTGTAAAAGTAATCTTACGGTGATGAATTATTTTGATGAATTTATTTGGATAATTAGGGTTTTTTTTTTAATTTAGTTTATGGTTATTTGAATTTTTTTTATTTATTTAGATAATTATTTTGCATCTTTCTTATAAATTTTTGAGTAGAAAAGATGAGAACTTAGAATTTGAGTTTTTTTCTCTTCTTTTTATTATTATTTTTTTGTAATTAGTAGAACCGAAAATTAAAAATTTAGGGTTTAGTAATTAATTGTATACCATTATCAATATGAATACTTTTATTTAAAGTCTAAAAACCTAATATTGAATTTACCAAGTAGTAAAATTCTTACTTATAAAATATAGTATAAATAACCCCAAAAAACTTAAAATTTTAAACTTTAAATAATAGAAAACTTAAAAATCTATTATTAAAATCCTTAATTTTACATCAAACATTAAACCGTAAAGCTATAAACTTTTTAACAGTAAACCTTAAAAAGCCAAAATCATAATATTAAAATCCTATAGCGTATATTATAAAAACCCTAAAATTGATTTTTGAAACATTAAACCGTAAAACTCTAAAGTTTGTAACAGTAAACCCTAAGAACCATAAAATTGATATTTTAAACATTAAACCGTAAAACTGTAAACTTGGTAACAGTAAACCCTAAAAACCCTTAAAATTGATATTCTTGAAATGTTGTAATAAAATAGGTTTCTATTAATGGAATTTTTCTTTCAATTTCTTCTAATTACTACATCATTGCTCTAAAATTTTACAATATCTTTAGTATTACTTCTTCAAATAACTTGAGATGAAATGGGTAAAAGTTAAATATATTTTCCAAGAAAACGATATAAATATTATCATAACAAATACACTTAAAATAAGTTAAATATTATATATATAGTCTTTTTAAAAAAATTATACAATTATAAGTTTTGACAAAAATGTAAAGAAATTTTCATTTAAAAAAAAAAAACAAAAAAATACTGACGTGGCAGATAACGGACGACCAGTGTGCGTTATTGCTTTGTCATAACGCACACTAGTCGTGCGTTATTCGCCACATCGGCGGTTAACAGGTGGTAAGCATAATTAGATGTGCGTTATCAATAACGATAATACACAACTATTGTGCGTTATGGCCACTTCAGGATTAAAAAAAAACTTGGACCGATTTAGTATCCATTTTTTAAAAATAGACTGGATAAAAAAAAATCTTGAAAAGAGAAATATAACCTCATAGCATTTTGAGTCATCTTGATTTTTTTCCAAGAAACAAAAGATTTGCTATTTGGTTGATACTATAGTAAAATGTGTTACTACTTTTTAATTAATGTAATATAACAATTTCACAAAAAAAGTAGTTCATGTTCCCCATGAAATAAGGTCCCTCCATTAGTTTTGCTTTCCAATAAAGAGTAATAACAAAAAAATATGAAGTTTCAATATCTACATTAATTCAAACATAGGTTTTTTGTATTTACTCCTTATTTAAAATTTCTTAAATACAATTAATATAACATTTCTTAAATATAATTAGTATAACAGTGTTGTGTGGATCTGAAGTTCCACGGACCTTATTTACTATTACACAACTTTCCTATTTACTATTACACATCCAAAAAGAAGAAATAACAGAAAGGGACCTAAACTATTACAAAATAACCTTTAAGTCCTTCTTCTTCCTCCTTGGCCGAAAATGGCTTTCTTCTTCTCCGGCAGCAACTCCCCGGAAGCTTCACCGGAAGCTGTAGCAGAAACTGTTAGCAAAGAAAGAAAAGAAAGAAGCTCAGTGAGCTTACCTGAGCCACGGAGGTGGATCCAACAAAAACCGCACGAGCAGCGGGAAAAACGGATGAGCAGTATGTGAAATCTTCGATTTTCGCGAGTCCGTTTTTCTGCAAATACGATGGAGATGCAACGGCAGTGTCGACAAGCAGCGAACAACGAGCAGCTGGTGAGCTGCAGCAAGCTCTGAATAGGGAGCAGCCAAACAGCAGCAGGAACGACGGAAGGTGGCCAGTCCGGTGGTCCCTCAGTCATACAAGGACTCACAACAAGAGAATAGTCTCTCTCTCTCTCTCTCTCTCTCTCTCTCTCTCTCTCTCTCTCTCTCTCTCTCTACTCTCTCCTTAATGCAGCTACGCTGGACGTGCAGTCAGGCAAAGGAGCTGACTTGCGACGTCGGCAGCAGAGTGTCCTTGAGAGGGAGTAGCGGTGGCATGAAGCAGTCCAGAAGGAGAAGAAGGCAAAGTGAAGAGAAGAAAATTAGAAGGGGAGGCTGTCCTTCCAAATTAGGGCAGCCTCAAAATAGAAAGAATATATATATATATATATAAATATAGCACAAGTCACCTTGGGTGGGCCGGGTTGACCTAGCACCTTGGCCCATAAAATTTAAACCCATTCCTTTTAGTGAGCCTGTGCATAATCATCATTGGGAGCAATATGGGCTGAAAAATAAAAATAAAAATGTGTGAAAATAAGGCCCAAAAACCTACAAACTCCACCTTGAATACATTTTCATAACTTCCCAACCACCACGGACCCAAAAGAGTCAACCTTCATTTATGTGAAGGAGATCCCTGCACAAAGAAAATTTATCAGTTGTCATAATTTTAGTACCAAAATCTACAGGATTATCTTTGGTACTAATTTTCTCAATATTTACTAAGCTACTTGAAACGTTTTCCCTTATTAAATGATACTTAACATCTATATGTTTAGTCATTTCATGATAAACAGGATTTTTACACAAGTGAAGACAACTTTGGCTATCAGTATAAATAACAGCCTTGGAATTTAAAACATGCAATTCAGATAGAAGTCCTTGAAGTCAAATAGCTTCTTAATTGCCTCCGTGGCAGCGATGTATTTAGCCTCCGTAGTCGATAAAGCGACTACAAGCTGCAACTGTGACTTCCAAGATATGTAATTACCCGCTAAGGAAAAGAAATAAGAAGTGGTAGATTTCCTACCATCTTTGTCACCTGCAAAGTCAAAATCAATATATCCAACCAGTTCAAAATTATTGGACCAGTTATGATGAAGCAAACCCCTATCTACTGTCCCATTAATGTATCGTAATACTCACTTGAGAGCTGCCCAATGATCCCTACCCATGTTAGACATGAATCGGCTAAAAAGACTTATGGAATAAGCAATATCGAGTCGGGTGGATATCATTGAATACATGACTGAACCTATGGCCATCCTGTAAGGAATGTTTGCCAGGTCTTTCTTTTCTTTTTCAGTGTTGGAGCAGGATTTTTCGGAAAGCTGAAAATAGCTCAGAAGTGGGATACAAACTGGCTAGCATAAATGCATTAAAAATTTGGAAATAATTTTCTGCAAAAAGGATTTATGGGATATGAATAAGGAGCGGTCAGCCCTATCTCTACTGATGTTCATCCCAAGGATTCTAGAAGCAGAATCTAAATCTTTCATATCAAACTCTGACTTTAACGGGGATTTTAAACTAGCAATCTTATCTCTATGCTTACAAGCAATCAACATATGATCCACATAAAGCAAAAGATAAACAACAGTTTCAACATCATCACCACGAAAATATAAACAGCTATCATAATTGCTTTTAATGAAACCAACTTTAAGTATGAAAGAGTCAAAACGCTTATACCATTGCCTCGGTGACTTTTTAAATCCGTACACGGACTTTTTCAAGAGACATGTGATGTATTCCTTACCTTTTACCTCAAACCCTGGTGGTTGTTGCATATAGATAGTTTCTTCAGGTTCACCATGCAAGAAAGTAGTTTTTACATTAAGTTGTTCAAGATCAAGATCATAAAAAGCAACGATGGCAAGCATTATCCTAATCGTTTTATATGTAACGACGGAGAAAATATTTTGTTAAAATCGATGCCCTCAACTTGTGAAAAACCTTTTGCAACCAGTCTGGCCTTGAACCTTGGGGCTTCATTGGCTGACTCAGGCTCTTTAATTTTGAAAATCCATTTGCAGTCAATCAATTTATGTTTTGAGGGTTTTGGAACAAGAATCCAGGTTTTGTTTTTGTGTAAAGAGGACATTTCCTCATCCATAGCATGCAACCATAAAGAGTGATTAGGGTTCTTCAATACATTAGAAAAATACAACGGTTCTAGAAAAATACAACGGTTCTTTCTCTTCCACATAGGATGCAGCAGCAAAAGCATACAGACAATGTATGAACAACCATATCTAACGGGTTCTCTCGACACTTTTCTAGCCCTATCCCTAGACAGTTCGTAGTATCTAAGGGCTTGTGCCTCTGGATGATCCTCCTCATCATCTGAATTTTCAGATTCAGGCATGTTGGTTTCGGGTTGACTAGCTGGTACATCCGACTCTCCACGGTTTCGGGTTTATGTGCGTGAACTTGTGAAGGTTCGGAGGTTTCCTCCACCTCTACGGGAATATTCCCATCTGTGGGAACATTGGTAGAACTATCGAGATCGGTTTTAGCCTTTAGGAAAGGCATATCAAGCTCGTTGAAGACAACATCTCTACTCACAACTACCCTCACTTCTGGCTCACTTTTGAACCAAACTTTATATCCCTTCACCCCACTAGGGTAGCCTATAAACACTCTCTTTCTAGACCTATGGTCTAACTTACCCTCCTTCTGATGTGCAAATACAGCACATCCAAACACTCTAAGGTTGGATAGGTTTGATGGTTCTCCGGACCACAACTCTAAAGGAGTTTTGAAGTTTATGACTGTTGAAGGGGATCTATTGATGAGGTAGATAGCTGTACTTACAGCTTCTCCCCGAAAAGGTTTTGGGATATCTGAAGACACCATAAGACACCTAACCTTATCCATGATGGTACGGTTCATCCTTTCAACAACACCATTTTGCTGAAGGTTGTGCCTAACAATCCTATGATGCAAAATGTCATCCGATGCACACAAATTAGCAAACTTTTCATTACAAAACTCAAGACCGTTATCTATCCTAATTATCTTTGGTTTATTTCCAGTTTGATTTTCGGCGAGGTGTTTTCACTCACAAAACTTTTCAAAAGTTTGATCTTCTATTTTAAAAAGAAATACCCACACATGCCTAGAAAATCATTAACAACAGATAAGAAATAAACATTGCCACCATATGTTGGAACCTTTTCAGGTCCCCACAAATCATAGTGCACATAATCAAGAACAGAAGTGGACTTGTGTGTGCCAACTGAAAAACTGATTTTATGCTGTTTTCCCAGAACACAATGGTCACAAAAATCCAATGAGTCGATTTTGTCACCACACAAAAGATTTTGCTTATGTAAATAATGTAGTCCCTTTTCACTGATGTGACTAATCTGATGGTGCCACAACAAAATCTTTTCAGGGACAGATTTTGAAACAAATGCAGATGCTTCGCAAACAGTTTTTCCAATCAAATTGTATAAACCATCTCTTTTAAAGCCTTTGAGCATAGCCAGTGCTCCTTTGCAAAACTCTCATAATACCATTTTTAGATTTATAAGAATAACCGTTTGAATCAAAAACACCGAGGGAGATTAGATTTCAACGGAGGCCGGGCACATATCGCACCTCAGTCAGTTTTCTGGTCATGCCATCATGCATTTTACTGAAAACATTTCCAATGCCCTTGATGTCACAAACTTGATTATTTCCGATGAAAACCTTTCCATGATCAAGTGTTTTAAAATCTGAAAACCAATGCTTGTTTGGTGTCATATGACAGGTGCAGCCAGAATCAAGAATTCAATGATCAGAAACATAGGAAGAATGGGAAGGGGATACACACAAGACCTCAAAATACATGGAATTACCATCTGATTTAAAATCGTGGGTTTTTGTCATTTTTATCACTCCCTTTACCTTGTTTATGTTGTTTTTCATCTTTGATCCTCTTAAAACACTTGTCTTTCATATGACCTTCCTTGCTGCAGTAAAAACATTTCACTTTCTTATCTCGTGATTTTGACCTCCCTTTACTTTTAGAACGGTGACTAAAAGATTCTCTCCGGTCAACCCTCCCTCTCATGTAAAGGTTTTCTCCGTTAGATTTGTTTTCTTTTCTCAAATCAAGGTCTTTTGATTTTAAAGCGTTTTTAATATCAGAAAGAGTCAAATCATCTCTGCCATACTTGATAGCAAATTTAACATCGTTAAAAGACTCAGGCAAGAAATTTAATAAAATAACAGCAACGTTTTCATCGGAGATCTTCTCTCCAATGTTTTGAAGTTCCAAAACGATTTTGTTTAAATCATCAATGTTTTTTGAAAGTGATTTCGACCCGCTCATTTTAAAACTGAAAAGCTTTTCTTTCAAATAAATTTTATTCGACAAGGATTTTCTCAAATACAGTTTTTCGAGTTTTGTCCAAATTTCAAAAGCGTTGTCCTTTTCGTCGATTTCTCATAATACATTATCAGTTAAATGCAAGGTGCATCACCAAGTTTTTCAGAAAGCACTTCACCCTTCCAAGATTTAGGATACTTTTCAGGATTACAAATTGCGGGTGTGATTTTATTTTGGACTAAAACTGCTTTCATTTTTCTCCGCCACATTACGAAATCAGATTTGCTATCAAACTTGTCGGTTTCAATTTTTGGAACAGACCTGATTAAAATGGAAATAAGAGTAATCAATGGCTAGAAAAAATAAAAGATTTGAAAAAAGAAGTTTGTCACACAAATAAAATGCTTGGATTTTTATTTGAAAAACGGCACAGTAAAAATAAGTGAAATGCAAGAATCTCACAATAGAAGCAGCATAGTAACACAAAAATAACCGAGACAGAGAAATAAATAGGTAAGGGCTGAGCAACAGCCTTCCAACACAGATAATAGAAAAACCAACAATCACGAATAGTAATAGCAATTTGTAATCAGTTATAGAAAAATCGCCAAGACACAACTACTTGAAGTCTCTGTGGACTAAGCCAGGCTTGGATTTTAGATTTTTCAAAAATAAACCAGATTCATAAAAAAGATAACAGATTCGTGACAATAGAAACAGTAGATTTAAAACAAGTGAGCAGATCTAACAGAAAACAAACAGATCTAACTAAACAAGCAGAAATAATAGTAATGGATCAATCAAAGGCCGAAAGAAAACGAAGAAAGTTTAGAGAACGCTTCCCTGAGCCAGATCCACGGAACTCAAAAGTTCTCGTGGGTCTGGAGTGTCAAACCCGAGAGTGACAACCGGCCGCAACAAGAACATCGGAAAGTTGAAGTCGTTTCCGGGCTCTGATACCACTGTTGTGCGGATCTGAAGATCCACGGACCCTATTTACTATTACACAACTTTCCTATTTACTATTACAGATCCAAAAAGAAGAAATAACAGAAAGGGACCTAAACTATTACAAAATAACGTTTAAGTCCTTCTTCTTCCTCCTCGGCCGAAAATGGTTTTCTTCTTCTCCACCAGCAACTCCCCGGAAGCTTCACCGAAAGCTGCAGCAAAAACTGTTAGCAAAGAAAGAAAAGAAAGAAGCTCAGTGAGCTTACCTAAGTCACAGAAGTGGATCCAGCAAGAACCCGACGAGCAACGGGAAAAACGAACGAGCAGCACGAGACGTTGAGTTACGATAATAAACTACATGCACATAACACCTTACTACTTTTTAAGAATTAAATTCTCATAACTTATTTTTTTTAAAAAAAAAGAAGTACACAATCCTATATTTTTAGAATTGGATTTATTTTCTTTGAAATTTCTTGGATAGTATTTAAAAAAAAAAAAGAGAAAAGAAAAGATTGACTACTAATGAAAAACCGGAAATAATTTAGGGTCATTTATAGTAACTTTCTATTAATATTCATTTAACCTTCATTTTAAGTAAACATTTGGAAAGCAAAGCATGATTGCCAAAATAATTCACAAGTGTCCATCCACCAACTTGTCTCTCATGTTTTTTCTTAAAAGCTTAGCCTCTCATTTTTCCAAAAGTCACCACCAAATATTAGGCTAAATGTTCATGACTATAAAGTGAAAAATATAATAGTTTATAACTAGAAAAAAACAAAATCAAAGTTTACTACTCTAAAGAAAAATTATTTTACTATAAGGTAAATTGGCCAAGAATATCCCTCCATGATTTATGTTTTGTTACTTGATAGCATTATTTATTTTATTGGCCACTTCTGTCAAATAACTTTTTACAATAACAAAAAATGCCTATGCTATTAGAATTGGACTAAATATCCCGATAGTGCATTTGCCTTAGTTCATAGGTCAAGTTATTTCTACCCATTCCAACCATTCGCTGGTGCTTAGATTAGTAAGTAAGATAACATATGAAAGCAACGTAACATAAATTGATCGAAAACCATCTATCACCATTGTATATGGGCATTTTCAACTATCATAAGAAAAGTAATTAATGTAATATACCAATTCCATGAAAAAGTAGTTCAAGTTCCTCATGAAATAAAGTCCCACCATTGGTTTTGCTCTCCACTTTTATTTCCTTGAGTGGGGAAAACATTAATTAAGAATACAAATAGTTATTCTCATAAGAGAAATTAGCTACTTATACCCTCAAACCATTTACAGATAACAAACAAGTTGGTCCATTAATCCTGGGCTAACCAGGACTGGAAGTCTTGGGCCGGGTTGGGCTTCCATCATAGAATCCTAGGATCAGTACGGCCCACCTAAACAAAATGATACATGTGGACTGTGGACGAGTTGGGACGAACTAAAAAAAATAATTTTGAAACATAAAAAATTAAATTAAATAATATTATAAGCTACATCAGCTTCAACAAATTGGGAGGGAGACCTTAGTCTTAAACATCTCAAATTAATATAAAAAGAGTATAAAACCTCATTTCTCTTTTGTTGATTTGGTCTTTAGTTTAAATTTAGCATTGTTTTACCGTTTAAATGGTCATGTAGTTTAAGATTTTATTTGAGTGGTAAGAATTGCAATAAAAAAGTTTGGAGTTCAACTCGTAGTCTTCGCTAATAATGTAGCACCTTTTATAATAAAAAGAAATATGTGCTAGTATTTTAATTGTGGTTCCAACTAATTTCTTTTGCTTGAAAACAAAAGTATAAAATAAGAGTATAACTTCCTTATATTATAACATCCATACTTATGATAATACATGACTATGACATACAATCTCATACCATATGTAAAGCATATTAAGGACCAAGATGATAGTCAATTTATCTTTAATTGGTAAAATGAAAAGATTTTATTAAAAATAAAGATGAAATACGAAGTGAATGAAGCTAGTTAAGTACCCAAGCACAAAACTTTTCTTATTGATCAATGACACTAGAAAGAGGAAAAACCTTGCATAACAGAAAATACTTTATGTTTTTCATGGATAAACTTCAATGGGACTCCTGAAATCTAACATAGGAAAAATCTTGTAACCACTAAAACCAGCTTCCTTAAACAGAGCTGCCCATTCTTCCTCAGTTCTTTCTTTAGCACCCATGGAGACCATCATATCCATGTCACCAGAAATTTGTGATTTAACTAATGGATTATCATGTTTCTTGCTATCCATTAATACAATGTCTATGACGATCACCTTCCCACCTTTCTCCTTTTCTGGAATTGCTTTTTTGCAGTTCTTAAGTATCTTCACCGAGTCTTCATCTTTCCAATCATGGAGAACGGACTGTTTCACAAGTATAATAACATTTTAATTAGTTACCATATTAATGATTCCAATATCATGATATCTAATAGATATTTCAATGAATATCTTGACTTATGTAGGAAGATATTCAACTCTGTTTTCATCGATTGATTTTAATTTATTTTAGTCATAACCCATCCTTTTAACAATTATCCACTGCTTATTTCTAATTTTAGGTTGAAGAAATTGAAAAAAATTATTTTGGATTAGTCTCTATTTTGAATTTACGTGTAGATTTAACGATCAAAATACCGGTTTGAAATACTGTATGTCAAAATAAGGCGCCCATTTGTGAAGTTAAACCATAATTAGAAACAAAAGCATATGAAAAGAATGTTTGTTTTCTTACCTTAAGAAGGATTGCATTAGCAGAGGGTATTTTCTCAAACATATCTCCTCCAACAAACTCCAAATTACCCTTTGCCTCGAGATCAGCAATCACATGTGGTTGCTCAAACACAGTACACTTCAAATTGGGGAAAGCTTTAGCAACGGCTCCGGCAAGTGTGCCAGTGCCGCCTCCAACATCCACCAAAGAAATCAGTCCCTCAAACAAGTAATTATAATCTGGAATAAGCAATTTCGAGATTAAAAGTGAATCAGTAGCCATAAGTTGATCGAAATTTTTTCCGTACTTATCTTGAGATAAATATTCCCAATAAGTTTTTCCGTGAGCGGTTTGGAAAGCTGTAGCAACGTCGTTTTGAAACCACTCGCTCAACGCATTCCAACCTTCGACCTCGGCGATTTCATTTGCACTGAGCACAAATTCTCTTAAATTCAATGGCTGATTTTTTACAAGAATTCGGCTTAAAGAGGTGAGTGAATATACATTTTTTGGTTCTTCAGAGAAATAGCCAGCGGCGACTAATATACGCATTAGTCGGTGTATGTAGGGAGCTTTAGAAGGGTTAATTGGGAGAGAATTTGTGAGATCTGAAAGAGTCATGGGTTTTCCGTGATTGTGAATGGCCTCTGGTATTTCTAATTGAATTGCACATTTTAGACAAGAGGTGCTTACGAAGGAGAAAACATGTCTGGAATATTGGGCTTGAGCTTTACGAATCTCAGCAGTTTCCAAGTCCATCGAAGATTTCTATAATTATGAGTCTCAGACTGTAAATAGGAAATTTTCCAAGGGAAATTGCTTTGAGAAGAAAGGAAATGGGAGGACTTGAAATAAGAAGTGGGCTTGATTACTTAGATCCTGTTAAAATGAAGGAGAAAACTTGGGTGAAAAAATGAGCTTGGGCATCACGAATCTCAGAAGATTGCAATTCCATTGTGGCGGAGGCTGTAGAGAGGAAAAATTTGACAGAGAAGAGAGGAGTGGGGGTGGGTGAGGAGAAGAAGAGTCACAGATCTTGACTTATAAAGTGAAGAAGATAATGGCGGGCTACAATCATCTGTATTTCACTCTGACTTGTCAACAAATATTTTGCCTGCAAATTGGCTTTTTTTTTTTTTTTTTCATATTCTCTCCTCCATAACTTCTTTTTTCTTTTTTTTCCTGAAATCCTCCATAACCTATTGGGATTATTATTCGTTTTTTGGTCGATAACCTATTGGGATTATAGCAATGGGTAGTAAACTCATTTATGAAATAATGGAATCACTATTAAGTTTTAAATTTGAATCATGTTATATAGGTTTTATACTTCCATTACTTAAAATAAGAAAATATTAATTTATTCTAAACTATCAATTTATTTTTGAATTGTCTTTCATTTATTATATTTATTTTTAAAAATTACCTCAATTTTCTTAATAAAATGAAAAATTTTGTCTTTTAGTAAAATTATATTATAAACAAGCCCACATGCTTAGGTCCTCTTAAATAAAACTAAATTTTATGTTTAATAATGAATTTAAAAATTAAAATAATAAGGTAGTAATTTGATAAATAATATACTAATTCTTTTTTTAAACTTATATTAAACCACCTCATGGTGGTCGAAAATGGTCAAAGATTCCCAACAAAATGATCCGCTGAAACATGTTTTTGTTTTTATTGGTTAGTTAGAGGGAGCATGGGAAATTAATTAATTTTTGCTCACCAACCCAAATATTATAAGCTAATTTAGGAACTCAAGAGGAAAAAAGAAAGGAACTTCTTGCTCACCAACCCAAATATTGGAAACTAGTTCAATGCTACCAATTAGTAGTATATTCATTTAATTTAATCCATTTTACTGGACTCTCTAAATCACATATTCCTACAGGAAAAATTCACTTATCACCCTATCCATGACCGAGGATCCACGAGCCACGGTATAAATTCTTTAAATTATATTATTAAGTTACATTATTTAATGTGATTAATATTTTATTTATTTTATTTTTATAAATAATGACATAATTTATACGAGACATCTAAATATCAATTACATAAGTGATATATCGCAATATGATTTAAAGTGTTTATATGCTCACTCTGTTACTCTTAAAGCGAGTTCATAATAGAAATATTCATATTCATTTTTTTAGGGAAAAAAAATATTCCTGTTATTATAAGGTGAAAGAAAATTGACATAAGTAAACAATATAGTTTGTTATCACATAAGATCATCTGTAACATCTCTTGTAGTATTTCCTTTAATAATATATTTTTTCCTTAAAGTATGTATTTTTTCCTTAGGGTTTATTGATGTATTGCATTTTACACTAGTTTTGGGGTGTGTTTATTAATAATTTTAGGTAAATTGTAGTGTAATTTGGAACATATGACTTCCGTTTGTACTTATGTGAAATTTTTAGGATTAAAGTGAAGATTAGCTTAAATTAGGAGGACACTATAGCAATTCAAGATACACGACACTATCGCAAAATTGAGATTTGGTGGCACACAATAAGTGCCACCAAAAACTATTTAAGTGCCACCAAAACTCGTTCGTGACACTTCACCAAAATGCCACCAAAAGTAGTGTTGTTTTTTCTTGACATTTCATAAGTGCCACAAATATATTGGCCTCACAACTAAAACTACTTAAGTGATATGAAAGCTCACAAAAATGCCACTGAAAGTGGCATCGTTTTTCGTGGCAAGAAGTGCCACAAATATGTTGGCGGCACAACTTGTGACACTTGTCTTTTTGTAATAGGTAAGATTTGCACTCACAACCTCTCATTCAAGAGTAAGTGCTTTAACCACTACAATACATACACTTTTCTGTTAATTTCTCAATAAACTATATTTATATTGTATATTGATAAAGTAAAATTTAATTAATTTTTTTGATTATTTATAGCATATTTATTTAAATAACCTATCTTTACTAAATAAAAGAAAATAAATTTACACTAAACACTAAAGTTCTTATATAGAGAGATTTTCAGTCAAATATATGCTTATTTTCTATCTCTAGAATAATTTATGGGTTATTGGTTTCTCTCTCTTATTTCAATTATATAATGATGTTATAGATTTCATAAATGTAAGAAATAGTTTGGAAAAAAACTACCACTAATATAATTATTTCAAATCTTTTAACAATTTTGATAGATAAAAGCAACGAAAATATTACAAAATTGTCATATCAAATTTAAGACGCACAATGTGCAAAATATAACTATATTTCAATTCTCTTCCTCTTTTATATCTAAAATATTTTCTTTTTCATAAATTTGAAATAACTTATGAAATGTTTTCTATATGAACAAATGTTATAACATAAACTTATACAATACATGTTCAATGTGAAAATTTAGTTATATATATGTGTGTGTATATATGTATGTATATGTGTATATAGATGTGTGTACGTGTATATATATGTATGTATATATATATATGTATATATGTGTGTGTATGTGTTTGTGTGCGTGTGGCTTTTGAAAACTTGTGCTATATTTTTGTAGCATTATTTGTAACATTTAAACTTGTGTAATATTTAAGTGGCACTATATGTGGCGTTTGAGTTTGTGTCACATTTGGATTGCATTTTTATGGCATTTTCTTATATTGCATAATTTTGTGACATTTTTATGTGACACTATAAAAAATGCCACAAAATTTATCACTCTTATTAGAAAGTGACATCAAAATATTGTATTTCACAGTGTGCCACAAATTAGTGACATATATAATACGTGTCATGAGTAAGTGCTACGAAAGCCTAAAATTGCAACAGTGCCAATTCGCCGCAGAACTGGCACCGAATCTATCAAAATTGGTGCCAGATTCGAGGAGGTTCGGAACAAAAGTATATCCTGAGAGTTTTCAGGATAGCAATACTGGGGCGGATTTGTGGATCGGTTTTGTTCTAAATAAAATCGGTGCTGGATTTAATGAGATATGGAATAAAAGTTTATCCCAAGAGTTTTGGAGAAGGCAATATTGGGGCTAATTTGTGGACCGATTTTGTTCTAAATAAAACCAGTGCCAAAACCATTGCCATTTTCAGCTTTCCTTTTTTTTTTTAGAATTTCTGTTTTAAGTAATTTTAGAGTTTTAGTTTATGTAGTTTTTTTTCCATTTTTAGAAGTTTCTTTTAAAGGTTTATAACCTCTATTTAAATGGAGAAGTTTAATGTTTAGAGAACACATTTTGACCGAGAACTCGGAAGACATCTTAGCGCGGGTTTTTAGTCTTTTATTGTTTTATAAATTTATTTATAATTTCAAACATGAATATAAGTACTTAAATTCTTTTTTACTAAAGTTTTCAATTTCAGGTCGAAATTTTTATGGCATGATTTTATTTTTTTTTTAAAGATTTTATCTTTAAACTTGATTTTAGTTAATTATTATTACGTGTTCTTAATACTTGTCATTTTTTAATCAACCATTGCATGTTCATAAATTGAATCTAGGAATTGAGGGGTAATAACAACACATTATAAAAATAATTAGAGATAGATTTGGTTTCTGTGTGCGGTTTCTAATAAGTAGGAAATTAGAGAAGGTCCACAGAGATGTATATAGTTTCTATAATTAAAATCACATATAGATACGATTGATTTATTAGCAATAGTCGGAGTTTTTCACTAAGAGATTGGGTCTATCTTACATTTAAAAATTCCATTGTTAACTAGATCAAGGATTAATCAAAGTAAAGCAACCATAGGTATAAAAGGGTAGACTGGATTATAGGTGCGTTATCGTTTGTTTTAATTATTAGTTTTCATTATTTCAAATCAATCAACTTTTTTTTATATTTAAGTATGGCTATAAATAGACAATTTCTCCAGTGAGATAGCAATCATCGTGGGACGATTTTTTCTCATTATTATATTACTTACTAGATATTTGTGCACTTGTAACTTTCACAAAATTTATTTCTTATTTGTTAGATTTTATTTATTAAATATATCAAATTAAGAATATTTTAGAGAGTGTTATAGAAGATGTTACAGATGATCCGAAATTATTTCTTACTGAGTTATAATGGAATGGATAATATCAGGTTTTTTCCTTATATTCTTAACTTTAAATTGACTAGAATTAATTGCAGCTTCAGAACAAAAAAAGGGTATACTTTAGTCTAAAGTTGTTTTGTTATACTACAAATTATATATAAAGTTTATATTACATCTCCCAGGTGTGAAATTGGTAAGGTTTTAAACTTTTCCCAGATGTGAGAAATAAGTAAGGTTTTAAACTTTTTTCCAATTATGGACATTATCCAGCTAAAAAAAATAAAACCTATTTAGATAGAACTATGCATAACAATTGTATTAATACTAGAAAGCAAAGGTGCTATTTGTATTATTAACAATCCAATCTCGAGAAATGAAAATATAACCAAAGTTTGTATAGTATATACTATATATATATATATATAAATTTAAGCTACTCCGATATATGTTGATCTTTCATTTTTATTTTACTCCGTACATTTCGGACATTACTCAAATTTAAAAAGTATAGAATTAAAGAAATTCTTTGTCTATATAAACTAAATTACTCTCTCTCACATAATTTATTGACATTGAAAATTTTTTAAAATTTAACTTGAAATTTATGTGGAATAATGAATGATGGTTAGAATATATATTAAAAAATGGTGAAAATTATTGGGAATAAATAATTATACTTTTCCATGATGTAGAGATTATAGAGAGGTTGACATGTTGAAAAGGTACAATAACAAGATTTTAAATAAAATTTCATTTTTTTAAACAACATGACAAGTAAAAAAAATACGAAAATTCACACTATGTGATAAGTAAAAAAACCGGTGGGAGTAACATTTAAGCACCTAGGATCTTCTGTAATATTTTCAGTAATATCTCTTATAATATTTCCTTCTATGATATATTTTTTCCTTTAAGATTTACCCTTTCCCTTTAGGATTTATTATTTATTTGGTAGATTTTACTAGTAAAACATATCAAATTAAGAATGTTACAGAACGAATTAAAAAAAATATTACAGATGATACAAACTGATACTTAAGAACATACTAATATATTTCATAAAAAAAATTCATATACATTACAGTTGAATTTTTATATTTATTTCTGTCCGACAATTATTTATTCAGTTAAAATTTAATCTTATATCTTTTTTTTACTCATTTTAGTAAGATAACTATATATCTTTAAATTTTTTTTTTATTAAGAAAATATCCTTTTGATAATTGCAAATTTGTTCCTTAAATATGGTTTTATGTTAATTGACAATCTCAAAATTATAAAAATTTTTTAAAAACTTTTTCAAACGTAAAAAATATATCAATTACATATGATATATTTTATAGACGTTAAGGTACTCAAAGAACAAATGTAAGAGAGACCTATACATATATAAGGTTAATTTAATTAATTGAATCAAATTAGAATAAAAGCACCATTATTTTAGATATTATACTTACAAATTAAATACAAAATAAATAGTATATTTTTCTTTATATTAACATTTTTTATCCCGATAATCGTGTTGATTTATCAATTTTGGTCCCCATTCTATACCATTCAAGATCTTATATAATTTTTTCATAATATTTTTTTTATAATATATATTTTTAAAAAATATATTTTTTATTTAATAAATTTTATTAATAAAATATATCAAATTAAATTAAGCATATTTCAGAAATGTTATGCACTATTCGAAAGATTCTATACGGGATTCCAGTGTTGTAATCTTTGCACTTCGAGAAAGATAACTTTGTTTAGTAGATTAAGGGCAAGAGACAGGGACGGAATTACAAGGGGGCTCGGGTGGGCTCGAGCCCCCCCGGTAATTTATTTAATTTTTTAAAAAAAATTTTAGGTTTTTTACATTTAAGCCCCCCCAAAATTTAGGGACTGATTTTTTTAAAAAAAAGTCCCAGTAAACCCTCAGCATATGCAAGTGGCCAGCAAAGAAGCTGCAGCTTTCTCTCTCTTCAATCTGCGCTCATCCCCGGCTCCCCCTCCGTGAAAACTGAACCCTCTTCCTCGGTCGGGCTCCGACTCTCCGAGCTCGGCGGCGGCAGCGCAATGCAAGCAGACAGCGCCACAGCGCAGGTGGGGTTGTGTCGACGGTGGCAGAGAAACAGCCCGCTGAGATAGCAGCAGCCAGCCAGCAATCTACAGGAGGAAGGAAGGAGACTGAGACGGACACGACGACGACGGCAGCAGTGCAGCAGTGTTGAATCTCTGTTCTTCAAACTTTGAAGGAAAAACAAAAAAAAAGCTTTCAGAAACATTTTTTTTTTTTTTTGTAAATAGATTTTTAAGTGCTAAAATTTTGATGTTGTTAGTGAAAAAATTTTTAGGATTTTTTTGGTAAAAATATGTTATATGTAATTTATGTTCTAACTTCTAATTAATTATTATGTTATAAATGAAATGTGTTGAATTGTGAATTTAAAATATTTGAATATTATATAGGATTTTACTATGGAGAAATATTTTGGAAAATGGAAGAAGGATCCTAAACCGGTTGAAGAAAAATTAGCTAATAAAGGAAATGTTAATAATGAAGATCGTGAGAAAAAGTCTCAGGTAGGGGTAAAGTTTTCGGATTTTGAAATTATTGGTGATCCAGGATTGCATAAACCAATTGATAGTTATCCTTATAGAGATGAATTAAGGAGAGGGTATGTGGCTAAAGGCCCAACTCAATCGTGTGATCATAAATTTTCGCAAACTGATTTTGGTCAAATTAAAAGATCGTTTCAGAAGATATGGTTTAAAGAATTTACTTGGTTAGAGTACAGTGTACATAAAGATGCAGCATTTTGTTTCTGTTGTTATTTGTTTGCTAAAGGTCAAAATCACAAACATGGTGATGATATGTTTACAGAATTTGGTTTTAAAAATTGGAAACGTGCTAAAGAAAAATGCAGAAACCATGAAGGATCTCTAAATAGTCCTTACTCTGGTGCTGTAATTCAGTTGTTGGGTTTCAAAATTCAAAGACATAATGTGGAATACATTTTAGCGAAACAAAGTAGTCAAACTGAGATTGACTACTGTGCACGGCTAACTGCTATTGTAAAAGTGATTCGATTTTTATTAAGTAAGGGTTTAGCTTTCCGTGGAAATGATGAGTCGATAAATTCAATCCGACGAGGTAATTTTCTTGAAAATGGTATTGTGAGGAATCGGAAGAAGTAAATAAGGTCATGAACTTGAATGCTCCAGGAAATAATCAGTTGACTTCTCCTAAAATTCAAAAAGAAATTGTTAATGCTTGTGCAACAGAAGTGAGACAAGCTATTATAATGAGATTGGTGACAAGTTTTTTTCTCTTTTGGTTGATGAGGCTCGAGATAGCTCTATGAAGGAGCAATTATCTATAGTTTTGAGATTTGTTAATGATAATAGAGAAGTGGTCGAGCGTTTTCTTGGAGTAGTACACGTGAGTAGCACTTCTGCACGGACGTTGAAAAATAATATTGATGATTTCTTTGCAATAAATTGATTATCAATTTCACAGCTTAGAGGTCAAGGTTACAATGGAGCGTCTAATATGTGTGGCGAGCTTAATGGATTGAAACAAAAAATTTTAGATGAAAATAAGTACGCATATTATATTCATTGCTTTGCTCACCAACTTTAATTAGTGCTTGTGGCTACTTCAAAGAAAAATGCTCACGTGTGTAGTTTTTTTGAGTACCTTGCTAAGATTGCAAACATTGTTAGAGCTTCATGTAAAAGAAAGGGTGCTCTTCTGCAAAATCAGTATGATGATCTTGTAAAACGTCTAGAAAGTAAAGAAGTTGCTACAGGAAAGGGCAAGAATCAGGAAACAAGTTTAGCTCGGCCAGGTGACACTCGTTGGGGCTCTCACTTCAAAACAATAATTCGAATTTTGCATATGTGGGATGCAGGGACACATGTGCTTGAAACTATATATGAAGACGCTGATGAGGTCAATAGTCGAGGCATTGCCCGAGGTTTGATTGATAAAATGTGGCAGTTTGAATATGTGTTCATTGCTCAATTAATGGTAAATGTATTGGCAAAAACAAATACATTGTCAATGTGCTTGCAACAAAGGACTCAAAACATAGTCACTGCTGTCCGGATGATTCAGACAATAAAGGAAGATTTGAAGAAGTACATAAATGATGATGATTATTGGGAGGAGTTATTGGGTGTTGTTACTGCATTTTGTATAAAAAATGATATTTTCGTGCCGAGCATGCAAGATCCTTTACCAGGCCGAGCTAGATTATACAGGAGTGTGGATGGGCAGCCAAAGACTTACTACCATTTTTTTCGTCGAGACATCTTTTTTGAGGTAATTAATTTCATTGTTTTTTTAACTTATCACCTAATACTCAATTATTTGTAATATTATAAATTATTAACTGTTCTTTTCTCTATTTAATGTTAGGTACTTGATTTTATAGTCAAAGAAATGGATGATCGTTTTACGAAGTCAACTTTAGAGCTACTTATTTGCATATCATGCCTTGATCCCAGAGATTCCTTTGTGAATTTTGATCGGAATCAGTTACTCCGTCTATCTGAGTTATATTCAGATGATTTTTCTATCTCTGATAAGTTTGAGCTTAAAGCACAACTTGATACATATATCTCTTACATGAGATTAAGTGATGGGGTAGCTTTCTCTGGCCTTACTGACATTGGAGATTTCGCAAAGAAGATGGTTGAGACGAATACTCACAAGTTTTTTACTTTAGTTTATCGACTAATTGAGTTGGCTTTAGTCTTGCCTGTTGCTTCAGTGACTGTTGAAAGATCGTTTTCTTCTATGAGAATGATTTACGCAATAGGATGGGAGATGAGTTTCTCAATGACAGTTTAGTTTGTTATGTGGAGCAAGAGATTTTTAAGAGTATTGAAAATGAAGACATCTTGCAGCGGTTTCAAAATATGCAAACTCGAAGAATAAAATTGCCATCTTAATCATTTCGTTCACATATAAAACTCTATTTTAGATCATTTTTCAGTAGTGATTTCTTTTTCATTCTTAATATTTGTATGAATGTTATCTGTTTTCATATTAATCTTCTAATCGTTCTAAATCAATTGCAGGTCATATTGGATTTCGTTTTCTGATCGTGCTCATCTCATCTGTTATCTCAAGATTCTGATCAAGATTCTCAACTTTGATAGAGGTATTTATCCCGCGAGTAATGGATAATCATTCCTCGTGAGTGATAGGTGATCACTCCTCATTGGTAATGGGCAATTAACTATTCTTTTGCTATATTATATATAAATTTAGAATTGTAATGCTTATCCCGTGAGTGATGGGTAATCATTCCTCGTGAGTGATGGGTGATCACTCCTCATTGGTAATGAGCAATTACCTATTCTTTTGCTATATTATATGTAAATTTGGAATTGTTCGAATGTCTTTTGTACATGGAATGCATCATTTTATAGACGAAATTCTAGCAAAAAAATTTTTTTTTCCACTCCCCAACCATGTTGTTCTGGTTCCGTCCCTTGCAAGAGATATATCATACCTAACGATTATTCGCTTTGTTAGAAAAAAAAATCGTTTTCGCTTTGTACAGAGGGAAAAAAAACATTTTATTTGCCACAAGAATGTGTTATTAGCATATGAAAAAAAAAAAACTACTACAGACAATTAATCACGACAGCCTGCCACACTAATAATAAAATATTTAATTGATTTAAAAATATGATTAAATAATTAATCACGACTCCCAGCAGGGACTAATCTTGTCCTAATCTTTATTGGATCTTAATATAATTTTTTTCCCTTCAAAATCTTTAATTGGTGCTGATATAAAAACTATTTATTAGGCCAAGTGGATCTTGTAAACAGTAAATAGATAAGAGATATTGAAAACTTTCATTATTGCCAATGAACGTCATAAATGGTGAACTGGACTGTAAATTTAACTCGAGAATTTATATGGATAGTGCGAAAAAATTTTAAAAAATTCATTTTAACTCTAAAATTACATGAACGTCATAAAATTTTCTAAACTCTCTAAAACCACAAATTTCAACCTCAGATTTAGGAAGATCCGACCGTTGGAATCTCAAAAAAAGATTAGTAATTCGATCAATATACTTTTATTTACATTTATATCGTTTTAAAATTTGAAAATATTTCGTTGGATTTGAAAAAAAATAACATTTTTTTGAAACTGATTTTTTTTGCCCGGAAATGTCTGGGTCGCCGGGTACAGCGACCAGCGCATTCTGAGTCGCTGGTTCAAGCGACCGGAATACCGAGTGGTCGCCTGATCCTGCGAGCCGACCATTCTCCGATCTCTGAGTTAGGCGATTCGAACTAGCGCGGTTTGCTAGTTTCTGGGCGATCGGGTTTTTTTTTCTTTTTTTGGTTTTGGTTTTTTTAGTGATTATGTTATTATAATTAATGATTATGTTACTTTTGTGATGCCCCCAACCCTGCCACTAGGTCAACTGCGGCTGAGTAGGGCATCTGCGTGCCTCTCAGCACTAACTTATAAGTTCCACACTAAAACAAAACCCTAGAATAATACTAACAGGTATACACAAAGTACGCAGAATACTTAAGTAAATTAAATATTACTGGTGCGCTCAAACACAGGATAAAAGAAAACTTCTTATTTCCGTTTTATAATAAACACAAAAGTAATCTTACATCAACCACTTACATAAAAAACATAAAAGAAACTCTACAGACGATTCGAGTCTAAAAAGATAAAACATAACCCTATACCCTTCCGGGGAGGTTTGATCCAAAAACTCCTGGCCTAAAACTTCTGTGGCTCGCGGAACCCCTGACCGTTCCAAGCTAATCTGAGAAGAAAACATGACATGGAAAACGTGAGCGCGAACGCTCAGTGAGTCCACGTGTGTGTGTGCGGTAGTGTTTTCTTTAAAATCATGATGATGCCGTTTTACAAAACAATTCATGCAATGTTATCAGAAAAAATATTTCTTTTACTATTTTAACAAAAGCCGATGCTTGAACCTACAGGGGAGGGTTTCGAGCGCAGCTGGGAAGTCCGAGCGAATCAAGACACATCAGTCGCGACTCTATGCCCAATTTTAAAAAGAACATGTAATGCAACGGTGGGGCTCCACGGACAAAGTCCGGATCCCCAAAAGGAGGCCATCGGAACTAAGTTCCGGCATCTCGTAGTCAAATACCAGCCCAAACAACATACGAGCGCTCGATTACAAACAACCGCACTCCCATAACACTCGGTCAAAAGCAGGCTACGAGACTCTGGGGGCACCTACCAGGTCTTCCCTGGAACCAACCTCAGTGTCGAGCCCCTCCTGACTCTCCACTAGGCGGTCGAACCCCACCGTAGAGCATGATACGGTGTCCACGTAGACCGATTGGGCCACACCCTCCGCGGTCTACGCCTCTCTTAAAGTGGATCCACCCTCAGAGTCAAAAATCCGTCCACGTCATCGGAAGAGGCCCTAGTACGGGGGACTAGCCACGTACAGTGCAATCCGCTAACGCGTCCGATCACTTGATCAACAATAAACTTTAATCTTGGTCGGAATGAGGTTTCGTATGTATTTACAAATCAAAGGGGCCATTTGCCCGACCATAATAACAGATTCAAGTCATAAACATTTCGAACACAAAAGAAAATCCTCATCCGCCGATCATCACATGCTTATGTAATTTCACAATTATGCCAATGTCAAATCTATATTTATGTATGTCAAAAATACATAACTTTTCGAGTCGAACAATTTTCCATTATATAAATATCTCTGAAAAACCTGCATACTTCTTATGTACCACCATAATAATCTGTTTTAAAAGAAACACCTATTTGGAGCACCGCTCCTATGCATTTTTCTACGAAACACGTAAAACATTAGGGAGAACATCTCCAAAAAACACGTCTGAGACATATTGTTCGAAAAAAAATAGCACAAATTTTGTAAGTATATAAAAAAAATATCTGAAATAAAAAATGGAGTTGGTGGACTCACTGGATTTAGATCCGGTGCTAAGATCCTACAAAATAATAATGCGAAAAAAAATACTTAATACCCAGGGTATCGATTAAATAATCCTATTCCCTAAATAATATCGAAATCTTATAAAATGAACTTTAGGGTGTATATAAATATACCTATATAATTAAAAAGATCGAAAAAATCCTATACTCTTAAAAAAAATATACTCTCCCAAGAAACCATAATTAACTATATACTTTATACTAAAAAATCCATTTAAAATATTGAAATCTTAAAATAAATAACTAGCCTAAAAAAATATATATAAACTAACTAGAAATAGATCTCACTATATATTAAAGAAAATAAATAAATATATATACTATATATATACATATATATCTAGCCTAACTAACTAACTAAAAAAAAAAGAAAACAAAACTACTTGAGAATCATGCAAAAGCATGCAAACATGCAACTAACCTTAATTGTTTGTTGCCTTAGTTGTTCTTGTTGCCAACCAAAAGCCCAAGTGAATAAAAAAAACATGCATGCTATATTTATATAGAATTAGGATAGAATTAGGAAGAAAAGTGAGTCATGAGGCGGTTAAGAAACAAAATTGGTAGGGTGACATGTGTGCGGCCGAAAACTTCACCCTTAAGTTTTTTTTTACTTCCTATATGAAAATGCCAAGTATTTAAATTTCTAAAATAAATATAGTAGGTATTAAAAATAAAGAACCACTTAAAGGCACTTATAAATCTTAATAATAAAACCTCAACAAGATAATAAAATTTATTTCTATTCCTAAATATCCCCAAAAATACTACTAAGTGCCAAAATCACTATATCCAACCATATATATCAAAACTCTATTTTTATCACATTCTTAATTTTAAAGTCATGCTAGGTGCTTACGGGGTAGGGCGTTACATTCTACCCTCCTAAAAAAAAATTTCGTCCTCGAAATTGAGTAGTTACGTACCTATAAGCTTTGGATACTTTTTCTTCAAGTACTCCTCAGTTTCCCAGGTTGCCTCTTCGATCCCATGATGTTTCCATATCACTTTACACATTGGAATCTGTCTCCCGCGTAACTCTTTTACGCTTCGTTCTATAATCTCAATTGGTTTTTCTTCATATGACGGATCGGCTTGTAATTCCAATTGGTTATCATTGAGAACATGATCGGGTGCGGGGGTGATACTTCTTTAATTGTGATACATGGAACACATCATGTATACCTATCGGTTCATTTGGTAAGGCGAGTCGGTATGCTACTTTACCAATCCTGTCAATAATTTCAAACGGTCCGAATATATCGGGGGCTTAACTTTCCTCTCCTCGGATATCGCGGCTTCCCGCGATGTGGTGTAAGTTTTAAGAAAACTCGATCTCCTACATTAAACTCCGGATCCCTTCTTCGATTGTCGGCATAGCTCTTACGTCTACTTTTAGTTTGTTTGAAGCCGGTCTTGAATTATCTTAACTTGTTTCTGCATCTCTTCCAATTCGGCATCAAGTTCCTTTGTCTCCAATGGGATCGAACTCCGACTTCATCCCGAGTACAAAGGTGTTACGCATCTCCTACCATATAATGCTTCAAATGGTGCCATTCCTATCGAAGAGTGATAGCTATTATTATAAGCAAACTCGGCACAAGCAAGATTGTCAACCCACTTATTTCCAAAGTCTAAGGCGCAAGCCCTTAACATATCCTCTAGAGTTTGAATTGTTCTTTCGGATTTGTCCATCGGTTTGGGGATGTCTTTGTGGTGCTATAACTTAGATTGGTCCCCATAGTCTGCTCGGAACTTAGGCCAAAACCTTGAGGTAAACCTTGGGTCTCTATCGGATACAATATCAACGGGTACTCCATGAAGTCGAACAATCTCATCTACATAAATGCGTGCCAACTTGTCCAAAGGGTATGACATATTAATGGCAATAAAATGAGCTACTTTTGTTAAACGATCAACGATTACCCGGATAGCATCCTTATAACCCTTAGTCAGGGGCAATCCTGTGACAAAGTCCATTGTCACATGATCCCATTTCCATTCGGGGAACAGTAACTGGGTTGTAGTAGTCCCGCTGACTTTTGATGTTCCGCCTTAACCCTTTGACATGTAAGACAGGGCCGCTACATACTCCGCAATTTCTCTCTTTCATTCCGTTCCACCAAAACTTTTGCTTTAAGTCTTTATACATCTTATTCTCTCCGGGATGCATCGAATACTTACTTACGTGGGCTTCCTCTAGAATCTTGCGCTTAAGTTCGGTATCATTAGGGTACACATAACCGATTCGAAAGTACGAGGCTCCCATCGACTTCTAATGTTCGAAAATCTTCCAATCCCTTAGCTTCCACACGGTTCTTGAACTCTTGGAACTCCTTATTACTCTTTTGGGACACTTCTAATATCCTCTTGTAGGGTGGATGTTAAGCTAAGACTTGATATCTTTGCTTTTCTACTCAATGCATCCGCCACCACATTCGCCTTTCTGGATGATAGTTAATCGGGACATCGATATTCTTCCAGCGAGTTCCATCCATCGACGTTGTCTCATGTTCAAGTCTTTTTGAGAAAAACGAGATACTTTAAACTCTTATGATCGGTAAATATCTCATACTTAGCCCTATACAAGTAGTGTCGCCACTTCTTAAGTGCAAACACGATGGTTGCTAATTCCAAATCGTGTGTCGGATAATTCCGTTCATGATCCTTCAACTTTCTTGAAATATATGCTACAACTTTCTGTCTTGCATCAACACGGCTCCTAGTCCTTCTCTGAAGCATCCGTGTATAATGAAAACTCCTTGTTTGGATCGGGTAATGTTAACACTGGGTGCCGACGTTAGTCGGTTCTTCAATTCTTGAAAACTCCTCTCACACTTTTTCCGTCCACTCAAACTTGATTGCTTTTACAGTTAATTGGGTTAGAGGTCCAGCAATCCTTGAAAAGTCTTTTATAAATCTCCGATAGTATCCCTGCCATACCCAGAAACTACGTACTTCGGTTGGTGTTTTGGGTTGTGTCCAATAAGTCACTTTGCTTCTACTTTATTTGGATCTACCGAGATTCCTTCTGGGTGATAACATGTCCTAGGAAAGTAACTTGACTCATCCAGAACTCACATTTGCTAAACTTAGCATATAACTTATGCTCTAGTAGGGTTTGCAACACTTTTCGAAGATGTTGTTCATGAACTTCGGGGGTTGGGTGAATAAACAAGAATATCATCAATAAAAATCACTACAAACTTATCCAAGTAAGGATTAAAGACTACGTGCATCAAGTCCATAAATGTTGCGGGTGCATTAGTTAATCCAAAGCGGCATAACCACAAACTCGTAATGTCAGGTATCGTGTGTTGAATGCCAGTCATTGGAATATCCTTTTCTCTTATCCGACTTGATAATACCCCTGTCTCAAGTCCAATTTGGAAAAAACATCCCGCTCCTCGGAGTTGGTCAAATAACTCATCAATGAGGGGTAGTGGGTATTTGTTCTTAAGCTGTCACATTATTCAATCCTCTATAGTCTATACACATCCTCGGGGTTCCATCCTTTTTCTTTACAAACAAAAGCTGGCGCACCCCGAGGAGATGTACTTGGACGAATATATCCTTCTTTGCTAGCAGTTCTTGTAGTTGCTTTTTCAACTCTTTTAGTTCCTCTTGTGCCATCCGGGTATGGAGTTCGAGATATTGGTTTAGCATCGGTACCAATTCTATGCCAAACTCCACTTCTCGATGCGGGGGGTAGCGTCGTCAACTCCTCGGGAAAAACATCCACAAACTCCCTCACTACAGTGCTTGTGTCTAATTTTACCTCCTCCTTAGGTTTGTTGAGCAAATATGCTAAGTACCCTTGACATCCTTTCCATAGCAACTTTACGGCTTTCATGCCGGACAAAAAGGGATTCTCTGTTTTATTCGCTTTCCTTGGAACACCAAGATTGGCATACTCGGTCGGCTAAACTTAACCAACTTCCAGTCGACAATCTACTTGAGCATAATGTTTAGACAACCGAGTCCATCCCAAGTATCACATCATATCCCTCCAATGGTAAGGTAATTAAATCTCCGAGATAAAACCACATTCGCGACACATATGTCACAATCGGGGTACTTTACCTCGGTTATCTCATTTACGCCCATAGGAGTGCTAACTATCAGCGATAATGCATGTTAACGGGAGGTATAGGAATATGTTTTATGAAATGCAAACTCACAAAAGAATGCGTAGCTCCGGGGGTCAATGAGTACTCTTCTTTGGTTGAGAAAAGATTTTTATCATACCTTCGACGACTTACGCTTCGGTATCTACGGGCGATCCATCCGGTGCATAAACTTTAGCTTTTACTTGTGGCTTATTATTCCTTCCTTACATTGTTTCTCTCATGGCAGGGGGTCGGCACTGCTTTTTCGGACATCTCAGGGGTTACTTGTTGCATCTCGGGGCATTGGTCCTTGGTATGTCTGGTTTTCCACACTTGAAACATAATCTTAACTTCAGATAACACATTTCGACCACATGCCCACTTCGTCCACGGTATGTACATATTACGTGGGATCCTCCGAGGGGTTAAGGGTTGGTCGGCCTTCATTTCCGAGTCCTTTGTTCACCACGGGATCTCTTGAAATCTCTAGGTTTCCATGGTCCTTGTCCGGGGACGTTTATATGGAGCCGTCGGCGAACTAATGGTTGTTTTCCTCTGTATAACCGCTTGATCGGCCATCTCCGTTCGCGTGGCGGCTTCAGCTGCGGCCGCGAATCCCATCGGTGGCAAGGGAGCTAATGCTCGTTGCAATTCAACCCTTAATCCTTTCACAAATTGTCGCGTCTTATTTTTCGTCGGTGTCTATCAACCTTAAGCAATACTTAGCCAACCTATTAAACTTTGCTTTGTATATTGGGCAAGCTGTCGGGTTACCACTGTCTCAATTCTTTGAAACTCATCCTCACGTTGCTCACGAACCCATCGAGGTATATACTCCTTTTTGAATTCTTCTTGAAAATCGTTCCAAGTCCATAATTGATTCTTAAGTGTCAGGTGCTTCGGAAGCTCTAAGCCACCAATCCTTTTGCCATTCCTCGAAGTCTAAAAGCTGCAAACGTTACCCTCGGGGCATCCTCATACTTAAGGGTATCATAGATATCATTCAGTTTGCTCAAGGAACAGTTCGGCTTTAATTTCTTGCTCAACGTCTCCATAGAACTCAGGGGGTCGAAACTTAAGAAATCGTTCTAATGCTTCATCTGCTCCGATGGCTGGTACTCGTTCGTTTCTTCTTGTGGCCATTGAAGTTTCTAATAATTCCGTCATCTTGATCATAAAATTTTCGATTACTTTGTGTGTAGCTTGTTACGGGACGAGGAGTGGTCTCTCTCGTAGGTTCGGTTTGTCTATTTTGAGAATTTTTCGACATAACCTCGTCCAGTACGGTTGGGAGATTGTGAACTGACATGTTTCTAAAAACCAAAAAGTCCCAAATACTAATAAACATCTACGATTATAGATACTTTACTGACAGGGTAAACATAAATTCATCTCAGGCACAAACATCAAATGCATACATACAAACATATCTCAAAATAAGGATTTTTGGTACAAGTAGTGTCAAGATACAATCAGATCATCCTGGTCCTACCTCCCAAAAATATATATGGTCGGGTTGCTATACATATCCAAAACCCGAGGGACCTCATACCTATGATCCTAAACCTCTCTGCATCAAGTACCTACAAAAATACTACTCATACCTATCCAAGTGACCAAATACGCACACCTACCTATACTTTATCCAAACTTACTCCGCCTAAGGACACCGGCTACAGAACCTCCCGGACGAGACTCCAGCTCATCACGTGCTCTATCCACCGAATCTCTAGTAGTTCCAAGGAACTGAGCAATAAACTGCCTAAGCCAGTCCCGCTCATTAATCAGCTCCAAAATCTCTCTCTCTCGAGCTGCATGAGCTGCCCGCGTCTGGGCTAACTCCTCCTCTAACATGGCGGCCCTCGCCGACTCCTGTCGCCGTGCCTGGCGTGCTGCATAGAATAAGGCGTCCATTCGGGATATCTCCTCTCTTAATGCTATAACCTGCTGGCTAGCGGCTTCAGCCCGTTGCTCACGCCACAGGCAGTAACCACAAATATCATACTCCCTAACCCCACCCCAAAGTAGTGATGGTGGAAAAGAAGATACAGTCGCCACAGGTGGAATAGGGGTAGGGGATGCTGCTGCTGGCACAGTATTTGCTATAGAGGTACCCATACTCCCAGTAACTGCCGGTGTCCCTTGCTCTGGTTCAGGTGTCATTTCTGAGTCCGATGTGGGCTCGCTAGGGTCTTCTTCGATTGATGTTCCAGGTCCTATTCCCGGTGCCACTCACTGGGTGCCATCTCGCAGTCCTTCTATTGACTCATCATCGGAAAGGTCAATCACTGGAATTGGTTCCCTTTCTGGGATGATCTCCTTAAGGGAATATGAGGATGATGAGGATGACGTAGTCCTGCTAGGCTCATCTACGAGGGTGCCCTCCCTGTATGTCCATCTATGAGAAGGATATGCCATATAGTACCTACAAAACAAAATCTTAGGGTTAGTACTAACCAATAAATCATATGGTTAACTTTAAAGTTTAAACAGTTAACTCTTATGGTTTGTCTAAAATCCAACGTTTCAAACCTAGTATCAAACCTAATGCTCTGATACCACCTGTGATGCCCCCAACCCTGCCACTAGGTCAACTGCGGCTGAGTAGGGCATCTGCGTGCCTCTCGGCACTAACTTATAAGTTCCACACTAAAACAAAACCCTACAATAATACTAACAGGTATACACAAAGTACGCAGAATACTTAAGTAAATTAAATATTACTGGTGCGCTCAAACACAGGATAAAAGAAAACTTCTCATTTCCGTTTTATAATAAACACAAAAGTAATCTTACATCAACCACTTACATAAAAAACATAAAAGAAACTCTACAGACGATTCGAGTCTAAAAAGATAAAACATAACCCTATGCCCTTCCGGGGAGGTTTGATCCAAAAACTCCTGGCCTAAAACTTCTGTGGCTCGCGGAACCCCTGACCGTTCCAAGCTAATCTGAGAAGAAAACATGACATGGAAAACGTGAGCGCGAACGCTCAGTGAGTCCACGTGTGTGTGTGCGGTAGTGTTTTCTTTAAAATCATGATGATGCCGTTTTACAAAACAATTCATGCAATGTTATCAGAAAAATATTTCTTTTACTATTTTAACAAAAGCCGATGCTTGAACCTACGTGAGGGTTTCGAGCGCAGGTTGGGAAGTACGAGCGAATCAAGACACATCGGCGCGACTCTATGCCCAATTTTAAAAAGAACATGTAATGCAACGGTGGGGCTCCACGGACAAAGTCCGGATCCCCAAAAGCGAGGCCATCGGAACTAAGTTCAGGCATCTCGTAGTCAAATACCAGCCAAACAACATACGAGCGCTCGATTACAAACAACCGCACTCCCATAACGCTTGGTCAAAAGCAGGGCTACGAGACTCCCGGGGGCACCTACCGGGTCTGCCCTGGAACCAACCTCAGTGTCGAGCCCCTCCTGACTCTCCACTAGGCGGTCGAACCCCACCGTAGAGCATGATACGGTGTCCACATAGACCGATTGGGCCACACCCTCCGCGGTCTACGCCTCTCTTAAAGTGGATCCACCCTCAGAGTCAAAAACGCGTCCACGTCATCGGAAGAGGCCCTAGTACGGGGGACTAGCCACGTACAGTGCAATCCGCTAACGCGTCCGATCACTTGATCAACAATAAACTTTAATCTTGGTCGGAATGAGGTTTCGTATGTATTTACAAAATCAAAGGGGCCATTTGCCCGACCATAATAACAGATTCAAGTCATAAACATTTCAGAACACAAAAGAAAATCCTCATCCGCTAGTCATCACATGCTTATGTAATTTCACAATTATGCCAATGTCAAATCTATATTTATGTATGTCAAAAATACATAACTTTTCGAGTCAGAACATTTTCCATTATATAAATATCTCTAAAAAACCTGCATACTTCTTATGTACCACCATAATAATCTGTTTTAAAAGAAACACCTATTTGGAGCACCGCTCCTATGCATTTTTCTACGAAACACGTAACACATTAGGGAGAACATCTCCAAAAACACGCTGAGACATATTGTTCGAAAAAAAAATAGCACAAATTTTGTAAGTATATAAAAAAATATCTGAAATAAAAATGGAGTTGGTGGACTCACTTGGATTTAGATCTGGTGCTAAGATCCTACAAAATAATAATGCGAAAAAAATACTTAATACCCGGGGTATCGATTAAATAATCCTATTCCCTAAATAATATCGAAATCTTATAAAATGAACTTTAGGGTGTATATAAATATACCTATATAATTAAAAAAGATCGAAAAAATCCTATACTCTTAAAAAAAATATACTCTCCCAAGAAACCATAATTAACTATATACTTTATACTAAAAATCCATTTAAAATATTGAAATCTTAAAATAAATAACTAGCCTAAAAAAATATATATAAACTAACTAGAAATAGATCTCACTATATATTAAAGAAAATAAATAAATATATATACTATATATATACATATATATCTAGCCTAACTAACTAACTAAAAAAAAGAAAACAAAACTACTTGAGAATCATGCAAAAGCATGCAAACATGCAACTAACCTTAATTGTTTGTTGCCTTAGTTGTTCTTGTTGCCAACCAAAAGCCCAAGTGAATAAAAAAAACAACATGCATGCTATATTTATATAGAATTAGGATAGAATTAGGAAGAAAAGTGAGTCATGAGGCGGTTAAGAAACAAAATTGGTAGGGTGACATGTGTGCGGCCGAAAACTTCACCCTTAAGTTTTTTTTTTTTTACTTCCTATATGAAAATGCCAAGTATTTAAATTTCTAAAATAAATATAGTAGGTATTAAAAATAAAGAACCACTTAAAGGCACTTATAAATCTTAATAATAAAACCTCAACAAGATAATAAAATTTATTTCTATTCCTAAATATCCCCAAAATACTACTAAGTGCCAAAATCACTATATCCAACCATATATATCAAAACTCTATTTTTATCACATTCTTAATTTTAAAGTCATGCTAGGTGCTTACGGGGTAGGGCGTTACAACTTTTCTAAAGTTATAATTATGTTTATATTTATTTGTTTAATTTAAGTTTATTTTATATTATTTAATTTGTTTTATCTATTTATTTTTTGTACATTTTTTTATTTAGATTTTACGTTATGTTATTTAATTTGTTAAATTTTTATTATGACGTAAAATTTGTTTATTAGATGTTATTATTATTAATGATTAATGTTTTTTTTTAAATTATGATCATGTTTATGTTAATTTGTGTTATGTAGAGTTTATATTATGTTATTTAATTTGTTTAAACATTATTATTTTTTTAACATTTGTTTATGATTATGTTATTATAATTAAAATATTATGTTATTTTTTAAAGTTATCATTACGTTCATGTTTATTTGTTTAATTTAAGCTTATTTTTAATGTTATTTATTTTTTATTTATTTACGATGATGTTATTATTATTAATGATTATGTTTTTTTTTTAAGTTATGATAATGTTTATGTTTTTTTTTTAATTTAGAGTTTATATTATGTTATTTAATTTGTTTAATTTTTATTATGACGTAAAATTTGTTTATTATTATGTTATTATTATTAATGATTAAGGTTTTTTGAAAAATTATGATTACGTTTATGTTAATTTATGTTATTTAGAGTTTATATTATGTTATTTAATTTGTTTAAACATTATCATTTTTTTGACATTTGTTTATGATTATGTTGTTATAATTAAAATATTATGTTATTTTTTTAAAGTTAACATTACGTTCACGTTTATTTGTCTAATTTAAGCTTATTCTAAAGTTATTTAATTTTGTTTTATTAATTTTATTTGTTTACGACGATGTTATTATTATTAATGATTATGTTATTTTTTTTAAAGTTATGATAATGTTTATGTTTAATTTGTTTTATTTAGTTTATATGTTATTTGGTAATTTGTTTAGATGGTTCGGCCAGGAGCACGTAGGAGTGATAATGATTTAGGTCCTATGACAAACAGGACCGGTCGAGTTGAAGGTCGTGCAGTGACTGCATCATCCCGTGGTGTGGGGGGACGCCATAATACTTCAGACATACCGTCCACTTCTGCACCGATTGGACCGAGTATGTATTATGACCCTGGTGTATTGGGGTCTTCTACCCAGCCACCCCTATACCTTTTAGGACCCGTCCTCCTACCACATCACACCATCCGTACACCGCCGTACCCTATGACCCTTATGGATATTCTCAGTCACCATAAACATTATATGATCCATATGTACATGCTCCTTCTCTGCCTATCCGTATGCCTGGCCTAGATCCGACACAGTACTTTTCTAAAACTCAGATTCCATTAAATGAGGTCAGTAGTCCAGGGTTGCAGTTAAGTGCACAATTCTTCAAGCAGCTTGCTAGGTCCGTTCCGGTGGACTCATCTTATAGCAGTGCTGACTATAGAGCCACTGATTGTGATAATCCCTCATCTGATTCTGGGTTAGGTAGGGATTCTTGTACATCCCGGTCTGAGGAGACTGTCAGGGTTAGTTCTCTCTGCATTCATAGCGTTGAGGACGATGGGGATGAGCGTGAGGATGATGGTGGACATGATGATGATGATGATGATGATGGTGATAATGATGATAATGATGATGATGATGATGATGATGTTGACGACGACGATGATGACGAGCCTATTCATGTGGCTTAAGCCTCATCGTCCGGTCATAGGCCTGCACCGGGTAAGGGGATAGGGTTGACTGGTAGTTTCATGTCAGTGATGAGTAAGATTGTTGGGTCGCGACAAAAAAGACTGGAGAAGTCGCATCCTCCTACAAACCCTATGTAGAGGAAGAAAGCAAAGAATGACAGTTGGGAGCAGACAGGTCCAGCTGATAGAGGTCCACAGGATCCAGTCCTTGTCCCTTCGTATAGTGGTCATGTCGCTGATAGTATATACCGTGGACATGTCATTTGAATATTTTGTATATTTTTTATTTCTGATTATAGATTTGAATATTTTGTTTATTTTTTTATTTCTAGTGTTTACTTTATTTTATTTTATTTTTGTTTAAGATGCAGGATAGAGACATTTTAAAGTCGAGGTCCCGCTACGTATTCGTGATCGGTTGGACCCCTACTGATCCTGCAGTTGTACAGTTGACAGGGGAGACAGGACTACCATATTTGAGGTCCTGCATGTTCCAGCATCCGAACTCCTCCTTGCTATCTGCTTTTGTGGAGAGGTGGCAGCCAAACACTAATAGTTTCACATGCCCTGGGGAGAGATGACAGTTACATTGCATGATGTTGAGTTGATTATGGGTGTATCTTCTTACGGCAACGCTGTCGACCATCAATATTTCCGAGAGCAATTGATTGCAGTTATCTAGAGCAATCTTGATCTCTGACTCCAATATCGGCATAAATGGTCAGGACTTGGCGTCAGTTGCTGAATCACCTGGTAGTGGACTGTCTACGAAACAGAAGGCCACCTATTACATTATGTATTTACTTGGCAGTTCGCTCTTCACTGACAAGAGTGGAAATAATGTCCTTGAGAAGCTGTAGCCGCTCGTGAAAAATGTTCGTTTTGTTGGTGTATTTGCATGGATGCTGCTACACTTGCCTACTTGTACCGGAGTTTAGGGCAGGCCTCTCGTGTTGATGCGAAGGAGTTATCTGGTTTCTGGTCGCTACTTGAGGTAATATCACTATAATCTTCATCCTGTTTAATTATTGTTTGCATTTTAGGGTTTATTTTTGTCTAATGATAGGGTTGCTGATTTTTTAAAATTTTTTTTAAAGGCTTGGATATGCCTATATTTTTCTATGTTTGCACCTCCGGTGAGACCGGGAGCGAAGTTGTGCAAATCGTACATCCAAAGATTTTCGACGTTGGTTCACAAAATGGAGCACAAATTAATTGACTTACGCATTCGTATAGACATGATGACTGTTGACGATGTCAAGTGGACTCTGTACAGATCTGATGAGATTACTGATGTACGTGTTTCTACATACCATAGGATGATTGTATACTTTGATTGTGTTGAGCCCTATATGCCCGATAGGATTGTCAGACACTTTAGGTGAATTCAATGCATTCCAGCTCATCCTATTCGTCCTTAGGAGCATTGCAGGCCAGCAAATAACAGGGTGTACATGCTCAAGAATGTGTTCATAGATATATTGTGGCTAGAGGCACCGTCTCATCTGCTTACGTCTACATAGACCAGTATACCTACTCTACCTCTATCTCGGTGCACAGATGATTATATGCCTTGGTTTCTCCCTCGTACTCATCCAAGGATCCAGAATCCAGACAGGCTCTCCCAGAGTGTGCAATTGCCGACGGCAACTCCCATTACACCGCATGTTCTATTGGATATGATATCTCGTGAGTTGGACCGTGACGATATTGATGATGCTACGAAGGTTGGTAGGGCTTCCAACATGATCAAGAAGTATCATCAGACTCAGCGTTAGTTTGTTGTTTTATGTACCTGACTGGTTGTAGTTTATGACTTATTTTATAGTGTATGACTTATTTTGTAGTGTTGTAGTTACTTAGTTGATGGAATTTTTTTAAGCATTCAATATTTTTACAATTGTAATAGAAAAAGTATAAAGCACCCTAAACCCAAAACACATTAAATATAAAGATATTGAACCATAAAATGAGTTTACATTAATCAAAAACCAGAAATATACCAAAAAATTAACGTGTATATGTTTTAAAACTAAGTTAAAAAAGTTCGTACATATAATTTTTTTAATCAAAAAATAAATTCATATTTACTTTCTATTTCTAGCAACCCTCGCGATCCAATATGCAATTCTCTCCAGATATGAATCTGCCCAATTACTGACTCGTTCAGTACGATGATAAATCCATTGAACGTGTAAAGGAGGTATTGGACAGCCATCATGCATCTGTAGCTGTGTTAAACAAAAAGAAATATGTAAACGTCACAAAAACCGTAAACCCAAACAAAATATAATACAGAACAATGTAAAAATCCTATTGATATCTGACACTTACCTGAATAAAGTGTTGTTGTTCTATCAAGAGACCACATAACCAATGTACCTCCTAGACGATCCGAATACGAATACGAATACAAAGGTAACACAGTCGTAGAACCAAGCTGTGCAATTAGTATCACACACAGATTGAATGCATTTGCTATACGTAAAGGAATCAGGTGTTTCCAACCAATCCTCGTACGACACAAGTCCATCCTGCCACCGAATCCTATAAACGAGTCCATTAACACGTTCCGCTGAACCCACTAAATTAAGATATATATTCGTTGAATGCTCCAAATCGTAAAGCATTCGTCTACGAACCTCTAGCCATTTATGTTCATCACCGAACACAAATTGTCACAACCCAATAACTACAATTTCCATCACCAATCACGTACTTTCAATTGCTGATGAAAGGATAAATGAAAGCAGGGAAAGTGTTTGTATAAGGGAATGTGGAACACGGAGATGCATGTATCACAGAAGATAAACTACTTCGGCTACGATCGCACCCTCTACCCCTTCTTCTAGGAGCTCGTGGCGGTCTCCCTCTCCCACGGGATCCCAACCAGAACCCGAACCCAACCACGACCCAGATCCAGTGCCAGAACCATAACTATATCCGCTTGACTTTTGTATCTTTCGATGAGCAATTGACATGTTCTTCCAATGTGACTTGTCTTTTTTTATTGAGTTTGTCTTCTTCCGCCCTTTAGTGACTGCTACCTCAGGCGGTGATGTCAATGTCACATCCGGATCTTCATGCAAAACCGGACTCGATTCCCCTTTCGCAAGACGACACATCTCTCTTTTGTACTTATCTGATGCAAGAGGTTAGCTAGAGAACGCATCTCAGAATCTATGTCCTGTTGCCGGGCTAAAAGATGACGACTGCCAATTCCTAGTGTCTTCCAAAAGGCTTCAGTATCAGATTACTGTATAGGAAGAACGTGAACGAACACTGTAATTAGCTCGCAAGCACAAGGGAGGCCGTGTAACGTCCTCAAATAGTGCCTGCACTTATTTTTGGGATCATCATATATCCTAGCAGCTCTTCGTATCTCAGACCATACCTTTTCAATGTCAAGTGATTGGTTTTTATTATTTACAATAAAAAAATATCTTATTACTCTTCACGTTAAACTTCTCTTTAGTCCTGGAAAACTCTAATGATGCCTTAATGTCTACTATTTGACCTTCAAATAAGCAAGTCAATATTAAGGAACACAGTATCCAAATCACCATAGCATGTTGAAAGCCATAGCTTTAGCATTGAGTATTCACTCTCAGCCCGGTTGGTGGTCTCCACGCCAAAATGCATATGGCTCTTAGTCCAACATCTTACGAATTTATGAGTAAAGGGATTCAACCAATTGTTGTACAAATAGTGTAGGAAGTCCGGCCTGCTCTTCCACGTCGTCTTCAGAGCATCTAATTCCTTAAGTATTCCTGCTCATCGATTTCATCCAACAATTTCTTCCATGACCCATTTACAAACCGTGATGCAACCTCTTCATCTTTTGTCAACCTAGTTAATTTGGCCAACACCTTCTGATTGATGTGTCTTCTACATAGCATACGGTACGATGTATTGAACACATCACCGATCATGGGCATTAAACCGTATTCCCTATCTGTAATAATTACCTTCGACTCAGGATCACAAATATGTTCTTGATTCTCTGTTGACAGAGCATTTGAAATGTAACGCCCTACCCCGTAAGCACCTAGCATGACTTTAAAATTAAGAATGTGATAAAAATAGAGTTTTGATATATATGGTTGGATATAGTGATTTTGGCACTTAGTAGTATTTTGGGGATATTTAGGAATAGAAATAAATTTTATTATCTTGTTGAGGTTTTATTATTAAGATTTATAAGTGCCTTTAAGTGGTTCTTTATTTTTAATACCTACTATATTTATTTTAGAAATTTAAATACTTGGCATTTTCATATAGGAAGTAAAAAAAAAAAAAAACTTAAGGGTGAAGTTTTCGGCCGCACACATGTCACCCTACCAATTTTGTTTCTTAACCGCCTCATGACTCACTTTTCTTCCTAATTCTATCCTAATTCTATATAAATATAGCATGCATGTTTTTTTTATTCACTTGGGCTTTTGGTTGGCAACAAGAACAACTAAGGCAACAAACAATTAAGGTTAGTTGCATGTTTGCATGCTTTTGCATGATTCTCAAGTAGTTTTGTTTTCTTTTTTTTTAGTTAGTTAGTTAGGCTAGATATATATGTATATATATAGTATATATATTTATTTATTTTCTTTAATATATAGTGAGATCTATTTCTAGTTAGTTTATATATATTTTTTTAGGCTAGTTATTTATTTTAAGATTTCAATATTTTAAATGGATTTTTAGTATAAAGTATATAGTTAATTATGGTTTCTTGGGAGAGTATATTTTTTTAAGAGTATAGGATTTTTCGATCTTTTTAATTATATAGGTATATTTATATACACCCTAAAGTTCATTTTATAAGATTTCGATATTATTTAGGGAATAGGATTATTTAATCGATACCCAGGTATTAAGTATTTTTTTCGCATTATTATTTTGTAGGATCTTAGCACCAGATCTAAATCCAGGTGAGTCCACCAACTCCATTTTTATTTCAGATATTTTTTTATATACTTACAAAATTTGTGCTATTTTTTTTCGAACAATATGTCTCAGCGTGTTTTTGGAGATGTTCTCCCTAATGTGTTACGTGTTTCGTAGAAAAATGCATAGAAGCGGTGCTCCAAATAGGTGTTTCTTTTAAAACAGATTATTATGGTGGTACATAAGAAGTATGCAGGTTTTTCAGAGATATTTATATAATGGAAAATGTTCTGACTCGAAAAGTTATGTATTTTTGACATACATAAATATAGATTTGACATTGGCATAATTGTGAAATTACATAAGCATGTGATGACTGGCGGATGAGGATTTTCTTTTGTGTTCTGAAATGTTTATGACTTGAATCTGTTATTATGGTCGGGCAAATGGCCCCTTTGATTTGTAAATACATACGAAACCTCATTCCGACCAAGATTAAAGTTTATTATTGATCAAGTGATCGGACGCGTTAGCGGATTGCACTGTACGTGGCTAGTCCCCCGTACTAGGGCCTCTTCCGATGACGTGGGACGGGTTTTTTGACTACGAGGGTGGATCCACTTTAAGAGAGGCGTAGACCGCGGAGGGTGTGGCCCAATCGGTCTACGTGGACACCGTATCATGCTCTACGGTGGGGTTCGACCGCCTAGTGGAGAGTCAGGAGGGGCTCGACACTGAGGTTGGTTCCAGGGCAGACCTGGTAGGTGCCCCAGGAGTCTGTAGCCTGTTTTGACCAGTGTTATGGGAGTGCGGTTGTTTGTAATCGAGCGCTCGTATGTTGTTTGGGCTGGTATTTGACTACGAGATGCCGGAACTTAGTTCCGATGGCCTCGTTTTGGGGATCCGGACTTTGTCCGTGGAGCCCCACTTTGTTGCATTACATGTTCTTTTAAAATTGGGCATAGAGGCTGCGTCGATGTGTCTTGATTCGCTCGGACTTCCCAGCTGCGCTCGAAACCCTCCCTGTAGGTTCAAGCATCGGTTTTGTTAAAATAGTAAAAGAAATATTTTTCTGATAACATTGCATGAATTGTTTTGTAAAACGGCATCATCATGATTTTAAAGAAAACACTACCGCACACACACACGTGGACTCACTGAGCGTTCGCGCTCACGTTTTCCATGTCATATTTTCTTCTCAGATTAGCTTGGAACGGTCAGGGGTTCCGCGAGCCACGAAGTTTTAGGCCGGGGAGTTTTTGGATCAAACCTCCCCAGGAAGGGCATAGGGTTATGTTTTATCTTTTTAGACTCGAATCGTCCGTAGAGTTTCTTTTATGTTTTTTTATGTAAGTGGTTGATGTAAGATTACTTTTGTGTTTATTATAAAACGGAAATGAGAAGTTTTCTTTTATCCTGTGTTTGAGCGCACCAGTAATATTTAATTTACTTAAGTATTCTGCGTACTTTGTGTATACCTGTTAGTATTATTGTAGGGTTTTGTTTTAGTGTGGAACTTATAAGTTAGTGCCGAGAGGCACGCGGATGCCCTACTCGGCCGCGATTGACCTAGTGGCAGGGTTGGGGGCATCACAGGTGGTATCAGAGCATTAGGTTTGATACTAGGTTTGAAACGTTGGATTTTAGACAAACCATAAGAGTTAACTGTTTAAACTTTAAAGTTAACCATATGATTTATTGGTTAGTACTAACCCTAAGATTTTGTTTTGTAGGTACTATATGGCGTATCCTTCTCATAGATGGACATACAGGGAGGGCATCCTCGTAGATGAGCCTAGCAGGACTACGTCATCCTCATCATCCTCATATTCCCTTAAGGATATCATCCCAGAAAGGGAACCAATTCCAGTGATTGACCTTTCCGATGATGAGTCAATAGAAGGACCAGAGATGGCACCAGTAGTGGCACCGGGAATAGGACCTGGAACATCAATCGAAGAAGACCCTAGCGAGCCCACATCGGACTCAGAAATGACACCTGAACCAGAGCAAGGGACACCGGCAGTTACTGGGAGTATGGGTACCTCTATAGCAAATACTGTGCCAGCAGCAGCATCCCCTACCCCTATTCCACCTGTGGCGACTGTATCTTCTTTTCCACCATCACTACTTTGGGGTGGGGTTAGGGAGTATGATATTTGTGGTTACTGCCTGTGGCGTGAGCAACGGGCTGAAGCCGCTAGCCAGCAGGTTATAGCATTAAGAGAGGAGATATCCCGAATGGACGTCTTATTCTATGCAGCACGCCAGGCACGGCGACAGGAGTCGGCGAGGGCCGCCATGTTAGAGGAGGAGTTAGCCCAGACGCGGGCAGCTCATGCAGCTCGAGAGAGAGAGATTTTGGAGCTGATTAATGAGCGGGACTGGCTTAGGCAGTTTATTGCTCAGTTCCTTGGAACTACTAGAGATTCGGTGGATAGAGCACGTGATGAGCTGGAGTCTCGTCCAGGAGGTTCTGGTAGCCAGTGTCCTTAGGCGGAGTAAGTTTGGATAAAGTATAGGTAGGTGTGCGTATTTGGTCACTTGGATAGGTATGGGTAGTATTTTTGTAGGTACTTGATGCAGTAGGTTTAGGATCATAGGTATGAGGTCCTCGGGTTTTGGATATGTATAGCAACCCGACCATATATATTTTTGGGAGGTAGGACCAGGATGATCTGATTGTATCTTGACACTACTTGTACCAAAAATCCTTATTTTGAGATATGTTTGTATGTATGCATTTGATGTTTGTGCCTGAGATGAATTTATGTTTACCTGTCGTAAAGTATCTATAATCGTAGATGTTTATTAGTATTGGGACTTTTTGGTTTTTAGAAACATGTCAGGTTCACAATCTCCCAACCGTACGGACGAGGTTATGTCAGAAAATTCTCAAAATAGACAGTCTGAACCTACGAGAGAGACCACTCCTCGTCCAGAACAAGCTACACACAAAGTAATCGAAAATTTTATGATCAAGATGACGGAATTATTAGAAACTTCAATGGCCACAAGAAGAAACGAACGAGTACCAGTTACTGGAGCAGATGAAGCATTAGAACGATTTCTTAAGTTTCGACCCCCGGAGTTCTATGGAGACGTTGAGCAAGAAATTAAAGCTGAACTGTTCCTTGAGCAGCTGAATGATATCTATGATACCCTTAAGTATGAGGATGCACTGAGGGTAACGTTTGCAGCTTTTAGACTTCGAGGAATGGCAAAAGATTGGTGGCTTAGAGCTTCCGAAGCACGGACACTTAAGAATCAATTATGGACTTGGAACGATTTTCAAGAAGAATTCAAAAAGGAGTATATACCTCGATGGGTTCGTGAGCAACGTGAGGATGAGTTTCAGCAATTGAGACAGGGTAACCTGACAGTTGCCCAATATACGGCAAAGTTTAATAGGTTGGCTAAGTATTGCTTAAGGTTGATAGACACTGACGAAAATAAGACGCGACAATTTGTGAAAGGATTAAGGGTTGAATTGCAACGAGCATTAGCTCCCTTGCCACCGATGGGATTTGCGGCCGCAGTTGAAGCCGCCACACGAACAGAGATGGCTGATCAAGCGGTTATACAGAGGAAAACAACCATTAGTTCAGCGACGGCTCCATATAAACGTCCTGGACAAGGACCATGGAAACCTAGAGATTTCAAGAGATCCCGTGGTGAACAAAGGACTGGAAATGAAGGCCGACCAACCTTAACCCCTGGAGGATCCCACAGAATATGTACATACTGTGGACGAAGTGGGCATGTGGCTGAAATGTGTTATCGGAAGTTAAGATTATGTTTCAAGTGTGGAAAACCAGGACATACCAAGGACCAATGTCCTGAGATGCAACAAGTAACCCCGGAGATGTCCAGAAAAGCAGGCCGACCCCCAGTCAGGAGAGAAACAACAGAAGGAAGGAATAATAAGCCACAAGTAAAAGCTAAAGTTTATGCACTGGATGGATCGCCCGTAGATACTGAAGCGGAAGTCGTCGAAGGTATGATAAAAATCTTTTCTCAACCAGCAAGAGTACTCATTGACCCTGGAGCTACGCATTCTTTTGTGAGTTTGCATTTCATAAAACATATTCCTATACCTCCTGTTAACATGCATTATCAGTTGATAGTTAGCACTCCTATGGGCGTAAATGAGATAACTGAGGTAATGTGGTTTTATCTGGAGATTTAATTACCTTACCATTGGAGGGATATGATGTGATACTTGGGATGGACTGGTTGTCTAAACATTATGCTCAAGTAGATTGTCGACGGAAGTTGGTTAAGTTTAGCCGACCGAGTATGCCAATCTTGGTGTTCCAAGGAAAGCGAATAAAACAGGAGAATCCCTTTTTGTCTGGCATGAAAGCCAGAAAGTTGCTATGGAAAGGATGTCAAGGGTACTTAGCATATTTGCTCAACAAACCTAAGGAGGAGGTAAAATTAGACACAGTACCTGTAGTGAGGGAGTTTGTGGATGTTTTTCCTGAAGAGTTGACGACGCTACCCCCAGATCGAGAAGTGGAGTTTGGCATAGAATTGGTACCTGATGCTAAACCAATATCTCGAACTCCATACCGGATGGCACAAGAGGAACTAAAAGAGTTGAAAAAGCAACTACAAGAACTGTTGCAGCAAGGATATATTCGTCCAAGTACATCTCCTTGGGGTGCGCCAGTTTTGTTTGTAAAGAAAAAGGATGGAACCCTGAGGATGTGTATAGACTATAGAGGATTGAATAATGTGACAGTTAAGAACAAATACCCACTGCCCCTCATTGATGAGTTATTTGACCAACTCCGAGGAGCGGGATGTTTTTCCAAATTGGACTTGAGACAGGGGTATTATCAAGTCAGGATAAGAGAAAAGGATATTCCAATGACGGCATTCAACACACGATACGGACATTACGAGTTTGTGGTTATGCCGTTTGGATTAACTAATGCACCTGCAACATTTATGGACTTGATGCACAGAGTCTTTAATCCTTACTTGGATAAGTTTGTAGTGATTTTATTGATGATATTCTTGTTTATTCACCCAACCCTGAAGTTCATGAACAACATCTTCGAAAAGTGTTGCAAACCCTACGGGAGCATAAGTTATATGCTAAGTTTAGCAAATGTGAGTTCTGGATGAGTCAAGTTACTTTCCTAGGACATGTTATCACCCAGGAAGGAATCTCGGTAGATCCAGCGAAAGTAGAAGCAGTGACTTATTGGACACAACCCAAAACACCAACTGAAGTACGTAGTTTCTTGGGTATGGCGGGATACTATCGGAGATTTATAAAAGACTTTTCAAGGATTGCTGGACCTCTAACCCAATTAACTAGAAAAAGCAATCAAGTTTGAGTGGACGGAAAAAGTGTGAGAGGAGTTTTCAAGAATTGAAGAACCGACTAACGTCGGCACCGAGTGTTAACATTACCCGATCCAAACACGGAGTTTTCATTATACACGGATGCTTCGGGAGAAGGACTAGGAGGCTGTGTTGATGCAAGACAGAAAAGTTGTAGCATATATTTCAAGAAAGTTAAAGGATCATGAACGGAATTATCCGACACACGATTTGGAATTAGCAGCCATCGTGTTTGCACTTAAGAAGTGGCGACACTACTTGTATAGGGCTAAGTATGAGATATTTACTGATCATAAGAGTTTAAAGTATCTGTTTTCTCAAAAAGACTTGAACATGAGACAACGTCGATGGATGGAAGCTATTTGGAAGAATATCGATGCCCGATTAACTATCATCCGGGGAAAGGCGAATGTGGTGGCGGATGCATTGAGTAGAAAAGCAAAGATATCAAGTCTTAGCTTAACATCCACCCTACAAGAGGATATTAGAAGTGTCCAAAAAGAGTAATAAGGAGTTCCAAGAGTTCAAGAACCGTGTGGAAGCTAAGGGATTGGAAGATTTTCGAACATTAGAAGCTGATGGGAGCCTGTACTTTCGGAATCGGTTATGTGTACCTAATGATACTGAACTTAAGCGCAAGATTCTAGAGGAAGCCCACAGAAGTAAGTATTCGATGCATCCTGGAGAGAATAAGATGTATAAAGACTTAAAGCAAAAGTTTTGGTGGAACGGAATGAAGAGAGAAATTGCGGAGTATGTAGCGGCCTGTCTTCCATGTCAAAGGGTTAAGGCGGAACATCAAAAGTCGGCGGGACTACTACAACAGTTACTGTTCCCGAATGGAAATGGGATCATGTGACAATGGACTTTGTCACGGGATTGCCCGGACTAAGGGTTATAAGGATGCTATCTGGGTAATCGTTGATCGTTTAACAAAAGTAGCTCATTTTATTGCCATTAATATGTCATACCCTTTGGACAAGTTGGCACAGATTTATGTAGATGAGATTGTTCGACTTCATGGAGTACCCGTTGATATTGTATCCGATAGAGACCCAAGGTTTACCTCAAGGTTTTGGCCTAAGTTCCAGGGCGAGCTATGGGGACCAATCTAAGTTATAGCACCACAGACACATCCCCAAAGCGATGGACGATCCGAAAGAACAATTCAAACTCTAGAGGATATGTTAAGGGCTTGCGCCTTAGACTTTGGAAATAAGTGGGTTGACAATCTTGCTTGTGCTTTGAGTTTGCTTATAATAATAGCTATCACTCTTCGATAGGAATGGCACCATTTGAAGCATTATATGGTAGGAGATGCGAGAACACCTTTGTACTTGGGATGAAGTCGGAGTTCGATCCCATTGGAGACAAAGGAACTTGATGCGAATTGGAAGAGATGCGAAACAAGTTAAGATAATTCAAGACCCAGGCTTCAAACGACTAAAAGTAGACGGAAGAGCTATGCCGACAATCGAAGAAGGGATCCGGAGTTTAATGTAGGAGATCGAGTTTTCTTAAAAACTTACACCACATCGCGGGAAGCTGCGATATCCGAGGAGAGGAAAGTTAAGCCCCCGATATATTCGACCGTTTGAAATTATTGACGGGATTGGTAAAGTAGCATACCGACTCGCCTTACCAAATGAGCGATAGGTATACATGATGTGTTCCATGTATCACAATTAAAGAAGTATCACCCCTGCACTCTGATCATGTTCTCAATGATAACCAATTGGAATTACAAGCTGATCTGTCATATGAAGAAAAACCAATTGAGATTATAGAACGAAGCGTAAAAGAGTTACGCGGGAGACAGATTCCAATGTGTAAAGTGATATGGAAACATCATGGGATCGAAGAGGCAACTCGGGAAAGCGAGGAGTACTTGAAGAAAAAGTATCCAAAGCTTATAGGTACGTAACTACTCAATTTCGAGGACGAAATTTTTTTTAGGAGGGTAGAATGTAACGCCCTACCCCGTAAGCACCTAGCATGACTTTAAAATTAAGAATGTGATAAAAATAGAGTTTTGATATATATGGTTGGATATAGTGATTTTGGCACTTAGTAGTATTTTGGGGATATTTAGGAATAGAAATAAATTTTATTATCTTGTTGAGGTTTTATTATTAAGATTTATAAGTGCCTTTAAGTGGTTCTTTATTTTTAATACCTACTATATTTATTTTAGAAATTTAAATACTTGGCATTTTCATATAGGAAGTAAAAAAAAAAAAAAACTTAAGGGTGAAGTTTTCGGCCGCACACATGTCACCCTACCAATTTTGTTTCTTAACCGCCTCATGACTCACTTTTCTTCCTAATTCTATCCTAATTCTATATAAATATAGCATGCATGTTGTTTTTTTTATTCACTTGGGCTTTTGGTTGGCAACAAGAACAACTAAGGCAACAAACAATTAAGGTTAGTTGCATGTTTGCATGCTTTTGCATGATTCTCAAGTAGTTTTGTTTTCTTTTTTTTTAGTTAGTTAGTTAGGCTAGATATATATGTATATATATAGTATATATATTTATTTATTTTCTTTAATATATAGTGAGATCTATTTCTAGTTAGTTTATATATATTTTTTTAGGCTAGTTATTTATTTTAAGATTTCAATATTTTAAATGGATTTTTAGTATAAAGTATATAGTTAATTATGGTTTCTTGGGAGAGTATATTTTTTTAAGAGTATAGGATTTTTCGATCTTTTTAATTATATAGGTATATTTATATACACCCTAAAGTTCATTTTATAAGATTTCGATATTATTTAGGGAATAGGATTATTTAATCGATACCCAGGTATTAAGTATTTTTTTCGCATTATTATTTTGTAGGATCTTAGCACCAGATCTAAATCCAGGTGAGTCCACCAACTCCATTTTTATTTCAGATATTTTTTTATATACTTACAAAATTTGTGCTATTTTTTTTCGAACAATATGTCTCAGCGTGTTTTTGGAGATGTTCTCCCTAATGTTTTACGTGTTTCGTAGAAAAATGCATAGGAGCGGTGCTCCAAATAGGTGTTTCTTTTAAAACAGATTATTATGGTGGTACATAAGAAGTATGCAGGTTTTTCAGAGATATTTATATAATGGAAAATGTTCTGACTCGAAAAGTTATGTATTTTTGACATACATAAATATAGATTTGACATTGGCATAATTGTGAAATTACATAAGCATGTGATGACTGGCGGATGAGGATTTTCTTTTGTGTTCTGAAATGTTTATGACTTGAATCTGTTATTATGGTCGGGCAAATGGCCCCTTTGATTTGTAAATACATACGAAACCTCATTCCGACCAAGATTAAAGTTTATTGTTGATCAAGTGATCGGACGCGTTAGCGGATTGCACTGTACGTGGCTAGTCCCCCGTACTAGGGCCTCTTCCGATGACGTGGACGGGTTTTTGACTCTGAGGGTGGATCCACTTTAAGAGAGGCGTAGACCGCGGAGGGTGTGGCCCAATCGGTCTACGTGGACACCGTATCATGCTCTACGGTGGGGTTCGACCGCCTAGTGGAGAGTCAGGAAGGGCTCGACACTGAGGTTGGTTCCAGGGCAGACCTGGTAGGTGCCCCCGGGAGTCCGTAGCCTGTTTTGACCAGTGTTATGGGAGTGCGGTTGTTTGTAATCGAGCGCTCGTATGTTGTTTGGCTGGTATTTGACTACGAGATGCCGGAACTTAGTTCCGATGGCCTCGTTTTGGGGATCCGGACTTTGTCTGTGGAGCCCCACTGTTGCATTACATGTTCTTTTAAAATTGGGCATAGAGCTGCGCTGATGTGTCTTGATTCGCTCAGACTTCCCAGCTGCGCTCGAAACCCTCCTGTAGGTTCAAGCATCGGTTTTGTTAAAATAGTAAAAGAAATATTTTTCTGATAACATTGCATGAATTGTTTTGTAAAACGGCATCATCATGATTTTAAAGAAAACACTACCGCACACACACACGTGGACTCACTGAGCGTTCGCGCTCACGTTTTCCATGTCATGTTTTCTTCTCAGATTAGCTTGGAACGGTCAGGGGTTCCGCGAGCCACAGAAGTTTTAGGCCAGGAGTTTTTGGATCAAACCTCCCCGGAAGGGTATAGGGTTATGTTTTATCTTTTTAGACTCGAATCGTCTGTAGAGTTTCTTTTATGTTTTTTATGTAAGTGGTTGATGTAAGATTACTTTTGTGTTTATTATAAAACGGAAATGAGAAGTTTTCTTTTATCCTGTGTTTGAGCGCACCAGTAATATTTAATTTACTTAAGTATTCTGCGTACTTTGTGTATACCTGTTAGTATTATTCTAGGGTTTTGTTTTAGTGTGGAACTTATAAGTTAGTGCCGAGAGGCACGCAGATGCCCTACTCAGCCGCAGTTGACCTAGTGGCAGGGTTGGGGGCATCACATGAAAAGTATAGATGCTTAATCTATTGAAGAACTCATCTATAAGTTGTAGCCTGCTCATTTCGCTTATCAGAGAGAAATTCTTACTAGTCGGGGTCATCCCTACGACTTCTAACAGTGATATATTGTACCTTTTTTTTAAAAAAAATACATAAAGCAGACAACTTGTTTAGAAACTAAACATAAAACCCAGTAAACTTAAACCAAAACCGATTAAATATGACATATTTCATTCAAGTATTCATCAAATATAAACTTAAATATGCAGGATTAATCCTAAATCGTATTTATTATGTAACTTTAAACAATCAATTTGCAAATAACACCTAAATGTATAATTAATATAACAAATTTAATACAACTTGTTTGTTTTATATTTTGTATCCATTATAAGTACATACGGCCATGTTCTCATCATTTTAGTTGATGTCGGGTGTGCAATAACAATGTCACTGAGCATGTTGCTGTCCTCAAGATTTCTATAGAAGACCGTGTAACCCCGTTTAGCACTTAGGCAGAGAACTTCTTCAACCGTGTTTCACCCCTGCATCCTATTCTTCTTAATCTTTGCAACAACGTTATATATTTTCTAGGCAGTACAAAAAATCATGCAAACCATATTATTAGAACCTCAATTTAAACCCTAAACATAAAACCAGGATGCATGAAAGTTAATGCAACATACATGACAGCACAACCCACGTTTTGTTCCCGAAAAAATCGTAAGATATTACGGGGTAGCACATGACTCTTCCTGAATTGCTCAATCTGTATCAACTGCTCCTCCGTCAGTTTTGCTGCCTGAGCGTCACCGTGAGTATATACATCTCTTGCATGGTTATGCCTCCCATCGTGTACAAATACTTACTAATTTTCATATACCGCTATTTGCTCGCCTTTTAATTTGAAGGGACAACCACACTCTTTAGTCTCGTAAGGACCCCACCTTTTTACTTAACTTCTTCTTCTTCATCGTCAACTACGAGCTTCGTTCTCGGTTTATTTGCACCTCCACCTCGCAACCCAGTGTAACATATGGTTGGCGGTCGAATGTTCTTGAACTTAAATACCGAGTGACAATCAAATGCGTGTTCACTTTTATAGCTGTTTCTTTTGCCTAGTTCACCAACTCTGGTTTCAAATTAAAGATTCGATCAGTTGCAAATAAATGTCCGTGATCTACGTATTCTTCCGGTTCCAAAAATTCTTCAAATTTATTTGGATATACGTTGTTCTATTACGGTATAGTATGAAAAAATTAAAATGTGAACACATTATATATTAAAAATAAAATTGTAAATACAGTATAATAAACAAAAATTTCATATACTAATATTTAAAAAAAATAAAAAAAAATTCATATACTAACATTTAAGAAAAAAAAGCATAAAAAAATACAAATTTCATATAGTAACATTCTAAAAAAAAAAAAAAAAACTCTATGCTTGGGTCGCCCAGAACCTGAGCGGTTCACGCCTCTGGGCGACCATCACGAAGACGGACCGCTCGGTTGGGCGAACAGCGCACGTCCGGTTCACCAACATATTTATTTGTATTTTTTTAATGTATAAACTATTTTTCAGGGAACCCACGTCCATTATAAACTATTTTTATACAAACTTTAGCTTTGTTACCGTACGATTTTGACAAGCATATATCCAACTTTTTTGTGACATTTTCACATCTTGAAATTTGAACGCATTCAGAAGAAGCAGGTGCCGAATTATTTTTTGAAATTTTCATTGAGAAAAATAATTAATGTTTTCTGTTTTATTAATGTAAAATAGGTTATATTATATACTTTTCAATGTGACAAGTCCTAAAGAGACTAGCAAACTAAATTACAATTATACATGGTTTAGGATTTTATAAGAGTAATCCTATTTTAATTCTACATCCTTAATACTCCCTGTATGAAGATCAGAAATGTCCAACTTGGAAGCTAAACGATGAAAATGAGTAGGATGAAGAGTTTAGTGGGAATATCGGCTGGCTGAAATTCCCAGCAGAGGTAGGCTGGAACAATAAATCCATCTTGAAAAGCATCACGGATAAAATGACAATCAATTTCGATGTGTTTAGTACGTTCATGGAAAACAGGATTTTTAGCAATGTGAATATCAGCTTGATTATCACAATGTAAAGGAATAAGGCGAGTGATAGGCACATGAAGATCATGCAGTAGGCTAGATAACTACTTTAACTCACATGAAGTCATTGCCATAGAACAATATTCAAGTTCGACCGAGGAGCGAGAAACAGTATACTATTTATTTGTTTCTAAGAAATAGGAGACCCACCAAGTGAAATAAAATAGCCAGTAACAGAACGTCGAGTAATGGGACAGGTGGCCCAATCAAAGTCACAATATGCAGTCAGTAAAAGTGGGGATTTAGATTGGAGAAGAATGCCACGACTAGGACTGCCTTTGAGATAGTAAACGACTCGGATAGTAGCTTCCCAATAAGCAAGGCGAGGAGCGTGCATAAACTGAGTGAGTGTATGTACCGCGTAGGTGAGCTCAGGTATTGTAAGAGTAAAATAGATCAGCTTGCCGATGAGTCTGCAGTAGCAATCTGGTTTATCAAAGGAAGATCCAGAAACTTTGGCAAACTGATGATTAGGTTCCATAGGAGTAGAAACTGGTTTGGCCCCTAACATACCAATTTTAGAGAGAATTTTCAAAGTATATTTTCGTTGGCATAAAAATAAACCGAAGGATTTCACGCAATTTCAATATGCAAAAAATATTTGAGAGGGCCCAAGTCCTTCATATGAAAGAACTTATTTAAGGAAGCTTTGAATTTATTTAGAGTGGGTAGTGAGTTGCCAGTAAGTAATAAATTATCAACATAAATGAGAATAATAAAAAAATATTTTCTCGAGAGTATTAAAGAGAGAATAATCCGCATCTAATTGAGAAAAACCATACTTACGAAGGACGGCAGTAAGCTTTGAAAACCAACACCGATGAGCTTGACGAAGGCTATATAAAGATTTCTTTAGAAGACAAACCTGTCCTCGGAAGGAGGGGCGAAAACTAGGCGGGGGTCGCATATAGACTTCTTCTTGCAAATCTCCATGAAGAAACGCATTGTGAACATCCATTTGATGGTTTTAGGCCGATTTCAAGCAGTAGCAACTGAAAGCAAGGTGCGAACTGTGACCATTTTAGCAACTGAGGGAAAGATATCTATGAAATAAATACCTACCATTTGTGTATTTTCCAATATCACCAAGTGCGCCTTATATCTCTTGATGGTGCCATTTGCTTTGTATTTAATGTGAAAAATCTATTTATTCCCAAGAACACGTTTTCCAAGAGGCAAGGAAGTGAATGACCACGTGCCATTCTTTTTGAGCGCATCAATTTCTTGGCGGATAGCGGTGCGCCATTTAGGATTAGATATTGCTTCAGAGTAGGTTGTGGGCTCGGATTCTGTGGCTACAGATGCTAAAAAATGCCTGTGGGAAGTAGAAAATTTTCCGCAGTGCGCAAAGTGTTATTGGATAAAGGGACGTACCTAAAAGGTCTGAAGAGTGTGAGAGAGCAGAGGAGGAATGGGATATTGAAGACTTCTAGATGGCATTGCAATCATAATCTCGGAGTCAAGTCGGAACAGTTTTTATTCGAGTGCTTTTTCTAGTTCCAAGAGTTGGCTGATTGTCCTGTGAATATCTTTAGGCAATCCGGGATAGAGCTGCTGGCATCGGTTAGGAATGGGTTGGAGCAGAGGAGCATGAACTTGGTGACGACGTAGAGTGAATTGGGGCGACTGGCTGGGTGGAGTGATCTGGCCCACCTAAAGGATTTCTGTTTTCGGGCCGAAAACTGGATGGGGCTGTTGGCGGAAGAGTTTGGGTTGAAGGAGGTCTGGTCGTTGGGTGCGGAAAGAGGTCCTCTACACAGGTCGCGGAGCTGGCCGCGAGAAGGTGAGACGTCTGGTCCGTGAGGAGGAGAGTCATTTGGGCCGCATGAAGCTGAAGCATCTGGGCCGCGTGGAGGATCATCTAGGCCATGCGAAGGAGCGTCTGGGCTGCTCAAAAGGTCAGCTGGGCCATGTGAATTTTCTTCCAGCGGTGGGCTGTGTTGGGCTGGGAAGTTGATCTTCGGCATCTGGGCCGCACGGAAGTTGCTGGGCTGGTGGACTGTTTCCAGTTGCTAGACATATACTCCCATTGTCTTTGGAGCCCAAAATTTGTTCTTCAAAATTGTACAATTGTGCTAAGTCTGTAGTATTTATTGAAGTGTCCGACTTCTCTTGGTTGATAAATTTTGCCTCATAAAAAATCACATCTCAGGACACAAGGAATTTTTCTTTTTGCAAGTCATAAAATCTCCAACCTTTCTTGTTAAAGGGGTAGTCAAGGAAGACACATTCGACTGGGAGCGCGAAATTTGTCTTTAGGTGGATTATGGTCATGAACATAAGCTAAACACCCAAAACTTTGAATATGAGAGTATGAGGGCCTTTTCCCATATAAAAACTCATAAAGAGTCTTACTGTGTAACAACTTTGAAGGTATTCGATTTTTGAGATAGTCGGCCGTTAGAATACATTCTCTCCAAAACTTTATTGGTAAGTTTGCTTGAAAACCCAAAGTTCGGGCGACATTTAGAATATAACGATGCTTGCGTTTGACCCTTCCATTTGTTGCGAGGTACCAGGGACAGTTGTTTGATGGATCGTACCTTGAGCAGAAAAATATGATTTGAGATAGATAAATTCTGTTCCATTGTTACTTCGAACTATTTTTATGGTTTTTTTTTTGCAATTGGGTTTGGACAATTGCAAAGTAATCTTTTAAGACGAATGCAACTTCGTGTTTCTCAAAAAGTAAATATATTTAGACAGGTCTAGAATAATCATCTAATATAGTTAATAAAAAAAATAAAAGGCTATTATTGTAGATATAGTTTTGTATGGTGCCCATAAATTACAATGAACAAAATCAAAAATCGCAGAAGCTTTATTTGTACTTAAAGGAAAACACTCAAGTATCTGCTTAGCACGCAAGCAAATATTACAAGGGCCAGTCTTGTGCGTAGAAGTCCCCAAAAAATTACTTACTACAAAATCCAAGGGATGACCCAATCGAACATGTCATAATGTGCTTGAATCAAGTACTGCACTAGAAAAAGAATATAAATCTAGTAACTGTAAAGGTTTGTAGAAAAAAATCCTATTCCTTTTCTTACCTACTCTAATCGGCCTCATCGAGGTACGGTCCTGTATAGCACAAAAATTATCAGACAGAGTGGTAAAACACCGAGAATCTCGAGCCAATTGGGACAAGGAAATTAAGTTACATTTAAGCTCAATAATAACGAACACACTGAGAAGTTTGAGTCTTGGATTTAAGGAAACCGTTCCTTCTTATAGAGCAATTGCCTTAGCACTATTAGGAAGACCAATCGTATATGGGTAAATATTATTTAAAATTTTCAAGAAATCTTTCCTACCGATTATATGATGAGAACATCCTGAATCCAAAATTCATAAATTTTTCATACTAGATAATTTTTTGGATGGAGTGGCATTATGTTATTTAGGATAGTCAACAATTTTAATCATTGGTCTTGAGTTAAATTTGGAAAGTGGTTTGAGAGCCACACTTTCCCGTTACTTCTTTTTGCTGAGTCGTCCATTGTTGTTGTAAAACAGCCATGGCTGCCTTCCATTGCTGCGTCACTTGCGCGTCGGACGGCGGCGGCGTTAACCCAGCCGTCGATGCTGAGATCTACCTGTTCTAGCTACGCGACTTGTTTGCTGTGCTCCGCGCCTGGTTCTGCCTCTCCCTGCTGCTTGCGGCCTGCGGCCGCAACTGGACAGAGCTGTGCGGCCGCCAGCAGAATGGTGCTTCGGGGCCACCAATTTGAGTACCCTATGAGCTGAAAACAGCCTGAGAATTCATGGCCACTCCTATTACAGTGGCTGCAAAACAAACGCGAGCTTGAAGATGAATGGGTTGTTCCGGCGATGATAGAGGCAGCACCATCGTTGCCGTGTTCTGTCGTCCGAGCTAGATTTCGGTGTTGCTCTTCCTTACATATTTGGGCAAGGACGGTTCGTATTTTTGGCGTGGGTTCCTGCTGTATTAGATATGAGCGAACAGTGCCATAAATTTCACTATTTAATCCCATTAAAAACTGAAAAAAACTTTTTCTTCTTCTCTTTCTTTTGTAATAGCAGCCATGATTTCTGTATCTGTAACGGAAGGGAACTGAGAGTAGTTGTCTAATTCGTTCGATAATTTTTTATTGAATCTCCTCCTTGTTTACAATTTGCGAATGCTGCCTTCAATTCATATTTTCTTAGCCCGTTACCAACCAAGATTCTTTCTTTCAAATATGTCCATAACTCATTAGCTCTCTCGGAGTAATTTATAGAGGATTGGAGAGAGGGCTCAATGGTATTGAGAATCCATAAATTTATAAAGGTATTAATTTTCCACTATTCTTCTTCTTTATCTGGGTCCTTTTCCGGTATGGAAATTATTCTGTTAAATCACAATTTTTTCTTTGAACACAGAGCCATGCGCATTGCTTTTGCCCATTCTGTATAATTGTTATTTTTTTCATTCTCTTTTAACTGGACCATTGTGATAATCAATCCGGGTCCCTCTAAGGATGTTACATAGTAGGCATCTTTCTTTATTTTATTGATATGGCCTTCTTCAACCACATCGTTGTCAATACTACCAGCATCTTCTCTATCGTTACTCATTATGAGAGTTTAGATAGGTAACTCTAATACCATGAAAGTTTTCAGTAAACAAAATACTTAATATTTTTTGTCTATTAATGTTAAATAATTTACATTATATACTTATTAATGTGACAAGTCCTAAAGAAGCTAAAAAACTAAATTACAATTATACATGATTTAAAATTTTATAACAATAATCCTATTTTAATTCTATGTCCTTAATATTTTTCTTTTCATTTTGATTGTATTATAAAGAATCATTTCAGGGAAGAACCCATGTGCATTATAGTTACCCATGCGGTTGTTAAGACGATATTTTGAATATTATTGAGTAAAAACAATAACCAAAACTAGAAATATTTAATTATCACGATAAACAAGGATAAATCTTGTCCTGTTCTTTCATTGAAAATACATATACTGATCTGTCCAATAGATAGTAAATATTAATAATATTAATTAATTATATATAATATATAAAAACAATTTGAGACCCTGCATTATTGCAGATTCATTCTAATTAAATCGAAGTTGGACTGTGACGATTTTTCTGTCAACTTTGGCATGCTGCGGGTAGGGCTGTAAACGGGACGGGTCTTATCCGTACCCGTACGAGTTTGTACTCATTTTTAGCAGGTAAGGTTTAAATTTTATACCCGCGGACCCCTACTCGTATCCGTACCCATATTTATACTACTATATGGGTACGGGTAAGGTATGGTGATACCCAGACCCGTATACCCGTATATCCGTATTAATAAAATAATAATATATTTTATATATTATATTATATTAATATATAATTTATAATTTTTTTAACATATTATTTTACTCTTATCTTTAACCCGAATCTACTATCTCTACTCTACCTACCTACCAACCAACTACACTCACATCACATCACACTCACACTATGACGATTTTGTGTATATTTGAACTTTTAATTATGTGAATTAGAGATGTTAAATGATTTTATTTGTTGAAAGAAATGTAAAGGAGATTATGTTAATCATGTTAAAATTTTTATTTTTTGAATTATACATTGTTTTATATATTTTTGTTTAACAAGAAAATAAAATAAAAAAATATCATACTCTGGACCCTGGAGGGTATGGGTCCGAGTCCGGGTCCGGGTCCAAGTTTCACTATAAGGGTACGGGTCCAGATATGGGGGTACCCTAAGGGTTTGGACCCATTTACAGCCCTAGCTGCTGGTGCATTACTGTTGTTATATTCACACGTGATATTATTGTAATTTTATATACAAAGACACCTAAGACTGGCGTGCAATTTAGACGTTTAGATATGTGAATTATCTCAAATTTTCAATAAGGACAAGCACTCTCCCTCAAGGAAAAAAAAAAGAAAAAAAGAATGAATGCCACCCCACTTGCGTAATATATTAATTAAAAATGTTCGAAAGAACACGGAACATATGGGGAAGAATTCGTAGATTAATGAGAATTTTTTTTCAAAATGACCTAAATTAGCTTTAATTTGAGAGAAAAGTATACAAATGATCATACTGTATAATTCCTTTTGAATTTATTTTTTTTTAAATGACCCTTTTTAAAAGAAATTTAAAGTGGTTATATTATAAGATTAGTATACCTTTTTGAGGAAAGCCACCTTCTCATCATATTATTAATCTTTTCAAGAAATGGTCTCCTTTTTAAAAAGAAACCCAAACTGGCCATATTATGAGTCTGATATACCTCTTTTGCCAAAGTGAGTCAAAGTGGTCTCCTGCACCATGTTAATTCTTCATCGTTATTTAATTTTTTCATTTTACCATTTTTAGTCTTCATACTCTTATTTTTTTTTCTTCTTTACAATTCTTTTAAAGAAATAATTAATTCTTTATTTTATGAAATCTCTTTTATTTTATCGGCAGAAAAGTATTAATTCTTATAATATTTTTATACTATCTATATTTAGGAAGTCAAGATTAAAAAATAATTTATACATTTAAGAATTCGACAATTAAAATTCAAAATATCATCCATTTCATAATTAAAAGTAATGCCTTTTAGAGTCAAGCCTATTTAAACTTTAAAGTATATAAAAGTATCAAATCTATATTATATTTGAATTTGTCTTGATTTACAATTTGTAGTCTCATACCCTATTCTATAGATTCCCAATCCTCATTTTTTAAATAATATTTTTATTGTTAATTTTTAAAATAAATTAAATCACAATACATTTTCTCAATTAAAAAAACTCTATAATTATTCAAATTTAATCTATAATAACATTAGTAATTCACTTTGAGGCACAATATTCAAATTTAACTAACCATAATAATACATAAGAAATTAATTTCTAAAAAGATTATTTAATAATCTTTTTAACATCTATTCTTCAACCTTTTAATCTTTTTATGAAATTATTCTGCATACAAGATGATATAAATGTAAATTATTCTGCATAAACTATTTTTGTTTTTTCATTTTTACAGTCACAAAATTTTATTATATTTATTTCTAGCTCGTCATGAGTTATTTTTGCTTTAATCTTCATACCTATGAGTAATTTGTAACCTCTCAAATATAGTAGTCATAAACTATTTTCTCTTCATGGTTATATTTCAGAAGTAAAAAGTTTATAACTATGAATAGAAAAGTAGAAATAATTCATGACACGTTAGAAAAAGATAAAATCAAAATTTATAGTTATAAAAGAAAAAGGTAAAAATAGTTTATAGTTATATATAGTTAATATATATTATTGGTAATAAGTAAATTATGAGGTTTGATCCTTTCTAAAAATTTTCTATTATTACATGAGGGACATGTTCATAGAAGCCAGTTCCAAGCCTTCAAGTTTCTCTGACGATATTGTTTCAAAAGTTTTTCCTCACTTTCAAGAAACAATTAAGAAACACGGCACCTTTTCCATTATTTTTTCTTTTTCTTTTTTTTTGGGGGGGGGGTGGTGGGGGAAATATACTTTTTCCAATTCTCGGAGTGCTGTATTTCATGGGTCAACACAACGTGTGTGTCTTTTTCCTTCTTCTTCTTCATCTAAAACAAAATATTTATAAGTTTTTAGATTATTAAGGATAGAATATATTTTTGAAAAGGTAAGGAAAATCAGAGGTTTTACATATACCAGCAAACTCTCTTCCGAGCTAATCAAACATTGGGACTTTACTAATTAATATAATGAGAACTGGATTATATTTTGTTTATGAGTTTTTTTAATGCGAGGCACAGATTAATATATATTAAAATTTATTTTTTTTTTTTAAATTAAGCCAAGTGGATCTTGTTAATAGTAAATAGATGAAAGATACTGGGAACTTGCATTATTGCAGGGATAATAAAGACAATTTGAGAATTTATGAGAATAACTTAAAATAATTCATTTTTTATCTTTCATTCTCTCTCTTACCACTTTCTCTCTAACTTCTCTCTAAAAAACATCAATCTTTCACATCCAAATCAACCTTCCACATTCAAATTATAACACTTATGGTTATCCTAATAAATTAATGAATGCTCCTTAAGATTCAAATTGTTCATATAAACATAATTCATAATCATATCAAACAAATAATTATAACATAAACAATTTCAAAAAACTAATAACACGTATTCTACATAGATAAAATTAAATAACATTTTAAATAGATATGAAATTAAATTCAGCTTAAAACTACTTAAATAACATAAAATTAACAAATTAAACATAATGATAACTTTAAATATTTATAAACATAAAGGTAAAATATATAAATTTTTTTAACCACAGCACATAAAATCGCCCAGCTTGGCGAAAATAAGAGAAAAAATCGCCCAGCCTGGCGAAAAGCATACATAATTTCATTGACCCGGGCGAATTTTTTTTTTCGCCGGTCCGGGCGAAAATATCCTCAGCCGGATTAAAAAAACAAGCTCAAAAAAATCGATTATTCGAACGATTCCAAGCAGTTTTCAAGATTTAAACCGATAGATTTGTAAATAAACGTGTATAGATTGATGTACTAACCTTTTTTTCAATTTTAACGGTCAGATCTTCGTATATTAAAGCTTGAAGTTGGTTGATTTTTACCCAAAAAACAGCTTCAAAAATTTTGATTTTTCATTAGAATCGTTCCATATTTTCAAGATGTATATCGATAGAATTGTAAATAAAAGAGTATAGATTGAATTACTAACTTATTTTATTTTATTTTTAACGGTCGGATCTTCCTAAATTTGAGTTTGAAATGTTCATTTGTAGAGAGAGTTAAGAGGATTTTGTTTTAGAGAGAAGCATTGAGGATGAAAATGAAATTTTTTTGAGTTATTCTTATAAATTTTCGAATTGTCTTTATTATTGATAGAGTCGATTTTTAATACAAATAAACACCTTAAGTTTTAATTATTAGCCTTTGAAAATATTTTATTTATTTATTAGTCATAATTATTATATTTAATTTATTTTATTTATCTTTGTGCAGATTTCTAAAAAAGAATGGAAAATAAAGATTCCATATTAAATTTGATAAAGGGAAGCTGCAGTATTTGAATCCTTTAAGGATTAGGATTAAAACTTTAGCAGAATCCTTTAAGGATTATAACTTTAGTATTTGAATCCTTTAAGGATTAGGATTTTGCTTCTCTTTTGTCTATATATAGAAATACAGCAGCAGCAGAAAAAAAGGACAGCAGGAGCAGAAAAATTTCTGCAGCAAAAATTCCAAGAGATTCCAGAAGAAGCAGAAATTCTAGCAATAGCAGAATTTTACAGCAAGCTTCTAATTAAAAGAAAGCCATGATCTACTACAAGAAATTGGTTCCTTCTTTCCCTTTAGCCATGAACTAAATTTATTTTTAGAATTTTGATGAAACCCTAGCCATATGACTTTGGTTTATTTTATTTTTGCGAGATTTATTCTATTATTTATGTGATTGCATATCTTGGGATGTTATTGGTTTCATGCAATTAATTCTTTGTGATTGTTCTTCTAGAATAATTATTTGGGTTAATTGATATTTTTATCCATGCTTAGTTCTTGTAGTCTTGAGTATGAGAGATATGTAATTTTTGCAAGTATACTGTGGGTTTTAGAATTGAATAGTTCATGCTAATTTTAGATGATTTATGTCATAGGAATGAATAAGTCATGCTAATGGTTGGATGGATTATGTCATGCATTTAAACACAATATATTTCTTTAGTGAATCGAAGCTTGTAGCCTAGATCACCACATAAATGTTTAATCTTTTCTCCTAAATAGAATTAAATTATTGTTATATAGGTTAGTGGTGGATTCAAGGTTCTAAATCATCTTCTTTGGTTAAGCTCCTGTTATCTTTAATTTAATTATTTTATTCGTTAGTTTTAATTATTTTAGTAATAATTCTTAGATAACAAAATTTGATTCTTCTTTTTACAAAATTAATTTAGGAAGATAATAATTTTAGTAGTTAAGCCTTTCTCTGTGGTTCGATACCCTTATACTTCCGTATTACATTGATCTTGTGCACTTGCTAGTATTGGGTTTAAAACTTAGTTAGAAAATCCCGACCAAGTTTTTGGCGCCGTTGCCGGGGAAAGGTTGAATTAATTGCTTTTGTTATTGCCTCCTAAATTTGTTAGTATTTTTTTTATTCTACTTTTATTCTTGAAAAAAATATATATAAAAAAAAATTTTTTTGTCTTCAACGTTTTTTTTTCTATTATTATTTTTTATTTTATTATTTGATAGTTTATTCATCATTATTATTTGTGGTAATTTTATTTATTTATTTATTTTTTTTGAATTTGTTTATTAATGCATGGTCGTCTTTCGCTCTCTGTTGATTTGAAAGAATTTGATCCTGAGATAGAGCGTACACTTAAGGCACTTAGAGCACAAGGAAAAATTATTAACACTTGTGAGGTTAAAATGGCTGAACATCCACGAGCATTAAGGAAGTATTTTACTCCTAACACTTATAATTCACCAATAGGTAATAGACTACCTGAAATTGAGGCTAATCACTTTGAAATCAAAGCTTCTACTATTCAAATGTTACCATCTTTTTATGGCCTTGATTCTGAAAATCCTTATAAGCATATTAATGAGTTTTTAGAAATTTGCTCTACTTTTAAGTTACCTAATATTACTGATGATGCTATTAGATTGCGTCTTTTTCCTTTCTCTTGGAAGGATAAGGCTAAACATTGGTTACACACACGTGAAAGAACAGGTACATGGGCTGAGATGTCTAGGGAATTTTTGAAAAAATATTTTCCTATGGGTAAACTTACAAGATTAAGGAGAGAGATCACTACTTTTTCCCAACAAAATAATGAACAATTTCATGAGAGTTGGGAGAGATTTAAAGAACTTCTTCGTAGTTGCCCTCACCATGAAGTCCCTAAATGGCAGCAAATACAAAGCTTTTATTCAGGATTAGATGAGAGAAATCGCCAAATGGTTGATTCCTCTTGTGGTGGTACCTTTCTTCATAAAACTGCAGATGAGGCATGGGATTTATTTGAAAATTTGAGTGATAATTCACAACAACACGCCACCTCCTCACGAGTAGGTACATCTAGGCAAATAGGAAATAGAGGAATGTATGAAGTTTTTCAAAATGTTGATCTTTCTTTGAAAGTTGATGCCTTATCCAAAAAGTTTGATCAATTGTTAGCTTTAAATACATTGCCTACTAATTCTCCTAATGTTCAAGGTGTTTGTGCTATTTGCTCTAGTCCCTCTCATGTTATTTATGATTGTCCTAGAGCTTCACTATTTCCAGAATTTGTGCAGGAACAAGTCAATGTAGCTCAAGGATTTCACAGGCAAAATGACCCCTATTCAAACACGTACAATTCATGCTGGAGAAATCATCCTAATTTCTCCTGGAGGCAACAAGGAGGGGAAGTTCAATTAGGCCAACAACAATATCAACAAAACAGCATAACTGCGGTATGACTACTCCCCCTGGTTTTCAATCTCAAAGGTATGTACCTCCTCATCCTCCTCAAAGTGGAAATTCTATTTTTGAAGAAAAAGTATTATCTGCTTTGAAAGGTTTAGAATCTATGACACAAATTATAGATTCACACACCCAATCTATTGCTAAGTTAGAAACTCAAATAGGGCAACTAGCTAATGCAATAAGTAGAAGAGATGAGGGTAAGCTTCCTAGTCATCCAATAGAGAATCCTAGAGCTAATTACCATGAGCAAGCTAAAGCTGTAATTACTATTAGAAATGGGAAGTTGGTAGATAATAAAGTAGGGGAACCTGTTAAAGATAGTGAGTCAAATACTAATGAAACCAAGGGAATTTCTATGACTAAAATTGAAAGGAAGATAGAGAAAGAACTAGCTTCTTCCTCTAATTTTAAGACTCTAGAATCATCTCCTACGACTTCATATAAACCAAAGGTTCCTTATCCAGAAGGTTTATTGCCACCCCCACATCTTAGAAAGGATAATAAAAGGGAAGATATTTTAGAAACTCTCAAACAAGTTAAAATTAATCTTCCACTTTTAGAGGTCATTAAGCAAGTCCCATCCTATGCAAAATTTCTTAAAGACATGTGTACTTTTAAAAGAAAATCTAAAACCAGTGTTTCTAAGAAAATCTTCCTAACTGAACAGGTGATCTCTGTTTTGCAATATAACACTCCACCTAAATATAAAGATCCTGGTGTCCCTACTATCTCATGTCTTATTGGTAATCATAAAATAGATAGGGCACTCTTAGATTTAGGTTCTAGTGTTAATTTGATTCCATACTCTGTTTATGAAGAGTTAGATTAGGAGAATTGCAACCAGCTGATATGACCTTACAATTATCTGATAGGTCTATCAAGGTACCTAGGGGAAGGATAGATAATGTTCTAGTTCAAATTGATAAAGGTGTCTTCCCTGTAGACTTTGTAGTCCTAGATATGGAACCTGGTAGATCTTCTCAAAATCATATCCCCATTATTCTAGGTCGTCCCTTCTTGGCTACTGCTGACGCCACTATTAATTGTAGAACTGTGGTTATGGATGTCTCGGTAATGTATATGAGGGTTAGATTAAATATTTTTAAAACTTCTTCACAACCTTCTATAGAAGATAATTCTGATTGTTATTTGGTAGATGTAAATGATGAATTAATTGAAGAAAATCTACCTTTAATGTGTTCAAAAGATTATACTTTTATTGAGAAAGAAAACCTTATCTGCACTGGAAATGTTAATTCTAATATTGCCTGCATTGCTCCACCTGAAAACTCTTCTTTGATTGTGAATCATGAGCTTAATATGAGAGAAATAGATCCTGGCTGAATACAAAAGAATTAGGGAGTCTGGCTGAAGACTTTAAAATTATTGGGAGGCAACCCAAATTTTATTTTATTTATTTTATTTTTATATTTTTATTGTATTTTATTTTTATTTATTTTTTTTTTATCCCACTTGATTGGTAGAAAGGTATGAAATGTTTGTTTTGTAGGGTAATAAAACAACTTATCATTATTATGGAGATTACAGAGATTGTTTACTACTCTTGCAGACATGCATTAATACTGCCCCTTCTACCAGGTTGTATTGTTCTTTTCTTTGTCTCTTCTCTACTCTTGGTACTCTTATCACATTGTGTCTAGGTGTGGGGGAGAAGATGTTTTTATTCTGATATCTACTATTTTTTTAGTATTTTCGTTTTTTTTTTCTCGTATTTCTTGTTCAATTATTTTTTTCATTTTTTTTAATTCTATTTATTTTTCTACATTGTTTAAAAAAAATAAAAAATATGATTTCACATAAAGAATAATTCTTTTTGAGTTCCTTTAAAAATGTCTTAAATAAGTTGAGAAAAGTACTTATTTTCTTGTTTTTAAGTAGGGTGACGGACTTATGTTCTATATTTGTTATAACTTTTGCATGACTTACGCTTGAGCACATGAGTCATTGTTAGTATTTAATAAATCCTTTACATTATTTTTGAGTTACATAAAGTTGATGAATCTCTTCCCTACATTCTAGAACTTACTTGAGTACCTCTTGAGGCGAAATAGAAAGGTTTTCTCGATTTGACTCAGAGACGATGGTCATAGGCCTTCTTTGAATCGTTTGTGCCTTTCAAGCTTACCAAATTTCATAAATTTTTACCTTCGTACCCTTTTGAGCCTAAATGTTATATCTTTCTTTAAACCACTTAAATATTAACCCTTAATCTTGTAGAGAGTTTAATGCAAACTTCTAACTAGTGCTTCAATGATGGGTTGTTGTTTATGTATTTTGGAAAAAGAAGTTATCTTGACAAAAGGGAAAAAAAAAAATATATATATATATATATATGACTTGTGGTGTTGAAAAAAAATGTATTGAGCTGAAAAAAAAAAAAAAAAGGAAAAAGACAAAGAAATAAAAGTCGATACATGATTGTTACAAGTCATAAGATGCAAAGAAAAAATTCAAGAGGCTCGAATTTATAAATGTAAGAAAAAGAATGGCCTTAAATGATAAAATTTTGAGCAAAAGAAGATGGTAGTTGGTGAATGTATTACTGAAAAAAGAAAAAAAAAAAAAAGAGCAAAAACAAAGTTAGAAAGTTTGTCAAAATTTTAAAGTATCCATCTTCTTTGTAAGCTCTCTTTTCTTTGATTTTGAATTCCTTACCTTCGCTTGATAACCAATGCCCTAACCTTACATTACAAGCTTTAAAGTCCTACCTGATCTGAGTTGAGTTGAGAATCCTTGATTAGTGGAGAGAAGGTACGAAAAGTGAGCCTATGGAATGAACTCTTGCTGAGATTTGTTCTCTATATGTAATTTGAAAATTTTATTTAGTATTTATTTTATAATCTCTTATGACTACGATTACACCTTACACAAGTTTTGCATTAGTTATGAGAGATAATTGAATATTTGTTTGTTTACTTGAGTTTAAAAATAAGAAGAAGAGTGCTTGTCTTGATAAGTTTGAGATCTTGATAAATAGTACTTAAGTGGGATTATTATATATCTTTTAAAAAGTTTATTGTTTATTTGACTTTGTGGGTATGTCGTCTACAAACCCTCACGAGACCATACTCGTCCACTAAGGATAACTTAGGGGTTTAAAGGGCTTGTTGCACATGCTAAGTGCAATCGTGAGTCCTACGAAAGTAGCTAGTTAGTTTTTCTTTTTATTCTTTATTTTTGCTTGAGGACTAGCAAAACTTAGGTGTGGGGGAGTTGATAGAGTCGATTTTTAATACAAATAAACACCTTAAGTTTTAATTATTAGCCTTTGAAAATATTTTATTTATTTATTAGTCATAATTATTATATTTAATTTATTTTATTTATCTTTGTGCAGATTTCTAAAAAAGAATGGAAAATAAAGATTTCATATTAAATTTGGTAAAAGGAAGCTGCAGTATTTGAATCCTTTAAGGATTAGGATTAAAACTTTAGCAGAATCCTTTAAGGATTAGAACTTTAGTATTTGAATCCTTTAAGGATTAGGATTTTGCTTCTCTTTTGTCTATATATAGAAATACAGCAGCAGCAGAAAAAAAGGACAGCAGGATTCTGCAGCAGAAATTCCAAGAGATTCCAGAAGAAGCAGAAATTCTAGCAATAGCAGAATTTTCCAGCAATAGCAGAAAAATTCCAGCAATAGCAGAATTTTACAACAAGCTTCTAATTAAAAGAAAGCCATGATCTACTCCAAGAAATTGGTTCCTTCTTTCCCTTTAGCCATGAACTACATTTATTTTTAGAATATTGATGAAACCCTAGCCATGTGACTTTGGTTTATTTTATTTTTGGGAGATTTATTCTATTATTTATGTGATTGCATATCTTGGGATGTTATTGGTTTCATGCAATTAATTCTTTGTGATTGTTCTTCTAGAATAATTATTTGGGTTAATTGATATTTTTATCCATTCTTAGTTTTTGTAGTCTTGAGTATGAGAGATATGTAATTTTTGCAAGTATATTGTGGGTTTTAGAATTGAATAGTTCATGTTAATTTTAGATGATTTATGTCATAGGAATGAATAAGTCATACTAATGGTTGGATGCTAATGGTTGGATGGATTATGTCAATTATCCCTATCCGTATTGGAGATGGACTTCATAAATCGTGAGCTGGACTGCAATTGTTATAATTTATTTATATATTTGGAAGGGTCTGCATTGGTTATTGTTATTTTAATTTTCCATCTACATTATTTTATTTTTTTTATCAGTATCTATTTTCTGTCTACTTTGGCCTTCGTACATGATTGTGCCACATTTACACGTGACGTTTATCCGTTTAGATATATTGAATCATTTTGCTGATGTTCATTAGAATATCAATAAAGAGTTGATTAATCAATTTAGGATAAAATTGAAAAGATAAAATATATAAATAATTTTATCTTGGTACAAGAACTTTTCGTCAAAATAATTATTTGGTTCTCAATTGAATCAATTAATTAATTCAATATTGATTCCTATATTATTGCTCTTACAATATACACAATATATAGTTGAAAGACATATATATATAATTTAAACTTAAATTACAAATTTATCTTGAGACGGATAGTAAAAATAAAAAATAAAATATAAAGAAAAAGGACTTGAAAGATTTAGTTCTTTGGTTTCAATATAAGTATCTTTCAATTTTTTTTTTTTTAAATAATATGTATCTTTTGAACCATATTTTTCTCAAATTTACCTCTATAATAATGCCATAACTTCTCACTTATAATTTTCTATAAATGTTACTAGCTATGACCAAACGGTTCAATGCCCCACATGCAATGCAATATGTCATCTAATACCATCCACGTGTTATACCATGCAAATTTTACAAATGACTGTTTATTTGAATATGAGAAAATTAAAAAAATGAACTGATTTCAATGAGGAAAAATAATTATTAATTATGTGGAGAAAGAAACATGGAAGATCATTACCTCCACTTAGAGATATAAGTTCTTTTAGACTTTACATACGAATTAAGAAAACAATGTAATTTTTAATATAAAATATTTATTTTATCGTCAATAAATAAGGAGAAAGAAAGAGAGGAAGAGAGATAATAAATGAATTAAAGAAGATAAAATTAAAAAATCGACATTAGATACATATTAAAATGTGTAAAATGATTTTTGATTTTGATCATCCAATTTTGACAAAAAAAGATTTATATTTCCGATTAGAGATAATAATATTGAAGAAAAATATATAATTGAATGGATATAATTTTTGTGAATTGATTGAGTGTCACTACCAGGAAAAAGAAAAAAAAAAACGAACAAAAACTTTTATCAGAGCAGGATGTGGATATGCATGACTTCAGTACCTGTAAGACGGATTGAGTGACGAATTTTTTCATCACTAAAAGGGTCCAAATTTCGACACTAACTAAACTTTTAGAGACGAAAGTTTCGTGAACAAAGCTTCATGCATCATAATTTCTGAACGAGTCTGTGTTTGTAGGGAGCTTTGCAAGGGTTAATTGGGAGAGAATTTGTGAGATCTGAAAGGGTCATGAGTTTTCCATGATTATGAATGGCATCTGGTATTTCTAATTGAATTGTACATTTTAGATAAGAGGTGCTTACGACGGAGAAAACATGTCTGGAATATTTGGCTTGAGCTTTATGAAGCTCAGCAGTTTCCAAGTCCATTGAAGACTTCTATAATTATGAGACTCAAACTGTAGAGAGGAAATTTTCCAAGGGAAATTGCTTTGACAGGAAAGGAAATGTGAGGACTTGAAATAAGAAGTGGGCTTGATCACGTAAAATGAAGGTGGGTGTGTGAAACCGCCATAATGGAGGAGTGAGTGGATATGTGAATTATTATTATTATTTTTATTAAGCATCTCATAACTTGCTTAGGCTTTGGATTGTTGCTTAACTACTATTTTTTTTTGTTCTCTTTAGGCTATAGATTTGGACTCCCAACATTTTTTTAAAGGGAAACTCACGATATTTTGTCGGAGACCTAAACTCTTATCACTTTGATAATCTCATGAACTAAAATAAAAATTCTTTGAAATAAAGTAACAAAATAAAATTTCGTTGCAAAATAGTACTCAGTTCATTTTAAAATAAAAGTCTTTTTAACTCTTAACCCATAAATTAAAAGTTTTGAGATTAAAGAAATATTTTATTAATAAATCTCTGATAAATATAGAAAGAGAAATATATATATTTAAAAACAAAGAAACTTGAAGTGGCACACTTTTACCATTTAGCGTCCACATAGACAATTCCTCTATTTTTATTTTTATTCTATTATAAACAAAGAAGATAATAATGAATTGAATAATGATAACTATCTCCCTCCATTTAAGGTAAGTTACATTAAAATTATTATAAAATAATGTTAATCAAATTAATATTCTGATAAAAACAAATAATTGACTAGATTAACTTATTATTAAAGATGGATAATAATAAACTTTAAATTTTAATTATTATATCTATGGTTATGTTTTACATGGCCCAAAGGGGTAACTGAATTAGTTATAAAAAATAATAAAATAAAATAATGACAAAAATTCAGAAAAGGACTTGGTAACTTGCATTAAAGTTTAAAAAAAAATAACAATTATATCGTTTGTTTGGAAGGATGTTAATTTGCACTAATGATGTGGTCCGATTTAATTTTTATTTATGATTCTTTTTTCTAAAAAACCATGTATAAACATTATATGTATATTAAATCAAATCCATGATGCGTGTCGTAAGAGAATATAACATATGAGAATTTAATAATTGATAATAATTGAAGAAGATTACTGACGATAGATATTAAATATTATTGATAATTATAATGTTAATTGAAGAGTATCTCAATATTAGAGAATATAGGAGATGTTTACATAAAAATTGTGATTGATTTTTAAAAATGAAAATAATGCCTATTCATATATAAATTAAGGAAAAAAATAAGGTTAAACAAAACATTATGAAAATGAGGCTATAATTCCTAAAATATCTAATTGAGAAAATTTTTGGAATATAAGTTCAAAACATTATATTTATCTTATTCAGAATCCTTATTTAAAATGATATTTTCAAACAATCCAAAATTATTTGCAGTGGCATTTTCTTATCCTTAGATAATTGGAATAGTAAATCATACGCTTATCACTTAATTTCTTTTTTTTTTTTAAGGGAATTTGTTTCCTTCAAAAATTTGTTTTTATGGAATATATATATATATTTACTATAGAAATGTACTTCCCAATTTAGTATAACTTTATAATTTCTATTAGACTTTTAAATTTTATAAGATTTAATAATCACATATGTGGCATGTTTTATTTATATAAGATATATTTTACTTATTATTTTTATTTGTGGTCAATTTCTTTTTTAAAACAGAAAAACTTGAAGGAAGAGGTGTAGGGATAGACACCTAGGATCATTTATAACATCCTTTGTAACATTTTATACAACATTTTTTTTCATAATATTCTTTTCTCATAGGGTTTAATATTTATTTAGTAGGTTTAATTAATAAAATATATCATATTAGGAATATTATAGAGAATGTTACAAGGATGTTATAAACTATTCAAACAGATGGTATAGAATAACTACCATCTCAAATATTTATCCAATTGCCACTTTATAACACTGTTCACAATTTAGATTATGATTTAATAGATTTTTAATTTTTAAATGTTATTTTAAACAATTTTATTTTTTTGTAAAGATATGTGAATTTACAAAAAGGAAAAAATTCTTAAATAGATCACTGTCAAAATATACAACCTAATGTACCTTTGGTGATTAATAGCCTTCAAATTGAAGGGCTTATTGTGAAATTAAGAAAAGAAAGTTTGAAATAGAGTGAAATAATTCATAGTATCATAGAAAGAAAATTTTCTCAAAGAAGCCTTTTTTACTACTATTTTCGGTAAAAAATCTGTCTTTTTAGGTGTAAGATGGATGATTAAACTTATAAATCCTTTTATTTTTTATATTTTTCTTTAAAAAGGGAGATGCATATTTGTTTTGAAAAGAAAAAATATTAAAGCGGAAGAGAATACACTACAAAAGAAATAGGCCTTTCACCGACAAAAATCACTGACGGCATGCATCTCCATCGGTAAATTCTGACGGCATACCGATGGTACTTCTTTTGTTTTCGATTTTTTAATAAATCCAACAAAAAATTGGAGGAAAACTTTGCGACAAAAAGTGACGACAAGTTACTGATGGTTTTTTCTATCAGTGACATAGATTACCGATGGGATTTGTTATGACTTTGCAGTCATCGGTAATAAAATAAAAGTTCCGACGACTTTACCGATGACCTTGTCAACTTCATTGGTACATGATTATGTTGTCTATGGTTTTACCGATGCCTTTTCCGTCGGTGCTATATATCCGTCGGTAATAAAGTCAGAGATGATTAAATCGGGCAAATCCTTTCTCCTCTTTCACCATATCATTCCCTCTCTCTCAACCCTCCCTCCTAACCCTCCTGCCAGTACACCAACAGAGCTGAACCCCATGCCCACTGCTGACGACTCTCTGTGGCCCCCTACAGCTGACGACTCAAGTAATCTCTCTCTTTCTCTCTGTGATTTTTACTCACTGCGATCATTTCTTCTTCTTCTTCTTCTTCTTCTTCTTCTTCTAGTAGCTGCCGTCGTGGTCCTTTTGTCGTTGCTCCCACCGCCACCAGAGGTCCACTAGTTTCTTCTCATCACCAGAAGTCTGACGGGTACACAGTGAGTTTACTATTTTTTTGGTCTCAAATCTTTACATTGAAGTCTTCCTATGTAGAATAAGTAATTTGCCAAATTCTGTGTAGAATCTGGAATGAAGGCACAGAGCTCTGAATTATATAATTGCTCTTTTTTATGGACTACTGAGACTTGGTTAGGGCGGTATCTGCATAAGAATTTTCCTGTTTACGTTTACGATCCTCAATAGTAGGTGGGAAGTTATATTATTCCTGTTGGTACACAAAGTATACCAATCTCTTGCCTAGGGAATGGCTTGCCTTTTGTTTGTAAAGGTTTTTTTGAAGGTGTAAGAGGAGATAGAGTTGGTGGAATTGCTAGATATTGTTGTTGGTCTTATAAATGGAAAATTATATATCTTTTGTGTTGGAGATAATGAATCCTATTTTTACTTGTGGAGAAATTTTTTAAAAAATACAATGAAGCTACTATTCTATTTGCCGATTATGGTTTGGTATTAGCAAGCAAACATCATGTAAAGGATAATATGGTTGCTGTTTTCAATTCATTTCCATTACATGTTCTGTTAGAGGTGGCATTAGTTTGGTGCCTCCGAATTATTATCAACTTAGAACTTTGGCTGTCCGCCATGACTGTCCTATTTTGTGTCTATGTTGTCTTTGTCGTTTTCTGTGATGTGAATCAGGTTGATCAAAGCTAATGAATTGATTCATGATTTATCCACTAGAGCAAGGACTAGAAGAGCAAGGCATTTGATGAAGCTTGACTTAGGAATGGTTGTTTCATTGAAGAAAATAGACAACTTGTGTTCATGATTTAATCCACTAGAGCAAGGACTAGAAGAGCAAGGCTTTTGGTGAAGCTTGACTAAGGAATGGTTGTTTGTGAAGAGTTGGACCTACCGCCGATTGTAGGCCCTGCACTTAGTCTCCAGTAGGCTTCTGTTGGACCAGCGTTTAGAAGAGCATACCCTGCCGTTGTGGTTGGTCTTACCCACCGTTGTCGGTAGGGTTCGGATGGGAAAATGACCTTTGTAATTTTTAGGCAGGATTTTATTGTTTGAACTTATTTCCATCTTTTAATCAAGGGCTTAACGGATATTTTAAGCTAATAATCAATAGATGAATTAGGTTAAGCCCTTATCATATAAATACTTATTTATAGGCTCATTGTAAACAATTATTGATGAATTTTATTGAAATTGTTCAGAGAGAATTCTCTTTGTCTCCAGGGTTCTTCACCCTTCTTTTGTTAGCTTGCTAAGGGTTAATGTCCTTGGTTGTGAATAACTCAGTGCCTTAGGTTGATGAATCTATAGATTTCAATTGATCATTCTAATTCCTTTTATTGATTGAGTCTTAAAGTTCTTGTTCTTTGATTCAATTGCTCTTAGGTCCTCTAGTTTGTATAGTTAGGGTTATGAGGCCTTAGTTTCCTCAAGGTTCTTCCTATCAAATTAGGAAAGAGCTTTGCCTCTCAATTTTGGGTTTATGAGGATTAGATCCTCATAGGTTTTCTATTGGAGTGTTGAAACTACAAAGTCCTCAATAGAGGTTCTTCATCAAGGAGGTGATCTTTGGAAGGTGTTGAATCAAGTCTACTTGCAATTGAAGATTCACATCAATATGTGATGTCTTTATTAATTCTATGTTCTTTGAAGTGTCTTGAGTTGTTGTCCTTAGCCTATTAAAATCGTGTTCAAATCAAAACAGCTAAACTTGGCTTCAAATTTTAACTGTAATTCTCGAATTGATCTCACAGGTAAATTGCATATAATTTCGTTCAACTTGTAATCTCTTTATCTTTATCTTTATAATTGTAAAACGGCTTTAAGTGTTGATGTGTATGAAACGAAAATAGTAGTTTACGACTTTAAGTTAAGTAGTTTACGTTTAAAATTTAATATTATTCACTTTTTTCTTATAGAAGGTTATAGAAGTCACATTATATAAAATACTTTCTTGATTTTATTTATGAAGGGTATAGTTATGTTGATTAAGTAATTTAGTGTTTAATATTATTCTCTTTTTTCTTATATTTTTGTTCGCGAGGATTATTCGGTGACATATTGTCCATTATATACACATTAGAGGTATGTCTATAATTAGGTTTTAACTTTATTTTACGGGGGAGCCTTGACCCTTTAAAGCTTTACAGGAGAACCTTGACTCTTAAAAGTTTTACGGAGGAGCTCTGACTCTTATAAACCCTAAACCTTCAACCCTAAAACCTAAACCCTAAACCCTAAAGCCTACAACCTAAAACCGAAACCCTAAACCTTAAAACCCTTGTTTATAAATATGATAAATGATTATAAGTTATATCTCCTTGTTAAGACTATAAGATTATATAAGCCTTTTAAGTACGTCTAAAATTTAAACTTTATAATCGTTTCATAAGTTATGGAACTAATAATTCTTTCTCCTAATCATTTTGAGAAGCTATGGAAAATATACCATATTGTAGTTGGATGTATAGAGAAAGAGGGCCTGGGATTCAAGGTCTTACGAGTCAATTCATCAACGAAATAGATTGTTTTATTCGTCAGTGTATTGAATCTAACAATAGATGTGAAAATGCATTGAGATGTCCATTTTCAAAGTGTAAAAATAAGAAGATTATACATTCCAAGATTGTGAAAGAACATCTTTTGTAGTAGAGATTCGTGCCTTGTTATCATAATTGGACAGCTCATGGTGAAAAACTCTAGCCACATGATGAGGGACGTATTCTTGTGGAACATACTGCTTCACTCCAATCTGGTATTGGAGTAGAAAGTTCACGGTCATTGCCGACAGAAAACAAATCGTATCGTAAGATGATATTTGATGCAGCCAGTGTTAATATTTTACCTCAGGATGAACCACCTAATCCTGAGTCCAAATTTTTTCTGACATGTTAAAAGCGGTGGAGACACCATTAGTTGATGGGGATGATAGACAATTAGTGTTATTTGTTACTGCTGTCTTCCAAGAGCAGTTCAACGAGCCTTACCACACTTGGTCTGAGATCCCGCAGCCGGTCCAAGATATATAGTGGAGAGATTTTCAGGTAAATATAATGAAACAAATAATGAAAACCTTGTTATTAAAACGAATATTTTTAACCCTAAAACAAACGAATAATAGACGAATATTCAATTTTAGACGAAATATAATAAAAGCCTTCTTATTATTTTTTTGGTTTTTTTTTCTAATGTTATATATTCTATTCTAATCTTTTAAAATTTCATAAACGATGTGTATGAGATCCGACCTACTCCATGATCAAGATGAAAATGGCATGAGAATTAAAGGCAAAGGACATATTAAGGGATTTGCTGGGCGAGATACTGGGCTGAGATATAGAATCATTGGAATACCCCTGTGTATAATGCCCAGTCTGAATGAAATAAGAGGAGCCGAACTCAGAGACAAGGAGGACAAGGAGCTGGGAAGCACACGGGTGGTTCCATTTCATTCACAGAGACGATTGTGAAATGGGTAAGAAGTTTTTTAATATTAAATTCCTCTTATTAATCAAACTAACTTAGGAAAAAAGTTAATCCTTTTGTTTGTGTGTTGCAACAAAAGGATTTGACTGAGAGGTTCTCCCGGAGCAAGTACTTAGAGGAGCTCAACAAGTATCAGAAGGGGGAGAAGAAGGGGGAGTATGTAGATTTTCGCTCGAGCACGGTTTTAGGTAAGTTTAGTATCAATTATAACTTAAGTTTATATAATGTTTCATAACTTATAACCTTTAAGTTTATGTAATATTTTATAACAAAAAGTTGAATTTGACCAACATTTTATATTATAGGAGAAATTTCATGAGGTCGGAAGGAAGGCCGAAGAGGTTGATGAGTCATTGGTTACTACTATGCCCGATGATCCAACTAATGTTCATTGTAATTGGTGGGATTAGCAGCGACCGTTTGTATGGAGTTGGTTCGTAGGCGGCTCACTTCATAGCCGAGAACAGCTGAGCCGCAACTGGATTGGCCCCGTGTTGCTCGGATCACAAGTTAGCGGCTTATGTGGAGGGTCGAGGATGTTGTTATGAGAGTATATGCTACCTTTGATGAGTACATGTAGTGGCTATTCGAGCATAATCAGCTGGTGTACATTCCATTACCACCGATGATGCCCCTCGTCCAAGCTACAATGAGTGCTGATACTTCTACATCTGCATCGAGTACAGCAGCAGTGGGGACCTCTGAGGTGCCGACACGAGATTCTAGTACATCCCCCTCTCTATTCATGCTCCCAAGCCCACCTCTCCTTTACCTGACCCCACAGATGGTGCTCTCCCATCCTCTAGAGATGCTACATAGGCTACACTTTGATATATGTTTATTTTTTTAAAGTTTGATGAATGTTTATATTTTTTACGTTTGATGGATGTTTATGTTTTTAATGTTTCGTTGATGTTTTGATTGGTTTATGGATTATATGTTTAGTTCATGAATTTTTTTAGCTTTCATAAATGTTTTATATATGGTGCCTGTTGGGTTTTTTGTATTTCAGGAAGTTTCGACCTTGTTTCCAAATAATATATAAAAAACTTTATCGACGGCATACCGACGGACCTACGTAAAATATTTTAAAATTTATTTTTTTCAAAATTTTGTTAGCGACAAAGGGGTAGTCGGTAATTGTCATCGGTAAATGTTATCGACAACGAGTTGAAGCGTTATTGTTTCTTTAGTAACAGTTACCAATGACTATTTGTGCGTCTGTAAGATCGCGGTACGTCAGTAAAACGACAACTTTTCTTCAGAAACAAATAAAAAATTTGGCCCTAAACTCCTGTTGGTAAATCGGTCAATAAATCTTGTTACCGACGAATGGCTGTCAGTAATTCTTTTTACTAATGAAATTCGACCGACGGAGTCATTGGCATTGACATACCATCAGTAATATAGGAACACCGACGACTGGCCGATGGGATCTTCCTTCAATGATTAGGTCGATTTTTGTAGTGATAATGGATGAAACAAATTAAAAGAACATATTTATATATATTTTTACATGATGACATATATATTTATTAAAAATATTTCTCATATTTGAATCACAAATATTATACTACGACTATTTATTAATATAATCTTAATATAACATTGATAATTTATAGATATTCACCCGTGCTTTAAGCACGAGGTCATAACTAGTATAAAGGAAGAGAGATGAGAGGAATAGATAAGGAGAGAGAGGATGATAAAATTGAAAAAAGTATAATAAATGATTGTTGAGAATTATAAAAACACTCTTGTTATGAAACAAAATTTATTTTTTAGAAAGACACTTATTTTGAAACGAAGGAATAACACATTTGCAATGGTTTTAAAAGGAGTGGAAAAATTGCAATGCCCATCATATTGCATGACAAATCCTTTAGGCATCATTTAATTGACTAGGATTCTACATCTAGGAAAGTAATCTGATTCCTACTCATGAAATTACTGTTTTTGGTAAATTATATTAACTTTTGTAAAGGAATCTCATTCCTTTAAACTACGCAAGTTGTTCAAAACTCCTAGGAAATATAATACTTTGATGGAGGTGGTATTCTGATTATTTTCCTGAGAAACCTAAAATTAAGATAGGCTCTTGGATATTAAAATCCCCTTTCTCTTCTGTCTCCCATTTTGACCTTGTAGGCTTTTTGGGCCTATTATTACTTCACACTATTTTAATTTTTAGCCTACATTTTTCTTTATCCCAATGATGTGTACTGGTGGGCCTCATAAGAAGATTGGATTGTTAGAATTGGTCAAAGGACTCCATGGCGGCAGGTAAAGTTTTGATTATTTCCGTTACTGTTTTTACTAACAGTTTTGTGCAGCTTTCGGTGTTGCTGTTTCTCATCTGTCTTGGAACCGACGATGAAGGAGGAAGATAGTTATTTTGTGTAATAGTTTAGGTTGTTTATTTTTGGTTTCCGCTGTGTTTTGATTATTGTAATAGTCATTAGAAAGTTGTAATAGTAATTAGATCCAACAAGTAGTATCAGAGCCCGGAAATGACTATAACTTTCCAGTGCTCTCGACGGTGCCAACAACTGACCGAACCTATCGGTATTCCAGATATGCGGGAACTGTTGAGTTCCGCAGATCTAGACAGGGAAGTATAGCTTGACCATTTTTTTCTTTCCTGTTTTTGGGTTTATTATTATTTTTTGTTGCTCGGTTCTGTTTTTTATTTTGGCTTGCTGCATCTGGTTGAATCTTCTGCTCCTGTTTCTGAATTGCATTACGGTTTAGGATTCTTTAATCTGCTATTTTGCTATTACTATTGCTGATTCTATGTTTCTAAATCGCGTTACGATTCAGACTATTCAGGGTTCTTTTGATCTGTTGTTATTACTGTTCTTGTTTGTGCTATTTCTGTTTATCTGGATTTCGGTATTTTGATTGCGAAACTGTTGGTATTCTGTTATGCTTTTGTTTTAACAAAAAATATAAAACCCAAGCCTGGCTTGAGTCCAAGAGACTTCAAGTAGCTGTGTCTTGGTGGTTTTTTTTTTTTTCAATTTTTTGTTATTTACAGTTTGCAACATTCCTTATTGTTGTCTTTTTCTGTTTTTTGTTGTTTGGCTGTCGCTCAGCTGTAACTGTCTATTTCTCTATCTCGATTAATTAATTGCTACTGCGCTATTCCTGTTGTGAGATTTATGCATTTCACGTTTTTCTTTCTACGCCATTTTTCAAAGTAAAAACTAGGTTATTTTATTAGTGAGACAAACTTTTTCAAAGCTTTTATTTTTTTAGCCATCAAATTACTCTTATTTTCCATTAAAATATGTCGATTCCAAAAATTGAAACCAACAAGTTTTCTGGCAAATCTAATTTCGTAATGTGGCGGAGAAAAATGAAAGCAGTTTTGGTCCAAATTAAATTGCACCCGCAATTTGTAGCCTCGAAGAGTATTCGGAATCTTGGAAGGGCGAAATTCTTGTTGAAAAACTTGGTGATGCACACAGTTGCCTGACCTTGCATTTAACCGACAATATTTTGCGAGAAATCGATGAAAAGGACAACTCTTTTGAAATCTAGACTAAACTTGAAAAATTGTATTTAGGAAAATCCTTGTCAAAGAAAATTTATTTAAAAGAATAGCTTCTCGATTTTAAAATGAGCGGGTCAAAAATGCTTTCAGAAAACATGGATGGTTTAAATAAAGTCATTTTGGAACTTCAAAACGTTGGAGAGAAAATCTCCGATGAAAATGTTACCGTTATTTTATTAAATGCCTTGCATGATTCTTACAATGATGTAAAATCTGCCATTAAATATGGTAGAGATGGTTTATCTCTTTCCGATGTTAAAAATGCTTTGAAATCGAAAGATTTGGATTTAAGAAAATAAAATAAATTAAATGGAGATAACCTTTACGTGAGAGGGAGAGTTGACCAGAGGGAACCTCTTAGTCATAGGCTTAAAAGTAAAGGGAGGTCCTAATCTCGAGACAAGAACAAAGTGAAATGTTTTTACTGTGGCAAGGAGGGTCATATGAAAAATAAGTATTTTAAGAGGATCAAAGATGAAAAACAATGTAAACATGGTAAAGGGAGTGATCAAATTAACAAAACCATGACTTTGATTCAGATGGTAATTCTATGTATTCTGAGGTTTTGTGTGTGTGTCCCCTTCCCCTTCTTGTTCTAAAGTTGTTGATCATGGATTCTTGACTTTGGAAGTACATTTCACATGACACCCAATAAACACTGGTTTTCGGATTTCAAACCCTTAAATCATGGATATGTTTATATGGGAAACAATCAAGTTTGTGATATTAAGGGCATTGAGAATATTTTCTTTAAAATACATGATGGTAAGACTAGGAAACTCACTGAGGTGAGATATTCACCCGACCTTCATCAGAATCTAATCTCCATTAGTTATTTGGATTCTCTTGGTCTTTCTTATAAATCCAAACATGGTATTTTAAGAGTTTGCAAAGGAAACCTATTCATGCTTAAAGGTTTTAAAAGGGAAAGTTTATACATCCTTATTTGGAAAAACAGTTTGCGAATCAACTGTTTTAATTTCCAAAACTGTCCCTGAAAAGACTATGTTGTGGCATCGTCAGATTGGCCACATTAGTGAGAAGGGACTGTATTATTTACAAAAGCAAAACCTTTTATGTGGTGACAAAATTGATTCTTTGGATTTTTGTGACCATTGTGTTTTGGGAAAACAGCACAAAATCATTTTTTCAACCAGCACACACAAGTCCACTGTTGTACTTAACTATGTGCATTGTGATCTTTGGGGACCTAAAAAAGCCCCAACCTATGGTGGTAATGTTTATTTCTTATCTATTATTGATGATTTGTTTAGGCATGTATGTTCTTTTAAAAACAAAAGATCAAACCTTTGAAAAGTTTTGTGAATGGAAACGCCTTGCTGAAAATCAAACTAGAAATAAACTAAAAACAATTAGGACAGATAACGGTCTTGAGTTTTGTAACCGGAAGTTTCCTGATTTGTGTGCATCGAATGACATCTTACATCATAGGACTGTTAGGCATAACCCCCAGTAGAACGGTGTAGCTGAGAGGATGAACCGCACCATCATGGATAAAGTTAGATATATTATGGTGTCGTTAGGTGTCCCAAAACCCTAGAGAAGCTGTAAGTATGGTTGTCTACCTCATTAATAGATCCCCTTCTACAACCATAAACTTTAGGACTCCTATAGAGCTTTGGTGTGGTAAACCCCCAAACCTGCCCAACCTTAGAGTTTTTGGGTGTGTTGTTATTGCACATCAGAAGGAGGGTAAGTTAGACCCTAGGTCTAGAAAGGGAGTTTTCATAGGATACCCCAGCGGGGTGAAGGGTTATAGAGTATGGCTCAATGGTGAGGCAGGAGTGAGGGTAGTTGTTAGTAGGGATAAAATCTTCAACGAGCTAGATATGTCTTGTCTTAAGGATAAGCCTGTTTTCGATTGTCCATCCAGTGTCCCCACAATAGGTAGTGTTCTTGTAGAGGTGGAGGTCACCTATGAACCCTCACAAGAGCACACACATGAGCCTGAAACCAATGAAGAGTTAGATATACCGTCTAGTGTACCCGATCCGACTAGTGTTTTCGAAACCAATGTTCTTGAATTAGAAGGTTCTGATGATGAGGAGGATCACTTTGAGGCTCAAGCTCAAGCCTTTAGAAACTACCAGCTAGCTATCTAGAGATAGAGTTAGAAGAGTGCATAAGGAACTCACTAGATATGATTACTCTTATATAGTTTCATATGCATTTGCTGTTGCATCTTATGTGGAAGAGAAGGAACCACTGTGTTTTTCTGATGTTTTGAAAAGCACTAATCACTCTTTATGGTTACATGCTATGGATCAGGAAATGTCCTCTTTAGATAAAAACAATACCTAGATTCTTGTTCTAAAACCCTCAAAACAAAAATTGATTGATTGCAAATAGATTTTTAAAATCAAAGAGCCTGAGTCAGCTAATGTACCTCCAAGGTTTAAGGTCAGGCTGGTTGCGAAAGGTTTTTCACAAATTGAGGGCATTGATTTTAACGAAATATTTTCTCCCGTCATTAAGTACAAAACGATTAGGATAATACTTGCTCTTGTTGCCTTTTATGATCTAAATCTTGAACAATTTGATGTGAAAACTGCTTTCTTGCATGGTGATCTCGAAGAGACCATCTATATGCGTTAACCACTAGGTTTTGAGGTTAAAGGTAAAGAACACATGGCGTGACTTATGAAAAAGTCCTTATACGGACTTAAACAGTCGCCTAGACAATGGTATAATAGGTTTGATTCTTTTATGTTGAAAGCTGGTTTCTCTAAAAGTAATTATGATAGTTGTCTTTATTTCTGTGGAAATAATGTTAATAGTGCTATTTATTTGCTGCTTTATGCAGATGATATGTTGATTGTGTGCAAACATATAGCTAAGATTGATAGTTTGAAATCCTTATTAAAGTCTGAGCTTGACATGAAGGATTTAGGGTCTTCATTTAGAATTCTTGGGATGAACATAACTAGAGATAGGTTGACCTCTCCTTATTCATATCTCAGAAATCCTTTCTCTAGAAAATTGTTTCCAAGTTTTCGATGCATTTATGCAAGCCCGTTATTACCCCACTTGCGAGCCATTTCAAACTTTCTGATAAATCTTGTCCCAAAACTGAAAGTGAGAAGAGAGACATGGCAAACATTCCCTATAGAATGGCCATAGGTTCAGTTATATACTCCATGATATCCACCCGACCTGACATTACTTTTTCTATAAACCTTCTTAGCAGATTCATGTCTAACCCAGGGAACGATCACTGGACAGCTCTCAAGTGGTTGTTACGTTACCTCAATGGGACTATAGATAGGGGCTTGCACTATCACAATTGGTCTGATGTTTTTGAACTAATTGGTTATGTCGATTCTGACTTTGTAGGTGACAAAGATGGTAGAAAATCTACCTCATCTTATTTCTTTACCTTAGCGGGTAATTGTGTTTCATGGAAGTCTCAGTTACAGCTTGTACTTGCTCTATCAACTACTGAGGCTGAATGTATCGCGGCCACGGAGGCAATCAAGGAAGCCATCTCGCTTCAAGGGCTTTTAAATGAATTGCTTGTTTCACATTCAAAAGCTATTATTTACACTGATAGTCAGAGTTGTTTACATTTATGCAAAAATCATGTTTATCACGAAAGGACCAAGCATATAGATGTCAAATACCACTTCATTAGGGAAAAAGTCTTTAGTGGTTTAGTTGACATAGAAAAGATTAGTACTAATGATAATCTTGCTGACTTTGGTACTAAAATTGTAAGCTCTGATAAGTTTGTGTATTGCAGGGACCTTCTTTATTTGGACGCGGGTTGACTCTTGTTGAGTCAATGGTGGTTGGGAAGTAAGTGAAAATATGTTCAAGGTGGAAGAAGAAAGGCAATGACTCGTCGCGGTTTTTCGATTGTTTGCCGCTGCTTATATTAGGTAAGAGAGAGAGAGAGAGAGAGAGAGAGAGAGAGAGAGAGAGAGAGAGAGAGAGAGAGAGAGAGAGAGAGAGAGGGCTGAAAGATGAGAGGGAGGCGATAAGCCTTCTGTGATTTTCTTGAGGCCCCGTGACTGAGGGACCATTGTAGACCATTGCTTGCCATTTTTCGGCCACTGGCGCCTCAACACGGTGAACGCCGCTCCTTCAATGGCTTTGATTACCACTGCATCCGCTGCTGGATCGGACTCCGTGATGGCAGGTAAGGTTTTGATTTTCTCGTTATTTCCGTTACTGTTTTTACTAACAGTTTTGTACAGATTTCGGTGTTGCTGTTTCTCTTCCGGCTTGGAACCGATGGTCAAGGAGGAAGAAGATTGTTATTTTGTGTAATAGTTTAGGTTGTTTATTTTTTGTTTCTGCTGTGTTTTGATTATTGTAATAGTAATTAAAAAGTTGTAATAATAATTAAATCCAACTGACTCTTTCTTCTTTTTCTCTTCGATTCTGTAAAATTCCTCTGAAAATTTGAAGTGAATAGCGTTTTGGTTACAAAAAGCTCAATGAAAGCTCTCACAAGTTGAAAAGAATTAAGCAAAGAATCAAGCAAAAAGCCAATACTGTTTGATTTTGAAATGTTCTGGAAGACGGCTTGGTAATTGAGAAATTGGACCAAAGAAGTCATTGTCAAAGGCCGGAATTGAAATCAGAAATAGGTATTTCTTTACCTAACTTGGCTGCTTTTATTTTTCACACCGAGCTTAATGTAGAAGGGATGAATATGCCTGCCTGTATCTTGTCTTAGATATATTATTAAGAAGTTTTAGTTATATTTGTGGTCTTAAAATTTTTGTTCGTAGGTTTTCTAGCGAACTAGTGAGATAATTTGGTGTTTTAATGATTTGGAAATTTTAAATTAATTGTTTTTATCAATGATCAACCTTCTTTTTTCCCTTGTCGTCTCTATTTTTTTATGCGAATATAGAAGAATTCCTGGGCTTGTTTTGTTTGGACTCCTTTGTAATTCAGATGAATGACATAATATACATATAAAGTAGGTGAAGTTTTTTCCGTTTTTCTAGTCAATTTTTGTCCTTGAGGCTTGAGTCTATCTTATCTTCTTTCTACTGTGTTGCAGTTAAAAGATTGGGACCCTCTTTAAAAATCATACAGAATGCAAAAAATGGAATATTTTTTCTCCTTTTGTTTTTATTGGAACCTAAGGAGAAGTTAAAAAACCAAGAGGTAGAGTAGAAACAAATATACCTATAGTCATTCTACATGAGATACTCTATCCTGGATATTCATTTGGTACCTGAATGATGGAAGAAATTGATTTTTTGAGCGTTTTAAATGATAAGATATGCAACAAATTTTAAATAACAAATGATTTTTCCCAATGCTTTTCCCTTTTGTGTTTGTTTCTGTGCTTTCATTGCAACTTAAAGAATGAAGTTGAAGAATCTGCCTCATTAAAAAGATAGGTTCTTTTTCTTTTCTTTCAGTTTAAGAGAAAATCTTGATGATAGGTGAAATATGTGATTTTATTTTTAGTATGATATTGAAGGAGGGAAAAATTAATTACAGAAAGGAGATTTAACCTAGTGCACAACCATCTAGGTTTTCTCTAGCATGGTACAAAATAGTAATTGTTTCTCGCTTCTCTTGTTTCTTTAACGGGATCCTTCTCTTTCATGGAAGGATCACAACAATAGTAAAATTGAATAACGAGGATTTGAAAATGAAGACCCTCTTGAGGAGTGGATTTGGGAGGTCGAATTAGCTCTGCTTTTTGTCTTCTTATGGTGAAGACTAAAGATTGGGAGTTCGGGGATGATGCCCTTAATGTTGTTTCTTCGATCAAATTAAGAAAGTTGTGGGTTTTAGCAGTAGGTTTGAGGATCCATCATCACCTAATGTCCAAACACAGACATACATTGCAGTGAACATGTCATGTAACGGGCATAAGTTTAAAGCAGAAGGACTTCATTCGGAACTTCTATTAAGTTTTTGTTTTCTATTTGAACCTTCCTACGCGAGCTAAATAAGATATTACTTTGTTTTGCCACTACCATTCTTTTGTTCTGAAGTACAGACATAGAGCTTTTTATTAACAGACATCTGATTGTAATATTTTGATAATGAAGATAATGAAAAAGAAGTATTCTTTATATAGCTTCTTGTTCTAGTATGAACATTGTTTGCTTCCACAAATGGATTGTTATGGATGTATTAGGAATGTGATAATATGGGTGGTTTATTGAATCCTCTGAGTTTTAGTTTTCTTTCCTATATTAACTCCTCAAGTTTGCCTTTTCTTACTGGAGGCTAATAGTCATGCAATTTCTTTTTTGGTCACTGTAACAACTAGTGAGTACAAATGGATGTTTCAAGTGCTCCTTAGAAGTTTACTGTCTATTAAGAGTTTCTAGCATGGATGTTAAGTTTCAATAATTCTGATTTATTTGTCTTTCTCAGTTTCTTATTAATTTATGGTTGTTATCTTTCTATCTTTATGTTTATGTGTATGCTATTTATTTTGATTTCCTTATATGCTAATGAAATACAAACAAACTTCTTATTAATTTATTTAGTGAATATTATAGTATATTAATTCTTTTAATATAATGTCATTTCATTATATAGGATGATTTCAGAGTCAAGATGGACATGGTGGATTTAAGTTTGAGAAATATGTTACTTTATCTACTAGTGAATATATAAATAAAATAATTAGACATGTTAATGATACTTTTTTTTAATAATTTCTATTATTGTAGTGCAACATCATCGACAATTTTGCTTAAAATCTCCATATTCTTGTGGAGATTATGATCGATCTTGATATCTGCATAGACTAATTTATGTAAGTGATATCACTTGTTTTGAGGAACTACGAATGGATCGACACATTTTTAGAAAATTATGCATTATGCATAGAACTATCGGTCAATTTAAGGATTCAAGAAATAGAACAGTCGATGAACAAGTATCAAAGTTTCTATATAATCTATATATACTATCTCATCATCTAAAATATTGTACAGTCAAAACTGATTTCTTGAGGTCAAGAGAGATGTTAGTAGTTTTTTATTAAGATATTGAAAGTTGTTCTTATGCTACAAGGAGTATTGCTTAAATCACCTAAACCTACTCTTCAAAATTCTACCGAAAAAATGGAAGTGGTTTAAGGTAATAATATTGAGTATTAGTATTTTATAAGTTAATTTAATTAAAATATATTACTTCCTTACTATAGTGGATGTTATGGAATTGTTTGGGAGCACTTATATTGAAGTGCTTGTGAGAGAAGATAATAAGCCTAGATATCGAAATAGAAAGGGTAATATTGCTACTAACTTACTTGGAGTGTGTTCCCAAGATATGCGATTTATATATGTACTTCCAAGTTGGGAAGGGTCAGCAGTAGATGGGAGAGTACTTCGAGATGCCATTAGTAGAATAAATGGTTTGAAAGTATATGGTGGTAAATATTTTATATTAAATAATAGAGTAATAATTATTTGACATATATAAGTATCTCTCTAAAATATTTTTTGAAAGTTATTATATTTTATTTTTTATTCTAAGATATTATTATCGAGTCGACCTAGGGTATACAAATGGAAAAGGCTTTTTAGCACCATTTAGAGGTCAAAGATACCACCTTAGTGATTGGAGGGTAGGATACCAGCCAACCACTCCTGCAGAATTTTATAATATGAAGCATTCTTCAGAGAGAAATGTCATTGAAAGATGTTTCGGGTTGGTAAAGATACGTTAGGCTATTCTTAGAAGTCTAAGTTGATATCCAATTAAGACTCAAATTAGAATTATACTCGCTTGTCGTCTTCTCCACAACCATATAATAAGAGAGACGCCTAGAAGATGAGAGAATGAGGATGTTGAGTTAGAAGGAGAAGAAATTACTACTATCAAACCTTCTGAAGAATGTATTATTTGGAGACAGAATTTAGCTAATGAAATGTTTAATGAATGGATGCAAAATATGCATGTTTAGATAAATAAAGGATACATGGTTTGCTTTTTAAATACGTTTTGTAATAATAGTTTAATATTCATATAATGCAATATCACTTTTATTCAGTAGAATATTATTCTCAGTAATTTTTAATATATAGTTCGTTCACTTATTATTATTTTGATTTTTATTTTTATCTTAATATTTTTTATTTTTGGTATTTAAATATATGGCTAATCGAGGTAGAGGAAGCAATCATGTGTGGATTGTTGAAAAAGATTCGAAACTTATTGAGGCTTTGCTTGAATTAAAAATAAGAGGAAATTTTAATGGTGAAACTACTAACGGATTCAAGAAAGGTTATTAAAAAGAAATAGAAAAAAATGCTTCAAAAAAATTGCCAATACGTGACTTAAAAGAAAAACCACATATTGAATTTCGATGCAAGTTATTGAAGAAGCAATACCATGCTATTTATGATGTGCGAAATAATGTGGGGGAAGCAGTTTTGGCACGGATGATAAAAAAAATGTGTAACGGCAGTTGCAGACATTTGGGATGATTATTTAGAGGTAAATCATCATTCTAAGTGTGCTTTTCCAGCTACTTTTTTGGTTTATATAAAACTCACATGTTTAAATGATTTGTAAAGCCGTCTAGATTGTTCCTTTATGAGAAACAAACTCTTATTTATTATGATTAATTGTCTATCATTTGGGAAATGGTAGAGCTACTGGAGAAGAGTTGAAGCACTAGGAGACATGCTTGAAAATTAAGAAAGGGAGATCATCTTGATGAAGAGATCCTCGACCCTAGAAATAATAATGAATCACTACTACTCAAGCTCGAGGAAGAGAAGAAGGTTCCAGAAAAAGAAGGAGAAGGAGGAGCACTGATAGATTAGTTTTGGATTTGGAGCGCATGATAGACATACTTATCAATCATTTTCAAGGAATTGTAGATCAGTTATGTAAAATGGCTTAAACTATTGTTGCTCCCGATCAACAAAAGTTTCAGAAACATCACAAACTTAATGATGAACTTCGAAAACTTGAAGGCCTATCATTCTCTGAAAGACATAAAGGTTGAATGATCTTTGTCAAGGATCTAGATCTGTTGGATTATTTTTTTACTGTTGAAGACTTTGAAAAAGATCAATTCCTCATAAAGTTATTGAACTGGAAATTATATTTTAATTTTCTTCTATCAAGTATATGGGCCTTTTTTTTTTTTTGGAGGGACAAGTATATGAATTTCAATATAGAACAATAATTTATGATATCATTTCATATCATTTTCTAGAACTTAATTTTTTAATTAAAAACAATTCAATTGTTTTAGAGTGATTAAATCTTTAAATTTATTATTATATCTTTAATTTTATAGAAGTATACACTCTTCTCTCATGCAAAAATATAGATATTAAATAGTATTTAAATTAATTTATTTAACTAATTAATATATTTGTATGTTTCTATGGTATAAAATACAATCATCATTTCAGTTAATCAAATTAATTGAGATTTTAATTAATTTATTAAAAATAATGTAAATTTATTAATATAACATTAACTAACATTAACTATTAACTCTTGATTTAATAGTTTAAATAAATGTACTAAAAGGATATTTTAGATAATTTGAAATAAATATAAATTACTTAATGCCTGCATTTTATGAAGTCAAAAAATGGTAAAAGATTCTCATTACTTACCTACTGAAAGTTTCCATTGGGGAAAAATCCAATATTTTCTATTTATTATTGTAAAATAGTTTACATTATATACTTGTCAATATTTGTGACAAATTCTAAATAAATTATAACTAGGGAACTAAATATATGTACAACTAGGAAACTAAAACATACATATAGGACAATAATTTATGATATCATTTCATATCATTTTCTAGAACTTAATTTTTTAATTAAAAGCAATTCAATTGTTTTAGAGTGATTAAATCTTTAAATTTATTATTATATCTTTAATTTTATAGAAGTATACACTCTTCTCTCATGCAAAAATATAGATATTAAATAGTATTTAAATTAATTTATTTAACTAATTAATATATTTGTATGTTTCTATGGTATAAAATACAATCATCATTTTAGTTAATCAAATTAATTGAGATTTTAATTAATTTATTAAAAATAATGTAAATTTATTAATATAACATTAACTAACATTAACTATTAACTCTTGATTTAATAGTTTAAATAAATGTACTAAAAGGATATTTTAGATAATTTGAAATAAATATAAATTACTTAATGCCTGCATTTTATCAAGTCAAAAAATGGTAAAAGATTTTCATTACTTACCTACTGAAAGTTTCCATTGGGGAAACTAATCCAATATTTTCTATTTATTATTGTAAAATAGTTTACATTATATACTTGTCAATATTTGTGACAAATTCTAAATAAATTATAACTAGGGAACTAAATATATGTACAACTAGGAAACTAAAACATACATAGTTTAGGATTTAATAAGAAAATGAAAGCTAAATAAACATAATAATCTTAAAAAACATAATAATTAATCCTTAATGCTCTCCCTCAAGTTGGAGCATGAAGGTTTGAAATGTCCAACTTACAAGCTAAATGATGAAACTGAGTGGGATAAAGAGCTTTAGTGAGAATATCGGCATGCTAAAAATCGCTGCGAATATAAGCAGGAAAAATAAAGCCAGTCTAGAAAGAATCACGAACAAAATGACAATCAACCTCCATATGCTTAGTACGTTCGTGGAACACGAGATTAGCGGGCGATGTGTAGAGTGGCCTGATTATCATAATGTAAGGGAATGTGACGAGTCATAAGCACATGAAGATCACGAAGCAAGCCAGATAACCACTTTAATTCACACAAAGTCATAGCCATGGAGCAATATTCAGCCTCAACAAAAGAGCAAGAAACAATATGTTGTTTCTTTGTTTTCCAAGAAATAGGAGAGCCATCAAAGGAGATAAAATAGACAGAACGGCGGGCAATCGAGCAGGTAGCCCAATCAGAGTCACAATATGTAGTTAGCAAAAGAGGAGATTTAGGTTGAAGAAAAATACCACGACTAGGACTACCTTTTACATACAGAACCAACCGGAGAGCAGCATCCCAATTTGCGAGCCGAGGGGCGTGCATAAATTGAGCAAGGACATGAACGACATAGGCAAGCTCAGGGCGTGTCAAAATGAGATAGATTAATTTCTCAATGAGTCTGCGATAACGATTAGGTTTATCAAAATATGGACCAGATGTGTTGGTCAACTGATAATTCGATTCGATCGGAGTGGAGGCCGGTTTGGCTCTGAGCAGGCCAGTCTCAGAAAGGATCTCCAAAGTATATTTGCATTGGCACAAAAATAAACCCGAAAGATTTCTTGCAATTTCAATCGCCAAAAAATATTTTAGGGGGCTTAAGTCTTTAATGTGAAAGCATGCATTCAAGGAAGCTTTGAATACATTAATAGAGGGTAGTGAATTGCTAGTAAATAATAAATCATCCACATAAATGAAAACACATAAAAATATATTATCTCTGGGATATGTAAAAAGAGTGTAGTTTGCATAGGATTGAGAAAAACCACATTTACAAAAGGCGTTAGTAAGTTGGGAGAACCAACACCTAGGAGCTTGTTGAAGACCAACAAAGACTTTTTTAGATGACAAACTTGTCCGCAGAAAGATGGGGAAAAACCAGGCGGGGGTCACATATAAACTTCCTCTTATAAATCTCCATGAAAGAAAGCATTATGGACATCCATCTGATGTATAAGCCAGTTTCGAGCGGTAGCAATGGAAAGTAAGGTGCGAACCGTGACCATTTTAGCAATAGGAGCAAAGGTATCTGTAAAATCAATACCTGCTATTTTTGTGTTGCCAAAATCACCAGGCGTGCTTTATATTGCTTGATGGTGCATCTGCCTTATACTTAATGCGAAAGACCCATTTACTCCCAAGAGCACGTTTTCCAGGAGGTAAAGATGTCAAGGACCTTTTTTTTCGAGTGCATCAATTTCTTGTCGCATGACGGCGCACCATTTAGGATTAGAAACTGCCTCAGAGTAGGTGGTGAATTCTGATTCTGTGGCTACGAATGCTAAAAAATGCCCGTGTAAAGAGGAAAGTTTTTCCTAGTCCACAAAGTGTGTTATAGGATAAAGAGACGTACCTGAGAGGTCCAAAGAGGGTGAGGGAGCAGAAGAGGAATGGAATATAAAAGACTTCCATATTGCATTGCAGTAAAAATCTCAGAGTTGAGCTGGAACCTTTTTAATTCGAGTACTTTTCCTCGTACCAAGCATTTCTATGGGCTGGCTGGGAGCTGCTGGGCGAACGGTGTTGTTTGCAGCTACTAGGTCTAGTGCTGCTGGACTAGAGGCAACTGGACCAGACAAATTGGTGCAGGCCACGGTGTTGTCTGGAGTGGATTCAGAAGTTTCTAGAATAGTTTGATTGAGGTGGACCGAGCAATCTGCTGGGGTTGAGGCTGCTGGGGCGGACTTACCATGCTGAGCTGCACCATCACATTGGGCCGGTCGAGCTGCTGGAGTTAAAATAGCTGGGGCGGACTGAACTGACAGCTGGGTCGGGCGAGGAGCTGGATCGAACTAGCCCACTCGCATTGCTGTTGCTTGGTTGAGACTGGACTGCCATAACGGAACGCAGCTGGGTTGCGTCAGTTGTTTCGTGGGTTGCTTGCTAAGGTAGGCTGGGGTGCTATTTCTTGCCTGAAATGTGCTTTCTTCATGAAAAAAATCACTCCCTTTTTTTGGTAAGCCTAAAAATTGTATCTCCCAATTATAAGATCGTTCAAAATCCGGAATACATTGTAGGGTGTCCGATTTTTCTTTGTAGGGAAACTTGATCTCATCAAATATTATATTTCTGGACAAAATGAACTTCTCCTGTTGCAAGTCATAAAATCACCAACTTTTCTTGTTAAGGGGATAACCGAGGAAGACACACATTCGATTTCGAGCTCTGAATTTATTTTTAGGTAGATCATGATCATGGACGTAAGCTAAATACCCAACACTTTTAATGTGAGAATAGGATGGCTTTTTCCCATATAGCAACTCATAAGGAGTTTTTCCATGTAACAATGAAGAGGGTGCTTGATTCATAAAATACTCGACTGTCAGAACACACTCCCCCTAAAACTTTGTGGGCAAATTTTCTTGAAAAGACGAAGCCCGAGCGACATTTAAAAAAATGTCAATGCTTGTGTTCAACCCTACCATTTTGTTGAGGGGTGCCAACAATAGTGGTCTGATGCAGCATGCCATAGGTGGAAAAATACGACTTCAGACATGTAAATTCCATGCCATTGTTTCTCCAAACTACTTTTATGGTTTTGTGAAATTGAGTTTGATCATGGCAAAGTAATCTTTTAGAATAGATGCGACTTCACTTTGTTCAAATATATCCAAATGGCCCTAGAGTAATCATTTAGTATGGTAAGGAAATATGAAGCGCCTATAGTAGATATAGTTTTGTATGGTCCCCATAAATCACAATGAATTAAAGCGCAAATTCCAGATGCTTTATTACTGCTTAAAGGAAAATAGTCACGAGTCTGTTTAGCATGCAGACAAATATTGCAAGGAGCAGTTCCAGTTCTAGAATTTGTAGAAATTCCCAAAAAAAATTCACTACAAAATTTGAAGGATGTCCCAACCTCACAAGCCACAGTATGCTGGAATAAAGAATAGTGCTAGAAAAAAGCATATAATGCTGACAACTGCATAGGTTTGTAAAAGAAAATTCCATTTCTTTGCTCACCCACTCCAGTCGACTTCATTGAGATACGGTCCTGTATAACACAAAAATTATTGGAAATAGTGATAAAACACCAGAAGTCTCGGGCCAATTGGGACAAGGAAATTAAGTTGCATTTTAAGCTCGAGAATTGAAAGCATAGTGAGAAGTTTAAGTCTAGGGCTTAAGGAGACCATTCCTTCTTGCAGAGCAATTAGCACCATTACGCAGACCAATAGTATATGGGAAGATATTATTTAAATTGCTCAAAAAATCTTTCCTACCTGTCATATGATGAGATTAACCTGAATCCAAAATCCATAAATTTTTCATACCAGATAATTTTTCGGTTTGAGTAGCATTTGTGTTATTTATAATGGTCAACAATTTTTACCATTGGTCACTTGCCACTGAAACTTTCTGAAAAAACTTTTGCCATCCTGAGGTTTGTTCTCGGTTGTTGCTGCTGTCAGTAGTCTCCAGTCCTCTACGCCGGACAGTTGATGTATTTGCCCAAGCATCCAAAGCTCGTCCTCTTGGCGCATGTTGCTGCTGTTGTCTAGCGGTGTTTGCTGCTCAGTCAAAAGGAGGACAGTTTCGAGATCTGCAGCGCCATCCTCCTACGTACGTCGTCTCTCTGCTGCTACGACCAGATGAAGCTCCTCGGCTGCCAGCGCTATTCATGGAGCTCTTGGGCCACCAATCTGGGTACCCAACGAGCTGGAAGCAAGATGCATTGTCATGGCCAGCATGACTGCAATGTGTGCAGTACAGTTTCAAGGAGGATGTTGATCGTTCTGTTACGACGATAGCAAAGGCGGCACTGTTGCTGGCGTTGTCCACTGCTCGTGATAGGTTACGATGCTACTCTGCTTTACAATTTTGGGCAAGTACTGTTCACACCTTTGGCATGGTTTCTTCTTCTATCACATGGGAGCGAACAATACCGTAAATTTCACTGTTTAGTCCCATTAAAAATTTAAAAACCTTTTCTTCCTCTCTTTTATTTATGATAGCAGTCTAGATTTCTGTATCTGTGATGGATGGGAGTTGAGAGTAGTTATCTAATTCATCCCATAACTTTTTCAATCGTGAATAATACACGTTTATCGAATTTTCTCCTTGTTTACAATTTGCTAATGCCGCCTTCAACTCGTACTTTCTTGGCTCGTTCCCAACCAAGAATCTTTTCTTTAAATCTGTCTACAATTCATCAGCTCTCTCAGAGTAATTTATAGAAGATCGAAGAGGGGGCTTAATAGTATTGAGAATCCAAGAATTTAAGAGGGTGTTAATTTCTCATCATTCTTCTTCTTTATCTGGGTCGTTTTCTGATATGATAATTATTTCATCGATAGAACCCAATTTCTTCTTTGACCTCAAGGCCAGGCACATGGCTTTTGCCCATTCTGCATAATTATTGTCCTTTTCGTCTTCTTTTAATTGCATTATCGTTATCATCAGTCCGGGTCCATCTGAGGATGCTACATAGCAAGCATCTTTCTTTATTCTGCGAACAAGACTTTCTTCTACTATGTCATTATCAACATTATTAGGATTGTCATTACTCATTATGAGAGTTTTAGACTTCTAGTTATAATTTATTACAAGTATTGACAAGTATATAATATAAACTATTCTACAATAATAAATAAAAACATTGGATTATTTTTTCCATTGGAAACTTTCATGGTATCAGAGTCTAAATCTATATCCAACTAAGAAACTAAAGCATAAATAGTTTAGAATTTAATAATAGTATGGAAACTAAATAAACATAATAATCTTAAATAAACATAATAATTAATCCTTAATACCTACTGAACATTTTAGTAGATCCCAAACATGATAAAGGAATTTAAATAGATTCTGAAAGTTTCCAGTGGGGAAAACAATCTTATATTTTCTGTCTCAGTAATATGAAAATATTGTACAATATATAGATTGTCCTTGTGAGAACTCCTAAATAGAATATGATTAGGAAACCTAACTAAATTACAACTAGGTAACATAATTATACATAGTTTAGGATTAATACTAATCCTATTTCAATTATATGTCAATCCTTAACACTCCCTCTCAAGTTGGAGCATGCAGGTCAGAAATGCCCAACTTGGAAGCCAACTGATGAAAATGTGTCGGATGAAGAGCTATAGTGAGAATATCTGCTGGTTGTTCTTCACTGTGAATATATGCAGGAAAAATAAAACTGTCCTGGAAAAGCATCATGAACAAAATGACAATCTATTTCAATGTGTTTAGTGCGTTCATGGAAAATAGGATTTTCGGCGATATGAAGAGCAGCCTGGTTATCACAATGTAATGGAATTGGGCGAGTGATAGGAACATGAAGATCACGGAGTAGAATAGATAAGCATTTTAGTTCACATAAAGTCATTGCCATAGAACGATATTCAGCTTTAGTAGAGGAACGAGAAACAATATGTTGTTTTTTTGTTTTCCAGGAAATAGGAGACCGACCAAGGGAGATAAAATAGCCAGTTAGAGATCGACGAGTGATTGGGAAGGTAGCCCAATCTGAGTCACAAAATGCAGGTAAGAAAAGGGGAGAGTCAGATTTAAGAAATATTCCACGACTGGGACTCCCTTTCAGATATCTGACAACTCGGATAGCATCATCCCAATGAGCACGACGAGGAGCGTGCATAAATTAAGCAAGTGTATGTACATCATATGCGAGTTCAGGTCGAGTGAGAGTGAGATATATCAGCTTGCATATGAGTCTACGGTAGCGATCTGGATTATAGAACAAAGATCCAGATGCTTTTGCCAGCTGATGATTAGGTTCCACAGGAGTAGATGCTGGTTTAGCGCCTAATAAACCCATTTCAGAGAGAATTTCCATTGTGTACTTTCATTGGCATAAAAATAAACCCATGGGGTTTCTTGCAATTTCTATGTCCAAAAAATATTTGAGAGGTCCCAAGTCCTTCATGTGAAAGCACTAATGTAATGAAGCTTTGAATTTCTCAAGTGTGGTTATGGAATTTCCAGTAATGAGTAAATCTTCCACATAAATAAGAACACAGAGATAAATATTCTCTCGAGAGTATGTGAAGAGAGAGTAATCGGCATAAGACTGAGAAAAAACCATACCTACGAAGAGCAGTAGTGAGTTTTGAAAACCAACACTGAGGGGCTTGGCGAAGACCGTATAGAGATTTCTTCAAACAGCAGACTTGTCCTCGGAAGGAAGTGAGAAAACCGGAGGGTGGTAGCATATGGACTTATTCTTGTAAATCTCCATGAAGAAACGCATTGTGGATATCCATTTGATGAATAGGCCAGTTGCGAGCAGTTGCAACAGAAAGTAGAGTGCGAACGGTGACCATTTTAGCAACTAGAGCAAAGGTGTCTATGAAGTCAATACCTGCCATTTGTGTATTTTTCAAAAATTCCCAAGCGGGCTTTATATCGCTCGATGGTGCCATCTGCTTTGTGCTTAATACGGAAGACCCATTTACTCCCCAGAGCACGTTTTCCAGGAGGCAAAGATGTTAAAGACCACGTACCATTTTGTTTAAGTGCATCAATTTCTTGGCACATAGCTGTGGGCCAGAGAGGATTAGAAACTACTTCAGAATATGTGGTGGGCTCGGATTCTGTGGCTACAGATGCTAAAAAATGCCTGTGTGAATTAGAAAATTTGCTATATTCCACAAATTGTGTTATTGGATAAAGGGACGGATCTGAGAGATCCGAAGAGGGTGAGAGAGCAGAGGAGGAATGGGATATAGAAGACTTCCATATGGCGTTCCAATTATAATCTTGGAGCCGAGGTGGAATATTTTTAATTCGAGTGCTTCGTCTACGTGCAGTAGTTGGCAGAATTTCTTGTGGTAATTGTTCAGGAAGATTTTCTTGAATTTGTCTAGAATTTGTATCTGTTTGTGTTGTGCCGCAAGAGGGCTGAATGGGGGCTGCTGAAGATGTCTGCCGTGGGCTGCTGCTGCGACATTGGGCTGCCGGAAGAGAGGGGTTTTACGGTGGGCCGTGTGGAGGAGGGTGCAGGCTAGCTTTGGAAGGTGAAGGTGGACTGTGCGGGACTGGGCTGTGGGAAGGAGTGAGATGTGGGCCAGGGTTGGAAGGTGGAGATAGCTGCGTGTGTGTGGGCCGCAGGAAGGGTATTCTGGTGGGCTGTGGAAGAGGGTTCTTAGAGGTGGGTTGGTGGGTGGGCTCTGGGATGGGTTTATGGAATCTGGGCCTATTGGAAGTGGGCTGCTCAGATGTGGGCTGTGGGAAGGGGCTAGCAGTATGGGATTTGGGCTGCGCTGATGTGGGCTTTGGGTTGGTGTTTCTGGGTTGGGTTTATTTGCTAAGCTCCCCCTATCTTGCATAATATGTTGTTTTGAACCCAAAACTTGTTCTCCAAAATTGTAAAATTGGCCGAAGTCTATAGGAAATATGGAAGTGGTTGATGTTTCTTGGAATGGAAATTTTTTAATAAAAAATCACATCTCGGGACAGAAGGAATTTTTCTGTTTGTAAGTTAGAAAATATCCATCATTTCTTATGAAGAGGGTAGCCAAGAAAAATGCACGGTTTGCTGCGGGCACGAAATTTATCTTTGGGTGTATCATGGTCATGAACATAAGCTAAGCACCCAAAGCTTTTAATGTGAGAGTATGATGGTTTCTTCCCGTATAACAACTCATAAGGAGTCTTACCGTGTAACAAATTTGATGGAGTTCGATTTATGAGATACCTTGCCATCAAAAAGCATTCTCCCCAAAATTTTATAGGCAAATTAGCTTGAAATCGCAAGGCCCGAGCTACATTTAAAATATGTCGATGTTTGTGTTCAACCCTTCTATTTTGTTGTGGTGTGCTAGCAATAGTAGTTTGGTGGATTATGCCATGTTTGGCAAGATAGGATTTGAGAGGTGCAAATTCCATCCCATAATCACTACGGATTGTCTTCACAGTTTTGTGAAGTTGTGTTTTTATCATGGCAAGATAATTTTGAAGAGTGGACGCAACTTCACTTTTCTCGGATAGGAGATATATCCAAACTGCCCTAGAATAATTATCTAATATAGTGAGAAAATATGAAGCACCTATAGTTTATGTGGTTTCATATGGGCCCCACAGATCACAATGAATTAAGTCAAAAATAGTAGAGGCTTTATTGATGCTAATAGGAAAACGATCACGAGTTTGTTTGGCATGTAGACAAATGGTACAAGGAGATCTGCCAGTTGAAGAGTCTTTAGAAATACCCAAAAAGTTTGTCACTACATAATCGGAAGGATGTCCCAATCGTATATGCCATAATGTGCTTGAGTCAAGAACCGTGCTGGAAAAAGCATATAATTTCATCAATTCTATCGGTTTGTAGAAGAAGATCTCATTCCTCTGCTCACCCACTCCAATTGGCCTCATCGAAATACGGTCCTGTATAACACAAAAATTGTCAGAAAGAGTGACAAAACACTTCAAATCTCATGCCAATTGAGACAAAGAAATTAAATTGCATGTGAGTTCAAGAATGAGCAACACTCGGTGGAGTGTTAATCGTGGATTTAAAGAGATCGTTCCTTCTTGTGTAGTAAAAGTCTTGGCACCGTTAGGTAATCCAATGATGTATGGACGGATAAGATGTATATTTGTTAAAAAAAATTTCCTACCGGTCATATGGTGAGAACATCCTGAATCTAAAATCCATAAATTTTCCATACCAGATAATTTTTCGGATTGTGTGTTATTTGAATTTTTTAATGCAGTCAACACTGTTGACCACTGGTCAACTTTCAAAGCTGGAAAGGTCCCCGGGCTAGGCCCATTACTGCCCGGCCCGCTACTGCTTGTACTCGGCGCGCCGCACGGCCCGTCACTGTGGATCGGCCCGCGGCTATCTTCTTCCCCAACGAGCAGGTCATCTCTGAACATGTCCGCCGCCGATCTTCCTTGCCGGACTGAAGCGGAGTTTGCCCACGCCTCCAGTGGTCTCCCCCCGTCCGTTGCGCGAGCTCTCGGCGGCTGCGGTTGCTGTCTTCCTCCTCGCCCAGATCTGCCGCCGTGCCAAGCTTTATTGTTGTTCGCCGGTGAGAGGCCGCTGCCGGCGGTATGATGTTGTAAGTTTCGCAGCCACCACTCCGGATATCCTACAAGCTGGAAGCATCTAGTGACATCGTGTCCAGCCCGTTTGCAATAGATACAGTAGAATTTTGAAGGAAAAAATCTGCGATCTTTTCCAGCGGCGGCGGCGGCGAAAGCGACGCCGTCGCTAGATTAGTCTCCTATTCGTGTTGAATTTTTATACTGTTCTTCTTTGCAAATCTGAGCAAGAACTGTTTGTAACCTGGGTATGGGTTCTTGTTGAATCATATGGGAACGAACAGTGCCATAAATTGCATTGTTTAATCCCATTAAAAATTGAAAAACTTTCTCATTTTCTCTTTCACTTATGATAAAGGTCAACAGTTCTGTATCTGTGCTGGACGGGAGTTGAGTATAGTTTTCTAGTTCTTCCCATAACTTTTTCAGACGTGAAAAATATACGTGTACTGAATCACCCCTTGTTTGCAATTTGTCAATGCGGCTTTTAATTCGTATATTCGCGGGCTAGTGCCAACTAAAAATCATTCCTTCAAATCTGTGCATAATTCATCAGCTCTATCGGAATGATATATGGTGGATCGGAGAGAGGGTTCGATAGTTTTGAGAATCCAAGAGTTCACAAAATTTTTGATTTCCCAATGAATCCCAACTTCTTCTTCGATCTTAACGCCATGCACATGGCTCTTGCCCATTCTGCATAATTATTATCCTTCTCGGTCTCTCTTAGCTGGACTGTTGTTAAAATCAGTCCAGGTCCGTCAGTGGATGCTACATAGTAAGCATCTTTCTTCATTCGGCGGGAATTTTTGGAATTTGGCCTAACTCACCCCAAAAGGTACCTCAAGAGGGAGAACTGCCCAAGTGTTTATAAGTTGTAATGATTTTCTTTAATTAGCCGATGTGGGATTCTCAACACACCCCCTCACGCCCAGGAATGGACATCTGGTGCGTGGAATTTTGCAGGATTGGACATCTGTGCGGGTGGCCCAACTCGGGCAGCCCAACAACTGGCTTTGATACCATGAAAGTTTCCAGTGGGAAAAACAATCTTATGTTTTCTGTCTCATTAATATGAAAATATTGTAAAATATATAGATTGTCCTTGTGAAAACTCTTAAATAGAATATGATTAGGAAACCTAACTAAATTACAACTAGGTAACATAACTATATATAGTTTAGGATTAATAGTAATCATATTTCAATTATATGTCAATCCTTAACAGATTCACATTCTACTAATTTAAATTCCAAATAATCCTATTTCTATTACAACTTTCCTTTTTCATCCATCAAATTATGCCTTATGGATGAGCACTAGATTAATTTGCAGTGGCGTCGGAAAGTAGTGGCCAAATTGCCGCAATCCTAGCAACCCGATGCAAAGTGCTTGCAAAGTTGCAACTGTTTTGAAACATACATTATTTCTTATGAAAAAGAAGGATAAAATAAATTAAAGTCTTTATTCGTGTAATTTACCATGTTCAATTTCTTGGTGAACCGATGGGGATCGAAATACCTGCAATGACTTGTCAATGATGGTTTACCCCAAAAAAATTTAGTTAGAACAATTTTAGATCTTGACCTGATATATTTTTTAAAGTTATTTTTATTTTTATGGTCCTTAGATCTTACGAGGCATCACAGTCTGTTTGGTGTACAATAATGTATTGAATTACTTTAACAAATCTGCATGAGACACGATTTTGGAAGAGAGCAACTTTTATTTCTTACCTAACTCTGCCTCGTACATGTTATTAGTATTTTTTTTTTGAGGAAAAGGTTTATATTTTATACTTAATTACTTTGCATTGTATTTTTTAAATAAAAATTAAATATTTAATTAATAATAAAAAATTTTATTAAATTTTTGTAATTAATTATTTATGAACCATAACAATAGGAAAGCCTCTTAAGACTAAATAGATTAGTTTTGAAAGAAGTTAAAAAGAAAAGACCTGTCAAAAACTAGTTTGGTCGAAAATGGTCAAAAAGAAAAAAATTTAAAATGTAAATTGTCTTTAACAAGTAAATCGGCTTGATTGTTAGTTGCTTACCAACCCAATATTGGAAGGTAGTCAATTAGTTTTTGGTTATTAGAATTGGAATGAATTAGAAGTTGAATTCTACAGAATTTTAAAAATTATAATTTCAATTTTTTTCTTTGGTTAAATTATAGAATTTTTATAGAATTTATTTTTTAATTTTAATTTTTTTTAAAATTTTAAAAAAATTAAAATTTGAAATGTGAATATATATTTACTCAAGATGTGTATATATATAAGAGTGAGAGAAAAATGAGCGTATGAGTATGCGTATGATTTTTAAAAAGCGATAGTGAACGTGAATTTTATAGAGAGAAAGTAAACCTGAATTTTAGAGAGAAGAAGTATCATGAGTTTGGAAAAAAAATACAAAGAGAAAGTGAATACGAGTTATGTTAAAGATTAATTTGTAGCGCTGATTTTGATTTAGACAATGTAACTATCTTTTTACCGCATGTTAGGGATTTGCACTGAATACATCCATGTGTAGTAATTATTAATTAGCCCAGCTATTTTAGTTAGTTTCCTAACAGGCATAGAAGCCTAAATGGGAAGTAATTGTACAAAAAGATCAGGAAACAACTATAGTATAGCTTTAAAGCCATGGCTGTCGTTGGCAGCAAAGATCAGAAAACTGAGAAACAAATTTCTCTCAATTATCAGTCCTTTTACTTCTTGATTCTTTTAAAATTTGAGAGAGAGGAAGCGTTGTGAATTCTAAGAAGAGAAAAGGTCGTGAGTTCGATAGAGTGAAAGTGTTTTGTGAGTTCTAGAGAGAAAAACGGTTTTTTCTTGGTTTAATCCATTTTTCTACAGATGTCACTAAAGTGGTCTATTTTTTTTTTCATTCGTAATCTGACCAAATGCACAATGGTTGTGCGTTATCACTTAATCCCAATTTTTCACCTTAATTCGCCGATGTGGTAGATAACGCATAATAATTGTGCGTTTTCAGCCACATCATTTTTTTTTAAACATCCATAACTCTGCGATCGGATGTCCGTTTAATGTATATGACCACTTGTGTTGATGGTTCTCGTAAAAAATAAACGCTACGGCATCGACGAAAAAGTGATCCGGACGCATTTCGGGGCAAAAAAATTGTCTCGTATAATAAAAAATTTTGACGAGGCATAACTTTACGCTCGGATTAAGGCGATTCTTGTGGGCATTTCATGTATTTTTACGAGATCTACACGATGGAAGCAGCCCTAAGGCGGTTTCCATCAACCGTTCTCACAAAAAACATCCTATTTTCGTTTTAATTTATGTTTTTGTAATTTTCTAATAATTTCTCTTCTATTAATTAAAAAATTACGGCACTAAACAGAGGAGTAGTCTTCATTTTGCTCTAGTTAAAAATTTAAATGATTGAAGTCGGTAAATATTAGAATATGTAAATAGATTATTATTAAATAAAATCTCATGCACTTATTGTAATAAGGTTTCATGTTGGTATATTTATAAATTTTTTATATTATGCTTTATGAGGTCAAGGGTTCGAATCCTCTTACAAGACTAGAATTGGAATTGTAGTTTTTAAGTTTTGATTTGAAATTGAAATTGATAGATGCCATAAAATTTGAATTGAAATTCAATTCTAATTCAATAATTAATTGTTGAACTAAACACAAGAACTAAAACTGGAATTCAAATTCAAATTTTAGTATTTCAATTTTATAACACCAAATACAACCTTAGAGGAAATGCATAACCTACCCATAAAAACAAAACAAAACTCAGCATAACCATATTATAATGCAACAACATTTAAAAAAACATTGTGTTTGAAGCACTGTTGAACCTAACCTACGGTCGTTGTTTCATAGACTAAAGTCCAAATTACTTAGAACAGACATCTGATATCTCTCAAAAAGTAACCAAACAAAAAGAAAAAGAAGAAAAAAGATTTTAAGTCTGCATCGATTGATCATTTTGGAATTGAATATTTAGAGGTCGGGATGCCATATTAAAGAATAGCATATATCAAACTTTTTGATGACATTCACATCTTGAAATTTCGCGCTCAAAATCAGATGCTAAAATTAGTTTTCTTTTCATTTGATTGTATTATAAGGAATCATTTCAGGGAAGAACGCATGTGCATTATAATTACCCAGGTGGTTGTTAAGACGATATATATATATATATATATATATGAAATGTTATCTAGTAATAAATTATTTTTCTTTTTCTTTTCATAATCATAAATTTTGATTTTATCTTTTTTTATATAAACTACTTTGCTTTTCTCTTTATAATCACATAGTTTGATTTCATCTTTTTTTAGCTGGTCATGAACTACTTTTGCTTTTCTCTTTATAGCCATGAACAATTTTTGACATCTCAAATATAGCAAAAATAGTCATGAACTATTTTCTCTTCATTGCTGTATTTGAGAAGTAAAAATAGTTCATTACTATTTAGAAAAAGATAAAATTAAAGTTTATGGTTATAGTGAAACAGATAAAAATATTTTATAGTTATATATATATATTTAATATATATTAGTGGTAATGAATCAATTATGAAGGTTGGTCCTCTCTAAAAATTTTCTATTATTATGTGAGGGAGAAATTTTTTATCGACCCCTTCTCTCTAAAATTAAGCTTCAAGCTCCAACACTGGATTGGTGAAACATTTAGATTCATTGAGAAAGATATTACTATTATTTTTGCATGTGAAAAATGTGTGAACGTTCTTTGGTGCAAAGTGTTTTTTTTTTCTTTCAAGAAATGCTACATATGATGATTCCTGATCACCAACAATTATCATGATAGTAGCCAAGAGATCCTTTTGAAAAGCTATACACAGAGGGCAAGTTTAACCCTATTTTACTTCCAATAATTAAGTTAGATGATGAAATTAAAAGAGTAACAGGACAGTAAAACTAAACTTATCAGTAAATGATGTAAAATACTTTTTTTATAAAGTACCAAAATGTGTAACTTTATTTTCCCAACCGACGTGGAATTTATCATATGAACTTCCTGACCCTATGACCTATGTGAGGTCATCATATTCAAGTATGAGGCAATCTAAAGGGTGGACTCTTTAAAGTTTCATTTTCTTGGTAATGGGCTGGCTAGCCAAAATTCATGAATTAAGATGGACTGGTCCTATCATAAGCTCCTTTAAAAGTTTCACAAATTTTTATGATACTTTTATTTTTAATCTTCTATATATTTCAGTAAAATCCCTTGATCTTAGGGTTTTCATCCGCATGGCACACACTTGTCTTCCTCCTTCATGGCAACTTACTTTTACCTGTTCCGATCTTATCTAAAACTTTCGAGAGTTTCTTGTTGAAGAAAAATGGATCCTCCAAAATCCGAATCTTCGCACTCTGGTAAGTATCCGAAACTCATCGTTTGATCTATAAGCTCTAATTCTGAAGATGTTTTGAGTGGTGAGAAATACGAGCTAGGTGAGATTTCTATACTTTTCCCTTCCATAAATCTCAATGACCTTCCTCAACTGATGCTTAAATACATCCGTCTTTTCAAAAGAGATAAGTAGATTATTGAACTAGGTATATTATTGAATTTTGTGAAGCTGGTGCCGTGATGTATTCATTTGATGTTCGCTATGATCAGTTTCCTACTATTGCAAGTAAATACAGAATTTCTCAAGTTTATTCCTTGATTGCCCCCAATCGGGATGATGGTGCCCATTTTTTCCTAAGAGGATATACCACGGTGTACCAAGAACAACAGAGAGCTAGCCTTAGATTCCCTCTATATCCATTAATTCGAGATATCCTGATGTATTAGGGGGTAGCATTGGCGCAGTTATCTCCAAACTTCATATTCAAATTATGGGTTTTATCTTGATATGCAATTCTTTTGGGATTCCCACAAATTTAGATATCTTCTGAAATTTTTTTTTTATGTACGACCAATGAAAGATGGACCTGGATGGTAGAGTTTACAGCAAAACAATTGGCAGACCATTCTATTGAAAAATTACCTGCAGTTATACATGGGCGGAAACATGGATTTTTCTATGTCAAGGACATCTACTCAATGACCTATGAGTTGAATAAACAATGAACGTTGCCCAAAAAAGAAGTCAAAGTGGGAGCAGAATTTGTACCTCAATGCACTAACATTTTATGAAAGTACTCATTTGGAATGAGATTTTGAGAAAGTTGATTAGAGTCTATGTTGAAGCAACGAGATTTTACAATACTCAAGATATTAATTTGGAAATATTAAGTTAGTATTGTAATAGTACTTTGAAAATACTTTGTATATATATATATGTATGTGATTGTATGGAGAAAAAGAATATGAAATTATTTATTTTACAAGAATAGGTGTTTTAGAAACTATATGAGACTCTTCCAAGTGAGGAGAAGCATCTAGTGTGGCTCATTAAAAAACTAAAGGAGCAGAGATTATAGAAAATGCTAAAGGTGATATCATGAGGCACTATGTACATGTATTTGTAAATAACAAATAGATAAGAGGAAATATATGTAAAATTTGTTCAATACAGAGGTATTTGATGCCAGTAAGAGCGTAAAGAGAAAACAAGAAAATGTGGATGACTAGAATTTAGAGATTACGACCAAAAGGAGAGAAGATCTGACAGGGAATGATCGTCCTTTGATTGAGAGCCTGCCAGAAGAATCTTTTCTTCGAAAAAGGAAAAGAAGCAAATATGCTAACAAAAGAAGTACTACATCTAGAGGAAAAACTTCTTCTCAAGTTCCTCCACTTCCCTCCATTCTTGAAGAACTTCCTGGCACAGAAAATATGATAGATACTATTCTTAATCGATATCCAGTAGGACATGTAAACAAAGAAGAAAAACCATTTTTTTTTCCGAAATGATCTTTGAAGAACAAAAGTAGATTGATATATGGTGGAACTGCTAGAGAAGTGACTTGAACAATTCATCCCCCAGTTGACATATAGTGTATGTCATAATGTTCATGGGACGAGCTGTTTGAAATGGGAGCAGCGAATTCCTGGTTTGTAAGTTACTAAAGTACATGTGGCTGGATACGGTTGTTATGTGATATTCATTAATGTATACTATGTGAATTTTGTGCTAATTTGAATATTAACAGAGAAATATCAAACACTTGGATTTTATGCAAGAGTTACAAAACTTGTTCGAAGGTTGGAGACCCTTTCTTCGGAAAATGAGAAGTTGAAAGAAGACATAGTTAGCTTGACTAACAAGAATTTAGATTTGAAAGAAGACTTTTCAAAAATTAAATGAGTGAATACTAACTTGGATGAATCTTTGGCAGCCAAGGAAAGGTTGATTCATTATATGAAAGATGAGAAGAGGATAGATGCTTTGAATATACAATGCAAGAAAAAGAATTGAAAAACAAACAAGATGAAGTGATAAGCTTGAAGGAACAGTTGTATCCGTTGTTAAATCACAATGGAAGTTTAAGAGAAATTTTGAAAGAGAGAGTAGTCAAGAAATTTTGTGAAGGGGAGAAAGGTATAAAATAATTTTTTGACTTGAGTTTGACCATGCTTACTATTGCCGTAACGGAGGTTGTGCAAGATGTGCTGCAAAAAGATCTTGAACACGAATTTCCCAATATTGTGAAAAGATATTATGATGAAAACGTCCAAGTTTTTGAATTTCCTTGGGATAGGCCTGCCAAATTGGGTATTGAAGTTTCTTCTCCTCTAATAAATCCCGCTATGGGGGAAGAATATCAACAATTTTTTTAGGGAAATAATCAAGAACATAGTACTGTGGATGAACATTTGAAAAACAGCCTTCTTGATACTCCATCTATAAATATCAGAGATTCTCAACCTATTTAAGAAACTCCAAAAATTGCTTTGGAAGCTTTCAGTAAGGAGTCTGAGAAAACTATAGTTCTTGACGAGAATGCGGTCAAAGTGTCGCAGAGGGGCAAGTACCTCAGTTATCCTAAGAAACAGGAAAAGAAAACTAGGATACAGCTTTTCCTGATGAGCCTATTGCTATGATATTAGCAAAAGAAATAGATGATCCCGTTGCTTGGGACTGTTAGTATTTTAAAGAAATGTGGTCCCTTGTATTTGGCGAATACTTTTTTGGAAGAAGAATCGACTTGTCCCCTCTTCTATCTTCGATGAATTCGTTTATGTTTTTTTTTTTTTAAATTATGCGTATAATGGATGAATTTTGGAATCTGGTCTTGTTGGAATAAGATTTTATTAAAGGGGTGAAACCCATAAAAAGAAATCCTAATAGATAATTTGTTGTGTGTGTGAGCATACATATTCAAACTTATCATAAAGAAATTTTGAAAAGATAAATTATAAGAAAGTGGAAAAGATACACGTCTGTTAGTAATACCTCTACCCGGAGTAATTATTTTCTTGTCCACTTAATGATGATAAGATTCCACTTTCTCTTCCCTATGAGAATTTATTAATATTATTTTGAGAAGGCCAAAAGCGTTGAACTTTGTCTGTAAGTACCGGCGAATAGAAATTCCTCTTCATCATTTTTAAGTTTCTACTTGTACTTTATATTTTCCACTATTCCTCTCTCTAAAAGAATAATAAAATGTTTGCTCGATGTTGAGAAATGTCTTCTAAAACCTCTAGGCGACCATTTCTTCGCCAATACCGAGTTGTCTTACCTCTACGAGTTTCATGTCTTCGAGAATGAGCAATATATTCATGTGGATTTGCACAAGTTGATGCAATTTAGGAAAGGCATTTCTTTCTATCACTTTACCACCCTGTTGAAAGCTTATCTGAAGTTTATGTCTGATACTGTTGAAATATGTTTGGAGAAATATGAATTCCATCAAAGGGCGTATATTGAGAAAGACCTATACAAGACTGCAACCTATCATGATAATGTGTATCATCAAGTCTCTGTCCTGTTTGGAAAAGTGTTCTGTGAAACCCTCTTTTGTTCTCCTTTTTTGATTCCTTAAGCTCGTGAATTTAGACGTGAAGAACTTGAGAGGAGGGTATTCGTGAGGGAAACAGTGAAGAGGCTTGAAAAAGAACGAGAAGAGGCAAAGGAGAGCATTTCGTCCAAAAAGAAGAAGAAATCAAGAAAAGGTCGTTCCTCCAAGAAACCATGAATCCTTCTCCTAAAGATGGTGTCCGTCAATTTTAGGGTTTCCATACAACTCCCTACACTTACTCTTGGTATGTGATTTTAATATTTTTTTGAATATTTTTTTGTTTGTTTGTTTTTTTGAAGAAATAGGAGATCAAAATAGTGTCCTGATCTTTTTTTGCAAATCTACTGGACCTTCATTTCCTCTTATTGTATATGTATATAAAGAATATTTAGTAATGTTTAAGTGTTGTTTTTGAAAATATCATGTGAGATAATTATAAATGAATAAAGAAAAAGTATTAACCTCATGGATAAAACTTTTTAATATTTACATTTTTCCATGTTCTAGCAAGAAATTTTCCTTCTCCATCTTGCAATCTGTAACTCCCATTGCCATTAATCTTGATAACAAGGTATTGACTTTCCCAAATAGAATCCAACTTCCTATCTGGGCTACTCGACTTACTTCGTTTTTTCGGAGCACCAAATCTCCTTATTGGATTCTTGATTGTCTAACTCACGCATTGTGATAGCTTGCAATGGTCCTTTTGTATTGGGAGTCTTCCTGTGCTTCTTTTGCTCTAAATTCATCTATTAACACTAGACTTTCTTCCATTAGCTGATTGTTCAAGTTTCCATCGAAAGCTTCGCTTCTTAAAGATTTAACTCCAATTTCTACGGGTATCAAAGCTTCAACTCTAAAATATAAATTAAATGGAGATTCTCCTGTTGCACTGTGAGGAGTGGTTCTATAAGATCATAGAACATTAGGAAGCTCCTCCAACCAATTTCCTTTGCAAGCATCCGGTTTTCTTTTTAACCCTTCCAAAATTGTTATATTAGCAACTTCTATTGCTCCATTTCCTTGGGGATATCCTACAGACGTAAACATCTGCACAATTCACAATTCTTCGCAAAAGTTTCGAAACTCAGAATCGAACTGCTCTCCATTACCTAAAATAAGAATCTTCAGAATACCAAATATGTATTTGATGTCTTCAAGAAAAAAACCTTTAACTTTCTTGGCAGTTATGCTACCAAAAGCTTTTACCTCTATCCATCTGGTAAAATGATCAATTGCAACTACCAAATGACTTTTTCCTTCTAAAGCTTTTGGGAACTATCCTCGTAATTCTATACCCCCTATGCAAAGGGAATAGTTGTTACAAAGATATGATATAAGTTCATAGGCAACTGATGTTCATTCACATGAATTTGGCATTTGGAACATTCTTGGTGAGCATCTTCCTTCATCTTTGGCTAATAATAACCATATCTCATAGTTTTCTTGACCAATATGTTTATGCCAATGTGCGATCCACAAATTCCTTTATGAATTTCTCGCAATATGTATTTCCACTCTTCTAAAGTTACACATTTAAGTAAAGGCCAACTACCCATTGTTCTGTAAAGTTGATCTTTAATGAATACAAATTCCTCACCTTTTGGCCTCTTTTGGGTTATCAAGAAGCTGTTCATGAAAGATGAAGTTCCTTATAGGTGTTCTTCAATCTTTGACCTCCTTGATTGCACATACATGATTAACTATGCTTTTGTCCTCTAAAGATTCCATCCATGTTTCTTCCGTTGGTTCCCCTGCGCTTAACTTATATATAGTATTTGCTCGCGTACCTTGACTTCGTGGCACCTTTTCAAATTATATTTTCTTAATATGATCTTTCAAACCAAAGCCAAGTATATTTCTTCATGTTTTCTTCTTTAGCTTCAAATGCTTCCGTTACTTGTCCAATGACTACCTGGAAGTCACTTCGGACTAGTGGATGAGTGATCTTTAAACTTTTTGTGCCATTTGTAAACCATTAAGAAGGGCCTCGTATTCAACCTAACTATTGCTAACGTGAAAGGTAAACTTTATTGCGCAAGCAAATTGATGGCCTTCTGGATCTTTTAGAACGAGCCCAGCTCCTTTATGTTCTGTACCTGTAGATCCATAAAAGTTTAAAATGCAAGTTAAAGGTGAATGAATTGAAATTTGTGACTTGGCATTATCATCTAGAGTTTCTGGGAATGTGTATTCCACTAAGAAATCTGCAAGAGCTTGTCCCTGCATTGTCTTCCTTTGAGAAAAGTTAGTATGATATTCACTTAACCCTAACGCCTATATGGAAGATCTTTCTGAACCTTAAAGGTATATTAGTAAGGACAATAATTGGTGAGCTTGGGAATTATGTTTTAACTTTCTGGCAATTACAGCTAAATTTAGGAGATGCTTTTTCTAAAGAACTGTATCATTCCTCTAGTCCATTTAAAACATGCCTCACATAGTAAATCGACGACATTTTATTATCTCGTAAAACACAAAGTACAGAACTTACTACTTTGATTCTAACAACCATATATAAATATAAGTGTTCATTCTCTAGGGGAATTACAAATAAGGGGGAGAAGAAAGCTAAGCTTTTAGCTGCTGAAAAGCAATGCTAGCTTTCGTTGTCCATTCAAAATTAGAAGGCTTATTGAGGATGTGATGTGATAGAAGCCCCTTTTCTCCTGCTCTGGATAAGAATTTACCAACTGATGCCACACGTCCTGCTAAACGTTGCACCTCTTTGATGTTTCCTGGTTCGGGCATATCTTTTATAGCTTTGATCTTAGTAGGATTACCTTCAATTCCTCTTTCAGACACGAAATACCCTAAACATTTTTCTGACGATACCCCAATATCACACTTCTTGAAAGTTTCATCCCTATCTCCCTTATCCTTCCGAAAACTTTCCTCAAATCCTTAGGATCAAATTCTCTCTTTTTGGATAAAACAATGATATCATCAATGTAAATCTTCATAAGTATTCCAATAAGTCCTTGAAAACTTTGTTCATCCCTTCCTGAAAATCTACCCTTGCATTTCTCAATCTGAAAGGCATCCTTATATAATAATATATTTCGACATCTGTGAGAAAAGAAGTTTTTGGCGTATCTTTCTCAGCCATTGGAATTTGATGATATCCTTGAAAGCGTCCAAGAATGACAACAACTCATGACCTGCCACTGAATCTACTAACTGATCAATTCGAGGAAGAGAGTATAGCTTCTTTGGAATATCCGTATTCAAATTTGTAAAATTTGTAAAATCAATGCAAATGGGCCAATCCCTCTGGGTTTAGAAAACAAGATTGGGTTAGCAAGCCATTTAGGAAAACCAATCTCCTTAATTATTCCAGCACCCAATAACTCTTGCACTTCATTTTAAATAATCTCCTGTCTTGCAATTTATATATCACAACTTCATCAAAGTAATTGATTAAGAAGCAACATTACAACATGGAGGTTTCAAGTTCGAGTTCTTCTCCCTAACTGATAATTTTTTTTAATTTGAAAAAATAAATTTTTGATTGAAAATTTGGTCGATAAGTTATTTTTGGCCCTTAAGTTTCTTTTTTTTTTTTGTGGGCAACTTTTACCGACTAAAGTTTTACCAACCGATAGGTAAATATTTTTTACAAACTGAATCGGCGGTCTGTAAAACACTCTTTTGTTTTTTTCGTACTGGAAATTACTCCAAATATGATATTTTTATCAGTATTAATACGTGCACTCGGGGGACACGTTAGATAATTTCTTAATAAATTATTATTATATATTTTTAATTATTATTTATTATCTCTCTGGTAAAAATGTAAGTTATTTCGAACTTATGATAAGAGTTAAAAGTTTTGAGGCTAATGCAACATTGAGATTATATAATCTTCTAATTGCAATAATATAAAATAAAAGTCTAAATCACAACATTTATTGAGAAGGGCTTCAAAAGTTGAACAGTTTGAGAGAAGTACATTATAATTTGCGCAAAATCAGGTGAGCCCCATGTTGAGGAACAAGTGTGAATACTGTGTGTGGAGCATGAGAATAGGACGTAGAAAGTTCAAAGGAGAAATTCTGAAGAATCATGGTCAGGGCCAATTTTGCTTCCACCATAGTGAAGTTTTGACCAATGCACATTCTAGGTCCCCCACCAAAAGGCAGAAATACAGATTGACCCTTTGTTGCATTCGAAACTCCTTCAGCAAATCTCTCTGGTTTGAAATCTTTTGCATCACCACCCCATATTTTAGTATCATAATGTAATAAAATTATTGGTATTGTGACTAATGTCCCAGATGGCAAAGAAAGTGATCCAATTTTCGTGTCTTCTTGAATTGTTCTATCTAGAAATATTATTGGTGGATATAATCTTAAAGTCTCGTTTAAGATCATCGTTACCTGCAAATGAAAATATGCATAAGATTGTTAAAATTCAATTCTTTCTGGCAGCAATAATAGTTCATAGTTGATTTTTGGTATCTATAGGTGACATTGTCAGTAGTTTGTACCAGCAGCAGTTTTACTAATTTCACTAGATTAGGTACACGATAACAAAATACTTGATTGTACGTCTACTATTTTAGTAGTTAACAGAGTTAGTAATTGATTAAATTTTCAAAAAGTCGCTATAGAATAATATATATTTCTTTAAAAGTTAGTGGCAACGTTAGGAGATTTCAGTGGAAAACCAAGAAAAAACTTACTATTTGAAGATGATTAAGTCCTTCAAAATCTGGTTGATTTTTCCCGAACTTTTCCAGAACTTCTTCTCTTGCACGAGATTGCCATTCTTGATGTCGAGCAAGTAAGACCAATGTCCAAACAAGCAATACAGAAGTTGTTTCTTGACCAGCCACATAGAAAAGTTTGCAATCTTCAATAACTTCTTTTGTGGTTATCCCAAATTTCCTGTGCCCATGCATTTGAATCTCTTTCTGATTCGATTCTAATAACAACCCCAACAAATCATGCTTACTGTTGGCTTCCCCTTCTTTTATTGCCTTCAATCTATTCTCGATAATCTCTTTGATTGAATGGGAAACTTCTTTTGCTATATATTTCATCCTCCTGTTCCTTTTGGTTGGTAGAAACCTAAAATAAAAACGGATAGCAATTTAAGGGTGCATTAGGATTGAATTTAATTAAAATGAAAACAATTTTATTTCTTTTTCGTTTTTTTGAAACCTACAATTTTTTCTCAAAAAAAATTTAATTTTACGAAAATTGAGTAAAAAATCTCAACAATTTTTAATTTAACTCTAATCCAAATACTCTCTAAATTTAACAAAATTAGAACTAGAAATTACTAGCATTAGCTCTCCAGAATTTGTTAATGTGGAATATTCTCAACATACAACTTCACATCAAGACAAAATAAGGATGGCAAACGGGCCGGCTAGCCGGGCCTGGTTGATCCGGACCAATCTGAGCTTCAGCCCAAGACCTAGGGTTGGTGGGCTAGTTTTGTCTTGGACTAGTTCGTGATCTTAAGCCTATTCGGAACCAAGATCAATTTCGGTCCTGCATGAACTGACTCCTCTAGCTTGGAATAACGTAGGACTAAATCTACCGGGGCCAGTCTCAATCTTAGTTTGGGTTGCATGGGCAGGTTCAGCATCTTTGCTGATTTAACCGGCCAGTTTTCCATATTTAAGACTAAATATGTATGCAACGTGAAATTTACAAGAAAGAATATTTGTAAGTGGGTCAACAGGAGACTTAGATATATTAATCTAATACCATGTTAAAAAAATAAATATGGATCAAGGGTATTTCAAAAAAAAAAAAAAAGATTATTCAAATCTTACAAAGAGAAAATATATTAAGTAGTATATTTCCAATACATGTAAACTAAACTACTAACATAAAATGCTTCTTACCTAAATATGGGGAGGAAAAACGATCTTGAGAGCGTCATAAGATGTTCCACTTGTTCTCTTTGAAGTTCAAATATCTTTCTTCCTTCTTCATAACTACTACCAAATGCTGTCCGAGAAAGTGCATCACTAGTTAGTCTTTGAAGGTGAGGCCAAACATCCAATTCCCCTTTTCCTTCATGTGAAACAATGGCCTCCCATTCTCCTAGCATCTCCTTCACACTCAAATGGAAAGCAGGCACCATATGCTTCATGTAGCAAACAGGAAAAAAAATCAGTTTTGCGCACACTATCTTTATAAAATTCATTTATAAGTGTTTTTTTTTTTTTTTTAAAGATTTGTCGCCATTTTTCTTCAAGTTCAAACATCCCCATCAAGGACAAAGCCAAACCTTGACCTCAGAGGAGTGAAAAATCAAAAGCTAAAAAATTGATGTATCAATCAATTCATAAAATAACATTGACCATTATTATATTTTGTATTAGGAACAAGGCTATAAATGCCCTCCAACTATTTTTGAGTCTCTAAAACTATCATTCCAGCAAATTTTATAGAGGTTTCTGAATGGAATTTTCTCAAAAACCACCACAAAATTCACCAGAAATCACCACAATATTCATCTGAAGGGTATTTTTAGAGCCCAAAAATATTTGGAGGATAGAATTAGTGAAAAGTAAAATTTAAGGACATTTTTAATAGCACATAAATAGCTAGAGGATATTTATAGCATTTTTCCCTTTTTGTATTTAATAACTTAGTATAATTCATTTAAGAGCCATACTTTCAAAAAAAAAAAACTAAGATATACTAAGTTTAATGCGTAAATTAGTATATTACATACACTATTTAAGGCCAAAAGAAAATAGTAAACTATATTACACATAAAAGTGACTGTTACCAGAACAGTTATAAAAAATTTTACAAAAATCATGGTCAATCTTGAAGTGGACATGAGCCTCCTAATCCCCTTTAGCTCTAGCTCGCTAGTCCACAATATTTTAAATTTTTTATTTTCTTTTATATAGATTCTTGCCCTTGAAAATTGAAGATCTTGAGCAAGATTGAGGAGAGAAAAATGAAAAATCATACCTTAAGCTTCTCTTTATAGAAAGCTGGATTGATGATTCTGCGGTGTTTCTCCCATTCTTCACCCTCATAACTAATAAGACCTTTCTGAAGCAAATCAGTAACTGCATTACCGGGACGTTTCAAGAACCGATTATAGTTAATAAATATCTCTTTCACAGTTTCAGGATCCAATATTAACACAGAAGGAGTTGGTCCAAGCCAGAAAAATGAATTATTACCTGCAAAATAATTAATTAATCAACATTTTAAACCAAAACCAAAAAAAAAAAAAAAAAATTGTACAGAAAAAAAAAGGACGAACCATATTTCTTGATGATTTCAACAAGGAAAGGAGAAACCCTTGATAAAATATCATCAGAAAAATTGATTGGCTTTGAAAGAGCTTCATTATGCAACTTTCCCAAATCTTTCATGTCTCCAACTAATAATCTATAAGGGTTGCCATTAAGGCCTTGCGCTCTAAGGCATTTTTCAAGACATTTTGGCTTTAACCATACCGAATACAAAATCTTCGATGCTAAAAAAAATAAAACGGAAAAGACACAAGAAACTGAAATTAAGGTGCAGGTGATCTCCATTTTCATATCTCTAAAGAAAAAGGCTTAGTAGCGTTTCGTAAAAAGTTTTTCTAATATAAACTCTTTTGTTTTGCTTCTGAAATAAGTGCAGGAAAACGATCTCCAGATTCTTGTTTCCTTTTCGTTTTTTGAGAAAAGAAATATACGAAGTAATAAAAAAAGTTAGGAGTATGGAGGAGGAGGACAACATGTGAATATATATATTCAAACAATCCAGCTACCAAGAAGGGAATCTGAATGGAAAACATTTATGTGAAAAAGTGATAAAATATTGGTATAACTTTAAGAAATAAAATAGAAATGGTCATTTATTTGTATTTTTTAATGTATAAACTACGTTTTCAGGAAAGAAACCATGTCCATTATCATTATCCATGCGGTTGTTAAGACGATATTTTGAATATTATTGAGTAAAAACAATAACCAAACTAGAAATATTTAATTATCACGATAAACAAGGACAAATCTTGTCCTGTTCTTTCATTGTAAAAATACATATATTGATCTGTCCAATAGATAGTAAATATTAATAATATTAATTAATTATATATAAATATAAACACAATTTGAGACCCTGCATTATTGCAGATTCATTCTAATTAAATCGAAGTTGGATTGTGACGATTTTCTGTCTACTTTGGCAATGCTGCTGGTGCATTACTGTTGCTATACGCACCCGTGTTATTATTATAATTTTATATAAAAAGAAATGAAAGATATGAGGAACATGTTCATAGAGGCCAGTTCCACGCCTTCAAGTTTCTCTAATGCTATTGTTTCAAAAGTTTTTCCTCACTTTCAAGAAACAATTAAGAAACATGGCACCTTTTCCATTCTTTTTTTCTAATTTGGGGAAATTATAGTGTTTGAAAGGTTGTTATTGTATCTATGTAGTTAGGATATTATAACTATGTAGATAAGAGATATAGTTAAGATGTTACAATTATGATTTAGATTTTGGAGGCAAATATTTTGTAACTATTCTCTTATTCATAGGAAGTTATGTATTGTACATGTGGAATTTTCAGAGAATGATGAAAAACAAAAAAAATTTTAGGAAAAGTTTTCATAAGTTTCTGACAAGGAGGACATCTACTATCGTTCCCTTCACATTAATAATATCTTCATTAATTCATATACCTCAAACAGCCTACTTAACAATTTTTTTTTTATACCCAAGTTATGGACAATAATGATCATATTCAAATTGAAGCCTATCATCTGGCATCCTCGGACAGTCCGCACTTGATTCTTATACAAGTGCAACTTAAAGAAGATAATTACTATGAATGGGTCAAGACAATGCGTTTGGCATTGCGAGAAAAGAAAAAACTCGATTTTGTGGAAGGATCAAATCCAAAACCAAAACCCGGCACTACTAAAGAGAAAGAATAATGGACCATCAATACAATGGTAGATTCATGAATTTTAAATACCATTGAACCTAACCGAAGAGCCACTATGTTCTATGTAGAAAGGTGATATGAGTTACAGGCAGATTTGAAAGAACGTTTCATGTAAGGCAATGCACCCAGAAAACATGAACTCATGACAGCATTGTTAAATTGCAGGCAATCTGGTATATCTCTTCAGTTTACTTTGCTAAGTTAAAGAAAATATGGGATGAATCAATTAATTACCAGCAATTACTTGATTGTACGTGTGGAATGATGAATTAAATAACTAAGCAAAGAGAAGAAGATAGAGTTCACCAGTTTCTTATTGAATTAGATGATGTAGTATTTGGTACTGTACGATCAAACATATTGTGAATGGAACCAATTCCAAATTTTAAGGAAGTATATATGATTATTAAAGAAGAAGCTCACAGAAAAATGATAAGAATCGTAGAAATTGGAAATGAATCTATTGTGTTTGCAGCTCCAAAATCAAACTCAATACAGTAAACTTACTGTTTCAAGCAAGGTCACGAAGCCAAGAACTGTTACCTCTTGGTGGGTTTTCCGACGTCGAAACGATCGGTGAAATGGTAGACAGATTGGAGTGCAGATGTCGGCGTCAGAGGTAGAAGGGGAAGAGGGAGGCTGAACAGAGGAAGAGGTCGCAGTAGAACAGGATTTGGTTGCGGGATGTCTGCTTCTTCTCCATCGGCTCAGCAGTGGACTGGTTATTCTCTGGCGAACTCTGGATGGGCCACCGCTGCCACAGCTCAAAGAACAGAGGAGTTGAGTTCTTCCGGAGGAGGTGCACGGTGCAGAGCTGCAGGCTTGCACCGCACGGATGAACAAGAAGGAATTGCTGGAGTTGCTGTGGCGGGCACCCCTTCCGTCGAGATTCCGGGTCGATTCCGAGTCTCACGCTGGCATAGTGGTCTTCCTTCATCAATTTAATGAACAACCGAGAGACCTCTACTTCATTCGAGGACACTCTTTCTAGTAAGATTGAAAAAGACTGGATATTAGATAGTGGATGTTCACATCACATGACGGGCATAAAGGATTTTTTTGTAAAAAATTAGACCCTCTCCTCCTTATACTATTACACTACCAAGCAGGTCTAAAACTACTGGAGAAACTTTGGGTTCTATTTATTTGCATTCCAAATTAAATGTCTACAATGTGCTTTTTATACCGAAACTTCAGTGTAATCTTCTAACTGTGTGGTCATAATTAATGATGGTGTGTTAATATTACAGGATCGTATCTCGAGGATGCCGATTGGAGCAGGTGAAGAAAGAGATGGGATATACTATTTTAGACATTTACCTAAACCGTCAAATTTTGCTTATTCTGTTCAATATTCTGATATGGGAACTTTATGGCATAAATGACTAGGACACCCTTCTAAATTTGTTATTAATAAATTTTTAGGACAGACGTTTAATCTTGATTTCTTGGATAATTGCTTTACTGGCGTGCTAAACATTAGAACCCTTTCATGTTAGTTTGAATAATGCTATTGCTCTTTTGATTTGATACATTGTGATATCTGGGGGCCTTATAAAATTCCTTCGTCTTGTGGTGCAAGTTATTTTTTGACTATGGTAGATGACTATTCAAGGTGTATTTGAATTTTCTTGCTTAAAGAAAAAAGGGAGGTTGCACAAACACTAAAACATTTTTTTGTCATGGTTCAAACTCAGTTTGATAAACGTGTTAAAATTGTTCGTAAAGATAATGAGACAGAGTTCACTTGTTTGAGACCATGTTTTTGGAAAACGGTATGCTGCATCAAACTTCTATGGTAAATACACACCCAAAAAATGGCTGTGTAGAGCGTGTGCATCGTCATATTCTCAATGTGGTCCATGCTTTGCTTTTTCAGGTAAATCTTCTAACTCAATTTTGGGGAGAAATTATACTCACTGTCGGTTATTTGATTAATCGTACTCCGTTATCTGTATTGAAAGGGAAAATACCATTCGAACTGTTATTTAATAAGGCTCTGTCCTACTCTCATATAAAGAGTTTCGGTTGTTTAGCATATATACACGATCACGGAGTACCTAAAGATAAGTTTAGACCACGAGAGAGGTAGTGTGTATTTTTAGGTTATCCGTATTGAAAAAAAGGATGAAAATTCTTTGATTTTGAAGCAACATGAGTTTGTTATTTCTCGTGATGTAGTATTTATTGAAGATAAATTTCCTTTTTTATCAGAGTCTCGGGTTCTTTTACCTCATGAAAATAAAATAAATTGTAGTTTTGGTGAAATTTCCGAGACCCGTTCAGTAGAGAAGGGGAACAGCCCAGCAAGAATGAAGAAATCGGGCCAATCCAATAGCAGTCGTTCATCAACATCCCAGGAGCCCAGAGTTCTTTATCTATGAAAAGGTAGCAAATGGCCCACGAGTCCAATCCTTCACAGAGAGATGGGCCGCATCTTCCTTGTTCTTCACAGCCCATGGGAGACGCCCAGCCGCCAGAGTCCAGTGGAGCCCAACGTGGAAAAGAATGCCAGCCGCCTCACATGACCTCTGGGCCGCGTGTAGTGTTTTCTGATGGCCAAGCCTAGAACAGTGGGTCAGTTTTCAGTAGCCCATTGGGAGGAAATATTGTTGAGAAATTTCAATCATGCAAATGATAGTGGGGATAACGTGATTTCAAGCAGTTCCAGTGGATCAAGCTCTTCTTTTAGTTCGGTCGACTCCTCCGGTGGTGATAATATTGAACCACTACATCTTCGTCGAAGCAACATGCCACATCGACCTCCTGAAAAATTGAAGGATTATGTTTGTCATACGGTTTGGTCTAACCCTTGTATATCCCTCTCTTCTACTTCTCCTTCTTCCTCGGGTCCTACAGGTACATCCCTTTATCCATTAACCCATTATATTTTTTATGACAAATTTTCGCTTTCACATCGAGGTTTTGTAGCAGCTATCAATGCAGGTATAGAACCCATCAAGTACTCTGAAGCCGCTTACCTACCGGAATGGTGCCTTGCTATGAAGCAAGAGATAGATGCACTTTAGAAAAATAATATGTGGACTATGATAAAGCTACCACTCAAGAAACGCGCACTGGGTAGCAAGTGGGTATACAAAATTAAGTATAAATCTGATGGCACCATTGAACGGCACAAGGCGCCATTGGTAGTATTCTGAAATACTCAGCAAGAGGGGGTTGATTATACTGAGACATTTGCTCCTGGTGCAAAAATAGTGAGTGTGCAAACTATGTAATCCGTAGCAGCTGCCCGGAATTGGGAAGTTCATCAAATGGACTTTCACAACGCCTTTCGGCATGGTGATTTAACTGAAGAAGTTTATATGAAAATTACTCATGGATTCTGTGCTTCGGACCTACATAAGGTTTGTCGTCTCAATAAATCATTATATGGACTTGTCAAGCACCTCGATGCTGGTTTTCTAAACTTACGGATTCTCTTTGTTAGTGTGGATTTGTGCAGTCATATGCAGATTATTCACTTTTTACTTTTAGAAAAAATAAAATTTTTCTCTGCATTCTAATTTATGTTGAAGACTTGTTGATTTCTGGATATAATGCAGCCTATATTAATAAGTTTAAGTCCTATCTAGGATCATGTTTTCATATGAAAGACCTAGGTCATCTCAAGTATTTTCTAGGCATGGAGATTGCTCGTAGTCAAGAAGGGTTTTATCTTAGCGAACACAAATATGCGTTGGAAATTGTATCTGAAGCAAGAATGCTTGGTTCTAAGCTTGTTTCTACTCCAGTGGAACCAAATCATCAATTGGCGTAAGCTTTTGGGGATTTTTGTGCTCATCCTGACCAGTATCGTCGTCTTGTTGGAAATTTGATTTACTTATCTATAACTTGTCCAGACATTGCCTATTATGTACATGTTCTGGCTCAGTTTATGTAAAATCCTTGCAAGGAACACTGGGACGCTGCTCTTTGGGTCATTCGTTTTCTCAAAGGCACACCAGGACAGGGAATTCTACTTCGATCCACTACACCTCTTCGATTAGTTGCTTATTGTGATTCCGACTAGGCTAGTTGCTTGATTACTCGACTTTCCATTACTGGATATTTTATCTTGCTTGGTCATTCTCCCTTCTCATGGAAGACAAAGAAACAACATACAGTTTCTCGCTCTTCCACTGAAGCCGAATATCGGTCCGTAGCAATGACATTATGTGAATTAAAGTGGCTCCGTCAACTTCTCGGTGATCTTCATGTTTCTGTGGATTACTCCATACCACTTCATTGCGACAGTCAAGCAGCTATTTATATTGCGGCAAATTCAGTCTTTCACGAACGTGCTAAGCACATAGAGATAGACTGTCATTTTGTCTGTGATGCATATCAAGCACGTCAGATCGCTCCCGTTTACACTCCAAATGCTTCTCAACCTGCCGACCTTCTTACAAAGGCTCTACACCTATCACAATTTCGCAAGTTAACTGGCAAGTTGGGTATTTGTAATCTTTATGATTGAACTTGAAGGAGAGTGTTGAATGTTGTCATTGTATCAAGGTAGTTATGATATTACAGCGATGTAGTTAAGAGATATAGTTAAGATGTTACAACTATGCTTCAGATTTTGTAGGTAAATATTTTGTAACTACTTTCTCATTCATAAGAAGTCATCTACTCTACATAGGGAGTTTCGAATAATAAAGAAAACAAAAGAATTTCAAGAAAAGTTTTCAGTATATACATTTTCCATTCTCGGAGTGCTCCATTTCATGGGTCAACACAAAGTGTGCATTTTTTTCCTTCTTCTTCTTCCATCTAAAACAAAATATTTATAAGTTTTTAGATTATTGAGGATAGAGTATATTTTTGAAAAGGTAAGGAAAATCAGAGGTTTTACATATACCAGAAAACTGTCTCTCATGCTAATCAAACATTGGGACTTTACTAATTAATATAATCTGAACTAGATTATATTTTGTTTTATGAGTTTTTTAGATACGTACATAGATATACAAGTTAACATGAATTAAATTTTATTTGCATTTTTTTATTCGGCCAGGGGGATCTTGTTAATGTGAGAACTTGCATTATTGTAGATGGACTTCATAAGTCATGAGTTGGACTGCAATTGTTATAATTATTTATTTATTTATTTGAAAGGGACTGCATTTGTTATTGTTATTTTAATTTTCTGTCTACATTATTTTATTTTTTTTATCAGTATTTGTTTTCCGTCTATTTTGGTCTTCCTGCATGATTGTTAGATTATGAATCATTTTATAAATATTGGAACATAAATATATAAATAGTTGATTTATCGATTCAATTGAGATTAAAATTGAAAAGATAAAAAAGTTTTTTATTCTTAGTACAAGTACTTTTTGTCAGAATGATATTTTTATCCTTAATTGAGTAAGTTAATCAATTCAGTATTGATCTCTATATCACTATTTTTATAATATTCACAATATATAGTTGAAAGGTAATGTATATTGTTTGAATTTAAAGTTACAAATTTATCCGGTAAGGATAGCAAAAGTAAAAGTTAAAAACATAACAAAATAAGACTTAAAAAATTTATTTCTTTCATATTTTAATGTTAGTGTCATTTTAAACTCAAATTCTTTTTTCATAACAAGTGTATCTTGAACTATCTTTTCCCCAAATTTACCTCTACAATAATGCCGTAACTTCTCACTTATAATTTTCTATAATTGTTACCAGCTATGACGAAACGGATCAATGCCCCACATGCAATATGTCATCTAATACCATCCACGTGGTATATACGATGCAAATTTTACTAATGACCGTTTATTTGAATATGAGAAAATTAAGAATTGAACTGATTTCAAGGAGGAAAAATAATTATTAATTATGTGGAAAGAAAAACATAAAAGTTATTACCTCCAATTATAAAGAATATAAAGTTTTTTAAACTTTACATACCAATTAAAGATTAAAAAATAATATAATTTTTAATGTGATATTTATTTTATTCTTAATAAATAAGGGAGAGAAAGAGAGATAATAAATAAATTAAAGATAATAAAATTAAAAAATTAACATTAAATACATATTGAAATGTGTAAAATAATTTTTGATTTTGACCATCCAATTTTGACAAAAAAGAGTTATATGTCAAACTAGAGATGGTAATATTAATGGCAAAATATATTAATTGAATGGATATAATTTTTGTGAAGTGATTGAGTGTCACTACCGGCGGAAAGAAAAAAAATAAACTTTTAGTGATGATATTTTCGTCACTAAAAAGTCCAAATTTCGACACTAAAACTTTGGAGACGAAAGTTTTGTCACCAAACTTCATGCATCATAGTTTTTGCATCATGGTTTCCTTACCAAAGCATGCACCATCAAAAACTTCGTTTAAATATCCTTCTCTTGTTTTATTTATTCTTTTTTTATTGATAGTCTTATATTTAAATTTGATTTAGATATTTAATTTTATAATACAAAAAAAGTATTATAAGTAAAATTTTATTTTCTGTAGAATTAATATATTATATGTTACATGTATAAAAATATTATTAGAATGAAATTATAATCTTTAAATTAAATTTATTTCATCTTTTTAAATGATATAATTACATAAAAAGTAATAACAACAAATATGAAAATTAATTCAAACATAGTTTTTTATATTAACTCTTTATTTAAAATTTCTTAAAACAATTAATATAACAATTTTTTTATTATGTGTCTATATACAGACAAATTTATTGTACGTATGTTGTAGTTTAAATTATATATACTATAGTATTACATATAAAAAGTAATTTCTTTTAAAAAAAAGAGTTAATTTTTCTTTCATTGCAAAGAAAATGTTATACTTTACTTCCATTTTAGATTTTTTCATTAATAAATCTATATTTTAATTATGAATTGCGTTTAGTTTGCATTTATTTATTAAGAAAATAAAAACTATTAAGTTTTTTCTTAATAATTCAATAGAAAAGGATTTTTTAAAGTTCATTATTCAATTTCTTTGGATTATTCAGAAGTATTAAAATAATTTATTAATTAATTCTAAAACCATGAATTTTCGTGGCAAATTTAATTTTCCTTCACGAAAAGTCATACTTATCGTGACGAAAATAATATTTGGTCCGACAAGTTTGACCTTTCATGACAAAATCAAATTTTCGTCACGAAAGATCACACTCGTCATGACGGATGTGCCTTTGTAACGATAAGTACTTATGGTGACAAAAATGATATTTCGTCATGAAAAGTTAAACTTTCGTGACAAGATAATTTCGTCAGGAAAAGTTAGTTTTCCTGAAAAAGCTAATTTCATCGTGGGTTTTCGTGACAAATTTTGCTTCATTACTAAAAAATTTGTCATGACAAATATATTTTTATATAGTAAGGTGATAAAATAATGAGAAGCACAAAATTTATTGAATGGTAAAAAAAAATAAAAGAACTTTAACGGAGAAAGGTGAAATATAACCTCATAGTAGTTTGAGTCAAGTTATCTTGATTGTTTTCCAAGAAACAAAAGATTTGTTATTTGGCTGACACTATACTAAAATGTGCTACTGCTTTCTAATTAATGTAATATACCAATTCCAAAAAAAAGTAGTTCAAGTTCTCCGTGAAATAAAGTCCCTCCATTGATTTTGCTCTCAATTTTTATTTCCTTGAGTGGGGAAAACATTAATTAAGGAGACAAATAGTTGTTCTCACAAGAGAAATTAGCTACTTATACCCTCAAACTATTTACAGATAACAAATGGGTTCGTCCTTCGATCCTTGGCTAGCCTAGACCAGGCGCCTCTAACCAAGCCTGGCAATCTTGGGCTGGGTTGGGCTTCCATCTTAGAATCCTAGGATCAGTACGGCCCACCTGAAAAAATTGACACATGTGGACTGTTGATGAGCCGGACAAGCTAAAAGAAATAATTTTTAAAAATAAAAAATTAAACTAAATAACATCATAAGTTACATTAGTTTCAATAAATTAAGAGGGAGACCTTAGTCTTAAACATCCCAAAGTTAGAATAAAAAGAGTATAAAACCTCATTTCTCTTCTGGTGGTTTGGTCATGTAGTTTAAGTTTAGCATTGTTTTACCGCTTAAATAGTCATGTAATTTAAGACTTTATCTAAATTGTAAGAATTAAAATAAAAAAAATTTGGAGTTCAACCCGTAGTCTTTACTAATAATGTAGCACCTTTCATAGTTAAAAAAATCATATGCCAGAATTTTAATTGTGGTTTCAACTAATTTCTTTTGCTTCTAAACAAAAGTATAAAGTAGAAGGGTAACTTTCTTAGATTATAACATCCATACTTATGATAATACATGACTATGACATACAATCTCATGCTGTATGTAAAGCATACTAAGAACCAAGATGATAGGCAATTTATCAGATTGGTAAAATGAAAAGATTTTATTAAAAATAAAGATGAAATACAAAGTGAATGATGCTACTTAATTACCTAGGGGAAAAACTTCTCTTATTGACCAATGAGACTACAAAAAGGAAAAATCTTGCATATCAGAAAATACTTTATTTTTTTCATGGATAAACTTCAATGGGACTCCTAAAATCTAACATAATGGAGAACGGACTGTTTCACAAGTATAATAACATTTTAATTAGTTACCATATCAATGATTCCAATATCATGATATAAAATAGATATTCCAATTAATATCTTGACCTATGTAGGAAATATTTAACTCTGTTTTTATTGATTGAAATAAGTGAATTTTATAGCCACCGGCGACTAATATGTGCATTAGTTCGGTGAATGTAGAGATAAGTAATATTGATGGCAATATATATATATATATATTAATTGGATGGATATAATTTTTGTGAAGTGATTGAGTGTCACTACCAGCAAAAAGAAAAAAACGAACAAAAACTTTAGTGACAAATTTTTTCGTCACTAAAAAGTCCAAATTTCGACACTAGAACTTTTAGAGACGAAAGTTTCGTCACCAAAACTTCATTCATAATTTCCTGAAAGAGTCGTGTATGTAGGGAGCTTTAGAAGGGCTAACTAGGAGAGAATTTGTGAGATCTGAAAGAGTCATGGGTTTTTCGCGATTGTGAATGGCGTCTGGTATTTCTAATTGAATTGCACATTTTAGACAAGAGGTTCTTACGAAGGAGAAAATATGTCTGGAATATTGGGCTTGAGCTTTACGAATCTCAGTAGTTTCCAAGTCCGTTGAAGATTTTTATAATTATGAGACTCAGACACAGTAGAGAGGAAATTTTCCAAGGGAAATTGCTTTGAGAGGAAAGGAAATGTGAGGACATGAAATAAGAAGTGAGCTTAATTACTTAAAATGATGGTGGGTGTGTGAAACCGCCATAATGTTGGAGTGAGTGGATATGTGAATTATTTTTTTATCAAACATCTCATAACTTGCTTAGGCTTAGGATTGTTGCTTAACTACTAGTTTTTGGTTCTCTTTAGGCTATAGAGTTGGACTCCCAACATTTTTTTTAAAGGGAAACTCCCAACATTTGGTTGAGGCCTCAATTTTTGTCACTTTGACAAGTCTTATGAGCTCAAAGAAAAAAACTTTCTTTGCAAAAGAGGTTTTGCAAATAAGGTAACAAAATAAAATTCCGTTGCAAAATAGTACTCACTCCATTTCAAAATAAAAGTCTTTTTAATTCTTAACACAGAAATTAAGAGTTTTGAAATTAAAGAAATATTTTATTAATAATATTTCTGATAAATATAGAAAAAGAAATATATATATATATATATTTGAAAATAAAGAAATTTGATGTGGTCCACTTTTACCACTTGGCATCCACATGGACAATTCTTCCCTTTTTCTTTCTATTCTATTATAAACAAAGAAGATAATAATGAATTTTATAATGATAACTATCTCCCTCCATTTAAGGTTGGAGGTAGGTTACATTAAAATTGTTATATAATAATATTAAGCAAATTAATATTCTGATACGAACAAATAATTGACTACATTAACTTATTAAAGAGGATAATAATAAACTGTAGATTTTAATTAGTATCTCTATGATTATATTTTACATGGCCGAAAGGGGCAATTGAATTATTTATAAAAAAATAATAAAATAAAATAATTAAAAAAATCAAGAAAAGAACTTGGTAGCTTGCATTTAAATTTAAAAAAATGGCAAATATATTTTTTTGTTTGGAAGGAATTTAATTTGCACTAATGATGTGGTTAGATTTAATTTTTATTTATGATTCTTTTTTTAAAAAAAAATATGTTTAAACAATATATATATATATATATTAAAACAAAATCCATAAGAGGGCCACCTGAACACCCTCTTATTTTTTTCTCCCCATGCAAATAAAAAAGTAAAAACAAATGTGAATATAATATATGATAAATTTAATAATTGATAACAGTAATGATAATTGAAGAAGGTTGCTGAAGATAGATATTAAATATTATTGATAATTATAATGTTAATTGAAGAACATCTCAATATTAGAGAATATAAGGGATAATTAAGTAAAAAAAAAAAAAGTGATTGATTGTTAAAAATAAAAATAATGGCTATCCATATATTGATTAGTATTCACAATCCAAAACATTAAGAAAAAATATGAGGTTAAAAACAAATCATTATGAAAATGAAATTATAATTCCTAAAATACTCGTTAATTGAGAAAAAATTTTGAAGATTAGGCGTAAATACATGGTGCTACCTTAAGAATTTGTTTCTTTCTACCCAAATACATGGTGCTACCTTCACAAGTTTGAAGATTAGGCCTAAAACAAATATATTAAAAAGAAGTTTAGCAACATGAAAAAATGGATTCTTATGTCTCTATCTCTGCAATATATTATTCATCTTCCTTAAATATCAATTTATTTTTCACCAGAAATCAAAAGATCTTTTACTTTTGGATCTCCTGAAAAAATTTAAATTGAATAGAGAAACAGATGTGATTATAAAGTTTTTGCTTCGGATAATGTTAATGAGTAAAGAGATCCATAAGTACTCTTAAGGTCTATTTTATCTTTTTTTTCATTTTATATATTTCACACCAACTCAACTCATATATATATATATATATATATTTCACAAGGACAGCAAAACAATGTTTTATGGACCCGTTGATTTGGTCGACAAAAAATATTTATCTATCAACTACTGACTGAAATCGTTTAGTTGGTAAAACTTTAGTCGGTAAAGGTTGCCCATAAAAAAAAAGGATCTTAAGGACTAAACATGACTTACTGAACAAATTTTTGATCAGAAAGTTATCTTTCAAATTAAAAAAAATTATTAACCAGAGAGAAGAAATCGAACTTGAGAACTCCATGTTGTAATTTTGCTTCTTAATCAATTACTCTGATGAAATTGTGATACATAATTGCAAGACATGAGGTTATTGAAAAGAAAGTGCAAGAGTTATTGGCTGCTGTAATAATTAAGGAGATTGATTTTCCTGAATGGCTTGCTAACCCAGTTATGGTTTCAAAACTCGAAGGGGATTGGCACATTTGTATCAATTTTACAGATTTGAATAAGAATATTCCAAAGAAGTAGTGCCCTCTTCCTTGAATTGATCAATTAGTAGATTCAGTGGTAGGTCATGAGTTGTTGTCATCGTTGGACGCTTTCAAAAGATACCATCAAATTCTAATGGCTAAGAAAGATATGCCAAAAACTTTTGTCACACGTGTCGAAATCTATTTTTGTACAAGGATGCCTTTCAGATTGAGAAATGCAAGATTAAATTTTCAGGAAGAGATGAAAAAAAGCTTTGGAGGGACTCATTAGAGTAATTATGGAAATTTACATTGATGACATCATTGTTAGATCCAAAAAGAGAGAATCTACTCCTGAGGATTTGAGTAAAGTTTTCTCAAGGATAAGGAAGATAGATAAAACTTAATCCCGAGAAGTGTACTTTTGGGGTATTGTCAGGAAAATGTTTAGGATATTTGGTGTCGAAAAGAGGAATTGAAGGTAATCATGCCAAGATCAAAGCTATACAAGATATGCCCGAACCAAGAAACATAAAAAATATGCAGTGTTTAGCAGGACGCATAGCATCACTTGGTCAATTCTTATCTAGAGTAGGGGAAAATGGGCTTGCATTATATCACATCCTCAAAACAGCATCTAATTTTGAATGCACAAAGGAAGCAAGCGTCGTTTTTCAGGAGCTAAAAGCTTACCTTTCTTCTCCCCCCTTATTTGTAATTCCCCTAGAGAATGAACACCTATATTTATATATGGTTGTCACAATCAAAGTAGTGAGTTTTGTACTTTGTATTTTAAGAGATAATAAAATGTCGCCAATTTACTATATGAGGCATGTTTTAAATGCACCAAATGAATGACAATCCTTTAGAAAAAACATCTTCTAAATTTAGTTGTAACTACTCGAAAGTTAACACATTATTTCCAAGTTCATCCAGCTAATGTCCTTACTAACATACCTTTAAGGCTCATAACCATATTAAAGTGCAACAACATTTAAAAAAACATTGTATGTCTTTCCATGTTCGAAAGCACTGAACGAACCCTAATCTACAAGTAAGAGTTAAATTTTACCGTTGTTTCATAGATTAAGTTCAATTACTTAGAATAGACCTCTGATGCTTCTCAAAAAAAGTAACCAAACAAAAAGAAAAAGAAAAAGAAAAAAGAACATTTTAAGTTTGCATCGATTGATCATGGGAAATAAATATTTGGAGGCCAGGGTGGCATATTAAAGAATATATATATTTTTAATTTTTGGGATTATATCGTTTCTCAAAATCAATTTATCTTTCACAAATTTCAAGAAAAAATACACGTAAAACTAAAATAAACTTATATCTAAGTTGAGTGTGAGGCAGTAGTTGGATTAATTTTAAATTCGAAAAAAGTGTATATTTTTTTGGAATTTATCAATATAAATTATTTGTGAGAGAAGATGTGAGTCCAAAAATAAAAAATAAAATTATTTTAATTTTTAAAACCAATCCAAGTAGACCTAAGGACTAGTTTGGACGGAGTAATTTGAAAAGAAGAGGAGAGAAAGGGGGTTAGGATTCCTTGTTTAGGGGATGAAATCTCTCCCTCTCTCTCTTTAAATCCTTGTTAACAACTCTACAACCCCAAAATCAACTGAGCTACACCCATGCGAGCTAACTCTCTCTTTGAATCCTTTACCTCCTGAGATGAGATGAAAGAGAAAGATTTGATGAGAAGCTTTTAAAAAGCATGCAAATACGTATTTTATTTCTGAACATAATATAAGTAACTGTATAGGGGGTCTGTAAAATTAGCGTGCGGATATAAAATTTTAGTGTGAAAAAATTCAAAATTTTCAAAACACTTCCTCTTTCCACCATTCATCCTCTTTATTTTCTCATTAACTTAAAGCCTTTCAAGCTAAGATCCGTGGAAATCTAATTGTTGAAAAAGAAAAAAAAGTTAGTACATTGTTCTATACTCGTTTATATACAATTTAATCGATTTAAAATTAAAAAAAATGCACTAGATCGAATCAAACTTGGGCAGCTGAAATTCAACAGAATTTCACCCATGCAAGACTGGGCGAAATTCTTTATTCTTGAAGAATTCTACTGGCCTGGGGCTTGGGTGATTTTCGAGGTCTTTTTTAATTTTAGTTTCATACTATGTTAGTTATGTTTAAGTTTATATTTATTTGTATATGTTATTCTGTTAGGTGTTTATATTAATACATGTTTGTATGTTAGTAATTGCGCTTGCGTAATATTCCGACTAAGCACCTCAAAGTTAACATAAGTTGCAGTGAGTTCAAACAAAAGGTTTAGGGTTGTTTTATAAAGAATAGAAAGTATTAGGGTCATCTGGTAATTTTTTTAGAAAATCTAAGGAAGAGTTTTTCGTTGAAAACTTTTTGGGGTATACTTTAAGATTATTAATGTTTAACTCTTTAAGTTAGAGATTGAGATTTTAAGTTTAATATGAGATTTAAGTCATTTTTAAGGATTAGGGCCAACGTAGAAAGTCTACAAATTTAGAGGACTTTAGTGTAATTATGGGAGTTAGTGGTGCCAAGTGCATTGGTGATTTATGGACACATGGCAAGTAAGTGCTATGTGTCTTGACCACACAAGCCCAAACCATACATACATGACTCTATATAGAAGGTGATAGGAAACATTTTCTCATCCCCCTCTCTCTCTCTCTCTCTCTCTCTCTCTCTCTCTCTCTCAAGGTAATATATTTTTCTTTTATTTGTTTCTATAAATTAAATGTAGAGTTTTTATTTTAATATTATTAAGATTATTTTTTTCTAAAATAAATAGCAATAAATTTTAAGAGTTATGGATTTTTTTTAGGAACCCATGATTTTTTAAGGAGCTGTTATGAAATTATTTTGGAGTTGTTTTTAGAATTCATTTGGGTTTAGGTGAAGCCCAGGGTTATCATGGGGTCATGTTTATGTTTTTATGGTGATATTTGATTAAGTTTGTAATGCTATTATTTGTAGGTTTGACTTGTTTCGCAGTTCAAGGTGAGTTCACTAACCTTTTTCTTTTACAAGAGATTTAATTATTTCTTGAAAGCATATTTCTCTATTTTTTGATCTTGACAAAAGTTACAAAATGTTTACCTGTGGTATATTATGGGTTATGCCAAATGGGTTTTACATTTAAAATATTTATTATTTCTTTTTGAAATAATATTTTGAATATTTTAAATATTCTTATAGGGCTTGGAGAGTAAAATTATTTGGAGAAATTATTTTCAAAATCTTTATTATTTCTTTTTGAAATGATATTTTAAATATTTTAAATATTCTTATGAGGTTTTGAGATTTAAAATTATTTGGAGAAATTATCTTAAAAGTATTCATTATTTTATTTTTGAAATGATATTTAAAATATTTTAAATATTCTTATAATGTTTTGAGATTTAAAATAATTTGGAGGAATTATCTTATAAAGTATTAATTATTTATTTTTAAACTAATACTTAAAATGTTTTAAATATTCTCATAAGGTTTTGAGATATGTTTTATTTATTAATATACTTTTTTCATAATACTTTCATTTTTATAAGGTTTTGATATATTTTTGAGTTATTAAATACTTTTATAATACTTTTATTTTAAATATTTTCATAAAGCTTTGAGATATGTATAAATTATTAAAATATTTTTACATTACTTTGAGGTTATTCTAAAAAGTATTTTATATTATTTTGGGTTTACTCTAGCATGAGTTAAAAGATTTCTAAAGAAATACTTTTACAATGACTAAAATATTCATATATTATGATTTCGAGAATATTTATTATTTCTTCTAAATGAATATTTCTCCAATGGTTTTATCCATATATTACTATAATTTTTGGCAATATTTAAGAATTCCTTTTGTGAAATATTTATCATGATATTTGAAAATTAAAATTATATAACTTATTTTATAAATATGTTCTGTTTAAAAGTTACATTCTAAGATCATATAAAGGCATACTTTCATTGTATACATGATTTTGAAAATGTCTGGGAAATACAAATGTTTTGATGAGATTTTCTAAAGACATGTTTAAATTGCACGTATGTTGCATCTGTCATGTCTACGAGTTTTGCAGTTTTGCCCGACAAATAGGGATTTTCGATACATGAGAAAGGTATGTGTGGCAGAGAGATGGCCTATGATTTTATAAAAATCAAGTAAAACCCTAATATGGCTGAAGGGACTTTGTATATATATTTTTTATCAACATGTCGAGAGGATTGCACTGTGTGTGGCTAGTCCCCCGTATGATGGCCTCTTCTGAACGACCTGCGTAGTAGGTTTACTCTTGATCTAGATCCTGTTGACAGAGGGCATAGTACCATTGGAGGGTTAGGCCCAAGGGGGTATTACGTTTGACTCCATATCATGCTCTGCGGTGGGACTACTTTCTAGCAGGTTAGGTCAGGAGGGGCTCGCCGGCTAGGGTAATACAAGGCGGCCTCGTAGGTATCCCAAGCTCGTTACCTGTTTTGTGTATAAGTTGTGTGTGCGGTGGTTTGTGAAAATTGAACATTCGTACAATGTGTTTTGGGTTTCCGGCTGGTATTGACTACGGGATGCCGAAACTTGTGTCCGATTACCCCGTTTAAGATTTCGGACTATGTCCATTGAGCCTATCATGTTACATCGTGGTTTTGAAAGTTAAGGTGTTGCGGCAGCACCGATATGTCTTGATTCGTCCGACCTTTCCGAAAGTTTATAACTTGTATAGAAGAGATTTTATGAAAGCGTTTCATTTCGGGCATGACAAACCATTTTATCAAGAGTATTTTACCATATGGAATACTCACGAAAAACACACGTGAACATGAACTCACTGAGCGCCTTTCACTCATGTCTTTCAAATGTTTTTCCCCTTTTTTCAGATGACTCGGTAACCAAATTTGGTTAGTTGAGCCAATGTGGGCCACCAAACTCTCTTAACTAGGAGACACTCCTTTTTAGAAGTGAGATTTTGTTTAGAAGGATGTTGGCTCTCACTGCCTCAAACTTATGTATAAGTTTACGATGATTACTTTTTATAAAGTTATATTTATATTTTACTTTCATTTTCTGCTGTTTAGACTAGAAGGAGGCGTTCTAGTTCCTCCCGCTTTTATTCTAGCTTTATGTTTTTGTAAAGTCCAGTGCCGAGAGGCACGCAGATACCTTACCCAACCACAGTTGACCAAACGGAGTGGTACGGGGTATCACAGGTGGTATCAGAGCTCTAGGTTCGACACTAGGTTCTCTAGATCCTAGATGAGCTTTAAGAGTTGACTGCTTTGATTCTATATCTCGGGGATTTTGTAGTTTTACTCATCCCATCAGGTTAGATAGTTAGAGACTGCGGGCAGGTTGACAGCTAAGATAGCACTGATGAGAGGAACCTTTGAGGCTCAACAGTAGTTTATGACTCGACCACATTAGGTAGGATCAGCGAATAGGACAGTAAGAGTTCCGGCAACGGCCGAGGCTCGCTGAAGAGGATTTAGTAGTCAGTTTCCCCAATAGGGTTAGAGTCTTGGCAGATGTCCTATGATCTCAGTGCTTAGGTGGTATGTACTAAATAAGCTTGATGTCTTTGTATTTGGTGTAACATTTTTAGCTCGACTTGTATTATATTTTCTCTATCAGCTTGTTTCTTTTGAGTGAGTATACCTAATAAAGTGTGTTTTCTATATGATTATATTTTGTTTTACGTTTTGATATCTCTTTTGATTATAGGATGTTACGTGTAAGCTATATCTGTAAACTCGAGGTTAGCACTCCTAAGTTTTTATTAGGTTCGAACTTATCCTTGGCTTAGGAAGATGACAGGACTACACTTCCTAAGTCACAGAAACGAAGCTATGTCAGAAAATTCACATTAGGGACCGACAGATACTACGAGAGAAGTAAGTAATTATTCGGAACCCACTATTCATGAAGTAATTGGAAAATTCATGACAAAAATGACTGAGTTGTTGGAAGCTACTTTGGCGAATCAAAAAGGAGAACGAACACAGAATACTAGTAATAACGAGGCCCTGGAACGATTTTTATGATTCTGGCCCCTAGAATTCTATGGCGAAGTTGAACAGGAAGCCAAGGCAGAGTTACTTCTAGAACAGTTGAATGATATCTATGATACTCTACAGTATGAGGACACTAAGAATGTAACCTTTTGCTACTTTTCGGCTTACGGGAGCAACAAGAGACTGGTGGTTAAAGATTTCTGAAGTCCGAGTATTGAGAAACCAACTACGGACATGGGATGATTTTCAGGAGGAATTTAAACAAGAATACATACCCCATTGGATAAGAAAACGTCATGAGGACGAATTCAAGGAGCTAAAGTAGAAGGGATGGTAGTAGTATAGTACACTGCAAAGATTAATCGTCTAGCTCAGATTATCTGCGTCTCATAGACACAGAAGAGCATAAGACACGCCAGTTTGTAAAGGAGTTACGAGTAGAGCTGCAATGTGCACTATCCCATCTACCACCATTGGGTTTCACTGCTATAGTTGAGGCTGCCACAAGAATTGAAATAGCTGATCAAATGGCAAAACAGAGTGCAGTGGCGACGGGTGCTTCATCCCAGTCCCACAAATGACCTGGACAAGAACTTTGGAGGCCCGAATATCTAAAGAAGCCACGAAAATATCTGAATCGGGAATGAGAATCGCACCTATGACAAGAAACCCTCGTCCGAGTGTACTTGTTGAGGACATGGAGGAGACAAGGTGGAAGCATGTTATCAAAAGACAGGAACATGTCTTCGGTGCGGAAAGGTAGGACACTTTGCGAGAAGTGCCCTGGAGGACAGCCAACAATCTCAAGAATGCCCAGAGGAGTGGGACAACCACCAAATGCCGTGCGAGCGCCAGTAGGTCGAAACAACAAACTGCGAGTTAAAGCTAAGGTCTACACCCTGGATGGGCAACCCTTGGAAGGTGAAGCAAAAGTAGTTGAAGGTACTATTCCGGTGATGCCAGAAGTCGTTTTGATATACGATTTTATCTTGTTTCAATTTTATTTATTATTCCTGATCCGGAAGTAACCTTTTCCTTTCCTTGGGCAGTACCTCCCAACAAGATTGATCCGTTTTGATCTTGGTCCATGATGGCCTTTTTATTGATTTTGACGATTGGATCTCTCTATGAATGGAAAAAGGGGTGCTTTGGATCGGGAGTAACCACTAGTGATAGGGCAAAAATAGAGGGGACCGTATCTTCTCTCACCTTGCTAAAGTATTAATTGATCCAGGAGCTACGCATTCATTTGTGAGCATGCATTTCATAAAAAATATCCCTAAAATCTCTATTAGCATGGCCTACCAATTGGTCGTTTGCACACCTATGGGAGTGAGTCGGGTCACTGAGGAAAAGTATCCCGATTGTGAGATTTACATAGGGAGTGCGGCGTTACCTAGAGATTTGATCACCTTATCCTTTAAGGGATACGATGTAATATTAGGAATGGATTGGTTGTCTAAGCATTACGCCCAAGTAGATTGTTGAAAGAAAATGGTTAAGTTTATCCGACCAGATATGCCTACCCTAGAATTTCAAGGAGATAAAATCAAGAAAACAAACCATTTGATCGCCGGTATTAAAGCAAGGAAATTGATAAAGAATGGATGCCAAGGGTATTTGGCATACTTGCTCAACAAAACGGGAGAAGAAGTACAAATAGAACCATCCCAGTGGTGAAGGAATTCTTGGGTTTTTTTTCCTGCAGAATTAACAACCCTACCACTTAAACGGGAAATAAAGTTTGGCATAGACCTAGTACCTGGTGCCGCACCAATATCTCGAACACCAGATCAAATGGCTCAGGAGAAGCTGAAGGAGTTAAAGGATCAGCTACAAGAATTGTTACGGCAAAGCTACATTCATTCGAGCACATCACCTTAGGGTGCACCATATTGTTTGTCAAAAAGAAAGATGGAACCCTTAGAATGTGGATCAACTACCGAGGGTTGAACAGTGTCACTATAAAAACTAAATACCCTCTTCTCCTGATCAGTGAATTATTTGATCAACTTCGAGGAGTAGGCTGTTATTCCAAGTTGGATTTAAGATATGGGTATTACCAACTGCAGATAAAAGAAAAAGATTTCCAATAACCGCTTTTAACACTCGGTATAGACATTATGAGTTCATAGTGATGCCTTTTGGTTTGACAAATGCACCAGTGACATTCATAGATTTGATGCAAAGAATTTTTCGCCCATACTAGGACCAATTCGTGGTGATTTTTTTCGATGATATCCTAGTTTAATTCTCCAGATGCTATGACACATGAGCCACACATTCGAAGTGTGCTACAAAACCTACGAGAACACAAGCTATACGCCAAGTTCAGTAAATATGAGTTTTGGATGAAGAAGGTGAATTTTTTAGGACATGTGGTCACACGTGAAGGCATAATCGTTGATCCAGCCAAAGTGGAAGCTGTAACTCGTTAGACGCCACCTAAAACCCCTACAAAACTACGTAGATTTTTGGGGTTAGTCAGATATTATCGGCGATTTATTAACGATTTCGCTAAGATTGCTGGACCCTTAACACAATTAACCCGAAAGGCTGTTGAGTTCAAATAGTCAGAGAAGTGTGAGAAAATTTTTCCAGAGTTGAAGCATCGATTGACATCAGCAACTTTGGCTGATCTGCAGAAAGAGTTTACCTTATATACCGATGCATTTGGAGAAAGATTAGGAGCGGTATTGATCCAAGATAGGAACGTGGTTGTATATATCTCCCGGAAGTTGAAGGACCATAAGAAAAACTACCCAACGCATGACTTGGAGCTAGAAGCCATAGTATTTGTACTCAAGAAGTGGCGACATTACCTCTATGGGGCTAAATACGAGATCTTTACCGATCACAAGAGTTTAAAGTATTTGTTCTCATAAAAGGATCTAAACATGAGACAACGAAGATGGATGGAATTACTTCACCGATGCCCAAATGACTATCACCTCGGGAAAGAAAACGTGGTAGCTGATTCTTTCAGTAGAAGTGCCAAGTTAGCAAGCTTCACTTTAACTTCAACCTTACAACAAGAGATTAAGGAAGAACAAAAGAGTAATGAGGAATTCCTAGGTTTAAAGCTAAATTTTAGGTAAGGAAATTAGATGACCTTCAAGTCCTAGATACTGATGGAAGTTTACACTTTCAAAATCGGCTATGTGTACCAAATGAGGTAGAGATTAAACAAAAGGTATTAGAGGAAGCACATAAAAGCAAGTATTGCATACACCCTGGTGAGAACAAGATGTATCGGATCTCAAGAGGAAGTTTTGTTGGAACAGAATGAAGAGAGATGTTGCAAAATATGTGGTCGTTTATCTTACTTGTCAAAGGGTGAAAATAGAACAGAAGAAGTCCGCAGGACTCTTACAGCCATTACCTATCCTCAAATGGAAATGGGATTGTGTTACAATGGACTTTGTCACTGGTTGCCACGGAGAAAAGAATACAAAGATGCCATTTGGATCATAGTTGATCATTTGACGAAAGTGGCACACTTTATTCCTATCAACATAACGTACTCCTTGGAAAAGCTAGCCCAGCTTTATGTGGAGGAGATTGTAAGATTTCATGGAGTACCTGTGGACATTGTGTCAGACTGAGATCCAAGATTTACTTTGAGATTTTGGCTTAAGTTCCAGGCAGTATTGGGGACTAACCTAAGCCATAGCACTGCCGCACTCCCCCAGACTGATAGACAGTCAGAAAGAACAATCCAAACTTTGGAAGATATATTGCGAGTATGACTTTAGAGTTTGGAAACAAATGGATTGATAACCAGGTTTGGGTGGAGTTTGCTTATAATAACAGTTATCATTCCTCAATAAAAATGATGCCATTTGAAGCCCTATATAGGAGGAAGTGTAGAACACCTTTATATTGGGACGACATTGGAATTTGTTCCTTTTGGAAACAGAAGAGCTAGATGCCGTAGTTAGAAGAGGCACAGAAACGAGTAAAAGTAATTCAAGAACGACTCTGAGCAGCTAAAAATTGAAAAAAGAGCTACGCTAACAATCAATGACGGGACTTGGAATTTGAAATGGGAGATCGAGTTTTTCTAAAACTCACACCACACCGTAGGAACCCTAGCCACCTAAAAAAGGGAAGTTAAGCTCTCGATATATTGGACCATTTGAAATAAGCGACAGTATTGGTAAGGTAGCCTACAGACTGATGTTACCGAAAGAATTAATGGGCATTCATGACCATCGCCCGAGTATGTTCTGAACGACAACCCGTTGGAATTGCAAACTCACTTGTCATACGAGGAAAAGCCTAGTAGGATTGTGGAACGAAGCGTAAAGAAATTACGCGGAAAAAGAATTCTGATGTGCAAGGTGAGATACCACGGCATTGAAGAGGCAACATGGGAAACCAAGGAATTTCTACGTAGAAAATATCCAGAGATTCTAGGTACATGAATCCAAAAATTTTGAGGACGAAATTTTTCTAAGGAGGGTAGAATGTAATATCTCGACTAAGCACCTCAAAGTTAACATAAGTAGCGATGAGTTCAAATAAAAGTTTTGGGGTTGTTTTATAAAGAATAGAAAGTTTTGGGGTCATTGGTAATTTTTAGAAAATCTAAGAAAAAATTTTCGTTAAAAACTTTATTAGTCATATTTTAGGATTATTAGTGTTTAACGCTTTAAGTTGGAAGATTGAGATTTTAAGTTCAATATGAGTTTTAAGTCATTTTTAAAGTTTGGGGCTAACGTAGAAAGTTTACAAATTTGGAGGACTTTAGTGTAATTATGGGAGTTAATGGCGCCAAGTGGGTTGGTGATTTGTGGGCACAAGTAAGTGCCATGTGTCTTGACCACACAAGCCCAAGCCAGTCACACATGACTATATATAGGAGGTGATAGGAAGTATTATCTCATCCCTCTCATTCTCTCTCTCTCTCTCTCTCTCTCTCTCTCTCTCTCTCTCTCTCTCTCTCTTCTCTTCTCGGTAGCCCCTCTCTCCCCACTTTCTCTTTCTCTTTTCTTCCTTCTTTTTCTCTTCTCCTTCTCGGCTCTCTCTCTCTCTCTCTCTCTCTCTCTCTCTCTCTCTCTCTCTCTCTCTCAAGGTAATATATTTTTCTTTTATTTGTTTCTTTAAATTAAATGTAGAGGTTTTATTTTAATATTATTAGTATTATTTTTTCTAAAATAAATAGCAATAAAGTTTACTAGTTATGGATTTTTTTTTTTTTGGGAACTCATAATTTTGTAAGGAGTTGTTATGAAATTATTTTGCAGTTATTTTTAGAATTCATTTGGGTTTAGGTGACCCCTAGGATCATCATGGGGTCATGTTTATATTTTTATGGTGATATTTGATTAAGTTTGGAATGCTATTATTTGTAGGTTTGACTTGTTTTGCGGCTCAAGGTGAGTTCACGAACCTTTTTCTTTTACAAGAGATTTAATTATTTCCTGAATCATATTTCTCCATTTTTTGGATCTTGACAAAATTTAAAAGATATTTACTAGTGTTATATTATGGGTTATGCCAAATATGTTCTACATTTAAAATATTTATTATTTTTTTTGAAATAATATTTTGCCTATTTTAAATATTCTTATAAGGCTTTGATATTTATAATTATTTGGAGAAATTATTTTTAAAATATTTCTCATTTCTTTTTGAAATAATATTTTAAATATTTGAAATATTCTTATAAAACGTTTTGAGATTTAAAATTATTTGGAGAAATTAAATACATTTTATTTTTGAAATTATAGTTAAAATATTTTAGATATTCTTATAAGGTTTTGAGATTTAAAATAATTTGGAGGAATTATCTTATAAAGTATTTATTATTTCTTTTTAAAATAATATTTAAAGTGTTTTAAATATTCTTATAAGGTTTTGAGATATGTTTGATTTAGTAAAATATTTTTTTTATATAATACTTTTATTTTATAAGGTTTTGAGATTTCTTTGAGTTATAAAATACTTTTATAATACTTTTATTTTAAACGCTCTCATAAGTTTTGAGATATATATACATTATTAAAATATTTTTATATTATTTTGAGGTTATTCTTAAATGTATTTTATATTACAATGAGTTTACTCTAGTATGAGTTAAAAGATTTCTAAAGAAATATTTTTACCATGACTAAAATATTCATATATTATGATTTCGAGAGTGTTTACTATTCTTCTTAATGAATATTTCCCCAATGTCTTATTCTTATATTACTATAATTTTTGGAAGTATTTAATAATTCCTTTTGAAAAATATTTATCATGATCTTTGAAAATCGAATTGGCATAACTTATTTTATAACTGGTAATATGTTCTATTTCAAAGTTACATTCAAAGATCATATAAAAGCATACTTTCATTGTGTACATGATTTTGAAAATATCTAGGAAACACAAATGTTTTGATGAGATTTTCTAAAGACATATTTGAATTGCACGTATGTTGCATCTGTCATTTCTACGAGTTTTGTGGTTTTGCCTGGCGGATAGGGATTTTCGATACATGAGAAAGGTATCTGTGGCCGAGAGATGGCCTATGATTTTATAAAAATCAAGTAAAACCCTAATATGGTTGAAGGGGCTTTGTATATATTTTTTTTGTCAACATGTCGAGAGGATTACATTGTGTGTGGCTAGTCCCCCGTATGAGGGCCTCTTTCTAACGACGTGCTTAGTAGGTGTACTCTTGATATGTATCCAGTTGACAGAGGGCATAGTATCGTTGAAGGGTTAGGCCCAAGGCAGTATTACGTTTGACTCCGTATCATACTCTGCAGTGGGACTAATTTCTAGTAGGTTGGGTCCGGAGGGGTTGACCGGCTAGGGTAGTACAGGGCAGCCTAGTAGGTACCCTAGGGCTTGTTACCTGCTTTATGTATAAGTGGTGTGTACAGTGGTTTGTGAAAATGGAACGTTCATATGGTGTGCTTTGGGTTCCGGCTAGTATTAACTACGAGATGCCGGAACTTGTATCCAATGATCCCGTTTAAGGTTCCAGACTCTGTCTGTTAAGCCTATTATGGTACACGTATGGTTTTGAAAGTTCGAGTGTCGCAGCAGCTCCGATATATCGTGATTCGCTCAGTCTTTTCGGCTATGCTCGAACCCTTCAGAAAGTTTATAACTTGCATACAAGAGATTTTATGAAAGCATTTCATTTCAGGCGTGACAAGCCATTTTATAAAGAGTATTTTACCATATGGAATACTCACGAAAAACACACATGTACGTGAACTCACTAAGCGCCTTTCGCTTATGTTCTTCAAATGTTTTCCTTTTTTTCAGATGACTCAGTAACCAGATCTGGCTAGTGGAGGCAATGTGGGCCGCTGGACTCTCTTAACTTGGAGACGCTTCTTTTTAGAAGTGAGATTCTTTTTAGAAGGATGTTGGCTCTCACTACCTCAAACTTATGTATAAGTTTATGAAAATTACTTTTTATAAAGTCATATTTATATTTTACTTTCTCCTTCCGCTGTTTAGACTAGAGGGACGCGTTTTAGTTCCTCCGGCTTGTATTCTAGCTTTATGTTTTTGTAAAGTACAGTGCCGAGAGGCACGAAGGTACCTTACTTACCCAATCTCAGTTGACCTAGCGGAGGGGTATGGGGTATCACAGTTTAACTTGTTTAGTTAATAAGTATTTGTTTAATTTATATTATGTTCGCAACGATATGATATAATAATTTCTTTTCCTCATGTTTACATGAATTATGAATTATTTAATTTTAACTTTTCGTTAACTATTATTAGTGATTCTTGTTTTTTTTGTTATTCACGTATTGCATTATTCATATTTAAGTAATTATATTTTTAATTAATTTATGTTTTAGGGTTAATGTTTATTAATCTATATTTTTAGGTTAATTAAATTTTTTTATTTAAATTATGAATAATAAAAAAAAGTTGATGTTTAGCAATTTTAATTATTAGATCCAAATATTTGAGTACATTAGAGATTAAATAATAAATTGATATAATAATAGGCATTTAATACAAAAGTATAAAGTTATCAATTTAAAAAGATTAATTAATAATTTTTAAATAATAATAATTATGAAATCATAGTGTAAATAATAATAATTTAATCACTATTTTAAATAATATATATTGTTTAAATAATAATTTAAGAAATGTAATTTAAATTTCCCCATAATAACTAATAATTTAAATATAATCTATTAATAAAAATATATAAAGCTGTAAATGCCCTTGTACATAATTTAATTGATAAAATAATTAAAATTAAATAATTTATAAATATAATTTAAAAATAAAAAAGTATAATGTTAAACAATATAATATTAAAAAATTTAAAAATGTAATAGTAAGAAAGTTTAGAAATAGAAATGAATAAAGTTATATATATTAGGCAAATATATACACAATTATTTATGGTTATTTTGAAATTTGTTTAGATGGTTCAGGATAGGGCTGTAAACGGGGCGGGTCTTACACGTACCCGCACGGGTCTGTACCCGTTTTTAGCGGGTAAGGTTTAAATTTTATACCCGCGGACCCGTACCCGTACCCGTACCCGTACCCGTATTTATACTGCTATATGGGTCCGGGTAAGGTATGGTGATGCCCAGACCCGTATACCCGTATTAATAAAATAATAATATATTTTATATATTATATTATATTAATATATAATTTATAATTTTTTTAACATATTATTTTACTCTTATCTTTAACCCTAACCTACTACCTCTACCTACCAACCAACTACACTCACATCACATCACACTCACACTAATCCAAATGCTTTGATTAATGTAATTTATTGAACTAGAACTTTTATTTTTATTCGATTAATGTACTATGACAATTTTGTGTATATTTGAACTTTTAATTATGTGAATTAGAGATGTTAAATGATTTTATTTGTTGAAAGAAATGTTAAGGAGATTATGTTAATCATGTTAAAATTTTTATTTTTTGAATTATACATTGTTTTACATATTTTTGTTTAACAGGGAAATAAAATAGAAAAATGTCATATGGGTACGGGAGGGTCGGGTCTGGGTCCAGAATTTTATACCCTGGAGGGTATGGGTCCGGGTCTGGGTCCAAGTTTCACTATAAGGGTACGGGTCCGGGTCTGGGGGTACCCTGAGGGTCTGGACCCATTTACAGCCCTAGTTCAGGATGGAGCATGTAGGAGAAATGATGATCTAGGTCTTGGACAGACAAGAGCAGTCCATCTTGCAGTCGTATGGTTATTGCGTCCCCCCGTGGTTTGTGGAGTCATAATAGTACGAGCGACATACCTAGTACTCCTGTCCCAGTAGTACCGGGGATATATTATGACTCTGGTGCACCTATTATTGGAATTCGTAGACCAAAAACAAAAATTAAAAACTACGAAAATCCGCCAACAGGATCCACATATACTAGAAAAATCGATTGGATAGAAAACTACCTCAATGTTTTCTGCCTTAGGTGTGGAGGCACTGCTGTTTACGCTTCGCCCTCTACTGGTATCCACGTGACGAACTCCTCTATAAGTAATTGGGATGCTAGCCCCTTCGGTATTCTGAAAAATGTTCAGAACGAAGCTTGACTATATGGTAATACGTGAAATTTTGGAGAGATAGAAGCTAGATACTATTCTTACTGTTCTAGGGTTAAAGCCCTTTTGTTTTTTTATCAGATGAAGAAGGTCACTGGGAAAAAGATTAACATAACCTTTTATAGCTGTCAACATTAGAACCCTAATTGTCATCTAATGACAATTTTAATCTCGTCCGTCTATTCCTATACTTATCCAACAATTGGATGAATAATATTAAGTAATTAATTTCATTTATATGATAAATAAAATTATTTACTTATTAACTTACCAAAAAATACAATAAGGAATCTGATTCCCCTTTTTGTATACGGTCAACGAATCTGGGCACGATCTTGATTCATTGAACGTGGACATTGTGCTCACAAGATCGTCTATGTATGGGACCCTGTAAGTTCACTTAACGTTGGCAGTGAATGAAAAATGTCCTAGACATTTTATCCACAAAACATAAGTGAACTCTAGTAAGACATTATGCTTATCCAAGTTAAGTAAAAAAAATGATAACATAACATCAGTTTTAATATTTAGTCCTTTTGTCACACGATATCCTAGTTATGTATAAGGTATGGACCGAGTCATTCTTAAAAAACTTAATTAACCATTTACTTGATCACCAGGTAGACTGTTCCGATAAATAATATTAATAACACATTATTAAAACTAATTTGAGCATGGCCGTGTGTATTCTCCAATCTTCTTTATCAAGGGGCCCATGGATATCTCTCCTAGCAAGAGAGGGAACAAATCCCTTTCACTATCTCTAATATTCAAGCCATGACAGGAAAGTAGCCCAACCAATAGTCATAATAATCACCTAATTAAAAGTGATGTTTGACTATGTCAAAACATATTTTCTCCCCATGCAAGAATCATTAGAGACATTAGGTCAAAGGACACCAAATATAAAACTGAGAAGAAATATTTATGACTTAAACTCATGCAATATTTCTTCTTCACTTCGGGTCATGTGCAATGCAATATTCTCAATATGTATTATGAATTGATTTTATATCGCATATTTATGATCAGTAAAACTTGATCATCAATCAACTTCATACTAGTTTAATAATACAAGATGTGATAAAACTAGGGATAGATAAGAATAGTATTTTATTAGAAAGAGCATAAAATACAATTCCAAATACATGCTTCTTAAATAATAAATGTAAGTCAATTGGTCTAGGGCTTATTCTTGCACCTAGGTCATGTACCAAGACCCTTCCTATAACGACTAGAATCTGTACTCCTCTTCCTCCATCAGATGATCCTTAAATCCTGATACCCTATCAACCGCATGCGTAATCTTCACAGATTCCTTCATATTACCCTATAGCGTTATCATCTCAGCCACAACCATATTCTTATGACCCGCATGCATTGGGTTCCTCTATTGGTCCCTATATGTCCGATTCTCGTGGTCGTTATATCAACCCTATGTACAGTAGCCATTAATTGTTTAGCATACAGAGGGCAGTTGGGGGCATCTTTTTTTGAGGAGCATATTTCTAGAGTTCCGGTAGACTCCTCATATATCACCCAGGAATATATAGGCACCGATCGACAGCTTCCATCATATTCGCCTATGTTAGGATATGATACTGAGGATGAGATTGAGGGTGATGACACTGTTCAGGCAGGGGATATCCATATCATGAGGAAGGGCGATAAGACAGAGGATATACATGTTGTAGGGTAGGGTGACGAGGTTGAGGGAAAAGGTGATTATCCCGAGGAAGATGAGGACATTGATAAAGGTGGGGGTGATAGTGATGAGGAGGAACCGATTGATGAGGTTCTTCCTTCATCATTAGGAAAAGGATTTATGGGTGGGATGAAGAATATTGTGAGTAGGATCACAGGGTCCCGACCTAAAAAAACCAATAAGACCATTCCTTTAACGTAGGTACCTAAGAAAAAGGCAAAGCCTGTTTAATCTTGGAAGCGAACAAGGCCCGCAATAGAGTTCCATAGATTACTTAGGTTATTTTATGGCACAGTGGGCACATAGTTGATGCTATATGGCATGGACAAATAAATTTACATTTCATTATTATTAATCTTATCATCTATTGGTAAATGCATGAGTTTCTAACATGTAACGCCTAACGTAGATCATTTCATATTTGTTTATTTATTTGTTTTTGTAATATGTAGGAGTAGGGTATATTGAAGATGCGGCCGCGCTTTGTTTCACTTACTGCTTGGACACCTACTCACCAAGATGTGAAGGAGTTAGCAGATGGTACAAGACTTCTCCGTTTGTAGTCCTGCATGTTCCAGCACTGCATAGTGCATTATTATCTGCTTTTGTTGAGAGGTGGTTACCAGAGACCAACTCCTCCCACATTCCCTTTGGAGATACCATGATTATCTTACATGACGTTGAGTTGATACTTGGGAGACCTGCTTAAGGTGGTGTTGTGAATTCTTAGTATTCACATGAGTGGCTTGTTGGTCTAATTTAGAGCAACTTGGGCATCAGTTATACCGTTGGTGGTATAAATGTTCAGGAACTTTTGCGTGTTGCAAAGGATGTATATAGTTGACTTTCCCATGAGATAAGAGGAGTGTAAGTTACGTGACGTAAATACTCGGGAGTTTCTTCCTCACAGATAAGAGTGGGAGCATCGTACCTCCTAAGCTATGACCTTTCATGAAGAATTTTGGAAGTTGTGGTAGGATGTCTTTGGATGCAGTAATGTTAGCGTTCTTGTACCGAAATCTAGGGCAGTCCTCGCATAATGATGTGAAAGAGTTAGCAAGCTATTAGCAACTGCTTGAAGTATAATTCCGATTCACGAACTTATAAATTTTAATTATATAAATTTAAAATGTATTCATACTTAAGAATTAGTATTTTTTGTTTATTAATATTTTTACAATTTCGTTAATTATTATTAGTATTTTTTATTTTTTAAAATTTCAGTTATAATCAACTTATTTAAATTTATGGATATTGTAGGCATGGATATAAATGTAATTTCCTATGTTTGCCTCAGCAGTGAGATAAGGAGCAAAGGTGGGAAAGCCGTATATCCAGCAGTACGAAATATTGGGAACGAAATCTGAGCATAAGTTGCTTGATATTCAACTCCAATTAGATATGATGACTGCAGACGAAGTACGATAGACGCTGTATAGCCCAAGGGAAATACAGGATGTATGGATGTCTTCTTGGCATGGCATGATAGCCTTCTTTGAATATGTTGTTTGTCCGAATGTTCGGGTGGCAATAGTGCATTCCTGCACATACTATTAGAACTCAGGAATGTCATCAGCTAGCTAACAATAGGATTTATATAGTGAAGAACACTTTCATCGAGGGATTGTGGCTTGAAGCACGGTCCTATTTACTAACTGAATCATAGATGAGTGTGCCTGGTATACCTCCAAGCCAATGCACGAATGACTATATGCCATGGTATCTCTGTCGAACTCATCTTCGAATACATAATCCAGATAGACTACCCCACAGCGTTCATCAGTACCTGGCACCTAGTAGGCCAACCCCTATTATTGTCCTTGGCATGTTAGCTCCTTTCATAGACCCTGATATACATGACGTAGCTGGGAGGTACAGAGATATATGTTTGATCATGGAAGAGTTTCATCTTCGTACGGGTTAGGATTTCATATTTATTTCACTATGTTGTATCTGGATGTAGTATTTTGCTCTCTATGTTCTGCGAGTACTTATTTCTTTATGTCTTTATTATGCATATAATTACATGTCGACTACTTTAACCACTCAAATAATAATATGAATTAAAGAACTTGCATAACTATTAATGTCGAATTTTAACATGAATTAAAATTTTTCTGATGATTTAATATGAATTATATAACTAACATAAATACTCACAATAACAATGAACCAATATTTAAAAATAAAACTAGAGCAACAATATTATAAAATAATTAATAATAAGCCAATGTTAAATGTTAGAGGATTTTGTCGACGGAGATATGCTCTACCATCTCAATCCACTCTACAATCCTCTGCTCCAAAGAGAATGACCAAAACCTGACATGATAATCACAGTGATATTCCTACTGCAAGTGTATAGGTGGCACTGAAAAGTAATTGTACATTTGTAGCTATAAAAAATACATATGAGTAAACATATATATATATATATATAAATATGTATTGATGTATAATAATGATTTAAATGGAAAAGACATGCAAAATGAAAATACATAAAAATATTATATGACTCACTGCAATAAAGTGTTAATGATCTACCAATTGACTGATGACAATCATATTATCTGTTCGGCCCTTCCCCGAGTATAACGACAAAACTGTTGTGGACACTATATTCTCAAGAAGGACAACACATAAATTGAATGTGTTAGCAATGATCTAAAGTAAATTAGGTGTATCCAACCAGTATTTGTGAGGGTTGGTGCAACCCACTACTGATATTTGTCCATCAAAGTCTAGTACCTTTCTACAGATCCAAATAGTGTGATGTATAGATGTTGCTTATTTCGCAACTTAAGACACATTCTCTTATAGACCTTAGACCATTGGTTTTCATTGCCTTATATGAAATAGGATACAACCCTATACCCAGAGTTTCAATCTCCAACTACGTTCATCCAGTTTTTCAGCAAAAGAATGAACAAAATATCGGAAAGAATCTGGATAAGAGAACCCCAGACAAGTGGAAGGATCTGCAACTAAGCTATGGGATGAGAGAGAACTACGTCCCCTATTGCGCCCTCTACCTCTCTTATCTCTCCCACAAGATCCCGATCCAAACCGCGAACCAGATCCGCTTGATTTCTTGAAGTTTCTATGTGCAATATGCACGTGCTCCTAATATGACTTGTCCCTCTTTGTAGAGTTAGTCTTACGTCTCATTTAGTAACTACCGTATCCAGAGTAGATGAAAATGGCTTTGAAGGATCTAATAGGAAAACCGAATGTAAAAACCATATTTACATAATGACGAATATCCAAAACCTGAGATATTGGTCTTTTCTTGATCTCATTTAAGAGACCCGTAAGATCTCGTATCTCAACCTCCATGTCCATCTATTAGGACAATGGATGGTGTAGCATACCCGTTCACCTACGTATTTCCAGTGCTGTCCAGAAACAGTCAACATCAGACAAATTAAAATGGGTGAGTTCTTCATACTGTATGATAAACTCGCAAGAACATGGGAGGTCGTGTGATAATCTAACGTAGTGTCCACACATAGTGTTGGGATCATCAATCTTTGAAGCTCTCTTTATCCCCACAAAAATTTTCTTCATTGCCACATGATCCACTTTGTTACTAACATTCTTCAAGATTGGATTACTCCTAGCATTATACTTTTCTTTAAGTTGCAAATACTCCAATGATCTCTTAATTTCAGTAACTTGTCCTAATCATGGAATCAATTTTAAGGAAAATTATGTCCAAATCACCATGGCATGTTAAAATAACTGCTTCGATAGAGAATGTTCACTCTCAACCCCAGTTAGTGGTCTCTATCCAGAAATGCAGTATCTTGCTAGTCGAAACTCTCATAAACTTATGTGCACATAGAATTAACCAAGTATCAAACAAGGATCACAAGAAATCCAGCCTCTTACGCCACTTAAACTCACATTTTCCAGTCTCTCATTGTACTCCAACTCATTTTTGGAGTTAATCAATCTATGCCAAGTGCCATTTACGAACTGTGATGCTGCATCTTCGTCATTAATTACCTCAGTTAATCTTGCAAGTACATTTTGGTCAATGTTTCTCCTGCATAGCATGTGGTATGATTTATTGAACGCCTCCCCAACCACATGCATCAAACCACTCTTCTTATCCGTTGTAATCACTGATAGTACTTGTGGAATAGTAGCTTGCTCATTCGCCTCCTAGCTCACAACTGCTGATTCAAAATAAAAATGCTTAATCTGTTGCAGTATTCATCTATAGGTTGTAGCTTGCTCCTTCCTTATGAAAGCAGTTGCTACAGTGTGACTAAACTGAGTGGAATAGGCGCCTTATCTTAGCTGCCCCCACCTGCCTTGTGAAAATTCTTACAATCGAAGTCATCTTGATGGCCTCCAATAGTGGCATGTTGTAACTAAGTAATAAAATAAAATTTTAATAATAAAAAACTAAATATCATATATTGAACTTAAACTAAAATATAATAAGTCTTAACTAATTCATTTAAATATTAATTAAATAATAAAAATATTTAAAATAAGTTCATATACGAAATCAACTAAACAATATATAAAATCCATTAACATAATAACATAAAAAATTAAAAAATTAAAACTAAACATAAACATTAAATTAAGTATATATATTTATAAATTTAAATAAATATTATAAATTAAAGTACATACTAAGATATTATAACTAAAATAAGGTAAACTACTAATGAACTTAAGTAATTCATTCTAAATATTAATTAAACAATCACAATTACCTTTAAAATAATATTAACATCTAACTTAAACAATCAATATATTAAAAAGAATATAACATCTAAACTTAACAAATAACGTAATAAAACGAAATCAATTAAACAACATATGAGATCAACTAACATAATGTAAAACTAAGAAAACAACATAAATATAATTATAAACATTAATCACTAAAATAATTCATTCGTTTGTTTTATACGTCGTGTCCATTACATGGTTGTGCCTCCTATCTTGTACAAATAATCTCCATTTTTCACTCGTGGCCATTTGCTCGGCTTTTAATTTAAAAGTGCAATCACACTTCTTGGTTCCATAAAGACCCCGCCTCTTTATGGAAACTTCTACTTCAATATCAACTCTTGGCTTTGTTTTAATTTCTTACACCTCCATGCTCGCAACCCATCATAACATATGGTCGATGATCCGCAATTCTTTTCTACAAATACTGAGTGATTCCGATGTATGTTTTCACTTTTATTGCAGTTTTTCCTTCCATTCCACTAATCTTTTTCTGATTGAAATGGTTTATCTGTTTCAAATAAATAGTCGTGATAAACATATTCGTTCATCTCTAGGAATTCTTCAAACAAATTTGAATCTACGTCTGCCTATTATATGAACATAATTATATGAAACAAATTAATCACTTATATTATATAATAAAAAATTAACATAAAAACATAATTATAAAATAAAATAAAAAGCAAAACAAGTGGAGTTTCTCCTGGCGGGGCAAAATTCTTTGGCCAAGAGCGGAACTCTGACCAATTTTAAATTTTTTTTGGCTTCTTACATCAAAATCAATGTTGTCTTACAAAAAAAATCTTCAAAGTCATCCATGTGTGCGTTCTTACGGCCTTCAAAGTGAAAATTTTAATATATTTTTCAGAGAGAAGGTATAGAGAATCAGGGATAGAGAGAGAAAGTGAGTGAAAAATGAAAATTTTTGAATTTTTTTGCACTGAATTTTTATATTCCCGCACTAATTTTATCAACCGGAATATATGAGAAATAAAAAATATACTTAGAAAAAAAAATACATTCTCAAAAAAACCCTGTAATGGTAAAAATGATATCTTATCAATACCATTTTGAAAATAAATTATGGAAATAGAAATATAGAAAATGAGAAAAATAAAGTCATACGAAGATGTAGGTGTAAAACCCCAAAACGTATAATAGAACGACAGTCAGGTACTAACTGAAACTTGCACTATGAAAATAATGTAACAAAATCCTTTTCTAACTATGCTAGAAAGTATTACAATTATTATCCTTACCGAAAGATGAAAAATCAAACTAAGAGATCGCTCAAAAATATGGCAAATTAGAGTTGCTAACTCAGAAATTAAGAAAAATAACTTTCTTATTTTTCTCACTTTCTCACTCTAATTTCACTCTTAATTTTTCTTTGCTTTCTCTCCTATCTCTAGCTCTCTCTCCCATTTTCTCTTCTGGTGGTGCACTTGAAACATTCATAAAGAGGGCCATGCATTGGGAAAATTTTGGCTCATCTTCCTTATTAGCCTCTCTGCTCTATTATTTTTCCTTCGCAGGTACTTTCAAACTTACACAGTAACATTATTGTTGTAATTTTCATTTTCAACCAAAGTGATTTAATGCATTCGCTATCCATTTTGGCTTTTCTTCCAATTCACATGTTAGTTGAACCAATAATACATCGTTATCTATTATTTTTTTTCATTTTAAGGGTTATTTTTGTCAAAATATATCTTTTTCTCCACTTCCTTTTAAACTCCCAAACTAGAAAAAAATTTTCTTTTCCCTTCTATCCTATTAACTCCCATACAACATTTGAAAAAAACACATCACCTCACTACAAGAAAAATAGGAAATTGCGACCACTTTTTGTGACCGAAATATTCCGTAGCTAATAGTGTCGGCATAGCGACCGAATATGTTCCACGAAATTTTTGCGACCAAAAGGGGGAACCGAAAAAATGATCTGTCGCAACTTTAAAAAGTTGGTGACGCCATAGCGACCGAATATGGCGGTCGCAACTTGTAATTAAAAATTGTGACTAATCTGTTGCAATTGGGTCACCAGATTCTTAATTAATTAGGTAAAAAACGATCAGCCAACTTTCTTCCTCAACGAGCTCCTCCTCCTCTTTGTCTCAAACCAGAAACCCTCCCCTCCTTCTCTTCAACGCCGCCCTCTTACTGCCACACCCTCATTGCCGCCAGTCTTCATTCCCTTTTTTCTCTCTGTCTTCGCTACTCTCTAATTGACTTTCTTCTCCAATAGGCCAGGTTTCCTCCCTCTTACTCTCCCTTTTCTCTCACCTAGTGATTATACTTATGCTTCTTCTCTCTCTTTTCGGGCTTAAGTTTATGCTTCTATTGCAGGTGACTGATTAGAGCTTACAAACAGCTACTACTTTAAGGTTGTCCAGGAGCTTGAGCAGGTCTACGAAGATTTGTTTCTTGAGGGTTTTGTTTTTTTCCTTTTTTTCCTACTTTTGAGTAAAGTGAGTTAAGCAACTAAAATTTGCTAAGAGACAGGATTTTATGCTGCTTTATTTTAATGTGTTTGTTTGCGATGAGAGGTAGTGAAAGGGGAAAAGCATTTCAAATTTTGATAACCTTGAGTAGTTGATTTTTTGGCTGGAGAAGTCAGTCTTCTCTGGTCAGTCTTGCATATAGCCATTTGAATTAAGATAATTTTGTTTATTGTACTTTCACAAGAAATTTCAATATGGAACTATTGGAAGTTCATGGTGAATTTTATTGCTTTTGTTATTTCCAGAATCCTAGACCAAATGTTCTTGAGATCTCTTAGTCTCTGGTTTTAGGAAAGGAATTATTTCCTAATTGAAGTGCTAGGATTTTTTATATAACACAAGTACATATAATAGAAGTGTTTTGTACTTCTATTTCTTCTTGATTCAATTCAAAGCTACCTAAAGCAAATAATAGAAGTGTTTTTTACTTCTATTTCTTGATTCATTTCTAAGTCACTAAAGCAAATAATAGAAGTGTTTTGTACTTCTATTTCTTGATAGAATTTCCAAGTTATTAAAAGAAAAGAATAGAAGTGTTTTGTACTCTATTTCTTGATTCATTTCCAAGTTACTAAAAACAAATAATAGAAGTATTTATACTTTTACTTCATGATTCATTTACAAGCTGTCAAAAGCGAGAAATAGAAGTAGTACTTGTACTTTTGCTCTTTCTTTATTTCTAAGTTATGAAAAACAAAAAATTAGAATTGTTTTTATTACTATTCTTTCTTTGTTTCCAAGTTATCAAAAGCAAATAGTAGAAATGTTTATATTTGTATTCTTCCTTCAAGTCTAAATTATGTGGATATAATAAGGTGTTTCACTACAAAAATACAGGGAAATACTGACGGTCAATGCCATCGGCATCCCGTTGGTACAAATTTACTACCGATAGTAACCCGATAGGTGTCAGACCGTCGGCCCCTTCATATCGATAACAATTATTAACGACGGTTTGCCGCCAGTACCTACTACTCCCGATGACGTTGTTGGCAAAAAATTTTTTCCCGTGGTTTGCCAGTAGCCGACGATATAAATCCGTTAGAACTAACTACCGATGGCGTTTCCAACAAACCCATTAAATGTACCAATAACGTGACGGACGATATTGTTACCATCGGTAAGGCCGACTTATATCGATGGATGATGCCATCAGTTTCTATTTTTTTAAAACTTTGTTTACCACGGTCATGCCGTCGGTATCTCGTCGATAAGGTTTCTTTTATATAATTTGTAAAACAGACCTGAAACTCCCTAAAATACAAAAAAAACCCAATAGCAACAATATATATTCATAAACAAGGAAATATCATAAAATTAAACCTATAAAATGTCCCTAAACTACAACGTCAAACCCATAAATATCCATAAACAAATATATCCATAAAACATAAAAAAATGTAAAAGTATCAAACATCCTCAGAATCCCTAACATTACTAGAGGGCGTAGGGGGAAGAGGGGAAAATGGTGGATCAACAGTGCTGGTGCTTGGGGCATCAATAGATGGGGGACGGGGAGTAGAGGAAGATACCCTCGCATCTGAGGTCCCTGTAGCTACAGTCGTCGATGAAGATGTTGATGGAATGGTAGCCATAGCAGCTCAAACAATGTCTATCATTGGTGGCATAGGGGTGTACGGCAAGTGGCTCTGCTCGGCAAACTGCCTCACATACTCATCGAAGGTAGCACAAACACTAGAATCAGCAGCCTCAACCCATCTCATGATCCTCTGCTCTGCTTCCAAATAGCAAGGTGGCAATCTAGCTGCAGTCCGACTGCTCTCGACTCTGACATGAGCTGCCTTCGAACCAGCTCCATATAATAGGCCGCAGTTCAATCCACCAGATACATTAGCTATTAACCGAAGATCATCCGACATAGAAGCACACGTGGTTGCAGCTTCTTCGACCTTCGGTCAGGACTCATAAAATTTCTTCAACAGTATGAATAGTTGAATAATAAGTTATAGAATATTATATAAAATTTAAAGTTATAAGCTATAAAAAATTTTATAAATTTAAGTGTTAAATTTCACTAAACTTATCTAAAACTCCTCTAAATAGAAATCTACCTCTGCCCCTTCTTATCCCCGATCTGATACTTGTGGAGCTCCTCCAAGTATCTGCTCTTGGAGAACCTCTCTGTTAAATCCGCTTGCTACAAAAAAATAATGCAGTTATGGCAACGGACCATCAACCAATCCCCATCGATCACTGCGGTCACACATCCACCCATGGACCTGGAAGTTCTGTATCTTTGAGACATCATAGCGTAGCCCTTGCCGTCCCCTCTCCTTTCTATCTGCTTTGAATAGCAAGGTAGACCTTAAGGGGGAGGGAAAGAGGGATACTTCGGAACATAAACAAAATACTTGACTCTGATAAGAAATCCTAGAAAAGATCGAATTTTTTTCTTCGTCTTCACAAAAAAAAAAAGAAAAAAGAATTAATTAAATTATAATGAAGTAACAAAATGAAATAATAAAATTAAACATCAGTTCTTAGCCTCTTCAACTGATGCTCTGTGAAGGATATAGAACCACATGTGTCCTTCCCCGCTTTCCTCTCGCCCCTCCCCCGTCTCTCATTCTTGTTCCTTTTATTCCATTCACAAAATGCTTTGTACTTGGGACTCTCCCAATACTTCATGATCTGCTCCCAGAACATCTCAGGAATGCAAACGGGCCTCTTCCTCGCCGCCTGAGTATTGGCAAGCAAATTTCTCATCTGGTCGCGGACCTTGACCTCTCATACATGCCTCATCTTGATCATGGATATTGTTGGGTCCCATATGCATCTTTCAAAAAACCAATATGAGATTTCAATGAAATTTCAAAACATTAGAAAATAATATCTGTATAAACATAAGTATAACCAATATGAGATTAAAAAAGAAACATTCAAAATATTATAAGTATTAAACACTTGTGAAAAAATTAAGACAAAGTAAAACAACTACAATATTGGATTCATTTACCTGAAACTCTCTCCACCACATGTCGTGGACATCTGGCAGGACCTCAGACCAACAATGGTAAGGGCCAGTGAACTGTTCCTGCATGATAGTTGAGATATGGGTGGCAGCTCTCGAAGATGGATGTAGTATGTACATATTAATGTTAGTATATACATTTGGCAATTATAGTTTATATAATTATAACAATATATTTTTTTACGGACATTTTCCAGGCACACAGGTAATGCAAACAAGCAACAAACTCACATTTTGACTCCCTACAACTCGATTTAGACTTAAGTAAAACTAGGAAAAAAATCCCTAGTATACCCCTAAACAATAACCTCTTATATGCACAAGTATAAACACAAAAGAACACTCCATTCACAAACTCAAATTCTATTGTTTATGTATATAAACAAAATAGATTATGCATATAATAAAAATTAAAATAAATTCATAAAACATTTTAGACATACAAATATTGATTAAAGTAGTAATGGTCTTTATAAACAAGGTTCCTCTATTTATAATCTTAACAAAGTTTCCCTTAAAAGATTTAAAAGTTTCAACTTCTCCTTTCATTTAAAAATAAGTTTTTTATAACATTGAAAAAATTTTGCCAGAGTTTCCTTATATTATGGATATTTTCTCGGCACATAGGCCACTCAAACAAGCAACACAAAACCAAAAAAAAAAAAATTAAGAGTCAGGGTTCCCCCATAAAGCTTTAAAGAGTTAGGGCTCCCCCGTAAAACTTTAAAGAGTCAGGATTCCCCCGTAAAATAAAATTTAACTAATTAAACACATACCTCTAACGTGTATATAATGGACACCACTGAAATCCTCGTGGACAAAACTATAAGAAAAAGAATGAATAATATTAAATTTCAAACTTAAACTACTTAACTTAAAGTTGTAAACTAAAGTATTTAAACTACTTAAACTTAAATTCCAAAACAATTTGTACAAGAAAAAAAAGAAACCTTATTATTAAAATGAGCAAAAAAAAAAAAAGCTCAAGAGGCAACCTTATTATCAATGTAATATTATTATTACTTAAAAGATGTAAAAGAGACAAAAAATTTACCATAAACACTAAAATTACGTAATCATCATAACTAAAGACTATTTTAGACACTAATTCAAAAAGTAAGAGAACAAAATGTAAATCATCACGAATAACAGGATCCAAAGTGAAAAATTGAATTAAAAATAAAAAGATAGCAATTCAAATCGAGTCTTAGTTTGTTAAAACAACAACACGAAATAACTTTGTTAGTAAATTATTCTTTTTATCAAGCAAGAGAGATATTTTAAGTTTGATCTAATCACCTTTATTTCTCAAAGAGTACTAAAAGAAAGAAAAATTCTTTAACATATTCATCGATTATTTATTCAATTTGCAAAATATTTAAAGAGTGATTTTTTATGTTTTTATGTTCAGAAACTAAAGTCATGTATATAAAGTCTTATATTGTAAGTATTACCACTAAATATTATCAAGTCTGACAAGGAAAAATATATGTGACTTGTGCGACACATAAAATTATCAAAACATAATGCTATTTTCTATTTTTTTAAAGGAGTTTGCTGCTTAGATTTATAAGCATAAATTCGGACTGAATATTTGCAATACAGAAAGCCCAAGAATGGTTGAAGAATGAAGTAGATTGATCCCCCAAAAGCTCTAACGCATGGAAAGGTTCCTATAATGGCCGCAAGAAAAAAAAAAAAAAAAGCAAAAGCAAACATCACTAATTTCCTAAAAAAAAAGTGTTTTCTTTAAAAATATTGTTGCCACCAAGAAAGATACAATCATCAAAATGAGAAGCTAAGAAAGTAAGAAATATTGTTTCCTTGAAGATGAAGGTACCAACATTTTTTAAAGATGAAGTTGATAGGGACGTCGTTAACACTGTTAGAAACTTTATTTCATTACCAACGACACGCGTGTCGTAACAAAGTTCGTCGGTAAGCTATTTCACCTATGTTGTTCGCAGTCAGTAACGTGCCGTAACTTTTTGCCGCGAAGTTTCCCTTCATTTTATGTTGGAATTGTAAAAAAACAATGACACACGATGACTTCCGTCACTATGCCGTCGGTGTTCACCGAACGGTTTTGTTTTCTGTGGGTAAATACTGTCGATAAAAAGACTTTTTTTCGTAGTATTTGTACTTCTATTCTTTCTTTATTTCTAAGTTATGAAAACCGAAAAATAGCAAGTCTTTTTAATTCTATTCTATATTCATTTCCATGTAATCAAAAGGAAATAATAGAAGTGTTTTGTACTTCTATATCTTGATTCATTTCAAAGTTACTAAAAGAAAATAATAGAAGTGTTTTGTACTTCTATTTCTTGATTCATTTCCAACACTTCAATTCCTTCCTATTATCATCTATAAACTAATCATTCTATTCTCCTGAATGTAGCAAAGTTGTGGAGCAGGATAGAAATTGGATGTATACGATGTGGGGTTAATGGATTTAATAGTGAATTTGTGAACGGGGTACACCGGTTTATAGATTGGTATCTTTCGACAAATAATGGAAAGGAAAATGAGACAAGGTACCGTGTGTAAAGTGCAAAAATAAGAAGTTAATAACCGTGGATGATTTAAAGTTGCATAATTTTAAGTGGGGATTTAATCCTAATTATCATAATTGGACATGCCATGGTGAAGCACTTTGGGAGATAAATAGGGGTATGAATGTAAGTACTGTAAGTGAAACAAGATTGAATAGTACAGTAGGAAGGGTCTGATTCGTGAGATGATATTTGATGCTATTGGACCAAACTTCAACCTCAAAGCCACCAGCTATAATTATGAAGAAGCTCCTAATCTAGTGGTACAAAATTTTTATGATATATTGAAAGATGTAGATATACCACTGTATGAAGGGTGCAGTTATTCATAGTTTTCTACGACAGCAGAGTTGTTGCGTATTAAGTCAGAGAAACAACTGGTCTGAACACACATTTGATCAAGTGGCCCAATATGTGAAACGTTTACTCCCCAAGGAGAACAAGGCCACAGATGATTGGTAACAAACGAAAAATTTAGTATCCAGTTTAGGTTTGCCTACTTTGAAGATTGATATATGTTTTAACGGTTGCATGCTCTATTGGAAGGAAGACAGTCATAAAAGAGAGTGTAACTTTTGTGGGTGTGAACGATATAAGAAGAAAAAAATGAAGGACAATGAACAAAAGGAGGTATCTCACAAAAGATGTATTACTTTCCCATAACTCCTAGGCTGCGAAGGTTGTATGCATAAAAAAGAACCGCCGAGCATACGAGATGGCATTCGGACAGCGAGTAATAAGCGAACATTATGAGTCATCCTAGAGATGAAGAAGCATGGAAGTGCTTCGATAGGGTGTATTCTGATTTGGCCTCCGAATAGAGAAATGTAAGACTTGGTCTGCGTACAGATAGTTTCTCTCATTTTGGAATGGCCTATAAATTATACTCTTCTTGGCTGGTGATTGTGACTCCCTATAACTTGTCTCCTTGGATGTGTTTTGAAAAAGAGGTTATGTTCTTGACTGCTATCATTCTTTGTCCTAAGAATCCGAAAAGAAAAGTAGATGTTTATTTCAATCATTAATAGAAGAGATGAATCATTTGTGGTATGTGGGTTCCCCTATATATGACATCCAATAAACAAAACCTCAACATATGGGTTGCCGTTCTCTAGATGGTAAGTGATTTCCCGGCTACAGAATGTTGAGCAGTTAGAGTACCGCTGGTGCACTTGCATGTCTATATTGGTAGGAAAAAACTAAGTTGTTCCAACTACAAAGTGGGGGGAAACAATCCTAGTTTGATTGTCATTGATGTTTCTTACCACTATGAAATCCATTTAGAAGAGATACAAAGTCTTTTAAGAAGGGCAAGGGTCAAGATCACTCTGTATGGCCACCGCACCTCTCTAGTGAACAGTGGGAAAGAATTCAAGGGTTGTCAAAAATTACTAAAACAGGCATCGAAATCGGTAGGGGAGATGGCAAAGGTAAAACCCATAACTAGACAAAGAGGAGCATATTTTTGGACCTTCCGTATTAGCGCACTTTTCTAGTTCATCACAAAATTGTTGTAATGCACAATGAAAAAAATGTGTTTGATAATGTGTTCAACACTGTAATAGATTCCAAACGAAAGACAAAGGATAATGTCACGGCTGGAAAAGATATTGAACAGTACTGTAATCGACTTGACTTGACAATCTATAACAAAGTCGCGATAAGTGGTCAAAGCCGAGGGTATATTACACATTAACAAATGAACAAAAAAGCTTATACTTGAGTGGGTAAAAGATTTAAAATTACCAGATGGGTAAGCTTCTAACTTGGAAAAATGTGTGGATTTGAAATAATTGAAAAAGTTTGGGATGAAAAGTGATCACAGTCATGTTTTTATGGAACGATTAATATCGATTGCCTTCAAAGAGGTTCTTCTGCAAAAGGTTTGGAGCGTCTTGGCAGAATAGAGTCTTTTCTATCGTGACTTAGGTGCGCGAAAAATCAATGAGAAGCATATGCGTGAATTGGAGATTAATATTGCAATTTGTTATACTAGCTAGAAAGAATTTTTCCCCCAGGGTTCTTCGACGTAATGGAACACTTGATTGTTCATTTTTCATATGCTGCTAGAGTTTGTGGACCAATCCAGCATAGGTGGATGTGTCCATTTGAGAGGTAAGAACAAGAAAACTTGTATTAAATATTTCTTACAAAATAATTAATTCATAATGCATTTACTAAAATATAGCATTAGGTATTTGAACCATCTAAAGAAGAAGATCAAGAACAAGGCTCAAGTGGAAGGTTTGATATGTAACACATACTTAATTGAGGAGGCTGCAGCATTCTTTAGTTACTACTTTGAACAAGGGGTCGACACTAGAAGTAGAGATGCAGGACTTAGTGATGAGAGTGAGAAACCTAATGAACAAGGCTCTGTTCTTTATATTTACAATGCACTAGGAAGACCTCATAGGAGAAGAAAAAATCATGGACGAGGACGACCTTAAGGCAATAGTGAACTATATCCTGCTTAATAGCGAGAAGGTTGAACCTTTCATCGAGTAAGTTCATCGAATTTGTTCCTTTAAAAGTGAATTAAGTTGAATTGATTGGAAATATAGTTGACGTAAGTTATTAATGGTAGGAAGTACTCGATTGCAATTATTTTTTCACAACAAGCAATTGGCGACGAGTTGGTTCCGTCACAAAACCGTCGCCATTATGGCCTCAGTGACCAATCATCGACCCATGTATGTGGTCACTATTGGTCATTTTTTTGTAGTGTTACTCTTCGCTCCTCTTCTCTCTTCTTCCTTTCCCTCCTTTTCTCTTCCTAAACTTCTAAACTGGGCCTAAGTACAACTGTAGTAATTTGCTAGTCCATCTATTTGTTTACTTGTCACATTGTTTCAATTTTTGTGTTTTTTTAGGGTTTAGGGTTTGTGTTTTTCAATTTAATGAACTTTTTCCTATTATACCCTCTAGTTAGTAACAAATTCCAATATTTTTTATTATTTTATCATGAAAATTAGTAGAAATAATAATCATGAGAGAGAAATTTTTTAAGGGCATTCTAGTCTACCCAAGAAAAAAATATAAAATTTCGTATTTTGTTAAATTGTTTGGTATAAAAAATGTGACAAGTAAAAAAACAGAGAGAGTAAAAATTTTGTCCATAAAAATCAATTCACATATACTAATTAATTTACGATTTACCCTCAAGATCTCCTAAGTATATATTTAAATACACTTTCTCTGCTACATACATTCCTTTTATTGTAATTTTGTTAATAAGTTTAAGGGAAATATTAGAGAGTATACTAGAAGATGTATTAGATGATCCTAGATGGTAAATCTCGAGTTGGAAAGATGACATGTTAGAATTAGGGAGACACATATTTTATGTAAATAAAAAAATTATATAAATATGTATATCATATATAAAGAAAAAATAGTTAATGGATATGTTATCCATTACTGTGCTGTTTTTAAAAATCAATAAACAAAAACAATTCCGAAAAGAACCATTAGGGTGGCTTTTTAAAAATAATTTTTTACAATTTATTTTAAGATAAAAGTATATATATATGTATATATACTAAACAATCAAGAACAACTAAAATGTTATCCTTTAGTTTAAAGTAAACTAAAAACATATTTATTTTAAATAAAGGAGAACAAGGTTTAACACTCGGAAAACAGTTAATGTGAGACTCTCTTAAATTTATTTTACTACATATCATAACTTACCTAAAGAGTATTTTATAATTTTATTACTTATTAAATTGATTGTCCATTGATGGTTTTAGAAGAGTAAAGAGCATATCCTTTAATTTCATAACTAAAGGTCCCTTACTTTTAATTTCACGGAGGTATTTTACAATAGATCCATAAAATAATAATAACATTAACCTCAAAAATGTAAAAAGTAGAAGAAAATCCTTTATGATAAAAATCTTCATAATTTCCAAGCTACAATTTGTGTAAGATCAAGTGGGCACCATGCTGAGGCTGCATCGTAACAATTGTATGTGGAGCATGGGTGTAAGAACCAGACAGTTCGAAGGAAAAACGTTGCAGAATCATTGCCAATGCCAATTTTGCTTCCACCATAGAGAAGTTTTGTCCAATACATATTCTAGGTCCCCAACCAAAAGGCAAAAATGCAAGCTGACCCTTTGTTGCATTAGAAACGCCTTCGGCAAATCTCTCTGGATTGAATTCTTTGGCATCTTCACCCCATATTTCACTATCATGCTGCAATAATATCACTGGTAATGTGACCAATGCCCCAGCAGGCAATGAATATTTTCCTATTTTAGTGTCTTCATTAATTCTTCGATTGAGCGAAACTACTGGTGGATATAATCTTAAAGTTTCGTACAAGATCATGGTCACCTGCAAAGATAGAAATCAGAGTTTTAATTTAGAGGTGGCGAAAAGTTTTATACATAAAGAAACTTTTCAATGCATTAAAAGATATAAAACTTTGAAAAAAATTTTAAAATTCTAAGAAGTGAACCTAAATAAAAGACTTCGAAATTATTGGGAGCAGAATGGTTCCATCCTTGGCCACTTCTAATAAAATTGTTGCTAAAGTTTCTGTTTTGATAAAGTAATTTCATCAAACAATACTCCAGCAAGTCTAATTAGATTAATGCAATTTTCAAGATAATCTGCAGGACCCTATTGATCAAGAAATTTCACTAAAAGGTTCTCCAGTAAGTCCAATTAAATTAATGTAATTTCAAGTACATCTGCAGGATAGTATTGAAGCATGGTAATTGAGTCCAACTTCATTTGCAAAAGATAGATTTAAAATGTAAGATTTTTTAATCTTACAAAGAGTATATCTCCTCAAAAATTAGTCCTGTGGGATAATTTTTAACACATCCATCATGTTCAAGTTCAAGGATAGGGATGACAGAGAAAATACTTACACATAGCCCAATAATAAATTAGATAACTCTGACATTGTTATGCAGCACTCCAGCGAGTTTGAGAGCTCTATTCTGGCAGTAAAAAAGGCCCACTCCATAGCAATCACTCTCCTAATGCCGAAATATATATCTCAAGATAACTATGAATACTATTTTTTCTTTTTTGTTTGAAAGGGATTATAACTACTATGACATTTAGATCGATACTTATATATTATTTAAGCAAATTACACATATCTCACGTAGGGTAGGAGTATTACATTCACTTCCTTATTAAGGCCTTAGTATTTTTGCTAGGGGTCCTATCTCACTTAGAACTGTAGGATTCTAAAAGTAACTCTCATCGCGCAAGACATGAAAGAGAGATTTATGGGCATAACACTTATAATATATCATTACTTAGCAACCGTCTCTTCTATATCAAAATGAATATCCAAAGATAACTATGAAAATTTAGATCCGCGCTTATATATCATCAAACACATTTATGTGCGTTAAGAGTAATATATATGATTTTAAAAAATTGGGTTGAATTTAACTTTACTCTCTAAAGTATCTCTAGATGAGAAAAGATTGCCCAAGCCTTGTAAAAATAAATATGCAGGCCATAAACTAGTTATATGTGATAATTCTTGAGAGAAGCTTACTGTCTTAAGGTGATTAAGGCCTTCAAAATCTGGTTCCTTCCTGCCAAACACTTGCAACACTTCTTCTCTCGCACGAGACTGCCATTCTTGATGCTTACTAAGAAGAACCAAAGTCCAAACAAGCAAAACAGAGGTAGTTTCTTCCCCAGCAAAATAAAATAGTTTGCATTCTTCAATGACATCTTTGGTTGTCATGCCAAATTTCTTATCCCCATATTGTTGAATTTCCTTCTCATTTGACTCCAATAATATACCCAATAAGTCATCATTGTTAGCTTCCCCTGCTTTCATTGCCTTCATTCTTTTGTCAATAATATCTCTTATTGAATCTTCAACTGCCCTTTTAATATACTTCATTCTTTTGTTCCTCTTAGTAGGCAAAAACCTATAAACAATTTGACCATCAAAACAAAGAAATCCTTTCTTAAACATTGGAAGGAAAACATTTATGATCCTTTTAACACATTTCCTAATACATTTTAAAAAATGCATCAGAAGATTTTATAGTACATTATTACACTTTCTTGTCACAATAATACACTTTATCTGTAATACTTATTGTAGTCTTTAATGAAAAATGATCATTTTAATCTTTAAAATTAGACCAATTTTATTACTTGATCATGCAATTTCTTTTAAATCATTACGATCCCTAAAGAATAAAAATGTAAGGGACCATAGTGTATTATGGCTTGCCGAATATAAAAATGAACTGTAATGACTAAAAAAGTCTGTGAGACCAAGCGATGAAATTAATCTAATTTGAATACCAAAATGGTCATTGTTTCAGTATGGCAGAGAAATTATATTGAGCTACGGTGACTCAACGAAAAATCAAAAGATATTATTACCTATATCCTGGGATGTACAATATTGTTCTTGCTACTGTCATAACATGGTCAGCTTGTTCCCTTTGAAGCTCAAATATCTTTTTTCCTTCTTCATAGCTACTACCAAATGCTGTACGAGAAATTGCATCACTAGATAAATTTTGAAGATGAGGCCAAGTATCCAGCTCCCCCGATCCCTCCGCTGAAATAATTTCCTCCCATTTGTTCAACATTTCACTAGCACTCAAGTGGAAAGCAGGCAACATATGCTTCATACCCACAAAAAAAATAATGAAAATAAATATCATGAGCTATTTAATGCTAATGTTATCATTTTGTTTTAAAATATTTATTATTTTAGTATATCCAATAGAGTATTAAATGATAATTTTTCATATATATATATACCTTTATTTTATTAGAATTAAATAATTATTTTAAAAATTTTCATTAAAACTACTAATATAAAATCAAAGGGCAATTTAATTATTTTTTTATTCTACATAATCTAATCATTTTTTAATTTCTTATGTATGTTACTGAAGCCACAAGTAATATGAGACACAGATAGTAATTCTCAAAATCTTCACAAAATTAAGCAAATGTAAATTTAACCTTGAGTTTCTCTACATGGAAAGCTGGAGTGATGATTTTTCTGTGTTTTGTCCATTTATGCCCTTCATAGCTTACTAGTCCTTCAGCTAACAATTTGGTAAGTGCATTAGAATGAGGCTTTTGGAAGATAGTATATTTAACCATGACTTCCTTGACCAATTCAGGCTCCAAGATGAATACTGCTGGTTTTGGTCCAAGCCACATAAATGAATTATGTCCTGAAACACAATCTAAGGATTTAGAGAAACTAGAATAGATTAAAGTAAAATAAAAAAAATCAAGAGAAATTATCATATTTCTTGAAATTAAGTTTTAAGAATTTAATATTTTATTATATTTAAATTAACACGAAAAGATTTAGAGAAACCAAAAACACAGATGACCAAGTCAAAGTTTGAGAAATTACCGTATTCTTTGAAAGTTTTAATAAAGAAAGGAATAACCCGAGGAACAATATCATCGGAAAGATTGATGGGCTTAGAATAAGCCTCTCCAAGCATCATCCCAAGTTCATTTAAGTCTCCAAGAAATGGTTTGTACGAATTCCCATTAAGCCCTTGTGATCTAAGGAACTTTTCTATCTTTCTTGGCGTCAATAACATGAAATTCAACACTTTCCATGCTAAAATTACAAGGGCAAGAACACAAGAACCTGCAATTAAAGTGTAAAAATTGAAATTCCCCATTTTTTTTTCTTCTATGGAGGGAATGAAATGATAAATAGAGGGATTAATCCCTTTTTATATTTTTGGCTAGTGGAAAAATCAGAGTCATGTTCAGCCATCATTTTCATTGGGGACGTAGAGAAAGGGATGAAAGAAGACCTCAAGGGAAGGCTGCGTAGAAATTATCGTCCGATATAAATAATTCTGCTGGATTCCTTTTATTATTCTTGTTTGGTTTCTTCAATAATACAGCAATTGTCTTTATTCATAAAGGGCCTCGTCAATTTCGGACTTCTTGCTCTCATAAGATACCTCATCATTTAGAGATTGGTTAATGTCACTTGGATTACTCCAACGACAATGATAAAAGTCAAATAGACTAGCTATTAAAATTCTTTGATAAACTGCAAAAATATTATCTCAACTATTTTACTTGTAGCAATTTTCTTCTTTATTTTTAATTTTATAATCTTTTAACTACTTTTCTTGTAGCAATTAATTAATCCCTCTTTATTTAAAATATTTATAGTATCCAAACTACTAATTTCACATTGTTTAGTTACAATCGTCAATGAAATAGAGTAGATTAAAACGTGTTTTATGCATTTTTACATATTGAAACGGACAAATATGTATTTATGATTATCCGATTTTTAAAGGACTTAGTAACAAAAAAATTTAAAGTTTTATTGGTTTAGTTAACTGTGAGTTGTTAAAGGAAGCGTATGCAACTTTTGGGCTTTTGGGTCTATAGAAAATTTAATTAATTATTAGGAGGACATAAATAGAAGGTTTTATTTGAAGGCTCATTCATTACATTATTAGGTGCAAAAGAAGCGAGCATTGTAGGGGTCCAGAGAAAATTTATGGAGGACGATTTAGGGCTTGCGACTTTGATCAGAGGTAAGTTTAAGCTGTAAAATCGTTTTAGTGTCTTTTTTTAAAAATTTTTTTATTAGTAATTGTTTTATATCATTGTTTAACCTTATTTTTTAAATCTAAGACTGGAGATGGAAGTTTTGATTTCGGGGATTTTAACTAGGTTTTGAGTTTGATTAATCTTAGTGATTATGAGGAATTATTTGATTATTTTGATGTTTAATACTAACATTTCATGTGTGAGGATTGAACTGACAATTTTTATTGAAGGTTCGAGGTAAGGAATCATACTTTATTGTTATTTCAAATTAAAAGCCCATAATTTTGAGAACCGATACTGATGGTATGAACCATGGAAAGATTTAGGGTGGGGGCACTGGGCACATCACTACAAATTAACATTAAGATAGCGACCACTCTTTGCGACTGCTTGCGTTGGTCGTAGAGTTAGCGACAGCTTTCTGACTGATGAAAATTGTCGCAAACTTAGCGATCACATTAGCGACCGATATCGGTCGCTAAGTTTTACAAAATAGCGACGGGTAATCAGCCGATGTTGACGGTCGCAAACTTTTCAAATATTGTGACTGGTGTGCGGTCATCAGTCAGTCGTAATGTGACCTAAATCAAGTCATTTGTGAACCCTTCTCTCTTTCATTTCCTTCAATTCAATTTCCTAACATTTCTCTCTCTCTCTCTCTCTCTCTCTCTCTCTCTCTCTCTCTCTCTCTCTCTCTCTCTAGCAACCAACCCCAACCACCGATGCCTTTCACTGCGACTCCGGTGATGACCGTTGCTTCCATCTCCTGCTCATCCTCTCTTCTCCTCTCTTTGATTTCCTACTCTCAATCTTTTCTTCTCTATCTGGTTTCCTCACTTCTCCTCTCTTTGTTGAGCTTGTCATTGTTGTTGTCCTTGCTGCAAGTGCTACTTTTGTTTCTGCATCGTTGCCGGAAAGGACCTCTTTCCTCAAGCTGCCGGAACAGGGAATGTGAGACCATTTTTTATTTTTTGAAATGCCTTCTCTAAATCTGCTATTAATATTGAAGCCACATTTTGATTTTGACATTCTTTTTGGCTATATGTTACCAGCAAAACTAGCAAACCTAGCAATTAATGAAAGGAGTAATATCCTTTTAATTGCCTGTTGCGTACTACTATATTGTCTACAAAAGATGGTAACTTCTAAAGAACTAGTTTTTTCCCTCCATTAAGCACATAATTCCACAATAGAATAAGGGTGAGGTCTTGAAATGAAATATTTGGATAATTCCACTAGGTTTTGTTGGTGTAAAATGTTCAAGAAAATAAGGAGAGATGTCTTGTTGGGTTCCTTTACCTATGCTAAATAGAAAGTTACTGAAGAATTAAGCCTAAAATGAAGTATTAAACACAGAAGTAGTGGTATTATTATTTATTCATTGTCTTCCCAAGTACAAACATAAGGATATGATTTTGATTGGATAGAGTTTATTTTTAAAGTTGTCAGACGAAGTACGAGTGCGATACGTAGAGTGTAGTTTCAAAATTATTGCTTTTTTTGTTTGTGTCTTAATTTGTCATATTTTAAATATCACTCTAATTTTGTACTTTTTGGATTAAAAGGGAAATTAAGATCGTCTAATGTATCTTTTAATAATTAAAAGATGTATTGTATTATATATTTTCATTAAAAAAATATGTATATTAGATGATCTTGAATGTTAAGAGGGTTATGACCTTCTATCAAAAAATATGTGTATTCATATGTGGATGCTTAATTTGGCATTTCTCTTGTGTCATTTTTGGACAAAATAACATTAAGTTATTTTATATTAAATTATTAAATCTGTAAGTAGAGTTTTGGCCATAATTAGGATCGTCTTATACACTTTTTATACAATATTACTTTTATAACTTATATTTTTAAATGATTAGTAAACTATTTTAAAATTATTTTAATTCATAAACTATTTTTCCAAACAAACTCTTTAGTCCTTGATTACAAGGAATAATTTTTAAAAAGAAGTATAACTTTCTTTTATCTTTGTCCTTTCTCTTGTTGTTTTAAACATGTAATGTGAAGATTATGCCTTGTAATTCATTTTTGTTATGATTTCTAAGATTTTTTTGCTCTTGAAATCTTAAAGGGAAGTTTTTAATCAAACTTTAAAGGGTTAGGCATCAAAGTTTTGCTTCTTTTCTTCTGCTTCTAAGGTATGACTTTCTCTTGAATTCTTATGTTTATGTATAGATCTTTGATTATTTGGGCTTGTTTCTATTCTTGGATTTTGTTGGTTTGATATAAATTTGTTATGAAATCAAGAAAGGCTAGATATTAGAATTGGATTTTGATTAAACTTCAGGATTGCTAAACTTGTAAAACATGAAGTTTATTAAAAACTTGAAGTATGTTTGATTGTGTTTATTTACCAATTTTGTTAATTAATTATTTATGGAGAGCCCGAACTCTTTAATGTTCAATTGTTTATAGGAAAGCCTTGACTCTTAATGTTTAATTATTTATGGGGGAGGCCAGACTCTTTAAAATTGTATACGTTGCATTTGAGTGGCTTTTAAAACAGGGAAAATGTCCAATTTACAGTGGAGCTTTGCCAGAAATTTTTCAAATCTTAGAGAAGATACTTAGATGTCTAAGTATTATTATATTATAAGTTATCAAAAGCAAAAAATGGAAGTGTTTATGCTTCTATTCTTCTCTCATTACTTCTAAGTTAAATCAAAAGTAGAAGTCTTTGTTCTTCTATTTTTGAACCTTTCATAGGTATCAAAATTGAAAAAATAGATGTTTTTGTGCTTCTGTTATCTCTACTTCTAAGTTAAATGGAAAGTAGAAGTCTTAGTTCTTCTATTCTTGAATGTTTCAATGGTATCAAAAGAAATAGAAGTATTTGTGCTTCTATTCTCTCTTTACTTCTAAGTTAAATAAAAAAGAAGTCTTTGTTCTTCTATTGGATGAACATTTCATTCTTGAACGTTTCATTTGTACTTGTACTATATTTCTTCACTTCCTTCTTACTTTAAAAATATGTCTTCGCTTCCTTCTTATCCTGACTAAAATTAATCTTTTTCCTTCAAATCCTTTGAATGTAAAAAAGTTATGGAGCAGGACAGAAGTTGGATGTATCGGAGATGTGTGCCCTGGATTGGGGGACTTCATAGCAAATTTGTAAATAGGGTACATTGATTTGTAGCTTACTGTCTTTCAACAAATCATGGGAAGGAACAGGAGATAAGGCGTCCGTGTGTGAAGTGCAAAAATAGGAAGTTAATAACCATGGTTGATTTGAAGCTGCATTTGTTTAAGTGAAGGTTTATGCCTGATTATCATAATTGGACATGCCATGGAGAAGTGGTATAGGGAATGAATCTGAGAACGAATGTGAGTACTGTGAAGGAAACTAGTTCGAGTAGAACTAGCGAAAGTAGCACGTATGTTGAGATGATATTTGATGTTGCTGGACCGAGCATCGACCCCAATTTGTCTAACTATACTTATCAAGAAGCACCTAAATCCGGAGGCACTGAAATTTTATGATATGTTAAAATCAGTGTATACACCATTGAATGAAGGATGTACACGGAGTACATAGTTATCTGGGACGGTGGAGTTGTTGAACATTAAATCTGAGAACAACTAGTCTGAGAAGTCATTTGATCAGGTAATGTAATACATTAACAGTAAGGTGGTTGATGGTTGTACCAGATGAAGAAGTTAGTATCCGGCTTTGGTTTGCCGATTCAAAAGATTGACGTATGTCTTCACGGTTGAATACTTTTTTGGAAAGAAGACTCATAGAACGGAGTGTAAGTTCTATGGTTATGAACGGTACAAAAAAAAAAAAAGAAAATAAGGATAATAGACTAAAAGAGATACCTTAGAAGAAGATGTATTCCCTATAACTCCTAGGTTGCAAAGGTTGTATGCATCAAATTGAACCTTTGAGCATATGGGATGGCATTTAGAGAGCGAGCAACAAGCTGACATGATGAGCCATCCTAGGGATAGGAAAGCATTGAAACACTTTGATAGGACACATTTTATTTTTTCCATTGAATCGAGGAATGTTATACTTGGTTTGTGTACAGATGCTTTCTCTCCTTTTTGAATGTCCGGGAAACAATACTCTTCTTGGCTGGTGATTCTGACTGCTTATAGGAGAAAAAGAATTTGTGAATGTAAGGAAAAGAATGGCCTTAAAGGAGAAAAATTTTAGGAAAGAAGATAGTAGTTGGTGAATGTATTAATTGGAAAAATAAAAAGGGGGAAGTTAAAACAAAGTTAGAAAGTTTGTCGAAATTTTAAAGTATACATATTCTTTGCAAGCTCTCTTTTCTTTGAATTTGAATTCCTTTCCTTTGTTTGATAACCAACGCCCTAACCTTACATTATGGGCTTTAAAGTCCTACCTGATATGAGTTGAATTTGAGAATCCTTGATTAGTGGAGAGAAGGTATAAAGAGTGAGCCTGTGGAACGAACTCTTGTTGAGATTTGTCTTCTATATGTAATTTGAAAATCTTGTTTAGCATTTATTTTTAAACTCTCTTATTAGTACGATCACACCTTACATAAGTCTTGCATTAGTTATGGGAGATAATTAAATATTTGTTTGTTAACTTGAGATTGAAAATAAGAAGAAGAGTGCTTGTCTTGATAAGTTTGAGATATTGATGAAGGGTACTTAATTTGGGATTATTCTATATCTTTTCTAAAGTTTGTTGTTTATTTGACTTTGTGGAACGTCGTCTGCAAACCCTCACGAGACCGTACTCGTTGAGAACTTAAAGGTTTAAAGGTCTTTTGCACATGCTAAATGCAATCGTAAGTCCTACGAAAGTGGCTAGTTAGTTTTTCTTTTTGTTCTTTTATTTTTACTTGAGGACTAGCAAAACTTAGGTGTGGGGGAGTATAGAGTCTATTTTTAATACAAATAAACAACTTAAGTTTTAATTATTAGCCTTTGAAAATATTTTATTTATTTATTAGTCATAATCATTATATTTAATTTATTTTATTTATTTTTGTGCAGATTTCTAAAAAAAGAATGGAAAATAAAGATTCCATATTAAATTTCGTAAAAGCAAGAAAGAGTGTGCATGGTCATGGGGAAGAGAAGATAAATAATAATAATAATAATAATAATAATAATAATAATAATAATAATAATAATAATAAAAAAACATATTACCTGCTGCAGTATTTGAATCCTTTAAAGATTAGGATTAGAACTTTAGTAGAATTCTTTAAGGATTAGGATTTTAGTTGAATCCTTTAGGGATTAGGATTTTGCTTCTCTTTTGTCTATCTATCGAAGAGCCACACAAGAAGGGTAGGGGAAGATCAAGAAAAAAAAGAGGAGAGTTGCAGGGGGAGACAGCAGTAGCTGCACAAGCAGCTGCCTGAGTTGCAACGAGAGAAAAGAAAAGCAGCCGCAAGACGGCCACAATTTGAAGCAGCAAATCTAAGGAGCAGCAACGAAAAATTACTTGGAACAAAAAGGCCATGATCTACAAATTGGTTCCTTCTTTCTCTTTAACCATGAACTAATTTTCTTTTTAGAATCTTGACGAAACCCTAGCTATGTAATTTTTGTTTATTTTATTTTTGAAGATTTATTATATTATTTATGTGATTCCATATTTTGGGATGTTTATTGGTTTGATGCAATTAATATTTTGTGATTGTTCTTGTAGAATAATTATTTAGGTTAATTAATATTTTTATCCATGCTTAGTTCTTGTAGTCTTGAGTATGAGAGATATGTAATTTTTTGCAAGTATATTGTGGGTTTTAGAATTGAATAGTTCATGCTAATTTTAGATTATTTATGTCATAGGAATGAATAAGTCATGCTAATGGTTAGATGGACTATATCATGCATTTAATCACAATATAGTTCTTTAGTGAATCGAAGCTTGTAGCCTAGATCACCACATAAAGGTATAATCTTTTCTCCTAAATAGAATACGTAGTGGTGGATTCAAGGTTCTAAATCATCTTCTTTGGTTAAGCTCCTATTATCTTTAATTTAGTAATTTTATTTATTATTTAAACTTAATTTAGGAATAATTTTTAGATAATATAATTTGATTCTTCTTTTTATAAAACTAATTCAGGAAGATAATAATTTAAGTAGTTAAGCTTTTCTCTATGTCCGATACCATGATATTTCCATATTACATTGATCTTACGCAATTGCGAGTATTGGGTTAAAACTTTGTTAGAAAAATCTCGATCAGGTTCTTCCCCATTGGCGTACTCTTCTAGTTCGTCACAACATTGACGTAGTGCACAGTGAGAAAGATATTTTTGATAATGCGTTTAACACTGTAATAGATATGAAAGGAAAGATGAAGGACAATGTCAAGGCTAGAGAAGACCTTCGTAGGTATCGTAACTGAACAGATTTGACTATCCGTGATGGAGCAGGGGGAAGGGGTCAAAGCAAAAAACATGTTACTCGCTAACAAATGAACATCTAAAGATGCATAAAATTGTGGAGCTTCTCTCTAAGAAAAGGTACCCTGCGTACGATCCGTTCGTTTTGCTCACCAAGCGGAACAAATGTCTTACATTACATACCCTGACACTAAAAGACAAAAAATCGATTGGTGGGCAATCCTAAAATCAAGACCTCGGGTCTTCGATGTGCCTGTAGTTGAAGTTGTATTTCAAGAGGATGTTGGCATCGTCGAGACGTCGTTAGTGGATCACAGGATTGAAGATATAGGACCCCTCACTCATGAGTAAGGCATATCTGACGTGGTAAATCTTATTAGAAGACGTGATGACAACATTCAAGAGGATGGTCATTTTATCAAGGACGAGGTTAAATAGGAGTTTGAAGACGAAGATAATGAAGAAGAAACAGAATATGAATCGAATGATGATTCCGACTTAGTTTTCTACTTGTTGGTTAAGTGTATTTTGGGGTTCTACTTAACATGTTTGTAATGATCTAATTGATACATATAATTTTATGATTTGATAAACATCATCTTTGTTTGCAATTATCGAATTGATTGACATAATTTGATTATTTGATAAATATCATCTTCTTTTCCAATTATCATTGCTTGATTGAAATGAATGTTATCTTAATGTTTTAATAAAGTTCTTATAGATTTATTTATTATATATAACCTGATCAATTCTTTGAAATTACTGGTATAACATCTCGCAGTAGGAAGATTTAATGGTTAGATCCGGCCTGCACTTCCCCATCTGCTAGTTGAGAGTTAGAGGTTGGGGTTGAATATGTTGAGGTCTTGACCATCGCCCCAGATACATACATCACACCCGCGGGTGCCCCTACTGGACCGGAGGTGCATTTCCCACGACATCACAATTCATGCCGACACCAAGTGTCGTGCCGATATCTCCAATGATGCAGTACCAGCCGATTACGATTCGACCCACCATCACAAAAGAAGCATTTTTCCCAGTCCCGCAATGACGAGGGGCCCGATGTATTCGGCCTCAGTTATCTTAGTCTCAGCCACCTGCTTCACAGGCTGGGCCCTCGTTATCCCAGTCTCAGCCACCTACTTCACAGGTCAGGCACTCTACTTCCAATGCCCGGCCATCTGGGCCTGAGGCACTGCCGTCCCCTCTTCAGTCCTAGCATTCCACTAGTCGATCTCAGCTATCTACTTCTCGAACTGCAAAGACTCAGCCTCTATAGTCAGAGACCGTCCCATCCCAAACAGCTCTCAACCTGCCTGCGGCTAGGTGATTCAAGCTTGTATTCTAGTCGCGTTTGGACGCACCATGTGACTTTTGGAGCACTCTACCTCTGATAATTCGGGACATGTGGTTTACTGAGTTATCGGTAAGAGTACAATAATGAATATTTTTGTTAATTATCATACAAATAATGTTTAATCCGTTTATTTTGTTGACGTTTGACTTGTTTTATCGTAGAAATATTTTGTTGGGATCCTAAGCTCAATACTGAGGCTAGGGACGGTTTTGATGCTACCGCCATCAATCGTTGTAGATAGTTGATGCATAACGTGCTGGTAGCTTCCAAGAGCCACCATGGATACCTCAGGACATATATGATGGTATGTGAGCTAAGTGGAATGACCCGCAGTATCAGGCCAAGTGTGAGAAGGCCTTAAAAGATAAGGTCTAGGGATGAGGCGGCGAGGGTCCTGGCAAGCATACGGTGGGTTCGCGCTCATTCATTGAGTGGGAAGCTTCAGAGGTAATGCTATTATTATTAGTATTATTATGCACATGGTTTTCTTTAGTGCCAAGTTTGAGGCATATATTTATGATTTTGATATCATTTTTAATTGTTTGTAATTTTTAGCGTCGGTTGCTCGGGGATGACTTCTCTTACGAGAAGCTTTATGAAAAGTTCACGTTCATTGAGAAGCGCACGAGAAGGAGGGCGAGCTCGCAGAGGAGCGATCTAACGAGTTCTGGGTGAGTGTTATATAATTGTTTCTTATTTAAGTTTATGTTCTTAAGATTTGAAATCTAATCTTGTGTTATATATTCGTTTATTTGCAACATGTTTTCTTAATTTCAGGATAAATTCTACAAGCTTAAGAAGTAGAAGGAACATGAGCATAGGACTACTGGTGCCCCTATGCCCACTGACCACGAGATAATGCTAGAGCTGAATGAGGGGCTAAAGAAGGGGCATGCCTATGGCTTCAGCGCAACAGAGTCTACCCCTTTGTGCGTTCAATCCCAGTAAGCTACCTTTGGAGGCCGTCCATTCCTTGGTGGTTATGAAGAGCATATGGCCTCCATCAGTTGTTAGGTCTTTAATGAAATGATGGAGCAAGAGTGGCAATGAGAGTGGGAGAGGAGGATTAGCTGCTCGCATCACTTCATCCATGAGTGAGCAGTTGAGAACTTCCGTATTATGGAACTTGATCCTTCACCAATACTACCTCTCGAACCACCTCCTGAATGGCGGATGCCTGATCTCGAGGTTAGTGAGACGAACGACCATAGTAGTCACGATGGCGAGGATGAGGGTGCCGGCAATGATGAGATCCCTCCTTCTAGTTAGCATTGCTATGGTTTTTATTATGTACTTTATATATTTTGAACATTTGATGTATATATATTTTTTTGTTTGTTTATTATGGTATAGTAAATGACGAATCATTAGGGGTTTTTACCTACATACTTTGCCTTTAATGTTTGATGGTTCATTATGAAATACTTGTTTGTTGTGCAGTTGATCTTTGCTAGTCTATTTTCTTTTATATTTAGGATGGTTAATCTAGAAATAAACAAGTTATTAATATATATATATATATATATATATGCAACTGAATGGGGACGGGATGTCCGTCGCACCTCTTGTGACGGATTTGTGACGACATGTCCATCGCAATTCCGTCATATATGAAATTCTGTCACAAAATTTAAAGAAAAAATGTGGGCGCGACAATCGTCGCCAATTCATGATGTAGATCCACTTTGACTGTAGTTTGGACTCTACTCTTCCCAAGGATCACCTTCTTCTCTTGAAGAACCTCTATTGAGGATTTTTAATTCAAATGCACCAATAAAAAACCTATGAGAAACTAAGTCTCATAAACCCAATATTGACAAGCTAAATTCTTTCCTAGATTCATAATTAGAACCTTGAGAGAAAAAAGACCTCAAAACCCAATTACACAATTTAGAAGACCCAAGACTAATTGATTCAAATAAAAAAACTCAATGAATCAAGTATTAAAAGGAACTTGAATGATCAATTGATTCCATAGATACTTCAATCTAAGGCTCAATTGTTCACAACGCTAAGGACTTTGACCCTTTAGCAAGCTAACCTACGAAGATGAAGAAACCAAGAGGCAACTTGGAAACTCTCTCATAAGTTTAAGCAAATTCATCATTGTTCAAGTTTACAATAAGTTATAATGGGGTATTTATATACTAAAGTCTAACCTTAGCTAATCTTTAACCTAATAAACCTTAAATTCCCATTAAACCCTTGATTAAAAACTAAAAAGACAAGCCAGATAACCTAAAGTCCTTCAAAAGATTGTATTATCCAATGGTTCAGCTGAAACATGCTGTCGACGGTGGGGTAACGCACCACTGGCAGTAGGTATGAAAATTTCCAAGCTTTGCCGATAGAAGCCTACCCTCGACGGTAGGGGTAGGGGTAGGGCTACCGTCAGCGCTAGGGGCCTTTTCTCCCATACTTAGCCATTGAATGAGCGAGAACCCAGTTGTTTTCTTGAGTAATCCTTGCTAATTGAACAAATCTAGAATAACTTGGAAGTCTTTTCTTGACTATCAAACCCTTCAAAGCTCTTCAAAAGCTTCCTTCAAATACAAAACTATGTGATTATCCTCTTGCATCTTGAGTCTCTTCATCCGAACTCTAGTGATTAGTCCAAGCTTCAACTCCATGAGTGCTTGACTCTTTAGATCTACAGCGTCCGCCCCTCCTTTGAAAAAGATTCCTCCTTTAATCTTTACCTATATTAACAAAGCCATATCAAAACATTAAAGGTAGTACAAAATGAAATTCAACTGGACAATCAAACATAGAAACACTAAAGCATTCAAGAATGTGTAATAGCGCTCTGGTATGGGTATTAAGTGAAGACTTGTGATGAGAAGGAAATCTGTTGTGTGCAAAGTGTTCTCGATTTCCATCTGCCAGGATGAATGACTAATCGTTTCATTCCAAACTTCATGTTATTGATATCAAGCATCATGTTCCTTGGAATGGGAGGGTCTATGATACTTAAAAGATGTATAGGCATAAAAATTCAAAACAAGATTGTCCAAGAAGGAATAGTGCCTATACCATCTTTGCTTTACAAAATTTATCCCAAAAAGAACACAACTAAAACCAAGAAAATCTTGTAATTCAAACACATCAACAATATCTCCCGAAACTTCTTTATAAGGACGATGAAACATAAAGCTGAAATTAGAAATAGATTTCAAGGTAAAGAACCAGAAGTTTTGAAAACATTCAAGATCCAACATAAGAAGTGTTCCTTCAAAAGTTTTGGATAAAAAGTTTACATTGAAGCGACTTAATTCCTTTAAAGAATAGGTTGATATCAGCATCTTTAAAAGGCAAATGATAAAAGAAGCTTTTATCCTTTTCAAACCCAAGGAAGGACTCAAGAATATCAAGAGTTCAAAACATGACCTCTTTAAAAGGAAGATGGTAGTATAAGGTTAAATTCTCAACCCTTCTCAAAATTCCTTTATGGATTCTTAACAAATACATTTTAAATTTTCTTGGAACACATTGAAGAACCCATGAAATTTTGAACCCAAGATTTTCAAGAACATACACATCTTTAGCAAGAAAGTTTCTTTTGAAAATCAAAGAATTCATATAGAAAAGTTTAACATCATTTTATACTTCATTTGCTTTACCAAATTTCAAAAGTAACTCTTCAAATGGCACATGAAGATACAGAATTCTTTCTGTTTTCCATTTCAAAGAAGCTTCAAAATATTTTCTCAATTGTTTGATGAAAAGATCTAAACAATGAAATTCAAGACTAACACTTCTAATCCACTAATAACTCTCATCAAAATTCTTGGAAGTGCTAACTTGTTCTTTGTTAAATCTTATTTCCAAAAGATTTCATTGAAAGAAAGATGGTAAAATAAGAAGTTTTGATACAAAGTCTTCTAAAATAGTTCCAAGAAACCTTTCAACAAATAATGATCTGGTTTATCATCAAAACATGAAGAACTTTCAATTCTCTTTTCAAAAACAACTTATCCAAAAACTCATCGAAGGTTAGAGAATAAAGCAAGGTCCAACCAAAAGGTTGATTCAAAAGTTGGATATGAGAATTTGTATTTTGAACTATGAAGTTTTCTAAAATGACACCTTTCAAAATATAATCAATAAAAGAATTGGAATAAATAAGATGTTTCTCATCAAGATCTTTTCAAGTTAGTTAAAAACACCATTTCTAAAGGTAGTTTTCACAAAATCACAAAGATGAACTAGAAGCCCTTTAAAACTACCATCTATTTTCTTTCCAAAAATTCGTAACCATATGACTTCCTTGAACTGAAAATAATAGAATTGAAACCCATGGAAGTTTCCTAACAACAAAGCTTTCAAAAATCCATCAACAATTAAAACCTCTTGTTCATTATGAGGAAATTCAAATCAATGACATTCAAAGCACAGGAGTTGACTAGAAGGAATAAACCCATCAAGAATTTTCATAGAAGCATAAAGGAAAGATGATACATAATCACAATTCTCAACAAAATCTCCTTTAAACTTAGCATGAAAATCACTTCATAAAGACTAAGGGAACCAACTAAATCTCTCGTCATAACCACTTTCAACAAAAGATCCAAATAAGATATGAATCTTACTGCACATAGATGCACAAGACAATGAGAAATTAGCAGCAAGAAGATCCAACAAAATATTATCACATAACAACTCAAGGTCATGGAAAGATGGTGTAATCCTAGCAATACTAACCAAAAGTTGTTTCTCAAGGTAAGCACATGGAGAAGAGCACTTAAGCATATGATCAATATCAAAAGCTAGCTGTGAAAGGATTTACCATACAATTTCCAACCAAAATCACATAAGAGACATTCAATTCTAAGAACAACTTTAACTCCTTAAAAGATAACTCATGGCATAAGAGAAAAGGTTTTAAAGAAAGTCTTATTGATGTGTCTTCATAGCCAATGCTAAGCTCCTTTCCCATGCCTTCTCGTTTAGCTTTCATCCCATGATTTGACTTTGTTCCACAAATTGTAGTTAAAAAGTCCAAGAATTGAGATTGAATTCTATCACAAAATAAAGAAAAAGAACAGCTATTAAATTCATTGATTGTGAAATCAAAAGATAAGAAAGATGTAGAAAGAATGAAGCTTATAGTTTTGTAGAGCTTGTAGTCAAGATTTCCTTCATTTTCCATGTTTTGATTTTCAAATTTCTGCACACTTGGAGAAAAACAAGCAAGGAAATGGTTATTGGAATTAGTAAACAAGTTCTCCTCCTCACTAGAAAGTAATTTTAATGATGAATTAATGTCACATAAACTCTCTTTCATTTCCTCTCTTTTATCTCCCTCAAAAATCATTAAGCTCATCTCTTCCTTTATTTCCTTACTCTTCAATCTCACCTTACTTTTCTTTCTATTTTCTTCTTTTAAACTCATGATTTTCAATCAAGCACTCACTCTTTTTTCTTTTCCCTCACTTTTATTTGTTCTCAAAACACTCTTCACTTCTTCTTCTCTTGAATTTTTCTTCTTTTACAAAGGTACAAGTGTTTTTCTTTTCATGGTGAATGAGTTTTCTATCAATTACATCTTGAGTTTGTGCAAGCTTATTTACTTTTCTACACATTTCATGCATTGAAGATTCCATGAATTTTTCCTTTGCTTGACCTTTTCTTTGTCTTTCATGATTTTCAACTACAAATTCGTTCCTTAGTGATTGTTTCATTAAGCTCCAAGTCTTGATTGGTTGAGCTTCCATTCTCCTTCTATTTTCACATTTACAATCCCACCAATCATTGACCTCATAAGAAAGGGATCTTAACACCGATTGGAACTTTTCTTCTTCTTTTACATAATAGGAATAAAACATTGATTCCACTTTTTGCTCCCATGCTTCATAATCACAAGGACCAAAAGTTTCACACAAAAGAGGCAATTTAAACTTGTTCTAACTAAGAGATCTGGATATAGTTCCCAAATTTTAAAAACTTCTTCCACAATTATATCCTCCATAGTTATAATTATCATAGTATTCCCTATAATCATCTCTTCTTTTATGGAACCTTGCATCTATATTCACATAATTTTCTCTATTTCTAACGTCATTTCTTGGAAGTCCTTTATAAGATATATCATTATAACAAGCTCTAGCTCCAAGTCTATTGCTCTCGTAGCAATCATAAGAATATGCTCATAAGATCTAGTATCAGGAGAAAAGTTACAATATCTCCATAGGTTATTATGCATTGGATATCCACCAAGGTTTCTTCTATTTGTTCCAAGATGGCTTTCTCTTCTCTTTTTAAGTCCTTCACATCCTTTGCTAGGCATAAAAATTGTTGTTCCAATCTTTTCAAGGCTTGTTGCATTCGTTGCACATGATGTAACACGTGTTCCATATTGAAATAGATGTCTTAAACCTGCAAATTAAACAAAGAAAACAAAACAAAAGAACCTCCCCAATCACTAAGTGTTTTTACTCTTTGATGAGCACTTAAGTCTCTCGTGTATAACTCTTTTAATTGGCTTTAATCAATATAAGCTCACCCTCTTGCCTTTTCCAATCACTCAACACTCAATCTTCTATGATATCCATTAACTTCTTAGCCAACTCAAACCAAGAGTAACAATCCCAAGCAAGCAAATCAATCAATGCACTTAGTTGGTTGAGTGTTCAACGAGGCAAAATATCAAACACTTAAGGTGTATGAATTTCAAAGAATATAGTCTATGGCATTGAACCAAAAAACATGATTGATCATCACAAAAGACTAGAAACACACAAGGAACTAGAAATAAAAAACAAAGCAATTCAAAACAATTAGACTAAGCAAAGATCAAAAGAGTACTAATTTTTCCAAAAAACTGAGGATGATGACACCCTTTTACTTAAATGAAAATATCTCAAAATATAAAAATCCAAATAAGATCAAAAAAACCAATTCAGAAAGATTCCTCACTCTATGAGGATGAAGTTAATCACAAATTTCATTCGAATTGAATCAGTAAAACATAAGATATGCCTAAATTAATCCACATTTTTCTACAACCACGAGTCCGAAACAACTTTCACTAATCTATCCAATTGACAAATAATTGATCCCAAATTAAGTAAAATTTATTTCAATTGAATCCTAACTCAATAGAAAACATCTCCAACAAAAATCATCAACAAATTAGCATATAATTCAGTCCAGTTTGCAATTGATTTTCAGATCCTTTTCTGTACTTAGTTTTTGCACGATCTTCATAGGAACTTTATAGATCATCAAATACTTCTTTTTTTTAATGATTTTCAACAAATTTAAACAACTTATGAATCTAATTGACCTTAAATTGGAGTTGCTCTGATACCACTTTGATGTAGGTCCACTTTGATTGTCGTTTTGGATTCTACTCTTCCCAAGGATCACCTCCTTCTCTTGAAGAACCTCTATTGAGGATTTTTAAATTCAAACACTCCAATGAGAAACCTATGAAAAACAAAGTCTCATAAACCTAATATTGAGAGGCTAAATTCTTTCATAGATTGATAATTAGAACCTTCGGGGAACAAAGACCTCAAAATCCCAATTACACAATTTAGAAGACCCAAGACTAAATTATTCAAAGAAAGAAACTCAATGAATCAAATAATGAAAGGAATTTGAATGATCAATTGATTCCATAGATATTTCAATCTAAGGCTCAATTGTTCACAATACTAAGGACTTTAACCCTTTAGCAAGCAAGCTAACCTAAGAAGATGAATACACTAAGAGGCAACTTGAAAACTCTCTCATATATAATTTTCAGCAAATTCATCATTGTTCAAGTTTACAATGAGTTATAATGGGGTATTTATAGACTAAAGTCTAACCCTAGCTAATCTATAACCTAATAACCTTAAATTCCCATTAAACCCTTGTTTAAAAATTAAAAAGACTAGCAAAATAACATAAAGCCCTTCAAAAGATTGCATTATCTACTGTTTCAGCCGAACCCTACCTTCGATGGTAGGGGAACCAACCATCGGCGATAGGTATAAAGATTTCCAAGTGTTGAGGCTACTGTCGATGGTAGGGGCAGGGCTACTGTTGAGGTAAGGGGCCTATACTCCCATACTCAGCCATTTTCAACTCTAATTGTTCTCTTGAGTAATCCTTGCTAATTGAACAAATGGAGAACAACTTGGAAGCCCTTTCTTGACTTTCAAACCCTTCAAGGCTCTTCGAAGCTTCTTTCAAATACATTTACCATGCCATTATCCTCTTGCATCATGAGTTTCTTCATCCGAGCTCTAGTAATTAGTCCAAGCTTCAACTCTATGAGTGCTTGACTCTCCTGATCTACATCAATTCGTTGCTATTTTGACTGTGGGACCGAATGTCAGTCACAAATCTGCGCTTGCGATGGCAGTATTGCGACCGACACTTTTTGTCGCATTGTCGTCGCAGTGTGACCATTTGCACCAGATTTGCTACGAAATTCGCCATGGCCATTTGACAGTTTTCGTAGTGCGTGACTAGAGTGATCTCGCCAAAATTCAATAAAATATAGTATATTTCAATTGTTTTATAAATTTACTTTAAAAATTATAAAATTGTGTACTTTTTTAATTTGTTAATCTGTTCCACATTGATCTTTAAGTAATAAATTTTATTTTCAATTATTAAATATATTATCTCTCCTTATTAATTAAAGGTATAATATATTTTTTCAACATTTCCTTATTTTTAAAATATAATACTCCCTCCGATTAAAAATAAGTGTCATTCTAGCTCATTGCACAAATATTGAGGGTTTTGAAATCAATGAAGTATTTACACAAGTTGTCTTCATAAATATATAGAGAGCAATATGAGAAATAGAGATGAGACAAATAAACAAGGAAAAAAGAAGAGGATAAGATTAGAAAAATTATAATAAAAACTCTATGAATGTAGTAAAAAAATATTTATTTTAAAACAAAATATAACTTAAAAAATAACCCTTATTATTGTTACCAAAACTATTTCTTTCGCCTTTTGGTAAATAAAAATAACCCTTATTATTAATAAGAGGAAGTATATGTACCTTAAAATAGCTTATATATTATGCAATGATAGGAATGTCGAATTTCATGAAAGTTAATAATATGAATTGTTTGACATAAAAATATAAATTTAAAATTTAAAATCTTATCAATTCTACCTGAATATATCATGTGCCCCACTAGTAGTTTGTGATAGATCGTCAGTGTTGCGAACTAGGTATTTTGTTTTCAATTACAAAATAGGGTGAGCATCGAATAAGTTTACGATTATAGTTTTGAAAAGGAATCTGGGCTGATCTTGACTTGAAAAAAAAAATTTGATAATTTCTTTTGAAACTGGCTCTTGCATGGCTACTGAAGTAATGTTGAAGTTATTATTATTGCTTCCTTTGACATATTTGATTGAGAACCCCAAACCGTGGCCATTTATTGTACCCTAGGCTCTTGTTATAAAATTCATAAAATCTTTTTATGTTACATGAATGTATGAGGAATTGTATTTGTGTTATTTTAAAAATTATTTTAAAAATAAAAGAGGGATTTATTTTTCTGACTTTTTACTGTTTATAGTATTTAATAAAGATTTATTTTATGATATTCAATTGAAAGCTATTTTTATAGTATATGAAAAGAAGCTTTTGATTTTGAACTCAACCATACAATAAGGATTTCTGATAGGAACATGTCATTAACCTTTTGTGATATGAGCACCAAATTGAAATAACATTTCATCTATTCTATGCAATAATACACTGTCAAGACACCCATGAAGAATTACAAAGTAATACTCAACTTTTGTCTTCCAAACACCCCCAATAAACAAATGTCAAGAAATCCAAAGAAGAATTCAAAGATTAATCTTCTTCAATGATGAAACAAGAATCCTAGAATATCAATTCTAAGACCCCTAATTCTATTATTAAAGGAACCACAAGACTTAAACTCAAAGAAACTTTAGCTATGTGACTAAGACCTCTATGTGAAGAAGTGTGAGTGATTTGATCCACTAAAACCCTCGCATAACTCGTATTCAAGAACTCAGGATTAAACTAGGCACCACAAAGATGGATCAAGTCCTTGATAAGCCATGGAAATGGAGAAGAAGAAGAGAGAAACTCTCTCAAAACTCTCTCAAATATATTTGCTGAAATTTTAATCCCAAGTTGGTTTCTCCCTCCTTAAAGAGAGTATTTATACAAAACAACCGTAAAATTATTAGGAAATTACTTAATCTAGATGATTAGGGCATTAGCTCCCCATTAAATACAACTAAAAAAAACACAAAGAAGTCTTAAAAATCAAAAGAAAGGAGTCTGGAAAGTTTCGCGGTCAAAATGAAAGAAACAACAAAATACTGGGCTTGCTATGAAAACAAGACTCGATGTCGGATTCTTCTCATGGATACTCTGAGATTTGCAAAACTTTTGGCCCAGATTGGGGAATCGGCACCGATTTCTTCACAATTTTTCTTTCTTACTATCTCTCAATAAATCCTCCAACTTTCTCCTTGGCCCTATACTTGTATAATATTGTATTTGGCCCCTTTTTTATTTCACTTGGATATTTTAAGTTCTTGTATCGATTTTCATCCATTTTTCCAAGATTAAACATCTTCTTATCTTCCCTCCAATCTCTCCAAGTTCGATTTCTTCTCTTCTTCTTAATCTCGAATTCGATCATCCTCTGAGAGCATCTTTGATTCCTACCATTCCCCTTTTCTTTAGTTTGATCATCCTCGAATCAATACCTATAAAATCAAAATAAGTAATGAGTTCAAGAAAATCATAAGTAATCCAAGCAACATCAAGATATTCATCACAGTCATAGCAAAGAAGGATTATTAGGTTCAAGCAAGCTTTCTAAAAGATAGAACTAAGACATTGTGGATACATCAAGATGAAAGCTCATGAGAATTCAAAAATTGTTCAACTAAAGTTTTGAAATCAATAGAAAACCTTTCTTCCAAGCATCTTGTTGGGTTCAAACAATATACAATATTTAGAGTATAAAATCACGAGGACACATGGAAGCTTTCACGAAAAATCCAAGAGCAAACAAATAATACTTTATTAGAATTAGAAATGAAAGAAGATGGAATATGTAGGAAAATTCTATTTCTAGCAAAATCAAGCACACTTTCGAAAATTACTTCATTTCCACAACAAAAGAGTTTAGAGAAATCTATTTGCGAAAATCATCATGAAAAGGTAGGTGGTATTCAGAACTCTTCCGAGAAAATGGAGAGCATTCAACTCATGAAGCAAGCAAAATGAAACCAAAGCCATGTCAAAAGCATAACATGATTCTCCATGGTCAAGGATAAACACAACCTCTTTGAAAGGTAGAGGATATTCGAAAGGCCTCAAACATCAAATTTTATGAAAAATGTGCATAATAATCGGCTTTACAGGAGGCCTATTTTTAGCAAGAAAATATTGAAGAGACTGCATTTTGGAAGAAAGATCACATGGAGTACTTAACAAAAGTTTGCTCTTTCCCAAGTATTTTAGCATCATTAGTTCTTCACAAGAAAAGATCATCAAGGAGTCATACTTATACTTAAGACATCTCCTAGAATCAACAAATCCACTTATGTTCTTTATTCACTAGCCATTAATGCACGAGTAGATTTGTTTAGTTCAAAGGAACATACCTACATTATCACATAAGCATTTAAGCAAATAAGCACCTTGAATAAGTGAGTTATAAGTAAAACTAGAAGGCCACAACAGTTAAAGAGAGCTTTCATCAAAGCATTGTGAAAGCAAGAACAATTTAACTTCCTTAAAGCAAAATTCAAAGCATATATGAAGAGAATTAGGAAAGAAGCTTATTGAGTGTTCAAGATGTTCAGGGATAAGCTTTCTTTCATCGCTCTTGTCTATGTCTTCAAATCCCTGTAAAAATGAGAAAATACTAGAAAGGAAGTGGTTAGATAAGTTAGAAATCATGCACACCTCGAACTTTGAAGTGAGCTCCTTAGTGGCTCTACAATATAAGAACTAACACACTGTCTTTTTTTTGAATTTTTGCTCATGCTATCTTCATTTTTATCCTCAACTATTTTCTTGCTCAACTTTTCTCTTGTTCTCTGATTTTTTTTCATGCTGACATTCACCCTCATTTTCTCTGCACTTTTTTTTTTTTCTTCACTCTAACTCTTTTCTTTTGATTTCTCTAAAAAAACAATTTCCTCAACCAAAGTAGGACTAGTTTCATGATTGCATTTTTTCTCTTCAACATGTATATTTAGCAGTTTCATCCTTTTTCGATTATTTTCAACATTACCTTCTCCTCTTGTGCCATAAACTTGATATCTAACTCCTATGTGTTCTCCTTCCAATAGAGGTTTGTGAAGATAATAAACCAAATTCTAGCAAGTTCTAGCATAAAGAAGCAAAAATCAATTTGACAACTAGAATCTAGTTTGAGAACTTCAAATTGGATTTGATTAACTTTGGGATTAAGAAATGGAAGTAAAGTTAGAGATGAAGTTTGAATAATTAATAAAGAGTTATATAGAGATCTATAGATATCTCTAGATCATTAACTTGGCAAGTTGAAGAGAGATTCATGTGCTAGATTCAATGAATTTGTGAAGAAGAAAAGATTAAATTGAAGACTACAAGTTGGCAAGTAATTAAAAGAAGTATTCAAATTGAATTTGAACTCTTTACATATTTGTTTTGCAAGTTGTCATTGACCTCCTCATGTTGCCTATAAATATTTGTAGCCATATGTATTGTAGTATAATGGAGAGCCCTGGTGAATATAAATAGAATGTAAGGATGGAAAGAAATAGAGAGAAAAAAGTTGGTTGAAGTTATGAGAGTTTCGTATCCATGTTTTCTTGTTGAGTAAAAATTTTATTGTGCCTCCATTCATATCACTCTATAATTATCAAATTCCTTCCTCAAATCATTGTTATCTTTATTGTTTGATTACCTCTTGGGGCCTAAAATTGGTATTTAGAGGCGGTTAAGATATGGCACCCACAAATATAACTTGTACAGTTCAAAATCTTAAAGGGAACAGATACTTCCATTTTTAGAAAACACAAATTCTTACGCACTTAGAGGCTTATGATTTGGCTCGTTTTGTTAGAGACAAAGTTGCACCAGATAATGATGATGCAACTAAAAGGAAAGGATTTTTGGAGTTCTCAAATTTATCAAGCCATAGATGAATCGATCTTTGGCAAGATTCAAAACGCGAGAATCACAAAGAGTGCTTGGGATATCTTTGGCACAAGGCCTCTTACTTCTTCTACAATAAAGAAACTATATCTATAAAATAAAACCTAAAACTTAAAATAAGAATATCTCTAACCGAAATTATAATTTAGTACATCGTCTTACATAACGGAAAGTCCAAGACTTAGAAAAGGAGAACGGAAAACTCAAACTTATCCAACTTCTTCACCAAAAGGGGACTTCCTCCCACTCATCTCTGGTCTCTACCTTAGAAATCTTATTATCTGCAAGGGGATAGAAAGGGGAGCATTTCCAACTCCGCAAGCAATAATCTCTACCCAAGAGTCAAAAGATAAATCGTCTTCGAAAATAGCTTTGAAGTTTTAAGAAAACACTTATTTACTTGAAAAAGAATATATAGAAAACATCTTTATTTTGTGGAAACATGTTCTTGGGCTGTTTTAGAAGTCCAGAACTTTGGGTCGATCTGAAATTTTTAAAAAAAATTGTCTCAATTGTAAGACTTCAAAAATTTTAGGGTCAAAATGCAATTTTTTCAAATTTCAACCAAAATCTGAGAAACAGATATTGAAAATCATTTATATGAAATTTCGAAAAAAAAAATTTGTTTTTTATTGATTAACTTTGAAACATTTGGGGCTAATTTGTAATTTCTCAAAACTTTGAGGACCAAAATACAATTTCTGAAAACTACCCCTGAAATTCCAGAATGTTATGACAAACAGTGCAAACATGAAGAATATATATATATATATATATATTGAACAAGAACATCAAAAAGCATTGAAATCCTTTTTTTTTTTTTTTTTCCTGATCAAACTAGAATTCATATCATAAACTCCAATTTGATCACATAAATAATCTAGAAAAATCATAAACCATCATTTAATTATCATAAACACTTAGGCAAACATTAATATGACCCAATCATGATATGATCGCAGAAAACATTGGCTCCGAAGAGCCCATAACGTCGTCTAAACATAAACTAATTAATAGAGCAATTACAAACATCGGTTGATTGTAATATCAAACATATCATGCTCCGGTAGTCATTGGATCATGAAAATATCATAAACCATTTTAATTCATAACTTTTAGACACGTTAAAACTTCATCAAGTCACTTATTTTTGAAAATCAAATGATTAGAGAACATAGATTGGGACTCCTACGATAAAGAATTAGCAGTTACTTACCTTAATCTGTCAAACCCGAAACTATGATTGAAGCCCTAGCTCTCCCTCCCTCCTACTTCTTTGGCGTCTGTGAATGAATGCTAGAGAATAGAATAAATCATTAGGTTTAATAAAACTCTGATGTTAACTATTTCTTTCTTTTTTTTAACACTTAAGGCCCTCATCCCTTCCCCTCTCTATAAAGTCACCCAAAGACTTAAAATAAATCAAACTTAAAGCTCAATATTTTTCTACCATAAAAATATAACTATAAACTAACCCCAACAAATTTTGAGAATTACATTCCTCCCTTCTTACAAAAGTTTCGGCTCAAAACATACATATACCCCAAGCAACTAACACTAAAAACAAATAAAAAGAAACATTTAAACATCAAAACTTTTAAACAGACTCACCTCTTCTAAGCTCCATGAGAGAAAATACCCTCACGTTTCCTCTAGCATACAGATTTGCTACTGTTGGTTTCAATTGTTGCTCAGTAGACTTCCCTTTCTGAATTTGTTGAGGACAGCCTCTTATGTTTTTCCCTGGTTGACCGCATTGAAGTAGGTTCCCAAAGACCTTCTATATTCCCCAGAATGAAACCTATTGCATATAGGACACTTTCTAAAAGTTACTTCCTTCGGTTTCTGATCGGATGAAACGTTTACTTCCTTCAGTTTCTGATCGGATGAAACGTCACGCTTCTTGTTCAGTTGTTGCATTTCTCTGTTGTAGTTCGAGAATTCGAAAGCTTGATTACTTACGGGCTTGCTGCTTTCTGAGGTCTTTTGTCTCTTTGCATGTGAGCTTTCTGCATTCCTCGCCATCTCTAACTCGATGCGGATACTTCTCCGGAAAGCCTCATGATAGTTCTTGGACTCACAATCAAGAGTAGCCTACGAATTTCTGGCAATAGCCCCTCCTCGAACCGTAACATCTTCAGGTAGTCATTTTCCATGATTGTTGGCATGTATTATCCCAATGCATTGAATTGGCTGTTGTATTCAACGGTTGACATATTTTTATATTGCTTGAGTAGGAAGAACTACTTCTGTCTCTCTGCTCGGATTGATTGAGCAAAGTAGTTGTTCAAAAATTCCTCTTTGAATTCGTTCCACTTCAACACTCATTTGTTATCTATAAGTGCAGGCGCCACACTTCCACCACTTCTCATCTTTCCCTACTAGGAATGGTTTCACCACCGTCACCTTTACCTTCTCGAGAATCTCTAGCACCTAGATGTTTCCTTCCATTTCATTGATCCACTTTTCAGCTTTTTCGGGATCTAAACTTCCATCAAAGTAGGAATGTGACTTTTTTTCAACCGCTCAAAATGAGAACGAGGTTCAGTGTGATTTTGTCGTTCCATTTAGATTTGCATTTGCTCTTGTAACATCGATTGTAGATTTTGCGATGCTTGTGCGGTCATCATCAATGTGCTAGCCATATCCGGAGTAAGAGCAGGTACAGGTGGAGGAATAGGTACTGGTGCAGGGACAATATCGTTATTTGGCACATCAGGAGTATGTTGTCCCTGCCTCCTCCCTTTTTGGTTTCCCAAGTTAACCCACGTAACATTCATGTCATCTTACACGCCCTCACTTCCCCTCGAGGTTACTCTGGGTCTTCTTGCGGGTGGCGTCTTATACTACACAAACAAAGCGCATATACAAATAAAAAAACCTTCATAAAGTTCCCCCTTAATCATTCCAATACTAACTGAAGGTCTTACAACCTAGATTACACGTCTTTCATACCCTTTCCCCAAGGTTTTCTAAACCTAAGCTCTGATACCACTAAATGTCATGCCCCAAAACCTCGGGATGTAACACGACCATGCCAAGGCCCCAAGGCCTGTTACTTCTTCTAAAATAAAGGAAATATTCTATAAAATAAAATTAAAATAAGAATATCTCTAACAAATCATTTTAAATATTAGATCGTGAAAATATTATAAATCATTTTAATTCATAACTTTTAGACACATTAAAAAACTTCATCAAATTACTTATTTTTGCAAAATAAATAATCAGAAAACATAGATAGAGAATTAGCAGTTACTTACCTTAATCTGTCAAAACCAGAAATTCTTATTGAAGCCCTGGCTCTCTCTCCCTTTTGCTCTTTTGGCGTCTACGAATGAATGCTAGAGAACAGAATATATCTTTAGGTTTGATAAAACTCTGATGTTAACAATTTATTTTTTTTACACTTAAGGCCCCCATCCTTTCCTCTCTTTATAAAGACACCCAGAAACTTAAAATAAATCAAACCTAAAGCTCAATATTCTTCTATCATAAAAATATAACTATAAACTAACCCTAAAAAATTCTGGGAATTATAGAGGTCAAGGCAGAGGTAGAGGAAATAATTCCTGTTAAATTTAAGTAGTCAAAATATGTAGTATTATAATTGTAAGATATATATGCAAAATGAATGTTGGTCAAATCAGTCAAAAGGAAATTATCATGCTAATATGATGGAAAATGGTAATTTTGAAAATGGAGTTGTTCTTTTGGCATGTAATTCTATTATTGGTAGAGATAAAAACACATGGTCCTTGAATACTGGTTTTAGTAATCACATGTATGGTGTTAAAGAATTCTTTACTGAACTCGATGAGTCTATTCAATCTGAAGTAAAATTTGGAAACAACATTGTTGTTCATGTTATGGGTGAAGGAAACATCCTAACAGAGTTTGTAAGACATGTGTTTTGGGTAAGAAACATACAGATCCTTTTATAGCTGGAAAATCTTGGAGAGCAAAAAGGCTACTGGAGATTATTCACTTAGATTTATGTTCAGTTAAAGTTCCTTCCAATAGGGGTAACAAGTATTTCATTACTTTCATCGATGATTTTAGCAGAAAAGCTTGGTTTTATAATTCTAAAACAAAAATCTGAGGCATGTGATACCTTTTAAAAATTCAAGTCTTTGGTTGAGAAACAAAGTGGTTATTATATATATATATATATATATATATTAAGAATTTGAGAATTGATAAGGGAAAGGAATATCCTGTTTGTGATGACTTTCTTGAAAAACATGGTATTTATAATCATCAGTTGACCACAAGATATACTACACAACAAAATAGAGTAGCGGAAAGAAAGAATAGAACCATCATGGACATGGTTCGGTGCATGCTGAAGCTGAAGAATTTACCAAATTCCTTCTGGGCAGATGCTGTTTTACTGCTATTTATTTATTGGGCAAGTGTGCTACAAGAAGCCTTCCTAGAAAAACTTCTGAAAAAGTTTGGAGTGGAAGAAGACCAGTTTGGGTCATCTAAAAGTATTTTTGTTGTATAACTTATGTCCATATTCCTAATTAGTTGAGAAAGAAGCTTGATGATAAAGGTGAGAAATGTATATTTCTTTGCTGAATTGATGAATCAAAGGCATATATATTGTATAATCCATTGTCTAGAAAAATTATTATTAGCAGAGATGTCACCCTTGATGAAAAAGGGGCTTGGAATTAGTCAAAGGAAAATATGAGTGCTACAATAATCAGGTCAGAAGATGAAGATATAATTGAAGAGTGATAAACTAATATTTTATATATAAATTATATATACTTTTCACTTAATTTTGATATAAAAATATTTATTTAATATATATATATATTAGAGTCAAATTGGGTTTAAATTCATAAATTATTTGACTATAATATATAATTTTTGGAGTTTTGGAATAAAATTATTTGTTAATGTTAGTTATTTCTTCTTAGTATATTTTTATGGACTTTATTAATATTTTATTGAATATTATTTTACAGAAAATTAGAAAAGCGAATCAACAAAGACTTGCCAAAGGCAAGTCCTATTAGAGAAGGATTATAGAGAGAAAAGAAAAAAAAAGAAAACAATAATAGAAAAGAAAACGGAAGTTTGTATAAGACTAGAAGTTGATTTTGGCAAATGGACTTAAATTCCAAATTTGATGCCAAATTTCAAAATAGGAAAAGAGAAAAAAGTCCAAGTGGCAATAGAAATGGTGGACTAATACACGCAAATTGCTTTTGATTCCAATTTGGTATGTGTTTCCAATTTGAATAGAGATCCTTTATAACCTATATATTAAAGACTTTCTGAAGTGCTAGTAGTAGGGCTGTAAATGGGACGGGTCTTACCCGTATCCGCGCGGGTCTGTGTTCATTTTTAGCGGGTAAGGTTTAAATTTTATACCCGTGGACCCGTACCCGTATCCGTGCCCGTATTTATACTGGTATATGGGTCTGGGCAGGGTATGGTGATGCCCAAACCCGTATACCCGTATTAATAAAATAATAATATATTATATATTATATTAGATGGAAGATATTAAAGATACATAGAGAGGTTTGGCCGAGTGGTTATGGAGGGGAAGTTAAATACATATTGGCTTGGCAGCACAGGTTTGAATCCTACTGTTGCCAACCTTTTTTTTCCACATTTTCTCTTCTTTTTCTTTTCAGTCCTTTTTTCTTTTTTTTTTCTTTTCAGTCCTTTTATCTTTTTTTTTTTTCTCATTTTCAGTCATTTTCTCTTTTTTTCCTCCTTTTCAGTCCTTTTCTCTTTTTTTTCTCCTTTTCAGTCTTAAATAGAATCTCTTTATTTGATGGATTTGGCCCAACTAACCTCTTTCAAATTATTTATTTATTTATTTTCAACTTTATTTCAACTATCATTTCACAAATAATTTATTTTTACTAAATATAAAAATATATTCTTTCATCCCGTGTAAAAGAAATTTATGATAGTAATATTTTTGCCTTATTTTTTATTTCATAGAACTACTGAAAATATGGATCATGACAAAAAGGACAATCTTTTTCTTTATTTTTCTTTTTCGTTCTCTATCTTATATGCTACTATTTGACTTATCTATTAGGTGACACCGTATTATTACATATACTCTTTGTTCAGAGGTTGTCCAGGAATTTGGATTACAGACTGAAATTAATATAGTTAAAGGGGTCTATATCCCTATTCATTTATGTATATGTTAAATGATTGTATTTGTTGAAAGAAATGTTGAGAAGATTATGTTAATTATGTTAAAATTTTTAATTTAGGATTATACATTATTTTATATATTTTTTTTAACAGGGAAAAAAATAAAAAAATATCATACGGGTACGGGTATACCCATACCCTACCTTGGACCCTGAAGGGTCGGGTTTGGGTCCAAAATTTTATACCCTGGAGGGTATGGGTCCGGGTCTGGGTCCAAGTTTAACTATAAGGGTACGGGTCTGGTCTGGGGGTACCATGAGGGTCTGGACCCGTTTACAGCCCTAGCTTGTAGCTATGGCCGCAAGGCCTTTTCTTGGTTCGGAGAAAAGCATAGGCTCATCCTCTGTTTTCTTCATCGACAGCAATAAGCAAACACAACAGTCAAATTTTGGTAAAGAAATTACAAGAAAAGAAGGAATTTTCAAGGAAGCTTGTTCTCTAATTTTTTAATATATTTTTCTTGTAATTCTTCCATGTGTTATATGATTATTATAGCTATAATTTTATTTATGCTAGGCTAGTTTTTTAGTTGAATAGGGTCTGTGAAGACTTAGTTTGGACAATCTTTTCATTTATTATTTCCCTTATTTTATTGTGTTCTTTATTTTTTTATCTCTAAATCGTTAATTATTGTTAGGTTATCTTAATGCTTGTATAGGCTTGATTACTCTATGCATGATTTTATAATTAATTGTGAAGGACAGGGAGGTAAAGTTAATCAGTTAAGAGCTACGTAACAATAATAACTAAAAGTAAAACTGACAAGGGATATAATCGATTTCTATAGAGCGGTTTCTAAAAGCAAACTAGTGCGATGGTTGAACTTAGGGAATTTAACAAATTATTAATGCAATTTTAATTAATAGAATTCACATAGCGATATGGTTTTCATTAATTAAGATTAGGAAGTTTATACCAAGGGATTGGTAAAACCTAAATAAGGGGATTCAACCATTAATGAATTTAGACTGACTCAAGCGAACATGTCACATTAGAAGGGGGAATTTAAATTAGTCATTGGGATAACAAGTTGGATCAGATTTCTAATCAACACATTTTTATAATTTTCTTAGTTTAACTCTATATAGTTTTCTAAATTTAAATTAGATTTTAAGACTTTTTTCTTGATCATAAATTATTTACGTCTAAATTAGGATAATTAATAATTTCTGCACTTAGTTATAATCTTAGTAGGATCGACGCTTGAATAATCTAATACTCAACTGGACACTAGTTCACTTGCTAAGTTTTTGTGCATCAAAGAGAAGCCACCATCAATTGCTCCAGAATCGAGAACTCAAACATGTAGTCGCTCGCCACAGCAACATTGTCGAAAGGGTCCTAATGTAGTGGGATCGTTTGGATTGTTACTACTTCTAGCAGATGATTACAAGCTCGATTACAGGGTTATGTGATTACTCCTGACAGTGTTCCTTCAGATGAAGATATTGCTAACTTTTCTTTGCTGCAGATTGTGATCCTTTTGAATTATGAAGAAGCATCTCAGGATACTCATTGGGGAAAAGAAATGGATAAGGGAATTCATGCAATTGAGAAGAATAACACTTGGGAGTTAAATGAGTTTAATAAAATAAAGTAAAAATCTAATGGAGAAGTTGAGCATTTTAAAGCAAGGCTAGTTGCAAAAAGGTAACATTGTCGAAAGGGTCCTAATGTAGTGGGATCGTTTGGATTGTTACTACCTCTAGCAGATGATTACAAGCTCGATTACAGGGTTATGTGATTACTCCTGACAGTGTTCCTACAGATGAAGATATTGCTAACTTTTCTTTGTTGCAGATTGTGATCCTTTTGAATTATGAAGAAGCATCTCAGGATACTCATTGGGTAAGCGAAATGGATAAGGGAATTCATGCAATTGAGAAGAATAATACTTGGGAGTTAAATGATTTTAATAAAATAAAGTACAAACCTAATGGAGAAGTTGAGCATTTTAAAGCAAGGCTAGTTGCAAAAAGGTAACATTGTCCAAAGGGTCCTAATGTAGTGGGATCATTTGGATTGTTACTACTTCTAGCAGATGATTACAAGCTCTATTACAGGGTTATGTGATTACTCCTGACAGTGTTCCTTCGGATAAAGATATTGCAAACTTTTCTTTGTTGCAGATTGTGATCCTTTTGAATTATGAAGAAGCATCTCAGGATACTCATTGGGTAAAAGAAATGGATAAGGGAATTCATGCAATTGAGAAGAATAATACTTGGGAGTTAAATGAGTTTAATAAAATAAACTACAAACCTAATGGAGAAGTTGAGCATTTTAAAGCAAGGCTAGTTGCAAAAAATGTAACATTGTCAAAAGGGTCCTAATGTAGTGGGATCGTTTGGATTGTTACTACCTCTAGCAGATGATTACAAGCTCGATTACAGGGTTATGTGCTTACTCCTGACAGTGTTCCTACAGATGAAGATATTGCTAACTTTTATTTGTTGGAGATTGTGATCCTTTTGAATTATGAAGAAGCATCTCAGGATACTCATTGGGTAAAAGAAATGGATAAGGGAATTCATGCAATTGAGAAGAATAATACTTGGGAGTTAAATGAGTTTAATAAAATAAAGTACAAACCTAATGGAGAAGTTGAGCATTTTAAAGCAAGGCTAATTGCAAAAAAGGTAACATTGTCGAAAGGGTCCTAATGTAGTGGGATCATTTGGATTGTTACTACTTCTAGCAGATGATTACAAGCTCGATTACAGGGTTATGTGATTACTCCTGACAGTGTTCCTTCGGATGAAGATATTGCTAACTTTTCTTTGTTGCAGATTGTGATCCTTTTGAATTATGAAGAAGCATCTCAGGATACTCATTGGGTAAGCGAAATGGATAAGGGAATTCATGCAATTGAGAAGAATAATACTTGGGCGTTAAATGAGTTTAATAAAATAAAGTACAAACCTAATGGAGAAGTTGAGCATTTTAAAGCAACGCTAGTTGCGAAAAGGTAACATTGTCGAAAGGGTCCTAATGTAGTGGGATCGTTTGGATTGTTACTACCTCTAGCAGATGATTACAAGCTCGATTACAGGGTTATGTGATTACTCCTGACAGTGTTCCTACAGATGAAGATATTGCTAACTTTTCTTTGTTGCAGATTGTGATCCTTTTGAATTATGAAGAAGCATCTCAGGATACTCATTGGGTAAGCGAAATGGATAAGGGAATTCATGCAATTGAGAAGAATAATACTTGGGAGTTAAATGATTTTAATAAAATAAAGTACAAACCTAATGGAGAAGTTGAGCATTTTAAAGCAAGGCTAGTTGCAAAAAGGTAACATTGTCCAAAGGGGTCCTAATGTAGTGGGATCATTTGGATTGTTACTACTTCTAGCGAGATGATTACAAGCTCTATTACGAGGGTTATGTGATTACTCCTGACAGTGTTCCTTCGGATAAAGATATTGCAAACTTTTCTTTGTTGCAGATTGTGATCCTTTTGAATTATGAAGAAGCATCTCAGGATACTCATTGGGTAAAAGAAATGGATAAGGGAATTCATGCAATTGAGAAGAATAATACTTGGGAGTTAAATGAGTTTAATAAAATAAACTACAAACCTAATGGAGAAGTTGAGCATTTTAAAGCAAGGCTAGTTGCAAAAATGTAACATTGTCAAAAGGGTCCTAATGTAGTGGGATCGTTTGGATTGTTACTACCTCTAGCAGATGATTACAAGCTCGATTACAGGGTTATGTGATTACTCCTGACAGTGTTCCTACAGATGAAGATATTGCTAACTTTTATTTGTTGGAGATTGTGATCCTTTTGAATTATGAAGAAGCATCTCAGGATACTCATTGGGTAAAAGAAATGGATAAGGGAATTCATGCAATTGAGAAGAATAATACTTGGGAGTTAAATGAGTTTAATAAAATAAAGTACAAACCTAATGGAGAAGTTGAGCATTTTAAAGCAAGGCTAATTGCAAAAAGGTAACATTGTCGAAAGGGTCCTAATGTAGTGGGATCATTTGGATTGTTACTACTTCTAGCAGATGATTACAAGCTCGATTACAGGGTTATGTGATTACTCCTGACAGTGTTCCTTCGGATGAAGATATTGCTAACTTTTCTTTGTTGCAGATTGTGATCCTTTTGAATTATGAAGAAGCATCTCAGGATACTCATTGGGTAAAAGAAATGGATAAGGGAATTCATGCAATTGAGATGAATAATACTTGGGAGTTAAATGAGTTTAATAAAATAAAGTACAAACCTAATGGAGAAGTTGAGCATTTTAAAGCAACGCTAGTTGCGAAAAGGTAACATTGTCGAAAGGGTCCTAATGTAGTCGGATCGTTTGGATTGTTACTACCTCTAGCAGATGATTACACGCTCGATTACAGGGTTATGTGATTACTCCTGACAGTGTTCCTACAGATGAAGATATTGCTAACTTTTCTTTGTTGCAGATTGTGATCCTTTTGAATTATGAAGAAGCATCTCAGGATACTCATTGGGTAAGCGAAATGGATAAGGGAATTTATGCAATTGAGAAGAATAATACTCGGGAGTTAAATGAGTTTAATAAAATAAAGTACAAACCTAATGGAGAAGTTGAGCATTTTAAAGCAAGGCTAGTTGCGAAAAGGTAACATTGTCGAAAGGGTCCTAATGTAGTGGGATCGTTTGGATTGTTACTACCTCTAGCAGATGATTACAAGCTCAATTACAGGGTTATGTGATTACTCCTGACAGTGTTCCTTTAGATGAAGATATTACTAACTTTTCTTTGTTGCAGATTGTGATCCTTTTGAATTATGAAGAAGCATCTCAAGATACTCATTGGGTAAAAGAAATGGATATGGGAATTCATGCAATTGAGAAGAATAATACTTGGGAGTTAAATGAGTTTAATAAAATAAAGTACAAACCTAATGGAGAAGTTGAGCATTTTAAAGCAAGGCTAGTTGCAAAAAGGTAACATTGTCCAAAGGGTCCTAATGTAGTGGGATCATTTGGATTGTTACTACTTCTAGCAGATGATTACAAGCTCTATTACAGGGTTATGTGATTACTCCTGACAGAGTTCCTTCGGATAAAGATATTGCAAACTTTTCTTTGTTGCAGATTGTGATCCTTTTGAATTATGAAGAAGCATCTCGGGGATACTCATTGGGTAAAAGAAATGGATAAGGGAATTCATGCAATTGAGAAGAATAATACTTGGGAGTTAAATGAGTTTAATAAAATAAACTACAAACCTAATGGAGAAGTTGAGCATTTTAAAGCAAGGCTAGTTGCAAAAATGTAACATTGTCAAAAGGGTCCTAATGTAGTGGGATCGTTTGGATTGTTACTACCTCTAGCAGATGATTACAAGCTCGATTACAGGGTTATGTGCTTACTCCTGACAGTGTTCCTACAGATGAAGATATTGCTAACTTTTATTTGTTGGAGATTGTGATCCTTTTGAATTATGAAGAAGCATCTCAGGATACTCATTGGGTAAAAGAAATGGATAAGGGAATTCATGCAATTGAGAAGAATAATACTTGGGAGTTAAATGAGTTTAATAAAATAAAGTACAAACCTAATGGAGAAGTTGAGCATTTTAAAGCAAGGCTAATTGCAAAAAGGTAACATTGTCGAAAGGGTCCTAATGTAGTGGGATCATTTGGATTGTTACTACTTCTAGCGAGATGATTACAAGCTCGATTACGGGGGTTATGTGATTACTCCCGACAGATGTTCCTTCGGATGAAGATATTGCTAACTTTTTCTTTGTTGCGGATTGTGATCCTTTTGAATTATGAAGAAGCATCTCAGGGATACTCATTGGGTAAAAGAAATGGATAAGGGAATTCATGCAATTGAGATGAATAATACTTGGGAGTTAAATGAGTTTAATAAAATAAAGTACAAACCTAATGGAGAAGTTGAGCATTTTAAAGCAACGCTAGTTGCGAAAAGGTAACATTGTCGAAAGGGTCCTAATGTAGTGGGATCGTTTGGATTGTTACTACCTCTAGCAGATGATTACAAGCTCGATTACAGGGTTATGTGATTACTCCTGACAGTGTTCCTACAGATGAAGATATTGCTAACTTTTCTTTGTTGCAGATTGTGATCCTTTTGAATTATGAAGAAGCATCTCAGGATACTCATTGGGTAAGCGAAATGGATAAGGGAATTCATGCAATTGAGAAGAATAATACTTGGGAGTTAAATGATTTTAATAAAATAAAGTACAAACCTAATGGAGAAGTTGAGCATTTTAAAGCAAGGCTAGTTGCAAAAAGGTAACATTGTCCAAAGGGTCCTAATGTAGTGGGATCATTTGGATTGTTACTACTTCTAGCAGATGATTACAAGCTCTATTACAGGGTTATGTGATTACTCCTGACAGTGTTCCTTCGGATAAAGATATTGCAAACTTTTCTTTGTTGCAGATTGTGATCCTTTTGAATTATGAAGAAGCATCTCAGGATACTCATTGGGTAAAAGAAATGGATAAGGGAATTCATGCAATTGAGAAGAATAATACTTGGGAGTTAAATGAGTTTAATAAAATAAACTACAAACCTAATGGAGAAGTTGAGCATTTTAAAGCAAGGCTAGTTGCAAAAATGTAACATTGTCAAAAGGGTCCTAATGTAGTGGGATCGTTTGGATTGTTACTACCTCTAGCAGATGATTACAAGCTCGATTACAGGGTTATGTGATTACTCCTGACAGTGTTCCTACAGATGAAGATATTGCTAACTTTTATTTGTTGGAGATTGTGATCCTTTTGAATTATGAAGAAGCATCTCAGGATACTCATTGGGTAAAAGAAATGGATAAGGGAATTCATGCAATTGAGAAGAATAATACTTGGGAGTTAAATGAGTTTAATAAAATAAAGTACAAACCTAATGGAGAAGTTGAGCATTTTAAAGCAAGGCTAATTGCAAAAAGGTAACATTGTCGAAAGGGTCCTAATGTAGTGGGATCATTTGGATTGTTACTACTTCTAGCAGATGATTACAAGCTCGATTACAGGGTTATGTGATTACTCCTGACAGTGTTCCTTCGGATGAAGATATTGCTAACTTTTCTTTGTTGCAGATTGTGATCCTTTTGAATTATGAAGAAGCATCTCAGGATACTCATTGGGTAAAAGAAATGGATAAGGGAATTCATGCAATTGAGATGAATAATACTTGGGAGTTAAATGAGTTTAATAAAATAAAGTACAAACCTAATGGAGAAGTTGAGCATTTTAAAGCAACGCTAGTTGCGAAAAGGTAACATTGTCGAAAGGGTCCTAATGTAGTGGGATCGTTTGGATTGTTACTACCTCTAGCAGATGATTACACGCTCGATTACAGGGTTATGTGATTACTCCTGACAGTGTTCCTACAGATGAAGATATTGCTAACTTTTCTTTGTTGCAGATTGTGATCCTTTTGAATTATGAAGAAGCATCTCAGGATACTCATTGGGTAAGCGAAATGGATAAGGGAATTTATGCAATTGAGAAGAATAATACTTGGGAGTTAAATGAGTTTAATAAAATAAAGTACAAACCTAATGGAGAAGTTGAGCATTTTAAAGCAAGGCTAGTTGCGAAAAGGTAACATTGTCGAAAGGGTCCTAATGTAGTGGGATCGTTTGGATTGTTACTACCTCTAGCAGATGATTACAAGCTCAATTACAGGGTTATGTGATTACTCCTGACAGTGTTCCTTTAGATGAAGATATTACTAACTTTTCTTTGTTGCAGATTGTGATCCTTTTGAATTATGAAGAAGCATCTCAAGATACTCATTGGGTAAAAGAAATGGATAAGGGAATTCATGCAATTGAGAAGAATAATACTTGGGAGTTAAATGAGTTTAATAAAATAAAGTACAAACCTAATGGAGAAGTTGCGCATTTTAAAGCAAGGCTAGTTGCAAAAAGGTACAAGAAAAAGTTAGTTATTGATTATTTTGACGTATTTGCACCTGTTGCTAGGCGTGATACTGTTAGAATGATTATATCACTTGCTGCTAAAAAGAAATGGAGAATTTTTCAAATGGATACTAAATCAGCCTTTCTGAATGGAGTTCTTAGAGAGGAAGTATATGTGGAACTAGGGATGCAAATGAGCCAAGCCGCTCGTGAGTCGCTCGGTCAAAGCTCGGCTCGAGTTCCCTGTTGACCGAGCTCGAGCTAGCTCGCTAAGCAAACGAGCCGAGTTTGAGCCTCATTAGCACTAGCTCGATGTCTTCTCGAGCTTATCAAGCCAGAATATATAATTTTTTACTTCATTTTCATTATTATATATAATATATCTTTTAAAAAGGTTAAATTCGAGCTCGGCTCTGGTGGTTTACACCCCTATGTGGAACAACCTCCTGGTTATATCAAAAAAGAGAGAAGAACATAAAGTCTACAAGTTGAAGAGGGATTTATATGGTTTGAAACATGCTCCAAGAGACTGGTACACACGTATTACTTCTTACTTTATACAGCATGGATTTCAAAGATGCCCTTATGAGCATACTCTATATTGCGAGTTAACTATTCAAGGTGATGTACTTATTGTATGCTTATATGTGGATGATTTAATATTCACTAATAGTAGTTTGAAAACTGTCTCAGACTTTTGGGAGGCTATGATCAGATTTTTTTATATGACTTACTTAGGACTAATGTCCAATTTTCTTGGTATTGAGAGGTTTATCAAAAGGATTATGGAATCTATATTTCACAAAAGAAATATGCTAGTGATATTTTGAAAAATTTTAAGATGGAAGTATCAAATCCTATCTTGACTCCAAGTGAAGAAAAGTTGAAGTTGACAATAGATAGAACTGGTGAATTTTTTAACCCAATATATTTCAAGAGTTTAGTAGCGAGTTTCAGGTATCTAACGTCCACAAGGCTATATATTACTTCTAGAGTTGGACTTTATAAGTAGATTTATGGAATCACCACGTCAATCCCATTTGTTGGCTGAAAAACTAATTTTGCAATATACCCAAGGTACCCAAAATCATGGAATAGTTTATTCCAATACTGATGATATAAGTTGGATATACATATAGTGATTGGGCAGGTGACATTGTTAAGAGGAAAAGTACTTCAAGCTATTGTCTATAGGAGTTTTCGCATGGATTTCAAAGACACAACAAGTGATTGCATTGTCTACAGCTGAGGCAAAGTATATGACAGCTACAAATAGTGCTACATAAGCATTATAGTTAAGGCATATGTTAGAGTTTCTTCAGCACATATAGGATAGTTCAACAACGATATTTTGTGAAAGCAATTGATCGATTGATTTAACGAAAAATATAGTTCTACGTAGATGTAAAAGCATATTGATATCAGTTTTCACTTCATCCAAAAATTGGTGCAGAATAAGGATATTGCTATTGATTATTGCAAAACTGAAGAGCAAATATATATTTTTACAAAGCCATTGGAGAAAGAGACATTTGAGAATTTGAAGAAGATGCTTTATATGATCACTATTGGAGAACTTGGTTTAAAGGAGGCAATGTAGAGAATATTAAATCAAGTTCTAGCGTAAGGAAGCAAAAATCAATTTGACAACTAATCTTTCTGAGAACTTCAAATTGGATTTGATTAACTTTGAGATTAAGAAAAAGAAGTAAAGTCAAAGGTAAGGTTTGAATAATTAATGAAGAGATATGCAGAGATTTGTAGAAATCTCTAGATCATCAATTTGGCAAGTTGATGAGAGGTTTATATGCTAGATTCAATTGAATTTGTGAAGAAGAAAAGATTAAATTAAAGACTACAAGTTGACAAGTGATTAAAAGAAATATTCAAATTGAATTTAAACTCTTTAGATATTTGTTTCGTAAGTTGTCATTAACTTCCTCATGTTGCCTACTAATATGTGTAGTCTTATGCATTTAATGCAATCGAGAGCCTTGGAGAGTATAGATAGAATGTAATGATAGAAAAAAATAGAGAGAAAAAAGTTGGTTGAAGTTATAAGCGTTTTGTATCCATGTTTTCTTATTGAGTAAAAGTTATATTTTGCCTCCATCCATATCTGTCTATAATTATCAAATTCCCTCAAAATCCTTGTTCGTATTGTTTGATTACCTCTTGGGGATTACAAGGTTCAATACTGCCACCTTGATAACCTTCCCCTCATGTCTAAAGTATTCTCCTTCTCTCACATTCTTCACCCTAATTTCTCTCTCTCTTGAAATTCTAGACACTTTATCCCTAGTGGAATATAGGTGTTCTTCATAATGTTTAGGAACAAAGTCTATACTATCACCCTTTTGAACTCTTCTCAAAATTTAATGGACTTCATTCCCTTCCTCTTTCTGTAGTCTACAACTCTATTCCACCATGGAATGGCATAATCGATGAAGGAATCCAAGGCTAACCTTATTCTACCCTCTTCTGTAAAATTGTAAGAATTGAAAATCCTTTCAATTTTCTTTTCCTACTGTAAGTAGATATTGGATTCACGTTTCCCATGAAAAGAAGGTATGTACAACTCGCAATGACTAGAAATATTTTCTCTCTTCCAATATATTTTGTGGCAAGTCCACTTTTCTCCTCTTTTATCCATTCTCCTTTGGTCTAAATTTTGCCTTCTCCCACCTCCATCATAGCCATATTCCTCCTCTCTTTCAATCCTCCACTTTTCAAGGGAAAAGATAATCGTATACATACCAACCCTGCAAAACAAAGGTTAGTTAAAGGAAAACAAAAAGGAAAATGGATCCTCACAATGCTCCCTTAGTGTTTATACTCATACTCTCGTGTATCACTCTCACTTAAGTGGCTTTTATCAATAATAGGCCCACTTCTCTTGCCTTTTACTTCCATTTATTTCCATTTCTCAAACTGCTCCAAGTCTTGCAAACCAATGGCGAGTTCATCAAAGGACACCCAACGAATAAGAATTCTCAATACAAGCAAGAAACAACTAGTTGGGGCGTTTTATCGAACACTAGTTGTACAAGATTCCAAGACTTAATTTCAAGGATGGAATTCAAACATAAGTGGGAAAAAAGAGTTCTAAAAAAAAGAAGCCACAAGAAGTTATAAGAGGTTACAACAACACATAGGAAATCAAAAACTAACACAAGAAAGTAAGAAGAAAAGAAACAAAGTTAACCAGACTATCTATAACAATAGTTGCAGGATTTTTTTTTTGTAGATGGCATATTAAGCATCCCAAAATGATATAGATACATGGACAATTAAATGTAAATCCCCCAATAATAAGAAACACCATTAGACATCAAATTAAAGCTCATTTCTTTTGTGCAGAAATTTTAGCCTTTTTTGATGACATTTTTTTGTGTTTCTTCAAGAATAAGATGCCCAAATATTGATATCACATATATAGACAAGTTTTAAGAAAAGAACTCACAAAAGAATGAGACAATAAAAGCTTTCAGTAGGAAAACTTTGCATAAATATTGCTTCTTCTTCATATCAATACAAAAGCAAGATATATATAAAAACCAGTCCTATCTAACTGTTAGCTATTCTTCAGGTAGTTTACATGAACCAAATTACATAAGACTTGGAATACAGCTACTAAATTAACAGAAAATATATTTGGCCAGATATATCTTCCTAAATATCTTAGCACTCCTTTTCCTCCCTTTCCCCCTTCCTTCCCCCCTCCCTCCCCCCTCAAGTTGGAGCATTTAGATCACAAATTCCCAACTTGCATGACAAAGAACGAAATGAAGAAGGCAATAGTGAGAATATCAGAAATGTAAATCAAGTTAATAAGACGATCTTGGTGAGCATCACGAACAAAATAGAAATCAATCTCGATGTACTTTGTTCGTTCATGGAAAACTAGATGGGCAGCAATATAAGACAGCCTGACTGTCATAATGAAGAGGAATGGATTGTTCAATTGAAGGTCAAGAACAAGATGGCAAGGCCACTTAAGTTTAGACAATATCATAGCCATAGAATGATACTCAACTTCGGTTAACGAGCGAGAAACAATATGTTTTTTTTTAGTTTTACATGAAATAGGCGAAGAGCCAAGAGATAAAAAATACCCAAGAACGGATCGGCGAATGATCGGACAGCTGGCCCAGTCAGAATCACAATAGGCATGTAACCGGAGTGGTGCACCAGAATAAAGAAGAATACCTTGTCCAGGAGTACCTTGAAGATATCTTATTTGACGAAGAACTACTTCCCAATGCTCCGTGCGAGGATTCTTCACAAACTGTGCCAAAATATGAACTGTATGTGCAAGATCTGGGCACGTAATAGATAAATAAATCAACTTCCAGATGAGACGATGGTATTGGAACGGATGAGTATAAAAAGGACCATTTACTTTGGCCGAGTGATGATTCAGTTCCATAGGCGTAGAGATAAGTTTAGAACCATGTAAGCCAACATCAGAAATAATGTACAATGCATACTTCGTTGACTAAGATAAATTCTATCTTTTTTTCGAGCAATTTCAAGACCAAGAAAATATTGGAGAAAACCTAAATCTTTCATGTGAAAACAAGACCCTAGGTAGGATTTAAATTTAGTAATAGAAATAGCATCATTGCCAGTAATCAACAGATCATCAACATATATGAGAATACAGAGAAATATAATATCCTTTTATAAGTGAAAAGAGAGTGGTTAGTGTAAGATTGCACAAACCTACATTAACGAAGAGCATCAGCAAGTTTGGAAAACTAGCAACAGGGAGTTTGGCGAAGCCCATAGAGTGATTTATTTAGTCGACAAACCTGATTTAGACTGAAAGCTCGAAAATTGGGAGGAAGCCGCATGTACACCTTCTCCTGTAATTTGCCATGTAAAAAGGCTTTATGTATGTCCATCTAATAAAGTTCCCAGTTGCTAGCAGAGGCAATCGAGAAAAATGTCCGGACAGTAACTGTTTTGGCTACAGGAGCAAATGTTTCAAAATAATCGATGCCCTCTTGTTGAGTGTTACCAAGCATGACCAACCGGGCTTTGTAACTTTCAACTGAACCATCAGCTTTACATTTCATTCGGTATACCCACTTCCTACCGAGTGCACGTTTACCAGGAAGTAAGGTAGACAATGTCCTGGTTCCGTTTTTTTCAAGAGCGCGATCTCATGTTGAATAGAAAGACGTCATTTAGGATGGGAAGTAGCTTCAAAATATTTCATAGGCTCAACCCTTGCACTAATAATAGCTAGAAAACCTCGGTGTGAAATAGAAAATTTATTATAATTAAGATAATTTGTTAATGGATGCGAAGTACTTGCGGAAACCGAAGAAGAGGAAGAAGAGGGAGAGAGAGATATACTAGGTGAAGACTAAACAGTATGGCAAATACAATCTTTCAACTTTCCTAGAAGTTGGAAGTGTCCATCACTTTGGCGCAATCCCAAAGCTGGTGGTTGCTTAATAATTTCTGGAAGCTTATTACTAGGAGATGGCACAATGTCCAGAGACCCACTTGAAGACCCAACCGCGGTACTGTTACTTGGGTTGATCCGTCTAGCCCAAAGTCAGAGGACAAAAAAGAGAGCTAGGCCATTGGAGTTATTGGGCCAGTTGACTCATGCTATGTTGTGGAGGACTCAAGCTACAGTTGCTGCATTTGGGCTGTGGTAGACCTAGCCGCAGTTGTAGTTTTTGGTCCAGTCAGATGAATGGGCTACTGAGTAGCTTCACCCCCCCCCCCCCCTCCCCATTACAGATAAGCGGTCATACCCAAGAACCCATGCAGTTTCACCGAAGTTGAAAGGTATACTACTTGATGGAGAAGAAGAATATAAGGCAGATGAAAATGGAAATTCAGATTCAATAAAATGAACGCCCCAAGATGTGAGGAATTCTTGTGTCTGCAAATCATAAAACTTCCAATCCTTTTTTCCATAGGGATAACATAAGAAAACACACTTACACTCTCGTCATGTACATAAGCCAAAAATTTTGATATGAGAATAAGTCGGTGACGTGTTATATAACTCAAAAGGTGTTTTTCTTCCTAACACAGATAAAGGGGTATGACTTATCAATAACCGGCAGTAAGTATACTTTCTCCCCAAAACTGAATAGGAAGACTTAGCTTGAAAAAGTAAAGCCCGAACCACATTTAAAATGTGTCGATCTTTTGCAGTGCATGAACCACATATATTTGATGTAGAATGCCATATTCCAAAAAAAATATGATTTCAAACACATAAATTCGGTACCGTTATCTGTACTTATAACTTTAACCTGTTTATCAAATTCTATACGAACCAAAGAAAAAAATTGTTTCAAAGTTTGTGCCACTTCATGGTTCTCCCTAAGCAAAAAAATCCACACACACCATGAATAATCATCTAATATTGTCAAAAAATACGATGTATCACATGAAGAAAGAACTTTATACGGATACCACATATCGCAATAGATTAAATCAAATATTCCAGTGGCATTATTAACACTTCATAGGAAAAGAATTATGGGTTTGTTCGGCATGAATACAAATAGAACAATTTTTCAAGGAATTAGACTTAAAAGATTGTCCCAAAAAATTTATAACAGCTAACTCAGATGAGTGTCCCAACTGAATATGCCACACAACTGTCAAGAATTTGCGTAGAACCAACACAACTGAATGTCGCAAGTATTGTTCTGAAATAGTATATCTCATCTCTCTCTTCACCCACTCCAATCAGCGTCCCTGAGATACGGTCCTCTAATATGAACACATCATCATTTATAATTGGAAAAATTTTATTCTTTTTGGAGACTTGAGAAAGAGATATTAAAGTATACCGAAGTTGAGGAATAAATAAGACCCGTCTAATATTCCACTGTGGACTCAAGAAAGCAGTACCCATTTGTACTCCGGTAGCTTTGGTTCCATTAAGAAGGCCAATTGTATAAGGAGGAGTAAACCCCAAATTGTTCAAGAAATTCATTTTACCTGTCATATGATGAGAACATCACTGTCCAAAGAACAATTTTCACTCAACATATTTTTACATGAGAGTGTATCTGATGAGGGTTAAGGAGAGTTCTTTAACAAATAGATGAACGAATTCCACTATTCTGGTGACAAGCCCGGATACCAACAGCGTAGGAAGACCCTGCATCAGATGAAGTTCCTATCGCGACTACTGAAATGGTGTTGACGCGACCTCTAAAATCACGTCCTCCGAAGTCGAAGCCTTCGAAATCCCGAGTTCTAAAATCTCGAGTCTTCAGTGGAGCTGTCGTGCCAAGTCGTAGCAGCCGCTGCCAACTTGATATTACTGGAGACGATCCGAGAGTGCTACGTCCTCCACCAGAGTTGCGCCCCCTTCCTCTACCAGACCGTCCTCAACCACTGTGACCACCACTGGCATCTCGATTCTGCTTCTGCTACCACTCTGGATAGCTCACCAATTGGTAACAGTTTTGGGCTTCATGCCCTTGTTTGAGATAGTGTGTACAGTGAGTTTTATTTTGTGTAGTTCTTGGCAAGAAATGATACTACCTCACTACTTATTTCTGAATTTTTCATCAAATTTTTATGTGATTCTTCTTTAATGATTAAATTTTATTAATGTTGGGAATAAGTTCCATTTGTAAAATGTTTGATTGTACAGTTCCAATTATTGAGTCATCTAATCCTATGAGAAATTGATGAACATTGTCTTCTTCCCTTTGTTTGTTCAATTCACTCAACATTCCACAAGTGCACGCTGGTAATTATCGGTAATTAATCAATTCATCCCAAATCTTCTTTAATTTAGCATAATAAGCAGAAATGAACATATCAGACTGTTTTCAATTTACCAAAATAGTTTTGAGCTCGTGCTTTCACGTCGCGTTACCAGACATGAATTGCTCCTTCAGATCAGCCCACAGTTCGTCGCACCGTTTAGCATAGCACATCGTGGCTCGAAGGCTTGCTTCAATGGTATTCAAGATCTGTGAACCTATCATAGTGTTGATCGTCCACCGCTCCTCTTCCTTGTTTGTTCCTGTTTTCGGTTTAGGAATGAATCATTCAACAAAGCCCAGTTTTTTTCTTAGCCCTTAAAGCTAGTCGCACTGCTTTCACCCACTCATCATAATTATCCTCTTTAAGCTGAACTTGAGTAATAATCAAATGTGGACTGTTAGAGGATGCTAAATAATATGCTTCCTTTGGGAAATCACCTATCTATTCATCATCATCAATGCCACTCATTGTGACGAAGAAAACAATAATAGCTCTGATAATATAAAAGTTTTTAGCAGGAAAACCTTGTCTAACTATTGCTTCTTCTTCAAATCAGTACAAAACCAAGATATATGTATGTATATATACAAAACAGTCCTATCTAACTGTTAGCTATTCTTTAGGTAGTTTACGTAAACCAAATTACATAAGACTAGGAATACAGCTACCAAATTAACATAAAATATATTTAACGAGATATATCTTCCTAAATATCTTAACAGACAATTTTCACCACTTCTTGGGCTGATTTCAGATGCCCCATTTTCACCATTTCTTGAGCTTCAAAACTTGAAATGGGTCTCTTCAAAACAAAAATTGGAGCTGTTGGTTATGACACCAACTGACAGGAGCACAGAATTGAGATGATATTTATTCTATTGGATGCAGTAAAATACTCCCAAGATCCCCAAGAAGAGTTACAAAGAAGACTTTTCCTACAATTCGTCCCAACAATTTTTCCTTTCTTGCTATTCTGCCTAAATGAATCCTCTAATTTCCTCCTTCAGCCCTCCACTTGTAAAATCTTGTATTTGGCCCCTTTTATTTCACTTGGACATTTTAAGTTCTTGTAGCTATCTTCAACCTTTTTTCCAAGATTAAAATCTTCTTACCTTTTCTCCAATCTCTCCAAGTTTGATATATTCTCTTCTTCCTAATCTCGAACTTGATATCCTCTTAGAGCATCTTGGATTCCTATCATTTTGTCTAGCCCTAATGATGGTACAATACCTAATGTGTGTTTGTCTGGCATTTCCTAGCCGATACAATAGTTGAGCTTATATCAGTTTCCAATGCTTTAATTATTCCATGAGTTTAAAGTCTTTTAAGTTATCGATTCGAATTAATCAAATGGTAAATATTAAGTTGTTTATGAGTTAAATTTTACTAATTATATTAATTTATTTAAGTATTGGGCAAGTATTTGTGAGAGTAATTTTAGCTTACTACAAGGCAGTTTACCTATATATCAAAAGAGTTTATATTGTTGTGTGTGAATAAAGTTGTGACATCAAACTTGAGTATTTTATGCCTTTCGTTTAGAGACATGGTAGGACTTATTCTAGTATGATATTTTGGTTAATTTCCCCATGTTTGTTTTTATTTTATTTTTTTAGATGATTTTTATTATTGTTTGGATTTTCTGTAGAAAAAGTCAACTTTGGAAGAAAAGGAGAAAAGTGGTTAGCAAGTTGTTAAAAAGGCTATAAGAATAAAATAGGTATGGCCACACACTAAAAGGACTTCAAAGTTGGCATATTTTCTTAGTTGACTTAGTTAGGATATGAGCTTATCTTCTTTTTAAGATTTTTTAAATTGGATTCATTTTAAACTAATTAAGATTCTTTCCTACATTGGTGAAGAGAGTGATCAAAGGCCTCATGCTACTGAATGTCAACTTTTTAATGGGCGGTTTTAAGTGGATAACGCTTATCGAGCGGCATGTGGGCTATTGTCTACTGCAGAGGCGGAGGAATGGACAAAAATTTGGTGCTTTTACAGTCCTCAAAGTTATGGATATACGACACGGCTTGAACGATATGATAGATTGGTGGCCCAAAGTTTGTTACTCCCTCCGTCCCAAACCCTTTAGTCCCATTTTTCTTTTACAGAGATTAATAAAGTTAGTTAAACATAGTTATGTAATTATTTTAACTAGTAATTTTATGTTTTGTCCTTGAAAGATTCTTATATTTCAAAATTAATTAAAGAAAAACACATGACTCTATTAATTCCATTGTTAGAATTCCAAAGAATTTATCTTCAATCAAGAATTAAATATGTCACAATTTTCACAATCTTGAAACAATTGCATGGCAGTTGTTACGTTATATTTTTATTTGTAGTTTAAAGCCATTCCTTTGGTAATTTTCATTTTGTAGTTGGAGCCATCACTTTGAAATTTTCAACCGAAAGAAATTTTTAACCAGATTGAAAAGTTTGAATTTGGAGCCTTGTATCGGACCCAATAAGTTTAAAATTTTTTATTTATCTCTATAAATAAGACTTTTATTATCATAATTAATCACAATAAGAAAAGATTAAATACTTCTAATGATTTAAATACTTCCCCAAATTTCCTGGCATCGAATGATATACATTTATTTCTACCTACAAGAATTTCTATTGTTCTAAATAGTTTTCAAGATGAAACAAATTCTCACGAAAATATGCATATGAGCATAACAGTTTCAGAAGAAATGCACCATGGCAGCAAGAACAAGAATTTCTCTTTTGATAAGAAGTGAACGATTCTTGAAATACTACTCAAAGAGAGGAGTTATCTCCAATATTGCTAATGTTGTTTCAATATATAGGAAAGCAGTATCAAGAATTTGGCATGTAGTTAAGGTCTCTAACGCAAGTGATAATTTACCGGATTTGTCTTCAAAGCTTCTTAATAGGACTGGTAGAAAGAGAATTCAAGTAGATTTTGAACAAATACAGAATATCCCTCTTTGTCGAACAAACATAAGATCATTATCAAAGGCTTTGGACGTGCCCAAATCAATACAACATAGAAGAATCAAAGAAGGATATATTATCCCGCCCACAAATTCGGTGAAACCATATCTGTCAGAAGAAAACAAGAAGGAAAGGTTGAAGTTTTGTTTAACATTGATTGATCAAGATACAATTACATCTAGACCTTTGTTTGTTACCATGCATGATCGAATCCATATCGATGAAAAATGGTTTCAAATATCTAAAACAACACAAAAGTATTACCTCCTTCCTGATGAATAAGAACTTTACGTACATGCAAAAGTAAAAGATTTATCACTAAGGTTATGTTTATGGCTGCTATTGCTCGTTCATAATTTGATGCATCAAGTAATATAATATTTAATGAAAAAATTGGAATATGGTCGTTCGTGGTAAAAGAAGCTGCAAAGAGGAGTAATAAAAATGGCAGTGGGGGGCCTTTAGAGACGAAACCAATTTTGTCAATAACTAAGAGCATTATTCAATCTTGCTTAATTGAAAAGGTGTTGCCATCAATCAAAGAAAAAGGGCCTTCTTCTAGTTATAAGACTATCTTCATTCAACAAGACAATTCCAAGCCACATTTACATATTAATGATGCTGAGTTTCTTGAAGTTGGGAGCAGAGATGGATTTGATATTTGTTTCTGTTGTCAACCACCAAACAACCTCAATTTGAATTTTTGGATTTGGGTTTCTTTAGAAGTATTGATTCATTTCAACATCAAGAGGCTCTAGCTGCAGTCGGTAAGTTTGTTTCAGCAGTAGAGCATGCTTTTGGTATATTACCAATTACAGATTTGAATAATGTATTTTTAATATTGCAATCATGCATGTTTGAGGTTATAAAAATTCATGGTGGAAATCACTATAAGATTCAACATATGAACAAGGAAAAGCTTACTAGAGATGGAAAACTATCAAATTACATCGAATTCGATTCTCAAGTTTTGAAAGAGGCATTTGCAACCCTTGAAGAGTGATATCAATATGTTTTACGGTGATGAAAATGACATTTTTGTGAGTCAATTGATTTCTAGGATTGATTACTCTTTACCGGATGACCATTCTGTATACAGTTTCACTTCCTGTAATTTGGTTCAGAAATTACATGTTCCAAACAAACCACATTGAACAACAATTTTCATATACACAATAGAAATCAACACAAAGTGCAAAAATATTAAAAATAATTAACTAATATCAAGAAATTTATCAAATGTCAGAATAAATTGAAATAGAGCTTTATTATTCGGTGCAGCTTCCTCTGTCGTTCTTCGTACTCCATGGTGCACCTTCGTACTCCATGGTTCACTTTGAACACAATAGCAGCAGCGAAATTACAAGGCAACGATAGAACAAATGGGGGCAGCGGCGAAAGAAAGAAGAGGAGGAAGGACAAGAGGAAGAGAAGGAAGGAAAAGTTGTGGCGGAAACGAGCAAAAGGGCAGCAAAAAGAGGAAGGAAAGGGGTGAGGCAGAAATTTGCAAAAGAAGAATGAAGAAGACGATGGCCAGTATCATGCGCCGACCTGCCAGTCAACCGCCATATCAATAATCTCTCATAATCGCAAAATTAAATTGGTGATTAGAAATAAAGTACACACTATGTGGGTTATCTTTGTAAATATAGCACAGCGTGTGCTTTATGGCCGCTCAGATTAAAACAAAATAATTGCAACTACTTTAGTGGCTATTTTTTAAAATGTGGCGAAATATAACAAAAATCGCTAGTATATAATGCCAAATTTAGCATAAGACCGTTACTGGAGGAAATATTTTGGATTTAGCCTTTATTTTTTTTAGTTAAATATTTTATTAAGTATCCAAAATTATGTGTATTTTTTAACTTTTTTTAAATTAAAACGGCACTAACCTATAACTTCAAGAGGGTAATTATAAGGTAGGTGCACCCTTTTTATAATATCTCTAATGAGGACGATTCTTAAAATGGATATGATATTTTCTTATCTACTCCAATCTCTTATCTCCCTTTTTTTTATTTTCTTATCCCATAATACACAATTCTTCAAAATTCTAACATATATATTGAATTGGTTAAATTAATGCAATGGACGGTAGTTCTCAAACAATCATTTTATGAGAAAAGAAATGCAGAAAAATTCGAATTCATCAGCTCCCCCAATATTATTTGCAAATATTAACAAATTACTTTAGTTACGATTTTAAGAATGGCTATCTGTTGCTTTTTAATTTATCAAATCACATTATTCTTTTAGGAATCTTCTAAATATTAATTGGATAGTACATCGCCTAACAGACTCCATGCCATATTCCCAGAAAAAGTTCGATGACCACAAAATAACATCATTAAAATAATTAAAAAGAAATAATGAATTTGAACTAATCACATAATTAGATATATTACAATTTAATTTGTGTACAATAGTGATAGTAAAGTATTTTGGTATAATAAATAGATTATAAAAAATAGAGGTACCAACCATACATTCTATAATGATATACCATCACTTTATCGCAAGACCAACAAATAATTCAATTCAAGATATTTTCAAAACCTCAATTTGTTGTTGATTCCTCTTGGTTTTATTCTCAAATCTTAGTGAACATGCAAAAGAAGGCAGTCATGTACTTTGTTAAACGAATCCTTAAGGCTTGGAGTGTTGCGTAAAGCCAAATCTAAATCCATGGCCATCAAGAACTAAAGTTTTCAGTGAGAAACTTTTCCAGAAATTTTCTCATATGTTCTTTCTATATTCTCCCAAAATATGTACATCAGTATTGTCTTATAAATTAAGAAGTGGTTACAAAATTTCAGCTATAACAATAATATCAAATAAGCTAAAATATCTCAACTACAACAACTACCTATTCTAATCCTAACAACCTTAACACTCAACCTCAAGTTGGAGCATGAAGGTCGCAGATGCCCAATTTTCCATACAGCTTATGAAATTGTGGGAGATGTAGAGCCTTTGTAAAAAGATCTACAGGCTGTGAATTACTCGGAATATAAACAGGGGTAATTAAACGTGTTTGAAACGCATCCGGCACAAAGTTACAATCTATTTCAACGTGCTTGGTGCATTCGTGGAAAACTGGATTAGCTGCGATGTAAATGGCTTCTTGACTATCACAAATGAAGCGGGATAGAATATTACATCGGAACTTGAAAGTCGAGTGAGCCACTTTAATTCACACAGTATCATCGCCATTGCACGATACTCGGCTTCTGCGGAAGATCGAGAGACCGTGTGTTGTTTCTTTGTCTTCCAAGAAATAGGAGAGTGTCCAAGAGAGATAAATATCCAGTCACTGACCGACAAGTAATTGGGCAGATGGCCCAATCAGAATCACAATATGTTAGTAAACGAAGAGAGGCATTAGATTGAAGTAGAATACCCTGAGCTGATGAACCTTTAAGGAAACAAATCACACGGAGAGCTGCTTATCAATATTCCTTGCGAGGTTGTTGCATGAACTGAGCCAGTATATGTACAATATAGGCAAGATCTGGACGGGTGATGGATAAATAAATCAATTTGCCAACAAGACATCGATACCGGTCTGGCTGATCATAAAACTCTCCACAAGCTTTGGCTAATTGATTATTTGGGTCCAACGGGGTTGACACAAGTTTACACCCAAGCATGCTAGCATCAGAAATAATTTCCAAGGCATATTTTTGTTGATTAAGATAAAACCCAACCTGACTCTAGGCAACTTCGATACCAAGAAAACATTTAAGACCCTAGAAAACCCAACCTAAGTCTTTCATGTGAAAACACGACCCTAGGTAAGACTTAAACTGAGCGATACAGGATGCATTATTGCTAGAGATTAAGAGGTCATCAACATAAATAAGAATACGTAAGTAAATATCATTTTTCTTGTAAGTAAAGAGAGAATAGTCAGCATAGGATTGTACAAACCCACACAGACGAAAAAAAGTTGTAACTTTCGAGAACCAGCACTGAGGCGCTTGAAGAGCCCACATAATAATTTGTTAAGACGACAGACCTGATGTGGTTTGGAAGCGCGGAACCCAGGAGGAAGTTTCATATACACTTCTTTAGCCGAATCGCTATGTAGGAAAGCGTTATGAACATCCATCTGATGAACCTCTCAATTTTTGGCAGTAGCAATAGATAACAGTGTCCGTAAAATTACCATTTTGGCCACAGGGCAAACGTTTCAGTGTAATCAACCCCCTAATACTAAGTATTCCCAAACAGCACCAAGTGTGCTTTTTGACGTTCTATGGAACCATCAGACTTATCCTTTATCCGGTAGACTCATTTGCTATCAAGTGCGCATTTTCTAGGAGGTAGTCTAGTCATGGTCCATGTATTGCTTTTCTCAAGTGCATCTATTTCCTGTTTCAGGGCATGCCGCCATTCTGGTACTAATACTGCTTCAGAATACTTGGTAGGTTCTATGCCTGCGTTAACAACTGCCACAAAACCCTGATGTGAGGAAGAAAATTTAGCATAAGAAACACAGTGAGTTAGGGGATACAAGGAAGTACCTGAGGGACCCGACGAAGAAGATGAAGCGAGAGAGAGAGAGAGAGAGAGAGAGAGAGAGAGAGAGAGAGAGAGATACAAGGAGATGACAGTGTCATATTACATATGTAATCCTTCAATTTACTCGGGAGTCGATGTTTTCTAGCACTACAACGAAGATTCAAAGGAGCAAAATAATGTGCCACAATTTGGTCACTACCCGAAGAGGCACTGGATTCTGAATTTTCACCATTATTGGACAAAGTACCTGAAGTTTCTTGGTTTTCCATGGGAGCCGAGACTCCTTTTGGTGTGGAAATATTATGCTGCCTAATTTCGTCATGGTGTGAAGTCTAGTCTGGACCGGCTAAAGTTGGAGTGTGGGTTAAAGCAGGAGAATTTGCATACTGGGCCATTTCAGGAGGAGCAGACTGGGCCGTGCATGAAGAAGGCTGTTGTAGCGGCTAGTGGGCCTCAGCAGTCAACGAAAGTTGGGCTGCTGCAGTCAACAGACATTGGGCTTCATCTCGGCTAGGCCATGAAAGATTTTGGGCCTCACCTCGGCTAGGCTGCGAAGGATGCTGGGCTTCACCTCGGTTGGGCTGTGAAGGATTCTGGGCTTCTTACAGTTGTGCTAACAGCTGCAGCCCAACATTTGTTCAGGAAGCAGGTGCATGGGCTGCTCCAGTGGCTTGTGGGTCTGCTCCAGATAATTGAGAAGGGGCTGTTGGACTGCTCCCCTTGCCTACAGCACTGGTTACAGGAATTTCACCAAAATCACACCTCAAAGTGTTCTCATTCGATACTTCCAAAGATTGAGATAAAAATGGAAATTCATGTTCAATAAATAATACATCCCGAGAGGTAATGAATTCATGAGTCTGTAAATCAAAAAATTTTCACCTTTTTTTTACATACGGATACCCTAAAAATACATATTTTCTCCTCCCGAGATCTAAATTTACCCTTAGGTAAACCGTGATCATGTACATAAGCCAAGCAACCAAAGTATTTGAGATGAGAATAAGGTGGTACTTTATTAAACAACAGGTCAAACAGTGTTTTTCCCTTTAACACAGACAAAGGAGTACGGTTTATCAAATATCCAGCAGTCAGCAGACTTTCTCCCCAAAATTGGATGGTAAGATTTACCTGGAAGAGCAAAGCACAAGCCACATTGAGAATATGATGATGCTTACGCTCTACACGGCCATTTTGTTGGGGTGTATATACCATAGATGTTTGATGTAACATGCCATGTTCCAAAAAATATAGTTCCATACAGGTGAACTCCATTCCATTATCTGTACGTACCACCTTTACTTGTTTAAGAAACTGTGTTTGAACTATAGCAAAAAATTGTTCTAGTGTCTATGCTAGTTCCTTTTTTCTTTAAGCAAAAATATCCAAACGCACCTCGAAAAATCATCTACTATGGTCAAAAAGTAACTTGCACCACAGAGGACAGAGTTTTATAAGGTCCTTATTGGTCACAATGTATCAAATTAAAAGGGGCAATCGCATTATTTAAACTAATAGAGAAAGGTTCACGTGTCTGTTTGACACCCAAACAAATTGAACAATTATTCAACAAATCACATTTGAAATTTGGTCCCAAAAATTTCTTAACAGCAAATTTAGAAGGATGACCCAACCTGTGATGCCATAACGTGCTCATATCTGAGATTTGAGCAGAACAAACAAACTTCAACTTCATGCTCAGAGGCTTGAAGTAGTATATCCCATCTCTCTCTTCACCCGCTCCAATCGGCATCTCCGAGGTACGGCCCTGTAACATCAACATACTATCATTAATTATGATAATGCAATTATTTGTTTTGGAAAGCTGAGAAAGAGAGACAATAAATTACACCGAGTTGAGGTATAAATAAAATATTATTAATTTTTAATTTCGAAGGCAGATTTATTGAACCCAATTCTTCTCCAGTTGTTTAGAACCATTTGGAAGGGTAATAGTATAAAGATGAGATGGTTTAGTATTTGACAAAAAAATCTTTCTTCCTGTCATGTGGTGAGGCATCCATTGTCTAAAATACGTTCATCTTCTATCTTACCAAAGAGATTTTCCATAGTTCGGTTTGTATTTTTCTGATTGCTCAACAACTGGAGAAAGGAACTCCATTGTTCCTATGATAGGTCGGGAATGCCGACGGAGGATCCCGCCGACACCGCCAACGCTAAAGCCGCCAGTCCCTGTCGCTCGACAGTGCTGTCCAGAGCCACTCCTCCGCGTCTTATTCCGTAAAGAGTTGAGTGAGCTACCGGATTGTGAGCTTCCCAGGCATGGTCGATCGAAGAAGACGAACCGGTGGAGCTACAACCCATCCAAGTATTGTCGGAGAAGACGACCCAGATCCAGTTGCTGTCCAGCCATGATTTGTCGGAGAAGGGTCAGAAAGTCCGCTGCCTGTCCCGGCTCTATCGCACCCTTACCCTGGGACATTCTTCCTCGACCTTTGCAACTGCCAACGCCGATTTTGGTGCTCCTGTCTGACCACCGCTACTCCATGTTCGATCTGGATAGCCCACCAACAGGTGGCAATTCTTTGCTTCGTGTCCCAACTTGAGATAGTATGTGCACTATGGTGAGTTCTGTACTGATTTGGGAGCTGCAAACACGACAGCTTCACTTCCAATTTCTGTGGTTTATATTAATTTTCTACGTGCTTCCTCTTTGATTATCATTGCATATGATTTCTTAATGTTCGGGATTGGGTCCATTTGCAAAACACTTGATCATACAGTTCTAAATATGGAATCGTCTAAACCGATGAGAAACTGGTGAACTTTGTCTTCTCCTCTTTATTTAATAATCTCATTAACCATCCCATAAGTACAATGAGGCAATTGTTCATAATTGATTAATTCATCCCAGATTTTTTTTTAAATTTTGCATAGTAAGTTGAAACAGACATACCCGACTGTTTACAGTTTACCAGTGCGGTCTTCAGTTCATGTTTCCTGGGTGCATTTCCTGACATGAACCTTTCTTTGAGTTCAGCCCATAGCTCGTCACATCTTTCTTCATAAGACATTGTAGTTCTCAAATTTGGTTCAATGGTGTTCAAAATCCATGAACCCACCATTGTATTGATTGTCCACTATTCTTCTTCTTCTTTAGTTCTGGGTTTCGGCTTTGGAATTGTTCCTTCTACAAAACTGAGTTTTTTCTTGGCTCATAATGCCAGACGCATCACCTTCACCCATTTGTCATAATTATCTTCTTTTAATTGTACTTTTCTTTAATTAGCCGATGTGGGATTGTTAACACACCCCCTCACGCCCAGGACTGGACATCTAGAGTGTAGAATTTTTTGCAGGACTAGACATCTGCGCAGGTGGCCCAACTCGAGCAACCTAATAGCTAGCTCTAATGCCATAAAGTTTTCAGTGGGAAAACTTTTCTAGAAATTTTCTCATCTGTACTTCCTATATTCTCCAAAAATATGTACATCAGTATTGTCCTATAAACTAGGGAGTGGTGACAAAATTCCAACTATAGCAATAATATCAAATAAGCTAAAATATCTCAACAATAACAACTGCCTATTCTAATCCTAACAACCTTAACAAAATCAAAACAAAGTCAGTCGGAAATTGATTTATAGCCAAACTCAGTTAAGTCAAAGAGTTAAATTCGTAGCAAAAAACTTTGTAAGGAAGCATGAAAATAAGACCAGTTTAAAAAATTAAACAAAATAAAATAGGGGTCAATAATTCTAACTCTGGAATATATGTATAGCGCGAAAAAAATTCAAAATATTTCATTTTGAACTATAAACTTTCTCTCTCTTCAACGAATCCTCTCACTTCTCTCTAAAACTTCAAATTTCAACTTCAGATTTAAGAAAATTCGACCGTTGTAATTCGAAAAAAAGGTTAGTACTTCGATCTATACTCATTTATTTACATTTTTATTTGTTCAAAATTTTAAAATAACATTGGATTGAAAAAAATTACCGTTTTTCAAAGAGAATTTTCTGGCCGGGATAACAATCGCCTGAACCAAAGACCGAAAATCGTTAGGTCGCCCGGTCCAACGACCGCGTGCTACCTTTAATCACTGAACCGCGCGGTCGCTGCGCGGTACTGCTTGCCTGGTCTAGCGATTCGGTTTGTTCGCGGCCGCCCGATTTTTTTTATTTATTTTTTTTCATATTTCTTTCATATTTTTTAGTTTTTTATTAATTTTTTAATGTTTTTAATTATTTTTTAAATTCTTTATTAATTTTTTTATTTTTTTATTTTTTATTAATTTTTTTACTTTTATTTTTAATTATTTTTGTTATGTTTTATTTTTTAAATTTTTTATTTTTATTTTTTAATTTTAATTATGTTTTTAGTTTTTTAATTTTTTATTATTTTATTATTTTTTTAATTTTTAATCTTTTTTATTTTTTTATGTTTATTGTTTTTTTAATTTTTAATCTTTTTAATTTTTTAATTTTTATTTTTTTTAATTTCTAATTATTTTTAAATTTTTTTAATTTTATAGTATTTTATTATTTTTTAAATTTTTAATTATTTTATTATTTTTTTAAAATTTTTATTATTTTCAATTTTTTATTATTTTTTAAAAAATTTTATTATTTTATTATTTTTTATTTTTTAAATTTTTATTATTTTATTATTATTATTTTTTACTTTTTATTTTTTTATTTTTTTATTTTTTATTTTTTATATATATTTTTTTCCCTTACATTTGTTTATGCTTATGTTATTTTTGTAAAGTTATGATTTCGTTTGTCTATTTGTTTGATTTAGAGTTTATATAATGTTATTTAATTTGTTTAATTTTTTATTACATTTGTTTATGCTTATTTATTTTTTTAAAGTTATGATTTTGTTTGTCTATTTGTTTATCAAAGTTTATATCATGTTATTTAATTTGTTTAATTTTGTTTAATATTTTTATTACGTTTGTTTATGCTTATGTTGTTGTAACTAATGATGATGTTAATTTTTTTTAATTATGATTACATTTATGTTTATTTGTTTAATTTGTAGTTTTTGTTATGTTTTTAATTTTGTTTAATTTTTTTTAGGATTTGTTTATGATTATGTTATTATAATTAATGATTATGTGATTTTTTAAAAATTATTATTACGTTTATGTTTAATTGTTTAATTTAGAGGTTATACTATATTCGGCATAATTTGTTTATGTTTATTAGGGTGCCTGTGGACTTGACTCGTTGTATAATTTTGTTTATCTTAGAGTTTATGGTTTAGGGTTTATATGAATAATACGACTTTATAAACAAACGTCATAAACAAATTGCATAAATAAGCGTTTATGCAATTTGGGTTTAGGTGTATTATATTGAAAGATTTTATGTGTTTAGGATTAACACAATATAATAAAAAAGTGTGAAGTGTTCAAATAGGGTAATAAATATAACTATAATGAATTTAGCTTAATGCACGGCTTTTACTTAATAATATAAAGATAAAGAAAAATGCATTACTTGTATTGTATAAAAACATGATGAATTAGACAAATATTATGTAATGTCATTGAGCAAATGTTTGATAATTTGTTTAGATGGTTCGGCCCGGAGCACGTAGGGTGATGATGATTTAGGTCCTTTGATAGACAGGACCGGTCGGGTTGAAGGTCGTGCAGTGACTGCGTCATCCCGTGGTATGAGGGACGCCACAGTACATCAGACATACCGTCCACTTCTGCACCTATTGGACTGGATATGTATTATGACCCTGGTGCACCGGGGTCTTCCACCCAGCTCCCCATACCGTTTAGGATCCATCTTCCTACCACATCATACCATCCGTACACCCCCGTACCCTAAGACGCTTATGAATATTCTTAGCCATCACAACCATCATATGATCCATATACACATGCTCCTTCTCTACCTATCCGTATGTCTGGCCTGGATCCGACACAGTGTTCCTCTAGAACTCAAATTCCCTTAAATGAGGTTAGTGGTCCAGGATTGCAGTTAGGTGCACAGTTCTTTGAGCAGCTTGCTGGGTCTGTCCCGGTGGACTCATCTTACAGCGGTGCTGAGTATGGAGCCACTGCTCGTGGCAATCCCTCATCTGATGCTGGGTTGGGTAGGGATTCTAGTGCATCCCAATCTGAAGAGGCTGTCAGGGTTGGTTCCCTCCGCATTCATAGCTGTGAGGGCGATGAGGATGAGTGTGAGGATGATGATGGATATCATGATGACGATGATGATGATGATGATGATGATAGTGACAGTGACGGTGATGATCACTAGCCTGATCCTATGGTTGAGGCCTCATCTTCCGGCCATAGGCCTGCTCGGGGTAAGGGGAAAGGGTTTACTGGCAGTTTCATGTCAGTGATGAGTAAGATTGTTGGGTCACAACAAAAAAGACCCGAGAAGTTTCGTCCTCCTGCCAACCCTACGTAGAGGAAGAAATCAAAGAATGACGGTTGAGAGCAGACAGGTCCAGTTGATGGAGGTCCACAGGATCCAGTCTTTGTCCCTTCGTATAGCGGTCATGTCGCTGGTAGTACATGGCGTGGATAGGTAATTTGAATATTTGTATATTTTTTATTTCTGATTATAGATTTGAATATTTTGTTTATTTTTTATTTATGTTGTTTACATTATTTTTACAGGATAGAGGCATTCTAAAGTCGAGGTCTCGCTACGTGTCCCTGACCGGTTGGAACCTAATGATCCTGCAGTTGTACAGTTGGCAGGGGAGATAGGACTATCACATTTGAGGTCCTGCATGTTCCAGCATCCGAAATCTCCTTGCTATCTGCTTTTGTGGAGAGGTGCCAGCCAGACACCAACAGTTTCCACATACCCTGGGGGAGATGACAGTTACATTATATGATGTTGAGTTGATTCTGGGTGTACCTTCTCACGGTAATGTCGTCGACCATTATTATTCATGGGAGCAGTTAATTGCAGTTATTCAGAGCGATCTTGATATCTCCGACTCCAGCATAGGCATAAATGGTTAAGACTTGGCGGCAATTGCTAAATCACCTCGTAGTGAACTGTCTACGGAGCAGAGGGCCACCTGTTACGTCTTGTATTTACTTGGCAGTTTGCTCTTCACTGACAAGAGTGGAAATAATGTCCCTGGGAAGCTGTGGCAGCTCGTGAAGAATGTTAGTTCTGTTGGTGGTTTTGCATGGGATGCTGCTACACTAGCCTACTTGTACCGGAGTTTAGGGCAGGCCTTTCGTGTTGATGCGACCGAGTTGTCTGGTCGCTGGTTGCTGCTTGAGGTAATATCACTATAATCTTCATCCTGTTTAATGATTTTTTACATTTTAGGGTCTATTTTTGTCTAATGATAGGGTTGCTGGGTATTTTCCTATGTTTGCACCTCCGATGAGACCGAGAGTGAGGTTTTGCAAACCTCACATCCAGAGGTTTGCGATGTTACGGAGAACAAATTAATCGACTTACGCATTCGTTTAGACACGATGACTGCTGACGAGGTCAGGTGGACTCTGTACAGATCCGATAAAATTATTGATGTATGGGTTTCTACGTATCATGGGATAATTGCATATTTTGATTGTGTATAGCCCTATATGCCCGATAGGGCTGTCAGACAGTTTGGGTGGGTTCAATACATTCCAGCTCATCCTATTCATCCTCAGGAGCACCGCAGGCCAGGAAATAACAAGGTGTACATGGTGAAGAATGTGTTCATAGAGGTATTTTGGCTGGAGGCACCATCTCATTTACTTACGTCTACCTGGACCAGTATACCTGCTATACCTCCATCTCGGTGCACAGATGATTACATGCCTTGGTTTCTCCCCCGCCCTCATCCAAGGATTCACAATCCAGACAGGCTCCCCCGCGGCATGCAATTCCCGACCACTGCTCCTATTACACCGCATGTTCTATTGGATATGGTAGCTCGTGAGTTGGACCGTGACGATATTGATGATGCTACAAAGGTTGGTAGGGCTTCCGACATGATCAAGAGGTATCATCAGACTCGATGTTAGTGTGTTGTTTTATGTACTTGACTGGCTATTGTTTATGACTTATTTTGTAGTGTATAACTTTTTTTTAGTGTTGTTGTTACTTGGTTGATGGAAATTTTTTTATGCATTGAATTTTTTTATAATTGTAATAGACAAAATATAAAGCATCATAAACCCGAAACACATTAAATATAAAGATATTGAACCATAAAACGAGTTTACATTTATCAAAAAATCGTAAATATACCAAAAAAGTTAACGTGTATATGTTTTAAAACTAAGTTAAAAAATTTCGTACATATAATTTTCTTAATAAAAAAATAAGTCCTATTTACTTTCCATTTTGAGCAACCCTCGCTTTCCAATCTGCAATCCTATGCTGATACGAATCTGCCCAACTGCTGACCCGTTAGGTACAATGATGAATCTATTGAATGTGTAAAGGAGGTATCGAACACATATCATTCAACTGTAGTTGTGTTAAACAAACAGAAATATGTAAATGTCAGAAAAGCTGTAAACCCAAACATAACATAATACAGAACAACGTAAAAAATCATAAAGATACACGTATTCGACACTTACCTGAATAAAGTGTTGTTGTTCTGTCTAAAGACCGATAACCAATGTACCTCCGGAACGATCAGAATACGAATACAAAGGTAACACAGTCGTAGAACCAAGCTGTGCAATTAGTATCACACATATTGAATGTATTTGCTATGATGTAAAGCGAATCAGGTGTTTCGAACCAATGCTCGTACGGCGCAAGTTCATCTATTGGCCAATGTATCCAATAAACGAGCTCATTAACATGTACCTCTAAACCCACTAAATTAACATACACATTCGTCGAATGCTCCAACCATAAAGCATTCATCTATGAACCTCTAGCCATTGATGTTCATCACCGAACACAAAATCTGCCACAACCCGATAACCACAATTTCCATCACCAATCACGTTCTTCCAATTGCTGATGAAAGGATAAATGAAAGCAAGGAAAGTGTTTGTATAAGGGAATGTGGAACACGGGGATGCATGTATCACAGCCGATAAACTACTTCGGCCACAGTCGCACCCTCTGCCCCTTCCCCTAGGAGCTCGTGGCGATCTCCCTCTCCCACGGGATCTTGACCCAGAACCCGAACCGGGCCACGACCCAGATCCAGTGCCAGAACCAGAACCAAAACCAGAACCGCTTGACTTTTGTATCTTTTGATGAACAATTGACACGTGCTCCCAATGTGACTTGTCTCTTTTTGTTGAGTTCGTCTTCTTTCGCCCTTTAGTGACTGCTACCTCGGGAGGTGATGTCAATGTCACACCCGGATCTTCAGGCAAAACAGGATTCAATACCTCTTTCGCAAGACGGCGCATCTCTCTAACTTTGTATATGGGTCCTGTACTTATCTGATGCAAGAGGCCAGTGGGAGAACGCATCTCAGAATCCATTTCCTATTGCCGGGCTGAAGGATGACGACCGCCAAGTTCTAGTGTCTTCCAAAAGGCCTCAATATTAGATAACTGTATAGGAAAAACGTGATCGAACCGTGTAATCAGCTCACAAGTACAAGGGAGGCCGTGTGACGTTCTCAAATAGTGTCTGCACTTATTTTTTGGATCATCATATATCCCAGCAGCTCTTGTTATCTCCGACCATATCTTTTTCAATGCCAAGTGACTGATTTTATCACTTAAAATATAAAATATGTTATTACTCTTCGCGTTATTCTTCTCTTTAGTCTTGGAAAACTCTAATAATGTCTTAATGTCTGCTATTTGACCTTCAATAAGCGAGTCAATATTAAGAAACACAGTATCCAAATCACCATGGCATGTTGAAAGCCATAGCTTTAGCACTGAGTGTTCACTCTCAGCTCGATTGGTGGTCTCCACCCCAAAATACATATGACTCTTAGTTTAACTTCTCACGAATTTATGAGCAAAAGGATTCAACTAATTGTTGAACATATAGTGTAGGAAGTTCGGCCTACTCTTTTACTTCATCTTCAGAGCATCCAATTTCCTTAAGTATTCACGCTCATCGATTTCGTCCAACAATTTCTTCCATTGGCCTATTTATAAACCGTGATACAACCTCTTCAACTTTTGTCAACTTGGTTAATTTGGCCAACACGTTCTGATTTATGTGCCTTCTACATAGCATATGGTACACTATACTGAACACTTCGCCGATCGCAGGCATTAAACCACATTCTCTGTCTGTAATAATTACATTCCTCGTAGTCTCACAAACATCTTCTTGATTCTCTGTTGACATTGTATTTGAAAAGTATAGATCCTTAATCTGTTGAAAAACTCATCTATAAGTCGTAGCCTGCTCATTTCGCATAAAAGCACTGGCCATAGTGAAATTCTTACCAGTCGGGGCCATCCCTACCACTTCCAACAGTGGCATGTTGTACCTATTTTAAAAAAACACATAAAGTAGATAACTTGTTTAGAAACTAAACATAAAACACAATAAATTAACCTAAAACCGATTAAATATGACATATTTCATTCTAGTATTCATTCAAGGGTTACTCCTAAACAGTCAATTTATAAATAACACCTAAATGTACAATTAATATAATAAATTTAATACAACTTACTTGTTTGTTTAATATGTCGTATCCATTATAAGTACGTATGGCCATATTTTCAACATTTCAATTTGATGTCGGATGTGCAACGACAATGTCACTGAGCATATTACTGTCCTCACGGTTTCTAAAGAAGACCGTGTAATCCCATTTAGCACTTAGGCAGAGAACTTCTTCAACCGTGTTTCACTTCTGCATCCTATTCTTTTTAATCTTCGCAACGACGTTATATATTTTCTGGGCACTATAAAAAATCATGCAAATCATATTATTAGAACCTCAATTTAAACCCTAAACATAAAGCTAAGATGCATTAGAGTTGATGCAACATACCTGATAGCACAACCCACATTTTGTTCCCGGAAAAATCGTAAACTATTGCGAGTTGGCACATGACTCTTCCTGAATTGGTCAATTTGTATCAGCTGATCCTTCGTCAGTTTTGCTGCCTGAGTGTGACCATGAGTATGTACACCTATTGCATGGTTATGCCTTCCATCGTGTACGCATACTTGCCAATTTTCACACATTGCCATTTGCTCGCCTTTTAATTTGAAGGGACAACCACACTTTTTAGTCACGTAAGGACCCCGCCTTTTTACTTGAACTTCTTATTCATTATCGTCAACTACGGGCTTCTTTCTCGATTTATTTGCACCTCCACGCTCGCAACCCAGTGTAACATACGGTCGGCGATCGAATGTTCTTGAACTTAAATACCGAGTGACAATCAAATACGTGTTCACTTTTATAGTTGTTTGTTTTGCCTAGTTCACCAACTCTGGTTTCGAATTAAAGATTCGATCGGTTGCAAATAAATGTCCGTGATCCACATATCTTCCGGTTCCAAAAATTCTTCAAATGTGCTTGGGTCTACGCCATTCTGTTACGATATAGTACGAAAAAATTAAAATATGAACATATCATATATTAAAAATAAAATTGTAAAAACAGTGTAATAAACAAAAATTTCATATAATAACATTTAGAAAAAAAAAACAAAAAAATTTATTTCATATACTAACATTTAAGGGAAAAAAAAGCACAAAAAAACACAAGGTTCATATAGTAACATTCTAAAAAAAAATATAACATTCTGAAGAAAAAAAATTAACATTCTAAAAAAACAAAAAACAAAAAAAATTGGTAACATTCTAAAAAAATAGTAAATTCTAAAATAAAAAAAAAATAACATCTAAAATTAAAAGAAAAAGTAACATTCTAAAAAAAATTTAGTAACATTTTGAAATTAAAAAAAAATAGTAACATTCTAAAATTTAAAAAAAAAAAAATAAAAGTAACATTCAAACAGAAACAAAAAAAGTAACATTCTAAAAAAAATTTAGTAACATTCTAAATTTAAAAAAAAAATAGGAACATTCTAAAATTAAAAAAAACAAAAGTATCATTCTAATAAAAACAAAAAAAATTAGTAACATTCTAAAAAAATTAGTAACATGCTAAAATTTTTAAAAAAAAGTAACATCTAAAATTTTAGAAAAAAAGTAACATTCTATAAAAAATTAGTAACATCCTAAAAAAATAATAACATTTTAAATTTAAAAGAAAAAAGGAACATTCTAAAAAAAATAGTAATATTCTAGAAAAAAAAAAAAAGAACATTCTAAAAAAAAAGAAAAAAGGAACCTTCTAAAAAAAGAATAGTAATATTCTAAAAAAAGGAACATTCTAAAAAAAGAATAATAATATTCTTAAAAAAAAAAAAAGAAAAAATGGACATTCTAAAAAATCAATAGTAATAGCTAACAAAAAAGTAACAAAAAAATCATATGCTCGGGTCGCCTGGGCCGATGGTCTGGACGTGACCAGGTCGTGCCGTTAGGCGACCCACTTCAGGAAGAACCGCTCGCCTGGGCGATCGTAGCGCGTCCGGGTCGCCAGCCCCGACAATCCGAGCCCCAGTGGCAAAAAAAATTAAATTTAAATTTTCTTACCTCAAAATCGATATTTTCTTCTACAAATTCTTTATAATCATCCATATCTACCTGTTCAATATTAAATATTACAGTTATAGGATAGAGAGTAAAGAAAAGTAACAACGAAATTTTTTACGGAGAGAAAAAGTAGGGAAGAGAGGGGACATAATGAATTTTTTCACGCTATTCATATATATTTTCGAGTTAATTTTATCGACATATAAAATAAATCAAAGCAAGAGTTTGGTTACCATAACTGATCAATGGGAATACTTAGAAATGTGAGATGAATCCGTACGCCATTTTGGAATTCTATAAAACATATCTACATGAAGAAAATTGGAGAAGCTATTTAAAAACACATTTATTCATAGCAAAGTAAGATTAAAACCCACAATTAATACCTCAAATTAACTTTCTTGATCTAAAACATTGGACGCGATGATAGCCGAATCTCTTTTTACGCTGAACAAAGAATAAAAATTAAACATGTTGATTATGATTCTATGAATCACTAAAAGCATGCAAAGGGAAGAAAAATAGAACACAGAAAACAAAAACGAATGCATAACTGTAGAATAATTGTGATTGTGTAGGCATGGTTGCGATGATAGAAATTGGGTAGTGGTGTAAGAGATAAAGTAGGAGTCTTTTAAATTTCAAAATCTTTATAATTATCTAATCCTTTATCAATTATTAGATCATTAAAGATATATGTTCTTATCAATTATTATCAATTATTAATTATTACTTATATAAATTTTTTTTCTTTGCATGGGAAGGAAATTGGAAAAAAAAAAAAAAAGGAAAAAAATGCGCAAAATGCTGAGGGATGAGAGAACTGCAGCCTGAAGTACTATAGTTATAGATTTGTAGTAGTATGTTATGGTAGTTTATATGGATATGTAATAATGCTTTTGCCAAGTGAGGTTGAGAGACCTCGGGTTGTTATCCACTTATCTGGTCATGATGTACTATTAGGATTATGTTGTGTTCCTTTGATGGTTTATATGATGAAATATCTTTAAAAGTTATTATCTATACTTAAGAGGTTAAGTTGCAAATAATTTGTTCTTATCAAATTATTTATTTAATTAATATTATTTTATTATAATTTTAATATTGTCTACATTAAATAAAATATTACTATACATATCTTATCATGTAATTGAAATATCAAGATTTATCGTAATTTAAATTCATATTTTTGAGTGATTAAATAGTTTTCTAAATTCAAACTTATAAAACAATTAAAGTCTGAAGTTTATTATTATTCATTATTATAAAGTTAATCTTCCATTTATTTGTTCTTATCATAACTGTAGCCCAAGTTAAATGGAGTAGGATAGTTATCCTTATTAATTATCTCTTATATTATAACTTTTTGTTTATTTTTGTATGAGAAGGAAAAAGAGGAGCGTGTGTCCACGTGGTACTCTTTGTTTTAATATATATATATATATATATATTTCTTATCAATAATTTTTTTGTAAGAATATTATAATATTAATATTTTTTAATTTAATTTTAAAGTAACCCACCTTAAATATAGGAAGATTGCTACCATTATTAATTATTATCTTTTTTTCTTGCCAGTAATTTGTTCTTATCAGAATATTAATTTATTAAATTTTGATGTAGTCCACCTTGATTGTAGGAAAATAGTTATCATTATTAATTATCTCATATATTATTATCTTTTTTTCTTGCCAATAATTTGTTCTTATGAGAATATTAATTTATTTAATTGTAGTATAACTCACTTTAAATGGAGGAAGATAGTTGTCATTATTAATTATCTCTTATATTCTCTATTTCGTTATTTTTGCATGGGGAGAAAAAAGGAGAAGGCGCCAAGTGACACTCTTATAGTATTCATTATGGCTTTATTTTAATATATATATATATATACTAGTTGTGATCCCGTGCTTGAAGCTAGGGTAGATATTTATAAATTATTAATATACATTGAATAAAATATAAATTTTTATGAATATTCATAATAAAGAAAAACTACACAGAAATGAATCTTTTTATTAGAAAGTAGCGATTATTTAAAGTAAAAATCTATGTATAAAAAATATAATATTTACATTTGTCTAGTCAATTTGTTGATCGAATACCCATTACATTGGCTCAAATCGTTTATACCACTCCATTGTACATCCTTATCACGTTCTTAATTTGGTTATTTTATTAATAAAATAAAAATAAATCATAAAAAAATATATTATAAAAAGAAATGAAATAAAATATACTACAAGAAAGTAGTACAAAAGATCTCAGGTTCATTAAATTGTATTGGATTACATAACCACACACACTCAAAGATTAAAAAATATCTCTCCATACTCAACTTCAATTTCTTTTTATTTTTTTCTTCTTTTCTACGAACAAACAAAATGTATCTTCTTCTTCTTCTTCTTCCTCTCTCTCTCTCTCTCTCTCTCTCTCTCTCTCTCTCTCTCTCTCTCTCTCTCTCTCTCCTCATAATCATGACAAACAGTAATTCTTCTCTCTCTCTCTCTCTCTTTTTTTTTTCACATTCTAACATATCTTAATTTTTTATCTCTTTTTGTTTCTTCGTGAATGGCCCATTGAGACCATTTAGTACATCTTCTAATTAGTACACTCTACACTTCCTTTAATAATAATTTCTCCTTTGAATTTATCCATCATTACCTCCGCTTCATATTATAAGGAATTTTGTTATTTTACACAAATTATAAAATATAAAATCAATATATTTTTTAGATAAAATATCTCGAATGCCCTTATCTTTAAAAAATTAAAAAATTAAATTGGAAAGGAAAAAGTTCGCTTAAAAAAGGAAATAGTGATTTGATTAATAATATAATAAAAAAAATAGTGTGGAAGGATTTAAAAGTTACCTGAAAGAGATTTTAAATAAAATGATGAGTGTAGTTACTAATTAAATATCGGGAGTTTAACTTAATAGAGTATTATTGGGACAAAGCATTAAAAAAGAAAAGTTTTTTATGATATGAAGCCCTAAAATATGGAAATGATCCCGTAAAAGCTGTGCAGGAAAGGTCCAAAGCCAATCCCAGAGAATAGTAAAGCTTCATAGGATCTTTCTGTCCAGGTACAGGTAGTCCGCATCTTCACAGACATATCTATTTCACCAAACCTCTCTCCAAGACAATGTTCAGATCGTTATGTCTTTCATGCGGATTGGAACTTAGTAGTAAAATTCAAAGGTTTATCTTTTATTCTATAGGATTTCTAATAAACCTACTATAAAAATAGTAACAAAGAATGTGTATTAGAGGAACCTGAGCACGAGTTTTTAATTATTCTTCTTCTTTAGTTCTTGATTCTTAGATCTATCCATCTCTATGTCTTCATTTTACTCACCACCCACTACCATTATATGACGAATTTGTCAACTGCCTGATTTATAAAATTAATAAAATGTAAGAACTTTATATAAATTGTTGAACCCTAATGAAATTATTAGTATCTTAATTTGGAAATTTAATCCATAGTAATACTCACTAAAAATGTTAAACAAAGTTTCCATTAAAGAATAATTTAGTAGAATATAAAATTGAAGGGGTTTGTCTAATGCTTGCCTCTAAGACAATATATTCATATCGATTAATTTAAAATATAAGTTTAGAATTCAAAAATTTCTGTAAACTTTTTAGATTTTATAAGATTTAATTATCATTTATGGTATATTATATATATAGTGTCAAAATATCATAAAATTAAAGAATTACCACTTTTGTACATGATGTTAAAAAATAATTATTTTATCCCCAATAATTATGTAGTGTTTATGAAAAGATGATGTCATTATCTATAAGTTAATCTAATTACTCTATTTCTCCTAAACCCGCTTTTAACTTTTTATAACAATACTATTTTAACCCAAAAAAGTAAAATTAAAAATTAAAAATCCAACACAATAATTATTGAAGAATATATATATATATATAGAAATTTAAGAAATCAACATACTGTTGTAGAGAAAATAATATTAGTGGTAATACATTTTTTTATTGCATCAGTGGTGACTATAAAAACAAGCGATGAAGACAATCATTAGCTTTGGTATAATGTGATGGTGGTATATAAATTCTTTCAATTACTATGAATATTTATTTTGTCAAGCACTTCTTAATTTTATTTCTTGTGCTTTTGAAAAAAAATTATTCAAAGTTTAAAAGAGTAAAAAGTTCATGGGTTTAGGGGTAATAGAATAATTAGTTTTATTTATAAATAACAACATCCTATTTTATTAAATATAATTAGTTATTGGGGCTAAAATGATTATTCTTTAACACCACACACTAAAATGATAGTATCTTAATTTCATGAAATATTTTATGACTAACTTTGGACTTAAATATGCATTTTTAACAACTTATGACAACTTATGGGCTAAAATACTACAAATTCCTAATTTCAATGGCTATTTTACCATTAACCCTTTAATATAAGAAGAAATGAGATAACATAATAAGTACGCTTAGAAGAAGGAAAATTAACAATTATTATCTGAACATCAGTAATATTAAAGTCTAATTATCCCCATCTTAAACTCTTCAATTGTTATTATCGAATTAAAACTCTTTCATTATTATCTATATCAAATTTATTATTATCTCCTTTTTAATAATAAAATAGAAAGAGAAAAGGAAAAGGTGCCCATGTGAACACCAAATGATAAAAGTGTGCCACGTAAAATTTATTTATTTATATATATAAATATATACTTCTGGCACTCATTATATATACACCTATGTGCTTTATTTTAATATATATATATATATATATATGTGTATGTGTTCCATTTTTTTAATCGAGATTAGTATGTTTCTGAATGAATTACAGTCAACTTACATCTCTTTGATACTTTTTTTTCTTAATTAAAAGGGTCCCATTTAAAATGAAGGAAGAAGAGAGTTGTACACACTAACTGGTGTTTTTCTTTTTAAAACTTGTGTTTATTATTAAGGCTTCTTTTAATAATGTTAAGAGTTGTTAAATATAAGAGAAAGTTAATATAGGCAGAAAATAAAGAGTTTGAGTTTAAATAAAATTTTTAAATAATTATATGATGAGATAAATGATCTATTTTCTAAAAAAAAAAAAAATAGAGTACACTTAAAAGAGAAAAAAAGGCAAAGTTCATATCAGTTTTGTATTTTCAAATTCTTGACTTCTCAAAATTTTACAATATTCATATTTTCTAGTTAGGAATTATTCGAAATTCAAATTATAAAATAATTATAAAAAGTGTTCACGTGGATGTCAAGTGGTAAAAGTATACCACGTCATATTTCTTTTTACATATATATATTATTGATATACAAGGTTATTGTATAGATGCATTAATAATAAATCAAAGCATATGTATGGTCTGTATGTTTTGGTTCGTGATGGCTTTACCTTAAAATATTTGGGTTTTCTTTTTTTTTTTTTTTTATAATAACAAGAGATTTTTTATTTCGAAATTTTGTGATATATTTAAATTATAATTATATATATAATCTTTCCTTTTGCCAATAGTTTGTCTTTATCATAATATTAATTTATTAATATTATTCTATTTAATTATAATGTAGCCCATTTTAATACATACATATATATATAGATAGATAGATTATCAATAATATTTAACATATATCAGTATCATTATATGTATTTTCTTTTTTTAGATGGGAAAGAAAAAAGAGGATGCCACGTGACAGTGGCGCTATTATGACACTTAGTATGTCTTTGTTTAATATATATATATATATATATATGTATTACATATGTCCACCTACATATATGGTAACAAGAAATATGTCGGTATAAGCATAGCTCAAGTAGTTATGAAACTGCAGATTTAATATTAAAAACACATAAATTAAAATATTTTTAACTACCTATTCCATTGGTAGAGAAAAATTCAGGATGAGCTTCGTCGGAAAATGAGCAAAACTCTAACATCTCTCTAGGATTACAAACTTCAATCTCAGATCTTGGAAGATTCGACCGTCCAAATTGAAAAAAAAAATGTTAGTTCTTCAATCTATTCTCTTTTATTTACAATGTTACCGTTTTAGATCGTAGAAATATTTGTTAAAAAAGGAAAAAATTGAATTTTTTTAAAAAAAATTATGGCGGCACTTTCGGCCATCGCCGGCGAAAGTGCCGTAGGAATTTTTTTTAATTTTTATTTTTTTAATTTTTTTTATTTTTAATCTCAGATTTAGGAAGATCCGACTGTCCAAATTGAAAAAAAGGTTAGTTCTTCAATCTATTCTCGTTTATTTACAATGTTACCGTTTTAGATTGTTGAAATATCTGTTAAAAAAGGAAAAAATCAAAATTTAAAAAAAAAAAAATTTCTGGCGGCAGTTTCGTCCACCGGCGAAAGTGCCACCAGAATTTTTATTTTAATTTTTTTATTTTTTTGTTAATTTATTTTAATTTTTTTAATTTTTTTTAATTTTTTTAATTTTTAAAATCTTTTTTTAGGGTTTAGATGTTTTAATTTTTTGTTCATAGTATATTTGATTATTTAATTAATTTTGTATATGTAATTTAATTGTTTGTGACTAGTTGTTTGTATATGTAGAATGTGTCTGACTAGTTGTTTAACATATTTTATGTGATACCCATTTTTAATTGTTAATGTAAATACAGATTTGTGAAGATTATGAATTGAAAAAAATAACGAAAATGAAATAGGATAATAATCGATAAAGTGAACAATACTAAAGTAATAATAAATATCTCTGATAATGTTATATAATTTTGTTCACTTAAAGTAATGTAACTAGCTTAAAATTGTTTGCATCATGATTATGGGTTTAATAAAAAAATGTGTAATGTAATTGCTAAACGGTTTGTATTTTGATTTGAAATCATTGTTATGTTATTCTTGACCTTAGTTTTAGGATATAATTCTAAGGTTGTATAATTTACAAATTAATAACTATTACTAAAGAATAATATTAGTGATGAATAATAATTGAACGAAAGAAATAGTAGCCCTGTGAAATAATAGATTTAGATAATTCTTAAGATAAAATAAGAATCGATGAAGTGAACAATACTAAATTAATAATAAATATCTCTGATAATGTTATATAATTTTGTCCACTTAGAGTAATATAACTAGCTTAAAATGATTATTCTTTTTTATATTTGATAAAATTATTATTTAATATTAGAATGAAATGAAATTTTACAAAATATAACTTAGATATCTTTAAAACATAAAGTAATAAGAATGTCAAATTAATTGCAATATTAACAAACTCTTACATGAATAACTTTTATACTAAAATCTAAAATTTTCAAATATCTTTTTTAATATTTTAAGTAATATATATAAATTAAAAGTAATCATGAAATTTTTTTTAGAAAAATAAAGGGAATATATGTTCTGTAAAGTTTTTTAAAAAAATGTTAAACTTTTTTACTACCACAAAAATTATGAAAAATAAGGGTAAAATAGACGATAATATTTATGTATAATTTCAGCTGGTGAGAATACAACCGTCTTTCATTACAATTTTCTATGTAATAATTTTTTACACTTCCCATAAAATAAATGTTCCACAAAAAGTCAATTATTGCTTTATTTTCATAAATCAAACATTGATATGGAATAAGAAGTTAGAAAACATATTTTATTTTTCACCTAGTTCAGACAAAAAGATTTCTTATTCTTTCTAAAAAAAATTTTAAAAAAAATCTCCATATTTTTCCCTTAACAATGAACTCCAATGAACCGAGTGCAAATTTGTCAAAACAAAGAACCAATCCAATTGCACCTAAATGAAACATATAGTCAACAATCATTAATTCATATATATAGTCAAGTCAAGTGACTGTCCCCAAACATCCAAATAAAAAGCCAAGTAGTCCTAAAGAAAGAAAGGTTTAATTATAATTTATGATATGGTATGGGTATAACTTGATACACTCTAAAGTTTGTGCAAAATCAAATGAGCTCCATACTGTGGTTGAACAGTTAAAGCTGAGTAAGGAGCATGAACATAGAAAGGGGAGAGCTGGAATGAAAAACGTTGTAGTATCATAGCCATTGCCATTTTGGCCTCAATCAAAGAAAAGGTTTGGCCAATGCAAATTCTTGGTCCCCAACCAAATGGGAAATAGATCAATTGGCCTTTTGTTGCCTTTAAAATCCCTTCTGCAAATCTTTCTGGCTTGAACTCTTTAACATCTTCTCCCCACAATTCAGAGTCATGATGCATTAACATTACTGGCAATGCAAGTTGAACTCCAGCAGGCAGTGTAATGTTCCCACATTTAGTTTCATGAGTAGTTGTTCTTAGGAAATGACTTACTGGTGGATAAAGCCTCAAAACCTCGTACAATATCATCGTAACCTGTTCAAAAATAAGAAAATAGAAAAATAAGTTGATTTCGAAATTAGATTAGTTTTTCATTTCTAGTACTAATTAATTTATTGTAGTTGTAAATATCCACCACCTTAATTACCAAGTTAACATGTTTTCTTCTTATAAAACTTGAATAATCCCCTATTATTGAAATACTTTTAAAAATATAGTTACGTTTAACCTAAATATTTCCAACATGATATGCATCGGAACCTTCTAGTTTAATGTTGAATTTTTACGCTTTAAAATGTTCAATCCTAACTTGAGTGAAGTGTTTGAGAATATATTATCTTAATTACCTAGTAAATATTTTTTTCATCACAAGAGGGAGAAAATTTTTTTCTTCTCGAAACTAGTGCAACTTTAGATTTCATGATTCACATATTTGACTAGCCATCACATATTTTTCATAAGATTCGGGTAAACCTTCACCTCTCCAAGTATGCAAAGCTCATTTTTTGTTTTTCTTTTTTAGAAATGGTGATGAAAATCAGCCAAAAGAGTAAGGCAATGAAAGAAAAAACAAGAAAAACAGACAAGTGCTTACTATTTTGAGGTGATTTAGGCCATCGAATTCTGGAACATTAGTCCCAAACACTTGTAAAACTTCCTCCCTAGCAAGATTCTGCCATTGTGGAAACCTACTCAATAAGACCATAGTCCATACAAGCAACACTGCAGTTGTCTCTTGTCCAGCAAAATAGAATAATTTGCAATTTTCAACCACATCTTGAATGCTAATTATGTCATTCCCTGATTTGCCTCTTCCTTGCTCATCAATTTCCTTTAGCAACAAGCTTAATAAATCATCCTCACCACCCTCCTCCACTGCTTTGATTTTATTCATTCTTGTACTCATCATACTCATAATAGAATCATTCATCATCTTTGCAATTCTTTTCATTCTTCTATTTGTCATGGTTGGTAGAAACCTGCATACTAATGTCTTAATATTTTTAAAATAATTTGTCTAACATATACTTTGGTACAAATAAAATACAAAGTCGATTAAGTCTATTAAAAAATTTTTATAAAAAAATAAAAGAAAATTGACTAAAAATGGCATTAAAGAAAGACCTTATCTTGCCTTTTGACAATAAATTCTGTTTTTGACTTTTTGTATTATATATTGAACAACTTGTCCTCCCTTGTGCAATTCTTCTCTAGCCTAATATGGTAGAAGCCAATGACTTTGGACCTATGACACACTTAGCAAGACGAAAATAGTTCCACTAGCTCTTTCTCTATTTATTAGGCATGACCAAATTATAACATGAGGAATATTAATGGATTGATATAAAGTGAGATGTGAAAATTGTTCACCGGTAAAAATAATAAGAAGAAATTTAGTGATAGAAAAAAAAATATAACCTTTCATCCCTGACATTTTGAGCCACTTTCTCTAATAAAAAAAAAATTTAAAAAACAACTATAAAAATGTAAAAATCTTAAAGAAACTCCTACCTTAAATTGAAAATCAATCCCATATAATGTTAGGGGAAATCCTAAAAATTGATACTTTGAAGGATAAAATTGCCCAACATGGCCTCTTTTTGCAAATGACAAATAGAATGTGTTTTTCATGTTTTTTTTTTTTTTTTTCTTTTATCAAATAGGGTAAGTAACCATACCTCCATCCTGGGATTCTTAAAGACCCTTTCCTGCAATACAAAATTTGTTCTCTTTGAAGTTCAAATATCCTTCTTCCTTCCTCATAATTACTGCCAAATGCTGTCCGAGAAATTGCATCACTACTCAAAGTTTGAAGATAAGGCCAAATATTCACTTCTGAATATCCTTCTGTTGCAACAATCTCTTCCCATTTGCTCAACATCTCACTTGCACATTTCAAAAATGATGGGAACATATGCTTTCAAAAGGCCAAGAATAAGATTCATCAAAACAAAAAAAAAGGACATAATTAAGTGGCTATATAAATATATAGTATTATATAATAATATTACATAATCAAGTCTATAAATATTATTACGTAATATAATTTTTAGCACTCATTTATCATGCATTATGTTTTAGTGCAAGGAGAGACTTAAGAGGTGGTAGGCCCAATTGCAAGCGGCCCTTGCTTATAGTTACAGACTAGTCTAGAACAAAAGACATAGTGATAACCATATTGTTTATAATTATTTATTTATATTATAAGTATAAACCTGATAATATTCTAAGATTACTACAAAATTCTTGATTTTATTTTAACCATAATAGTAGAAGATACATCTACCATCATTTCCATATAGAGTAGAGAAAATATTCCCAAAATATCATCTGTGAAGTTGAGCTGAATTCTCTAAAGATAATTAAGGACTAGAAGACAAAAGGGGGAAGACTTCAGGGAAAATGGAAAGTCGGAGAAACCAAGGCGGTGGAACCCTAAGCATTATTTAATCATTATTATACATTAAATTTTAAAATTTTTAGCTATATATTTTTAATTAAAAAAATCCCTCTTTCAAGTTTTTAATGTAATAAATTTTTCTCAAAAAGTTCTAATTGTGACTTCGAATACTTATCTCTTGAGGTGTCAATGGAACGAATTTTATCAAAATTTAACTTATTATCTATTTATTGCAAATAAGGTATAAATCTTATACTAATGAATACAAACCCAAACCTAGACTCAATTAATTTTTATTAAATACGTTTGGATGAAGTATTATAATACCCATATGCATAACCATTTACCCATTTATCTATCTGAATAAATTAGTAATATATTTATTTACATAAAATTTATTTTTATATTACATTATAACATTTTAAATTATATCATATATTTTGGAGAATATATTTTGATTAATGTATTGAGGGTTATATTTAATTTGATTAATGTATTTGAGAAGATTGTATTTGAAGTTCTTTTTATCATTTTAGTTAGAATATCGTTGTTTTTTAATTTTAGAGATGTTAAGAATTTGATTTGTTGAAGGATTTTGAAATGATGTAATAAACTATTTCTTATATCTCATTTAGTGAGATTAATCTTGTTGATTGTAATGAAAATTTTGTTTTCGAGCTATCTTAATAATCAAAATTAGAAATGTTATTTTATATTTTTTAATTTAACACAAAAAATTATAGAAATATAGCTATTTTAAACGATATGCCAGATTCTAACCGAGACTCTGTAAGATAGAGTTTAGGTCCTTATCACATACAATCGACAGATAAAATGTATGATTTCGGAGTATATGTTGGTAGACGAGTGGTACGTCTGGTACAAGGTATATCATACCCATTCGTACCTATTTACAACCCTACTACATACATGCTAACAATAGAGACTTGGCTAAAAATTGTTGATTTGCAACCATTCTCTCATTGTACATAATAGTGAGGAATTATATGTTTTAACATCGGGGATAGATAGAATACGCGCGAAATTTTAAAAGTTATACGCGAAAAAATTCATTTTCTTCCAATTTTTTTTTCTCTAGAATGAAATTTTCTCACTTCTCTCTAAAATTTCAAGAATTTCAAACTCATATTTGCTCAAATCTAACTGTTGAAAATTTAAAAAAAAAAAGTTTAATAAATTATTCTATACTTGTTTATTTACAATTAATCGGTTTAAAAGTAAAATAATTGCATTGGATCAATAAATATATAGGGATGCTAAAATTTGACAGAGTTCCGGCCTCAGGAGCTAAAATTCCTCAAAATTGTCTCCCGCCCCTAAAATTCAAAATTTTTTTTTATATGAAAAAATTAACAAAGTACCATGTTCATCAACTAAAAAAAAAAAATCGAGTAGGGTGACTTATGACTAAGTGGGCCAAAAATCCCAAGTTTTTTGGCTCCACCAACCAAAATTATCCAAGAATTTCAGAGGTGGAGCGAAAAATCTTGGATTATTGGCTCACCTAGTCGAAATTCTACCTTTTAAAATTTTTATCTTAAAATTGATATTTTTTGTAAAAAATTTTTAAAATCATTCATATTTTACTTCAAATTCTTCAAAAACATTCAAGAAATTTTTAAAGAGAAGTGAGAGAATTTCATTCTAGAGAGGAAAAGTGTTGGAGGGAAATGAGATGTTTTTGAATTTTTTTGTTTCGCACGTAATATTTAGATTTTTGTGCATATTTTATCGATCCTTAAAATCTAGGGTAGAAAAGAAAAAATAAATATATTCAGAAAAAAAGAAACAAATTAAATGAGGTAGGAGAAAACCTTCAACTTGTCTTGATGGAAAGCTGGGCTGATAATCTTTTTATGTCTGGCCCATATATCCCCATTTTCACGAGCAATTCCTTGCGCCACCGATTTAAAGAATAGAAATGAAGCAGGCTTTGGAAAGTCATGGATATTCAGAGTAACCTCTTTGATGAGTTCTGGGCTTGTTATCAGCACCCATGGCTTAACTCCAAACCACATGAATGAACCCTTCCCTTCAAAATCAATATCATCATTGTCCCACAATTAACAACATTTACGAATCAATTAAAGACATAAATGTCATTTAACCAGAGTGAAAATAGAAAGGGAAATTGGAGTGATGTAAATTAGCATGTAAATATTATATTTAGGTCGTTTTATTGTAATAGCATATTGTAAATATGGAAGGAAAAAATTTTTTCTTCACGTTAGTAAAATAGCCCACGTGTTGAAACGTAAATGTATTGAAAAGACTATATTATTTTCTTACAAATTATTTTATTATAAACATATCATAAATTAAATTCCTGTCCAATATCTATAATAATTCCAGTTTCGTATATGTATATAATAATAAATTAAATATAATAAAAAGTATTTACTTTCTACTCGCATTTCAATTAAACAAAATGAGGTAAATCTGATTTATTTCCCTTCCACACTCCAAACAATTTGGGAGTAAATAAATGTACTTTTCCCAATGAAATAAATGGTGTCATTCATCCTCCTCTTCGGATCCCTAAAAGAAAGAAAATGAAAAAAGAACTTTACACCCCTCTAAATAATTCTGCCCCCCATTTTGAGCAAATTAATTGACTAACTTGAGCTACAGAGCATTTCTAATATATATATATATATAATCGAAAATAATTGTTGGTTCAAACTGAAATATAAATCTTTAGGCTAAAAATGATTGTTGGTTCAAGAATTTCACAATTTTTTTAAATAATTTGATGTTTGAAATGTCATAGATAAAAAAACGAAGGGGGTAAATCTTAACTTGCAATCTTGATTTTCATGAATTCTAGGAAAAAGAGGGATTGATATATACCATGTTTGTTGATGGTATGAAGAAGGTGAGGTATGACTCTAGGAACGAAATCATCCGAGAGACTAAGTGGCTTTGAGATGGCTTCTTTGATCATGGCTGAAACATCCCTCAATCCTCCATAAACAAATCTGTAAGAATCTCCTTTGAAACCTTCTTCTCTGAGTCGTTTCTCAAGTTTCTTGGGCTTCAACCAAACCCAATTTAACACTCTCCATAACATAACAAAAAAGATTATACAAAATGCAGCAGCAATGGAGTTGTTGCCTATCTTCTTCATCTCCATTTTTTTTTTTTTTAAATGTTTCTGAAGTTCGATTCGGATTTGCCTACCTTAATATATAGAATTCAATGGCTGTATATATGGAGAAATAAAGAATTGTAGTTTATATATACCTGGCAATAAGAAGAAAAAAAGGAAAGGTTTTAACCCTGAATCAATTAAAGATCTCATCCATATCGCTATTTATAAAACATGTTACATATATTAAGTCTTATCATGAGTGATGTGATTTAATATATGCCACATGATATATGAATGGGAATATTAACCTGATTCATAATGAAAATTTTGATTTATTTTATTGCATACTCATGCTGAGAAATTTTGTGCGCTTAGAAGATTTTTTGCAGAATTTTTATTTGGATTTTTCTAATGCTGGCAAGGAGAAATATTAATATGAATTAAGTTTTCAAATTAAAATTCTTAAATTTTTTAGAGCTCAATAATTTTTAATTTAACTTTAAATTTTATAAGATTTGGTAGATTTAAATGATTATATTTAGTATTTTTATTTATCCTAGAATGTAAAATTTATCTTCTTTTTAGAGAATTTGTTAATAAAAAACTTACCATAAAAAAGGAATATGGTAAAGAAAATACTTTAAAACATAAAAGAAAATACATTAAAACATGACCTCCAGTCTGCAGGACCGCTGAGTCACCATGATTTACATCCTCCACCTGGACGTCGGGCAGTCTGGTGGGAGCCCTGAGGGCGAGGGATTCGCCTTGGTCCAAGAAAATACATTAAAACATATATTAAAAGATCTAACGAATAAGATAGAGATTAAGCATCGAATTTTGCATAATTGACAAAAGAGGTACACTGCAAAAAGAAAACTTATTTAAAACCCTTACCTGTCGACTCAAATCCACTTCTACAAAACTTTATGAGATACAAATACAATTAAACGAAATTACAGTAAAATTAAACTAAATATTCATTTTACATAAAGTTGTGCACTAGCCTTTCTCTACAGTTTGCGCAAAATCAGATGGGCGCCATGCTGAGGCTGAAGTGTGACGATCGAAGTTGGAGCATGTGCATAAGAAGGTGAAAGTTCAAAGGAAAACCGCTGAAGAATCATAGCCATTACCAATTTTGCTTCCAACATAGCAAAGTTTTGTCCAACACAAATTCGCGGTCCCCAGCCGAATGGGAAGAAAGTAACTTGGCCCTTAGTTGCGTGGGATACTCCTTCTGCAAATCTTTTTGGATTAAACTCTTTTACATCGTCTCCCCATAATGTGGAATCGTAATGGATTAACATTATTGGCAAAGTGACCATCACTCCAGCCGGCAGAGTTAGATTCCCTAATTTAACTTCTTCTGCTGTTCTCCGACTGATTGAAGATAACGGTGGATAAAGCCTAAGAACCTCGTTCAATATCATAGTTACCTGTGATGAGTAATTAGTTAAAACAATACCAGCATTTTCAAAAGAAATTAAACTGCATAGTACTTACAATTTTGAGGTGATTTAGACCATCAAAGTCCGGTTCGTTAGTTCCAAAGAGATTCAAGACCTCTTTCCTGGCACGGTCTTGCCATTCTCGGTGCTTACTCAATAAGATCATTGTCCATACAAGTAGCACAGAGGTAGTCTCCTGCCCAGCAAAATAGAAGAGCTTGCATTCGTCAATCACTTCTTGGATGCTCATACCGAAATCCTTGCTTCCATGCTGATCAATTTCCTTTGAATTTGACTCCAGTAATATACTCAAAAGGTCATCCTCACTGTTTTCCCCGGCTTTCCTTGCTTTCATCCTTGCCTCGATAATATGGCAAATTGAATTGTCAACGGTTTTCGCAATTTCTTTCATTCTTCTATTCCTCTTGGTAGGCATAAATCTAAGTCAAAATTAACCAGTATATAGAAGAGATAATTAGAATAGGCCAAGAGCAGTCCAAAGTATAACAATAATTCCCAAATTCCTACTAAAGGCTCATAGTGCAAGATTGATTTGAGCAAAGCTCTTAAATCTTCCAGGAATGACATAAATTTACCTCCAACCAGGGACATAAACCTTTCGTACAGCCACCATGAAATGTTGAGCTTGTTCTCTTTGAAGTTCAAAGATTCTTCTTCCCTCTTCATAGTTACTTCCAAATGCTGTCCGAGAAATTGCATCACTAGTTAATGTTTGAAGATATGGCCAAATATCCAACTCCTCCGATAACCCTTTTGAACAAACAATATCTTCCCATTTGCTTAACATGTCACTTGCACTAGCGTAAAATGCTGGGATCATATGCTATACAACATTGACAAGAACACGAAAAACATTGGCATTAGGCCTAAATTTTAAACATTTGAATATTGAAAGTTCTAAACAAGAAATCAAAATTCAAGACAACCTTCAATTTTTCTTGATGGAAAGCAGGGTTGATGATTTTTCTGTGTTTGGCCCATTTATCTCCTTCTAAGCTTACTATTCCTTGAGCCAATAATCTTGTAAGTGGATTAGAATGAGGCTTTTCATAGGTAACATATTTGAGCGTCACTTCTTTGATTAGGTCATGGTTCATGATCAATACTGTTGGTTTTGGTCCAAGCCAAAAAAAAGAATCCTTTCCTGCAACAATTCCACAAAGTTCCAATACTCAAAACCACAAATAAAACAATAATTTCCTTCTATTATCAAGAACATCCCCGACCTTTAGAATATTCCTCTGTTTTTTCTTGCTTTTTTTGTCCCTCTTTTTTTCTTTCTTTTTTAATTTCTTCTACAACTTGGGATTTAACTTTTCAAAATCAAAGTGAATTTAATGAAAACAAAATTCATATAACATCAAAAAGAGCATCAATCTCTGTAATCTACTAGGGAATAAAAAAGTGAGATTTACTGTTCCTAATTCTCTGGGGGATAAACAGTTGACTCCATAAAAAAAGGCCTTAATTTCCTCAACTTTAGAACCAAATCTTGAACTATGTCCTGAATAACATGTAAATTTCTGCATAATTATAAACAAAAGAAGAAGAAAAATAAAAGATGCCCTTTCAGTTGAGCTTCTTAAAGAAAAAGAAAAAGTACCATATTTCTTGACTGTTTCTTGAAAGTGAGGAACAACCCTTGAAATAATTTCATCAGAGAGATTTATGGGCTTTGAACAAGATAGTTTGAGCATGGAATTCATGTCTTTCATGTCTCCGAAAAGAAATCTATAAGAATTTCCATTAAGACCCTGTTTTCTAAGGAGCTTTTCCAGCTTCTTCGGCCTGAACCACACCCAATTCAACACTCTCCATGTCACGAATAGGAAAACAACTCCAAGTAACACCACAATTGAGTAAAGCAACTCCATTTTCATTTACTATTTTGTTCAACTTTCAGTATTCATCATCAACCCACTACCAAGACAAGTATATATACAGAGAACCGGGGCGGTGGGGCCCCGTTTTCGGGGGAACGGGATGAGTAGTGACGGATGTATTGGGTGATTTGCGCGTATCAACTGGACCGGTTTTCATTGTCATTTTTCTGGTCAATATCTTTTACTCTATATTTTTTTTCTTGCCAGATTCTATTACAATTCTCATATTTTTTTTACTTCTCATATGGTAAAAAACAATTCAATTTTTTCTATTATATCTCTATCTAAAAATGCTAAAGTTTATCATATTTTACTTTTTTAAAGGTTTATAGAAATAATAACGAGAAGAGAGAAAATTTTAAAAAATATTTTTATCTAAAAGAAATCTAAATTTTCATATTTTTTAAATTTCATGATGTCCAGAATAAAACGACTAACCGAATGATTTTTTTCTATGCATTTTATTATTTTTATAATAATTTATTTATTAATATAAAATTTTCCTTAATGAAAATATTATAAAAATATTATGAAGAGAGAGTATAATATATTATGTATTAAATAATTCTAATTCATAATTTTTTATTTTATTCTGTATTAGTTAAATTATTTTTTTGGAAATATAGTTAACTTAATGGTAAAGAGCACTACTTACCAAGTAAATATTTTAGATTCAAACCACACCTTTCTGTCAATGTCTAAAAAAGAAGTTAAATTATTTTTAAAAAGAAAAAAATGCTTATATATAACTTTCAACTAATATAATCTTGTGTATATACTACAAATTTTGGGTTAATTTAAATAGTAATTACATTTGGAAATAAATTTTACTTTTTTAAGTTAAATCTCGCATCATTTCTTACAAATAAATTACAGTTTATGAATATCGAATAAAAAAATCACTTTTTCTAAATCAAACTCCTATCAAAATTGACTCTTCCATTTTACTTTTACATACACAAAATTCAAATAACGAAACTCTAAATGAAATATATATTTTTTAATAAAAATAACTGGCTAGTGTGGTGATGTGGAGGCTTTAGATAAATAAAATAAAGTATACGTATTGAAACATAAAAAAGTAAAGTTTATGAATATTTTGTTCAATCAGTAATAATTGAATGGTATTTATAAATATTTTACCCTTTAAAAGAGTTGTAAGATCCTGAGGGAATATTTGCATTAAGTTTCAAAATAAATTTAATCCAAATACAATAATGTTTTTTGTATAAAATACATAGAAGTGGATATTCAAATTTGAGATAAAAGAGTTACTTGTGGTAAGCATTGACAAGATACAATCAATGTAGTTTTGAACATACATAGGTTTGTCTAACGTATCTTCTTATGGTAGGCATTTATACTATTAAATTCACATTATATTTAATAATTTAAATATAAAAAGAATCTAATTAAATCACTTATAAAACAAAGTTGAGATAGTTTATAAAATTTCTTTTTATAATATATATATTTTTTAAGGTCTATCTTTTCTTCTAAAAATTTATTTTTTATTTGGTAGGTTTTGTTTGGTATATTGTAATAATAAAACTAAATAAAAGATAAACTCTAAAAAACAAAACAAAGCCTATCAAACAAAACCTACAAAATAAAATATAAACCATATAAAACCAAACAAAACCTACAAAATAAAATATAAACGAGAAGGAGATGTTAAAGATAATTCCAGATTTCTTTTTTCCTTGGGGAGGGGGGGAGGGGAGGGGGGTGATGCATTGGAAGGTGGGGGTAGACGATTTTGTTTTTTTTAGGATGGAGAGAATATTAAACATTCGGATTGGCACAATTAACTTAAATAAATATAAATGATTATTAATTAGTACAAAATTTTCATAGTTTATTCAATGAGATTTTTGTTATATCTTTTTTGCCAAATATAATGTGAGTTTATTTTTATTAACTTGTGCTATAGGGGCACATATTAAACTCTATCTCTCTCTCTCTCTATATATATATATATAACTGCTCTTCGTAATGACTCCAATCCTCCATCTTAATTTTTTATATATTTTACTTTTTTTATTATTTAAATTTTTTTTGATTGATTGGAAAAATGATTAATCTATTAAAATAAATTTGATTCCAACTTTAAATTTGAATTATAAGAGAGAAAAATATTTTCCTCATCCTATGTAAATTTACCCCTCAATCTAAGGAGTTTAAATAATTTACTATTTTTTAACTTGTTTAAAAAGTTTTTATTGGTCAATAATTTTTTAATATTTTATAGCATTTCATTTAAAAATATTAGTCATCCTAATTATCTAACTTTAAATTTGAATAATTGAAGAGATAAAAGAATTTACCTTAATAAGTAGATGTATCCCTTAATCTAAGGATTTTACTAACTTTTTAAATTAAATATGATAATTTCCGTCTGAAGCTAATTTTTGAAAACTCTTTTGTATAATTAAAGGATAAATCTCCAATTTTGTTTGAGAAAGAATTCTAAAACACTTTTTAACAAGATTCCCAAACAAACAAAATCTTATAGTTATGACAATCAAGCAAAAAACGTAGAATGAAGAGGCACAACAATTTATAGTGGTTCACTCTCTTAAAGAGCTACATTTACTACCTTGAGTCAACACCCAAGAATTTCCCAAATCCACTATAATAAAAGGTATACAACAATCACAATATTGAGGATCACTCACAAAGGGTTTTGCAAGCAACCTCAATCACCGACACAAATAAAATCAAAGAATAACCCAAGGGGTTTTTCAACACAAACCTTTGATGTTATAAAAGAGAGATGAGTAAAGAACAATGTTACCAAATCAGCTTGAGAAGAGGAAGATACAAGTCAATGAAGCTCCTCTTTACTTCTTCTTTGATGGATGATCAACAATGAAGCTCAAGAAGATGTTTTTGTGAGATGAAAAATCATTTGAAAGAATGTACTTTTTGGCTCTTTAAAGTTCTTAAATAATCTCAATAAATATTTCACAAACCTTGTTACCTTTGCAGCTGATCAAAAAATCAATATATATAGCAAGGAGAGAGAAAGTAAATTGTGTAATGGTAATATTTTTCACGACCGGTTTCTAAAAACGGACATCCAAGTTTGAAACAGAAAGATTCGGACGCTTCTTCCAAAAATCGGACGACCGATTTTTCTAAAACTAGAAAAATCGGACGACTGGTTTTAAAAACGGATGACCAGTTTTTGAAAAGGATTTTACAGAAAAGAGCTTTCCTTCCTATTTCAAAAACATTTATTCTTGATACTCTTTTAGAGATAAGAAAACTTTCAAAGGCATCCAAAACTCTATCAAAAATACTTAAATTTCAAGAAAAATTTATAGAAAGATATTTATGCAAGGAGCTTCATACATGATCAACAATCAAAGATGAAAGTTAGGGAGTTTTACAAAGAAATACCTTAGCACATCCCTAACTAAGACACAAGTCTTCAAGTTCTTCAATGGTTTGATCTTTTCTACTTCATTTTGCCTTGATCACCACGATCTTTTGCTTCTAAGAGTGTAGCCTTGAGACTTCAAATATGCTTCTTTTATTCTATGTAAACTATGCTTAATACTCAGACAAACATATGTTAATCATAATCAAAATCATATGCAATAATGCACTTAGGGCTAACAATCTCCCCCCTTTTTTATTTTAAAAAATACATATACAAGAAGAACAAAAGAGCAAGTACTAAAGTATGGTGATGCTTCAAGAAGATCATCAATAAAAGTAAAGCGTACCAAAATACCATAAGGGAGATAACTCCCCTTATAAATTTGAAAACATGCCAAGGTTTTGAAACATAATACAGAAAAAATAAGCTTACCTTAAAAGCATGCTTCACACAAAAAATGACACCAAACAATCATCAAACCAAGAATATTACCCATAAGATAAGTAGCCAACCACCAAAAGGAAGCAACACAATAAGCATCTTGTAACTATTTCTCCCTCTTAGTTCTTGCACATATTTCTCCCGCTTTTGTCAAAAATCAAAAAGACACTTGGGAGAGTTTTTTTTTTTTTTTAAGGGATCATAGAAAAGGCATCTATAATTGGACTTTCAACATTAAAGTATCATCATGAAGTCCATAAAAAGCGAGCATCAAGATAACACAACACCAATATGAAGAATAAAACATAGCATATATCAAGTCATAAGAAGAACATCATAGCATAAAAAGTCACAAAAAAAAAAAACGATAATAGAGTTTGATAAAGAGCTAATAGGAAAAACAATGGAAGAGGAAGGAGTTTTTAAATAAGTTTTAAACCCAATAATTGCAAGTGCACAAGATTAAAGTAATACGAAAGTATTAAGGTATCGAACCACAGAGAAAGACTTAACTCCTTAGATTATTATCTTCCTAAATTAATTTTATAAAAATAAGAATGAAATTTTATTATTATTCCTAAATTAATTGAAACTAATGAATAAACTAAATAAAGTAAAAATAACAAGAGCTTTAACTAAAGAGAAGATTTAGAATATTGAATCCACCACTAACATATATAACAATGATTTAGTTATATTTAGGAGAAAAGATTAGACATTTATGTGGTGATCTAGGCTACAAGCTTCGATTCACTAAAGAAATATACTATGCTTAAATGCATGACATAATCCATCTAACCATTAACATGACTTATTCATTCTTATGACATAAATTATCTTAAATTAGCATGAATTATTCAATTCTAAAACCCACAATATACTTGCAAAAATCACATATCTCTCATACTCAAGACTATAACAATCAAGCATGGATAAAAATATCAATTAACCCGAATAATTATTCTACAAGAACAATCACAAAGAATTAATTGTATCACACCAAGAAAATTTCAAAGATATGCAATCACATAAACAATATAATAAATCTCTAAAAATAAAGTAAACCAAAGTCACATAGCTAGGGTTTCATCAAGATTCTAAAATTAAATTTAGTTCATGGCTAAAGGGAAAGAAAGAACCAATTTATTAGAAGAAATCATGGCTTTGTTTCCAACAGAAAATTGCTGAAAATTTTGGTTTTCTTTCTTGGTTTAATCCATTTTTTAAAAATGCCATCAAAGTGGCCTCTAATTTTTTTTATTCTTAATATGGTCATAACACACAACGGTAATAACGCACAATGGCTGTGTATTATCACTTAATCCCAATTTTCTGCCTTAATTCGCTGATGTGGCGGATAACGCATAACCATTGTGCGTTATCAGCAACATTAGTTTTTTTGAAATATCCATAACTCTGCGATCGATGTCCGTTTAATGCATATGACCACTCGTTTCAATGGTTCTCGTAAAGATTAACGCAATGGCATCACAGAAAAACTGATCCGGATGCGTTTCGAGGCAAAAACATTGTCCCGTATATTTGAAAACTTTGACAGTGCATAACTTTGCGCTCAGACGTCCGATTGAGGCGATTCTTGTGGGCATTTCGGGTATTTTTTCGAGACCTACGCATCGAAAACAGATGAAGGCAGTTTCCACCAACCATTCCCACAAAACGTCCTATTTTCATTTTAATTTACGTTTTTGTAATTTTCTAATACTTTCTCTCTTATTAACTAAAAAATTACGGCACCACTTTGAAAATTAAACAGGGGAGCAGTCTTCTTTTTGCTCTAATTAAAAATTCAAATGATTGGAATTGGTAAATATTTGAATACGTAAATACTTTATTATTAAATAAAATCTCATGCACCTATTAAATAAGATCTTATGGTGGTATACTGGTAAGTCTTCTATGTTATTTTTTATGAGGTCAGGGGTTCAAATCCTGTTACAAGACTTTAAAAAAAAATAAAGAAAGGATGATGTAGTAGATAACGCAAAATTAAGGTACGTTATCTGCCATATAGGATATGTTTAGCGGATAAAATTGTGAATTAGTGATAACGCAGAATGAAGATGCGTTATCACCAAAGATAACGCACAATGGATATGCGTTATGGCTAGAACCAAAATAAAAAAAATGTAGGCTACTTTAGTAGTTTTTTTTAAGTAAGTATAGTAAAAGAAAAAAACCAAAATTTCTGCACAGCTACTGAATTTTTCTACACTACTGGAATTTTCTGCACTGCTGGATTTTTCTGCTCCAACTGCTTCAGCTTGTCTAAACTGCTGCTATCTTCTTCAATTTCTGATTCAGCAGCTTAGCAACTGCGTTGTCCGCTTTTGATTTCTTTTGCTACAAGTTCTTCGGCTACAGTTGCTGCTCTTTTTGGTTTAGCTGCTGCCACCTCCTTCTTCTCCAAATTGTGGCCCTTCTCCTTTGGTTTCTATGCAACAGCACTTGCTTGAAATTGCGGCTGCTGTTGCTTTGAATATTGGCCCCCTTTTTAGCACCCCCCCTCCCGCTCTCTTTCTGTTTTTTTTTTTTTTTTTTTTCTGTTTTCCTCTCTCTCGCGGCTCTCTCCCCCTTTTGGCCTCCTCTGTTCTCCTGTTTATAGCTACCCAGCAACTCTCTTTTCCTCTTCCTATTATGACTCTTTTTTCCCTTTCCTTCTTCTAATCAATTTCTTCTTGGCAGCTCTTCTTTCCTTTTTCTTTTCTTTTTATTGTCATAGGCTCTTCTAATTTATGGGCTTGCTTATGCGCTTGATCACGATGATGCGCTTTTATTTTTCTTCTTCAATTTGTGGCCTGACTTCTTTAATGGGCTTCTTTTCCTTTATCACCAAAATAAATTAAATAGAATAATTATGTTTAATAAATAATAAAATATTTTTAAAAGCTAATAATTAAAACTTAAGGTGTTTATTTGTACCAAAAATTGACTTTATCAAAAAGAAAGGGTATGGATCTTTAAAAGGAATCCTCAATCATCTTCATCTTCATCGGTATCTCTTCCTCCTTGCTCCAATCTCGTAACCCGGCTTTGAATGTTTACAATCTTGTCATTGAGATCATCAAGTCAGTCATTTAGTTGTGCTTGCATTGCAGCAATCCTATCCAATATTTGAGCCGTATCTACTAAGGATTGTCCTTCCTCCGTTTGTTCTTGCATTTTCTTTGATCTCATTTCTCTTCGAATGTTCTCTTCATTTGTATCTTCTTCATCCATACTTTCGGGCTCATTGCCCTCTTCTTCATCACCATTATCCTCTTCATCATCATCATCACTTCCTTGTTGACCACCTGTTATCAATAGTCCTTCATCATTTCTTTCAAACCCCATTCTCGTGAAGGTATTCTGATTGTAAATCTTACCAGGGCCAACGTGATCACCAACTCCAACCAAATTGATCACGAAATGTTGAAATATTTTTGTAATGAACCATACGGTAAGCACTTGGTGAAAGAGGATTGTGTGGCTAGCATGTGTTCTATAGCCATGAAACTGAAGTTCATTCTCCTATGTTCATGAAGTGCAAGCATGACAAAGGAATGCATATTTCTGATGGAAGACTTGTGCCCAACATTTGGCATAATGATATTAGAAATAATATGATGTAGTAATCTCCCATAGGCATCAAGTCTATTCACAGTACTATCATTGTGCCTTTTTAGAGTTTCTCCGTGAGTGAAAATCTCTTCAAACTTTCTTTCACTATATAAATTTTGATCAAAGAATTTCTTGTTCTTAGTGTAAAATCTCATGCCATCTTGAGGGGTTTCTAGAATGGTATTTAATAGCCTATAATAAAATGCAATATTTCTTCCTCCAATTCTAGACAATACCCATTGATGAGGTATGTTTTCGACTCTTTCAACTCTACCCTAATGTAGATTGGCATAGAATTCATAAACCATTTCAGTATAATATAGCTCATTAACGGTAAGCAATGGTGTCCACCCAATAGCATAAAAAAGATTTGATATTGCTTCCATACCTTGCATATCATTCAAATCCACTCGGTGCCCAACAGGAATTTTTCTTCGATTTCTTGTCCATTCTTAAAAGTTTGCAGCCTCCTTTGCAGAGATGAACCTATCTGGAGCCCTGATTCCAGATGGTACCATTTTTCCTTTTCCTCTTCCTCTACTACTCCCTCCTTCTTCAATATTTACTCATCTTCCAATGTTGACATTCTTAGTTTTCACTATTTTAAAGCAATCCCGACTTAGGGTTTGAGAAGAACTTGACTATGAAGATTTCAGATGGAGAGGATAGAGATAGAAAAAAAACCCGATCAATTTTCTTGCTTGAGGAGGAGAGAAATTTGAAAGATTTTGAGAGGAAGTGTGAAAATTGGATTGAGTAATCGGATGGGTTTTGTGAGAGAAAGGAGTCTCAGTCCAGAGAGAGAGAGAGAGAGAGAGTTGTGGGAATGAAAAGAAGAAAAAAAAGAGAATTTTCTAGTTTTAAAAACACAGGTCCCGACAATTTTAAAGAAATCGGTAGATCAATTTTACAAAAACGGTCGTCCAGTTTTGTTGAAATTAAGAAATCAGACGTCCGATTTTTATCAAGGTCGTCCGATTTTGTCATCCAAATATCTCAGGAATTTTTTGTGAAGAAAATTCTTGAGTCTGATTTTGAAACTGGACATCCGGTTTTTAAAAAAGGCGTCTGATTTTTTTAGAATTTCTGTAAGAACAAGATAAATAAGAAGAAGACTGATAACTCAAACAACACACATTAGTCATGAAGTCTACCAATACCAAGCAATTTTCTCAAATAGCAAAAACGTTCTTCAGAGAGAGGTTTTGTAAAAATATCGGCAATTTGATCCTCTGTGCAAATATATTCTAAAAATACATCACCTTTAGCAACATGATCTCTAATAAAGTGATGTTTGATTTTAATATGTTTTGTTTTGAATGTTGCACAGGGTTTATGGAAATATTTATGGCACTAGCATTATCACACACAATAGGTATGTTTTTTAAAGAAAAACCAAAATCAATCAAGGTGTGTTTCATCCAAAGTACCTGTGCACAGCAATAATTGGCTGCACTATATTCCGCTTCAGCGGTTGATAAGGATACACACGATTGCTTCTTGTTGTACCACGATACTAAGCATCCTCCCAAGAATTGGCAATTTCCACTTGTACTCTTCCTTTCTACCTTACATCTGGCATAATCCGCATCGGCGTAGGTAATAAGATCAAAACAAGATTGCTTAGAGTACCACAAGCCATAATCATATGATGCAATTAAATATCTCAAGGTACGTTTTACAGCTATTAAATGGGATTCTTTGGGGCAAGCTTGGAATCTAGCACACAAACATACCGCAAATACAATATCAGGCCTACGAGCCGTTAAGTAAAGGCAAACTACAAATCATAACTCTATACCTTTTCCCATCAACCTTCTTACCTTTTTCATCCTTGTCAAGCTTCAATGATAAGCTCATAGGAGTACTAATACCTTTTGTATCACTCATCCCGAATCTTTTGAGAAGTTCTTTGGTGTACTTCTCTTGGTTGATGAAGATGCCATCTTTTGTTTGCTTGATTTGTAGTCCAAGGAAGTAGTTCAATTCTCCCATCATGCTCATTTCAAACTCATTTTGCATAAGGGAGGCAAATTCTTCACACAAAGAAACATTAGTAGCACCAAAAATGATATCATCTACATAAATTTGGACAAGAAGATCATTGTTACAAGAGGTTTTTGTAAAAAGAGTAGTATCCACTACACCTCTTGAAAAATTGTTTAAGAGAAGAAATCTACTTAATTTTTCATACCTAGCTCTTGGAGCTTGTTTTTTTTGCCATAGAGAGCTTTTGAAAGTTTGAAAACTTGATTTGAAAATTTTTCATGCAAAAAACTAGGAGGTTGTTCAACATAAACTTCCTCCTCAATATCACCATTAAGAAAAGCACTTTTAACATCCATTTGAAAAAGCTTGAATCCTTTAAAATATGCAAAAGACAAAAGCATCCTAATAGATTCAAGTCTAGCAACCGGAGCAAAAGTTTCATCAAAATTTATGCCCTCTTCTTGATTGAATCCTTGGGCTACAAGTCTAGCTTTGTTTCTAATAACATCTCTGGATTCATTTAGTTTATTTCTAAAAACCCATTTTGTTCCAATGGTGGGGTAATCATGGGGTCTTGGGACTAAAGTCCAAACTTTGTTTCTTTCAAATTGATTTAATTCCTCTTGCATAGCAATGATCCAAAACTCATCACACAAAGCATCATCAATAAATTTAGGCTCAATTTGAGACAATAAAGCAAAGTTATCTATGAAGTACCTCCTTGTTCTTACCCTTGTGATACATCGCCAATGATTTCATCCTTTGAGTGCCCTTTGGTCACATCTTGAGGAATATCTTGAGTTTGTTGATCTTCTTCTAGTATTTCCTCAATTTCCTCTTCCTCTTTAGAATGATTTTCCCAAGCTTGAGTGTGAATAGGTTCATGGCTTATCTATGTCATCATCATTTCTCTTTTCAAAAATATTAGTTTCATCAAAGTTCACATGAACGGACTCTTCAACACGTAAAGTTCTTTTGTTGAAAATTCTATAAGCTTTCTTGTTTGAAGAGTATCCAAGAAAAATTCCCTCATTGGATTTTTTTATCAAATTTTCCAAGATTATCCTTGGAGTTTAAGATAAATCATTCGCATCCAAAAACTTTGCAAGTAGCCAATGGAGGGAGTTTTGTTGAAAATAAGTTCAAAAGGAGTTTTATTTAAAAGAGGTCTCAAGAGAACACGATTCATCACGTAACAAGCGGTGTTCACGGCTTTGGCCCAAAAATATTTTGGTAGAGGGTTTTCACAAAGTATTAACCTTGCCATTTCTTGTAAAGTTCGAATTTTCCTTTCTACAACTCCATTTTGTTGAGGAGTTTTGGCTACCGAAAAGTTATGTGAAATACCAAAATCATCACAAAGTTTCGTAAAATCTTGGTTGTTAAATTCTCTCTCATTATCACTTCTTATGGAAATCAATTTGCAATCAAGGGAGGTTTGAACTCTTTTGAAAAGTTTAACAAACTCATGAAAGGCTTCATCTTTTTGACATAAAAACAAAGTCCAAGTAAATCTAGAGAAATCATCCACAATAACAATGGCATACCTCTTACCACCAAGACTAGTGTTCTCATAGGTCCAAATAAATCCATAGGAATGAGTTCTAAAGGTTTTGAAGTTGAAATAGTTTTCTTTATTTTAAAAGAGGATTTTATTTGTTTTCCAATTTGGCAAGCATCACAAAGCTTCGTTTTCTCAAAAGTAAGTTTTGGCAATCCTCTAACAAGTTCTTTAGAAGAAAGTTGGTTTAGCAAATCCATACTAATATGGCCAAGCCTTCTATGCCATAAGAATGCATCATCATCATCAACCGAGAGACATTTTAGTTTTTGTGAGATAAGATATTCGAGATAAAAGACATGGACATTTCCAACCCTTTTTGCAACAAAAATAGTTATGTTCTCAAACTTGTTTATGATAGAAGAAGAGTCACTTTCAAAAACAACTTTGCATCCATTATCACACAATTGGCTAATACTAAGTAAATTGAACTTCAAACCATCAATTAAAAACACTTCCTTAATTAAAGAGGATGAACCATATCCAATGTTACCTATACCGATGATCTTTCCTTTCTTTTTATCACCAAATGTGACAAAGCCACCTTCGGTTTCTCTTAGCTCATTCATGAGGGATGGATTTCTGATCATATGTCTTGAGCATCCACTATCTAAGTACCACTTGGAGCTTGATTTATGTTCCTATAACAAGAGAAGAAAAGATGACTTTTGGTACCCATATTCTTTTGGGTCCATAAATGTTAGTAGATTTTACTCTCCAAATAGTTTTAACTCCCATTTCAGCTTTTCTTTTCACAAAACATCTAGTGGCCTTATGACCACTCTTACGACAATAGGTACAACAAGGATGGGACAAAGATGAAGAAGATTTGAAAAAATATGTTTGCTTTGAAGAAGCATTAGAGTGGTTGTATCCAATGCCATTTTTTTCATAAGGGGATCTTTGTGAGCTAAGAAGTTTTTCAAAATCTTCTTTTCCTTGAGTGAATCTTTCAATACACAAAGTGAGATCATTCACCTTTTTCTTTAAGACTTCATAATCAATCAAACATTTTTCAAGAGAGGAAATCTTTTCACAAAGGTTTTCGTTTTTCTAAAACAAGTTTTTGAAAGTCATTATTTGAACACTCTTGTTCTTTCTTCAAAACTTCCAAGGATTCAAGTATATCTTTATTTTCACAAATGATTCTTGAATTCTCATCTAGCAAAAATTGAGTTTTTCTTTTCAAATCTTTGTTTCGTTTAGTAACCTTTTTGCACTCATCATACATTTCAATAAGCATTAAACTAGGATCAACATCACAATTATCATCAAGGCTACTAGAAGAGTTAGAGGGTGAAGATTGTACCTCATTTTCTAATGCCATGAAGCATAGGTTGGCCTTTTCTTCTCCTTTACTTTTGCTTGAGTCTTGATCCAAGTTCCTATTAGGTCCTTGCCTTTCTTCTTTTTCTTTAATGCCTCAAGCTTTGCTTCTAAAGCTCCTTTTTCTTTTTCAATGACTTTGGGACAATCGGCTACAAGATGATTGGTGCTATTGCATTCAAAGCACCTAGCCTTGAAGAGTGATGAACTTTGTCCTCCTTTCTTGAATAGAGTTTTCTTTCCTCTATTGTTGAAGCCTTTCTCGTAGAATCCTTTAAATTTCCTCATTACCAAGGCCATTTCCGCGTCTTCATTGTTTGATGAGTATGTTTGATCATCCTCATTTGCTTTGAGTGCTATGATTTTTCTTCTTTTGTCTTCATCTTCCATTTTATTTAACCTTTTTATTTTCATTTCATAGGTGAGTAGTGGTCCTATGAGTTCTTCAATAGGAAGTAGTCTCAAATATTTTGATTCCTCAATAGCAAGAGTTTTTGGTTGCCATGCTTTTGGGAATGCATCAAGAATCTTTCTATTCACTTCTCCTCTTGAGTACTCTTTCCCATATGCCTTTAGGCCATTTGTGATGTTGGTGAACCTTGTGAACATGTCACTAATGCTTTCATTTTGTTTCATCATGAATAGCTGATAGTCTCTCACCAACATGGCCAACTTTGACTCCTTTACTTGATTGGTGCCTTCATGAGTTACTTCAACTAACTTCCACATTTCATGAGTCGAATCGCATCCGCTCACTCTATTGTATTCATTTGCATCCAAGGCACAACATAATATATTCATAGCTGGAAAGTTTAGAGTCATCTTTCTTGAGTCGAGCTCATCAAATTCTTCAACCTTCTTGACTATTCCATCCTTTTTGGGAATGTAAGGACCTTTCTCTATAATGCTCCACAAATCAAAGTTAGTAGAACAAATATATATTTTAATTCTTGATTTCCAAAAAGTATAGTTTGTTCCATTGAAAAGAGGAGGTCTATTTGTAGAAGAGCCTTCTACATAGGGTAGGTTTGAGATACTAGCCATATTGAAAGGGATTTTTGCTTATTAGGAGGTTAAGCTTAAAAAGAAGACCTGCTCTGATACCAATCGAAAAACCTTAGAGGGCGGTGAATAAGGTTTTTGGCTAATTTTTTAAAACTCTTTTTGTGTAATTAAAAGATAAAACTCCAATTTTGTTTGAGAAAGAATTCTAAAACACCTTTTAATAAAATTTCCAACCAAACAAAATCTTATAGTTATGACAATAAAGCAAAAAACATAGAATAAAGAGGCACAACAATTTATAGTGATTCACTCTCTTAAAGAGCTACATCCACTACCTTGAGTCAACATCCAAGGATTTTCCAAATCCACTATAATAGAAGGTATACAACAATCACAATATTGAGGATCACTCACCAAGGGTTTTGCAAGCAACCTCAATCACAACACAAATACAATTGAAGGATAACCCAATGGGTTTTTCAACACAAACCTTTGATGTTAATAAAAGAGAGATGAGTAAAGAACAATATTACCAAATCAACTTGAGAAGAGGAAGATACAAATCAATGAAATACTTCTACAAGCTCCTCTTCACTTCTTCTTTGATGGATGATCAACAAAGAAGCTCAAGAAGATATTTTTGTGAGATGAAAAATTGTTTGAAAGAATGTACTTTTTGGCTCTTTAAAGTCCTTAAATGATCTCAATAAATATTTCACCCACCTTGTTACCTTTGCAGGTGATAAAAAAATCATTATATATAGGAAGGAGAGAGAAAGTAACCTTTGTACTGTGTAACGGTAATATTTTTCACAGTAAAAAGGAAAATCGGTTTCTAAAAATGGACGTCCGAGTTTGAAACAGAAAAATTCAAACGCTTCCTACAAAAATTGGACGACCGATTTTTTTATAACTAGAAAAATCGGACGATCGATTTTAAAACTGGATGACCGGTTTTTGAAAAGGATTTTATAGAAAAGAGCTTTCCTTCCTATTTCAAAAACATGTATTCTTTATACTCTTTTAGAGATAAGAAAACTTTCAAAGGCATCAAAAACTCTATCAAAAATACTTAAATTTCAAGAAAAATTTATAGAAAGATATTTATGCAAGGAGCTTCATACATGATCAACAATCAAATATGAGAGTTAGGGAGTTTTACGAAGAAATACCTTAGTACATCCCTAACTAAGACACAAGTTTCAAGGTCTTCAATAGCTTGATCTTTTCTCCTTCATTTTTCCTTAATCACCAAGATATTTTGCTTTTAATAGTGTAGCCTTGAGACTTCAAATATGCTTCTTTTGTTCTATGTAAACTATGTTTAATACTCACACAAACATATGTTAATCATAATCAAAATCATATGCAATAATGCCCTTAGGGCTAACAACTTCCCATAAGCTAACTCTTATGCTATATATATGCCTATTATATATATATCTCAAAAGATCAAAATGTGAATTTTCTAGCCAAGCTTTTCAAAACTATCCATGTATACTTTACATTATACATTGTATCACTCATTTTCATTTATTCAATATTAAGCACGCTTCTGTTTATTCTTTTTGGTATACTTTTATTTTTGTTTTTGACTTTGCAATTTTTAATTCACATATTTTATTTTGTTTAAATTTTCTAGAACAAATTGTAATTTTTTCACAGATTAAGATTTTTTTATATATTTTTAGCAAAAGCACATAAAATCAGAATTTGTCTCAAGAGAATGGTTTTTTTAATGCAAAAAGTAAGGAAGATGGACTAAACCCAAATTGAGATTTATTCAAATTGCACTAACATAATTGTAGAAAAAAATAATAGAACAAATGAACTCAAAGAAGATATCGTAAAAGAGATCAAGAAGGAATCTAATGGAGAAAATGTATTTTAGTTTTTGATTTTTACTAATTGCAGCCTTTATTTGAGATAAGTACATTTAAAATGTTCAAAATTTTGAAATAATTTTCTTTTACGTGTCAGTTTGCGTCTCAAGTGAGGTGCTCGATTATTGTGTGTCCCTGTAGACATAAAAATACTACACCGGAAATTCAGAGTATAATGTTTCATCTACTCTATAGAATTTGAGTATAAATGATGAAATCCTCACTATAAAAAATATTAATTGCGAGATGAATTTACACTTTTTATAAAGTAAGACCATATGTATTGACTTAAAAGATTTCTGAATTTTTTTGGGTTAAGTTCATGTTAGTACCTCAAACTATTGGTCCCTGACAATTGAGTACCCAAACTTATTACAATAACAATTGAGTACTTAATTTTGATGGAAAAAACTACAAGGACAACTTATTAGTTTTAAAAGAGTAATTATTGTCAAATTTTTACTCTTTCTTCTATTCTTCTTTTTTTTTTTTTTTCCTTATTCAATTCTAAACCAAAAAAAAAACCCTCTATTATTCTAGTAGACAATTAAATTTCAATTAATTTATTTAATTAAAGACTAAATAAAACAAATATTATAGTCTTTATTATATAAATTAAATTGATAAAGAAGTCATTGGGCCATCTAAATTTGTCTGGATTACTTAAATAATATCCAAACTTATTTTATATAAAGCTCAATAAAACAAGACTTGCGTAATTGGGCTCCAATTAAATTGAGGTCAAAGTCACTTTACATGAAGTTCATTAAATAATGGATTAAATCTATTAGGCCATTCCAAATAAAGAATTGGGCTAACCCAAACCAGTTATGGGTTGCTTGGCCACTAAGTAAGTGTCTTCTACAAAGTTGAGAGATCATTCAGAGGTGTATTGAGGCTTCTGCATCAGCCTAAAGTTTCTGCATCTGCGTACAAGCTCTCTTTTCCATTGTGGTTGCAAGGCAAAGGTGGGCTATGCTTGTGATACGCCTTGTATTGTACATCATCATTCAATCCAAGATCAAAACTAGGAATTGTTTTGCCTTTTAAGTGCTTAGCCTTTATGATTTTCGTGTCGAATTCATCAATCGCGTTTAAGACCTCAGCATTTTCATAGAATCTGTCTTCTTGGCTTTCTGTTGGTGCATTGGATGATGAAGCACGAACACGTTATTGTGTTGATTGCATTTCCTAGTTTGTCTGCAAGATGGAGGCATTCCAGAACGTATCTTGTTGAATATAATTTTTATATCCATGTTCTCAACTTTTAGTTCCTGACATACCTCAAAATACTTGAGGGCATTGCTTTCCAATCTAATTAGTATTGTTCCTGCCTTTTCGATATGCTCATGTAGGTTATAAAAGTATTTTTTAGTATGGCTTGGTCACTGTAAGAAAAGGGTGCCTAGTTGTACAATTACGAGTGCCTACTTTTGTACCTAGGACTACCTACTCTATATAAGATGCATGTTCATTTTTCTATAAGAAGATGTACCTAATTTTATAACTTAAAATGCCTTCTTTTATAATTGGGAGAACCTTTTCTTAAACAAAAAAGAAGGAATGAAGCAGATTTATGTGTGCCTTTGACTTATCAATTTGAACGGCTACTGTTGGTAGCAACAGAGCTAGTGTAAACGGGTTCGTTGGAAATATATTAGAATAAAACTTACCACTAGAAAAGTGACAAGTCCAGTAAAGTAGGTCTTGTTTGAAGGATTTTTCTTGAATTTTTGGCACATGTCTATCAATGTTGCAAGTGTGTACTTGCACCAGTCGTAATTCCTTATGTCATTGCTGTCAACTAAAGTTCTGAGAAGGTTATGGGGGATTTTCTTCGGTGAAGTATGGTGGATCATACTAGTGATGTAGTATAGGAGGGATTCTTTTTTGAAGTAGTCTCCCCTTGTACTTTCAATCAATCTCTTTTGAACATATGATACTTTCTTGGTGAAGTTGATACTTCTTCTTCATCTCAGCTATAAAAAGCCTTGCTATTCTGTTTCAACTATGTCCTTGTTGGACATGTCAACTGTCTTTGTCCCTCTTGGGAATTCCATAACCAGATTCACATCCTCCTCATATATATATATATATATATTAATTGTGTCATGCTCAAGGATTAGTCTTGTATTTTGTGCGCCGAACTTCTATATATGGTACAGTGCGAGGCTTTTTGGCAGCTTGGTCAAACAAAAAGAGAGTAAGAATCCAGATTATATCTCTCTGACTATTGTTTATTGACCTTCACTCAATTATGTGAACAGAACATGTACTCTAGAGATTGTCATGTTCGTTTTGGGAATTGTCCTTCATCTACATCGGGGTCCTGCTCATGTTCTAATTCGTCTTCTTATTCTTTTGATGGTTGCTGCTCATTGCCATATTTATATTTTCGATGCCTAGGCTTTTTTGCAGCTGGTTTGTCAGTTTTTCCATCTGCTCTTGGTCGTTTTTGCTTACTCAAGATGTCAGGTGCCTTGTTCTTTTGTGACTGTGTTTGTGTTGCTTTCTTGGTGTTAACCTACAGTTCACAACAAAAACTGTTGGTAAATGATGTAAAATATATAGGGAATTATGCAAATACATTGTGTTTGTTGTGTATTACCTTGCTGCTGCAGTTGCTAAGGTCTCGATGCCAGGTAAGGAATCATGTCGAGCCTTTGTTCATAATTCCTGCCTCTGGGCACTATTAGGAGAGCTTCAAATGGTTAGTGTAATAGGGGTGCCTATTTTTATAACTGCAAGCACCTACTTTTACACCTATGCGTGTCTATATTATAACTGCAAGTGCTTACTTTTATACCTAGCAGTACCTATTTTTACACCTACGCGTGCCTATGCCTATGTGTGCATTGCTGCCCTTTTTAATAACATTTGGTGCTCATTTTTACATCTAGGGGTACAATTTTTTCATAACCAAAAGTGACTATGATATAAAATATGCAAAATTGTTGACTGTAAGTAGGTGTACCTACTTTTGTAATTAACTTGAAGTGCCTACTTTTATAACTGTGAATGCCTATTTTTAAAATTATGTGTGTGCCTACAATGTATGACATACAAGTTGACTTACTTTTGCATTGATTCCTTTTCTTATAATGGTGGTGTTCATTCCTACAACTAGGGATGCATGTTTGTCATAACCAATAGTGCTTTTTCTGCTAAACATGCAAAATGAGTGACTATAAACAGATGTACTTACTTGTATAACTTAGAGTGCCTAATTTTATAGCATAGTGTGCCTACTTTTACAAATATGCAGGCCTACAATGTGTGACATGAAGGTAAACATTCTACACACTTAATGGATAACAAATCACAAAAAACACTTATTATTACTTATAAGAACATAGAATATGTTCAAGAAAACATGTTAAATTGACAAATGCAATAGTGTTTCCCTATTACAATATGGTGTGCCTCTTTTTACAAGTATGAGTGCCTAATCCCATAATTAGCAATGCCTAATATCTCAACTGGAAGTGCCTCTTCATATAGGCAGGCGCGGTTATTGTGGAAGAGGGTCAGAAATGTATGAAAATTCTACAAATACGAACATGCGTCATGGAATCAATAGTGATTTTATCATTTTATACACTTAATGGACCATAAAACACAAAAAAAACAAGAATCCCGCAATTCAAAACATGCAAATGAGGCACAAAAAACACAGAAGTATGATTTCAAACTGAAATACATGAAACAACAACCATACTGATGAGTGAAATATATCATAAACGATATAAACTATTTTTTTTGTAGTGTTTTTTTTTTTAAAACTAAAATTTCCAAGTTGATTTGAAAAGTTTTCCAAGTTGAAATTTACTTGTTCCGTTACTGCTGCTTGAAGAACCCATCTTGATGATTTTTGTTCGTGAAGATATCGGAAATAACGTGAATCAAAGCGAGAAACAAAGAAAATTGAAGAAATATTAAAATTTTCCTCAAAAATTGCCTTGAAAAAGCCTAATGCATAAGGGGTTTTTTGGAAGGAATGAGGGTTTTTGTTAAATGACGCGTGTATTCTGGGCACGGTGGGTGAGAGTGGGCTTATCTTTTAACGTATTTCTATCACTAAATAAAATTACGTAATTTTGACACTAAACACACCATGCTTACATACATGATATAACAACTTAGGTAAGGTGGTCACATATTAATTACATGAGTAGGGACATAACCTAATTTTTTAAATGGAAATAACATAACCTAATCAATAATAAAAATTTTCCTGCATTATAGTGTGCATATCCATGGTGGGAAATTTCACGTGGCTAGAAGATTTGTTGCAACATTTTTATTTAGGTTTTCAATGCCTGCACAGGAAAATGCTAATATGAATTAAATTTTGAAATTAAGATTCTTAATTTTTTTATTTTTTTAAAGAATTTTAACTTTCTTAGGGTTGAATAATATTCTATTCAATTTTAAATTTTATAAGATTTATATTAAACTATTATACTTGGTATCTTTTATCTAGATTAGAGTTTAGAATTTATGTTTTTCTAGAAGATTTATTAATAAAAAAAACTATTATAAAAAAAGGAGTGTAGCAAAAGAAATGCACTAAAAAAAGTACATTAAATGATCCAGAGACATATAATAAGGTTTAAGCATTGAATCCTACCGGTTTATTTATTGATATTGACAAAAGAGGAACAATGCAAGAGGAAACTAGCATAAATGCTTTCTCTATAGTTTATGCAAAATCATGTGGGCACCATGGTGAGGCTGAAGTGTGATGATCGAAATTGGAGCATGTGCATAAGAAGGTGAGAGTTCGAAGGAAAACTGCTGAAGAATCATAACCATTGCCAATTTTGCTTCCAACATAGCAAAGTTGTGTCCAACACAAATTCGTGGTCCCCAGTCGAATGGGAAGAAAATAACTTGCCCCTTAGTTGCGTGACTACTTCTTTTGCAGGAAATTGATTTATAGATTAAAGACAAAAAGGGAGCGAAAAATCTGGCAGCCGATCACCTCTCTAATTAGAGAATTCGGGTCTAGAACTATTTGACGAAGAGCAGATTGACGACACATTTCTTGATGAACAATTTCTTCTCTGTAAAGCTATTAATGATGATTCACCTTGGTATGCCGATATAGTTAATTATTTAGTTTCAAATATTATGCCTATAGGTAATACACAGAAAAGGAAGACGTTCTTCGCAGACTTGAAGTACTACTTTTTGGAGGATCCATACCTTTTCTGCCAATGTACTGATCAAATAATTCGATGATGCGTAGCTTACCCCAAAACGGAGGAAATCATTAACTATTGTCATAAAGGTCCAACTAGTGAATACTATCAAGAAAATGGGACCGCTGAAAAGGTACTGGAATCAGGTTTCTATTGGCCAACATTGTTCAAGGATGCAAAAAAGTATGTAATGGAATGTTACAATTGCTAGCGTACAGGTAAACAAAGGCTACTCCAACTGAATGAGCTCGACGAATTGAGATTGCAAGCATACCAGAATTCAAACTTATACAAGAAAAAGATAGAGATGGCACGACAAACATCTGGTCAAAAATGGCTTCAAAGTAGGAGATGTCTGCTACTCTACAACTCCCGCGTTCACCTTTTTCCTAGGAAGCTTAAATCAAGATGGTCTAGACCGTTCATCGTAAGAAAAATTTTTCCCTACGGCACCATAAAGGTAACACACCCCACCAAGGCATACTTAAGGTAAACGACTATCGCCTTAAACTATATTTCGGTAAGTACGTGGAAAACCTTCCATAGGAATCCCTTGTTCTTCCTGATAAGTAAGAGTGGTTGTGTTACCATTTTTTGTAATTTGTAATTGTATCCTCTTTTTCCCCTGTTTTTGTACTTTATTTTAGTTGATCATTTGTTAATGGTGATATAAAAGCCTATTGAGAGAGTTATTTCAGTAATCAGACTACCCTTATGCACTACAAGTGTTACTAGATCGATCGAGAGTGAACTGGGAAGCCGAGTCGTACCCAACAAAAGACCGTTCCGTAGGCCCAGTAGAAGTCTAAAGCGAATGGTAGGTCTGACCTACCATTGGCGGTAGGTTGGTGACATTTTTCTTTGTTCGAAGGCAGAAGCCTACCGCGAACGGTAGGCTCAATGCTACCGTAGGCGGTAGGGTCACCTGACTCATGAACTTCAAATTTTTTTTTTAAAAGAGGTCGGAAAGGAGTTGTTTGCTCAAGCAACCACAGGATAACACTTCTTAAACTCTGTTGTTTTGTAATACTTTCTTTTTGTGTCATTGTTAACTTATATTTCATGTTACTCTTTCTTTATTTAGTTGTTTTACGTTTGTGTAGGTATGACTTACCATCATGCTTTGTCACTTTATATCTACGGATTGCTTTCTATATATGTTTTTATTTTTCCGTTAGTCTAACCCCCACATTGAAGATAATATGATTTTTGAAAAACCTTCGGAAAGGGGAGGTGGGGGGAGGGGGGGGAGGGGTGAATAAGGTTTTTGGCTAGTTAAAAACTTTTTGTACAATTATAAATAGGAACTCCGATTTTGTTTGAAGAAGAATTTAATAAATCTTTTAATAAAATTCCTAGCCAAACAAAATCTCTTTTATAAACCAGAATTAAACAATAAACATAAAGATAATGTGCAAACCACAAAAGAGAGACAAAGGATTTATAGTGGTTCCCTCTCTTAATAGAGCTACATCCACTACCTTAAGACTCAACTCAAGGATTTTACGAATTCACTAAACACAAGTTTTTACAAAGAAACCACAATGAGGATCACCCCTTCAAGGGTTTTGCACACAAACCTCAAAGATCACAAAACAATATAAAATATCAAAGGATCACCCAAAAGGGTTTTTCACAAAACCTTTGACTACAAATTTAGATAAAAGAGTAGAGATTGAACAATATTACCAAAGAAGCTTGATAAGAGAAAGATACAACTTTGTTCAATACTTCTACAAGCTTCCTTTGCTCCTTCTTTGAAAGATGATCAATAAATGCACCTCCAAGAAGTTTTTCTTTTCGTTTTTGTAAGATAAAAAAAGGTTTAAAATGTGATCTTTAATTCTCTTGAAAGTTGTTCTTAAATGTTCTTCAACTACTTGATATTTATGGCTGATCAATAGCCCTTTTATATGTGAAGGTAAAAAATTAGCCGTTACTGTCAACAACAACGTCATTTTTTTACAGTAAAAGTAGAAACCGGATGACTGCTTTTCAAAATGGGACGTCTGATTTTCTTGATGAATAGAAAATTAGATGACCGTTTTTCAAAATAAGAAGACCGATTTTTAAAGGCTTGAAAAAATTGGATGGCCAATTTTCATTTTTAAAACTTAAAATTCGGATGTTCAATTTTCTAAGAAGTAGAAAATCAGATGACCCTTTTTTAGACAAAACAGAAAATTGGACAACCGATTTTCTGTAAAATATAGATTTTCCTTCACATTTAAAACATGTATTTTTTATACAACTTTTAAAAAAGTGTAATACTTTTAAATCATCAATGCTTTATCTAGAGCACTTATTTTTAACAGGAATAATTTGTCAAAAATATTTCTTCTAAGGTGCTAACATAATTGATCAAAAATCAAAGAAACAAGTTAGGAAGTTTTATATAAATACCTTATAAGCTACCCCTAACCATTCTTCTTGTGTTCAAGATTTTAGCTTGATCAATTCATCTTCATAAAATCTAATAGTCTTAAGTGACCTTTTGGTCTTTTTGTAGATTACCCTTGAGACTCATTTTGTGCATCTTTTGTTCTTCTTATAAAGCTACTTCTAACTATCACAAAGCACAAGTTAATCTTAATCAAAACATTACAAATATGCCCATAGGGCTTACAATTTTAAGTGAGGGGGGTATTTTCGTTCTTTTTAAGTTTTTTTTTTTCTGTTAGTCTTTTTTCCTTTTTCGTTCCTTTAAATTTTTTCTGTTAGTCTCTTATTCAAAAAATTCTAAAAAAATCAGAAAATTTAAAAATTCCAAAAAAACCTTTATTCCTTTTATTTTTTCTTATAAAAATCCAAAAATATTTTGATTTTATCACTTTTGGTAGAGTATTAAATTGTAAAACTCTTTAGGTTTTTTGAAAAAGACGTATTACTTAATTACTTGAAAACCATATTCACTAAATTTCATACATGATCAATGGTTTTTATGTACTTGTGAATGTTGTTTAAGTAATAGAAGTTTAGGAATCTTGGGTAATTAGCATAATAATAATACTTTTTGAGTCTTTGCCTACAATTTTATGATTATTTGTCTTTAAAAGCAAAGAAGTCTAGTCTAAGATTGTCCCAGAGATGATGGTCATAGGCCTTCTTTGAACTGATTGGGTCTTTCTTATCATATATCCTTTATGAAATCAATCCCTAGTTCCCTTTTTGTGCCTTCATGCTAAGGGTTATATTCCCTTCTTCTCTTTGTTCTTATTAACCTCTCTACATAAAACCTCAATTCGTGGAGCTAATGGTTAGTATAGACTTTTGGTCATTTTGAGCAAAGAAACAAATAAGTGTGGGGGTAAAAGGGTGAAGAAAACAAAAAAGAAAAACCTTGTATAAAAGAAAGGGGTAGTATCGGTAATTCATGTGTTCGGTGCTTTTGGCTATTGGAAAAAGAGAAACAAAAAAAAAATGATGCTTGAAAAAAAGAAGACAGGAAAAAAAAAGGAAAAAGCCAACAAGAATGAAAAAATGGCAGAAAATGAAGAAAAATATGTGTTTTTTATTTCGTAGTAAATTCTTGAAAGAATAAAAAAATTCAAGCATCTCTCTCTCTCTCTCTCTCTCTCTCTCTCTTATTTTTGGTTATTCTTGAAAAAATTCTAGAGAAAGTATGTCGGGAGGTGCATCAAAGAAGAATGAAGTAAGTTGGATAAGGGTGAGTGGGAATAGTGAAAATGGCGGCTAGGAAGTGGTTCGTTTATTTTGTTATCTTTTCCTTTCGGTTGCGTTAGCTCTGTCTCATTTGTTTTTCTCTCCTTTTTCTTTGTTTGTAACCTACTTGTGTCCCTAGCATAACATTACAAGACAAAAAGTTCTACCTAATCGCGAATGACCTAAAATAGACTTTAGAGTGGCTAAGTGATAGAAAAAGTATGAGTTGTGTGCATTGTATTTGAAAATGTTTCTTTATGCTAATCACTTAATATTCCTATTTTTCTATGAAAAATGGCATGATCAAATCACAAACACACACCTTTAATCGGTGATGATTTTTAGTAACTTGTGGAGGACTTAGTAATTTTGTCATTCGTCTATTTTTTATTTATCTTTGGAGTTGGGCAAGAAAATACTCTATTGAAGTGGTTGTATTTTAAAATTTTTTTTAGTTTTTGTTTTTGTTTTTGATGAGTTTGTTCTGATAATTTTTGCTACCAATGCTTGTGAACGTTTTGAGATTTTAATTGTTTATTCTGCTCATGTCGAATTCGTGTTATGTCTTCCTGGAATAAAAGTTTTTAAATCCTTCATTTTTCCTGTTTAGTTTGTATTGCTTGAGGACAAGCAAAAGATAAGTGTGGGGGTATTTGATATGTGCATAATTCTCTATATTTTCTATATGTTAATTTCATCATTTTTTATGTTTTTAATACATAAAACTATAGATTTTAGCTTGATATTTCTTATTCTTGTCTTAGGTGCCCCCGGAAGAGAAAATGATGAAAGGATACGAAAACGGAGTGAAAATGACGAAAACAGAGACATCGGCAATGAAACAGCCAACCTACCGCGCGAGGTAGGCTAACCTACCATCGCCGGTAGGTTCCTTGGTAGCACGGGCATTGGCGAACAAAACCCTAGCGCGAACAGTAGAGTCCGACCTACCATCGGTGGTAGGGTCAGCTGGCAAGGGCGGTTGAATTAAAGTTGAACTCAGTTTTCTTGTATTTTAACCTAATTAAAACTAGGTTTTTCTTGTATGTTTCACCTCTATATAAAGGGCTTTTATGCAGCTATTAAAGAGGGCAATAAATAGTTAGATAGATATAAAATTTAGGATTTAGAATATATATTAGTTAGGTAAATATTAGATTAATTAGGTTAGATTAGATTAAACACCTTTCAGTTTTCAGCTTTTTATACATTTAATTAGTTAGTAAAGTTTCAAGATTCTGCAATTTAGTTTCTTGAATTCAAGAATTGAAGAATCAATTTCAAGGTTTCGATCTTCAACTTGGAGTCGAAAGATGAGCTTGGAAGACGTTCGGGACATCAATTGCGGCTTCGATTTTAATCCTAAGCTTTCTTTTTCCATCCTTGTTATTGATTTTATGTTTTATTTTAGTATTATTATAATGAATAATGAGTAGTTGTTTATTGTTTGGAATAGGTTTGAACCCTAATTCTTGATTATGAACTTCTTAGTTTAAATTCTTGGATTCGATGTTTGTTTTGATTTAAGTTGTCTTCCAATTGACTATGTTTGCAATTTAATTGTCGCGATATTAGATTAATCGCAAGTTTGTGCAGAATTGGAAAAGGAAGAACGATCTAGGCAACCAATTGGGGGTTAATTGGGGCAATTGACTAGAGATACGATTTTGCACTTTTAGGTCTTTTTAAATCACCTAATTTTACTATGTTCATAATTTGTTAGGGAGAAAAAAGATTTTACTCTAAGGGTTAGTGAGTAGGGTGGCTTTTTCCTAGAGATAGGGATTTCTCAATTTGAGTGATGACCCAACTTAATTAATTCAACATCATTTTCATTAAAGTTTTTCCAATTGGATTAGTAACAAGGATTAGGGGGATTCCACCATCCAAACTCTTGCTTTAATTTTTTAAACTGTTTTTACATTGCTTGCTTTCTTTTAATTTATTTAGTTATTTTTTAGTTTTATTTCAATTACATCATCTTTTGAGATTAAACATTAGAAACACGATTAGTAGTTAAGCTTTTTCCGTTCCTCAAGAGATTCGGCACTTTGGAGGAAACTCACCTCTGTATTGTTTGGTCCTCTTGCCCTTGCATTGTACTGATTAGGACTTCCCCTGTTTAATTTTATAAACACATCAATTTCCACTCGGTACAGTTCTGGGTAAGCTTAATATCGATTATAACTTAAGTTTATATTATGTTTCATAGCTTATAACCTTTAAGTTTATATAATGTTTTATAACAAAAAAGTCTATTTTAACTAATTAACATTTTATATTGTAGGAGAATTCACAACGCCTAGAGGAAGGTCGAGGGGGATGTTGAGGCGTCGGGTACTGCTATGCTCAATGATCTCCAACTGATGGCCATTGTAGTTGATGGGGTGAGCCATGGTCGTTTGTATGGAGCTGGTTCGGGGGTGGCTTATTTCATAGTCGAGAGCAGCTGAGCCATAGTTGGATTGGCCCCATGTTGCTTAGATCACGAGTAGCGATTTATGTGGAGGATTGAGAATGTTGTTTTGAGAGTATTTACTGCCTTCGACGAGCTCATGCGGCGGCTATTCGAGCATAATCCGCGAGCATACCTTCCATTCCCGCCGATGATGCCCCTCGTCTGAGTTGTAATGAGTGCTGATACTTCCACATCTACATCGACTGCAGCCATAGTGGGGACCTCCAAGGTGACAACATGAGATTCTGGTACTCTTCTCTCTCCTCTATTCATGCTCCCGGACCCACTTCTCCTTTACTCGACCCCACAGATGGTGCTCCCCCATCCTCGAGAGATGATATATAGGCTACATTTTCATGGATCTTTATGATTTTTTATGTTTGATGGATGTTTATTTTTTTTACAATTGATGAATATTTATGTTTTTAACATTTCAGATGTTTTGATTGGTTTATGGATTATATATTTAGTTTATGGATTGTTTTAATTTTCATGAATGTTTTACATTTATTTTATGAATGGTTTATATGGTGCCTGTTGAGTTTTTTGCATTTCAGGAAGTTTTGGCCCTATTTTCAAATAATATTAAAAAATAAAATTGTTACCGATAGAACACCGACGACCCCATGAAAAATATTTTTTAATTTATTTTTTCAAAATTTTTTTAGTGTCCATGGTATCTCGGCAAGATTCATCGGTACATGTTACCGATGGACTATATAAACGTCAGTGGTTCCATCGATAACTTTCATTTTCGATTGCCTACTCGCCAGTAAGGTCGTCAATATGCATTACCAATGATGCAGTTTCGTTGGAAACAAATACAAAACTTGACCTTCAATGTCCATCTGTAAAGTGGTCCATAATTCATATGACCGATAACAGGCAATTGGTAATGCTTGTTGCTGATGAAAATCGGCTGACAGTGTCGATATCCTGTCGATAACAGGAGAACACAGACGGCTGGCCGACGGATTTGGCCGTCGATAATTGGTTCAATTTTGCAGTATATATGGAGAAAAAAATAATTGAAGAAGATATGTTAGAGAAATCGCTCTCGACCTTCTATGCTTTGAATATGCTTCTACAACAATATCGAAAGAAAGGCTTTAAAAAATATTTAGGGTTAATTTCATGTCTTTTAGTTGATGAGAAGAATAATGAACTGCTCATAAAAAATCATGAGACCCAACCAACTAGTTCTGTCCCAATCCTTGAAGTGAATGCGACTAGAATTAATAATAATAACCGTGGAAGAGGCCACTGACGTGATTGTGGTATTGGATATAGTCATTGTAGGTATATCCCTTATGCTAACCACCAAAAGAATAAGAAAAATAATAAAAAAAAGGTAAAGATATTACATCAGCAAAGTATGCAACAAAGCATGAAGAAATATGCTATAGATGCGTTATGGAAGGGCATTGGTCACGCACCTGTCATATGGCCAATCATTTAGTTGAGCTCTATCAAGTATCAATTAAAAATAAAGGGAAAAATGTTGAGGCCAATCTCACTTCCCGACCTAATGACAATTCTGGTGATTATTTTGATGATGCTCAAGTATGTTGGAGATTTTTTTGAACATCCTAAAGGGAAGATTAATCATCTGATTGGTGATGGGCATCTTAGGAAAGAATGATTTATTTATTTATAATTACGTTAGTTTATTCATTTTTTTGGAATTGTAATTTCATCAAGTTTTTTGGAGATGTAATTTTTATTTAAGTTTATTTCCGATGTAAAAGTTCTTTTGTTTATGTTTTTATTTTTTATTCAAATATGGCTACCGTCCCATCTTCTAAACGAAAAAATTTTGAGGACATATGTATTATTGATAGTGGAACTAAACACAATATTAAAATATGAAAGATATTTTTCTCAATTAAATTGGGACAAACAAATATGGATACCATAAGTGGTAGTGCAAAGTTAATAGGAGGCTCCAGAAGAGCTAATCTCATCTTACCTGGAGGTACAATATTGACTATAAAGAATGCGTTATTTTCGTCAAAGTCTCGAAGAAGTTTATTGAGTTTTAAAGATATTTATTTAAATGGATATCATATCAAGGCTATGAATGAAAGTGGTAGTGAATACCTAAGTATCACTACAAATGTTTCCGGAAAGAAACAAACATTAGAAAAATTTTCATCACTTTCTTCAAGCTTATATTATGCCAAAATTAATGCAATAGAAATGCATCATTTAGTAAACCAGAAGTTTACTAACCCAAATACTTTTATTATTTAGCACGATTAATTAGGTCATCTTGGTCTATGATGATGAGAAAAATTATAGAAAATACGCATGATCATTCATTTAAAAATGAGAAGGTTTTGAATTTAAATGAATTCACATATGCTGCATGTTCTCAAGGGAAATTAATTATTAGACCCTCATCAATAAAAGTGGCAGTTGAATCTCCAGCATTTTAGAAAGAACTCATGGTTATATATGTGGACCTATTCATCCACAAAGTGGGCAATTTAAATACTTTATGGTATTAGTTGATGCATTGACTAGATGATCGAATGTATGTTTATGACATCTGGCAACCTGGCATTTGCGAGTTTACTTGCCCAAATATTTCATCTACGAGTGCAATTTTCCTGATTATCCAATTAAGAAAATTTGTCTTGATAATGCTAGAGAATACTCTTCTCATGCTTTTAATGCCTATTGTATTTCTATAGGCATTACTATTGAACATCCTGTAGCTCATGTTCATACACAAAACGGACTAGTTGAGTCATTCATGAAAAGACTCCAAGTAATTGCTAGACTATTGTTGATGAGAACCAAACTCCCCATATTTGTTTGGGGACATACTATTATGCATGCTACGACACTTGTACAAATTAGACCAACTCATTATTATAAGTACTCTCCATTGCAACATGCCTCCTATTTATTCAGGACGGGCGGCGTGAATAAACGGTCTTTTTTTAAGATTAAGACATTTAAGATTCCAGGGAAACGATAGTGCCGACCATCCAATGGACCATGGACTAAAAGGCCATTGCCTGAGAGGACTATGTCCAGGGGGCCCATGGTGTCAACTCTTCCTCAGTCCTTTTCCGCCAACTCTTATTGAAAAGATGCTGATAGGAAAGGAGAGAAAAACAAAGCAATGCCAAGAGCTAGTGTTTGGGTCTGAACCCAACATGTCCTATTTGAGAATCTTTAGTTGTGTTGTTTATGTTCCAACGAACTAAAATGGGCCCTCAAAGAAGATTGAGGATATATGTTGGTTTTGAATCTCCCTCAATTATAAGGTATCTTAAACCTTTAACGGGAGATTTCTTTACTTTAAGATTTGCATATTGTCAATTTGATGAAACAAATTTCCTCAAATTAAGGGAAGAAAATGAACAGCAAAGGCAAGAAATTACATGGGCAACATCTTCATTAAATTATTATGATCCACGCACAAGTGCAAGTGAACTTGAAGTTCAAAAGATCATTTATTTGCAGAAAATTGCAAATCAATTGTCCGATGCTTTTGCTGACTCTACAAGAGTAAGAAAATCGCATATTCCTTCTACAGATGCTCCTATTAATTTTGAAGTCCCTGTAAGACAAAATGAAAATCCTATAGCAAATGAGTCCAAGCACGCCAAAGACGTGGCTGACCTCTTTGATCCAAAGATAAAAATCCTCATAAGAAAATATGATTAAATGATCAAAGTGATCATGTTTTAGGATTTGATAAAAATGAACAAAAGACAACTGAGAAAGAAGATCCTACTATTAAAAATAGTGAAAACTTAAAGAATTCAATCAACTTTATTGCTACGAGAACATATTGGAATTGTAGAGAAATGATTATATACTATGCTTTTGCATATAACGTAGCAATTGATGTTCTAAGTAATAATGAGGATTTTGAACTAATATCAGTTGAAGAATATAGGAATCGAAAAGATTGGCCAAAATGAAGAGATGCAATTCAATCGTAATCGAACTCCCTTGAAAGTCGTGAAATTTTTGGACCTATAGTCAAAACTCTAGGAGTGAAACTCATTAGTTTTAAATGGGTATTTATAAGAAAGCGCAATGAAAATAATGATATGTTAGATATAAAGCACAACTTGTAGCACAAGGGTTTCCCCTATGATAGATACAATTACATTTTTTTATCTTGTGAGTTTAGCTGTTCATAAGAAAATAGATATTCGTCTGCTAGACGTTGTAACTGCTTATTTGTATGGAGAACTTGACAATGAAATTTACATGAAATTCCCTTAAGGATTTAACATGCATGAAGCATGTAAGTCAAGTACTCGAGAAAATTATTTCATCAAATTGCACAAGTCTTTTTATGGATTGAAACAATTTGGTCGTATGTGGTACAATTGCCTTAGTGAGTATTTATTGAAAAATAGATATAAAAATGATCTCGTTTGTCCATGTGTTTTCATTAAGAAAACTGAAAAAGGCTTTGTTATCATTGCTATATATGTAGATGATATTAACCTTATTGGAAATCCTGAAGAGCCTCTAGATGCAAAAGATTGCTTAAAGCAAGAGATTGAAATTAAGGATTTTGGAAAAATCAAGTTTGGCCTTGGTTTACAAATTGAACATCTTGAAGATGGAATGTTTGTACATCAATCTACATATGGTGAAAAAATATTAAAGAGATTTTACATGGACAAAGCATATCCTTTGGCTAGTCCAATGGTTGTTTGATCTCTAGATACTGAGAAAGATCGTTTTAGACTACAAGAGGATAGTGAAGAACTTCTTGGTCTTGAAGTATCATATCTTCATGAAATTGGAACATTAATGTATCTTACAAATAATACACTACCATATATTATATTTTCTATAAATCTGTCAGCAAGATATAGTTTTTCTCTAACTCGACGACATTAGAATGGCGTAAAACATGTCCTACGATATCTCCAAGGGTCTTGGATTATTTTATTCAAATAAATCCAATCCGAAATTAATTGGATGTGATGATACTGGATATCTATCGAATCCACACAAAATTTTATCAAATTGGATATTTGTTTACATGTGGGGATACTGCCATATTTTGGCTTTCCTCAAAACAATCTCTAGCTGCTACTACTTCTAATCATGTTGAGATAATAGCTATCCATGAGACAAGCAAAGAATATTGTGTGGTTAAGACCATTGGTATATTATATTTGAGATAATTGTAAATTATCCTCCGAGAAAGAAATTCTAACAATACTATCTGAGGATAATATTGCTTACATAACACAATTAAACGGAGTATATATTAAAGGAGATAGGACAAAACATATTTTACCAAAATTTTTCTTTACTCATGAACTTCAAAGAAATAGTCAAATTAATGTGCGACAAATTCGGTCATGTAACAATTTGGCTAATTTATTCACTAAGGCATTGTCAATTGCAACATTTAAGAAATTAATCTATAAAACTGGCATGCGTAGACTAAAAGATCTAAAGAGATCTTCTCAACAGGGGAGTATATTTTATACATAAAAGAACAGTGTACTCTTTTTCCTTCACTAGTCGTTTTTCGCACAAGGTTTTTTTCTTTAGTAAGGTTTTAATGAGATATGTTCTTTATGTTATGGACATCCAAAGCGGAATGCTTTGAAATTAATGTATATTTAGTGGATATCCAAATACGTTTCTTAAAGAGAACTAAAACTTTCAAGGCTCAATCCTTAATAGACTCTGGCTCCCTAATGGCAAGTCCATTCATTCTATGGTTTCTCTTAACTATTGTACTTGGTACGTATAAATAGGACCTTATGGAAGACATTAATAAGACAATCAGTTTCTGAATTTCTGAGTCTCTCTCTCTCTCTCTCTCTCTCTCTCTCTCTCTCTCTCTCTCTCTCTCTCTCTCTCTCTCTCTCTCTTCTTCTCTGTATTATTGTTCTTTATATTTTTTTTATTCTTACTATATTGTGTCTTGACTTTACTTAAATTTATAACAGTTATAAGTGTATAGCAAAACCTTTAGAATTTGCTTGTCTTATTAATATCTTTTTATTTTGTTTTTCTGGTTTCCGAAATTTATCAATTAATTCAGAAAATATCTATGGGGAATAAGGCTAAAAGAAGCAAAAGGCCGAAAATACTACATGACTAACTTTTTACGAAAAAAATAGAAAATTTCAAATGTTTCTCTACATAGTCATACATTTGGGGTTGAAATATATAATAAAAAATTTTAGAACCTAAATGAACCACAAAACCTCTATAATGCTTCTTTTCTTCACCATTTTACGTTGTAGAGCAAGATTGTGACAAAATAGTCGACAGGTTATTATCAAAAGACAAAATTTCTCGCCATCAAGACTTCTACCAGATTGCCTGACGCCCAAGTAGAGGATGTAAATTATTGTGATTTAGCGGCTCAGCAAACTGTAAGCTAGACCTTGGTGCGCACAAAGAACCACCTCCATATTGGAGATGTTGAAATTCTCACACTATCGCTGCCAAGATTTGAACCTTGATCCTTGTTACCAACTCTGCAGCCCCAAAACCAATTGAGCTACCCCATACAAGCAAAACAGTCCACAGATTGATGGGAAGAGCCAATATTTAGCATAGACATTTCATTATTATTCATCTAGGCCCCAAAAGTTTTGATTACATAATTCAATCCCAATGGTGGACTTATGAATCGAAATACTTGAAATTCTTACCTTTATCCTTGATTTGAAATTATCATGAAATATAGTGGTGGGTAGTGACGAAATTAGAAATGTGAGCATAGGGTCAAATAGTTTACTATACGATCTGTAAAAAAAATTAAAAAATTAAAAAAAATTTGTACATTAGACTTCAGCTACAGGTGGTAACAACGGCCGTCAACAATGGGCTAAAGGCTGTTGTGTAATTTTAAGATTAGGAAAAGTGAGAAATAAATTTGATTAGAAATATAGAATGTATTTGGGGATAAAGAAAATTCCATATTTAAAACATAGAACCTATTAGATATTTGTGTTACTTTTTTTAAAGTTCTTTAGTGAAACGACGTCATTTCACTAAGGAACTTTAAAAAAAATAAAAATAAAAAAGAATCTCTAATGATATCATTTCACTTGTTTCTCTAAAAGATATATAATAACCTAAAAATTTATCATGAACCTTAATGGTGAATGCCTTTAATTTTACCTTAAAACAAATCAAAATATATCATACTCAAAATTTCTGACCACATAGAGAGTTAGTGGACCACTCTTGCCAAGGATTCTGCCGCTGATGGTAAAGGACTATTAATTAACTGCTCGAAACTTTTAATATATATAAAAAAAAAAATCATACAAAAAGATATGTAAAAATCAGCCAAATTTAAATTTTTCGTGTATGCCAACATTTTCCCAAGTATACATCCAGAAGCTCATCCCTGTCAGTGGATTAATTCTCAATGTGATTTTGATACTATATTTAATATTGACTTTGAGCACCTCAAAAGTATTTCAAAAGGAAAAAAATTATTGAAGTATTATAAGGACTAAACGTGTATATATATATATATATATATATATGAATAAGTTCTCAACGCTTATACAAAATCAACTGAGCACCATATTGAGGTTGAAGAGTTACAAGTGTATGAGGAGCATGTGTATAGGATGGAGAAATCTCAAAAGTAAACCTCTGAAGGATCAAAGCCAATGCCATTTTTGCTTCTAACATAGCAAAATTATTTCCAATGCATATCCGAGGACCTCCACTGAATGGGAAATATATGAATTGGCCTTTCGTTGCCTTTGAAATTCCTTCACTGAATCTTTCTGGCTTGAATTCTTTCGCATCATCACCCCATAATTCTTCATCATGATGCAACATTATTGTTGGCAGGAAAATCGAGATTCCACCTGGTAAAGATAATGATCCTAACTTTGTATCTTCGTGTATCACACGACTCATCATAAATCCAGGGGGATATAGCCTTAACACCTCATTGATCACCATTGTAATCTGAGGAATTAAGGAAGAAATTGTAAATTTTAGTGTTGCGGAATTTATAGTAAAAACGAAAGTAATAGAAGAAAAACACACAAAAAGTTACATTCTTTAGTAGAGATTTAATTTGTTAGAATAGATAAATGAATAGATATAGGTCTTTAGAATCTTGATTATTCTTCTCTCAATTATTAAAATTAATTAGGAAATATTTAAAAAAAAAGTGAACACCTTTTTCTATCTTATTTCATAACTTAATCTTTTATAACTGAAAAGGTACATTCTAGAGAATTAGGCCAAGTTCCCTTGTCCCTGAATAGTGATTCTGACACTGCTATCTAGTTTAGGTTAAGATTAATAAAACTGAAGACAACGTAACAATAAATCTTAGTAAATGAAAAAAAATATACTTATTTTATTTAGCCCAATTATGAATTCATTGTGAAGAAAACTTACAACTTTGAGGTGATTTAAGGCATCAAAATCTGGTTCACTGTTGCCAAAAATCTGCAAAACTTCATCTCTGGCACGCATTTGCCACTCAGGGTGCTTGCTTAGTAATAACAATGTCCAAACAAGTAAGACTGCCGTTGTCTCCTGTCCGGCGAAATAGAAGAGCTTGCATTCTTCAATTACTTCTTCAAAGCTCATTCCACAATTCTTATTAGAATTATTCCCGTTATCATTTTCAATTTCTTTGAAGTTGGAATCTAATAATATTCCCAATAGGTCATCATTACTAGGTTCCCCTGCTTTCATTGCCTCTACCCTTTTCATTATTATGTTCAACACACTTGAGTGAACTTCCTTTGAAATCTTTTTCATCCTTCTTATCCTTTTAGTAGGCAAATACCTAAATGCATATGGATTAATTAGTGTTGATTCAGATTAATGTACTAGTATAGACTTAGCAATTCACCCAACAAATATTTAACTTACATTCGAAATATTTTTGGCGAAGAGGAAGACTCATGAAAAAGTCTCTAAAACTTTTAAAAAACGATCAACAATTGTAAAGGATTTTCAATAAGAAAAAAATATTTAAACAATCACATAACCCATTTCATGCTTTTCTACCACTTTTCATTATAAAATATGTCAAATTTAAAATAATCAATAAACGTGAGAAGGTGTTTATTATGGGTTATTTTACTTTTGATAAATATCTTATGTACATTGATTGTATATGTAAAATTTAGATAGAAATTTGTTTCGACATTTTTGCTTAGAAAGTTTCATAAAAACTTAATTGTTTATGAAAGAAGATGAGAGTCATTTGTGATGTGAAATATTAACTAATCTCACCTATAATCTATCAAGGGGTGTAATGGCATAGAAAAAAATATACCAGAATTATTTCATTAGTAAAAAAAATGAAAAATGAAATTTAGTATCAGACTGACAGACATAAAGAGAAAATATTTTTTAATGACAATTTAAAATAATTTTCCTTTAAAAAAGAGTTGAGGTCGGCCGTCAGTCACCCACCTTACCCCCTTAATTCCTTCCATCTATACTATATAGAAGGAAGAACGTATGAAAAGAAATTGAAGAGAGAGAGAGAGAGAGCAAGTAATCTTACAGCATTCCTGGGAAGTAAAATGACTGCAAAATCTGCAAGATATGCTCAAGAATTTCTTTTTGGAGTTTGAATATATTTTTGCCTTCTTCAAGATTGCTACCGAATGCTGTTCTTGAAATCACATCGCTTGTCATATCTTGAAGATAAGGCCACACATCCAGCTCAAATGAACCTTCTGCTGAGGCGGAGGCCAATTTCTCCCATTTCTTCAACATTTCTGAACAACTCAAATGAAATGCTGGCAGCATATGCTTTATATGTAACAACAACAGCAACAGCCAGTAATATATAATTAATAAAGAGAAACAACATTTCGTGTGTATATATATATATATATATATAGTTCACTCCTAAACTATTCAACTTTCTTGGTGCTATTATGGATCGTTTGTATTATGTTTAAACTATCGAAAGAAAATGCTTTTAAAATTGAATACAATATTTTTATTTACCACCATTTCAATAAGTAGAAAAACAGTTCTGCAAAACAATAGTTTCTTTAAAATAATACTTTCTTTTACTTTTTTTTAGTTACAAGTGAATGTAATAAGCATTTGAGAATAACTTAATAACAATTTATTGTTAAAAATAGAATTTAACTATATATAGTCTTCAATTATTTTTATGGTTTATAGTTATAAACTTTTACTATATTTTTTTATAGTCAAGAAGTTTTATTTTACATTTTTTAGTCATGAACCATTCTTAACCAAATAAATTTATAACAATTTAATGATTTCAAATGTACATTTTTTACACATTTTTTATTAATAACTTGGTTTGAAGGATTTATGTTACTTTTTTCATTGAATGTTAGCGGCGTGCATAATCCATGTAACAAAATGCACTAAATCTCATCGTGAAATTATTAAATTGTTATGTATATAATGTCGAAAATAATTCATATCTATAATAAAATAAAATAAAAATTTTGAATATAAACATAAACGTTAAAAGTAATTTAAGGCTAAATATATGTAAGTGTATTTCTCTTATTTTTTATATAAAAGCTAATTAATTTCTCCGGTTTAAAATAAGCTAAAAGTATCATATTTTAAATAATTAAGAACAGACCATCACTAATTGGCAAATATTTAGCTCATGTTGCGAAACCATATGATTGAGATTACCTTCAATTTTTCTATATGAAAGGCAGGGTTAAGCAGTCTTCTATGTTTAGCCCATTTGTCTTTGTCATATGCTGCAACTCCTTGTGATATTAGCTTACCCAGATCATCACTTGGAGGCTTTTGATAAGTGTAATTTTTTGTCAAAACCTCTTTTATAAGCTCTGGATCTGTAATTATAACTGCAGGGTTCGGTCCTTGCCATATGAAGGGATTTTTACCTGCAATAACTCATAGCATCCGTCGTAGATCACCATAAGTGTTTTTGAGTTTTTTCCTATAAATTTTTGCAAAGAAATGTGTTGTTTCGCAAGAAAGAATGGAGATCCGTAAACAAAATCGTGACAAAAAAGAAAACATCAATAGAAATTAATAAAAGCAATCAATATTTTATGATCAAAGTTGTAGTTATTGTATTAACAATCGAAACATGTTGGAAGAAAAAATTTAAATCTCATAAGAAAATTGAAAATTCAAAACCAGTTAAAGTCATACCATGTGATTGGATGATTTTGTGGAGGAAGGGCATGATTCTTGGAATAATATGATTCGTGAAATTGATGGGCTTCGATTTTGCTTCTTTATCCATTTGGGATGTTTCTCCCAAGTCTCCGATCAATAATCTGTAAGAATTTCCTTTTAGGCCAAGTTGTCTGAGGCGTTTCTCCAACTTCTTTGGTTTGATCCATGCCCAATTCAACATTTTCCATGCCAATAATAGAAAGAAGCAAGTACCTAAAACTGAAATTCCTCTGTAAAAGACATCCATTTCTCTGTTTCTAATTTGGAACATGTGCCAAGAATGACAAGTGGAAATCATTAGGTCCTAATTAATACAAATCAAGAGAACTCCATGAATATCATTCTGAAAATATCAATCATCATGATCTTGACTAGTATGAAAGTCAAGGTTTCCAACATTAAGTTTTTTGACTTCTTTTCTCGGATGCTTCCTTTATCTTTTTCATGGAGTAGGCAATTCAAATTAGTATTCTTCTTCTTCTTTTCTTATTCTTTTGTGGATTTGGAGATAGACTAGACTATTCTTTAATATATTTGGATAATGAGAAATAACAAGTAAAAAGAACTTCCTTACTCTTGAATTTCTTTTTCTCAATTATTTTAACAATTAGGATGTAACTCGATAATCAGTTAAATAACGATTTCAATATTAATAATAAAACAAATGTGATAGGAATAACCCATCCGGTTTCTTTGAGTTGCGGTTAACGGTCCACCCTATATGCTTTATACAAGCAGCAACTCACATACTTGATCTAAGATTAGGGATGACAAAATCTCGTCAAAAGCGGGGATTCGTCATGTAATGGGAATTTTCAGACTTTAATTAGGGATGGGACAGAAGCGGAGATGAAAAAGGGATTGAACAGGGATGGAATTGATTTTTATCCTACCAAGATAGGGATGGGGATCCGTGATATAATTTTAAAGGGGGATAGGACGGGGATAAGATATAATATAAAGTAGCGAGACGATGATGGGATATTCTTGATTCTCATCCCGATTGCTATCCCTATCTAAGATCCATTTCTTACATGTGATCTTAAGGGTTAGGAAGGTATGAAGGAGTCAAACAATCCGCTTCTCTAAAATTCCGAATCGTTTGTACAAACACTTCAAAGGATATTCATAAATATAAGTTATTGTTTACCTTATGTATTCCATGTACTTTTATTTTTCTCTTACTCTGCCAAAACTATTTAGTGACTTAAGCATTGGAGTTAAAACAGGGTCTAACCTCATTCCTTTACCTATTTTCTATTTTGCAGGTTAGCTTCAAGAGGTTTTTTTATGTAATTGGCCAGGTTTTTAAAAAACTTCACCAAAGTTTTTACAAATTTTTTTTAACTTCTTAATGGGGCCATAACGTACACTGTGTGCGTTATCTTTAATGATAACACACATGTCATGTATGTTATTTCTAAGAAGTAATTAAATTCTAAGATTCATCTTGATTAATGATGTGGTAGCGGATGTGGCAGGGAGCGACTTAGGTGGCCGATAACGCACATGCCATGTGCGTTATCAAAACCACAAAAATTCCCTCCCCTTCTCCTTCCCCCAAGATGTAGCAGATGTCGAATGCCAGGCATTATAAAAAAAAAATTTAATAAGCCCAGTTCAAGCAATGTATAAATTTATTTTTATAAATATTTAAATTCTGTTAGTTATATTAGTTAGTTTTATGTTTATAAATATTTAAAATTCTATTTAATTTGTTTATGTTGATTAGAAAGAAAGAATTTGTGTAGGCATTTGGAAAACTTGAAACATGAATAACTCTGGATTGGAGGTCTGTTTAACGCATATAACCACTCGTTTTGATGGTTCTTGTAAAGATAAACGCAGCGGCAACGCTGAAAATGTGATCCAAACGTGGTTCAAGGCAAAAAATTTGTCTCGTAAAGTTGAAAACTTTGACGGGGATAACTTTGCGCTCAGACGTCCAATTGAGGCGATTCTTGTGGGCATTTCAGGTATTTTTTCGAGATCTACGCGATGGAAATGCCATAGGCGGTTTCCATGTACCTTTTTTGCAGAAACTTCATGTTTTAATTTTAATTCACATTTTTTGTTTTTATAATACTCTCTCTCTTATTAACTAAAAAATTACGGCGCCACTTTTAAAATTAAATAGAGGAACAATTCTTTTTTGCTCCAATTAACAAATTAAATGATTGAAGTTGGTAAATATTAAAATACGTAAATAAGTTATTATTATATAAAATTATATGCACTCATTAACATGAAGCTTCATGTTGGTCTTTTCGTAAGTATTATACGTTACTTTTCGTGAGGTCATGTGTTCAAATCTCTTACAAGACTATTTACCGAGTAAAATTCTGGCCAAAATAAGATTTAAAAAAAAAAATATTGTGGTCATTTTAGTGACTTTTTTAAAAAATATAGCCAATAATAGCAAAAATTCGCTTCGAGGCCATCCTACTTCAAATCTCATCAAAATTTACTGACCGGTAATTAATTCCAAAATGATAAAAGATATAATAATGAATATTGAATTAATTGGTCGAGTATCTGTACCACTAGCCCTCATAAGAGGGGAGATGGCGTGAATCTATAGGATAATCCATTTTGAATCCATAAAAGATCTAATATATTCGTATCGTTACCACCCATAGGAGGGGAGATGGTGCTGAAAAAATTGATGCTCAGAAATGAAAGAAGCTGAGAATATGTAAAGTCATAAACGGACAATTTTGTTATTTAAAAATTATTACTCTGATTTTTTTATTTGTTATATTTTAATCTTTTAAGGAAAAGAAATTCAAATGCTTTTTTTTTTTTTTATAGGATAGAATATTCTTCATGTCAATATCTTATTTCATTATAACTTCTACAAGTTTCTTTGATAAAAAGCTAAGAGGAATTAAAATTTGTTTTTGACGGGAAAACATAATGAGAAAAAATTCATTAAATATTAAGTTATTTTCATAATGTTAAAAGTAAAAATTTGAATAATTGTAAAGGACAACAATTAAAAAAGTGAAGAGCATGTGAGATCTCCATACTTTGATACACAAGAATTTGTTGTATGAATGGTAGTGTTTTTTTAAAAAAAAAAAAAAAGTACATTTGGAGACGGTCAAATATAAATCAAACTCATAATCTATAATATTGTAAGGAGTTGTATGAATAGTAGTTGAAACGTAAAATTGAAAAAGAAATAGATTCATTTCTGAAAGATGAAAATAAAAAATATCATACAAAGATACAATAAAAAGAATAGTTTTATAACTATATTTTTTCCAAATATGTACTCTTCCAGAAATTAAAGAAAAGGTAATTTTAGTCTTCCACCCTTTATGCTACAAATCATTAATTAAATAAGAGGAACTAGTATAATTTCATTTTGATGGATACATATGATAACCAATCATTATCATCTGAAAACCCTTACAAAGCCAAATATTGAAAACTTCAAACAAAAATGTTCATAAAGGGATTGAACAAGATATTCACATATATATGATCCTTATTTTTTCATTCTATTAAGACATGAATCTCAACTAGTTTGAACCTTCCTCACAATCAACTGAGCACCATGCTGGGGTTGCAAGGTAATCACTGTATGAGGAGCATGTGAATATGATGGAGAAAGTTCAAAAGAAAAGTTTTGTAAAATCATAGACAGTGCAATTTTTGCTTCTAACATGGCAAAGTTCTGCCCGATGCATACTCGAGGACCTGAACTGAACGGGAAGAATACGTGCTGACCCTTCGTGGCCTTGGAAACTCCATCAATGAATCTCTCCGGTTTGAACTCCTTGGCATCAGCTCCCCAGATCTTTTCATCATGATGCAGCAGAATAGCCGGCAGAAAGACTTGTGTTTTAGGCGGCAGAGTAAGTTCCCCTAGTTTTGTTTCTTCGTGAACCATTCGGGCTAGCATCACTCCTGGTGGATATAGCCTTAATACCTCATTGAAGATCATGGTAACCTGTCCAAAAGAATTTGAAAGTTACTGACAGTTGGAAACCAGTTTTCAAAGTAAGGTTATTGGGTGCAAATAAATTTCTCTAAACAGAATAGAACATTCAACCCTGCAGATTTCACATGGCATGCACGATTCCGTTGATTGGTAAAAATGTAAAAACTTACAACTTTCATCTGATTTAATCCCTCAAGATCAGGTTTCTTGTTTCCGAAAATCTGAAGAACCTCATCTCTAGCACGGTCTTGCCAATGGGAATACTTGCTGAGTAAAATAAGTGTCCAGCCGAGTAGAGTCGCGGTGGTTTCTTGTCCAGCAAAGTAAAATAGTTTGCACTCTTCAATAACCTCTTCAAAGCTCATTCCAAACTTCTTGTTTCCATGTGCTTGGATCTCCTTGAAATTGGACTCTAGTAATATTCCCAATAAATCTTCTCCATTAGGTTCCCCTGCTTGCATTGCCTTCACTCTCTTATTTATAATGCTCAACACAGAGGATTGAACTTCTTTGGCAAGTGCTTTCAGTTTTATGTTCCTTTTAGTTGGCAAATATCTATACAGAAACAAAAAGTCACAAAATTGAAGCATGTAACGTTAATGCACCTTAAGAACTGGAAAGGTAAGCATTATTTACCTCATTCCTGGAATGTAAATTGACCGGGAAATTTCTACAATTAGCTCTGCCATCTCTGACTGTCGTTCAAATATTTTTCTTCCTTCTTCATAGTTGCTCCCAAATGCAGTTCTTGAAATTGCATCACTTGTAAGAGTTTGAAGTTCAGGCCATACATCCAATTCGCATGATCCCTTTGAGGGGACAATTTTATCCCATTTGCTCAACATCTCACAGCAACTCAAATAAAATGCAGGTAGCATAAGCTACAAGAAAAATTGAAAACAAAGGCCTCAATGATATAGCAAATCCACAACCTTGATAATATCTAAGAGCAAGTTCTCTGTATCATAAGAAAGAATTAAAGGTTGCAGAAGCATTTTGAGGACAATCACAAAAATAACTGAAATTTAAAATCCAAAGAAGCCTTAATGAAAGAAATTGTTCCAAGTTCTACCAAATTTTCTGAACACAGGCAGAAATTACCTTAAGTTTCTCTAGATGGAAAGCAGGGGTAATAAGTCTACGGTGCTTGGACCATTTATCTGTGTCATGGCTTGCAAGTCCTTGTGCTAGTAGCTTAGTTAGCGGATTACCACCATGAATCTTCTGATAAACATAACTTTTTGCTAACACTTCCCTTATAAGTTCCGAATCAATAACGAGCAATGTAGGTCTTGGTCCTGTCCATATGTAGGACCGTTTCCCTGGAGTTGTAACACACTTTATAACATTATTATTCAATAGATTTGACACCAAAAATGCAGAACAGTTTCTCAGACACAGTTTGTCTTAACTCTTGAGGGATCTTAAATAATCTGCCGCAGGACAAAAGACAGGATTTGAAAGAATTGTACTGAAACACTTTTATGTTAATAAGGGCATTACAAAGACTTCCCAATAATTCATCTCTGAAAAGAACATGAAATCAATCATCTAGAGATTCAATTTTTGCCAAAATTCAACTTCCCTTTATCATTTTTCTACACAACTATTGACTAAGACCTGCACTGAATTCTTTACTGGTGACTGCAGCATTTTAACAAACAAATCCCCTGCATCTGTTTTCTAATGTGACTAGTTTCAGTACAAACTAAGATGAAGCTAATCTATTGATCTAACCACTAATAAATTACTTTTTCACTGTAACTCCAACTTTTTAGCTATAGTATATGTATGTATCTGACAGTGAACATGCTGACAAACAAATTATTGGACTATGACTGTATCACATATGAACTTGAAAAGCAAATCAAAACTTCCCACATAAACAAAAAAAAAATAATAGTTTGATTCTTCTTCTAATTCAGACATTACCAAAGTATCTGCAAAGATTGATATGCAAAAACCACTAAATATTCAAGATTTTGAGAAACATACCATAAGTATTGATGGTTTTGAGGATGAAGGGCATGACTCTGGGGATAATATCATTTGTGAAAGGAATTGGTTTGGCCTTTGCTTTGGAACCCATCTGGGCCATCTCTTTAATATCTCCAAACAATATTCTATAGGGATTTCCACTCAGACCTTGCTCTCTGAGCAATTTCTCCTTCTTCCTCGGCTCGAACCATATTGCTTTCAAGATTCTCCAACCCTTTATCATAAGATAAACAACAATAGGCACAACAATAAAGACGTGAACGATATTCATTTTTGTGAGTTACAGATTCTTGTTTTCCAGGAGAAGTGGAGTTAAGCAAATACGCCCCCCAATTTATAGTGAGAAAAGTTATAAGGATTGGTTGATTGAACTCTCTGGTATGATGGATGATGTTTCCTCTCGTTTTCTTTGCTTTGAGTGGGTTTACTCTTGGCCAGTCGTGTCAGTGATCTTATGGCCTTTCCTGTGGGTTACGTGAGAAAATTTTTTCTTTCAAAAAGAAAAAAAAAATCCTTTAAAAATGGACTTTTTGGTTTTTTTTGGAGAAAAAAATGGACTCCATATATTATATACTTGTACCATTACAACTTACCAAGGCTTTTATAAAAAAAAAAAAAAAAAAAATTTAATAAAACAAATTCCAAAATCTAAAAAGTCTAGTGTTAAAAAATTTTAAAAATTTTATTTTCACCACAAACTTTCTCTCTCTTTCACCTATTCTCCTTAACTCTAACTCAAATATTTGTTAAATTTTTTACTTTCAACATATTGAAGATATATATGGATGATTTTGAAGATTTTTTACGAGAAAATATCAATTTTGAGATAAAAAAATAAAAAAAAATTTTGATTTTTCAAAATTGACATGAGTTTCGCCCAGATAAGGAATTTTGCCCAACCGGATGAAATTATTGGTGAAATTATATAATTTCGCTAAGGGTGGGCTATGGGCAAAACTCATGGCAGTTTTATTTTTTAATTATTTTTTAAATATTATTTTTATACTTGTTATAATTTTTTTATTATATAAGATGAATTATTAATTTGTTTCATATAATATTTTAATGTAACAGACTTATGTAGATTCGAACGCATTTGAAGAATTTTTAGAATTGAAACAATATGTGGATCACGAGCATTTATTTGGAATAGATGGGTTGTTTAATTCAAAAATAGAATTTGTGGAATAAGTTAGAAAAACATAAATGAAAGTGAATACATATTTGGGTATCACTCGGTATTTAACATCAAGAACTGTTGACCGTCGACCATATGTTACATTGGGTTGCGAGCGTGGAGGTGTAAAGAAAACAAGAACGAATCCTATAATTGATAATGAAGAAGAGAAGTTCCCATAAAAATGTGGGGTCCTTATGAAATTAAAAAATGTGGTTGCGTCTTTAAATTAAAAAGCGAGCAAATAGCCATGAGCGAAAATTGTCAATTTCTCGTACATGATGGGATGTAATAGGTGTCTATCACGGTCACGCTCAGGCTGCAAGACTGATGAGGGAGTAACTAAAACTGACCGAGCAATTCAGGAAGTTATATGCACCTCGTAATATGTTACGATTTTTTCGAGAAAAAAATATGAATTGTGCTGTGAGGTATGTCGCATTACTATGATGTTGGTTATTATAATATTTTAAAATTGTGTTTATATAATACTATATAATTTATATGATTTATCTAGTGTCCAAACTATGTATAATGTCTTTGTGAAAACGAAGAAGAAAATGATGTAGGGATGTAACACGGTAGAGGAAGTGCTTTATTTAAGTGCTAAACGAGGTTATATGGTCTTCTTCAGAAACTGTGATGAGAGCAAGGTGCTTAGTGATATTGTTGTTGCATACCCACTATCGATTCAAATGATGAAGACTTTGCCCTATGTACTGATAATGGATATGACATATAAAACAAACAAGCTTTATTAAGATATTTTGTTGTGCGGATCTAAAGATCCACGACCTATTTACTATTACACAACTTTCCTATTAACTATTACAGCCCTTGAAGAAAAAGAAAATAATAAAAAGACCCCTAAACTATTACAAAATAGCAATCAGGTCCTTCTTCTTCTTCTTCCTTGGGCGAAATGGCTTCCTTCTTCTTCTTCTTCTCCGGCAGCAACTCACTAGGAGCTTCACCGGAAGCTACAACAGAAGCAGTTAGCTAGAAAAAAAAAAGAAATGGAGCCCTGATAAGCTTACCTGAGCTGCAGGAAGAGCAGATCCAGCTACAACTGACGAGTAGCAGCGAGCGAGCATCAGCCACGACCGACAGTAAGCAGAAACCAACCTCGAGTGGCAGCGGAGGCAGCAACAAGCTGCGGTAACGAACAGTGGCTAGCTCTGAGCAGCGAAAGCAAGCTGTGACGATGACGGCATGCAGTGGGTGAGCTGCGACGAGCTCGGAACAACGAGCAGCCAGCAACAGTGGGAATGGTAATGGTCTGATCCGGCGGTCCCTCAGGCAAACAGGAGCTCACAACAGAAAGAGTGGTTTCTCTCTCTCTCTCTCTCTCTCTCTCTCTCTCTCTCTCTCACACTCTCTCTTCTTCAGCTCTCTCTCTCTCTCTCTCTCTCTCTCTCTCTCTCCTCAACGTGCACCGGGCGTACAGTCAGGCAATGAACCAACTCGCGACGTTGGTGGCGGAGTTCCTTGAGAGGGAGCAGCGGCGGTTAAGTCCAAAAGGAGAAGTAGGCAAAGTGAAGAGGAAGAGAAAATAGAAGGGGAGGCTGTCCTTCTAAATTGGGGTAGCCTCAAAATAGGAAGAATATATTTTAAGGATTAATTAAAATTAATCAATATTATTCAAAATAATTTAAAAATTATTATTGTTATGAGGCTTTGTTTTCATTTTCTTGGATAAAACAATAAGTGTTTGCATTCTCTTGGATAAAATAATGTGTACCGTCTTCGTATGATTATTATTGGCTTTAGATTTTGATTAAGCATTCACATGATTTTTATTCATGTAAAATATCTCATTTTAATTGATGGTGACACTAACATCCCCTTTTACTATCAAATTATAAAACCTTGTATTGTTATTCATAAGATAAAGTATCTATAGTATGTGGGGAAGAGGTTGGGGGGAGGGGAAAGAGGAGTTTTTCTTTGGGGAAAGGGGAGATGGGAGGAGGGGGAATGTGGGTATACGAAAATAATTTTGGGGGGGGGGAGGGGGGGAAGTGGAGAGAGAGGTTGGGGGGAGGGGGTATGTGGAAGGGAAGGCTTTTTTTTTTTTTGTGAGGAGGAGAAGGGATGGTGTGTAGGTGGATTTTTCTTTGGGGAGAGGGGGCGGGTTGTGGGGGAAAGAGGTGTTCTCCTTTGGAGAGAGGAGGAAGGGAAGGTAGGGCTCGGGTGTGTAGGAATGAGAGAGGAGACAAGGTTGTGTGGAAATAGGTTTGGGGGGGCGGGGAAGCAGCGTCGAAAAGGGGCAGGAGTATGGGGGAAATATGAGGAAGGGGTTATATAGGAATGAAAGGTTTTGTTTTTTTTTGTTTTTGGAGAGGGGAGTGGGAGGGGGGCGGGATTGTGGGGAAAGAGGTGTGAGAGCAGACGAAGTTGTGTGGGAAATAGAAATTTTTTTTCATGGAAGGGAAGAGGGGGAGTTTGGGGGAAAGAGGAGGGCAAGGGGAGAAAGGGGGTTAGGTTAATTTTTTTAGAATAGTTAGGAAATAAAAGTATTATGAATTCTTATAGTTTTTTAGCTACAAAAAGGCGTACAGTTGAGAAAGTAGAAGGCCAAGGAGGTGGAGTTTATCTAATATTATTTTTTTGAATTATATATTTTTTAATTTAAACACTTTATCCCCTAAAAATGAAATAAAAAATAGAATATTATATATGTATATTAGTTAATTAATATTTTTAGTTAAACAAATAGAATATTATATATGTATACATATTTTATCATAAAGATTCCATCCCGTGCATAGCATAGATTTTTTACTAGTACCTTAATGTGGATAAAGGGGAAATGGAAAGCAAGATATGAAACTTAGATAAAGATTTCTCAAATTAGTGTATATTATTATCAAAATATTCATAAATACTTTTAAAATTGTCAATTGAACTATTTTTAATACTTATTTTGTCATTCATAAATATTGTTATTATAAGAAAAAATATTGTGAAATAGATTAAGGACATATATTTGTGTTATTAAAAATTCATCAAATGACAAATTATTATTCTGAGTATTATATAAAAAGCATAAATAAATGTTAAGAAAATTGCATATACTTCACACTGTTTTTGTCGTAAGTTTTAACTTTCATTTTAGAATGATATAAAATGTTGCATTTATGCATCTTAAAGTGTCACTATACATAAAAAATTATGGCATTTATATATGCCAAAACACAAAATTATTATAATGCTTGTATATGTCATAAATAATTTGAAATTTTAGATTGTTACATATTTTTTCTGACACAAATAAGTTATTAATGAGGAAAATTTTCATTAATGATCTCTAAAAGAAGAAGAATGTATAGGAAATTATTTAGAAAACTATAAATTTGTAAATAACTAAAATAGAGGAAATAAAAATCTATATAAAACTTAAACATTCAGAGGATATTAAAAACTAAATTAAAAGAAATTGTAGATAAATAAGAAAACTGAAAAAAAAAAAAAACCCAACCAACAAAAAAGAAAGGAAACTGGGAAGAAAAAAAAACCCTTATACCTAATGTTAAGGAACTAAAAAGATGGTCAAATTAAAAATTTTTTTATTGCAACCTTAAATAAATAATAATTTATGCCTTGGTAGTCCATCTAATCCAATGCTTTCATATGATGATCAAGAAAGAATATATTGAAAAAGGAGCTCTATAATCAATTAGTTTGAAAATACAATACACGAGTCACAAAAAAAGAAATTTTAAATTTATATATAACATATATAAAATTTACAAAAAAAATTAAGAACAAACTTGAAAACTAATAAATAATTAAGAAACTACATACAAAATTAAGAACTAATGTCAAAGAAATTAAAAATGAAGATATATATCTTTAAACTTCTTGATTATAAAATTATAATCAAGAAATCAAAAAATGAATAGAAAAGATGTCATAAGGAAATGCCCTCGAAAAGAAAAATCAACAAATTAAAGAATGAAAAGGAAATATTGGTTGATCATAAACGATTTAACCATATATTATATTTCAGTAAATTGCTTTGAAACTCAATTCCTACATATAACCAACTTCCATGTCCATGTCTGTATCAGAATCTTCAATTTTTGCATTCCTGCTGATGGTGTCGATCTATTTCAGTAGCTATTCCCATATCTTGTAAAATTTTTAGGAGAGAACTATTTTCTCATACTTGTATTTTCATGCCCACGAACGATCGTATATATTCTGTACAAAAGGACTAACAACATGAATGAAATCATTTAGGATACCTAATACTAATTAATGCAAAGAGGAAATCAAAATTACAGACTATGAGTCCTAATCGAAAAAGGTCTAGAAATAAATTAATAAATAAACATATAATAAATTCCAACAATATCTCATCATTCGAAGGTGAATGGTCCGGTCGAGATTGTCTTGTACATCATCTATTGCATTCTCTAGTACACAGTTTTTATAATACCTTTTATAATAAGAGAAAGTTACTAATAAGGAAAGTGTACTAGATAGTGCACTGTAGAGGGTGGGGAGTGCTCTCCTTGGAAGCACACAGTACCTCTTCGAGCAATCAATTGAGAAGAACTTTTGGTCCGAAAAATATTGATAAGAACTATAATTATTTATAAAAAAATTGATACATATGGATAGAGGAGTACCCATCCATAAAGAGAGTAACTCTAAGTTATCTTCTTATCTGAATTTTAATAAACTAAATAAATATAAGAGTAATATAAAGTGTGTTATCTTTTATTTTATTTTTTAAATCATATTTTGTAAAATATATTCATCAGAAAGAGCCTTACTCATAAAAAAACGTGTAAAAAGTTAGTTACTATTAACTGCAATATTAATTATTAAAGATTATATACATAGGAATTTTAGAAGAAGATATAATACGATTTAAACACATGTGGTTTAAAGAAAGAGATATTGAGAATAAAAAAAAGGAACGTACAATTAGGTCATCTAAAGACCATGGAAGTTGTTAAATTTAAAGTATATAAGATTGCAAAATCATACGATTACAATATGATTTAAGAATAGATATAATATGATTTTTTTTAATTTTAGAAAATCTAATTATCATTATTAGTAGTGGTACAAATTCTATTCCAAATTTTGAAAATTAATTTTTTTTGAATTAATTTTTTAAATATATTTTTTTAAAATTTGTGATTTTTTTACTGTAAATTAAATTTTTTCGGATTTATTTTTGCATTTTCTTTTTTTTTTAATTTCAAAAATTAAAATTTTCAAATTTATTTTTAAATATATTTTAAAAATTGTAGTTTTTCAACTAAAAATTAAACTTTTTAAAAATTAAAGTTTTCAAATTTATTTGATTAGATTAATGCTTTTGTAGGATTATCAAATCATCATCAAATAAGTTTTGCATTTTATTTTCTTCCAAATTTTAAAAATTATATATTTAAAAAATATTGTAATTTTTGTACTGCAAATTAATTTTTCAAAAATTAACGTTTTCAGATTTATTTTATTAAATTAATTTTTGCAAGATTCTCACATTATGAATAGATAAGGTTTTATTATCAAATTAAAACTCTTCGATTATCATTATTAAATTTAAATTCTTTAATTATCTATATAAATTTATTATTCTCTTTTTAATAATAGATTAAAACGAAAAAGGGGAGAATGTGTAGAATGCCAAATGACGAAATGAGCCGCATAAATTTTTTTTATTTTCATATATATATATATATATTTAAAGAAAAAGACATGAAGCAGATATTATTAAAAGAAAAAAAAAACATGAAGCAGACCATACTCCGTAATTAGAGATAAGGGCTGTAAAAGGTTGGATTTTCTTTTTTTTTTTTTTTTTTGTCCTTTTGCTTATAATTTTGCAATCTATCACTTTCAGTATATAAATGACTTTTTATTAACAACAAAAGAAAAATGTCTAAGTGCCAAAAAACACAACTGCAAATTGGTGTCGCAGCGGATCTTCTATAATTTTTTTAATATCAATCTTATAAAAAAAATAAATTTTAAATTTTTTAAAAAATAAATTATGAAAAAAATACTAATAAAGAAAATTTATTAAATATTGTAATAGAGAATACAATAGATAATTTTGATTGGTGCCATGAAAATACATTGGACTTTTTTTTAATAAAACACGTTGGACTTAATTACTTTGTTTCTTAAAAAAAATATCATATAATAAATTTACAAAATTTATAAACAGTACATATCTTTTAAATTTTAGTTTCAATAAACAATTTAAAATACACTCTAAATTGTGATGGTTTTGTAGGTTTGAATGTTAGTGTATTACAATTTTTAAAATATTTATACATTTATAGTGAAACTTGTAATATTTACAAATATTTTCTACTTAATCGCAACTAAACTGATATTTTTTTATATTTTTTTTGTTATTATAAAACTTATATTTTTTCTAACAAAAATGTAACTAATGTAATTTTTCCCTTGATGTGATCTACGAATTCTAAATAAAACAAAAACTTTATGGGTTTGATTACATTATAGCACATTAAAGTTTGTCCCAACTACAATGCTCTCATTCCGAGTTGTATCAATCGCAAATGCATTATATATATATATATATATTCATAACTAACTAATTTATTTTACTAATTTTAATAAAAAATTATCAAAAAAATAATAATTTAATATTAAAAAATTTATAATCTTCCTAAAAAATATTATCTCACATATTTAATTTTTATTCATATAATGTATTAGACTATAATACTGTTTGAAAATAATTTTTTGTAGGTCTACCTTTTATAATAAAGAATATTATTTTTTTAATATTAAAAAATAGATTAGTAAACAAATATTTCAGAAAGATCTTAAACTTTTTACTCTAAAATTTTTGTTTTCTAATAATTTGTTTAATGAGATTATTAATAAGGGCTTCGTTATTGAAATTTAAACTACAAAAATATACTTTGAATGTATACAAAATCGAATGATAAAATTATAATTACAAAATAGAATGATTAAAAAAACTATAATTAACCCAGATCTTATTGAAACAAGATCTTAAAACATTAATTAAATGAGAATACTAGACCTCACGCAGTTATAATATGTCTTTTCATTGTTTCGTCATGCATTACATCATCATGAAGAAAAAAAACAGATCAGTCCATTTCCTTACATAGAAATTTTCTTCTTATTTTTTTCCCTGGAAAGACTTCTTTGGAATTGTTTGGGCTTCTTCTTTTTTTTTTGATAAATGAATTTTTATGGGTTTACTATAAATTGAGCGCTGACAAAGTTAGGTTAATTTATTAGTTATATTCGGGGTAAGAAACTTGGTGATTAAGGAAGTTTGAGTACTTGTACATGAAGCCACGGAATCCTCATCCAAATTCTTTATTTATTTATTAAGCTTTAGAAGACGGTTGGAAAAGGACTCCTTTATTAATTTCTTCGTCAACTTATATATAGTATACGGATCAACTGTTTGCAGTCTCAAGAAATTTTTATGCTCTCTCTGTTTTAAATCATAAAATCTTTTGAATTTTGACCCAAACATTAAAATTGGAGAAATAAAGATTGATCAAAAAAACATTTGAAGAAATAATTGGAACCTTTGGAATTATTATCAATTAGTATTAAAGTATCTAACAAAAAAATCTTCTTGTCAGTCATGTGGTAGGAACAATCACGGTCTAAAATTTATTTATTTTCTACCTTAGATGAGAGATTTTCAAAGGCTGAAATGGCATCTTTCTGACTGTTCAACAACCGGAAAAACGAACTCCATTGCTTCGTCGACAACTCCAGAATGCTGACGGAAGAGCTCGCCGATGTTGAAGCCGTAACTCTCTATCGCTCGTCGGGACTGTCCAGATCTGCTGCTTTGCGTCGGCTTCCACGAACAGGTGAGCGCGCCGCCGAGCTGTAAGCTTCCCAGCCATGATTGATGGAGGTAGATGGACCAGTTGCAGCAGCAGCCCATCCATGCGTTGCTGGAGAAGCGGAACCTGGTGTAGCCACTGTCCAGCCATGGTTCGCTGGAGGAGAAGAAGCAAGTCCGCAGCCAGTTCCGCTTCTACCGCGCCCTCTGCCCGGAATGGTCTTCCTCGACCTCTGCGACTGTCGGTGTCAATTTCGGTGCTCCGGTCTGACCACCACTGCTTCGATGTCCGATCTGGATAACCACCAACATATAACAATTCTTTGCTTCTTGTCCTAACTTGAGACAGTATGTGCATTATAGTGAATTCTGTACTGATTTGGGGGCTGCAAATACAATAGCTTTACTTCCAATTTTCTTAGTTCTTATTAATTTTCCGTGAGCTTCCTCTTTGATTATCATAGCATATGTTTTCTTAATGTTTAGAAATGGTTCCATCTGCAAAATGCTCGATCGTATTGTTCCAAACATAGAATCATCTAAACCTATGAGAAAATGATGAACTTTGTCATTTTCTCTTTATTTAATTATCTCATTAATCATCCCACAAGTACAATCATGCAATTGTTCATAATTGATTAATTCATCCCACATTTTCTTTAATTTTGCATAATAAACTGAAACTGACATATCAGACTATTTGCAATTGACCAGTGCTGTCTTGAGTTCATGTTCCTTTGGTGTATTACTTGACATAAACCGTTCTTTTAGATCAGCCCATAGCTCATCACACTTTTCTGCATAAGACATTGTGGTTCTCAAATTAAGTTTAATGGTGTTTTAAAATCTATGAACCCACTATTGTATTGATGATCCACCATTCTTCTTCTGAGGTTTCAGCTTTGGAATTAACCCTTCTACGAAGCTGAATTTTTTCTTAGCTTGCAATGCTAAACGCATCGCCTTCATCCATTCGTCATAATTATCTATCTTAAGTTGTACTTGTGTAAGAATTTAGATGTGGACTGTCCGAATATACAATATGGTGGGCATCCTTTTGAACATGATCGTGAAAATGGTCATTATCATCTAAATAGCAGAGTCAACCTGCCTTGATCTACTCATTCTCAATGAGTCTTCATCTGGAACTTATGAAGCCAAGAACTTGGCTCTGATACATAAAGTTAGGAAAATTTTTCCAGAATTTTTTTTGTATTCTTGTTTACGGTATGTCCTCAAAATATGTACATCAGAGTTGTCTTAAAAACCAGGAAGTTGTTACAGAATTTCAGCTAGCTACAATATTAAACAAGCTAGAATATCTCAACTACTACAACAAATACATATTCTAATCCTAACTACTTTAACAATTAGTGAAACTAATCGACTAATTTAATTTTTGTTTGTTGTCTTTGTGTGTAAACAAGGAACTTCGTATATATGGAACAAACATTACAAAATAAACACATAAGGTAAAATCACTACAAATTTTGCGGCTAAGAACCTTAGAGCATAAGTTTTAATAAATCTAAATTTAGATGCTGAAGACAAAGAAGCCTTATCAAGGGTAAATAATCTATCAGTCTGACATCTTAAATCCAATAACAGTAATGCGAGAAAAAATTACCACTACTGACAATAGATTGTGAAATTCTAAATTCTGTACCAAATTCCAATCAAGCCACTAAACCACATTAGTTTCTTCAGAAAAGGACCGGTGAGAAAACAAGTTTCCATAAACTAGAAGTTTCTTAGTCGTCACGGAGCAAATGTAAATGAGACTCCGAAAGAGAGACACGATCATTATTACAATGAGGTTGGAAATCCATACCTCGATTTGTATTGCGTGTGTGAAGTTTAGCTCTAAGGCGTAACCTATGACAGCACGTAAAAAATTTGAACTTCAAAACTCTATAATCGCATTAAATTTAATAGTTCAATTTTTTGAGTCTTTAAAAAATAGTATTTGATATATTGTTAAAGATTTGAAATAAAATAGTATTTGATTTTTCTAAATTATCTTAAATTTTATAAAAGATTATTTTAAATAAAAAATATTATTGATTAATATTATTATATTGGGTATTATAACAGCGTTCCTCATTAGTAGTTGACTAGAATTTTATTTTAATGATGATCCTTATATTAATTAGAATTAGGATATTTTGTAAATTATAAATATTACATTATAATTAATAAAAAAGACATCGATTGAAGCATTCAATATTATACTTCTGTTCGCGCTAAATCTCTTAATATAGTTTCAGAGCCAGAGCCAAAGTTAAAGAAGAAGAAGAAGGAAAAAAAAAATCTTCCACATCTATAACTTTATTCTCCTTTTATTCAACTTGAAAAACTCTTTTCGTTCAGTTTGAACAACAATTTTTTTTTTACGTTTTTAATATTTCTTCTAATTTTCTTCAATAAAAGTTTAGGACATTATTTTTTGTTTATAAATCATATTCAAGTCAGGAAGTTTTATCGACAAAACTTTGAAACGCCTAGACTTAGAAATTGAAATTGGACTTGATGGATTCTTTATTGAAGAAACTCGAAAGTGACATCAAATGAATTTTTGGCGACAGATGACGGAAGCCACTGCGACTGATGAAAGAATAACACAACTGCGACTGATGGAAGAAGATCACAATACTATCAGAAAAATTGGTATTAGCGACGGAATTTACCGACTGATTGTTTTTGGTCGATAACTTACCGTTTTGTAATCTGCTATAATTAAGTAAAGTTATTGACCGATATTGACTAATTCTGTTGGTAAGTCCACTTGAACAGATTACATACCGAAATATCTGATGCTAATCGATCGGTAAGGTTTAAATTTTTTTTAAAAAGTAGTGGACAAAAACTCGAACCCCTCTCTCTCTTCTGTCATTTGCCTTCCTAGAAACCCTCCTACTCCTCTCGCCTTCTCTCATCCCTCTCTCTTTAATGCTTGCGACTGCCGCACCTCCGCATTGTTAGGTATGCTTCTTTCCTCTCTCTCTCTCTCTCTCTCTCTCTCTCTCTCTCTCTCTCTCTCTCTCTCTCTCTCTCTCTCTCTCTCTTTAATTTTTTTAATTTTTGCAGTTGTGTCGTTGTTCACTTTTCGTCGAGGTCGACACCGCTGTCAACGTTCATGTGATACCCCCAACCCTACCACTAAGTCAACTGCGGCTAAGTAGGGTATCTGCGTGCCTCTTGACACTAAACTGTAAGTCTAAAAATAAAGGAACAAGAACGTAACCTCCTTGGCAACACTTAGAAGTATATATACAATATGCAGCGGAAGACTAACTAATATGAACACTAAAAGGGTGCTCAAAATATAGGGTTCAAGAAAACTTCTTGTATTATGATAATTCCGATATAAAGATAGAAATACTTTACAAACGGCTCGAGTACAAGAAAGCAAAACAGAAACACATGTCCTTCTGGAGAAACTCAAACCAAAACTCCACGTCTAAAACTTCAGCGGTTTATTGTATCTCTGACCGTCCTGAGTTAATCTGAGAAAAAAACATGATATGGAAAAACGTGAGCGCGAACACTCAGTGAGTCCACGTGTATGTGTGCACTTTAGTGATTTCTTTAAAACAATGATGATGCAATTTCACAAAGCAGTTTATGCAATATTATAAGAAAACATTCTCTTTTAATGTTTTAACAAAACTAATGCTTGAACCTACATGAGGGTTTCGAGCACAGCTGGGAAGTTTGAGCGAATCAAGATACACCAGTGCAGCTTGTACGTCCCGAATTTAAAAAAATATATAATGCAACAGTGGGGCTCCACGGACAAAGTCCGAATCCCCGAAACGAAGCCATCGGAACCAAGTTCCAGCATTTCGTAGTCAATACCAGCCAAACACCATACTAGCGGTCGATTACAAACAACCGCACTCTCATATCACTGGTCAAAACAGGCTACAGACTCCTGGGGCACCTACAAGGTCTGTCCTGGGGCCAGCCTCAGTTTCGAGCTCCTCTTGACTCTCCACTAGGCGACCGTCCCACCCAGAGCATGATACGATGTCCACGTAAATATCGATTGGGCCACGCCCTCAAGGTACTACGCCCCTCTTCAAGTGGATCCACCCTCAGAGGCAAAAACCCGTCCACGTCATTGGAAGAGGCCCTAGTACAGGGGACTAGCCACGTACAGTGCAATCCACTAACGCGTTCGTTCACTTGATTTTCACCAAACTTTATCCTGGTCGGAATGAAATTTCATGTGTATTTACAAATCGAAAGGTCAATTGCCCGGCCATCATAACAGATTCAAGTCATAAACATTTCAGAGCACTAAAAATCCTCATCCGCCAGTCATCACATGCTTATACAAATTTCACAATTATGCTAATTCCAGACATATATTCATGCATGTCGAAACATGTAACTTTTTTCAAGACCAAAGCATTCTCCAGCTTATGCAAATTTTACGAACATGCCATGTTTACATTCATGCATGTCAAATCATATAACTTTTCAAAACCAAAGTATTTTCCAACTTATAAATATTTCCAGAAAACCCGTGTATAGACTAGTTCTTTTTCACAACAATAATAATTTGTTTTAAAAAGACAACACCTATATGGAGCACCGCTCTTATGCATTTCTAATGAACATGTAACACATCGTGGAGAACATCTCCAATTAAGAAAACATGGCACGTATACCGTTTCAAAAATAGTACAAATTTTATGATAAGTATAGAAATCATATTTATATAGCCCGTAACTTTTGAAATAACATAATAAAACGGAGTTTGTGGACTTACCTGGATGCAGATCTGGTGCTACGATCCTACAAAATGATAATTTGAAAATACTTAATACCCAAGTACCAATTAAATAGCCATATTTCCTAAATGATATCGAAATCCTACGAAATAAACTTAGGAAGTATATATATGCATGCCTATATCATGTTATATATATTTATAATAATTCTTTAAAAAGATCGAAAATCCTATACCCCTAAAAGAAATATACTCTCCCAAGAAACCATAATTAACTAATATATTATATACTAAAAATTCATTTAAAATATTTAAATCCTAAAAATAAATCAACTTAAATTATATATCTATAAGCTTATATTATGTATTTATAAATATAATTATAACAAAATAAAATAAAAATAACTAACCTTAATAGTTTATGGCTGCCTCAAACTTGAGGAAAAAAAAAAAAACAAAACTCCTAATATACTATATATGTATATAGATGCCGAGAAGCTAAGAGAAAAGAAAACCCATGATATATATATATATATATATATATGTTAAGGCTGAAAAAGGAAAAGAAAAGAGAAGGAAATGAATTGTGGTGGTGATAAGTAGGTATAGGAGGTGGTGGCACATTTCTTAATTGCTAAGTTTTTGAACTCCTTATATGAAAATGTCACGTACTTAAATTTCTAAAATACACACATTGAGTATTAAAAATAAAATTCACTTAAAGGCACATATAAATCTTAATAATAAAATCTCAATATAATAAAATTTTATTCTTATTCCTAAGTATTCCCAAAATACCACTAAGTGCCAAAAACACTATATCCCACCAATATAGACCCAAACTCTATTTTTATTACGTCTATAATTTTAAAGTCATGTTAGGTGTTTACGGGGTAGGGCGTTACAGTTCACGCCATTGTTGCCGTTCATGCCGCCATCGTCAATGCCTGCTTGTTGTAAGTTTTTTTTTTTTCCTTTTTTGCCGTTTTCCTTTTTTTTACAGTAATGTTTATTTCAGTTTCAAGGGTATTGGCATGGTGTGCTTGTTGTAGAATTGAGCCCACACATAAACTTTGTTACCCCTGTTGCTATACCTTGAAAGAAATGAAAAAATAACTCAGAATTTTCACAAGAATTTTAGAAAATACACTAAAAAAAGAATACAATAATGTACTTGGACAGTGCATAAACTAATAGACCATTAACCTTTTTCACATCTCTCAACACTAGTCTTGGCTTCTTCATGAGTATCATGGATCTTCTTGTAAGATTTTCAATCTTTTCTGCTGCAGCCTAATGATTTTCTCAAATTTAAAAGATTCATCTTTTTACTGTGTAAATTGTTTATAAGCTAATAGCAGAAGCAATACAACAGTAAAAATTAAACAAAATTGTGCAAAAAATGAGTTTTGTTGTTAGATTTTTTATGGGAAAAAGTTCAACCCCTTAAACAAGGCACACCATAGACAAACTAGAAATTTTATTTTAAAAGCAACAAATTAATATTAATCTATATAAAAAAGTTTTAAAAATGTTGGATAAATTATTGGCAAAGGGAAAGATTTAGGAATTAAAATGAAAAATGGGTTAAATTTTCAAAATTATTCCTAGTCCGAATTGATGAAAAACAAAGTCTAAGTAGAGTCAATTTAAAAAGTTTCTAACCCGAATTTAGATTTGTGAGTTGATTTGAAAAAAGTGATTTTTTTATTTTGTGAAAGTTAAATTTTGTGTATATAAATGTGGGACCCATTGAGAAAAAAGGAAAAAAGTTTAGAATTAAATAAAAATCCAAGTGAAGCTTATATAGCACATAAAACTTGTTGAGGACAAGAAAGTAGACACAAGTATATAAAAATAAAATATAGAGACAACAAATAAAACAAAAAACTTGATTTGATTTTAAGAAATTGGTAATTTTTTATTTATTTTTTTACAACATTAATTATTTTCTGACATTACATGTATAACAATTTAATAATTTTACGACGATAAAACTTAATATATTTTGATATGTGAATTATACCGATGTCAATTGCATGTTAATAAATAACTAAATTCTTCAAGTTATTAAAATATATAAAAAATACAAAAAGAAAAACTATAAAGTATGTAACGGTCATGAGTTAGGTCTGTGAAAGATTTATTATAAAAGAAATGTTAAAAAATATTATAGATATTTTTTTTATAATATATTATATTTAAATGGGTAGAGAATTATTTAAGAAAAAAAGTACTTCTCTATTTCTTTATTTCACTTGATATTTTAATGCTTCGGTTTCTTAGACCAATTAATTTGTTATGATATGTATTGTTGTATATTTGATATTTTCATTTTTTGTTTTAGGTATATTTTTTAAGACTAAGAGTATCGTCGCTATTGATATATAGAGGTATGAATTATGCAACGTTTTTAGTCTTTTTCGTCATTATGGGGGAGCCCGAACTCTTAAATATATAATTTTTATTTTATTATGATGAATTGTTGTCTTTATGGGGGAGTCTAACTCTTTTAGTTTAAATATTACTTTATGGGAGAGCCCTGAATCTTTTAGTTTAAATATTACTTTATGGGGAAGCCTTGACTTTTCATGTTGTGAATTTGTGTTGGAATTCTGTTTGTGTGGCTTATGTACCTGAAAAATGTAAATCATACAGGGAAAACTCTGCCGAAACTTTTTCTAAATTTATTACTTTTTTTTTCCTCTTTCTGACTTGGAAAAGGATGTTGATTACAAATAAAGATAATAATGCAATAAAATGGTAGATATATTTATGGAAAAAAGTTATGTACATAATAATTCCTCAAGGGAAAGAAAGTATGACCTTTTTAAGACATAAAAACAAGTATAATTCAAACCTTAACTCCTCTCCTAAAGCATATATCATGAAAGGGAAAAAAAGAAATTTGATGTGTTTATATTGAGTAAATATTTTAACAACTAACTTAATTTAAGTTAATTACTATGTAAGTGGATTGTTTTGTAACTTTAAATAACTTTCTTTTTAAGTAACTTTCTAAAATTTTTATATTACAGATGGTACGTAGGAGTAAGAAGAGGGCCCATCCAGCAGGGCTTCTACTTCGGTAGAGACGTCTACCATTCCGGTTGAGACGGCTTCTACTCTGGCTTTTATCCTTCCCGAAACGTCTCTTTCTCTAGCAACGACTTCTACACCTCTAGGGACTTCTACTCCTCCGGTAGTGGCTTCTACACCCCTGTGACCTCGACTCCATTTCCGCAGCTAATCGAGTCCGGCGCCCACATCTACTCCTTCGGCTTCATCTCGTGTGGGGATATCATTGACTCCTGCCCCTTCATTATCAGCACATCCATTAGCACCTGCCTCTCCATCCGAAGGTGTTGTTGACTCTCGCATACTTATTTTACCGACTGTTGACAGGTAAATGCCATAGCCAGTCTTGAATTATTGATGTTTTATAGAATTGTTGTTTGTTAAAACTTTAGAACGTATGTTTGTTACATATGAAATTGTTGTTTGTTAAACTTAGAATATATGTTTGTTAGATATAGAATAACTTTTTTTTTTGGTTAAACTTGGATATAGAATGAGTTTTATGACTATATTATTATATAATTGATTTTATTAGAATTGTTGTGTACTTGTTTTTTGTGCCTAGGCATTGTTAATTTATAGGGGAATTTCTGTTAAATTTTTTTTAAAACTTAAATGTCACATTAATTAGATTTAGTTAATTAATGATTTGTATTTAAACATTTGCACAACTTCAACAAGCAATCTGGATTGTGCAAAGGTGATTACTGAAATCATGAATACACATTTCATTGAGGCATATCCGAGTTTTGGGAAGGTCTCAGATAGAATGAAGGACATGTGGTATACAGAGCTCGGGGTAAGTGCTTATATAAAAGTAACTACATTAACTTTCAAATATATAAGCTTATATTAATTAACAAATTATGCTTTGGTTGCAAAAGAGGTATCAATGTGACCTGATGCATGAGCGTGCCATTCAGGACGCTCGGTAAACATGGACCTCATTACGATACATGGACTTGATATACGAGGTACATACCGACAGTCATCAGCCAGATTGGATGACTAGTGCACAGTACAAGAGTCTTTGTGATGAATGGGGCTTGGAGGCATACATGAAGAGGCAAGAGGCGACACAGCAGAACCAACTGCAGGGGTGTGGTGGCTAGGGGCTCGACAAGCACGCCGGCGGGACTAGGTCTTTCATAAAGTGGGTAAGTCAATTTCATTTTCATATTTAATTATTAGAAGTTTTTTTTAACTTAAAACCATATTTTCTTATAACTTACAATTTTTTTAATTACCTTTATATTTGAAGACTCATTTATGTTTGCAGCGGGAAAAGATAGGTGAGGCATTCGCACAGACGGAACTGTATGTCCTACTGCATCAGCAGAAGGGACAGTGGGTCGATAAATGACCCGATCAGTTTTTGGTGAGGTTCCTTAATATGTTTAAACCAATTCTTATATTATCTTTATTACTCTATGCTTATTGTATATTGCTTAACAATAATTTGTTAATTTTTTTTGTACAGGCCAAATATCAAGAGCCAACGGTGAATGCAGTACGCCTTCATATTGAGACCGGCTCGCTCATTCCGACTGATGAGCAGTTGATGTTCAAGGCTACCGGTGAAAGTAACAAAAGCAATGTCTATGGTTTCGGCTTACAGTCTGCAGTTATTACCGCAGAGCACTGGGGAGGCAACAGCAGCTCCATGTCTTCCACGGCTGGTCAAGAGGCCTATATCAAGAGGGAGAGGAGATTGTGGGGATACATGCAGTAGGTACAGGAGAGGTTCACTGGCTTCATGACATCATTCGCATCTCAGTTTAGAGTGTAGCTTGATAATGCCACAGCTCAATTACCGACCGGTCCTCCCACCTCCACCTCCACCAGCTTCTAATTAGACTTTATGATATTTTTGGTATATTTGACATTTCATATTATATTATGTATTTTTGACTTTTTTATATATTTTTATTTGATATATATATATATATGTATTCTACTAAAAATTAGTTTATTGTATTATAGACAGTTTTTATGATTTTATATTGTTTGTAGTTGTTGATGGTTTTAATTTCAGGTGGATAATTATAATTATGAATAAAATATTTTTTTAAAAAATAAAAGTTACCGAGCGACACCGACCGATATTCGGTCAGTAAATAATTATTCTTTTAACAAAATTTACTTACCAACTAAATAATTCGATCGTTAATTATGAAAATTCGGTCGGTAACTTAATATTTAATTTATAATTTTAAATTGATAAAATTAAAGTTACCGACAGAAAATTTATTAGGTAATTCTAGATATTCAGTTGGTAAAAGTTACCGACCGACGTTTTATTCCCTCACAGCCAGTTACCAATCAAAATATAGCGATTGACTTTCTCAGTCGATAACTGACTTTTACTTACCAATTAGCGGCCGTTTGGTCTATCAGTAAAATGATGAATTCCTGTAGTGCAACAACTGCGACTAATGGAAGAACCATAGCGACAATGATTGATGAAAAAAACAATCGTGACAACAAGCGATTGTAAAGACCACAAAAGAAGATGGTGGAAGACTATCTTTATGGACAAAAAATAGCTTTCAAAAAATTATGGCAAGTTGGATGTGCAATTTGCATGTTCCAAAAATTTAAAAATTTTAGCAAGTCGAACATGCAATTTGGCACCCTCCAATTTGATGGAAGGTGTTAGAGATATTCCATCAGTATGTAATTTTCCTAAATTATCTTAAATTTTATAAGAGATTATTTTAGATTTAGTGTGTCATTAATTAGTACTATTATAGTGAGTATTATATCGGTATTCTTTATTAGTGTTTGGTTAAGATATTATGAATTATGATATTTTATAAATTATAAATATTAAATTATAATTAATAAAAAAAGACATCAATTGAATATTCTTTTCTGACCCTAAAATTCTTAACACATTCATACTCCATGTATTTTGTTTGTCTTTTTCTTGTGTTGCTTATAAGCAATGTTAATAGGAACAAACGATAGAAACTCTTCTTGTTGTGTTTGGACTTTTTGGCATATAAAACAGAGACAACTCCCTGATGATGATATTACATTATTGAGATTATTATACCATATTTGGAGAGCATCGATAATATGGATTGAATGTATTAATTACAATTTGATTATTAAAAGCATATTAAACCAAATTACTCTTTTTGTCCTTACAGTTTTGATATCCAACCTACCTAGTGTATAAAAGATCAAATTTCTCCATTATTAAAAGAATAGAAAGAAGAAACAATAATTTAAAAAAAGAAAAATAAATAAGCACATGCAAACAATAATTCTTGTGTACTAAATAAAGCACACAACAAGAGCCTTGACCTCTTTTTCTAAAAACAAAAACAAAAAAACAAAACAAGTGATTCATCTTGTGGGATAATACTTGAACACTCTTAGGGCATCTCCCAGGTAAGGTAGCAAATAATCAAATTTGGTAATTTGTCCACTCCAATCCATCATCAATTTCATCACCATTTTTGGTGGTGTGAATTTCACTAAATTGGGTAATTTAGTATTCATCACCATTTTTGGTGATGAGGTTTTTTATAATTTTTATATTTATGGAATAGATCTTATAATGTGTGTATTTCACACTTTACTTCTATTTTATATAAATTAAAAATTATCATAAATAATAATATACAATATAATTTTTAAATAATTTTATAATTAAATTACTTTTAAGTAATTATGTTCTCGTCAAAAAAGTAATTATATTCAATTTATATAAATTTAATTTAATTTACAATAAACTTGATAATAAAAATAATAAATTATATTAGGGAGAGTAATAGAAACACAAATGCATTAATAATAAATTCTTATAAAAAATTTTCTCAATCAATTTATTATTATTTAGTTACTTTAAATTAGAGTGTAGTATAAAAATAATATTTTGAATAAGTACGAGGTTTTGTAGAGTAATATATTATTAAAATATAAAAAATAAAAAGGAATTTAAAGAGAATGTTATTTTTGGTGTGAAATTTAGTGATATGAATTGAAGATGATTTTACTGTAAAAACATAAAAATATCAAGTCGCTCAATTTGGTGATATGATTTGGAGATAATTTTCGGTAGAAACACTGAAAACACCAAGTCGTTAAATTTAGTGATATGGGTTGAAGATAGCATTATGAGCGCAACTTATTCAAGCCTTCAGATACAATTCTTTTTTATACAAGTAAACCAATGTGAGATAGATATATATGATCTCACCAGAACACCAACAACGGTAGCTAATTGCCAACCTAGCATGCTCATTCAAGTTCAAGATATGGTTCGCCTTCGAGAATAACAAGAACAATAAACTTTCTAAGGTGCGTTTTTTTGGATCACATGCACATAGAAGGCTTCTTTAAACTATATCCAATATTCAAATTGAGTAAGACTACAAAAACTACAAGACACTGTTGCATTTTTAATGTTCAAATTCGAAATCTCCAATTACGATAAGAGAGATCATAACCATTTCACATATATATTTTGTGGTGAGTACATGCTTATGTAGATTAATTTTTTGATTAATGATAAATAAGTATTTTTAAGTTTGAGGAATTGTTAATTAAGGGAGGCTTCTTTTTAAATTGTCAATTGAGAGATAATTTGGGGCAAATGTATAATTTTTAAAACTCATGATTAGTTAACCTCCAATTTTTTAAAATCTTTTTAAATTTCTTAATCTATTTCACCCTCTATCTTTTTCATCTTTCATCTTTATAATACTCATATATTTTTAAATCATTTTATTTCTATGGCCCACTATTAATGTTGTTACGCAACGAGACTCTTAAATCTTTACTTATTTTTCTTAAAAACTATCTATTTAATTTCTACATTTATTTTCATTTTTTGTTGTCGTTGTTTATTAACATTTTCCTAAATTCACTATTGTTTCTTATCTCTACTTTCGCACTCTGGTACTCGTTTTACTCAAAATAGCAAGAAGAGGGGATGTAAGATGGAAGGGAGACAGAAAATCAAGATTTGAGAGAATAATATAAACATGACAAAAATGAGAGGGAGGCAACTGTACTGAACGATGATGGAGAGAAGGCAGTTCAACCATAATTCTTTTCTATGACTCTAATATATCCTTAGAAATAAAATGATATAAAAATATATTTGTTGAGTTTTAAAAATTATTCATTTGCCTCAAATAGTCTCTCAATCGACAATTAGAAAAGAACAGTCCCTTAATTGACAATCCCTCAAACTTAAGGGTACTTATTTATTATTAACCCTTAATTTTTCAAAAATGGTCTCTCATAAGACTCTTGGATCTCATAGTTTTCTTCCTTTTGTTTTATCAAAAATATTGGGATTTGCTTGGTCCTTCTTGTATTGCTTTTATCCAACAGGTGTTCAGAGATTGCCCTTTCCTTGGGGATCTTAATGGCACATTAATCTCTCTAATTCCAAACAAGGATGTACTAGAATAGGTTTCACAGTTCTGACCTATTGTCCTTTGCAATGTGCCTATGAAGGTGATCACCAAGATTATTTCCAATTGACTTAAGCCAGAGCTTAATAGGGAAACACAATGTGGCTTTGTTCTGGGACGATAAGCATCTATAGTATAATCTTAGGTCAGTAGATTATACATTCCAATGAGAAGGAAGAAGGGTCGGCAAGGTAGAATGGCAGTGAAGACTGATCTGGAGAAGGATTATGACCGAATTAGATGGGACTTTTTGGAGGTGGTGTTGCATTTGGTGGGTTTTGATACTCAATGGTACAACTTATTATGAGGTGTACGTCTCAGGCATCTTTGTCCGTACTATGGATTGGAGTTCAATTGGATAGCTTCACACCTTCAAGGGGATTCGACAAGGCGATCCGCTATCTCCATATATATTTGTTCTTTGTATCGACAGTAGATGGAGGGGACTGGAAAGCTATTAAGTTATCTAGGAAAGGCTCGAGAATTTCTCATTTATGTTTTGCTGATGATCTTCTCCTATTTGGGGTAGCAAATGAGAGACAAACTTCTATCATGGAGAAAGTTCTTCATCATTTTTGTACCTTCTCGGCGGTAAAAGATAAACATGGTAAAGTCTCAACTAGTGTTTTCATCAAATGTTCTACCGAAGGTGACGACTCGCTTCTCGACTTGGTGTGGAATTCCAATTTCCAAGGAGTTTTGTGTATACTTAGGGATGCCCCTTTTGTATCGGAAGGGTTGGAAAAGATACATATCCTTTTTTTAGTGGAAAAATTTAGGAAAAAGTTGAGTGCTTGGAAGAGGACTACTAGAACTTTGCTTGTGCAAACTTCCTCTTGAACTATTGCTAGTTATTCACCTTTTTACCGATACATACTTACAATTGATTGAGAAAGCAAATCATAGTTTTTTATGGGATGATTCAGAGACACTCCTAAACTCCATACTATTTCCTGGGATAAAATATGCCGACCGAAGGATAGGGGTGGTTTGGGCTTGTGAAATATGAAACTAATCTTGTTGCTCTTGCTAGAATGACTTGGCGACTTCTTTGGAATCCAAATTTTCTTTGGACGAAAGTGTTGTGGGGTAATATGGAAGTATACGTGACATTGATGTGGAGAAATCCTTTCGTACAACATCTCATACTTAGTGTAATTTAATGGAAGGTTACAAGCTATTTTGGAAGGGGCTTGCATGGGAGATAGGTGATAGAGAACGTATACAGTTTTGGTTCGATGACTGGTTAGGGGAAGGACCTTCAATGGATCTTTGCCCCCCTGACATTTCTGTTGACGTTTTGAGAATAACTTTGGCTCACTATAGTGTGTTGCAGTAGAATTAGGCAATATTCCAGCAGTTCGCGAGCTTCCTTTGGACACTTTAATTAAGTTACAACTGGTACATCTGGCACTGCTTGGTGACTAGGTATGGATGGCAAGGGAGGGGGTGGGAACAGGGGCATCAACCTCCGGCCCCATCCCCACCTCCCTACATTGTCCCCATCCCTAGTCCATCTTCGTTCTTGGGTATGAAATTCTTCCCCACCCCTAACTCAACCCTCATAATTAAGCCCTATCCCTGACCCATCCCCGCCAAACCCACTGGGAAATTAGAGACCCAAGTGGGGATTACATATATTACTTTTAAACACAAAATAATAATATGCATGTCACAAAATCAAAAGAATTAAAGCTTAAAAATAATACAACAATTCTTTCATTAAAAAAAAAGTCTAACCATTTGCAATAATGAAAAAACTCATAAGCTAATTCAATAATCTTCAACTTGACTGGAGACTTGAAAGTTGAAATGGAGAAGAAATGTCGAGACCGAGACTAAAGTTAGAGAGATTGACTGAACATCATATGAATAATTAGTTTAGTATTTTTGTCTGGAAAAAAATAGTTTAGTATTTTTTTCGTCTCTTTCTTTACTATTTAAATTAATATTTCACTAAAACAATTATATATATATATAATGGAATGAACGGCGATGGATGGGTGGGTATGGGTGGGGATAGGGTGAGTAGCGATTGGGAGAAACTAATCCCCACCCCCAATCCATCCCCAAGCTTGGGTATAAAATTCATTCCCATCACCACTTGAGTTCCCAATCAAACTGGAGTCAAACAGGTAGAGATAGGTTGGAGGCGGTAGGTACCCGACTAGACCTACCCTATTGCCATCCCTATTGGTAAGGAGGAGGACAGACCATTTGAAAGCTTGACAGCGATGGCGTTTTAGCTCTTGATCAGCCTATTACCTTCTCATGCAGGTACCAGCTTCAACTCAACAAGCATGGAAGTGGGTATGGAAATTTGCAGGTTCTCTGCGATTTTCTATGTTCTTGTGGCAGGTACGCCATCGTAATTTGAAGACCTGATCGTTGCTTACAGCACGGGGGATGGTAATACTTATTTATTCTACCTCTTATGCGGGTATTTTGGAGTCTGATTTGCATGCTCTTTGTAATTATATTAAAGCCTTGGTGATTTGGAAGGCTTTTCTTCCCCCTTATCAAAGCCAGTCATTTTTTGCGGAGGGAGATGTGGTTTGGTGGCTTGATTGAAACTTATCTCAACTTTGGATTTCAACATTTGTACAGGTCGATTGGCACATTCTTTCATGGTCAACTAATTATTGGTTAAGGAATATGTTCTAGATTAATGAGTAGCTCAAACTAGATTAGCTTTGCCATATACATTTCCTTGTAAATTAAGATTTTTGGTATTAATAGAGTTTGCATATTCACTCAGAAAGAAAAAAAAAAAAAAAACCCTTAATTTTCCAATGTGAGATTTAGATTTTCTTAAGGTTTAATAATTTTTATTAAACTTCTAGGTTTTATAAAATTTATTAGACTTAAACTACCACAACTACCATACTTGACATGTACAATTATCTATGTTAACAAGTATCTCGAGACCGTACCTTAGACAGACCTCAATAATAAATTAAAAGAGCTTGCCTAAGTGAGGAAATTAATAGATCGTTGGGTTATCTTATTGATAAATTTACTATTTTCTCTTTTTTTTTCTTGTCACATCCAGTTAAAGTTAGTATTTTTTTACTTTTCATGTTGTGAAAACAGTACAACATTTAATGAACTTTTTTCATATTATACTCCCCCATTAAAAACAAAGTCTAACATAAGGAAGGCAATGGGATGGGTTTAATCGGTTATCCATCTGCCCCCAACCCATCTCTACCCGTTTGACTCCAGATTGAGTGAGGATCATCCAGGTGGGGATGAGATTGAATTTTGTACCTAAGTTTGGGGATGGGTTGAGGGCGGGAATTAGATTCTTCCCATCCCCACCCATCCCATTATATATATAAATATTTTTAGTAAAATATTAATTTAAATAGTAAAGAAAGAGACGAAAAATAAAAAATACTAAACTAATTTCTTTTTGCGAGATAAAAATAGTGAACTAATTACTCATATGATATTCAGTCAATTTCTCTCTACTACTCTAGTTTCGGTCTCGACATTTCTCCTGCCTTTCAACTTTCAAGTTTTTAGTCAAGTTGAAGATTATTAAACTACTTGTTGCACATGGTTAGACTATTTTTTTAAAGAATTTTCGTATTATTTTTAAGTCTTAATTCGTTTGATTTTATGGCACGCATATTATTATTATTTTGTGTTTATTGTTTTATTGAAATTAATATATATATATATATATATATAACCCCCACTTAGGTCTCTAGTTCCCCAGGGGGTTTGGTAGGGATTAGATTTTGAAACCGGACTTAAAAATAAAAAGTTGAGTTGAGACGGGAATAAATTTTATACCTAAGCACTTGAATGTATTGAGAATAGAGACAAAGTAGGAAGGTGGGGATGGGGCAAGGGATTGGTGCCCTCGCCCCATAAGCCATCCCCAGTCTAACACCTTTTAACTTTTCTTAAGCTTCGATGTAGACAAAACAATGAGTAGCGAGAAGATATTCAAGGCATTCCAATACATGTAAAAAAAATTCTAAAATTTGGTAGTTTCTTTAACGGTGTAATGTTCAAAATTTGACAAAGTTTAAAAAAAAAAAAAAATGAAAGGAGTAATTGATATTCATTCAAAGAAATTGAAGCAACAACTAGTAGAAGACTCGACTTCATTTAATAACATTCTCTATCAGCCAAAACCTAAGGCATATATATATATATATATATAATGTTAATCAGAGGGACATAATTTCAATTTGTTGGACACTATGGAACTAATATTCTCATAATGCTGAGAAACCATAAATTTGACAATACAAAGCCAAACAAAAATGTTCACATAGGATTTCATAGATCATGTGTTCAGAGAGACCAACAAAGTGACAGACCATCTGTGGAAGCAAGTTGCTCAAGAGTCAAATGCTTTAAGAAAGGAAAGGTAATTGATAACTTGACAAACAAGAAACGGTCTCTCGTCTCATATCATAAGCAATTTACTTTTATTAAACCCGTACAAAAACTTTACTTTTTCCTAATTAAAATCTAAATCCAAATCCACAATCCTCACATGCTTAACTTGTAACAACATGATGTTTTTAAGAGCTACAATGCAGAATGATGTTCACTCTTCAAATCAAACCTGTAATTTTGGAGACGTCAATAGTCCCACCATTACACTTTGCCATCCTTGAAATTAAGTAATCTTGTTATCTAAATGAGAGTTCTCTTCTTTTTTTAAAAAAAAAAAAAAAAAAAATGGATGAACAAAATCTATGTACATGTATGAACCTTTATTTTTCATTCTATAAGATATAAATCTCAATTAGTTTTGACATTGAACCTTCCTCACAATCAACTGGGCACCATATTGGGGTTGCAAGATAATCACTGTATGAGGAGCATGTGCATAAGATGGAGAAAGTTCAAAAGAGAAGTGTTGTAAAATCATAGATAATGCCATTTTAGCTTCTAACATGGCAAAGTTTTGACTGATGCATACCCGAGGACCTGAACCAAACGGGACGAATACGTGCTGACCCTTTGTAGCATTGGCAACTTCATCATTACATCTCTCTGGATTGAATTCCTTTCCATCAGCTCCCCAGATCTGTTCATCAAGATGCAGCAGAATTGACAGCAGAAAGAGCTGTTTTAGGCGGTAGAGTAATTCCGCTAGTTTTGTTTCTCCGTGAACTATTCGAGAATGCATCACTCCTAGCGGATTTAGTCTTAATATCTCATTCAATATCATGGTAACCTGTCAAAAAGAATTAATATTCAGATCAAGGTGATTGGGGGCAAGATAGGCTTTCAGGCATTCTTCTAAATTTCTTTAAACAGAATGGAAAATTCCAGCCTGCATATTTCACATGGCATGCATGATTCCATGGATTAGTAACAAGGTAAAAACTTACAACTTTTACACGATTTAGCCCCTCAATATCTGGGTTGTTGTTTCCGAAAATCTGCAGAAACTCATCTCTGGCACGATCTTGCCAATGGGAATTCTTTTCTGAGTAGAATCAGTGTTCCACACAAGCAGGACAGCAGTGGTTTCTTGTCCAGCAAAATAAAATAGTTTGCATTCTTCAATAACTTCTTTAAAACTCATTCCAAATTTCTTGCTTCCATGTGCTTGGATCTCCTTGAAGTTGGATTCTAATAATATTCCCAATAAATCATCTGCACTTGGTTCCCCTGCTTGCATTGCCTTCACTCTCTTATTTATAATGTTTAACACGGATGACTGAACTTTTCTGGCAAGTGCCTTGATTTTTCTGATCCTTTTAGTGGGCAAATATCTATATGGATATAAAAAGTAAGTCACAATGTCCATGCATATAATATCACCAATATGCAACTTATGAACTAATAAGGTAAGTAAGATTACCTCACTCCGGGAATGTAAATTGACCGGGAAAATTCTACAATTAGTTTTACTAACTCTTGTTGTAGTTCAAATATTTTTCTTCCGTCCTCATAGTTGCTACCAAATGCTGTCCTTGAAATTACATCACTAGTAAGAGTTTGAAGATAAGGTCACACATCCAATTCACATGATCCCTCCAAGGGGACAATTCTCTCCTATTTACTCAACATCTCAGAGCAACTCAAATCAAATGCAGGTACCATAAGCTACAATAATAAATAAAAAGCAAAGGCCTAAATCATATTGCGAATTCACAACCTAGCTAATGTCTAAGAGAATTGTTAATCAACAGTCAAAAATGGCCTAAACAATTTCAAATCGTTCTGGTACTACCAAAATTTCTGATCATAGTTGGAAATTACCTTAAGTTTCTCTAGATGAAAAGCAGAGCTAAGAAGTCTGCGGTGCTTTGACCATTTCTGTGTGTCCTGGCTTGCAAGTCCAAATGCTAGTAGCTTACCCATTGCATGAACGGGAATCTTTTGATAAACATAACTTTTCGATAGCACCTCCCTGATAAGTTCTGGATCCATAACAAGCAGTGTTGGTCTTGGTCCTGCCCATATAAAGGACCGTTTCCCTGCATTGTAAGTTTGTAACACACATTATAAGTTTACCCACCAAAAAAGGGGGAACAGAAAACAATATAAGTAACATTCATAAGCAATAGATAAACCGAAAAGGAAAGCCAAAAAACCATAACAGCAGTTTCTCAGGCACACTATAAGGGAATTAAATTATTTGCTGCAGGACAAAGGGGAGGATTTGAAAGACTTGATGTTAAAACCAATCTCTGAAGAGAAGATAAAATCAGTCCTCCTAGAGATTCAAATTTTACCAAAATTCAAGACCCCTTTCTTCATCGTCTTAACTTTTTACTAAAACCTGCACTGAATTCTTTATTTGTAGCTGCTGCATTTAACAAGCAAAGCCTCTCAAGACTTGTTTGTTTTCAATAGTGATTAATTTCAGTACAACTTTCTAGCAGAAGATGTTGACAAATAAATTATTGAACGTCAAAAGTAGATTAAAACTTCCAGCTAAACAAGATTAATTTGATTCTTTTTCTACTTCAGACATTAACAAAAACTAATCTGAAATTTTCTATTAAAAAACCACAAAATATTCAAAATGTCCTGAAACATACCATAAGTATTGATGGTTTTGAGGATGAAAGGCATGACTCTGGGGATAATATCATTTGTGAAAGGAATCGGTTTGGCCTTTGCTTTAGAACCCATCTGGGCCATCTCTTTAACCTCTCCAAACAAGAATCTATAGGGATTTCCACTGAGTCCTTGCTCTCTCAGCAATTTCTCATTCTTTCTCGGCTTGAACCATATTTCGTCCAAGATTCTCCACGCCCATATCAGAGATAAATAGCAGGGGGCACTGCAATCGAGTTGTAAACGGCATTCATTTTTTAGGTGAAATTTTCATATTCTTCTTAGCTACTGCTTAGCATATAGCAAGAGAAGTTTTATGATAAAAAGTTCTCAGGATTGGTTCACTGAAGATTGAACACTGGTGTTTTGTCTTCAACGATTCCTCTCGTTTGCTTTCTTAATTAATTAGTGGAGTCATCTCGGCTGGGTGGTCGCAGCATTCCACTTCTATAAAGAAGTTAAAAAAATTGTTGAGGAATTAGAATATTAGTCCTTAAATTATTTTTTAGTCTTGATTATTAATTTTATTTATTTTTAAAATATTTTAATTTATGAATACTTGAAATATTTTTAAAATTAAAATAAATTTTTTATAAATTAGAAGAAAAATAAGTTTAAACACCAAGAATATTTTCAAGTACTTAGATCCTAATTTTGCTAATCTTGATTTTTCTACTTGTTTGAAATGTATGTGATGAGGACCTTGCAAGCTCAGGGTACTATGTTTATTCCTTGCAATTTGCACTTGTAAATTTTTGTGTGTATATTAATGAAAGATCCATTTCAAGGAAAAGTTGGGAAATTATTTTTAAATTTTGAGGTAATTTTTAAGTATTTAGAGAAAATTTTATATATATCTCAAAAATATTTTAGATTTTCAATTAGTTCTCATTATTTTATTTTAATAATGTGATAGTATTAGTGAGCAAGTGACATATCTTTTTTATACTTGTTTATGAATCATGTGAGACTCCTATTTTTAATTTTTCAATTCCGTCGTAAAATTGATGGCGAAGACTAAAACTTTAAAAAAATAAATGTTCGGAGACTAAAAAATAAAAACAAAGATTAGAGACTAAATTAAGACTAAATATAGTTTAGGGACTAATATCACCAATATCTCTTGGTTATAAATAGCCATAAGCTTTTTTTACTTTTTGTTTGTACTTGCAAAGCTTACTTTTTGTTTGTAGTTGTGAATTTTATTTTATTTGTTTATAATCAAGAATTTTTTTTTCATTTTTTAATCATAAACTATTTTAATATTACAAGTTTGTAACAATTTAATGATTTAATAGTAACATCCGGTAACTTTTTTACAAAATTTTTATAACCTAACATAAAGAATTTAGTTACTTCTTAACATTCTATCAGATTCATACGTCGAAATGCGTTAAATTTTATTATGAATTATTTAAATTACTATACTTACAATATGAAAATAGTTCATGCAAATAAAAATTCATGACTATAAATAAAAAGTAAAAATAGTTTAAAATTATATATAATTAATTTCTTAAATTAATTTCAAAAAGTTATCCTAAGATACTTTTCAAAATTATTTTTTATTAATAATATTAAAAATAAAAATATTATATTAAATTTTAAAATAATTTTTGTAAAAGTATTTTTAAAATAATTTTTTTTGAATAAGTAATTGTATTAAAAAGAGATGAACCATCAATATTCGTCTATGGTCATAGAAATAAATAACTGTGTACTAAACATAAAAAAAATAAATAAAACAATAAAGAGCAATGTCCATGATAGATAGATTTTTTAATTATTTTATATTCCAACCCTATCCTACGCCATTTTTTTTAAGGAGTCCAACCTTACGTTGAAATAATTGCGTGTATCCTTCAAATAATCATCTGTTTTCATTATTAAATATGTTCCATTTCTTTTGGTAATTTTTTTGGATAGAGAACATGATCTACTTCTTTTCTTTTTCTTTTTCTTTTTTTAATAAAATACGTTTCACTTCTTACACTAAAAGTAAATTATTGGGCTCCAACTTGCATTATATATTAATTGTCCAATGATCTCATTTGACTTTGTACTTCAATCTTATGTTCGTAGTAAATCGTACTTGAAATTAAAAAAAAAAAAAAATTTGCATCTTTAACAAATTCCAGCTCGTTAAAATATTGGTATTGGCCTTAAAACATCATATATACATGGGAAGGATTGCATACGAATCTTTAAACAAGCTCTGTGCAAGTTTCTTAATCCTTTTTCTTTTTCTTTTTTTTTTTTTTTCCCACCTTTCAATGAGAAGTGAATTAGAATAATGTTTAATGAAGCTGAAAAAAAAGAAATAATAGAACAGGGAACACCTTGCTGAAAATGAAACTATTAAATAGTTTGTATAGAGTTTTCTTTTAAAGCTGCTTGTACAGTCACACCACTGAATAACATTTTCTTCATCAATTTCGGGAGCTAATGTTTAGAAGGCGGAGTAATAGCTGAATAACACATACATATATACCTCTTATCATTTATTCGTAGAATGAAAATTGGTAACACACTGGCAATGGCTGCACTTTCTAGAAAGGTAGATTGAAACCTAACTCCTTCCTCATCACTGAATGCAATAACCTGTACTTTGTCATAGTGGCAACATTAAATCCATAGTCTGAAGTGACTAAATCAACTATGGGAGAACCTTAAGATGTCCTAGGATAGTTTAAAAGGTGTCAGCAAAAGTAGAAGAGATGATATGGTTGCAAGAACAACAAGGCTAGTAGTACTTGTGCAGATTCTACTTGCAGAGACCAGTAAATTTATATAGTATAGATGTTTAACAAATTCTGTCAGTTTTAGGGAAGGAGCTTATTAATTCTTCTAGATATATAATGAAACACTGGTTAACGCATGTCATATCTTGAAAATATTGGTCTAGAATAGAAGCTATGCCATTATATTTTTGCAGCTAAATTTTGTTATTTGCCTCTTAACTTTGTAACGGATTTTAAAATTCGAATACTTAATTACATTGGTAGACCCTCTGCAGTAGGATTAAATGTCAAAGAATGGCAGAAACCTGAGATGATGCACAACTAATGGACCTAAACAAACTAAACAGTCTAACTAAGCAAATTCACATGACACAATATATATGGCATATAGACAACTGGTCAGAGTTTTGTCAAATGCATCATATCTTAATTGTCCTGGTTTAGGTGTTGTTCCAGGAAACATGTAATTGTCACTTTGATACTTTCCATTTCCAGAGTCATTGGAGCTTACATTGCATGTTTTGGGACTTCTAACCTTGTGCATCGATCAGCATGACCGACCATGCACCTGTTGCCCTTCATACTTTTGCCACTGTATTTATTATTACAATCTACATGCAGTAAACCCAAATACACCCTATATTTTGTTAGGATAGACATTAGTTTCTGAAAATTTTAAGATCAGCTGAAATAAAAATGAACTGAGAAAAAAGAAAGAAAAAAAAAACAAGGAGAAAACAAAAGATAGCCTGTAAAAGATAAAAAAGAACAGGGGGTATTGGTTGGACTTCAACTGGTGATCGAGTGGTTGGGTTTTATAGTCCGGATGTCTTTAAGGTATGTCAACTAACCGAATTAGTTACTGCTGGGTTAATCATCCACAGTACCCCTTGAAAGCGTTACGTCCTAATGAGTGCGACTGTTAACAGTGCCAGAGCCAAGAAAAAAAAGTTGGGAGCTACAGTAAAAATTTTGTTAGATTTCATCTATAAAATAGATGTATTCCAAGTACAAAATTATTCAAATAATCCTAAATTTATAAATAAAATAGTAAAAAAAATACATAATCACCCATTACCAATAAGGAGTGATCACCATTATTTACGATGAATGATTACCCATCACTCACGGGATAAACATTACAATTCTAAATTTACAAATAAAGTAGCAAAAAATATGTAATCGCCCATTACCAATGATGAGTGATCACCCATCACTCACGAGGAATGATTATGCATCACTCACGGGATAAATACCTCTATCGAAACTGAGAATCATGATCAGAATCTTTAGATAAGCGATGAGCACGATCAGAAGACGAAATCCAATATGAGCTACAATTAATTTAGAACGATTAGAAGATTAATATAAAAACAAATAACATTCATACAAATACTTTTACAACGAAAAAGAAATCACTATTGAAAAATGATCTAAAATAGAGTTTTACATATAAAGACTAAAAGGGAATGATTAATATGGCAATTTTATTCTTCGAGTTTGCATATTCTTAAACCGCTGCAAGATGTCTTCATTTTCAATACTCATAAAAATCTCGTACTCAACAAAACAAACCAAACTGTCATTGAGAAACTCATCTTTCATCTTATTGCGTAAATTATTCTTAACCATTTTCATAGCAAAAAAAGACCTTTCAATGGTTTGCGTAAATCATTCTTAATTATTTTCATAGCAGAAAAAACATATCATCACTATGTTTGTGATTTTGACCTTTAGCAAACAAATAACAGCAAAAACAAAATGCTGCATCTTTATGTACACTGTATTCTAACCAAGTAAAATATTTAAACCATATCTTTTGAAATGATCTCCTAATTTCACCAAAATCAGTTTGCGAAAATTTATGATCACATGGTTGAGATGGGCCTTTAGCCACATACCGTCTCCTTAATTCATCTCTAAATTCATAAGGATAACTATGAATTGGTTTATGCAATTCTGGATCACCAATAATTTTACAATCCGAAAACTCTACCCCTACTCGAGGCTTTTTCCCACCATCTTTATTATTAACATTTCCTTTATTAGATGATGTTTCTTCAACCGGTTTAGAACCCTTCTTCCACTTTTCAAAATATTTGTCCATAGTAAAATCCTATATAATAAATATTCAAATATTTTAAATTAAAATTCAACATATGTCACTTATGATATAATCATTAATTAGAACATAAATTACATAATAATCATATTTTTACCAAAAAAAACCCTAGAAATTTTTTTGAAGAACATGAACATCACAACAGTAGAGCTAGCAGGATTTAAGAAATTTCATAAAACAATCTTTAAAATAAAAAATTTTTCAACATAGATTAATGTAAAAGTTTACCTTTTCTTCAAGTTTGAAGAACAGTTGAATAGGAACCGCAAGCAGCAGCAGCAGCAAGAAGGAGCAACAGAGGAGCAGTTGTCGATGTCACCGTCGCGCGCCGTCACCGTCGCGCGCCGTCACCGTCTGGCCGCCAAAAAGAGGAAGGGTAGTCGAGAGAGAGAGAGAGGAGGAGGAGGAGGTGGTAAGACAGAGACTCGAGAGGGGAAGAGCATTTCTTTCTGGATTCAGGCGCGAGAGATAGAGAGAGCAGTGTTTTAAGAATTTTTTTTAAAAAAAAATTAGCAGCCCAACCAAAGTTCTGGGGCTACATCAAAAAAAGACAAAAATAGAGAGGCTTGAATGTAAAAAACTCATAATTTCAAAAGTTTTTAAATTTTTCCAGGAGGGCTCGAGCCCACCCGAGCCCCCCTAGTTACGTCTCTAACTGTTAATACATATCAATCTTCTAGAATAATATTCAACACTTGAGCATTAAAGCTAATTATATTTGTAGCAGTTAATTATATCCAAGGAGTTTTCTCATTTTAGTAAAGCTATTATCAAGATGACTACTGGCAACGGTCCCTCATGAGTTTTCCTAGCCTATTAGTTCAATTTAATACTTTCAAAGCAGATAATTCACAAATTATACAAAATGATCCATCAAACAGTTCCCAGCATCAATAACCGTATCCTGTCAAAGAAACAAAGAAAAGAACTATTTTATTCCTATAAAATAATCTGACTAACTAATTAAAGAAATGTTAGAGAATCAAAACTGATGATCAGCCCTGTTACATAGCAAAACCTCCTACTAACTATTAAAAAAGCAGTGGAAAAACAAACAATAAATAAATCTATTATATTACAATAACCGGATGATGGAACCCGATAACAACTCAAAATAGCTCTTTAAAAATGGATGAGAAATCCAAAAACTGGACTATCGATTCTTCTTCAATTCAATTTACCTGTAAAATAGATAAAGAAAATCGGATAAAGCTGGCAAAAATAGGACGTCTGATTTTTTCCGCAACAGACAGAATCAGACAATCAACTCTCAAAACCGGACGACCAACACACAAAAACCGGACGACCTTCTGTGTAAAAGAAGGGAATAGAGATATTCGAACGCTAAAAACGAATGACAATGAGACCAGTTTTGCTCTAAACTCAGAATCTCAATCAAACCTCAAAATAAAATAATGAGCCTCATACAAGAACAATCTAATCTCTCAATCTCGGTTCTCTCCTTCACAAGCTACCCAAGCTCACAATCGACCAAGAATAGCGACTAATGGCAGCAGCAACAGAAGAATTCACAGAGAACAGATAGTAATAGAAGAATAAGAAACTGCAGAGAAGAAGAGGAAGAGAGAAAGAAACGTAAGAAGGCTTCACACAGAGTTATTGGTCTTGTCTGTCAACAATAGTGAGGATAAGAGTATTTATAGAGCTCCTAAGATAGACTCACTCAACCATAGATAAGTCATCTGGAAGAATCGTTCAAAACAGAATAGCCAAGTTACTTGGAAGACTCATTCAAAAGACCAACAGCCAAGTCACCTGGAGAAGACACAGTAAAAGATTGGGCTGTTACCAGCTCAGCCTGCCTAGTATCTTGGGTTAAAAGGAAAAAGAAATACTCAATCCTATTTGTGAGGCCCAGTCCAATTCATCATAGGGTCATAGAACATAGGCTAAAAGAAAATAAAAATGTACGAACAAAGGCGCAACAGGCCTACAAGCTCCACCTTGAACACATTTTTGTTAACTTTCCAGCTAAGTCAATCAACCTGCATCAATATGTAGAAGGTCCCTACACAGAACAAACTTGTCAGTTGTTACATTTTAGTACCAAAATCAGTAGGATTATCTTTAGTATTAATTTTATATATATATATATTAACAATACCATTTGAAACATTTTTACGAATAAAATGATATTAACATCTATATGTTTAGTCCTTTCATGATAAACAGGATTTTTACACAAATGAAGACAACTCTGACTATTAGTAAATATGACAACTTTAAAATGTAAAATATTCAGTTTAGATAAAAGTCCCTGAAGCCAAATGACTTCTTTAATTGCCTCCGTAGTAGCAAAATATTCAGCCTTCGTAGCCGAAAGAACGACTATAGGCTGCAGTTGTGATTTCCAAGAAACATAATTACCTGCAAGAAATAAAAAGTAGTAGACTTTCTACCTTCTCTATCACCTGCAAAATCATAGTTAACATAACCAACCAAATCAAATTGTTTAGTCCAACTATGTAATGTAAGCCTTTATCAATAGTACCATTAATGTACCTTAACAGCCATTTAAGAGCGACCCAACGATCCCTATCTAGGTTAGACATAAAAAGGCTCAAAAGGCTTATGGATAAGCAATATCAAGATGGGTGAAAATCATGGAATATATGACAGATCCTATTGCCATTCTATAAGGGATGTTGGCCATGTCTTTCTTTTCATTTTCAGTTTTCGGACAAGTTTTTAAAGAACGCTTAAAATGACTTGCAAGGGGAGTACAAACAGGCTTACACAAATGCATAGAAAATTTTCAAACAATTTTCTGCGAGAAAGGACTTCTGGGATATAAACAAAGAACGGTCAGCTCTAACCCTATCAATGTTCATGCCTAAAATTTTAGAGGCAGATACAAGATCCTTCATCTCAAACTCTGATTTCAACAAAGATTTCAAGTGCATAATCTTATCTATATGCTTGTAGGCAATAAGCATATCATCAATATAAAACAGCAAATAAATGGCATTATCAACAGTATCACCAAAAAAATACAAGCAACTATCATAATTATTTTTAATAAAACGAATTTTAAGCATAAAAGAGTCAAAACTTTTATACTACTGTCTAGGTGACTGCTTAAGCCCATACAAGGACTTTTTCAAAAGACAAGCCATATGCTCCTTACCTTTCACCTCAAAACCAGGTGGTTGGTGCATGTAAATTATTCCATCAAGCTCACCATACAAAAAGGCAGTTTTAACATCCAACTGTGCAAGCTCAAGATCAAAGAAAGCAACAACAACAAGCACAATTCTATTAGTTTTATACTTAATAAAGGGAGAAAAGATCTCACTAAAATCAATATCTTCAACTTGAGAAAAACCTTTTGCAACCAATCTAGCCTTGAACCTTGGATGTTCATTAACAGATTCAGGTTCTTTAACTTTGAAAATCCATTTATAATCAATAAATTTTTGTTTATGTGGTTTAGGAATTAGCACCAAAGTTTTGTTCTTATGCAAAGAAGACATTTTCTTCATTCATAGCATGCATCCACAAAGAGTGATTAGGACTCTTTAAAACATCAGAAAAACATACAGGTTCTTTCTCTTCAACAAAAGATAAACAGCAAAAGCATAAGAAATGATGTATGAAAAACCATACCTAGAAGGTTCCCTTATCACTCTTCTAACCCTATCTCTTGAAAGTTGGTAATCTCTAAGGGTTTATGCTTGTGCTTCTGCATGATCCTCATCATCATAATCAGAATTACCTAGATTGGGTTCAGGAACACTATTTGGGTTACTAGACTCCTCATTATGTTCTAGTGTGTGCTCTTGAGAAGGTTCGGAGGTGTCCTCCACATCTATAGGAATGTTCCCAACTATAGGTATACCGGCAGAACTCTCGGGTTTGGTTTCAGTTCTAAGACAGGGCATGTCTAGTTCGTTAAAGACTACTTTTCTACTCACAACTACCCTCACACCCGGTTTACCTTTAAGCCACATTTTGTAACCCTTTACTCCACTAAGATAGCCTATAAACACTCCCTTCTTAGACCTAGAGTCTAACTTCCCTTCCCTTTGATGTGCAAAAGCAGCACACCCAAACACTCTAAGGTTGGAAAGGTTTGGTGGATGGCGGTCCACAATTCTAGTAAGAGTTTTGAAGTTTACGGTAGTGAAAGGAGACCTTTTATAAGGTAAAATGATGTACTAATAGCCTCTCCCCCAAAAGGTTTAGGAACCCCAAATGATAGCAAAAGACATCTAACTTTGTCCATAATAGTTCGGTTCATCCTCTCAGCTACCCGGTTTTGTTGAGGGTTGTGCCTAACGGTTCTATGATACACAATATCATGCAAAGCACACAAATCATGAAAGTTCTTGTTACAAAATTCCAAACCGTTATCTGTTCTTATAACCTTTAGTTTATTTTTGGTTAAATTTTCGGTAAAACGTTTACATGCATTAAACTTTTGAAATGTTTTATCTTTGGTTTTCAAAAGAAACACCCAAACATGCCGAGAAAAATCATCAACAATATTAAGACAATAAACATTGCCACAGTAAGTGGGTACTTTTTCAAGACTCCAAAGATCACAGTGCACATAATGAAGAACAGCAGTGGATTTGTGTGTGCCCGTGGAAAAACTGAGTTTGGGTTGTTTGCCAAGAACACAATGATCACAAAAATCTAAAGAAGTGATTTTATCACCATTTAAAAGATTTTGTTTATGTAAGTAATGCAAACCCTTTTTACTAATGTGGTCAATCCGCCGATACTACAACATAGTCTTTTCAGGAACATTTTTAGAAACTAATGCAGATGATTTACAAACAGTTTTTCCAAGTAAGATGTACAAACCGTTTTTCTTAATACTTTTTAGTATGACTCGAGATCCTTTACAAACACGTAAAATCCCATTTTCAGATTTATAAGAGTAGTCATTTGTGTCAAAAACACCAAGAGAGATTAAGTTCCGCCTAAGATCAGGCACATACCTCACTTCGGTCAATTTTCTAGTATTCTATCATGTATTTTTATAAAAACATTTCTAATTCCCTTAACATCACAAAACTTGATTGTTTCCCATAAAAAATTTTTCATGATCAAGGGGTTTAAAATCAGAAAACCAATACTTGTTGCGTGTCATATGAAAAGTGCAACCAGAATCAAGAATCCTAAACCAACTCATTAGAAACTTTAGAGGTAGATGGGGAAGAGGATACACACAAAACTTCAGGAAGCATAGAATTACCATCTAGTTCAAAATCGATGTTTTGTCGGTTTTATCCTTCCCATTACCTTGTTTACGTAATTTTTCATCTTTGATTCGTTTAAAATATTTATTTTTCATATGAACATCTTTGCCACAGTAAAAACACTTCACTATACTCTTATCTTGAGATTTAGACCTCCCTTTACTTTTAGAGCGGTGACTAGAAGGTTATCTCCGGTCAACCCTCTCTCGCACGAAAAGATTCACTCCGTTTGTTTTATTTTCTTTTCACAAATCTAATATTTTGATTTCAAAGTTTTTTTCTCATTAGAAAGAGTCAAATTATCTATGCCATACTTGATAGCAGATTTCACATCATTAAATGACTCAGGAAAAGCATTCAACAAAATAACAGTAATGTTTTCTCCAGTATTTTGGAGTTTTAAAACAATTTTTGACCCGCACATTTTGAAACCAAAGAGTTGTTCTTTTAAATAGATTTTGTTTGATAAAGACTTTCCCAAATAAAGTTTTTCAAGTTTTGTCCATATTTCATAAGCATTGTCTGTTTCATTTATTTCTCTTAAAATATTATCTTTCAAATGCACGGTGAGACAGCTATGTGCATCACCAAGTTTTCCAGCTAATATTTCTCCTGTCCAAGATTCTGAATACTTGTCAGGGGTACAAATAGTGGGTGCAATTTTGTTTTAGACTAAAACACCTTTCATTTTTCTGCGCCACATTACAAAATAAGATTTATCATCGAACTTGTCTGTTTCAAGTTTTGGAACAGACATGTTATATAGTGGCACATAAGAGTAATCAAAAGCACGAAAAATAAAAGATTTAAGAAAATGTTTTGTCACAAAAACAGTCCGAAAAAATAATACAGCTAGAAAAACAGGCAATATCTAGATAATAAACTCACAATAAATTAATCAGATAGTAAAGGCTTAGAAGCAACCACAAAATAGATGATCAATAGAGAAACAATATAAATAAACACAGGTTAATCAGCAAGCCCCCCAAACAGACAATAAAATAATCGCAATGATCACGGATAATAAAGAAAAATTTTCACAATCAAACAAGCAAAACACCAAGACACAGATACTTGGAGTCTCAATAGGACTCAAGCCAGGCTTGGGTTTTGGTTTTTAAAAGGAAAATAGAAATCACAAAAAATTTGATCCATGATCAGAGATATAGCAGAATATATATCCAAACAATGAAATAAACTTTAAATGAAAGGAAAGCAGAAAGCAGAAATAGTAACCTGTGCCAGATTCACAGAACTCAACAGTTCCCAGGAGTTTGGAAATCAACCCGGGAGGTTTTGGATGATGTCTGCGTTGATGGAGGAATACAATAGACACCAAAAAGATCAAATCTCCTTCTAGCTCTGATAACATAGTTGGAGAATCAAAACTGCTAATCAACTCTGTTACATAGCAAAACCTCCTACTAACTAATACAAAAGCAGCGGAAAAACAAACATATAATAAATCTATTCTATTACAATAATCGGATGATGGAACCGGATAACAACTCAAAATGGCTCTTTAAAAATGGATGAGAAGTCCGAAAAACCAGACTATCGAATCTTCTTTATCCAAAGTACCGGCAAAATAGATAAAGAAAATTGGATAAAGCTAGCAAAAATCGAACATCCGATTTTTGCCACAACAGACATAATCGGATGACCAACTCTCAAAACTGATTGACTATTTTCAAAATCGGACGACCAACACAGAAAACCAAACGACCGATTTCTGTGTAAAAGAATGGAATAGAGATATTCGGATGCCAAAATTGGATGACAAGGACCAATTTTGTTGTAAACTCAGGATCTCGATCAAACCCTCAGAACAAAAGGATGAGCCTCACACAAGAACAATCTAATCTTTCAATCTCGGTTCTCTCCTTCACAAGCCACCCAAGCAGAAAGTCAACCAAGAATGGGCAACAGAAGAATTCACATAGAATAGGCAGTAACAGAGGAATAAAAAACTGCAGAGAAGAAGAAGAGAGAAAGAAAAGTAAGAAGGCTTCACACAGAGTTATTGGTCTTGTCTATCAGAAATAATGAGGATAAGAGTATTTATAGAGCTCCTAAGGTAGACTCATTCAACAATAGATAAGTCACCTACACCTACAAAAATCGTTCAAAACAGAATAACCAAGTTACTTGGAAGACTTATTCGAAAAACCAACAGCCAAGTCACCTGGGGAAGACACAGTAAAAGATTGGGCTGTTACCAACCCGACTCGCTCGGCATCTTGGGTTAAAAGGAAAAAATACCCAATCCTATTTTTGAGGCCCAGTCCAACTCATCATAGGGTCAGAACATGGGCTGGAAGAAAATAAAAATGTGTGAACAGAGGCCCAACAAGCCTACAAGAAATATATTAACAAAGGGATAGGATGTTTAGAAAAGAATTCTTGCTTCACAAAATGAGAGCCAATCAATAGAGCCAGACTTTTCACTTGGATTTATTCTTTCAACTCAACCATGCACATTGCCCATCTAGTCTACCCACCTGGTGTAAGAGGAAGTCTTAAATGAGTCACTAAAATATTATTATGGCTAATGATACAAAGTAGGCATCTCACATTGCCAAACCAGCCAACATCCTCGATCCATCAACGAAGAAGGTTTCCTGCTCGAACTGAAGCTGGGCTCTAGAAAGTCCTCTGAAGATATATTCATTCATCTGCATCACTTACCTGCATGGTTTGGGCCTATTTTAAGAAGAGATGAAATATGTTTTAAGAATAATTAAGAAGGAGATGATGTTGCATGAAGAACAACTTAGAAGAACATAGTACAAGACTGAATTATTTTCCATGTTTTATACATTATGGTTTCAGATATATTAATCTTCGTTTTTTGAAGTACTTTAAAAATAAAATAGATTATTTGCACTCGAATTCTCTTCTTATTGCTATAGGTACATCACGTGGGAGTTCTAGATGAAAACAAGAAAAAATGGAGGAGAATTTCACAAGGGAGGAAAACTGCAATACCCCTATAGGGCAAGCAACTACCCCTATAGGGGTAGTACAAGACAACATAAGAAACACCAAAGTTAGAGTTACCCTGCTCCGGGTAGCTGGACTAGCCTAGCCGGGGCGGTCAACAGCGGGTTGACTTCGATTTTTGGGTGTTTTAAGTGGCTTTTGCTACAACTTTTGATATTATTCTTTTCTAGGGCTAGGGAACACTTCATGGGGGCGATTTTTCACTTAGAAATTCATCCAATCCCTAAGTTAGAAAGTTACATAGATTAGGCGTTAAATTTCGATTTTGAAGAAGGAATTAAAGGCATCCATTGCGGACAAATTCAGATTTCGTTGGGCAAATCGAGAGATGTGCTCGGTGGTATTTAGGAACCGTGGAGTCGACGATTCTAGACCCAAGCCTTCTAAACTCTTCTCTTTTCATGAACTTTATTATGAATTTGTGTTTAGGAACAATGTTTAGTGGCTAATTTATTAGTTGTTTGAATGGGGATGAAACCTAGGTTTGAATACTATGTTTCCTAATTGATTTTTATGTAATGAATGCTTGTTTTTCTTGTTGGTTGTTGTTAGCCCTAAAGGCATTATTGCATATATTTTTTATTATGATTAACATATGTTTGTGTGATGAAATATTAAGCTTAGTTTCAATAGAACAAAAGAAGCATATTTGAAGTCTCAAGGCTACACTCTTATAAGCAAAAGATCTTGGTGATCAAGGCAAAATGAAGGAGAAAAGATCAAGTCATTGAAAACCTTGAAGACTTGTGTCTTAGTTAGGGATGTGCTAAGGTATTTTTGTAAAACTCCCTAACTCTCATCTTTGTTTGTTGATCAAATGTGAAGCTCCTTGGATGAATTTCTTTTTATAAACTATTCTTGAAAAATCCAAGTATTCTTGATAGAGTTTTTTATGCCTTCGAAAGTTTTCTTATCTCTAAAAGAGTATAAGAATACATGGTTTGAAGTGTTTTGAAATGTGAAGGAAAGTTCTTTTTGTTTAAGGAAAACTGGCTTTTAAATCCTTCTCAAAAAGGGTCATCTTATTTTCAAAACCGGTCATCCGATTTTTTCAAGGGAGAAAAATCAGACGTCTTATTTTAAAATCGGTCGTCCGATTTTTCTAGCTTTAGAAAAATTGGTCGTCCAATTTTTAAGAGGGATCATCCGATTCTTTCTGTAAAACAAAATCGGCCTTCCTATTTTAGAAAGGGCTCATTCCATTTTACTTTTACAAGGAAATCGGACGTCCGATTTTAGAAACCTATCATTCGATTTTTCATTTTTACTGCAAAATTTGACCGTTACAGACAGTAACTGCTAGTTTTTACCTTCACCTATAAAAATGGCATTTGAATCTGCAGTAAAGCAAGGAGGTTGTTGAAAAATTTATTGAGATCTTTTTAAGAACATTTAAAGATTTTTAAAGTTTATTCTTCAAACATCTTTTATCCCTAAAAAACAAAAGAGAAAATTTCTTCTTGGAGCTTCATTGTTGATCATCCTTCAAAGAAGAAAAAAGAGGAGCTTGTAGATCATTCAATTGTGTTGTATCTTCCTTTCTCAAGCTCATTTAGTAACATTGTTCCTTACTCATTTCTTTTTCTATTGATATCAAAGGTTTGTGTTGAAAAATCTCTTGGGTTTTCCTTTGATTGTAATTGTGTTTCTACTGATATCAAAGGTATGTGTTGAAAAACCCCTTGGTTTATCATTTTATTGTAATTGTGTTGTGGATTGAGGTTGCTTGCAAAACCCTTGATGGGTGATCCTGAAACTTGTGATTGGTGTTTGATATAGTGGATTTGGCAAATCCTTGTTTGTTGGTTCAAGGTAGTGGATGTAGTAGCTCTTTGAGAGAGTGAACCAAATTGTTGTGCATTTTTATTCTATGCTTTTTACTTGATTGTCATAACTGTAAGATTTTGTTTGATTTGGTTTTTTATTAAAAAGTATTTTAGTGTTCCTTCTCAAACCAAATTGGAGGTTTATCTTTTAATTACACAAAAGATTTTATGAAATTAGCCAAAAACCTTATCCACCCCTCCCCCCTCCCCCTTAAGGTTTTTCAATTAGTATGAGAGCGGGTCTTCTTTTTAAGGCTTAACATCCTAAGAAGCAAAAGATCCTTTTCAATATAGCTAATATTTCAAACCTATCCTATGTAGAAGGCTCTTCTACAAATAGGCCTCCTCTTTTTAATGGAACTAACTACACTTTTTGGAAGTCAAGAATTAGAATTTATATTTGCTCTATTAACTTTGATCTTTGGAGGATTGTAGAGAAAGGACCTTATGTTCCTAAAAAAGATAGAATAATCAAGAAGGTTGAAGAATATGATGAGCATAACTCAAGAAAGATGACTCTAAACTATCAAGCCATGAACATCATAAGTTGTGCATTGGATGTAAATGAATACAATCGAGTAAGTGGATGTGATTTGGCCCATGACATGTGGAAACTATTGGAAATCATTCATGAAGGAACCAAGCAAGTCAAAGAATCAAAGTTGGCTTTTTTAGTCAAGGATTATGAACTCTTTGTGATGAAGCAACATGAAAGTATTAGTGAAATGTTCACTAGATTTACAAACATCACAAATGGACTCAAGGCTTATGGAAAAGAGTACTCAAAGGGAGAAGTAAATAGAAAGATTCTTGATGCACTCCCAAAGGCATGACAACCAAAAACTCTTGCCATTGAGGAATCAAAAGATTTAAGACAACTTCCTATTGTAGAACTCATAGGATCTCTCCTCATCTATGAGATGAAAATAAAAAGATTAAATGAAATAGAAGATGAAGACAAGGAAGAAAAAACATAGCACTCAAAGTGAATGAGGATGATCAAACATGCTCTTCAAATAATGAAGATGAGATTGAGGATATGGCCTTAATAATGAGGAAATTTAAAATATTTTACAAGAAAGAATTCAACAAAAGAGGAAAGACTCCTCCATTCAAGAAAAGAGGACAAAAATCATCACACTTCAAGGCTAGGGACTTTGAATGTAGTAGCACCGACCATCTTGTAGCCGATTGTCCCAAAGCCACCGAAAAGGAAAAAGGAGCTTAGAAAGAAAAGCTTGAGGCATTAAAGAAAAAGAAGAAAGGCAAGGGCATAATTGGTGCATGGCATCAAGATACAAGTGAAAGTGAAGGTGATGAAAAGGGAAACATATGCCTCATGGCAATGGAGAATGAGGTACAATCTTCACCCTCTAACTCAATTAGTCTCATTGATGATAATTGTGATGTTGATCCTAGTTCTATGCTTATTGAAATGTATGATGAGTGCAAAAGATTTCTAAAAAAAACAAGGATTTGAAAAACAAGACGCTATTTTTACTAGATGAGAATTCAAAACTTATTTGTGAAAATAAATCTATTCTTGAATCTTTGGAAGTCTTGAAGAAAGAAAAAGAGTGTTCAAACAATGACTTTCAAAAACTTGTTTTAGAAAACAAGAACCTTTGTGAGAAGGTTTCCACTCTTGAAAAATGTTTGATTGATTATGAATCTTTAAAGAAAAAGGTGAATGATCTCACTTTGTGCATTGAAAGATTTACTCAAGAAAAAGAAAATTTTGAAAAACTTATTGGTTCACAAAGATCTCCTTATGATAAATATGGCATTGGATACAACCACTCTAATGCTTCTTCAAAGTAAACATATTTTGTTAAAGCTTCTTCATCCTTCTCCCATTTTTGTTGTACTTATTGTGGTAAGAGTGGTCATAAGGCCACTAGGTGTTTTGTAAAAAGAAAAGTTGAAATAGGAGTTAAAACTATTTGAGAGTAAAAACTACTAACATTTATAGACCCAAAATAATATGGGTACCAAAAGTCATCTCTCCTCCTATTGTAAGAAATAAATCAAGCTCCAAGTGGTACTTAGATAGTGTATGCTCAAGACACATGACCGGAAATACATCCCTCATGAATGAGCTAAGGGAAGCCGAAGGTGGCTTTGTTACTTTTGGTGATAAGAAGAAAGGAAAGATCATTTGTATAGGTAACATTGGATATGGTTCATCTTCTTTTATTAAGGAAGTGCTTTTAATTGATGGTTTGAAGTTCAATTTACTTAGTATCAGCCAATTGTATGATAATGGATGCAAAGTTGTTTTTGAAAGTGACTCTTCTTCTATCATGAATAAGTTTGAGAACAAAACTATTTTTAATGCAAAAATGGTTGGTAATGTCTATGTCTTTTATCTTGAAGATCTTTTCTCAAAAAAACTAAAATGTCTCTCGGTTCATGATGATGATGCATTCTTATGGTATAGAAGGGTTGGTCATGTTAGTATGGATTTGCTAAACCATCTTTCTTCTAAAGATCTTGTTAGAGGATTATTAAAACTTACTTTTGAGAAAATCAAACTTTGTGATGCTTGCCAATTTGGAAAACAAATAAAATCTTCTTTTAAACCAAAGAAAACTATTTTAACTTCAAAACCTTTAGAACCCATTCACATAGATTTATTTAGACCTATGAGAACCACTAGTCTTGGTGGTAAGAGGTTACGCCTTTGTTATTGTGGATGATTTCTCTAGATTTACTTGGACTTTATTTTTAAGCCAAAAAGATGAAGCCTTTCATGAGTTTGTTAAACTTTTCAAAAGAGTTCAAACTTCCTTTAGTGCAAATTGATTTCCATAAGAAGTGATAATGGGAGAGAATTTAACAACCAAGATTTTACAAAACTTTGTGATGATTTTGGTATTTCACATAACTTTTCGGTAGCCAAAACTCCTCAACAAAATGGAGTTGTGGAAAGGAAAAATCGAACTTTACAAGAAATGGCAAGGTCAATGCTTTGTGAAAACTCTCCACCAAAATATTTTTGGGCCAAAGCCATGAACACTGCTTGTTACGTGATGAATCGTGTTCTCTTGAGACCTCGTTTTAAGAAAACTCCTTTTGAATTTATTTTCAACAAAACTCCCTCCATTGGCTACTTCAAGTTTTTGGATGCAAATGCTTTACCTTAAACACCAAGGATAATCTTGAAAATTTTGATAAAAAATCCAATGAGGGAATTTTTCTTGGATACTCTTCAAACAAGAAAGGTTATAGAATTTTCAACAAAAGAACTTTATGTGTTAAAAAGTCCATTCATGTAAACTTTGATGAAACTAACCGTTTTGAAAAGAGAAATGATGATGACATAGATAACTCTTTGAGCCATGAATCTATTCACACTCAAGCTTGGGAAAATCATTCTAAAAGGAAGAGAAAATTGAGAAAATACTAGAAGAGGATCAACAAACTCAAGATATTCCTCAAGATGTGATATATCCCAAAGGCCACTCAAAGGATGAAATCATTAGCAATGTATCACAAGGGGTAAGAACAAGAAGGTATTTCATAGATAACTTTACATTATTATCTCAAATTGAGCCTAAATTTTTTGATGATGTCTTGTGTGATGAGTTTTGGATTATTGCTGATATTTTTACGAAACCCCTGTCTGAAGAACATTTTTGCTATTTGATAAAATTACTTGGTATTGGTAGATATTGACTAATATGTGTTGTTTGAGTCTTTCAAAATTCCTCTTACTCTTTACCCTTATAGAAAATTAAAAAAAAAAAAAAAATCGGATGCCTCTTCGAAAAAACTGAGCGTCTAGTTACAAAATCAGACTCAAAGTTTTTTCTTCACAAAAAATTACCGAGATATTCGGATGACCTCAATAAAAACTGGACGTCTGATTTCTTCCTTTCATAAAAAACTGGACGACCGATTTTAGATTTCGGTCGACCAATTTTCTAAAAACTCCTTCCCCTTCCTTTTTTTTAAAAAAAAAAAAAAAAACTCCTTCCCGTTCCGTTGTTTTCTTTGGTTCTTTATCTAACTTAATTATACTTCTCTTGTGACTTTTTGATGCTATGTTTTCATAAATTGTTCTTCTTGTAACTTGATATATGCTATATTTTGTTCTTCATATTGGCATTGTGCTATCTTGATGCTATATATATATATATATATATATTTTTTTTTTTGGGGCTTCATGATGATACCTTAGTGTTGAAAGTCCAATTGTAGTTTCCTCTTTCATGATCCCTTAAAAACTCTCCTAAATATCTTTTTGATTTATGACAAAAGGGGAAAAAATATGTACAAGAACCAAGGGGGAGAAATAGTTGAAAGCATATGTGCCTAATATGCTTAGATTATGGTATGCTTTGGTTTACTTGTCAAAAAGGAGAGATATTGCTATGTGTTGCAAGATGCTTATTGTTGCTTTTAAGTTTTATGCTTTCTTTTGGTTAGCTACATATCTTATGGATAATATGGCTTGGAGTTACCTTGATGATTGTTTGATGCCATATTTGTTGTGAAGCATGTTTTTAGGGGGAGCTTATCTTTCTAAATGATCTTTCAAACCCTTGCCATGTTTTCAAATTCATAGGGGGAGTTATCTCTCTTTTATGGTGTTTGGTATGCTTTGCTCCTATTGATGATTTCCTTGAAGTGTCACCATGTTTTTATACTTGCTCTTTTGTTCCTCTTGCATATGTATTTGTCATAATCAAAAAGGAGGAGATTGTTAGCCATAAGGGCACTATTGCATATGTTTTTTATTATGATTAACATATTTTTGTATGATGAAATATTAAGCTTAGTTTCAATAGAACAAAAGAAGCATATTTGAAGTCTTAAGGCTACACTCTTAGAAGCAAAAGATCTTGGTGATCAAGGCAATGAAGGAGAAAAAATCAAGCCATTGAAGACCTTGAAGACTTGTGTCTTAGTTAGGGATGTGCTAAGGTATTTTTGTAAAACTCCCTAACTCTCATCTTTGTTTGTTGATCAAATGTGAAGCTCCTTGGATGAATTTCTTTTTATAAACTATTCTTGAAAATTCCAAGTATTCTTGATTGAGTTTTTGATGCCTTCGAAGTTTTCTTATCTCTAAAAGAGCATCAAGAATACATGTTTTGAAGTGTTTTGAAATGTGAAGGAAAGTTCTTTTTGTTTAAGAAAAACTGGCTTTTAAATCCTTCTCAAAAAAGGGTCATCCGATTTTCAAAACCGGTCATCCGATTTTTCCGAGGGAGAAAAATCGGACGTCCTATTTTAAAATTGGTTGTCCGATTTTTCTAGCTTTAGAAAAATGGTCATCCGATTTTTAAGAGGGATCATCCGATTTTTAAGGGAATCATCCGATTCTTTCTGTAAAACAAAACCGGTCTTCCTATTTTAAAAAAGGCTCATCCTTAAATCCTAAACCGGATGATGGAACCAGAGAACAACTCAAAAACGAATCTTCAAATCGGATGAGAAGTCCGAAAAACGGACGACCGATTCTCCTCCAAACCTGCAAAATCGGATTAGAAAAATGGATGAAGTAGGCAAAATTTGATTTTTGCCACAACAGAGAGAATTGGACAACCAACTCCAAAAACCAAACGACCGGTTTCTATATAAAAGAGAGAAACAGAGATATTCAGACGCTAAAAACGGATGACGAAAGGCAAAACCGGACGACTGGTTTTGCTTCCAATACTGATTCTCGATCAAAACCCTCAGAACAAGGGATGAGCCTCACACAATATTGATCTAAAATCTCACTCAAGGTTCTCTCCTTCACAAGCTACCCAGGCTCACAGTCAGCAAGAATGGCTACTAGCAGCAGCAAGAACAGAAGAAATAATAGAGAACAATGCTGCAATAGAAAGAAGAAGAAGCTGCAGAGAAGAAGGAGAAGAGAGAAAAGAAACGAGAGAGAAGGCTGCTCCACATAGTTGGTTGTCAACATTAGTGAGGAAAAAAGTATTTATAGAGCACATAGGGTGGCTCATTCAAAGCAGCCAAGTCACCTGGGAAGACTGATTCAAAATTGGGTTGTTGCCAGCCCAACCCGTCCGGCATCTTGGGTCAAAAATAAACTCAATCCTCTTTTAGTTGTGAGACTCAATCCATCTCATCATATGGTCAAAAATAGGATTGAAAAAGAACAAAAAATCGTGAACAATTAGCCCAACAGGCCTACAAGCTCTACCTTGAACACAATTTTAGGTATCTTCCCAGCCAAGACAGTCAACCTGCATTAATATGAAGGAGGTCCATACATATAGAAGACTTGCCAGTTGTCACAACCTTAGTACCAAAATCAGCAGAATTATCTTTAGTAGTAATCTTATCTATATTAACTATACCATATGAAACCTTTTCTCTAATGGAATGATACTTATATCTATATGCTTAGTCCTTGAAGCTAAATAGCTTCTTTAATTGCCTCCGTGGTAGCAATATATTTAGGCTCTGTAGTCAAAAGAGCAGCTACAGGCTACAATTGAGATTTCTAAGATACACAATTACCAGCAAAGGTAAAGAAATAAGATATGGTAGACTTTCTACCTTCTTTATCACCTACAAAATCAGAATCCACATAACCAAGCAATTCAAATTGTTCAGTCCAATTATGATAATGCAAGCCTCTATAAATAGTCCGATTAATTTACCTCAACAGCCATTTAAGAGCACCCCAATGATCCCTACATGGGTTAGATATAAAACAGCTCAAAAGGCTTATGGAATAAGCAATATTAGGACGAGTAGAGATCATGGAATACATGATAGATCCTATAACCATTCTATAAGGAATGTTGGCCATATCTTTCTTTTCATTTTCAGTTTTGGGATAGGTTTTTTAATAAAGATGAAAATAACTTGCAAGAAGGGTACAAACAGGCTTACACAAGTACATGGAAAATTTTGAAGCAATTTTCTGCATGAAGGATTTCAGAGATATAAACAAAGAGTGGTCAACTCTATTCCTATCAATGTTCACACCAAGGATTCCAGAGGCAGAACCTAAATCCTTCATCTCAAATTCTGATTTCAAATGCATAATCTTATATATATGTTGAAGGTAATAAGCATATCATCAACATAAAGCAGTAAATGAGTGGCATTGTCAGCAGTGTCACCACAAAAATACAAACAACTATCATAATTGCTTTAAACAAATCCGGTTTTAAGCATAAAAGAATCAAAACTTTTTATACTATTTTCTAGGTACTTGCTTAAGCCCATACAAGGACTTCTTCAATAGACAAGCCATATTCTCCTTACTTTTCACCTCAAAACTAGGTGATTGGCGTATATAAATGGTTTCATCAAGGTCACCATGCAAAAAGTTTGTTTTTACATCTAACTGTTCAAGCTCAAGATCAAAGAAGGAAACAATAGCAATCATATTTCTAATTGTTTTATACTTAACAAGTGGAGAAAATATGTCATTAAAATCAATACCTTCAACTTGAGAAAAACGTTTTGCAACCAATCTAGCCTTGAACCTTGGCGGTTCATTAATAGATTCAGATTCTTTAACTTTGAAAATCCATTTACAATCAATCAGTTTTTGTTTAAGTGGTCTAGGAACAAGCACCCAAATTTTATAGTTATGCAAAGAAGACATCTCTTCATTCATAAAATGCATCCACAAAGAGCGATTAAGACTCTTTAAAACATCAGAAAAACATACAGGTTCTTTCTCTTCAACAAAAGATGTAGCAGTAAAAGCATAAGAAATAATGTATGAAAAACCATACCTAGAGGGTCCCTTAGACACTCTTCTAACCATATCTCTCGACAATTGGTAATCTCTAAGGACTTGTGATTGTGCTTGAGGATGATTCTCACCATCATCAGAATTTTCTGATTCGGGCACATTAGTTTCGGTTACACTAGTTAGGTTTACCCACTCTTCATTGGTTTCGAGTTCTTGTGTTTCGGGTTCTAGTTCGGGTTCAAATGTGTGCTTTTGAGAGGTTCAAAGGTGTCCTCCACTTCCACAGGAATGTTTCCAACTACGGGTATTTTGGTAGAACTCTCGGGATTGGTTTTAGTTTTAAGGTAGGGCATGTCTAGCTCGTTAAAGACTACAGCTTTACTACGACTACCCTCATACCCGGTTCACCTTTGAGCCACATTCTGTAACCCTTCACCAACAAGGATAGCCTATAAATACTCCCTTCTTAGACCTAGGTTCTAACTTCCCTTCCCTTTGATGTGCAAAAGCAGCGCACAAAAACACTCTAAGATTGGACAGGTTTGGTGATTGGCCGTTCTATAATTCTATGGAAGTTTTGAAGTTTATGGTAGTGGAAGGAGACCTATTTATAATATATACTGTTGTACTAACAGCCTCTCCCCAAAAAGGTTTAGGAACCCTAGATGATACCATGAGACACCTAACTTTGTCTATAATGGCTTGGTCCATCCTCTCAGCTACCCTGTTTTGTTGAGGGTTATCCCTAATGGTTCTATGATGCACAATATAATGCAAAGCACACAAATCATAAAAAATTTTGTTACAAAATTCTAAACCGTTATCTGTTCTAATAACCTTTAGTTTATTTCCAGTTCGATTTTCGGCAAAACATTTCCATTTATTAGACTTTTGAACAGTTTGATCTTTGGTTTTAAAAAAAAACACCCAAACATGCCAAGAAAAATCATCAACAATAAAAAGGAAATAAAAAGGGTACCTTTTCAGGACCCCATAAATAACAGTGCACATAGTCAAGAGCAATGGATTTGTGTGTGCCCGTGGAAAAACTGAGTTTGTGTTGTTTGCCAAGAACACAATGATCAAAAAATCTAAAGAAGTAATTCTATCACCATCCAGAAGATTGTTTGTGTAACTAATGCAAACTCTTTTCACTAATGTGACCAGTCCGCCGATGCCACAACAGAGTCTTTTAAAGGACAGTTTTAGAAAATAATGCAGATGATTCACAAATAGTTTTTCCAAGTAAAGTGTACAAACCATTTTTCTTAAAACTTTTGAGTAAGCCTAGATATCCTTTACAAACACGTAAAATCCCATTTTCAGATTTATAAGAATAACCATTGATAGAGTTGATTTTTTGTACAAATAAACACCTTAAGTCTTAATTATTAGCTTGTAAAAATATTTTATTTATTAATCATAATCATTACATTTAATTCATTTTATTTTTTCTATTATTTTTGTGCAAAGGGAATAAAAAGCTCTGAAGCCCATAACACTCACCCCATTAAATTTAAATGAAGGTTGGTGGTGGGCTTGGAGGTGAGGAATTGGGACGTGCCCACAAAAAATAGGACAAGCAGCCCATGGCACAAGAAGAATAAAAGAAAAAAAAAAAAAAAAGAGAAGTCCATGTAAGAAAGAAAGCTGCAACCGAAAAGGGCAGCTTCTAAAAGGAGGAGAAAGAAGAAAATGGGAAAGCAGGGCTGCCGAGGGAAAAAAAAAAAAAAGGAAAGAGAAGAAGAATTTGGAAAGCAATGAAAAGGAGTGCCATTATTAGAAAGCTACAAAGGTGGGCTGCAATATAAGAAGCAGCTGCGTGGAACCAAGGAAGGTGGCTGCGGGGAGCTGAAAAAAGAAAAAAATATAAAGAGAGAAGGAGAAAAGAAACTGCTGTACGCAGCAGCTGAAACACACAGCTGCTGCGTACAGTTTCTGAAATCGGAAGAAGCAAAAGGCAGCCGCACAAAAATTTGACAAAGCAGGTACTGAAGCAGAGAAGAAGCAGCTGCTGTCCATAGCAGAAACCGGAAGAAATCAGCAGAAAGCAAAATTTCCAAATGCAGCAGAAATTCCAAGCGCTGCAGCGGAATTTCTAAACGCAGTAGAAAATTCCAACAGCAATTTTCTGTTGAAAACAAAGCCATAATTTCTTCCAATAAATTAGTTTCTTCTTTTCCTTTAACCATGAACTAATTTTATTTTTAGAATCTCGATGAAACCCGAGCCATATGACTTTGATTTATTTTATTTCGGAGATTTATTATATTATTTATGTGATTGCATATCTTTGGAAATTGTTTGGTTGATTGCAATTAATTCTTGGTGATTGTTCCTGTAGAATAATTGTTTGGGTTAATTAATATTTTTATCCATGCTTGATTCTTGTAGTTTTGAGTATGAGAGATATGTAATTTTTGCAGGTATATTGTGGGTTTTAGAATTGAATAGTTCATGGTAATTTTAGATGATTTATGTCATAGGAATGAATAAGTCATGCTAATGGTTAGATGAATTATGTCATGCATTTCTTTAGTGAATCCAAGCTTGTAGCCTAGATCACCACATGAATGTTTAATATTTTCTCCTAATTAAAATTAAATCATTGTTATATAGGTTAGTGGTGGATTCAAGGTTCTAAATCATTTCTCTTTGGTTAAAACTCTTGTTATTTTTAATTTGTTTATTCATTAGTTTTAATTAATTTAGGAATAATCTTAGATAATAGAATTTCATTCTTATTTTTATAAAATTAATTTAGGTAGATAATAATTTAAGTAGTTGAGCCTTTCTCTGTGGTTCGATACCCTAATACTTCCGTATTACATTGATTTTGTGCACTTGCAAGTATTGGGTTAAAACTTTGGTATAAAAAATCTCAATCAACCATTTGTATCAAAAACACCAAGGGGGATTAAATTCCGCCTAAGATCAGGCACATACCTCACCCTCGGTCGATTTTCTAGTCACACAATCATGCATTTTATAAAAACATTTCCAATTCCCTTGACATCACAAACCTCAGTGTTTCCCATAAAAACTTTTCCATAATCAAGGGTTTCAAAATTAGAAAACCAATGCTTGTTCGGAGTCATATGAAAAGTGCAATCAAAATCAAGAATCCACTCATCAGAAACTTTAGAGGTAGATGGGGAAGGGGATACACACAAAACTTCAAAAAACATAGAATTACCATCTAGTTCAAAATTGTGTGTTTTGTCATTTTTATCCTTCCCATTACCTTGTTTACGTTGTTTCTCATTTTTTATTCATTTAAAATACTTATTTTTCATATGAACATCTTTGCCACAGTAAAAACACTTCACTCTATTCTTATCTCGAGATTTATACCTCCCTTTACTTTTAGAACGGTGACTAGAAGATTTTCTCCGGTCAATCCTCCCTCACACGTAAAGGTTCTCTCCGTTTGTTTTGTTTTCTTTTTGCACATCTAAATCTTTTGATTTCAAAGCGTCTTTCACAGAAAGAGTCAAATTATCTCTGCCATACTTGATATCAGATTTCACATCATTAAAAGACTCAGGCAAAGCATTCAATAAAATAACAGCAATATTTTCATCAAAAATATTTCTCCAACATTTTGGAGTTCTAAAACAATTTTATTCAAATCATCCATGTTTTCAGAAAGGGATTTGACCAGCTCATTTTAAAACCAAAGAGTTGTTCCTTTAAATAGATTTTGTTTGACAAAGACTTTCCTAAATAAAGTTTTTCAAATTTTGTCCAGATTTCATAAGCATTGTATATTTCATCTATTTCTCTTAAACCATTATCCTTCAAATGCAAGGTAAAAAATAAAAGATTTTAAAAGAGTTTGTCACACAAAAACAGCTCAAATAGTTTTTAAAAACAATATAGCCAGAAAAACAGGCAATATACAGATAATAAAACTCACAACAGATCAACAGATAGCAAAGGCTGAGCAACAGACACAAACAGATGATCAATAGAGAAATATATAAACACAGGGTGAGCAACAGCACCCCCCTCCTCCCCTCCCCCCCAAATTGATAATAATTAAATCTCAACAGTCACAGACAGTAAAAACAAAATTTTGCAATCAACGAGAAAAACAACAAGTCACAGATACTTGGAGTCTCAATAGGACTCAAGCTAGGCTTGGGTTTTGATTTTTCAAGAAAAACAAAAAATCACAAAAAATTTGATCCTTGACCAGAGATATGAACATCAGAATAATATATATACAAACAATAAAATAAAACCTTAAACGAAAGGAAAACAGAGAGCAGTAATAGTAAACTGCCCTGTGCCAGATTCACGGAACTCAACAGTTCTCATGAGTCTGGAAAGAAACTAGAGAGGTTTCGAACGAGGCCGCGTCGATGGAGGAATGCAACAGACACCAGATGCGAGAAAAATCAGGTCTTCCGGCTCTGGTGATCAACCCTGTTATAAAATTACAAAACCTCCTATTTACTATAACAATTGCAGCGGAAAGACAAACATAAAATAAATATATTCTATTACAAGATAATCGGATGATGGAACCAGATAACAACTCAAAAACAAATCTTCAAATCGGATGAAAAGTCTGAAAAACGGACGACCGATTCTCCTCTAAACCAACAAAATCGAATTAGAAAAATGGATGAAGTAGGCAAAAATCGATTTTTGCCACAACAGGTAGAATCAGACGATCAACTCCAAAAACCGGACAATCGGTTTCTATATAAAAGAGGGGAACAGAGATATTCAGATGCCAAAAGCGGACGATAAAAGGAAAAACCGAACTGGTTTTGTTGTAAATACGAATTCTCGATCAAAACCCTCAGAATAATGGATGAGTCTCACACAATATTAATCTAAATTCTCACTCACAGTTCTCTCCTTCACAAGCCACCCAAGCTCGCAGTCAGCCAAGAACGACTACTAGAGGCGGCAACAACAGAAGAAATCACAGAGAACAACGCTATAATAGAAAGAAGAAGAAGCTACAGAGAAGAAGGAGAAGAGAGAAAAGAAACGAGAGAGAAGGCTGCTCCACAAAGTTTGTTGTCAGCCATAGTGAGGAAAAGAGCATTTATAGAGCACTTAGGGTGGACTCATTTAAAGCAGTCAAGTCACCTGGGAAGACTCATTCAAAATTGGGCTGTTGCCAGCCCAGCTTGCCCGGCATCTTGGGTAAAAAATAAACTCAACCTTCTTTCAGTTGTGAGACCCTATTCATCTCATCATAGGGTCAAAAATAGGGCTTAAAAAGAACAAAAAAATATGTGAACAATTGGCCCAACAGGCCTACAAATGATATCTCCAAAGTATTGTTCAACCATCATATGGTTTCTCAAGTTTCAAACTTACGGAAGGTCAAATTAAAGTATGGTAGTTATTTATAATATAAGGGAAGGGATTAAAGATGAATAGGGATTACAGTTTCAGATTTTAGGAATATTCAACACTATACTAATGCATATATGGGCTTTACCTTGTTTTTAGCATTATCCGTCTTTCAGCGAACAGTGGCCTCTGGCAACTAGCACCAAAGGATCTAATTTAGCGACATTTTTTTTCTTCCTTTTCATCTTTGGTAAGTCCAGAATGAGACCCTGATAATGATTTCTTAGGCACAAATTCTAGCCAATCACCAATTCATATTGCTATGTTCTTAAGAAAAGATTAACTACAGATAAAAAGGAAACAAATTAGTGAAATTGGACATTAACCTACAAGTGACTGAAAGTTTCCAGTGGGAAAAACAATCCAATGTTTTTTGTCTATTATTGTAAAATAATGTATATTATATAGTTGTGTACATATGTGACCAATCCTAAACAAATTATATTTAGAGAACTAAATCTATGTACAACTAGAAAACTATTATACATTGATTAGGATTTATAAGAATCCTAACAACCAATAGTAATCCTAATTATAGTATAATTTGAATCCTTAATACTCCCCCTCAAGTTGGAGCATGAAGGTCTGAAATGCCCAACTTGAAAGATAAACGATGAAAGTGGGTAGGATGAATAGCTTTAGTGAGAACATTGGCTAGCTAAAATTCGTTACGAAGGTAGCCGAGAATAATAAAACCATCTTGAAAGGCATCACAGACAAAATGACAATCAATTTCGATGTGTTTAGTTGGTTCATAGAAAACAGGATTTTTAGTAATGTGAAGAGCAGCTTGATTATCACAATGTAGTGGAATAGGACGAGTGATACGCACATGAAGATCACGTAGTAGGCTAGATAACCACTTTAATTCACATAAAGTCATTGCTATAGAGCTATAATCAGCTTCAGCACAAGAACAAGAAACGGTATGTTGCTTCTTTGTTTTCTATGAAATTGGAGACTCACAAAGTGAAATAAAATAGCCAGTGATAGAGCGTCGAGTAATTGGACAGGTAGTCCAATCAGAGTCATAATATGAAGTCAATAATAGTGGTGATTTAGATTGGAGAAAAATGCCACGACCAGGACTGCCTTTGAGATAGCGCATGACACAGATAACAGCATCCCAATGAGCACGCCAAGGAGTGTGCATAAACTGAGCAAGTGTACGGACTGCGTAGGCAAGCTCGGGTCTAGTAAGATAAATCAGTTTCCCGATAAGTCTGTGGTAGCGATTTGGTTTATCAAATGAAGGTCCAGAAGCTTTGGCTAACTGATGATTAGGTTCTATAGGAGTAGATACTGGTCTGGCCCTAAGATACCAATTTAAGAGAGAATTTCCAAAGTGTACTTGCGTTAGATAAAAATAAACCCGAAGGATTTCGGGCAATTTCAATACCAAAAAAGAATTTAAGAGGGCCCAAATCCTTCATATGAAAGGTTTTATGTACGGAAGCTTGAATTTATTGAGGATGGGTAGTGAGTTTCCAGTAAGTAATAAATCATCCACATAGATAAGAACACATAAAAATCTTTCTTGAGAGTATGTGAAGAGAGAATAATCTGCATAGGATTGAGAGAAACCACACTTACAAAGGGCAGTAGTAAGTTTGGAAAAACAACATCAAGGAGTTTGGCGAAGACCATATAAAGATTTCTTTAGAAGAAAGACTTGTCCTCGGACGGAGGAATGAAAACCAGGTGTTGGGCGCATATATACTTCTTGTAGATCTCCATGAATAAATGCATTGTGGACATCCATCTGATGAATAGGCCAATTTCGACCAGTAGCAATTGAAAGCAAGCTGCAAACGGTGACCATTTTAGCAAATGGGGTAAAGGTGTTTGTGTAATCAATACCTGCTAGTTGTGTGCTTCCCAAGATCGCCAAGCGTGCTTTATATTGTTCAATGGTGCCATCAGCTTTGTATTTAATGCGAAAGACCCATTTACTCCCAAGAGTACGTTTGTCAGGAGGCAAGGATGTGAAGGACCACTTGCCATTTTTTCGAGGGCATCAATTTCTTGACGCATAGCTGCTTGACATTTAGGATTTGCCACGGCTTCAAAGTAGGTGGTGGGTTCAGATTCGGTGGCTACAGAAAAAATGCATGTGGGATGGAGAAAACTTTTCATAGTTGACAAAGTGTGTTACTGGATAAAGGGGCATACCTGAGAGATCCGAAGAGAATGAGAGAGCAGAGGAGGAATGGGATATAGAAGACTTCCAGATGGCATTGCAATCATAGTCTTGGAGTCGGGCTGGAATATTTTTTATTCTAGTGCTCTTCCGAGTTCCAATATTTTGCCGATTTTCTGGTAAATTTTGTTGAGCAAATTCGGATGAATCAAACTGGGGTGGAAGAAATACCTTCTGGTTGCTGAAATTGTGCTTGCAGAGGTGCTGGAAGAGTTGGTATTTGTGTTGGGCTGTTAATTAGGTTGTTGGGCCGCAAGAAGAGCAACCAAGAGTCTGGGTCACGGGAGGGTGAGAGGTCAGCTGGGCAGGAGCTGCGTCTGGGCCGCAAGAGGGAGAGCTGGGCTGGTCAGTGGGCCGCAAGGAGGTGGACCCGGTGGACTACATGCAAGGGCTGGATCTGGGCCTTCTGGGCCGCGCACAACATCTGGGCCAAGCAGTTGTGTGTCTGGGCCGGGCGAGGTTGGGATAGGCTGTTGAAGTTCTAGTTTACGCGTGGTTGGGCCACAAGGCAGGCGACAAGTTCTGTGGAGAAAGGTGGGTCTTGTAGGTTGGGCTGAGTTTTTGGACCTTGCTGTTGGGCTGTTACATTTTGTGGGTTTATTTTGGCTGCTGGACTTATACTCCCCCTGTCTTTGGAGGCCAAAATTTGTTCTCCAAAATTGTATAATTGTTGGAATTCGGTAGCATTTATGGAAGTATTGGATTGCTCTTGGTAGGAGAACCTTGTTTCATCAAAAATTACATCTCGGGATAAGATAACCTTCTCTACTTACAAGTCATAAAAACGCCAACCTTTCTTGTTACATGGATATCCAAGAAAGACACATATTATGCTTCTGGCTCTGAATTTATCTCTTGGTAAATCATGATCATGAACATAAGCTAAATATCCAAAGTTTTTAATGTGAGAATAAGATGGCTTTTTCCCATATAGTAATCCATAAGGAGTTTTTCCATGCAATAATGAGGAGGGTGTGCTGTTGATAAGATAACCAGCACTGAGTACATATTCTCCTCAAAATTTTATGGGTAAATTGGCTTGAAAATGCAAAGCCCGAGCAATGTTTAGAATATGAAGATGCTTTTGTTTAACCTTACTATTTTGTTATGGGGTGCCAACAATTGTAGTTTGATGTAGCATGCCATGAGTGGAAAAATACGTCTTTAAACATGTAAATTCTGTACCATTGTCACTCCACACTACTTTGATGCTTTTGTGAAATTGAGTTTTTATCATGGCAAAGTAATCTTTTAGAATTCGTGCAACTTCACTTTTTTCAAAGATTAGATATATCCAAACAGCCTTAGAATAATCATCAAGTATGGTAAGGAAATATGAGGCACCTATAGTAGATGCAGTTTTGTATGGTCCTCACAAATTACAATTTATTAAATCAAAAATTTTAGATGCTTTGTTATCACTTAAAGAGAAACAATCACAAGTTTGTTTAGCTTGCAGACATATATTGCAAAGAACAGTTCTAATGCTGGAGTTTTTAGAAATTCTCAAAAAATTATTCACCACAAAATTTGAAAAATGTCCCAACCTTATATGCCATAATATATCGGAATTTAGAACAGTATTAGAAAAGCATATAATGCTGACGGTTTCATCGGCTTGTAGAAGAAAATCTCATTCATCTGCTTACCCACTCCAATCGGCCTCATCCAGATACGCTCCTATATAACACAAAAATTGTCAGAAAGGATGAGAAAATATTGTGAGTCTCAAGCCCATTGAGATAAGGATTAGGTTGCGTTTAAGTTCGGGAATTAAAAGCATATTTATGAGTTTGAGTTTAGGAGTTATGAAGACCGTTCCTTCTTGTAGAGCAACTGGCTTAGCTCCATTAGGCAGGCCAACAGTATATGGGTAGACATTATTTAAATTGCTTAAAAAATCTTTCCTACCAGTCATATGATGAGAACATTTTGAATCCAAAATCCATAAATTTTTCATGCCAGATAATTTTTCGGATTGAGGTGTATTTGAGATATTTAAGAAAGTCAACAACTTTGACCATTGGTTAGCTGTCAAAAAAGGAAGGTTCGGCCCATTGCTGAGATTTGGCCCAGTGTTACTTGCCTTCGGTCTACTCGGGCCGGTAGCTCGTTCGGCTCGAGCCCAATGCAATCTTCTTTTTCCAACGAGGTCTCCGCCGCTACAACTTCTTCCTCCGCGCTAGACGCTCACTGTGTTGGCCCAGGCATCCGGCCTTCTTCCTCCTGGCGAGTTCTATGCATCCATCTAACTAGAAGGAGGCCGTCTACAAAGTTTGCCACGTCCGCCTCCCACTAGTTGTCCTTTACCGCCGCAACCAAGCTAAGATCCTCGGCCGTCGACGTTCGCTTGTTTGGACCACCAATCTGGATATCCTACTAGCTGGAAGCAATTTGTGAGTTCATGGCCAGTTTTCTTGCAATGTGTGCAAAAGGAATTTTGAGAATGTTGACGCTGGCGATCCATTCCGGCGACAACAAAGGCGGCGCCAACGCCGGCGAGATTTCCAACACGGGCAAAATTTCGATGCTGCTCCTCTTTACAAATTTGTGCAAGAACTGTTCTTAGTTTTGGAATGGGTTCTTGTTGTATTAGATGGGAGCGAACAATATCGTAAATTTCGTTATTCAGACCCATTAAAAATTGAAAAATCTTTTCTTCTTCTCTTTCATTCATGATAATACTTAAAAGATTTGTGTCTATCGTGGATGGGAGTTGAGAATAGTTATTTAATTCATCCCATAACTTTTTCAAATGTGAATAATACACGTTTATCGAGTCTCCTCCTTGTTTACAATTTGCAAGTGCCGTCTTCAGCTCATATTTTCTTGGCCCACTTCCAACCAAGAATCTTTCTTTTAAATCTCTCTATAATTCATCTGCTCTTTCAAAATAATTTATAGAGGATCGGAGGGAGGGTTCTATAGTATTGAGAACCCAGGAGTTTATGAGGGTGTTGATTTCCTACCATTCTTCCTCTTTGTCTGGGTCATTTTCTGGTATGGGAATTAGTTCGTCAATAAAACCCAATTTCTTCTTCGATCGTAAGGCGAGGTGCATTGCTTTCACCCATTCAGAATAATTATTGTCTTTTTCATTCTCTTTCAACTGGACTGTTGTTATAATCAGTCCGGATCCATCAGAAGACGCTACATAATAAGCGTTTTTCTTCATTCTACGATCATGGCTTTCTTCCACCATGTCGTTGTTGATATTACTACCTTCTTCTCTGTCATTACTTATTATGATAGTTCAGACAAAGGTTCTGATACCATAAAAATTTCCAGTGAAAAAACAATCCAATATTTTCTATCTATTATTGAAAAATAATGTACATTATCTAGTTGTCCACATGTAACCAATCCTAATTATAATAGAATTTGAATCCTTAACAGTGACCTATACCATTTCCTATTAGCCATATACTTCCTATCTATCCTAATATTGTTAATTTTTTATGTCACCGCTCGGCCATTAGCTTTTAATGGAAATAATCATAATTGCTTTCACTCTTGGCTGGATTGAATGTGCAGCCACTCTGCAATTTTCTATCAACACAAAGCAAGTTGATGGGCAATAGGTATAATCTTTAACAGTGAGCAGCAGGAAAAAAGGGGGTAAAAGATTCTTATAAATTATTGATAGTGTTTCAGTGTTCCCAAATGTTTGAGAGAGACCCATTTCTTGGAAGTAACAAAGATCTATAAACAAGATGTATAGAGAAGATGTAACGAAAATGTATAGGAAGTAGTGCTTTTTTTGTTTGGTATACAAACGTTTCTCCCAGAAAGACCTGAAAGACCTGCAGCAAAACTGGAAGATGGTCAGAGTTGAAAAGGGCTACCTCGGTCCGGATAAAATTGAAGGCAACAACGGGCTTGCAAAATCTACAGCTTCCAAGATTCTATCACCTGTTGCCATTGGACTGATTACTGATGAATTCATGAACTCAAAATTTTCCAAGTTGGGTTCACCAGCAACAAAACCCTCCAAGAACTTAACCACCAAAGACATTGAAGGTCTTTTGTTGAAATCACTATGCAAACAGCATCCAGCAATTTTCATCATCTCCACAGCTTCATCTCTGTGTATCTGCATATCCTCACACTTTTTATCGATTAGCTCGTGTAGTTTTTGTTCTTCTGCTTTTCTCTTAAATACAGTAAGCAAATGCCTTTCCTCCTCATTCTCAGACCAATCCAAGTTTTTCCGTCCACATATGATTTCCACGACTACAATACCAAAGCTAAAAACATCTACCTTTTCAGTGATAACTGAGCTCAACCATTCAGGGGCCAAATAGCCTGGAGTTCCTCTCATCCTTGTAAGAACTCTGCTTTGGTCCTTTTCAACTAACTTTGACAATCCAAAATCAGAAACCTTTGCATTGAAATGCTGATCTAATAGGATGTTTTGAGGTTTGATATCAAAGTGAATTATTTTCTGACTGCAATCTTCATGAAGATAAGCTAATCCCTTTGCAATATCCAAGATGATTTTCCTCCTCGTGTACCACTGAAGAGTAAGATCTTGCAGTTCACCAAAAATCCATCTATCCAGAGATCCATTTGCCATATATTCGTAAACTAGAAGCCTGTGTGACTTTTCGGAACAAAATCCTACAAGTTTTACTAAATTAACATGATGAATGCTGCCTATTGTCTGTACTTCCACCAAGAATGAGTCCTTCACTTGACTGAAACCATCAAGACACTTGACAGCTATCATGGTGCCATTGTTGAATGTCCCTGCATATACAGAACCAAATCCTCCTTGCCCAAGCTTTCTACTGAAATTTTCTGTCACAGATTTTAGTTCCTCGTAGGAATATCGAGTGGGCATCCCTGGAACCTGAACCAGAATATCCCCCTCGAAATCCTTCGACAATCTTTCTTTGAAAAATAGAAGGGAACATAGAATTATAAAAAGGAGAATGACAGATGCTCCAACAGAAGACACTAGTATAGCTGTGGTAGGCCTTTGCTTTTTGACGGGAGAATTTTCCACCTTAACAAACAAAGAGGAGTTTCCATATAATCCCTGATTAACTTCATTGTTGATGATTGAGAAAACTTCATTGAGTAAGGAGCATCCTCCTTTTGAAGCACTGTCCCACCGGTAGACAAAGAGAGCTGCTTTGCAAGAACAACTACCTAGACACATCCTTTTGCATTCCTCCACTTCAGTTCTACCGTCGTATAAGCTTAAGTTGAATGTGAAGTAATTGGTATTCCTGAGCTCCAGCAGGTTATGATATCTGGAATTGCCACAGGAAATGGGAATGACTGGTGAACATCCAAGATTGGGCTGCCTGTAACTTATCTGCCTGAAAAAGCTTGATTGATCAGTAGCTGTTTCAGGACAACTACATTGGCCATTTGAACAGACACCATATTTTCCACACACCATTGGGTATGCACAATCATCACCATCTGTTTTCAAAAGATCTCCAACCACAGTCCAATCTATTCCTCCCCACTCATAGACCTTTAAATGCCCATCAGGCTCAAATCTCATAAATTGAGTTGCTGATGCGAAACGGATTTGGATCCCATTGAAGCTTCCATTGTCAAACTGGACAAATGGATGTCCAATGAGTCCACCAGAATAATATTTTTGAGGTGGATTGGTATTTACAAAAGCGGACAAGCCATCGGGACCACCAACGGAAAGAATAAACAAACCTTGACTCCGATTTGTTGCAGATACACTGGCTATCAGCTTCTGTCCAGGAACCAATTTCTGCCCTAAGAGCAATGAGTCTGTAGGATAATCAAAAGACTGCCAAATGGTCTCATTGTTTTTTCCCAACAGTATAAGGTTCCCCATTTCTGTCAAGTTTAAGCTTGAAACAGGCTTTTTGCCTGTATCGCTCGACCAGACCAATGTGCCATCAGAGTTTGTCAAAACCAAATCTCCATCTGGCCTAAGTTGCAGTGTTGCGTTGGTTTCAACAGGATAGTCTCTGTTAGCAGACCAGACTAGCTGTGGAGACTGTAGAAAAAACTCTGCGTTGGTTTCAGGGTTAAACCTATTTTGGAATATAAGGACTCCAAATAAACATCCTGTACCATTGAAGTTGCAATAAAAACCACAGACAAACCTACCTCTATCACTTTCACTAAGGAGGATGGGTGACACTTTTGCAAGATCCGAGCTATTGACCATAACAATGGGTTTGTTAATCCAAGAAGTGGGAACATAGGTGACTGGGTCATTAACAGATTGAGCACAAGTAAGCTGAGAGGAAAAAATGAACAGACCAGCCAGGATAACAATGGCATAGCATAGCTTTCGGTCTACCATTGATTGCTTCACTGAGGAGTTCTAAGTTTGGATAAAAGCCTAAGCTAGAATAAGAGAATCTGAGACACCAGTGAAGGCCTTTTTAGTCCAAGAACAAAATGTTCACTGGCATAACCACATGGTTTTCCTCCATGGCTGAATACAATTGCCAAGATAGTCTATTTCAAAGCACTCAACCATCAAGTGGAATAGAGAAAGGAAAAAATTCCAAGTGTTCTTCTCTTTCAATGAATTGCGTTTTAATTGCAATGTTTCAGCATGAAGTTATTTAACTTGACTTCTTATCAATTTTTTTGTTCCCAAACCAAAATTTTCTTGTATCTTCGTCTAACAGCTAGGATTGACTTTTGTTTTCAGTTTGACTTGGTTTACGATCTTGACCTGAGAATATGTTGACATCTCCAACTGTTGTGAGACTTTCTAATTGATAATAAATGCTGTTCTCTCTGCTAAGATCATTGACATTGTCCTAAACCTTGAATTAATTTATCCTTTAAAATCCTAAAAGTACTATTCCACCATCATATAGTTCAAGTTTTAAAATTACAGAAGATCAAAATTACTCACTCAGTAATTTTGACTTCTCTCACAAGCACACTTGTGGCCTCTAGAGTTTGGCAAGCAGCACCAGAGGAGCTGGTTTAGGTACTTTTTTTTTCCCCCTTTCTTTTCACCTTCAGTAAGTCCAGAAATTGACCCAGATAATGATTCCTTGGGAAAATAATTCTAGCAAATCACCAATTCATATTGCTAAGTTCTAAAGAAAAGACTAACTATTTCATATTAGCCACCTACTTCCTATAACTATCCTAATACTGTTAATTTTTGTTGTCATTGACTCAGTCATTAGCTTTTAATGGAAATAATACTCATAATTGCTTTCACTCTTGGGTGAATTGAACGCGTAGACAAGTAATTTGACTCATGAATCTGCGATTTTCTATCAACACAAAGCAAGTTAATGGGTAATTGGGTAGTATAATCTTTAACAGTGAGCTGCTGCAGGAAAAACAAGATATACAGAGAATAAAATATCAAATGTTTACCGGTAAAATTTTGAGATTCTTTGCTCTGCCCCACCCCACCCTGTTGACCTGTGAATGGGAGGATATCATATTCTAGCATGAATTCTCCGTGCTCTTGTCTCCTATTTCGGTTTCCAGTTCTGTTCCTTTGATTAGAACAGTAATCTCTGCTTTTTTTTCCGTGAATGCGCCACTATAACGCCACCATATCTTCCTCTGGAAAAAAAATAAACCCCATTGTAATTTTTTTGTCTTCGCTTCGTAATTTTCCCTCTCATTTTTACGAATTAAAAATTTGGATTGGATTTGCTGAACTCTCGTGTTGTGTTCGTCTTCTGATTCTCGGTAACAAATTAAGAATACCATCCCGAGACCAGGGTAGAACACGTGTATCTAAGTACAACATGCAACTAAGTACACCATGCAACTGTACCTGTCTTAAAAAAATATATAAAATAATCACACAATTTTTGAAAAGTAGATATCCTATTTTCTTGTGACGATTTTATTTATTTACTGTTATATTCATTATTTATTATGCAATATGTGCACCTTTGTACATAAAATTAGGTAAAAAAATTATAAAAGAGACATAAAATGCATAAATAATACAAACTATATGTTATATAATGTAGGCACGAACGGTTTACAAATTAGGCATACTCAACAGAAAAGATGGACTTATAATGATATAAAAATAGGCATGCTAATTTCTTGCGACAGTTTTACATGTTTATTGTCATATTCAATATTGCTTGTCAACTCATTGTATCCCATTCACATAAAATTAGGTACAGAAAATTGTAAAAGAAGCACAAAATGTATAAATGATACAACTGTGTATTATATAATATAGGTACAAATGGTTTACAAATTAAGCACACCCAACAAAAAAAGTGGGCACACAATTGTACAAAAATAGGCACACTAATTTCTTGTAATAATTTTACATGTTTATTCAATCTCGCTTATCAACTCATTGTACCTCTGCACATAAAATTGGGCAAAAAATATTATAAAAAAAGACACAAAATGCATAATGAATAACAATTGTGTATTGTATAATATAGGTACAAATAGTTTGAAAAGTGGACATACCCAACAATAAAATTGGGCACTTAACTGTAGTAAAGTAGGCACACTTAATAATAAAATTAGGCCACAAGCTTATAAAATTAGGCACACAACTTAATAAACTTAAAGCACATACCTGTAATGCTAGACACATTCCTTTATAAAATTAGGCACACATAGTCATAAAAGTAGGCACACATATCAAAAAATGCAGGCACACACTTGTAAAATATATATATAACCTAGACAGACTCTATTTATAATGTGGCCAAAAATGGTTATGAAGTTAGGCACACAAAATTATTAAATTAGGCACACAAGTCAATAAACTGAAAGCACACGTACCTGTAACGTTAGGCACACTCGTTTATAAAATTAGGCATACATAGTCATAAAAAATAGGCATAAACTGTTATAAAAATATGTACAAAATCAGAAAGATGCAGGCACCCATACTTGTAAAGATGTGTATAACATAGGCACACTTTGTTTATAAACTGGGCATAAATGGCTATAAAGTTAGGCATACAAACTTATAAAATTGGACATACATGTTAACAAATTGAGTATACATAGTTGAAAAAAGAGAAGGCACATTCCATTATTAAACTGGGCACATATAGTTATAAAAATAGGCACACTCTTTACAACAATCTGTCATACATCAACTTTGGTATATATACCTTCTCTCCCTTCCCTTTATCATGCTTCTTCCCCTGTTTGTAACAGTAAAACTACTTCATATACTTCGTATTACATTCTACCCTGAACTTTTGATTCCCCTTATGAACACTAAATCTCATTCTGAATGCATGATCATTATACAATCTGAATGCATCTTCTTCGTATGAAACAACAATCCCAACCAACGAATCTCCGTTCGATATTCCCGTCACAAATATATTAAACACAAAAAAAAATAAAGGTTAAAGCATATACAAGACGTAAATAAATCCAACAAAATGCATCAAACAATGTAATCCCAAAGACAGAAAAGTTCAAATAAGGCAGGCACGTATAATTAATAAAGTGGGCACACTCTATTTTAAAATTGGGAACAAATAGTTACAAAAGTAGACCCACTATTTATAAGAGTATGTGCACCCTGAATTTAACAACTACAAAAAATACATAAATAAAATTATATATTTTAAAAAAAGAATGGTTTTACATTAAAACAAAAACAAAACATATAAAACAGAAAATCAATATTACACTTATGCATAAAAGTATGCACACTATGTTTTAAAAGTAGGCACACACAGTTTAAAAATTAAGCACAATGGCTTATAAAGTAAGCACACTAACTATTGCAACATAAATACGTAAGACAAATAAAATAAAACAATTCACAACTAAAAATAAATTAACATTCAATTGAAAGCACAACAAATATTGCATTGCAACTGAAAGTTAGTACTTAGGCAAGCCTTTCAGTGTGACTGATTTTGTTGTGTGAGGAGTAGTATAGCACACAGTGTGAATAGCAATAAATAACACAAACACACAAGACATAGCAGTTGGTAACGCAGTTCCACCAAGCCTACATCTGCAGAACCATGCTCAATAAAGCAATCTATTAAAACTGTCAACACAGTATAAGAAAACTCCTAACTCTTTTACACATTTAGAGTTTCCCTATTAGAATAGTGCAAACTCCTTTTGCATACTACACAGTTGAATCCCTTCAACTCTTCAAGAGTACCTCTTGGTGTATGGCCGCATGGATTTGAACTCTCTTTAATCCTCAACACTGTTAAACCCCAGCTAGTTGAATCCCTTTAACTCTTCAAGGCTCCCTCTTGGAACAAGCTACTCGACCTTGCATCCCTTCAAGTCTTCAACTCCATTGAACAGCAGCACAACTTCTATCCCGAGAAGCTATAATCTTCAAAACAAGAAATACATTGAATTATGAATGATGAACAAAGAGCATCAATGGAGAATTACAATGTTTGAAGTTTGTGACTAAATAAACTCATCCACTATGAATTGTCGGCTTCTTTGTTGCAGAATATCTTCGAAGAATTGCAAAACGGCTGAACCTCAACTTTCTATTATATTTTTTTATTTATAGATGTTGAGATTCATAGGGTAGTCTTTATTTCCTAAAGTTTTCAAACTAAGGATTTGTTTTCCAGATCTCACTACTGTCGTTGATTCCCTGCAAATCCTAGGATTCTGATATTTCTTTTATGCTTTCAACTTCTCTTAATCGAAGTTCTATATCACAGCTCATAGTCCCAGATTCTTTGGGATTTATCAAGTTTCCTAAAACTATGCTAATATATACTGCTGCTACAACACTGTAGTTTTTATGCCGCCATATGAGCAACTGATGTGACCATACTCAATGGTTTCTATAGCAACCAACAAAAATATCTAAAAATAGAAAAAAAAAAAATAGTACACGTATGTATAAAAATATGCACACTCTGTTTCAAAAGTAGGCACACAGTTTAAAAACTACAAACAATTTCTTACAAAATTAGGCACACTAACTACTGCATTTCAAATACGTTATATAATTAAAAAAATGTTACCCAATCATATGCTTGAAAGTAAAATAAACATTACATTAAAACCAGCAAAAAGTCTAGAAAATAGAAACATAACAAAAGTTCGAAATTTACATGAATCATAAAATAAAGGCACACTTAATTGCAAAATTAGGCGCACTCATTTATCAATCTGGCACACTTTGTAATCAAACTAGATACACATATACAGCAGCCCAACTTCTCAAAAAACAACCACTAGATTGAAAAATATTATAAAAAAAAAAAAAGATAATATCTTACGTCAAATTCCTTCCATTCTATCTTCACAATTGGAAGTGTTTGAAGGACCATAATTCTCATCCTCCATACCTACAGCACGGCACATATGCATTCACTAACCCAAAAAACCACAAAAATAACAAACTAAACCAAAAAATAAGCAATGTATTACCTGAAAAATCTTCTTCAACAAATTTCGGTAGCATCCAAAATAACATCTTCGCACGACGAAGGATTTAAAACATCAAAATTGACCTCATCCACACAACCGGCACAAAAATTAGTTTCTTCATTATTCTCCATTGATTACACAATGTTGCGGATGATTAACGATGACTAACTGAATGAAATCAAGAAATCCGGTGAAATCGAAGATTGCGAAAAGAAAGGAAAAATACATTTGTAAGTAGAAGAAGCTTGGGGAAGAAGAAGGGGTGTCGATTTGGAAGATTTAGTTGATTTTGTTAATAATTAAATCACTTATTAAAACAACGTCGTTTTGATAAGTGAGTTCGCCTTGCATGATATACTTGGACACATTGTATAAATTGCTGGGTTTTTTTTTTTCTTTTTCTAGATAGCATTTTTCCTTGTTTCAAAAATAAGTTGAAATATCATTATTTTTTAAAATATTGCGGTAGTATCATAAAAGTTACCTTTTGAGGTTTTTCTTTCGTTTTTGTAAAATAATGTTTATGTTGTTATGAATTTGATGCAATACATCGATAGCTTGGAATATTGAAATAATATAAAGTAGAATAATAAAGAGAATAGAGGACAAAGTAGAGAGAAAGTATAAAGATTAATTGACATTATTAATGTTTCTCATATGGCCTATATAGACTCAATATACAAGAGATTACAGAATCCTAAAAGGATCTAACTAAATCAGTGTGATATCATGCGTCTAACTAGGATTAGTAATTTCAGAACACTCTCCTTTGAATGTCCATAACATAAAGAATATGACATGTTAAAACCTTACTAAAGAAAAAAACCATACGGGGAGAAACACGTCTAGTGAAGGAAAAATAGTATACTATTCATTTATATTTTATATACTTTCCCTATTTAAAACATTATTAAATCAATACATTGATATGTCTTGGTGAATAAATCTTCAGGAATATATATCACATTTGATTGAAATTATTGTACACTAGTTTCACCTTACTTATAAAGAAATAATGGTGAAACTTATTAGTTATATTTCTCTATACATGTCTGCAAATTTTACAATCAAATAATATGGTTGTAATATTTACCCTTAAAGTTTACGATAAATATCTCAAATTTAACTATCAATAATGATCATACACATTCTTAGCATTCCATATAACAATTTAGAACTTCGACATAGTTGAAGAATGTCATATCACATATGCATAACATGTCTGTTTGAGAATGTATCTTTTGTGGATCATATAAGTAAGCAACTTTATGCTTATCTATCTCAAAAGGAGTTAGATTTTCTCCATAATTCGAGATTAATTATTCTTGGAAAATAGAACAATAATAATATTATTCCAAAGTCATATAGAGAGTAACTAGTGCACCAATTGTATAGAGTTATTGTACTTCAGACCATAAATATTCATTACTTTCTCATAAATAGACATGAGGTATTTATCATCTTATAATAAAATGACTATGACTATTGGATAATAATGTACAATGATATATCCATTTAAAACCTTTTATAAATTGATAAACAAATTGATGTTCGATTTGTAAATCAAAACAAGAGAACTTGAAAATATTTGATTGTTCAATACTTCTTGTATTTACTTGCAAACTCATTATGAGGATTACTTCAAATTGTAATTATTTCTATCAAGAACCTTTATAAATAAAATATCAATCACGATTTAGGCATAATTTAATATTGCTTGTGATAAGATTTATGTTCTATTGAGACATCTATAGAAGTCTCTACAAATCCAATTTTGTAACTCTGCTAGAGTTAACAAAAATATTAAGTAAGCAAATCTTTTGCAAATAAATAATATATAGAACTTTTAGTCACAAATACTTGCATATGGATCAAGATGCTTCAAGAACATTTTATGATTATAATTTTCTTCCCCTAATCTGGAGAACACTAAAAGTAGATGAAGAATCATAAGTGACAAAAAATTACTAAGAGAATGATGATGTTATTCTTCAGGAACAATTTACTTACATACTTTAGACATACCTATCGAGTCCTTCAAAAATTTTATATAAATTCTTAGAGTTTATTGTGCTAATACCTAACTCAATCCACCGCTATAAATATTATTTCTTCGTAATCAATATTGCCAGAATTTTACAAAGAAATATTAACTTATACCAGTTCACACTTTATTTATTAATTCTCATCCTTATGTGATTATACTTCACGTATATAATTCCTTCAAGGAATACATGTACACTTCAAGTGTACTTAATAATTGTACGGACTTAGCATATTTTCTCATACAAACTTTATATTCTATTTCAGCAAAATATCTATTAGAATCTCAAATCTGCAAACTTTAATTCAATATCCTCATTTTAATCATAGTATAAACAGAATTATTGTCGATGTTTTGTGCTATCATATAGTTCCATTTATTTATATCATGACATGATACGATGAGATCTCATAATTATTATGACTTCAGGTACTTGAATTTCTTTTTAAAATATTAATAAAAAGTCATGTCATGGAAAATTCTTCTAGAATTTTCATCTCCACAACCTAATAACATAGGACCATATTAAATTATTGCTCTTTTACATATGCGAGGATTTTGTTGGAACCAATTTATTCTACCATATTTTGCATGTGTCTCAAAATCATAAGTAGTAGTAGATTATCCTCCGGAAACATTAAATTATAAGAGCATTCTATGTCAGATTTTCTTTTATCAATAAATATGTTTGGCTATTAATCCTTTGAACTTCTGGTTCAAATTATCTTTATATGAGGATCAAAATGAGACATATATCTTTATCTTATCCGACTATATAATTTCTCCTTCTTTTAATATCCATCTTAAATACATTGTAGTAGAATAATATATTTCTATAGCGCCATATGTAATGCTAAGATAGAAAAATATTTAGGTTCTCACCATGAACCAATTACAATGAGGAGAACAAAAATAACATATTGGCAAAATACAAATAAGTACTATAAATGAATTTCAAGGCACTTATGGTTCTATATAACCATTTGCAAGGCCTATGAACATATTCTGTAGGAACGTTCAGTACTTATACGAATAGTGCAACATCATCAATAATATTAAGACAAATTATGTTAATGGGAGAATCTAAAATATGAACTCATCATTAAAATTGCAAAGTTAAGCTTGCAAGTCAACAATATATATGTGACAATGGGTCAATTCATCGACTATATATTCTCCCAAAATACATTCAACCCTAAATAAATATTGATGATTTATAAAATTACTTTGCCTTGAAAATGAGTAATGCAAATAAACTTTATTTAATCAGGAAATTATAGTTGCATAAAAATATTGTTACAAATTTCTATGACAATTCGTATTTTAATGATCCTGGACAGTTCAACCAGTCATGCCATCATTTAATATTTTTGAATAAATAAACTTCAGTTTTACTCAATGATGAATTAAATTGCATCAACTTTGGTGAATTACAAATTACTATGGGAGAACATGGTAATGTATGTCGTTTATTCTATAAATCATGATAATATAGTATAATTATCATGTGACTGTCTAAGTCAATTTACTTTTCTAGAGTCTTTAAATAATTAGTTCTTGTAGAACTTTCTAGTAATTAATTCTTCTGAATCTTTAGGAAATAGATTCTTCTAGAGCTTTATATATCTTTTATATATTTAGCTCTTCTGGAGCCTTTTATTAATTAGTTCTTGGAGAGCTTTAATTTCAATCTATTAGTCTTCTGGAGTTTTCTATTAATTAACTCTTATTGAGTTCTGATTTGTGCTACATTCATTCTCACCATATATATCTTTTTCGTTATTCTTGAATATATAATAAATCAAGTGGCATATATATAATATGCAAAAACTTACATAAAATTACAAATAAAAGGTAATTTATTTTCTCTAATTATTTTAAGAAATTGGTTACATTAACAAGTCTATAATTAATAGACATTAGTAATATATGAGATCAATAATAGAATAACATTGGGAGTTAGAAAAAACTCCAATATGTTATCTTCTTTTCTAATCGATGCATACCAAATTTTTAAAATTTCGTTTGAAGTACTTTACAAACTCGTACAACAAGTACGTCACAAACTCATATCATTTTCCTTCCTCATTATTATCACTTCTGGTGATAATAATTGAAGTATTAGGTTCATAGCCATAATAATTACAAATGATTATAAGTAACTATAATTACAACACAACATATTATATAAATAAAATTTTTATTTGCATTCGCTTCAAGAAAGATATAAAATTATTTGATGTGAGTTCTCAACTCATAGGAGTTTAGATCCATCACAAAATTTCAAACGAATTCGCACTTCACCATCCTCTTTTCAATTGATTTTTTTAATGTGATTTTTCTGTACTACTTTTGCATAATCTTCATGAAATTTTGTTTAGATCATCAAATTTTGTGATATTCTATTAACAATGACTCAATCAATAACCTTGAGATCTTTCTCTTAGTGTTGCTATTACATGAGCATATTTGAGATATGTAAAATGGAATATTATCTCTATATTTATTTTAATTGAAAAAGAATATAGATCAAATATAATATTATATTGAAATAATGACAATTTTCTAGTGATTGTGCTTCTTTTTAGATTTTGTTAAAATCTTTCTTAATAAATTATTTAGCTTTCACGATCTCATAAATTAATGAAGAAAGAAATCTTTATAATCGTGATTTCAATTAATCAAACTAAGATTAATATTTTAAGAGTTTACTTCTCTTCATAAAATGTATTTGGACATTATGTATATATTAATTTCATAACCTAACCTATTAAGTAGCAAAAACTAATAAACTAAGTTTGGATACCTCATGAACTTGCAATCATAAAAAATTATTGATTACACTAAATAAGGCATATGCATCACGTCTAGTTTAATGAACTGATGATAAATAATCTTTTTCTAGAAAAAAAAAATAATAATGAATGATCTAGAAGGTCATCAACAATCAACATGTGCAATACACAGATAGTAAATTCCTTTCAAGTTAGTAAAAATGAGTTATATTAGAGGTTAAAAAAATAAAAAGGAATTCAATGTTTTCTTTTTTAATGTCTTCAAAAGAAAAAAAATAAAAATCCCCAACTCAGATAAGTTTTCTTTAGCTGCATTCACCTTTCAAACTCCAAACTGCATCCAGACACTTCACGACTACTTTTTCACGTGCCCTGAAAGACTGATCCAAAACCTCCTTCCACTAGTTTATTGGTGAAGTTATCAGTTACAACTCTAGTTCTTCATATGAGAATCTTGATAGCATTCCTGGAATTTGATCCAAGTGAACCTCTTCAATTTTCTCGGATTTCACAACTTTTCCAAGAATGATGAAGCAAGCCCCAACTAGAAAAAGAAAGCCAAGAAGAGCTCCAAGACAAGATCCAAAAATGATGATGACATGCCTCAATTTGCTTTCTGGAGAACTTAAAGAGGAACCGTTTTGCAATTTAACAAAAACAAATTGATTCTCATCCGATTTGCGTGTTCTAAGAGAAAATACTTCATTAAGTAATGAGCATCCATTCTTAAGTTGTTGTGTACCGTATGAGGCATATTCGCTGGAGAACACTACACTATTGCTTGGCAGGAACAATTCTTTAGACAGCACTTCTTACATTCTTCCATCTCAATGTTGTCACCATATAGGTTTGATTCAGTGTCGAAGTAACTCATATCCTGAAGCTCCAGAAGAAAATGATGTTGATTATAATCACAGTTAATGGGATTAGCAAGGAAACATCTGTGATTAGCCTGCAAGTAATTTACTGCCCTGAAAAGGCTTGTGTCACCATTAGCAGGTTGAAAACAACTACATTGTGCATTTGAGCAAATTCCATATTTTCCACAGACCATTGGATATCCACAATCACCAACACCTGAAAGTAGATCAGCCACCACTATCCATCGGAATCCTGTCCCTGCATAGACCCGCAAATGTCCATCCTATTCTAAGCTCAAGAATTGAGCTGCTTTTGTCGGATAATATTCAAAACCTGCAAAGTTTCCATTCTCAAACCTTGCAGATAAATTTTGAGGATCAACATAGAGCCAGAATAAACCTGCAAAGCTAGCATTCTTAAATCTAAAAATTTGATTCAAATAAGTATAAGAATAGACTTGTGATGGATTGGAATCAATGTAACCAACCAAAATCCCATTCTCAACTGCAAGGAAATGCTTGCCTTGACTTGAATTAGAATCCAAAGATCCAGAAGTCAGCCTTTGTCCATTAAGCAACTCCTGTCCAAGAACTAAAGAATCTGTTGGGTGATCAAATGACTGCCATACGACCTTATTTTTCCTGCCAAATAGCACAAGATTTCCCAAGCCTGTCAATTTTAAGCCTAAAACAGACCTACCACCAGTACTCGTGGACCAAACAAAAGTACCATCTGCATCTCTCAAGATCAAGTTTCCATCTCGCTGCTAATTCCAAACTTGCATTAGCTTTAACAGGTTTGTTTCCATTTGGAGACCAAACTAGTTGTGCGCTTTGTCCATTAGACTCTATACCAAGAATGTAATTGTTGCCAATAAGGATACCAAAGAAGCATCCATTTATAGTAGAGTAACCATTGCAATAGAAACCACACCAAAATCTTCCTGAAAAAAGAACAACACTCAAGAGTCCATCATTAGTTCCATTAATTGTAACATTTGGATTATTGATCCAGGTTGTCGACAAATTTGCAACTGAGTAATGAATATCTTACGAAAGCATCAAATGAGCAATAAATAACAAAAGACAAGAAAAGCAAACAGTTAAAAGATGTAAGAGATAGCACCTCATTTTGTCTTTTCAAAGGAAAATGTGAATCAGAAAAAGATGATGATCTGAATATGAACAAAACAAACCAGTGAAAAAGGAAGATAAGCTATATTTTTCATATGCTTACTGGCCAATTTGATCAATATAATCTTCTAGTTTGTGTTGACTTGGAATTTCAGGAATATATATACATATATATATATATATATATATCTGTGTGTGTGTCTTGACTTGGGTCGTCTAACTTCTTCAGTGGTAGTGCAAATATGATGGAGACTTTTGAATCTGTTTCCCATATATCGTCTTAATTGGGCAGCCAAGATTGACTACTGATTGATGAACCTATTCATAATTCTTAAACTTAGTTGACTAGGTAAAAAGTATGTTTTGTTTTTCTGATCTCCAAGGAAGGAGATATAAGAGGTAAGAACTTATATGAAATAGAAAGGGAATGCATGAATAAGTACAAAAGGCAACACAAAAATAAGTGCAGGGAAGATGAGAAATACTTTGTGTACACTTATTATCAGTTACATGAAGAACATTGCAAAAGGTTGTGGATCATCTAGGTCCTGATAGACCTGAAGCAAACAAAGGAGTGGTATCTTCATAACCAATATGTGGAAATTTAGTCCTTACAGGGATTTGTGGATTTAATAAGCCTCCATAATCAACATTCATATCGACATCCACAAGACCCTCCAAAACCTTCACAACCACTGACATTGAAGGCCTTTTAACATGATCACTTTGTAGACACCATGAAGCCACTCTCATCATATGCAAAACTTCAGTTTCATTGGACTGCATATCATCGCTAGTTTTGTCAATCATATCCAACAGTTGTCCTTCCTCTGCCTTTCTCTTAAAAAGACCTAGTAGATGCATTTGCTCCTCCGGTTGGGATTTGTCCAAATTTTTTCTCCCACATAGGATTTCAAGGACCATTACACCAAAGCTGTAGACATCTACTTTCTCGGTGATGAATGAGCTCAGCCATTCTGGAGCCATGTACCCAAGTGTTCCTCTCATTGTTGTCACTACTTGGCTTTGGTCTTTTTCAATTAGTTTTGACAATCCAAAATCAGAAACTTTTGCATCCAAGTTCTCGTCTAGGAGGATGTTTTGTGGCTTGATGTCCAAATGAACTATTTTCATCCAACATTCTTCATGAAGATAGGCCAATCCCTTTGCAACATCCAAGATGATTTTCATTCTCTGGCCCCATCCGAGTGTGTTCCCGCTGTTTCGGCGGAAAATCCATTTATCCAAGGATCCATTTTGCATATACTTATAAACCAGGAGTCTATATGACTTCTCAGCACAAAAACCAATCAAAGTCACCAAATTGACGTGATGAATGCTCCCTATTGTTTCAACTTCAGCTAAGAATGATTTCTTCGCTAAGTTTAATCCATCAAGACGCTTCACGGCTACTTTTTCACCATCCTTCAGAGTGCCCTGAAAGACTGATCCAAAACCTCCTTCCCCGAGTTTATTGGTGAAGTTATCAGTTACAACTCTCAGTTCCTCATATGAGAATCTTGAGAGCACTCCTGGAACTTGATCCAAGTGAACCTCTTCAATTTTCTCAGATTTCATAACTTTTCCAAGAATGATGAAGCATGCCCCAACTAGAAAAAGAAAGCCAAGAAGAGCTCCAAGACTGGATCCAACAATGATGATGACATGCCTCGATTTGCTTTCTGGAGAACTTAAAGAGGAACCATTTTGCAATTTAACAAAAACAAATTGATTCTCATACAATTCGCGTGTTCTAAGAGAAAAGACTTCATTAAGTAATGAGCATCTATTCTTAAGTTGTTGTATTTTACCGGATGAGTCATATTCGCTGGAGAACACTATTGCTCTGCAGGAACAATTCTTTAGACAGCCTTTCTTACATTCTTCCATCTCAATGTCGTGACCATATAGGTTTGATTCAATGTCGAAGTAACTGATATCCTGAAGCTCCAGAAGATAATGATGTTGATTATAATCACAGTTAATGGGATTAGCAAGGAAACATCCATGATTAGCCTGCAAGTAATATACTGGCCTGAAAAGGCTTGTGTCGCCATTAGCAGGTTGAAAACAACTACATTGTGCATTTGAGCAAATTCCATATTTTCCACAGACCATTGGATATCCACAATCACCAACACCTGAAAGTAGATCAGCCACCACTATCCATCGGAATCCTGTCCCTGCATAGACCCGCAAATGTCCGTCCAAATCTAACCTCAAGAATTGAGCTGCTTTTGTAGGATAATATTCAAAACCTGCAAAGCTTCCATTCTCAAATCTTGCAGATAAATTTTGAGGATTCAACATAGAGCCAGTAACTTCATAACTTTCATTCAAATAAGTATAAGAGTAGACCTGTGGGGGATTGGAATTGATGTAACCAACTAATATACCATTCTCAACTGCAAGGAAATGCTTGCCTTGACTTGAATTAGAATCCAAAGATCCAGAAGTCAGCCTTTGTCCATTAAGCAACTCCTGTCCAAGAACTAAAGAATCTGTTGGCTGATCAAATGACTGCCACAAAACCTTATTTTTCCTGCCAAAGAGCACAAGATTTCCCAAGTCTGTCAATTTTAAGCCTAAAACAGACCTACCACCAGTACTTGTGGACCAAATAAAAGTGCCATCTGCATCTCTCAAGATTAAGTTTCCATCTGCTGCTAATTCCAAACTTGCATTAGCTTGAACAGGTTTGTTTCCATTTGGGGACCAGACTAGTTGTGGAGTTTGTATGATAGACTCTACACCATGAATGTAACTGTTTCCAGTAAGGACACCAAAGAAGCATCTATTTTTAGTATTGTTTCCCTTGCAATAGAAACCACACCTAATGCTTCCTGAAAGAAGAACAATACTCAACCGCTCATTTTCAGTGGAATTAATTCCAAGATTCGGATTATTGATCCAGGTTGTCGACAAATTTGCAACTGAGTAATGTATATCTTGGGAAAGCATCAAATGAGCAGATAATAAGAAATGACAAGAAAAATAAACAGTTGAAAGATGTAAGAGATAGCACCTCATTGCATCTTCCAAAGGAAAATGTGAATCAGAAAAAGATGATCATCTGAATATGAACAAAACAAACCAGTGAAAAATGAAGATAAGCTATATTCTCCATATGCTTACTGGCCAATTTGATCAATGTAATCTTCTAGTCTGTTGACTTGGATCATCTAACTTCTCCAGTGGTAGTGCAGATATGATGAAGGCTTTTGAATCTGTGAATTCCAATTCATCATGTAGTTAATTGGGCAGCCAAGATTGACTAATGATTGATGAACCTATTATACCCATACATCTTACACTTAGTTGACTAAGTAAAAGTATATTTTGTCTTCGTAATCTGAAAGAAAGGAGATATAAAAGGGGAGGTCTTGAATTACATCAATTTCCCAAAAAATAAATAAATAAATAAACAAAACCTTCTCTAAAGAATGAAGTATAAAGGAAAAACAGTGTAAAATTAAAGAGTAGAAAGAGGATGGTCCCTCACAGAGATGCCTAATGGATCATGAATCTGTATTGAAGCCACCATGTTTATGAATCTTCAACTGCAACATTGAGCACCAGCTATTCCTTATCTGCCCCATTCTTCATTGACCTCATTGAAATTTGCAGGAATAATGAAACCATGAATATTTTGCTTCACGTAAGCCTCAAAAGTTTTTCCAAAAAGACAAAGCAGCTTATGTTCTGCATCAAAACTCACACAACCATGTATAATAGGAGCATCTATCTTTATTTACTAAATCAAGGGCAAAGCTCATAAAGAACTAGCTAAAGGAAATCAGTTTTCATGTGTTTTTCACAGTTTAGAAATAAGCAATGTCCTCCTTAATTAAGGTTAAGAAAAAAACAAAACAAAAAGCAAAATTAAAAAGGGCATCACATTAATAAGTACCAAAATCAACACAAAAATAAGTGCATGGCACAAGTGTGAGATTAGAAGTTTCCTTCAACAATTTGCATTTAAACGATAACATGTACTTTTTATACACTTATCAACATCAAGAACGTTGCAAAAGGTTTTAGATCATCTAGGTCCTGATAGAACTGAAGCAAACAAAGGAGTGGTATCTTCATAACCAATATGTAAAGGCTTAGTCCTCACGGGAATGTGTGAATTTAGTAAGCCTCCATAATCAACATTCATATCAACATCCACAAGACCCTCCAAAACCTTCACTACCACTGACATTGAAGGCCTTTTAACATAATCACTTTGCAGACACCATGAAGCTACTCTCATCATATGCAAAATTTCAGTTTCATTCGACTGCATATCATCACTAGATTTATCGATCATATCCAACAGTTGTCCTTCCTCTGCCTTTCTCTTAAAAAGACTTAGTAGATGCATTTGCTCCTCTGGTTGAGATAGGTCGAAATTTTTCCTCCCACTCATGATTTCCAACACAACAACGCCAAAGCTATATACATCTACCTTTTCTGTGATGATAGAGGACAGCCATTCTGGAGCAAGATAGCCAGGAGTCCCTCTCATTGTGGTAACGACTCGGCTTTGATCCCTGCCAATAAGTTTAGAAAGCCCAAAGTCAGATAACTTAGCATTGAAATCCTCATCAAGAAGAATGTTTTGGGGTTTTATGTCTAGGTGAAGTATTTTTTGCCTACAATCTTCATGCAGGTAAGCTAATCCTTTGGCTATGTCATGCACTATTTTTCTCCTGCATTTCCAATCAAGGAAAACTTCTCGGTTTCCACTGTAGATCCACTTTTCTAGTGATCCATTCACCATATACTCATATACCAAAAGTCTATGAGATTTTTCTGCACAGAAGCCAATCAACCTAACCAGATTAACATGATGAATGTTACCAATACTTTCAACCTCAGCAAGAAATGATTTTTTCACTTGGCCTATTCCATCAAGACATTTCACTGCAATCTTTGTCCCATCTTCAAGTGATCCTTGGTATACTGAGCCAAATCCTCCCTCTCCTAGCTTCGTACTGAAGTTCTGTGTTGCAGTTTTTAGATCTTCATAAGTGAATCTTGTTGGCATTCCTGGTACAAAGTCTAAATAATCTTCTTCAACTTCATCTTTTTTCTTCCGAATTCTGAAGACTGTCAGAGCCACTAAAAACACCAGCAAAGTGAAAGCTCCAATAGTTGACCCTATGATCACAGGAACTCGAGATTTACTGGGAAAACTTATTGCAGGAGGAGAGGCAGAGGATGCATTAGGTGAAAGCTGTACCTTCATGAATATAGAGGAATTATAATGAGTCTTATCCTTCTGATTGTTCATCATTGAAAAGATCTCAGAAGGCAAATAGCAGTCTCCACCTGAAGGATCCGAACCGTACCGAAAAATAGCAGCCTTACAAGAACAGTTACCAAGACATGCTTCTTTACAGCGATTCATATCAATATTCTTAATATCAGTTCGAAATGTGAAGTAAGTCATATCATCAAGCTCAAGAAAACTATGATACCGAGAAGCATTGCAGGTAAGAGGATTAACTTCGGAACAGCCAAGATTAGGTTGTCTGTCATTAATCTGTCCGAAGTAGCTTACCGAAGCATTTCTTGATCTAGGACAACTACACTGCCCATTTGAGCAAATCCCATTCTCCCCACAGACCAATGGATAATTACAATCCCCAAGATAACCTGTAAGTATATCAGCCACCTGTTGCCATCCAGTGTTCCATTCATATAGCCTCAAATGTCCATCAGCCTCAAGCCTCATGTATTGAGCTGATGAAGCTGGAGGAATGGGTATGAATGAATCTGGATTACTTGGCTCAGAAGAATGAATATACAAAGCTACACTACCATTCCGAAACTTAACATAACTCGGTCCTTTATTAGCCGTAGTGCCACCAATTAATTGCTCATAATATGTTACAGGAGGATTTGATTCAATGTAAGCAAAAAACCCTTCATTAGTAACCAAAAGAGAATACAAACCTCCATTAGTCCAATTGGTGATTGAAACACTAGCTGTCAACTTCTGCCCTGACACTAATATCTGCTCAGGAACCAAAACATCAGTTGGATAATCAAAAGACTGCCAAATAACAGAGTTTTTTGCATCATGGAGAACAAGATTTCCCGTTTCTGTCAAGTTTAAACCGGAAACAGATCTTCCAGAAGTGTTTGTAGACCAAACCGAAGTACCATCAGAATCCCTCAAAACCAAATCTCCTTCTGAGGTAAGCTGCAAAGAGGCATTAATTTTCACCGGATTGTCCCGATTAGCTGACCAAACAACTGGTGGGAATCCAATGTTAGGTGAAGTAATCCCTGAACCACTATTTGTTTGAACAATGAATATTGCAAATAGATAACCATCATCACAAGCTCCATTACAGAAAAAACCACAAGCAAATTTTGGACCAAAACTTCCTCTAAGTAAAATAGCTCTAACCTGTGACCCATCTGTAAAATTAACAGAATGTGGAGCAGAGATACTGTTGATCCAAGTAGTGGAAAGATTTGCTGTCGGGTAATCAAATCTCTGGGCATTTGATGAGCTCAGAAAAGCAAGAATGGAAATTATAATGGCAAATTTCCATTGCAAAATCATCTTTCTTTTTCTATAGAGCTCTAATGAAAATGATAATTAGGGATAGTGAACCAAACTTTTTGGCAAAATCCATCTTTTGATATGAACAAAAGTTGAATAAGTCAATTTCAAGTTTCAACTCCATGGCAATAAACTAATCCAGCGATGATGACTTTTGTGACCAAACTGTGTGCTTTTTGTTTGGTCAACAATTTAAGAATTTCCTACAGATTCTTCTAATGCAGTGAAACGGACAGCATGCATGAGAGCCCATTGAATTCAGATTTTAAAGCGGCAATTGCTCAAACACAAGATGCCAACTATAACGCGCCATGGCGGGCCCACAGTGTCAGCTCCTTTGTTTGTTCCGACTTCCGATTGCCTGGGTTCGATTCTCCATTCTTTAAAGGGCTAATTCTGAAAAAGTCCGAATACTTTTACTTAATTCCGTCAATATTAGGAGGTAACCACGGGTACACAATTCTGTACGAACAAGCTCATAGGTCCTCTTCTCATATTTCTTAAATTAATTTGAAAATTAAAAAATTCAACGTAAAAAAAATTAAAAAATTTTATTTTCACCATATAATTTCTCTCTACCTCTTAGTCTCCCTTTCTTCTCTCTAACTCAAACTCATTCAATTTCATATCTACGAAAACTCAACCGTTAAAAATTTTTAAAAAAATTAGTACATTAATTTATACTTATTTATTTACAATTGCATCGGTTTAAAGTTAAAAAAAACACCAAATTAAAAAATAAATTTAGCCAAAATTCTATTAAATTGCCCAACCTGGCGAAATTAAATAGAGAAACAGTTTTTTTCTCTAATTAGAAATTTAAAGGATTGAAGTTATTAAGAATTGGAATATATATTTTACTATTAAATAAAATCTCATACACTTATTATTATAAAGTTTTTTGTTGTCTTTTGATAACTCTTTTATGTTACTTTTCATGAAGTCAATTGTAACTAACATAGGGTAGCATGTATTATAAACAAAAAATAAAATAACATAAATAAATAAACACAAATTTAAACATTTATAAAAAATTATATAATATAAACAAATAAACATAATTTTAAATATTTATAAACACAAGTAAAAGGCAAACCACAAAGAAAAGAGACAAAAATTTATAGTGGTTTACTCTTGTTAATAGAGTTACATCCACTATCTTGAGACTCTACTCAAGGATTTCACAAATCCACGTTCTTACACAAAACACAATAAGGATCACCCTTCAAGGGTTTTACACTCAAACCTCAAGGTTTACACAATACAATAATACAATAATTTTCAACGGATCACCCATTGGGTTTTTCACAAAACCTTTGATCACAAGATAATATAGAGACATAAGGATGGAACAATATTACTAGATAAGCTTGATAAGAGAAAGATACAACTCAACTTTATTGCTTGTACAAGCTCTTCTTTTTCTCCTTCTTTGAATGATGATAAAAAATGTAACTCCAAGGAGATTTCCCTTTTTTTTTTTTTCTCAGATAAAGAAGATTAGAAAAGTGTCCTTTAAATCTAACTAAAAAGTTCTTAAATGATCTTCAACTACTTCACATTTATGGCTGATCAAAAATACGAAATAAATAACATAAATAAATATACGTAAATTTAAACATAATAATCAAAATTAAAAAAAAAATCGAAATGCCTAGAATAGGGAAATTCAATAGAATTTTGGCAAAAAATTCTTTTTCAATTCGGTGTGTTTTTTTTAATTTTTAAATCAATAAAATTTAAATAAATGAGTATAGATCGATGTACCATTTTTTGTAAATCTGAGATTGAATTTGTTTGAACTTTTAGATTCTCGAATTAATTTTATTGACCCTTTTTAAAAGTTTTTCTTGAGGTGCAATTGGACAATGTAAATTAACTTCCCAATTTAAGATAAAAATTTTCTAATAGTAGTTAGTATATTTTATCCATATTAATCTATTTTTAAATTTAAAAATTGAAAAAAAAATTACTCTTGAAAAACTATTATGAAAATATTTGCTTTTACCTTGGAAGAAAGTAATAATCACTTATGAAAGGCTTTTAAAACTGTTGTTTCTATACATTGATGCTATTAAACAAATTGTTATATTAATTTTTAGAGTAATTTTTTAAACATGTTTATTTCAACAATTTTAAAAAAGTAATAGCAATCGAAAACAGACCCTTACATTGTTCCTATCAAATGAAATGTATGATCCTAAGAAATAAACCTTTAAAATAGTTGTAACCCTGCACTATACACTATTGTTTGTATTGCAAGATAAATATATAGAATGAAAAACAAAATGGATTTACAGAAATAATAATAATAATAATAATAATAACAATAATAATAAATGGAAAAGAAGAGGCCAATACATTCTTACACTTTTTTTTAACAGCAAATGACAAAATTTGTTATACAATTAGGGTAGAATTTTCATTTATGTAGTGTACAAATGTACAATAATAATAAACTTGATTTATATATATAAGTGCACTTTTCAACAAAAGTTGGGGGCTTCTTCATGTTAAGAAAAGGGAATTCATAATAGTAACAAAAATGCCATCTCTCACTTCACTATACAATAAGAACAACTTCTTTAATAGATGAAATTGGTTGGTTTTTTACCTTCCTCAGACAAAATCACAATCATTGATCAGCCAATATTGTTTATTCACCAGAAAAACTGCTCCCAAGAAACAATATTATGAACTTGCCCAGAAAATATGGCACCCCTTCCAGACTACTCTCTGCCATTTATCTAGCGATGGATGTTCAGAGAAAGTGTTTGTTAGTAAACCATCAGAAACAGATCATGACTGAAAAACTACAAATGAATGTGTAACCAAGCTTCCATGCTCCACCTTAAGTTCTTGATTGAAGTATGTATTCTCATTTCTCAGGAAACAGGGTAAGCAAAAAGATCCAAGACATTCAAAAGAAGGATTTTAAACTTGATTCTGTTTGAGCTTTTGAAAATGGCTTACCCGAGCTTAGTGGATTGGGAAATGCAGAAGTCGTATCTTCAAGGACCATCATCAAGATCTTCCATTTCTTCAAGAATAACATATCTTGCAGCTGCGCTTTCTGTTGACTCTCTCATTTCATCTTCAGTTGTTTCACCCTTCTGCAGCTTCTCGTATCTGTGTAATGTGAAATCATCATTGATCTCAGTGACACAAGTTCTGGGACAATTTCATCCATAACCAAGTTACTAACTACCCTTTGGTGTCTGACATAAAAGGCACATTTTCACACAGAAAGCTTCAGTTTCCTCCAAGTAGTTCATCTAAATTTACAGGTAACATAATTGAGTTTGGAATAAAAGCGCCGAGTGAAAATAAGAAAACAAACAATTGAAACAGCTATCTTACATGAACAAGTCGTCGGTCCTACCACAATTTTCATTTTTTTTATAGTACAATCAAGAGAACGGCAGAGCTTGTTTTTTGTTTTTGGGTGTAACTTGTAAGGATGGGGAGGAAGTTAACACCATATCTGTCCCTATCATGTATAGCTGAACTGTTATCGGATTATAGGATGATTACTATTGGCAACTTTGGTAAATCATTTTGAACCACACTGTGATGACAGGTTCTAGTCAAATTCCCAACCCAGGTTAATATGTTACTTCTCCATAAAGAAGTGGAAAGAAGCTCAACAAAAAGTTCAACAGCTAGACAATAGTATTTACAATATGAAAGTAACTAACATAACAATCCATAAATAGCTCTTGGTAGCAGAATAAAAGGATAGAACACGATACAGAGTTCAGCTCCAAAAAGGAACCTTAAATGCTTTGTCAGTGTTACTCGGGAAAAAGTCACAAGGAGATACATATTCTTAAAGTATGGATCTTTTCAGAACCTATATATTATAGCTATTGGTCATCCAAATACAAGAGTAATACCGGAACCATGCTGCAGCGAGAGGATCAGATTAGATATACAGACAAAATAAAAGCAACATCTGATATCTTAAACATTCAGTTTATCCCAGCAGATTACTTCACAACCAACTTCTAGAAACACTCAAACATAAAAAGAAATAGTAATTCATACCTAAAATTGACTATGTCAAGATTAAGTCAAATAACTACATGATGTTAATATTGGCCAAGAGAAGTTCCCTTGAAAATTTGATCAGAAGGTTTCAAACAGAGATGAAAATAAGGTTACTTTTTCAGATTACTACCCAAGTTGGGGCCTTCAAGATTTACTATTGTCTGGAAATAATTAGAATGAAATTTCTTTTGCCATGATGGAAGGGAACAGATGCCGAATCTTAAGGACTTTTGACCAAAAGATCATAAAGATCAGTCTCATTTTTAAACTGGCAATAGTAAACCAGACAGAGTTACATCTAAGTGGAAAGGTTCTTAGAACAGAACGGCATAAATAAAATATGAGGTAAATTGTCGAAGAGAAGAAAGAAAGCTGTAACAAGGCACATTTCAGTCTAACAGCATTTGACTAGATCACTTACTTGTACCAGTTAAATAAACTGACACCAATCATTATTGTGACAAGACCAAGCCCTTTTAACCAGGTAAACTCATCGTGAAAGTAAAAAACTGCAACCTGTACGCATGTCAAACAAGGTCAACTGCATCAGAAAAATATTCCTCGCTACAGAAAATTCGAAATATTGAAGCTCAACATGAAGCAAAGCTGATATTGCAGTAGCAAAGTACCATGTTCTTTTCCATTATAAGAAAAAAGATTTGGTGCCAACTCAAAATAACGGTTAAAGGAGCATATACAAAGAAATTCACAAGACTTCATACCAAGATAGTAACTGCCTCCTTGACAACCCCTGCAATTGTTACTGTTACTGCACTTGTTATCGACACAAGAACATATTCTGTCAACACCTGCAAAATAACAAACACCCTAAACTTCTTAAGAGAATATTGAAGTTCTGCAGTGGACTTTGAGAACAGAAGTAGAAGATATTTGGTATTTCAACTTCTGGAAGCAGTTAGTAATTTCTATTTTTTATCTAAGGAAGCAGTTTGCAATAAGACAGCATTTCAATCCCACAAAGAGGAAACAGAATTTTCAGAAGAATCAATGAAAGTAGCAACCTATTGTTGAAGGTTGAGCTGAGAGGTGAAAGATAAGGTACCATAAAAAATGCTAGAGTTCCACCAAAAAGCATCAACAAACAACTCCTAAGAATATGCCATGAGCTATCAAAGTAGTTGCTGTTCTTGAACTCATGCCATGGATCCATTACAAGAGACAGCAGAGCTGTAGCAACAGCCATTACAGGAGTCACGTAGCTCATCAATGTAAGAGGATTTTTAAGACCTGAAAACAATAAAAAAAAATTTTAAATCCTAAACTATTATGTCCAAGAAAAACTTGCGAACAATCTTCCTAAAAATCACAAAGATTAGATTCAAAGAGTAAATAGTTCACAAATAATTAATTGGCATTAGCCAAACCCAGATATAAAAAAGTTTGTGGGTGTAACAAAAATTAACTCCACCTCATGCTAAGAAGAACAAGGTAAAAGTCCAGAAACTAGTTAAGACATTAATCTTTGAGGTACAGCCAAATTGAGCCAATGAACCACCATTCTACCATTTGTCTCCAATATTCGTCCAACCAACCAGATATGTAGATGTCAATCCTTAATACTATTTACTCATTGACTCACAAATTGGATATTCATATTTCGTTTTGAGTAGTACCGAAATGAATATCCACTTTGTTAGATAAGCATTTCTATAAAATTCACGCACTAGCCTCACTTAAAAGAAAATAATGGATGTCAAAGCATTATAGCCCATGAATTCCCATACAAAATCAAAAAAATGGTAACATGAAAATGATAAAATCCTCAATTCATTCCGTGTGTCAGGTCAAATCTGGTTTATATGGATGGAGGGAGTATAGTATTTTATGGCTCTATCACTGCATGAAACCCCCAGAATATGTAGTGTCAGCATGCATAAACTTCCTTCTTAAACATCCCAAGCCATACTCAAGTAAAATGCAGAAAATTATGAAAAGTGCTACTTGAACTTGCTGATTGACATTTCATATGCCAATATGCTGACTTCTTTTCCAGAACACAAACAGATAGAGAACCACCAATGTCAACGAACTTGACTCTTTGTACAGAAAAAAGCTTGTTATCATGCATTGCAGGAAATTTTTTTTACATATCCTTCATATTCATAAATGTTTAGTTAAATGGAGGCGTCAAAAGAACCCTTGTATTGGCGTGTTCTTCATTTGTTACAGTTAGACAAGGCCAGAATTTAAGGCTTTACAGGAACCTCCTTTACACTTTGAAATACCAGCAGAACCAGAACAATTTACTGCAAACAATATATTCATCTCCCTCCTATTCCAGGAACCAACTTTTCCACTCTGCGATACTCTTCCAAAGTGCATACACAGCATGCAGAGTTAGAGTAGACAAAAAGCTAAGTTATGATTGATGTTCTCAACTTATAAAAGTATTTTCTCCGCCAAAGATGCGCTTTCAATGTAAAACTGCAAATCGTATGGTAATTGTTGCCAAAGTGAAATTAATTTATAATATAAGTATTGGTGAAAGCAGTCTTAAGGAATGATAGCGGTTGATAATTCTGACTGGAGCTTTTTGTAAACTTTTGACCAGCATTTCAACTCTTATCGTTCTTTTAACAGTTTAGAAAGGTAAAGGGCAAACAATGCCAAGAATAAGAAAAATACTCCAAAGAATGGAATATTTAGTAGATTGGAATTTCATAAACTTAACGTTAACGTAGAGTAAAACTTACCATATGTTTCTTTCTTTACACCAGATCAGAATGCAGCAAACAGCATGAAACAAATACAAGAAACCACAAAAGTAAGTTCACAAATTGTTAGACAGTTCGCTAAAAGCAAGAAAGTAATAATAATATAATAAGTTGCATATCAGAAACAAAAGAAGGCTTTACCTGCAGAAGAATCTGAGTCATGGTCCACCGGAACCCAGACATAACAGCAGCAAGCATAACAAAGAGGAAACCCAAGAAGTCAAACTCTGTTTCCTTTGCAACTGCATCATTGACATGTACAAGGAAGTGGTTTTCAGAGGAGGACAGTATGGATTTATAGCACCAATAGTCCAGGAGTAAAAATCATTCAAAAGGCATAAGGAGGACCTTCCTCAACCCCAGAAAAGAAAATCCAAAATCAACTTCCTCTTGTGCAAATTAATATTAAATTTTAAAATAAAAATAATCATAAAAAAAAGAACAACATTGAATGGTTCTGATTTCCTGTTTTAACAGAGCTCTTGAAAGAAGCATATGCAACTGAAACTTTATCACATTGAAAAACAAGAATGTCAAAGGAAAATATGTTTCTCTTTTAGAAAGCAATCACAGTTAGAGCATGAAGATTATAAATATTAATTCCTACATAGGTGCATTATATACAACTTATGCTGTCGAGATGAATTTGCATAAACCAATATAGCACAGCACCAAATTCCAAGAAGTTGCTGGTCATTTCATTTTCCCACATCATTCTTTGCCCACAGTAGATTCAAGTCCAGGAGGAAAAAAGTAACTAACTATTCTTTATACGCTTAATATCTGCATCCAACTGTTTAGCCTTACTCTTCTTTGATTTGTTAGAATCATTGCCTAAAGAAAACAAACAAACTGAACAAAACAAACTGAACATAAAAGTAGCTTATGCTGCAGAGTATATTACCACAAATGTTCTTCATTTCCTCAAGAAAAGAATTTTCATTTTTATTTTGCATAAGTAATTAAAATTTAGAACTTAAAATAGGAGAAGGCTCATTCAGACAACAAACAAGTCAATGCCACATCTTAAACAATCATAAAGAGAGACATTTTGCAACCATGAATATTACTTATTTAATGGCAATGCATCCAATAAAATAACATATTATGAAAGTACCACATCCATAGATTTTATTTAATCCTATTTTTTCTTACTACGTAAAAGAAAGATTACCAATTGTTTCGATTAATTCTTCATAAAGATTAAACAAGAACGACTAGATCCTAATAGTTAATATTTTCATGGTTGTCTTTTTTTTTTTTTTTTTTTGGGTAAATATCTTTTCATTATAATCATAGCGAGAACCTGACAGACCTTAAATATTAATTATGGGAAATAAGAGTTTAATGAACTAAAATTCTGTTTATAAATCACGAGAAATGAACCATACAGTTTGGAAATATGTCTTCAGCCACTTATCTAACTGATGGGAAGCAAGAAAGAGAAGGTAAACGTCAAAGATTATGTAGTAATAGTGCCTTGAGATGTAAAAAGATGGAGCTGCATACCAGTCAACAGTATCCCCACTGATATGACTAACATGATTCCAAGCAGCTTAAAACTTGGAGACTCCAACCTTTCACGAAGAATTACTTATTAGAAGAAAATAATAAGGAAAATTCAGTACAAAGGAAAAGAGAAACAATTATAATCTTGAAGAATCACATCTTCTAATAGTAGCATCATTAGACATTTACATGTTCTGAACCCAAAACATTTCGGAGAGAAACTTTAGCAACTTGAAAAAAGCATTTCAACTGAAGCAGTAGTTGGGATAAAATTTCCATGTAAAGCATTCTTTTAATACAATGCCAAAGGGATAATAGAATAAATTAATACATAAAGGGAAGTGTTTTTATCCTTTCCTTTCCCTATGCTTTAAGATGCAAAGTTCCTCTTATCCATCTGGTGTTGAGCAAAGTTCCAATTGTCTAGAACATCCATCAGGACAGATTTCAAACATAATTGAGAGTTCCACCAAATAAGCACAGATTTCGGGATTTCATACAAGGGAAATATGATAATAAAAATAGAATTAGCAAGATTAAAGAACATAATCAATTTATCGAACTACCTGAAAGCAAAGGCAAATAGTAGAAGAAATATTGGCGCTGCTGATTTACACTGCGGACCACGGAAAAAACAAAAAAGAAGAAGAATGATTATACATGACTTCTGAGTCATAGAAAAACCTAAAGATGGAGACAGAAATACACCATTATCATAGAATTCAAGAGAAAAGTCCCAACAAGTATAGAACAAGCTCATCATATTCTCCCTTACAACCTCTTACACAATCAGATATAGGGTAGAGATAGTAACTAGATGTACTAACTGCTAAATATACACCAGCATAACTAAATGAAGAAGGTCAAAATGAAACATGACAAATCAGATGACTGACATGCAAGAAAGTTAAACCTAAGATCATCTCATGTAAGGGCTTAATGACATTTGGGATGACTGTTTCCTGGTGACCAAACTTTCACAGAATATTCTCTCCCACAATTTCAAGATAATCTAGATGGTAAAGCCTTGCTACTGCAACTACAGAGGTCCTTACTAAGTACCATGTACATGATCTCCAAGAAAGAGAACATTTCTATTGCACTAAATCTGCCCTCACATTCAAATAGAGAACGCAATACAGAATAGTACAGAGAGAATACAGACTAACCATTGTAGCAAAGGTGACAGAGATGAAAACCAGGGATGCATTGCTCAAGTTGATATCCATTGCAGTGCTGAGAGCTGTAGGTACAACTGTGAAAGGTAAAGGCCATCTGTAGCATTAGTTGTTAGAAAGTTAATAAAATAATTAAAAGGAATTAAAATATAAGGAAGGGAAATTTTGAAGAAAACTTTCAGACCATATCTGCAAATTTTACCAATATTCTTCTAATCAGAGAAATAGCATTCATCTGTTCCCAAAAAAAAAAAAAAAAAAAAGCATTCACAATTTCACCTTCACAACTAAACTGTTATCATACCTAGTATTTGGGTGGGCCTATGATTCCTAATCTATAATGTTAAAGCTATTATAAGAAAGAAATAAAATAATTGTAACAATCAAACATTTATAAATGCATAAATAAAAAGAGACAGATCATGTACTACTGATAAAAAATCAAAGCAGAATTAAAATAAGTGTTTTGCTATTACCTCTGAGAAAGTAATCTCTCCATGACATTATTACAGTGGGTTGAAATCTTTGAGACCAGAAAAATGTAATGGCCTTTGAAAAGACAGCTTGCATTGCAAAATGAACGGTATTCATCAATAAGGGAGCTGGGAACTTCCCCAAGTGATCCCCTAGAAGAGTTTTATTATACCTGCCCCATACCAAATGACATTAAGCACCTTTTCCACAAAAACAGCAATACAAAACTGAATAGATGAGAGAAAACACTTACAATGTCAAGAATGTGCTGAAGGTGTACCAAGCAAGTACAAAAAACAATGTCTTTAGTACATCTGCCACAGAAACCGGCTTCACCTTTTCACGTGATGCCTCATGATCATCTACATAACTACCATGACTACTCCCTGTATTGGAGTCAAACTTGGGACCATTGTCAATATCAAATGGCACATAATTACTGTTTCCATTTCCCATATTTCGCCTGTGATGTTCTCTTATATCAACACCAACCTCCATCTTCTGCTTGCCTTTACTAAAACCTAGTCTCTTTTTTTCTATAACTTCGTTCTCTGACCTACTTTGCTCAACCCGCAATTCAAAATCAAAATCATCCACGTTGTCATTCTTATTGTCTAATTGACCTGAATGGAAAATCCCATTCTCATCACACCATCCCGAGAATGACAGCTCCCTACGGATACCTGATTCGCGATCTCCTCTCAAAAGTTCGTCACCCCCTCCACCACGCTTAGAGTTTGCTGTGTTGATATCACTATCTACCATCTCCTTTCTTTAAGAAATTCAGCCATTTATTTAAGCTCCAGGTTACAAAAGGCACGTTGACCTAATTCCAAGTCCCACATCATGTGAGCTAACTACATCAAAAAACCAATATCATCTCATTACAGAATGAACTGAAAAGCACAAAACATTGATCTCAAATAGCTGATAACTAGAAATAGGTGAATTAGTAGGCTGGCGCCTTGATTTACTGAAAAGAAGCTAAATTTTCATATTCAGTAGGCTACTAACTTTTCATAGAACCAGCCCGATGGCCAAACTCTCAGGAACAGTACAGAATTTAAAGCAAATCACAAAACACAGACCAAGACTTCAAATTTACTCAAACCATAGAAAACCATAAAAGCATCAAAGCCCAGATTTCCTTTCACTGGCAATTAAAGCCTAGATATGTTCCACGTATACATACGTTATTTTCAAGAACCCAGAACGATAATCCTGCCAGTTTATTGAATGGGTGACTAAGGTTCGGGAAAGCAATGCAGTCTTCTTTCTGCTTATTTATTAAAAGAAAAAAAACCCGCAAATTCTGCTTTCCGGGGGCAAAGGGCCAAGCTTTAGGAATAAAAGGTACGAATAAAAGCAGGCAAGAAAAAACATAATACAAATTACATACAACTAAGCAATGCAGAGCACAAAATGACTGAAAATCGAATTCAAAAGCAAATTATTCAAGATTGTATTCAAGCTTACCTGGACTCGTGAAAGAATTAATATAAAGACTGATCAACAAATGCAAGAAGGATTAAGAGTGTGCCTCTGTGATCTGATCTGCTTTTCCTGTCCAACGTTAGGTGGATAAGAAAATTGAACGAACAGTTGGGTCGTTGGTTGAGGTGGGTTCGGTTATAGCTCGGTTTTGTCCCAAATCTGAAATCTAAATCTGAAAAGAAGCGGCGGCTTCTGTTGTTGAGTCTTTGGTTTGGTTAGAATCTAAGAAATACTTCTCCATTAGAGTGTCAGAATGGAAAATACATATTGCTTTGCCCAACAAAAGTGGGAAATCATCAAAGTACTTTTTTTTTTTTTTTTCGCCAAGAAATCGTCAAAATACTTCAAACTTCAAAGAATTGAGGGAAAAAAAAACCTTCAAAGGAAGAACCAAAATATCACAAGGAAAAGTCACAAATCATAGAAAGTGTTGTAATGGGGGCATTTTCTAAACACCAAATTCATTTTTTATTAATTTTTTAAATGAAAAATATTAAAAAAGAATCCTCTCTCACTTTGTTTTTATAAAAGTTTGTACTGTGTGGACAGTGGAGGAATCAGGACAGAAAACTTGGAGAGGCTGATTAACATTAAAAATTTTACCAAAATTTCGTCTATCACATAGATGCATTCTAAGTACAAAAATATTCAAAACTGGAGGGGCTTAATTATAAAAACATCAAAATTCTTAAAGTTTTTTTTTTCCAGAGGGCTCGGCCCCGAGCCCCAATGTAGTTCCGCCACTGTGTGCGGATGATATTTAATTCTAAAATCTTATAACATTTAAAAATTTTGTTGAAATGATTGAATCATGAGAAGATTGTGTTTGGATCATTCATATCACTTCTTCGTACTATTCTCAGTTTCATCCTTAATTTATTAATAAAATTTATCAAATAAAAGAAAAATTTTTAGAAAAAAATATATTATATAAAAAATAGTACAAAGAAGACGGTACACGAAAGTAGTATAGACAATTGGGGTGGAAAAATTTTATATCTTAATTTGTAAAATTAATTTACATTAACGTAGATGCCTGCAAACTCCTAGGATGAAAAGTAAGTCCTGTGTACTCGCGCGATTAATCAATGGACGGGAAAATTACTCTATTAATGATTCCTGCTACTTGTTATTGATTGATTGAGTCCTCTAAGGACTGGTGGCTAAGAAACTAGTAGGATAATAATAAAGAAATAGGTAAACCGTTTGCTTGGAAGAGTTCACACCTAAACAAGAGTTGAGGACAGCTTCAGACTGACTTCTCGGGAAGACAAAGGAGCATCTGAAACATGAATAGAATCACCTTTGTTCTGAAGGTCTAGCGAATTAATAATGATAAGCAAGTTTGCAACACGTGTTAGAAAAGCTCCATAAAATTTTACATTTAAGTAATATTTGTTTATTGATTATGAAAAACTATGACAAGAAAATAATTAACTCAGGCCGAATCGAACCGTGTCTAGCCCACACTCAAATTATTCGGTTCAGTTCGCATTATTTTTGGCTGGCTGAAACATCACAAATCATATCCGTCCACAATTAGTCGCGTATAAACAGGTCAACCCGCTGGCTTTTTATTATTTAAAATTAATATTTAACCTAAAAATATTTAAAATCAATTTTCTTTAAAAATTAAACTAATCATAAAATTACACTTACATCTAAATAAAAAATAAAATAATTACACATAAATAACACTTAAATAATTTCTAAGTTTTTTAAAAAATATACACAATTAATATTAAAATTAAAAGAAAAGTCCAGCTTGCGGACCGGACCAAACCGCAAGAGTCCAAACCCGAAATAGACCGATCCGATCTGGACTAATTTTTGACGGACCTATTTTTGAAAATTCATATCCGTCTATTTCACAAATAATTCAGATCAGTCCACGGGCTAGGTCCGTTTTCACATTGCTAAAAATAATTGAGCTTTAGATAGTATTAGTACTTTATAAGTTAAACAACATGATTGCTATAATTTGTTTATTCCTTTCCTTAACCCTTTTTCTAATTTCACATTATTTTTGTCGATTATTTTTTAAAACCTTATGATGGCGATATGGCATGAAACTAACGAGAATGTCTATATATATATATATATATATATATACTCATTTTCTAGAATTTCTTAATTATTTAATAGGTAAAAATCATGATTGAATATCTAAGAAAAATTAACTAACTCAATTCAATTTAAAACTCAACTTATTACCTTTATCGCCTAAACTTTCAATTAATCACGTTTTCACATCAACTCCTTCATGCACGTTTAATTTCTTTTACATGAGACGTCCATTAGCGCAACACATATTTTGTAGATAGCCTTCTTCATCACTCTGTAATATCTCATCTCAATTACGTGTACTTGGAGATTTTTTTGAGGTTCTTCTCGTTAATTTACTTCTTCTTTTTCAATTTAGTGTAATTTCTTTTTATTTTAAGTTAGAAAGTTTTGTTCTTGTGTTCTTTGATAGTATCATTAAACTTCGAAATTAGTTTTATTTTGTTTTCCTTTTTGTCTAATTGAAGTTTTTGTGCTATCCGTGAGATTATCCCTTCTCCCTTGATTTTTTAGTTAGTTTCTCGATTGCTCAAAATTAATGCATTAATTGAGAGTGCACATACCTACAGATAAAAAGTAAAATAAGACAAATTTAAGAGTTTTGGTTCACTATCCACTTTTATTCTTGGAAATTCCCCTATTAATTCTCCATGTTCACTATCCTTTTTTATCCTTTAAAATTCCTATATTAATTATCTATGTTCTTCCTTTTTCATTAATGGAGTTCTTTTTATATATTGAAAAGAATGATTTATGGATGTTGTTCTTTATCTTGTAGGTGTGAAGACTCAAGTATCTATTTGCAACAAAAAGAAGTGAGAGATGAATATATGTGAATATTTGTATTTACTGTCATTGGCTCCACTCTTTATTTTTTCATTCGCCCCTTCAACTAATGTTTTTATTTGTTTTGGCCTTAGAGTAAAATTATTCAGGTTTCCTTTTTGTTTTTCTGATGGTTACCATTAATTAATTCTGATGGTTACCATTAATTAATTAATTAATTTTTGAGTTTTGTTCATTTTGTTTATCGAGTTAATATCATGTTGACTTTTTTAAAATACATGGATTGACAGTTTATGATCTTATGTTCATGTAAATTATTTTTTTACATTTTAGTAATTCAATAGAATGGTCTAAATTGGCCCTAGAATTAAATGATCCCACTAAGAAATTTATATTAAATGTATTTTCTTCATGAATTCTTTCTTCCTTCCTTTCACCTTTTTCAATTTTTTTTAGCAAATGACCATTGCACGGTAAAGAATATGATTTTTATTTTAGTGTTTTGAATTAAGAAGTATACCAGAGGATTATTTATGGATTGTTTGATAATTTGGTAGCCAAGAGGACTTTTACTTTTTCTATATATTTTCATCAAAAAAATAAATTTTGGTATGAAATATTACTTTGCTCTATGCATTAGTACTAATTGTTTACCTCACACTATTTCAGTCTTTCGAATTTATTGCCCATACAAGTAAGAAGTCACGCTTTTTAATTTGAGAATAAATCATTTATTATATTGTAACTTCATCTTCAGAAAAAAGCTTATACTTGTCACATTATTATATTGCGACGCCATAAGTCTAATTAATGACTAAATTTTTCTTTTTTTTTATTTATCTTTTGGATGTTTTTATATCTTCATTTTTAAGGATTTTTTAATTTATTATTTTTCCCATAAAAATTATGGAATCTCTTGCTGCAATTTCTTATTGATGGGCAAATCCTTTTAATGTTTACCCTATAAATTTTAGGTTTGCCTTTCTTTCTTTTTTTTTTTTCCTCTTACGGTTCTTGATTATTATTATTTATTTTTTTTCTAGGTTGTTTGTTGCCTTGAAATATTGTTGTTTAAAAAAAAAAAACTCTTTCAATTATTTTTAGTAGAAAGGTACGATAATTTAGTAAAAAATTCTCATAAGAATATCTAAATATGAATGGTCATTGGAGGGTTATTAAAGCAAAATAGATCCCATAGGAGGGTTTGGCCCACTTCAATTTCCTCTTCTATTGTGCCAAGTTCATTAGAGTTGCTTGAAAATGAAGATGCTGCTAGCATCAAGGGGAATGGATATTGCCCCTTATTGTCACCAGTGTGGAAGGTTGGAATCTTATACACATGTGCTTGGAGATTGTGTGGATACTACTAGTTTGTGGAAATTCTTGATCCTCTTACAAATGAAAAGAGTGAAGCTGATGTGGTTCGATGGATGGACTGGAGTTTATCACATGATTGGGAGGTTATATTCATAGAGTAGCATGTTATTAGATTTGGTGATGGCGGAATGAAGTTTTGCTCTTACTAAATAAAATTTCGTCACCACTAGCTACTAAGCATGATTTTGTACAGAAATATGTTGTTAGTTTATCACATGCCAGGTTCACAGTAACTTTGCCTTGTACACATTTGTTGTAATATGTTTTAGTAGTAATATAAAGTTCTTTTCTTCGGAAAAAAGTTAAAGCAAAATAGATGATGCATCTTTGACATATAAAAAGAGAGACTATAGAAGCAAAATTAATATCAAATTAAGCAATTTATATTTCAGTTATTTTTTTAAAAATTGTATATTTCTAATGCATTTTTCTTCTATATTTGTAGGTATTCTTTAATGAGTAAGAAATAAATTTTTATTTATTAGTTTCATTATTGAATTAAAGAGATTAAGCAATTTGTATTCTTTCAATTATTTTTCAAATATATTTTGTCTCTATATAATATGAAAATGCACCATACATTAAGCGAATTATCAATTAAGTTTTACTATTTTTAATTTTGACAATATTTGCAAATCGTCAATTAAGTTTTGCCATTTTTAATTTTGACAATAACATATCTAATTTAAAATTCTATTTAATTTTTGTTAATGGTGGTATAAATTGATGCAAATATCCATTAGCTATATTTAATTAACTTGAAACATCATTAATGGTTATAATTAATCAATTAAGTTAAAATTCATTAAAAACTAACCATCTATTTCAAATTAAAAAATAAAACTCAAGCCAAGTAGAGCTTTTACTTTTGGATTCCATTATACAGTTTTTTTTTTCAATTTTTGAAAAATCATTACAAAGTCTTTTGGTTGCTTTTTATTTTTTTTTCCAAGGTGGGATTGGGGAGGGGGACATGGGTGGGGGGGGGGAATGGGAGGGGGCCGGGGACGATATGTGATGAGAAAGGTCGAGTGGGGGTGATTTGATGTAGAAGGTGAATTACAATTAAAGAAAGGTGCTATTTACAAATCTAAAATCTTTTACTTAATTCTAAGAGTAGGAAATAAGAAGTATTATGAATTCTTATATGTTTCTTTATTTAACAGTTATTTTTTTTCATTTTATTCTTATACTTCTTTCTTTAATATATTTTTTCTTCTTTTTTTTATCTAGATAGGTTTATTTGAATACCCTATATATGTAATAGTTTAGTGGTAGAATCACTCATCATTAGGTCAAACTACACCTCCTATTCTTATTTTTGTTTCTAAATAATATTTTTATTGCTAAAAAACTTAAAATTTTAAGCTATATATTAATATTTGTATTTGATTGTCAAAAAAATAAATATCTCTATTTAAATACATACTTTCTTATCTTTCATATTTTTACATTTTCTTATTTAGCCAAAACGTTTTCATTGATTATAAAAAACTCAACCTATAACATTACCCACTATTGATTGATGTCAATTGATAAAAACTACCCATATCCCTATGATTAATTTAAGTTTGTAAAATTTTCATATTATTACATTTGAATTTTTTTTAATATGACTAATTTTTATTTTTTTCTAAATAAAGTTTTCTAAAACAAAGGAATATGATGTGTGATTGATAGTATATTACTTACCCCTACATGTGCAAACATTTTCATATTTCTATAAATTGATGTAATTATCTCTACTTTTTTTTATTTATTTTTGAAATATTGTTATATTTTTTTTATCTTTTTATTAAATATTTTTATTTTTAAATATCATTTTTGATTTATTTATTGATTATTTATGTCTGTGCATAGAACGGATTATTTTGCTAGTTCCATTATAATGTTGATTATAAAAAGACAAATTAAAGCTACTTGACGGATGTAGGGCATCAAATTTAGGGTTGTTATATTATGGATTAGGCACGTAATCTAATGTGTAACTAATATTAAAATGATGTAGTTTCATTTAATTTTAGCAAAAAATAAAATCAATCTCATTCCAAGAAAGTGAAATCACGCGCAACTGTATCTCTAGTTTCCTGCTGCCACCGTCAACCAATCCAATCAAAAAAACAAAGCGGAGAAATGCGAATTTATGTTCATAGGATACAGTCAAGAATATGCATAGGTTGTTTGAATATTAGAAAACCATGTCTGATATATAATGAAGTGGCTGCAATGAAAGAAAGGTTCCTCTCTGTCAAAGATTTTAATATCTTATTAGAGGTTGAGTTGAGCTTCAAAAGGAATTTGTAATGATGGCGCACATAATCAGGAACATAGAAGGCATGGTAAATTTCATTGAGAAAAAGAATATGTCTGCCAAAACAGAGGTTTAGGACAAGTCGATAATTATTTGTAATTAAAGATTTTTTATGTATCATCAATATTATTCTTTAAAGTATAATCACAAGTAAATTCTTGAAGAAAAAACACTAAGGATACAAGCACATTTAATATCAATAAATGATTTACTAATATTTACTCCGACTAATCCTTGGCCTCCTCCAAGACCATGTTCTAAGTTGTCTTAGAGAATAAGACTTTAAATGGGATATTATTACTTTATTACAACTCAACTTTCTGTTAATCATTGTATATAAAAATTAGCATTCATAGTTATAAAAAAAACATCACTGTAAAAAGTATTTTATCATGCATGTTATACATTGTAAGTACACATATTTAAAAAAATAGGCACACACAATTATAAAAGTAGACACTACAAGTTATAAAAGTAGACACCTACTTACAGTCACTCATCTTGCATGTTTTATATTATAATCACCCTTGGTTGTGAAAAATAAATACCCTTAGTTATAAAAAAACAAGCATTCAAAGTTATAAAAAAAAAGAAAAAAGAAAAAAGCACCTTTGAAAAAAGTAACACTACTAAAGTAGCCTACCTTTTTTTTTTTTTTTTTTTCTTGCAACAGGATTTGAACCTTGACCTCATAAAAAATAATATAAAAAACTTACTAATAAACCACCATTGGATCTTATTTAATATGTGTGGGAGATTTTATTTAATAATAAAGTATTTACGTATTCCAATATTTATCAACTTCAATCATTTGAATTTTTAATTAGAGAAAAAAGAAGACTACTCCTCTATTTAATTTTCAAATTGGTGCCGTAATTTTTTAGTTAATAAGAGAGAAAGTATTAGAAAATTACAAAAACGTAAATTAAAACAAAAATAGGATATTTTTGTGGGAACGGTTGGTGGAAACCGCCTTCAGCTGTTTCCGATGCGTAGATCTCGAAAAAATACCCGAAATGCCTACAAGAATCGCCTCAATCGGACGTTCGAACGCAAAGTTATGCCTTGTCAAAATTTTCGACTACACGAGACAATTTTTCGCCCCGAAACGCGTCCGGATCTCTTTTTCGACGATGCCGTTGCGTTTATCTTTACAAGAACCATTGAAACGAGTGGTCATATGCATTAAACAGATATCCGATCGCAGAGTTATTCATGTTTCAAATTTTCTAAAATTCTAATCAACATAAAAAAAAAAAAAAAAAAAAAACCTGATGTGGCTGATAACGCAGAAACGTTATGCGTTATCCGTTACATCGGCAGATTAAGGGGAAACACTTGAATTAAATGATAATGCATAACCATTATGCGTTATCCTAATTAATAACGCACAACCATTGTGCGTTATGGCCAAATTACAAATAAAAAAAAAAAATTTTGTGGCCACTTTAGTAGCCTTTTCAAAAAGGCTAATAGTAGAAAAAAAACCTAAAAATTGCACACAGAGTTATAGAAGTATGCATTCTAAGTTATAAAAGTAGGCACACCTACTTACAGTCACCCATTTTGCATGTTTTATATTATAATCATCCTTGGTTATGAAAAACATTACCATATTTATAAAAAAAAATAGGCATCCATAGTTATAAAAAGGAACCATTGCAAAAAGTAACACATCATGTATGTTATATATTTTAGACGCACTCAATTATAAAAGTAGACACTCCAAGTTATAAAAGTAGGCAAATGTACTAACAATCATCCATTTTGCATATTTTATATTATAATCAACTTCGGTTATGAAAAATAAGCACCCCTAGTTATAAAATTAGCATCCATAGTTATAAAAAAAGGCACCGCTACAAAAAATAATTCATCATACATGTTATACATTGAAGTCACATATAATTATAAAAATAGGCATACAATTGTAAAAGTAAGCACTCCTAGTTATAAAAGTTAGTACACCTACTTATAGTCACCCATTTTGTATGTTTTCATATTATAATCACCATTGATTATAAAACATAGGCACTACTTTAAATATATAAAAAAATTAAACTATTTTAAAATCTTAAAATATAAAAATAGGCACTCCTACTTACAATAACTCATATTGTATATTATCTACAATAGGCAACCCTAATTATAAAAATATACACTTATAGTTAGTTGAGTGATCACCTTGTGTGGTTCTCTACTACATTGATATTAGTGTACACAAGAAGAGGCTAGTTATTTTAATTATTACAGCTTGTCAACTTCCTAGAAAGGCATTAAACAAACAAAAGAAAACCAAACAGCCAGAAAAATTGAAGATAATTAATTAGTTCATTTGGGAAGGTCACACAAGTGTTTATAATGGTCATGTTCAAAGTCATCCCCAAAGATTCTATAGTCCCTTCAAGGTGCTTCATTGTTTTCCTCTCGTCTTGATCACTGCAGAAACCGAAAAGCCTAGAGGAAAACCAAGCTCCAATCCTACTTCTACAACAACACCAATTGCCTTGACAATTTTGATAGTACCAAATTCCTCCTCCTTCTCCTCCATTTTCGTACGAGGATGAACAGTTTTTCAACATACTATATATCTCGTTATTTTTTTAGGGGACAATATCTAAACTTTTCATTCCAGATTTTTACTGCTACTGTTTTTCTAGCTGTGGTGGAGGAGAAATTCAGTTCATATCGCCATTAGATATTAGGCGGGACAAGCTATGGGTGATTAATAAAGTCAAAATTGATATTGATATGCCGCCGGAGGAGAAGACAAAGAAGAAGAAGTGCGTGGAAGGTGAGTTTCAAATTCTAATTTTAATTTTTTTACTAAAATAAATTTTAAATTTGATGAAAACTATGTAGTTTCACTAATTAGGAGTACCCAGATCCATAGCATAATTTGCCTCAAATTGATCATTTGTCATACCATACATTCAGTTACACAATGCTAGGTATAACTAGTATAACTAGTGCAAAAACGAAGCTGTTTTACTAAAGGGTATCAAAAACCACTCTTACCCATGCAATTACACCTCGCGCATCTTCCCCCACAAATCCGCGTTTCCCTCCCAAGATCATCCACCTTTAAAAAATTAATCATGCTTCCGGTTTTTGTGAGAATTTCAGGCAATTTTCAAGCTTCCACAATGTCTATCTTCTTTTATATTACAGTTTCTTTGATCGTAGCTTCAATATCTTTGTAATTCTCTTCAATTTCGCAGCCAAAAGTGTGAAAGAAAAAAGGGTTTTCCGAGCTAAAGTCCTTTAATGAGTTCTTCAAGCAATTTTTCAAGCACTAATAGGTAATAATACTTCAAAAACAACATGAAATTGTAGTTTTCACCAAAATAAAGTTCAACGAAATAGATTCCGTGTACATTATCATTTTTTATGCTTTATATTTCTGTTTGGGTGTTGTAAATTGTATATTAGTTGTTTTATGATATTTTTCTGTGTTTTAAATATATAAAATTATGAAAATTGCTTGAATTATAAAATATTAGTTTTTAGAACTTTTAAATGCCGAGCTTTAAAACTAAGAACGGCAAGTTTTAAAACTTTGGAATGCCAAGTTTTAAAACTTTGAAATGACTAGTTTTTGAGTTAGGAATACCTAGTTTTAAAATTTAAATACCTAGTGTTTAATATTTAGAATGCCTTTTCAGTTTTAAAAAACTAGGCATTCCTAGTATTAAAACCTAGTTTTTTAAAAGTATTTCAACACTTGGTTTAAAGCCTAGGCATTCCAAAATGACTAGGTATTTCAAGTTTTATAAATTTGGGAATGTCTAGGCTTTAATCTAAGAATGCCTAATTTTTAAGCTAGGAATGTCTAGTTTTAAAACTTTAGAATTCTAAGTTTTAAAATTGAGAATGCCTAGTTTTAAAGTTAATAATGTCTAGTTTTATAGCTAGGTATACCTAGTTTTTAAGTTATGAATACCTAGTTTTAAAACTCAAAATGCATAGTTCTAAAAACTAGGCGTTTCTAGTTTAAAAACTTTGGAATGTCAAAGTTTGAAAACTAGAAATGCCTAGTCTTAAATCTAATAATGCCAATTTTAAAATTGAGAATGCCTAATTTTAAATCTAAGAATGCCAAGTTTTAGAACTAGGAATACCTAGATTTTAAGAATGGGAATGCATAGTTTTAAAATTTGGGAGTGTCTAGTTTAGAACTAGGAATGCCTAGTTTTAAAACTAATAATACCAAGTTTTAAAACTGAGAATGCCTAGTTTTAAAATTAAGAATATCAAGTTTTAAAGATAGGAATGCCTAGTTTTAAAACTCAGAATGCTTAGTTCTAAAAACTAGGTATTTGTAGTTTAAAAACATTGGAATGCCAAACTTTAAAAACTGGAAGTGCCTAGTTTTAAAATCTAATAATGCCAATTTTTAAAACTGAGAATGCCTAATGTTAACTCTAAGAATGCCAAGTTTTAGAACTAGGAATTCCTAGTTTTTTAAATGGGAATGCCTAGTTTTAAAATTTAGAAATGCCTTGTTTTAGAACTAAGAACGCCTAGTTTTAAAACTTTGCAATGCCAAAGTTTAGAAACTGGAAATGTCTAGTTCTAATTCTAAGAATGCCTAGTTTTTTAGCTATGAACATCAATTTTAAAATTCAGAATACCTAGTGTTAAATCTAAGAATGCCAAGTTTTAGAACTAGAAATGCCAAATTTTTAAGACTCGAAAGTGCCTAATTTTAAAATTTAGGAATGCCTAGTTTTAAAACTTTGCACTGCCAAAGTTTAAAAATAGGGAATGCCTAGTTTAAAGCTAATAATGGCAAGTTTTAAAACTGAGAATGCCTAATTTTAAAACTTTGGCATTCCAAAGTTTTTAAACTAAAAATGTCTAATTTTTAAGCTAGAAAATACCTAGTTCTAAAACTAGACATTTCTAATTTCAAAACTTTGGAATGCCAAAGTTTTAAAACTGGAAATGCCTAGTTTTTAAGATTGGGAATGCTAGTTTTTTAACTATGAATGCCTAGTTCGATATGAAAACTTTATAGACATAATCAACTTGGAGCTCAAAATTTCTAGAACTAGAGATGATTATTGCCGAGATGCTGAACTTGTAAGTATTTTTAATAATTACACTATGATTTCTTGCTATATAATTTGGTATTTTATACTGATTTGAGTTGTGTACAAACTGTAGCTACTCTTCCCCCTGGTACTTTTGGAATACTTCTACCTTATTGTCCTAAACTCAATTGACACAAGCATAAAAATAATTGACAACAGGCCACTGCCAAAGGGGATAACATCAGTAAACAAGTACTCGGGCATCACAATGTTCTTCTTAAGTCATTATGCATAATAAACAATTATATACAATCATCTTTTAACCAAAAAAATTAACATATGTGCATCCTTGTGATTGACAGAAAAATGTCTGAAACAATATTTATCAAAGAATAAGAGATCATTTGTCAAACACCAAAATTTTATGAGATACAAAACAGAGGTGAGGGTGATGACTTGGCAAACTAGAGGCAACTTTGTAGACTGTGGCGTCTATTACATGAGACACATGGAGATGTATAAGGGGAAACAAAGTTCAACTTGGGATCCACTGTTGGCCAAATAAATAAAAAAACCCAAGTATCCTATCAAGACTTAGAGTAAAATATATGTACACAATAATACTGTCTAAAATGAATTATCAAAGAGAGAATTTACAAAATGCAGCAACAAACTTCTACAAGAACCAACATCCTTGAAATATTTGTAGTTATATGATACAATATTTGAAATAAAAACCAAATATATTTTCCAATCTTTGTGCTAATTATGTTTTAAATCTTTGTATTTGTAGTTATAAACTAGGCACTGCCAGTTATATAACTAGGCATTCCTAGTTTTATCATGAAATACTATAAGGATTATCATGAATTTACATATGTTAAAAGAATAAACCATGAGTAGTCACTTTCAGTTCTAACACTAATTGTCCACTTCATAAAACTAGTACTCTGACTTATAGAACTAGGCACGGTCAGTTCAAAAATTAGGCACTTCTGATTCTAAAACTAGGCATTGTCAGTTAAAAACTAGTCGCTTCTAAATCCTAAAACTAGACGCTGTTAGTTAAAAATTAAGCACTTCTAATTCTAAAATTAGGCACTGTTAGTTCAAAAATTAGGCACTTCTAATTCTTAAATGTAAAACAAGGTATTCCAAGCTGTAAAACAAGGAATGATGATGAAAAATTACTTAATAAAACTTGAAAATCAAGAATGATGAATGAAAAATTACTTAATAAAGTAAGTGAATAAAGGTGTTTTTTATACCAATAAACATATTAAGTTTTAATTATTAATATTTAAAAATATTCCAAATTAATAGTATTCAATTTAATTTGAATCATTCTTTTGCAGGTTAAAAATAAGAGACGAAGAATTAATAGGAGACCTATCTACTTCCATTGAGATTGCATGAAATAAAGGAGAAAAAAAATACTCACTGTCTTGATAAGAGACCTATAAGATTTGACTTTACATTGCAATTGAATTTGGGGCTCTATTCTCTATGTGGGGCGGCATATAAGTAAGAAGAGAAGAAGTCTAGTCCAATTAAAAATTGGACTATTATAAAGAGAGGAGTTTTCCTCTTCCTTAAAAGGAGGGAATTCTACAACATAGAGATGAGGAAGCTGCGACAGCCGCAAGACCAATTTTCTTTCTGTTCTTCGATGCAAAATCAAGAAGGGGTAGAGGATCGGCCAAGAAAAAGATGTTGGAAATAGCATGGTTAGTTGTCTCACTGATAGAACACCCCCAGAAAAGAAATTCTTACTAAAAGCTGAGCATCACTTCTCCCTCAAATTGTACAACCTATTCAACCAACTGCCATTGTGACAACAAAACTTATCCAGCAAATTGCAAAATCAAAAATAACAACATACCAATTTCATATAAGAAAATGAATACATACATATTTGCGTAAAATTAGGCACTATTATATATAAAACAAGGCATTGTCATGTGTAAAACTAGACACTGTCATATATAAAACTAAGCATTGTCATATGTAAAACTAGGCATTGTCAGTTATACAAACTAGGAACTCTTAATTATAAAGTATGCAAACATATTTGAAACAAGTAAAATAATATACATGTAAAAAAAGTATGTCCGTTTGAGAATGCGTAGTTTTAAAGTTAAGAATGCCAAGTTTTAAAACTGATAATGACTAGTTCTAAAACTAGGTATTTCTATTTTTAAAAGCTTTGTGAATGCCTAGTTTTAGAACTAAGAATCCCTAGTATTTAAGCTAAGAATGCATAGTTTTAAAACTTTGGAATACCAAAGCTTGAAAACTTGGAATTCTTAGTTTTAAAGCAAAGAATGTCAATTTTACAACTAGGAATGCCTAGTTTTAAAGTAGGAATGTCTAATTTCAAAACTCATAATGCCAAATTCTAAAAATAGGTATTTCTAATAATAAAATTGGAAATGCCTAATTTTAAATCTAAGAATACCAAGTTTTATAAATGGGAATGCCTAGTTTTAAACCCAAGAATGCCAAATTTGAAAATTGTTAATACCTAGTTTTTAATCTAAGATGTCTAGTTTATAGCTGAGAATGCCTATATTTAACACCATGAATGCCTAATAGTGACAACCCTTATAAAAGAGTATGCAATGACACATATGAAAGTAGGCATTGATACACAAAAGTAGGCACTTTCATGTTTAAAACTAAGCACCACTGCATACTGAAACATAAATTACTTCTTCCAATGAAACTCAATTCAGAAACCATATCTTTGTCTTTAACAAAGTTTTGTTTGGATCTTAACCCAATAATGTGCTTCTTTGAATTTTCCATAATAAGTCAAATACACAAATGATGCTGCGTACTTGGGAAAACTACACCAATAGCAGCGGACTGGTCCGTCATCAATGTAATAGGATGCTTATTTCCCATAGAATTCAAGAAGGTGTTGAACAACTATATGAACGATGCTATTATCTCATTCTTCAAGAATTCACAACCAAACATAACGTTCCTACAATGGTTATCCATCCCTATAAATGGGCCGCAAATCATCTCATATTTGTCCATATGATATGTCTATCATGCACCAACAAATCACCAAAAAGATCATACTCACGCCTTATCCGACTATCCTTCCAAAAGAAACAACATAGTAAGCAATTACTGTCAACCTCAAAATCAAAGTAGAAATCATCTTCATTTTCTTTTTTCCATCAAAATATCTGTATAAGTGAATTCACATCCCCTCATCCAAATTTTTTGATTGTAGAATATTACATGCATCCCTTGACGTAAAGTAACAAACGGCGAACCCCTAAGACAGCAGCAATAAACACCCTATCCTTTAACACTTGAAGATAACCAGCATTATTTTTTGTAACTTGCCTCTGAGGATGCATAAAGCCTCTGATTCACATCACAAAAACCATGATCATGACTCACATAATGTCTGCTAACTGTCCAGCCACCCTCATTCAACTAAAACTCAATCATCGCCTTGTAATCCGTATGAAAATCAACTTTATTATATGTCTTTCCCCCTTCCCCTTATCAGACTTCATCCCTTGTTTGTAGTAATAAAACTGCTTCAAGTACTTCGTCTTATATCCTGCCTTGAACTTTTGATTTCCCTTGCGAACACTGAACCCCAACCTGAATGCATAATCATACAATTTGAATGCATCTTCTTTGGATGAAACAACACTTCCTACCAACGAATCTTCAATTGATTTTTCAACAACAACTGCATTTAAAAAGTAGGTACTTCTAGTTATTAAACTTGACATTTTTAATGTTAATAGTAGGTACTGTTACATTTAAAACTTGGCATTGTTAGTACCAAAGGTAGGCACTTATATTTACAAAATGAGGCACTTTTAATTATTAAACTTGGCATTGTTAATGTTAAAAGTAGGCACTGTTATATTTAAAACTTAGCATTCTTAGTGCTTAAAGTAGGCACTTCTATTTACAAAACTAGGCACTTCACATAATAAAACTTGGCATTGTTAATGTTAAATGTAGGCTCTATTATATTTAAAAATTCGCATTGTTAGTGTTAAAAGTAGGCACTTCTATTTACAAAACTAGGTACGTTTAGTTATAAAACTTGGTATTGTTAATGTCCGAAACAAGTAGGCACAAAAATATATGCAACAGAAACAAGTAGGCACTGTCAGCAATAAAAGTAATCACTTTCACCTATAAAATTAGGCACTTTTATTTATAAAAAGTATACATTACTAAATAAATATGTTCAAAACATGACAAAAAGCATCTAAAAAATCAACAACGAAGAAAATATAAAGTTTTCAATAGTAATAAATATATGTACTGTCAGTTCAAAACTAGGCACTGTAACATATAAAAGTAGGCACTCTCACTTATATAGTATTCACTACTAAATAAATAATCTCAAACCAAAAACTAAGCACTCACAATTCTAATAGTAATAAACATAGAGGCTCACAGTTCAAAAATTAGACACTCCTATTCATAAAACTAGGCACTCTAATGTATAAAAGTTGGCATTGTTAACTACAGATGTTCAACCTCATAATAAATTATAATGAAACCATTACTAGCTTTATTATAATTAAAAATAATTATGAAAACAAAAAAATTTAAAAATAAAACAAACTAATAAATCATCTAATTACACAAACAAAAATTAAAACTTTGAAGTTTCACTATTCATAACCATAGTTGCTGCTAGTTGAAAACCAGACATTCTTAGTTGAAGAACTCGGCATTGTTAGTTGAGAAAATTGGCACATATATATTCAGACACATACAAACACCGAGTAACAAAAAAAATAAAAAATCAACTATCTTACATGTAACTTATTCTTCCAAGTATTTCAGAAGTATAGAATCATCACCAATGCACAAAGAATGATTGATAACATCACAATTGAATTCCCTAACATCATCGAACGACATAATATTAGTTTCTTCACAATTCTCCATTGATTTAACAATGTTGCAGAGGATAATCGGATGATCAATTGAATGAAAAAAACAAAAAATAAAAAAAAAATTTAGTGAATTAATGAAGACAATCATGAAAGTAGAAGAAATCGTGCAAAGTGAAGAGGAAAAGATCTTATTTTCCCGAAAGATTTGTTTTCATTGATTTGATCATGTGCGTGAGTTTGAAACTACTATAATGAAGTATATACAACAAAACGACATCGTTTTAATAAGTGATTACACCATGTAATGTGTAACTAAGTGCATGATATAATTTGCCCAAATTGATTAGCAAATTCTTTCAAAAGCAATATTAGCAAATGTGCTCAAAATATTTTTAGGTGTTTGTAAGATAAATTTCTTAATTCTTTCCATTGTAAAGATCTTTTCTTAAGTGGTGCATTTTAATTAGTTGCACTAAATTGATAAGTATATTGTATAATGCAAACAATTTATATGTTATGAAAAGTAAAAGTAACGAAACCAATGAGTAATTGAAGTTACAAAAAATCCATATAAGTATTCTTACAAAGTCAGAGGTATTGGATTCGAACTACATCCGTTCCTTAAATGTATAAAAAAATATCTTGAATAATATTTAAATATTTGAAAAAATAACAATTTAGGTAAATAATAAATGGTAATCTAATAAGGAGGACAATATTATTGAGTTTAATTTACATTTTTGGTGATGTGACATAAAGAAAAAGGGAAAGGGAAAATTTTCATTTCTCTTCTTTTCTTTTTTGAGAAAATAAAGGGAGAACCATTGAATCAATTAGCCTTTTTTTGTGTTCTCTTTTGGTCCTTTTGGGAAACTAGGCTCTATTTGATTAAAATTTAATTTGACAAATTTTCCTTTTACAAATAATTTATCTTTGTGCGTAACTTGAAGGTATGTGAATTGATTCTTTAATTTACTACTCCCATTCCATAATATAAAGTTAAGTTGTCATATTTGAAATTTCATAATATAATACTAAGTTTCATTTATAAATTATTTTTTATCAAAAATACTCTTAATTAATGAATTACTATCTAGTAATTTTTAAAATTTAAACTTATTTACATTTGATCAAGCTTTGAAATATAGATAGAGGAGAGAGAAGATAAAAAAAATTTATTAATTTCATGTTTTCATTTAACATTATATTATGAGAAAAATATGAGCAGAAAATGAATAATTTGTTGTTATAGTACGGTGTGTGAGAAAGCCAATTATAATTTGGGAATCACTCTAAATCTGAAAAGTCACAAGAGACCCCAAAATGAATACCGTGCACGATTGCAAAAGACAGCTTAGCATTAGTTCCTGAATCATCCAGAAACGTGGTAAAAGTCGCGATGAAATCGTCATTACCATAACGTAGGATGCCCCCAGCCAAAAACTCCTCTGTTGCCTCTACTTGCTCCATCCATATTAATAAGAATAATATCACAAACCATAAAGTTACCTTTCTAAACGACTGGGAGGAATCCAACAGATGGTTCCCTCTTCCGCGAAGCTGGTAGAGGGACACAAATAGCTATACAAATCTCCATTACCAGGCAATTGTAGTCGATGGTCAGCCCGAGGATGAGGAGAAGAAGAAGAAGAAGAAGCATAATCCAACTGAGACACGGGCAGAATACCAAGACAATTCTCAGAGTGAGGTCTACAAACACGCTGCCAAGACATCTGGTGCTTCCGTCCGCCCCAAAGGAAGCTAGAAAACAAACTGTCTATCTCCTGTAAAATTTTCTTTGGCGGACTCAGAGCAGCTAAAATGGGCATCAGAATGGAATTCAGGACATTGTTGAGATTTATTAGACTTTAACTATGGTATTTGTACTCGTATAGTGCTTCAAGCTATTTTGGCAAGCAGTGATCTTGCCCATCAGATTGAAATACAAGTTATTATTGAGTCTGATTCTCTAGATATCTATCAAAGAGTGCCGAAAGTATAGACTTTGATCAATCCCTCATGGGCCTGTTTGTTGCCATGATACATCAGCTGTTGATGTCCAACCCTACAGGGAAACTGAATTATTGTAATCGTAATAGCGTGGCTAAATCGGGTTTAAATTTTTATAACCCAAAGATTATGGCTTCACCAAGTTCCTCATTATGTGGATCCATAGTTTGGGAGTTAGAGAAGTGAGAAGGTGGTTATTTTTCAAGTATTCAAAATTTCTTCGGATATCCATTTTAATATAGCAATAATAGTTGTCAACCAGTAGACTGTAAATGCTGTTAGCCCTATTTTTTTGTTTCGTCCACAAAAACAACCACAGTAAACATAGTAGTGAACCATTTTTTCTGGGATATATAACATGTAACCCTACCTTGAAGGGCTCCTTCTGCATTTTCAATTTCATAAACAAGGTCCTCAACATCTCCTAGGCAAAGCAATGGTGTAATCTGGAATGTCATTGGCATATGCTCAAAACCATGCAATATACAAGAAGAACCAGTTCTTCTGTCCCAAGAACTTTATTAGTGAACACTGTCACGGTAATCTCTACATTTCAAACATAGAACCGCTTGAGACTTGTGGCACAAATAGTAGCTTAACAATAAAACTGCTTCTTATCGGGCCAAAATTATTGAATTCAAACTATATTTCTTCTCTTGTTGTTAAAAATAAATACATAATCACATGCGAGTTGAGAAGTCCTGAGATACTCTTAAGACACACCTGTGTTGGCAAGACTTTCAACCTTTTTTAATCACAATTTGTAAAGACATAAAGAATAAAGCACAAAGAATTTTGCCAGCAGTAGAAGCAAAGTAACTGGATGAAAAGTTGGCAGAGTTTCCAAAAGAAATCTTGAAAAACCTGTCATGGGCAGAGAGAAGAGTCGCCCTTCAATGTTTGGCATTTCAACTGGGCAAAATTTCACAGAAACAGGTTAAAATAACAATCCTCATACTTCTAGACAGTCAAAATTTTAATAAGATACAAAATCAAGTAAACAATGTGTTTTTATCTAGAAGGAAGAAGTCAAGTAGTCCCTTCTCATCTTTTATCTTCACGCTTGCCACAGATAAGTCTCGATATTCAATTTGTTTAATCATCTCAACAAACTGCATGTTCCTCAAGGCCTTGACTGCTTGTCATAGGAAAAGCTAGGTTCAACTCTACTGAACAACTTGTTATGCAGGAAAAACCGCAAGGTCTTGTTATGTAATGATTCAGTTAGCATACTTTTTCACTTATTAATCGATTTCAGAGTACATTTATGGGGAAGGAAAGAAGAACAGGCAACAATAGATCATTCAAAAGTTCATATATTACCTATTGAAGTGAAGGACAATCATTCATATGTACATATGGAAGGCGAAAGAATACTCTAACAAAGCATATGAAAGTTCATATCTTATGCTCCTACGAGTAAACTAAACAATAATGCATTGGAAACATAATTCAGATCCAATACAAGGATATGCTTTTCCAACCCCAGCTTTAAATATTATAACAACTAACTCAAAGAAAGGGGGGGAAGAGTGGGAATATTAACTGTTACCATCTTCTTCATTTAATTAGTTCAAGGATAACATCAAGACTATTCTAAGACTCAACTCATTCATGGTAGTGGAAGCCTCATAGGAAAAACTGTCAAAAGCACTTGAACAACAAGACTAAATAGGCAAATGAACAAGATTATCAATCCTTATATCATACAGAAGGAAAAATACAGAATACAGCTATGTACAAGCGAAAGAATAACCAAAAACGCATCATCTAGTATGTACCAAAACCAAGTGCTCAGAAGGTAGAAAATATAATCATTCAGGATCCAGAGCAAAGCACCACCTGTTAGTTTATTATTGAACCTGCAAGCAAAAAGGTACATCCGGAAGGAATAAATTATATTTCAGGTCTTTTCCGCCGGAGTCAGATGGCCCATCTTCTGTGTGAGGTTATCTAAGTTATTCCTGCTCCACCAAGGTTTATGGATATCTGCCAAACTACTGCTATCATTCTTCTTAGAGCCAAGATCTCTTCTCTCTGATTGAACCTCTGGTATGTCAGAGGAACCAGGAGTCTCTGTTAAGAACTGTTGCCAGAAAACATCATTAGCCGCTGCAGGTGCAGATGCAGATTCGTTACCCTCAACTCTGTCCTTCTCCAAATCAGTATCCATCAAGTTTGAAGGACTTGTATTCATGTCAATTCCTGAAGATTTTGGTCTAGAATCCAGATTAAGATAAAGAGATGAAATTGCAGGACTATCAACATGATCTGATGATCCAGCTAATTCAGTAGAGGAACGAATGTCCCTTGATGGCGATGAATGAAAAGAATTCGATGAGCATGGGTTCAAATTCACATCAGAATCTCCTGATGATCCAGGCGGTTCAGTTACAGTGACTGATGGAGGCTGTGGGGCAACACCAAAGTCATATGCTTCCTCAACTGAAGCTTGGCAGATCCCATATGACAGATTCTCCCAAAAACTTAAGGATGAATCCAACTTCTCAATAAGATCCACGTTCAACCTCGGAAGTAATGCACTTGAGTTATCTTCTTTAAAAATCACTAGCTGGCTCTCCCCATTGTTGGCTTCATCATACAAGTAGTTGGATATTAACAATCTTCTCTTCCTGCTATGGTTTTCTGACACGAGATCAGAAGCAAACCCGGGCTTTTCCAACAGTTTAGCTAAAAATGCCATTAACTGCCTCTGCCTGTGATCTATGTCTTTAAGACGCTGCCCCAGTGAGCCAACATCAACTCTAAATTCTTGACTCTCCTGTTTATGTCTCTCTAGCTTTGACTGAAGCAAACTGTTATCCCTTTTCAGCCTCTCAATCTCCTCTTCAAATTCCTGTCTCTCTGCATCACTTAATGGAACTGCAGAACCTCCATTCCCAGAATGGCTATGAATTGGTTTGCGGCGGTGAATATTCTTTAAAAGATGTTTCTGTCCCCTTATAAATTCCTCATTAGCAAATTCCCATTGATCAGGATCAACCTTTCTAAAACCCTATAAAAATGCATAAATTCAGTCAAATCTTTCCCAAAGAAACAGAGAAGGAAACTCTATCAATATGATAGGAGACATGAGAACCATAGAATTAGAAACATAAAAAATTGAAGTTTACAGATAATCTAAGAAAGAATTAGCATTGTGGAGCTTACATATGTATTGAGCTGTCTGATAAAGCTGGAGAAGTTGTTGTGCTTAAAATACTTTGGCAGCAAATCTCTAGCAAACTCAGGTGGATTCCACACGATGAAGCTACGGCCACTGTGGCTCCAAGAAACAACTGAGTTGGTCATAGGGTCCTCCACCATCTCATAAGTCTTGGTAAGAAACGGTGCTGGCGCATTTGATCCGCCATTAGATCCTTCCATTCCAAGAAACTCTTCAGATATAATTTAGCTCAATTTCAGGTTTATCTACAGCTTCTTCTCAGACAGAATCAATCCTAATTTTGGCTGTCTCCTTCCTTTCAAAGAGATTCAGATATATGCAGCCCCCAAAACTGAGCAGCCGTAAAAATTCCACAAGCAACCCTAAAGAAAAATCAAACCCGTACCGTACGTGGTTGAAAATTGATCAAGGAATAGAATTCCTCATAAACAGACAGAAAAGAGGAAATTTTTGCACAGATGACCAGAAGCTCAAGGAACCCAATCCGATCCAAGACAGAACCTTCCCCAGAAAGCATTAAAGTCAAATGAGTTCAACTTCTCAAGAATTCAATCAATAAAAGAACCTCATATTTCGCTGAGATCACCAAAACACAGTTTTTTCTTCTCTATGATAAATTCAGTAAATTCCCACAAAAAACCCACCCCCCAAAACGGCACAAGACAGTGATCACAGCAGACAAAGGTTCAAATAGTATTAAAAGAACTAAAAAAAGCAAAACCCCAGTTAGTCCCTCTCAAAGACAACCCAAATATACATCAATTACAGGTTCAAAAACAAAACTTGAAGATAAAGAAATCCAACTTTTACATGGAGAGTAAAACTTTATTCAAATAAAGTTTGGAAGAGGAGGACAACAAAGGAAATCTATATATGGAAGATGAATTTCAGATTTTGACCAAGTGGGTCGTCAGAATTACCTCAAAAAAAAATTGCGAATTAATATTAGAGAGAGAGTGGACTTGACTTTCAAAGGCTCATTAAGAAGAAATCTCAAATCTGTTATTAAGTGATAGCAATTGACAAGATCAGGGGTTCTGGGGTGGGGTTAATTGTATGGAAAATTGTGGTATCTATTTTGGAGGGCCTTTTGAATTGTCAAAGGTACTGTAAATTCAAAGAAGAGGAGCTGAGAAAGTAGACTCGGTCGTGGAATTTTCTTGACGAACAAGACTGCAGCTCTTTCTCTTTCTCTCTCTGATGTTGCTGCTGCCCATTTGTATTTGGGGGAGGAGACGAAACGAGACGACCCTCTTTTTATCTATCTATCATCCAAGATTGATTTTCTTACTTGGAATATATACGAGAATGAGGCGATACCCAGTTTGACTGAGAGGTGAGAGCTGAGGCTGATCTGCCATTTGGCTATCATTTCTCATCCTTCGTATTGCCTTTTTTTCCCCCTTCTTTGTTACCTTCTCCAACCTGGGACAACAAATAGGCAATATTGCCTGCAGAGTGCAGGTCTATAGGCAATTTATACAATACACTTCAGCTTACACATAGCATGGAATACTCAATTAGTAAAATTACGTCATTTTGGATAGATTTTATTATTTAATTATAAATAAAAATCTTCTTTTATTTTACAAACTCATGCGTCTTCTCTCGGTAAAAAGAAAATTAAATTTTTTCTTCCTGCGAACTCTGTTGCGGCGCCACATTTGTGATTTACTTTCATCAATCACTAGTGTTTTTGTGATTTCCTTTAATCGATCATAGTCTGTTAATTATCATCAATGTTCATCATCTGCAATTTTTAATTTTCAATTGAGAATTGTGAAGAAACGAATGTTCTGTCGTGTGTTGATGTAGGATATTCGAGTTGTGATGTTTTCAATCCTTCTGCGTTTGTAGATGGTGATTCGATGCTTCCGGAGAAGAAGAAGTTGCACTAAGACATTGTTAATTTTTCGTTTATTTATTATTTAGTATTTCTGTGTTACTGAACGTATGTGTGTCTAGTTTTATAATTATGTGTCTAGTTCTTCAATTAGGAGTGCCTAATTTTGAAATTAGTAGTGCCTATAGTTATGACCACTGGAATTTCAAACTTTTTTTTGTTTGTATATTTAGATACTTTTAGTTGAGTTTATTATTAAGTGATTGTGTTTTCAATATTATATTATTTCTAATAAAGTTGGAGATTGTTTTTATTATAGTTTCTTATGTATTTTAATATATGTAGTTAGTAATGCCGACTTTTATAACTAGGAGTACATATTTTTATAACTAAAAATGTCTAGTTTTTGAACTGACAATGCCTATATTTATTATCACTAAAACCTTCAAATTCTCAAGTTTGTTACTTTTTTGGATGCTTTTGTTGGTTTTAATTGTAATTTTTTTTTTTGTATTTTCAATATTATATTACTTCTAATATGGCTTAGGTTTGTTTTATTATAATTTATTGTGTTTTTTAACCTTTGTACTCGGTAGTGCCTACTTTTATAAATGAAAGTGCCTACTTTTATTACTAAGAGTGCCCACTTTTATATCTGACAGTGACTAGTTTATAAGCAATTGTCTTTTTTATTTCTTATTTAGATGCGTTTTGTTGGTTTAATTTAAAGTTTTTTTTGCACCTTCCGACCTTATATTTACTTCTAGTTATGGCTTAGGGTTATTTAATTATAATTTATTGTGTATTTGAACCTCATTTTGTTGATAATTCAAAGAATACAAGTGATTCTTCATTTTTTTCTATGTTTAGTCCATTTTCAAAAAAATGGATACTAAATTGGTCAATTTTTTTTTAATCTTGCAATGGCCATAACGCATTACGTACAATGGTTGTGTGTTATCGGTAATAAGCGGATTAACCCGCATTAAAAATCATGTTTAACGACGTGGCGTAACCGTTTGCTGATGTGGCGTTGAGTTGTCGATAACGCACAGCGATTGTGCGTTATCAGTAAGTATAATGCACTACCATTATGCGTTATTACTAGTAATAACGCATAATGACCGTGTGTTATCACGTTATAAACCTTACCCGCCGCCTGCCTCCTTCTTTCTTCTTTCTTCCTTCTTATTTCTTTCCTGAACCCTCCTTTTTTCTTCTTTCTTCTTCCTTATTTCTTCCTCAAAAATTTACTTCATTCCTCCCCGAAAATTTTCTTTTCTTCTTTCTTTGTGCCGCCGCCACCCGCCGCCGCTGCTTGGTAAGTCCTTTTCCTCTTCCTTTTATTTTCTTCCTTCTTTTATACTTGTATCTTCTCTTCTTATTATACTTTTGTATTTTATTTCAAAATTTACAGTAAAATTTCAAGTTTGAATTGGTGAGACTTTCCTTGGAGTACGAAAGTTGTTAGAGTTTTGGAGTGGAAAACAGTAGACAGAGCTTATCGATACGAAGGTGCCTTTTTTAATTTTCGGTAATATTTTATTTATTTAAATTATTTAGTGTATTATGCATTAATTTTAATTATTGTTTATTTGGGCTTGTTAATTGTTGTTTTTGAATCATTTTTATGAATTTTATTTGGATTATTTGTTAATTTGAATTAATTTATTTTTGTGCAATTAGGGTTTGGGTTTATGTTTAAATTTGTTGTTATTGATAAATTTGTGCAAATTTGATCATTTTATGTATATAATTGTATTTTGTATTGCAAAAGTGGAATTTATTAAGATAATTAGGTAATTTTTTTTTTTACTTTAATTTATGATTATTTGAATTATTTTATTTATTTAGATAATTATTTTGCAACTTTCTTAAAAGTTTTTTAGTAAAGAAGATGCGGATTTGGAATTTGAGTTTTTTTTATCTTCACTTGTTTTTTTCTTCTTTTTTTTTTTTTTTTTGGTAATTAGTAGAACCGAAACCTGAAAATTTTAGGTTCAGTAATTAATTGTATGCCATTATTAATATGACGACTTTTATTTAAAAAAAAATGATACATAGACCGCAAGATGTTACCATCACAGTGATGATAATTACTGTTCATGGTACATTCGTATAAAAAAGAAAACAACGTACAGTCGATAGGAAATAACCAGATTCATAAAAGAGCACACATGCCTTATTCAAATTGGACAAAACAAGCATAGAAACATGTCCTCAAAATTTATTTCAATGTCAATAGCACGCCTAGTTGCCAACGATCCTGAGATACCTTTGTCAAACATCATTCAAGAAGTGCAGCTATTGTTTTAAATGGGTTGTACTTACAAGCGGGCATAGTATGCTCAAAAATTTGCCATAGAGAGGATTTTTGGTAGTTGGGAGACAACCTTCAATATTTTACCGAAATACGTACAAGCTATACAGGATTTAAATCCGGGGACTGTATACGAATTTTTGAATCATAGAACATGCAGTCCCCCTAATTATATTTTCAAATTTGTTTTTCGGTGTTTCTCGTCATGTATAGATGGATTTCCATATTATCGGCCGGTGATTTCTGTGGATAGAACACACCTAAGGGGACCATACAAGGGCGTATTGTTAATTGCAAGTACGTGGGATGTCAATAATCACTTGTTCCTACTTGCTTTTGCAATTGTTGATAAGGAATACTTTGAAAGTTGGAATTAGTTCCTTAAAACCTGCGAGAATACGTTGTCAAAGATCGCCACGTATGTCTCATTTCTGATCGCCACAAAGATATTTTCTTTGCTATTCAAAGTCAACCTTTATGGCAACCACCATTTGCAGTTCACCGGTTTTTTTTACGCCACATTCGAGCAAATTTCAATAAGACTTTCAAGAACACAAACCTAAAAAGCTTGATGTGGCAGGCCGGAACAGAATCATAACAATGAAAATTTGACTGTGTAATAAAAGAGATTCAAGAAAGAAATGTGGATACTTACATTTACTTGATGAAGTTGGACTCAGAGAAATGGACACTGTTGCATGATGGCGGGTACAGACACGGTATTATGACAACCAACATTTGTGAAGCACTTAACAATGTGTTGAAGAAAGTTAGGGTCCTACCTTTAAAAGCCCTGGTTGAACTAATATTCAACAAACTAGTTAAATACTTTCATCAATACCGTGAAGAGGCTGAAAATTGTGTGCATCCATTTCCAACCCGAATTTTTGACAAGTATTTGCGGATTGAAATGAAATCAAGAGAACACAAAATGACAACTTAAAATCCGTGAGAAGCAATATACATGGTCAAATTTCCGATCTGGGTTTCTGTTAGGCAACAACGTCTATACATTGTGAATAAATAATAAATCTTATAGTTGCAGAAAATGGCAAACATATACATTGCCTTGTTCTCATGTTCTTGTAGTGTGTAGAGAAAATTGGTCAAGAGCAGATACTTATGTGCCGGATATATATTCCCGACAAACGTACAGAAGAACTTACCAAGCGAATTTTTATCCGGTCTTGAGTGAGAACTTTTGGAGGAATGTTCCTTTTAATTTAACATTTTATCCCCCAAATATGAAAAAGGAACAGGGTAGGAAACAGGGCAAGCGATTTCAGGGGGAAATGGATTATAAAAATCCAGATTCTCCCCCAAGATGTGGCAGATGTCGCATGCCGGAACATAATAGAAAAAATTGTAATAACCCTAGACCAAGCAATGTATAAGTTTGTTTTCTTGAAATTATTGTAATAAAACAAGTTTCTATTAATGAAAATTTTCTTTCAATTACTTCTAATTACTACATCATTGCTCTAAATTTTTACAATATCTTTAGTATTACTTCTTCAAATAACTTGAGATGAAATGGTTAAAAGTTAACTATATTTTCCAAGAAAACGATATAAATATTATCATATCAAATACGCTTAAAATAAGTTAAACATTATATATACTGCCTTTTTAAATAAATTATACAATTATAAGTTTTGACAAAAATGTAAAGAAATTTTCATTTTTAAAAAAAATTTTAAAAAAAATTAAATAAAATTAAATAAAAAAATAAATAACTGACGTGGCAAATAACGCACAACCATTGTGCATTATTGCTGGGTCATAATGCACGATGGTTGTATGTTATCCGCCACATCGGCAGATTAGTGGGCGTAATTTTAATTAGGACATAATGCATGATCGTTGTGCGCTATCAATAATGATAATGCACAACCATTGTACGTTATGGCCACAATAGGGAAAAAAAAAGGGTGGGCCACTTTAGTAGCCAAATTTGAAAGATGGTATAAGCATAGAAAAAACCTGATTCTTCTAATATTAAAGATCCAGTTCGATGGTGTGAAAAAGGAGATCGCAATATAAGGAAGAAGAGATTGTCAAGACAAAATGCAATCAAAGCGAAGGAAGAGGATCAGTGTTTTGACGCATGCTTCAAGGATTAAAACGGCTGTCCAATTGTCTAAGAACTATGAAGCTTTGGGGAGGGTTGTGAATGTTCCAAGTAGTGAATGTTAACTTAGTTTAGGAATATCAAACTCTAACGATAGGGAACCTTCAAATAATTTGCAGCCAATCATAAATTTTATGTAGATTTTGTAATTTTGTCACTTTATTTCTTTTAATGATACTTTAGTTTCTATTTTGTGGGGTTTTGATGTTATTTTGTATGTCAAATGTTTCTTCTGTAAATACATATATTTATTTTTATAATTAAGGTGTCTACTACAATGCCTAGTTTTAAAACTAGACACTCCCAGTTTTAAATTGACAGTGTCTAGTTTTAAAATTAGGAATGCCTAGTTTGAAAATGATGAATATTTAGTTTTAAAATTAAGAATGCCTACTTTTATTTTAGACAGTGCCTATTTTTTAAATTGACTGTACCTACTTTTTTAAGAAAAAGTGCATACTTTTATAATTGAGCGTGCCTATTTTTTTAACTAAGTGTACATTTATAATACTTTAACATGTCGTGCAAATTCATGATAAAGTTGTTAGTATTTCATGATAGAAGATTAAACACAATTATGGTATAAGATTGGAAGATGTATTTAACTTTCATTTCAAATATTATATCATATAATTACAAGATATTTTAGGGAATTGGGTTCTTGTATAAGATTGATGCTGCATTTTGTACACTCTCTTTCTTTTATTATTCATTCCAGACATGATAAATTTGTACATATATTTCGCTATAAGTCTTGATATTGGACTTTCTTCCTTTGATTTGTTCAGCAGCACATCCCAGCTTGAATTCCTTTGTCTCTTGTACATTTCCATATTTCACATGCAAAAGGTGCCACAGTCTACCTAGTTTGTACTGTCTTGCTGTGTCAACTTCCTCACTTTTATTTTGTATTTCATGATGTTCTTATGGTTGACGAATGACCCCTCATATTTTATATTAAAATTAAGAGTACATACTCTATATTAGTAATTGACATATATCAAACAAAATTTCAAAATAGAGGCAATATCTTATACAAGTAGAGAACGCAGAAATCATTTCCTTCAAATTCAATCACTAAAATTAGGAATGCCTAGTTTTAAAATTAAGAATGTCAAGTTTTAAAATCGAGAGTGCCTAGTTTTAAAATTAGGCACTGTCAGCAAACACAGAAACCTTCTACTGCGATGAATTTAAATGTTAAGTGTTGAAGTTGTCATATGTCTTGTGCAATATTATATATATAAAGTATAAAAATATATAATTATCGATCGAAATTACAGACTAATTACTGTCTACGACTTCGAAGACTTCGAAACAAAGAGAGAGGCAAATCTTTTGAACTCTCGGCCGATTCAGCCGTAGCAGCCGAGAGTGTTATGTGAAAAGGACCAAGTAGGGGAGGTCCTGCGGAAAAATAGCTCGACGCCAGCAAATGTTGAAATCAGTCGGTTATTTTTAGAAATTACTGACTAATTTTTTTTGTCGAAAATCGGTTAGTAAAATGTAATTTTCTGGTAGTGTGAGCAAAGAATTATTATTAAAAATAATGTACTATATATATTTTTCTAAGAAAAAAGTATACTATAAAGTGTATAATGTATTAGAAGTTCAGACAGGATTAAAGGGTTCACGTGTATACCGTAAGTCTAGCATATGCTGAAAAGTTTGTAAATAATTTAGGCATATAAAAGTTGAAAAAAAAGGTTTATAGATATGAATATAAAAGCAACAATAGTTGATATGCATATATAACTAATTTCTCTTATGTAAATTCATTACATTGCTCTATATCACACTCCATATCTAATATTATGATGTTCTCTTTATTTATTTATTTATATATAATATCAGAAGAGGATATGATTCGAACTAAAAAACTCTACGATAAAGCATTTTTATCATTTAACTAGTAACTTTGTCACAATATTTTCTTACTCAAGCCAACAAAACAAGTATAAAAGTTACCTTTCAAAAGATTTAAATGAGATACGAAGAAAAATGATTGGGAGGCCCGAAAGAACCAAGATAGCGTTGGGGTTTTGATTGGCCATCCTAGATTGAGGCAGATAGCTGCAATGCAAGTATTTTGGCAGTAAAAGAAACGCTTCTCCTTATCATATATCTTTTAATATTCTTGCTCTATTATATTACTTTTATAATAAATTTATTAATAAATTTTATAATATAAAATAAAATATAAATTTTAAAAATATAATAAAAGATATATTAAAAAATATATTAGATAATCCCGTGTTGTATTAGGCTTCAAAAAAGACTATTTTTTACATGGTATGTATGGAAAGTCAAAAAATGGATGTTGATAAGCAATATCTATCACACCAGTATACATGATTTTTTCCCTAAAAGCACTAATATAAAATGATTGTTAGTTAGAGAATGGTAGAAGCAAAATATTAAGGAAAGCTTCTTGGCAATTTCTTCTTCACAAGTTTATTATTGTTTTTCAAAAAAAAAAAAAAAAGTTTATTATTGTTTATTGATCATGTGTGAATGACCCCATGATTGGGAGGAGGCAGCACTCTTGGACTACCTATTACTTCCCTCAATTTTCTTTATTGACCAATGAGTTATGGGGAAAGATCTAGAGAATAGACTAAATATTAGCATTTAGTTTTCATAAGTCTGGCTTGTAATTATGCTTTGATATCATAAAGTTATTTCTTATGTTGGCGATCTCGAAATTGCAAAGCATGAGTTTGACAGCACTATACAGTTCATATTTTTATATCTAAATAAATATCTCAAAGTGGCTCTATGTACTTAAGCTCATGCTTATATATATTTCAAATAATTCATACATATTTCATATGGGACAGGTGTATTTTATATATATATATATATATGTATGTGTATATGTCCGTGAAGCCTTATCTGAGAGACAAGAGTTGAGGCTTCTCAAACCCTAAGCTGGTCCCAAATGATGTGCCAAATGATGTGCGAGAAACTAGGGTTAGAACTTAGAAGAGAGTTTTGAGTTTTAATGGACAAAAAATATCACTCATACATTCAAGATTAGACTACTCTACAAAATAAAATATCACTTATGCCTTTGAAGAATACAAGAGTAAAACTTAGGGTTAATATTAAAATACTCCTTAAGCGGGAGGGTATAGCAACTTTACTCCTAAAGTTGAAAAATAGGCCCTTTATTTTCCAAAATATATAAAAGGTCTAAAATATCTTTTTGTGTAAGTCATGCTTTGTTGGAAAAGAATCCCTAAAATTTAACATAAAAGTATTTTAGTCAATAACTTAATTTATAATTATAATTTATTAAAAAATACTTTTATAAAATTTCTAATAAATTATAACTATAAATTAGATTAAGAACTAAAATAATTTTACATCGAACTTGAGGGGTTATTTTGCTACAAACTATAACTTATATGAAAGGATATTCTAGGCAATTTATATATTTTTGAGGAATAAATTACTTATTTTTCAATTTTAAAGCTAAAGTGCATTTAACTTTCCACTTGATGGGGATATTTTGCAATTAACTCTTGAACTACAATAGCTACTTCTGGAAGGCATGTTAAGGGGAAAAACTGCAAAAAACTGAAACAAAAAGCACTCAATTTAAATTTCCCAATCATACAGGGTCTAAATAATCCAGTTTCGCAGCTATCACAATTCAAAAACAGCCACCGGGAGACCTTTAAAGAGCCAAGAAAATGATAATGCTAGCTCAAAGATATCTCTGTTCTGATATTTTTAGGGAGGAAGATTTTTTTTCTCAAAAAGTGCTTTAAAGTTCAATCTACTCAAAATATCTAGACATGTCATCATCAACAAGTTCCTATACAATTCCTTTTAATATCTACAGTTCCTTCAAGAACCCATTCCTACAGTTCCAAGATTTTTCCCTATTATTTTGCTGTCAAAGTTCACTTCTCTAGCAGTATCAAAATGGAGAATCAAGTGGTGAGAAGAAGAGTGAACACCATCGGAAACCACATTGCTGCCGCTGAAGATATATCTGCCACTCATCTCTTACCCATGGTGATTTTACAATTTAAACTTTAGTTTAATTAAAATGGTGGAGAATTTGTGCAATTATGCTCTTTGCTTTTTTGTTTCACTTATTGGAGACGAGGGTTTTTGTGTAACTTAAAGTTACCAAAGAACCTAATAAAGATGGAATCTTTCTGTCTTTTTATTGTCTGCATTTTTTGCCTCCCTAAATTAGCATCTTATGTCTTTATTTGGGTAGTACTTATCTCATACAGTAGAACTTTGAAGAAGATTTTGTGAATCAAGGCATCAGAAAAATTGCTGTGGGAATAGCTTCTAATAGAATATTCCAACAGTAAGGTGTTTGTTCATAACATAATTATGGCAAAATGTGGAAAATGAGCTGTTTGCTCAGATTATAGGATCTAAAAAGACTAGAAGCACTCGGGATTCTCTTAAGCATAAGCAGAAAGAAGGCATTTTTCAATTAAAAATAACATACTGTTACAAGAAAAACCAATGGAATTCTGTTTCTGACTCCAGTTTACCTTCCGGGTGGTTGTTTCGTAAAGGAAAAGCTAATGAGTTGATATTTGCTATACTTTTTGACTACCTAGATTAAGAAAGCTGAAATATGGAAAGATCACATATAGTTTCATTGAGTTGTTTGAGATGAATAAGCCATAATGATTTTGATAGCTTCCATATTTGTGACTCCTAAACAATTAATAGTTCTACTCAAATGCTTCAAGATGCATGGGAAGAGGATGTTAATTAATATATGTTGATTCATCTACTTTCCTTAGCTGTGGATCATGTCTTGACTCACTTTGTTTCTACAGAGTTGCAGTAATAGTTTAAACTCTGTTATCCGGAGGTGTGACAACAGAATGTATTTTGCAAGGCAGGCCTCCTCTTCCCAAGCCTGTTTCATGAGGCAGACAAGTGAACTTGTATGCAACTTTTCCATTTTTTAACTCCTCTGTAGTATTTCTAGTTATAGTTTCTGGTTCCTAATATTTGATTTTTGGAGCAGGGAAAATGTGCTCAACCAACTATCTCTTCCAAGTCTAGTACTTGTGCAAATACGAGCCTCTATACTTCTGAAGCACCCATATTTTCTAGACCTACTAGGTTAGAGTCCAGATTGCAAAATGTTGGAGGTGAAGCACCCATGTTCTCTAGACCTACCAGGTCGGACTCTAGTTTACAAAATATTGGAGAAAATCAATCATTGTTGAAAGGTTCCAAGTATCCTGAGCTAGTGCCCGAGGTTCCTTGTTATGCCAGGCCAAGCAGAAGAGAACCTCAATTCCAGTGCAAGAAAAGATACTCTGACTCTGTTCCCAAAGGTACAAAGATTATATTGTATGGGTGAACTTCTATCGTTCTCCCGAGAATTTGTGTTTGCTTTTGGTACTCCTGTCTATCAGGATTAGTCATATGAAAATTGATGGTACAATTTCTGATTGCATATTACTATCTTGATGGGGTTTTTTTCTTCTGTCTCATTGAGAATTGGAGGATCTATCGACTTTATGAATATAAGAGTTACCATTTTATGGCGTCTGGATGCAGGTTGTGGGTTATTTCCAATTCCAAATTCTATGCCACAGGCTGTAAAGTGGTCTTTGCAAAATATCGTGTCTAGCATCATAGGCATAGGGGGCTGAACTTGGATGTTTAACATTGTTTCGTGAGTTTGAAGAATTTGAATATTCTTGTGCCCTACAGGTTTTCAGTGGTCGCCAAAGATGGATGTTGCAGAATCTGGATCTGCTTTTGTCATCACAGTAGAACTTCCAGGGATTAGTGTCAGCAGTATCAGGGTGGCAGTCAGTAACCAAATGTGAGATAAGATTTGATCAAAATTTCTTGTTAGGACCAATATTATTATTCATTACACAAATAAGATACATGATTGCTTTGGTTATGCTTTGTCCAAAGCTTGTTTGCATGAACATACTGAGAACCATATTCAAATTGGTCTAATGGGAAATGCCGTCTTTCTAACAGATTGATGGTAACCGGTTCCCGTTCAATTCAGCGGACTAAGGAAGAATGCTATTATAATAACTCAATTTCTGCATACCACAAGAAGGAGATTTCAGAAGGACCTTACAAAATAGTCTGGCTGCTTCCAACCAATGTAGATAAAGATAGAGTATCGGCTGATTTTGTGTAAGTTGAAGATTCTTGCTATTGGTCTTTTCTCCATTCCCATTCTTTGCTAATGCCAATAAATTGCTCGTTTACCAATTGCAGCAGCATTCATCATTTGATTTCTGCCAATTGAAAATTCTAAAGTTTTTGTATTTTTGATGCAGGAGGGGTCTTCTGCAGATTACAATTCCAAAACTTTCTGGAGTTAGGAAGCCACTAAAGGCACATATCTAGGTGTAAATGGTAGTTCTTACAAATGTAAAATGTCCATATACCATGAACTATTCCATTTTGGTTCATGTGCAGTTATTTATACTCTATTAATTTTGGCCTGTATTATGATAAATGAAAAAGAAACTCTTCTTCTGAATTTACCTTGTGAAAGAAACTTTGTTAGAATACCCTTTTACATGGACTACTGCATTAAAGTATTGTACTACATACATCCTTTACAAAAGAAGCAGAGCTTTATAATGGCATACTAATAGTTCCATAGCCTCATTGATGACTTGTTTAATTTTCATTTTCTTTGTATATGAAAATGAAACTGACCAAATGTTACAAAGTTTGACAAAATGTTGGACAGACAGAGAGTATTGAATGTAACTGAAGTTCTTTCTGAAATGAATAGCACTAATGTGGACAGTTTCAGTTACAGAAAAAGACAATATAACTGGTGAGATCAGTGATCACTTTAAACTTGAATTTACAGGTGACACTTACCTTTATGCTGAGTCCTTCATTCTCAAAGATTTGTCTGTTCCTCATTATTCATCCATTCCAAGAAACATATCCATTGCAGTCAGATGATGAAGAGGCCTTATCTGTTTTTCATGGATTCTTGTGTTTTCGGTAGTGTTATCACAGTAATGGCAATTGCAGGTTTTAGTAGAAGTACAGAAGCCAAACATGCCCTTCATTCAAAGGGGTTCTGTGATTTTTACGCAGGTAATTGGGTGAGAGATGATTCATATCCTCTCTATGATCCCAGAAAATGTCCATTTCTCTTGAATCAGTTTGATTGCGTTGCCAATGGAAGACCAGATAGAGATTACCTCCATTACAGATGGCAGCCCAGTAATTGCAACTTAGGAAGGTAATTGTCCTTTTTCTGCATAATTTGCACTTATCTCGAGGATTTTCTGTTTCTTTTTTTTCGTACAATTTTCTTGATCAGTGCTTTTACATCTTCTTCTACAGCTGGGATGGAAAATTCTTTCTGTCTAAAGTAAAAGGGAAGCGAATTATGTTTGTGGGAGATTCAATGAGTTTAAATCAGTTTCAGTCCCTTGCATGTATGCTTCACACTGCAATCTCTCATGCTAATTATACAATGAAGAGGAACGGCAGCCTCTCTACATTCACAATTGCGGTTGGATTATTCGATAGATGTGTGCTTATATATTCATCAATTTCGCAAATAAAATTAGATAGGCGTGATCTATATAAACTATTTTGCATTGAAAAAGCTCAAAAGTTTCTTGATTTTCTTAGGTTGTAAATGTCACACTGTTGTACTTGCGAAATGCACTTCTTGTGGACGTTGTGAAGGATGAAACTGGACGAGTGCTAAGACTTGACTCCATAGATTCTGCTAATCAGTGGATGGGAAATGACATCTTGATTTTTGATACATGGCATTGGTGGCTTCACACGGGTAGAAAACAACTGTAAGAACTATGAAACTATGTTTAGATTCTCATTTTCATTGCTTTTTAATCGCAAAATCAAACACTTCTTGAGTCCTTCGACTGTTGAGTTATTACATTACCATTAAACATGGATTGCTACTTGGTTCCTACAATAGCTTATTGATGATGACATTTTGGTTGGCAAATTTTCTTTGCAGATGGGATTTTGTTCAAGAGGGCAATGTTAGATACAAAGATATGAATCGCTTGAAAGCCTACAAGAAAGCCTTGAGAACTTGGGCTAAATGGGTAGACTCAGAAGTTGATACAAATAAAGTAAAGATCTTCTTCCAGGGTGTCTCCCCTGATCATGACCTAAAGTAAGTCTTCAAATGTTCACCAACTCCAGTTTATGCTCAATTCTATTCAATATATTTGCAATAAAAAGAACCTTAAACTCATAAATTTCGTTTCTCCAATAGTGTTATTCCATATGGTATAGTTCTATCCTGTGGTTCAAACTAATAAGTAGCATAAATACATATAATAGTTACGTAGAATCTGAAGTACTTAGTGCACGTTTATCCTTAGTTCTGTTAGAACATCAACAGTAGTGGGATCAAGATGGTTCCAAAGTGTGTTACAATAATGTTTTTTCATAAGATTTATTTCACCCCACCAATATACTGGCATGCAACTGAGTTCTACAAAATATCTTCAAAGATACAATATAATGAAAACCTATATTTGACTGTGTGTTGCATTAATGAAGTCAAACTCGTTAGTATTACTGATTTCTACAAACATATGTAAACCATATGGGAGACTATTCTAACATCATGAGAGGATAGGAAACTTCATTGCCTTTAGAAATACAATCTTATATCATTCTTCATATGATCCTCTTATCCATTAGGTTTGCACTTCTAACTTAGTTAACTTTAGAGTATATCTATAGTGAATGGACTTTTCATGAATCATTACAACTATCATGAACATTTATCCCGTGGTTCAAACTAATAAGAAGTACGAATACATATGCTATCTACGTAGAAAGTTAAGTACTTATTTTGATTAAATCGTTCATTTTGTGATAGCATGAGTGATCTGCAAAGGCCGGAAGCTGCTGGTTACTGCCAGTACCAACGGCAGTCTCCGGTGGCGGCAAAGTATGGAGGAGGAGGAGGAGGGTGGCAGAGGGCAGAGCTTGTGTTAGACCAAGTGATAAGTTGTATGAAGAAACCAGTTCATTTACTTAGCATAACTGGACTTTCTCAATCAAGACCAGATGGACACCCTTCTATATATGGGAACTCCAGGCACAGAGGTCTGGATTGTACACATTGGTGCCTTCCTGGAGTTCCTGATACTTGGAATCAGTTGCTTTTTGCTAATTTGATTCAAGTTTGAATTGAAGTCCCAAAAGTTCAAATTATATTTTGCACTTTCTTGAAGAATTTTTAATTGGACTTTGTTTATGATTTAGTTTTAAGTGTTAAGAAATATGGGCTCAATCAAATTGTTTGTGTAGCATTGATAGACTACTTTTCTATAAGTAGTTGTCAAGTTCAACGTATGGTCACTGTTATTTAGAAATTTTTGAAAGGTATGGTGTTAAAGAAATAAAAGAAATTAGCGATAAATATTCGTAAACTATTTACGTAGTCACTTATGCTTTAAATTTTTTTTACTTTCTAATTATTTACGAAGTTCTTTTAATGCTCTGAACTTTAAAAGTCGTTGATTTTTAGCCAGTGAAACATTCTATCAACTTTCTGTTATTTGGGTTCAATTTCTACCGCCCAATATATATTGATATTATGGAATTCATTTCTTTTAAATTTGGGTTACCCATTAAAGCACTTTGGACTTCAAAGGTATAATTAAAGGTTCAAAGGGTCAAAAGGTTCGTTACTCAATCCCACATTAGATAATATGAGTAGAAGAAGCAACTGCAATAGAGGTAGTGTTCACTTTACTTTTTATGTGATTTATATATAATATTCGAACTCTATCGGATTCGATATTGACTTAAGTATCAGAGATGAACGAGAGACCAACCCTGCATTGGTGATTGTTTATTTGGCCTGGCAAGTATCATTTATTTAGGATTGGGATACTAAATTCATCATTTGGCGCCCATCGTACTTTAGTTTTCTTATTTATTTACCCACATACCGTGAGGAATGACAACTGATCCTACTCATCAGGAGGGTGTTCCTACTTCTGACCCTCCTCTTCCTATTTTACCTATACTATCAACTCTTGTCACTCTTCCTTTTCCTTTTCCCATGTCACTCTTCTATTCCTTCCATCCCCTTTTCTTGAATTGGCACCTTATTTACTACTTTACACCCGGATCATATTTTCCAATTACAAACCCTGTTAGCATATTTACAAACCATGTTAACTCAGCATGCTATACCATCCATTCCGGTATCTGCTGCCTCTGTTGGCGACCCTAGTTCACTATGCCACAATTCCCTTCTCATTTTTTCCTTCTAATGTGGCTGCTGGAGATATCCTCTCTCAAAGGAATTCACCTCTTCTTCAGACTCAAACTGTTCAAGATCTTGTTAATCAAATCTTAGCTCAGATAACTCCATCTACTGATGTTCCCGATGGGGATAGGATTTCTTGCAATATAATCCTATCATTAAGTCTTATGCTTGTGCGCCCATGCCCAATTATTTTACTCATATAAACCTTGAAACCGATGATGGTTCTTTCGACCCCACACAACATATATGCGTTTCACCTTTCATATGTACATATATAATGCTTTAGACAATACTTGTAGAATGTTTCTTAGTTTGCTAACAAGGAAAGTTTTGGTGTGGTATGCTCATCTACCACCCAGAAGCATTACTTGTTTTAAGGATTTGGGAGAACAATTTATCTGAAATTTTCTTCCTAAATCTATTTTTCAACCTACTTTAGACTTTTTTCTTAGTGTTCGTCAAGGTCAATCAGAGTCAGTCAGAGACTATACTGCCTTGTTCAACCAAGCAACTCAAAAAATTCGTCAACTCTCTTAGAAGGAATACATTCAAACCTATCGACATGGACTGACAAATCTTACATCTTTGAGGAAATTAGCATAGAAGGAACCCACTAATGTTAACACTCTTTTGGCCAAGATTCAAAAGTTCATTCATGCTGATGATTATGTCAGAAAAAAAAGGGAGCTGGATAATGAGGTTAAAGAGTATCAATATTCCAAGAAGTCTAAGCCATCAGATATCAAGCCAAAGCCCAGAATTTTAGATCGGCTAGTCCCTGCAAGCCTGATCTTCCTAAGTATGATTACACCCCGTTGCTTGTTCCTCAATCAGAAATTGTGCAACAAGTGGAGTCTTTAGGAATCTTAGAACGTCCTGCAAAGATGTTGTCCCTCCCTTCCCCCTAGAGAAATGAAACAAAAGGAAATATTGTTGTTTTCATAAGGATCATGTTCATGTCACTGAGCAGTGCAATGAAATGAAGAAAGCCATAGAGAATGCCATTAAAAAAGGAGAATTGAAAGAGTTCATTGATAGTGTTGCTTCTAAGTGTTCCACAATCAGTGATTTTGGGAAAAAATCATGGCTCGAAGATAAGAAAAAAGTTAAAAATGATACTTCATCATCCAAGATCAAAGTCATTAATGTTATACAAGAGGTTGGCCTTCCGGCCTCTCGAAAGCGGTCGCGAGAAGTTCATTATGATGATCTTTTAGTCGTTATCATGACCATAGATCAATGTGTGGTTAAACGTATCCTCGTGGATACATTAAGTTCTGTTAATATTCTTTTTAAAGACATTTTCAGACAAATGGACATTCATGGGATAAGATTTCCCCTTATGCAACCCCGTTAGTTAGATTCACTGGTCAAACTTTTAAGTCTGATGGTAAAATTAGTCTCCTGGTATCCGTTGGAGATACTGCCCACTTGGTGGAATTTCTAATTGTATTTGCCCTATCACCATAAAATTGCATTTTGGGTTGACCGACGTTGAATCAATTACAAGTCAAGGTATCTAACCATGACTTATTGATAGAGGTTCCTAATGGCACAAATATACAGATGATTTATGGTGATCAGAAAGCTACCCAAAGATGTTACTTTGCTACTGTCAAAGAAGTTGAAAGAGTAGAAAAGATTCTGAAGAACACAACAAAACACCCAAGTTGGAACCCGACGGGAATTTGAGCTTTTCATTTAGATATGGAAAAACCATAGCAGAACGTGAAGGTTGGTAAACATCTACCAATCATCTTGAGAATGCAACTTGCCGAACTTTTGGTTGAATACAAAGATATTTTTGCTTGGTCTTCTTCAGATTTGGGTATGGTACCTCGTGATATTGCTTATCACAAATTGGGTATCCTTGAAGGTACGAAGTTAGTTTTGCAGAAAAAAGAGCCTTTGCAAAGGCTAGACAAGAAGTAATCCGAAAAGAAGTCCAAGAATTACTAGCAACTGAGATTATTAAACCAATTGATTTTCCCGAATGCCTATCAAATCTTGTGGTAGTGGCTAAACCAGAGGGTGCTTGGCGTGTTTGTATTATTTTACTGACCTCAGCAAAGCAATTCCGAAAAAACTCTACCCCTCCCATGTATTGATCAATTAGTGGATTCCATTGCCAGTCACGAGTTACTCTCATTCCTTGATGCTTATAAAGGATACCATCAAATCCCGACGGCTAAGGAGGACATTGCTAAAATAGCTTTTGCTACATACGATGACATCTATTGCTACATTCGTATGCCTTTCGGATTAAAAAATGCTGGGGCTGATTTTCAAGAAGGTATGAACAAAGCATTTGAGGGGCTCATTGGGAAATTGTTGAGGTATATGTCAATGACATCATTATCAAGTCCAAGAAAAAAGAATTTACACCAGGTGATTTAAAGCAAGTTTTTGATAAAATCCAAAAGATTGGTGTATAGCTCAATCCCAAAAAATGCACATTCGGCGTGTTATCTGGCAAATGCTAGGATATCTTGTTTTTGAACGAGGTATTGAAGCTACTCCAACTTAAATAAGAGCTATTCGAGATATGCCAGAACCTACATTTATCAAAGACGTATAGAGATTAGTGGGACATATGGCATCTTTGGGTCATTTCTTAGCAAGAGTTGAAGAGACTGGCCTTCCTTTTTTTCAGATGTTAAGGCATCCAAATAAGTTTTCCTAGATAGAGAAGGCTAGCAAAGCTTTTCAAAAGCTTAAAGATTATCTTTCTTCCCCACCCTTGCTAGTTACTCTTTTAGTTGATGAAACATTGTATTTATACTTAAGAATCACTTCCAAAGTGATTAGCTCTGTACTTTTGCTCCAAGCGTGATAATACAATGAAATCTATTTACTATGCGAGTCATGTTTTAAACGGTCCAGAAGAGCATTACAGTTCTCTAGATAAACACATTTTATATTTAGTTATTACTGCATGAAAACTAAAACCATACTTTCAAGCACATTCAATTATTATTTTAAATAACATACCTTTAAGACATGTGTTACACGAACTAGACATATCAGGACATATTTCTATATGGGCTTTGGAGTTAAGTGAATATCAAATTGACTTTTCTTCTCGAAAGACCATTCAAGGTGAAGCCCTTGCTGATTTTATTGTAGAATGCACTCTTCTCGATACTGTTTTTCATGGTCAATCTTGTTCAAATCCTGATATGAATCCCCTATGGATTCTAAATGTTGATAGTTCTACTGGGAAAGAGTACAAGGAGCGGGATTCATTCTGAAAGATTTATTAACATGCTCAGGCTTTATAATTCTCATTTCCCATTCTCAACAATGAGGCAGAATATGAGGCTTTATTGGCTAATTGCGTATGGCACACAGTCTTAAAATCGATCATTTTTGCGTTCGAAGTGACTCACGGGTTTTTATTGGACAAGTGAATGGCATTTTGAAGCAAGGGATGATAATATGCAGAAATACATGGCCCTTGTTCAGTAGTTACTTCCTCACTTCCCCAAAATTTCTTTTGAAAAAGTACCCCGAGAGGAAAACGTTTGTACCGATATATTATCCAAACTTAGCACAGGAGAACCAATAGAAATCACATGGTTGGAATCTATTCAATAGAAGAGTATAAATTGGGACATCAGCCTCACAGATGTTGTTGAAGATTGGACACAACCAATTAAAGATTTCATATTGCATGAGAAATTGCCTGACGATGACAAAGTGGCTAGGAAAATTTGTACCATTGAAGCCAGGTATGTTCTTATTGATGATCAGTTGTATAGAACAATTGGTACTTGGCTATTATTAAAGTGTGCTAATGAGGAAGATGACAGATATGTTCTACGCGAAATCCAAGAAGGTATTTGTGGCTCTCATATTGGTATTAAAGCATTGATCAACAAAGCTCTTCGATATAGCTATTATTAGCATACTGAGAGAAGCTCCATCACTTTGGTAAAAACTTATACAAAGGGCCAGATACATGCTAATGAACATGATATCCCGATATTTGAATATCACAATTTGGTACCCCAATACTTTTCGCTTAGTGGGGAATTGATCTTTTGGGCCCCTTTCCCAAAGCACTTGTTGGAAAGAATTATTTAGTGGTTGCTATTTATCATTTCACACGATGGATTGAGGTGAAAGCATTGGCTAGCATTACTCCTAAGAAAATCAGAGATTTCTTTTACGAGGATGTTATTTGTCGTTTCGGGATTCCTAAAATCCTCATAATATAAGACAATGGTAAACAATTTAATTCCAAAGAGTTCAGAGATTTTTGTGAAGAGTTAGGTATTGAGTAACGGCTCATATCTTTTGGTTATCCCCAAACAAATAGTGCCACTGAGGTCATAAATCGAACCATTTTGCTTGGCTTGAAAAAGCGGTTAGATGTTTTAAAGGGTAAATGGCTAGAAGAGCTTCCAAGTATTCTTTGGTCTTGTTGCACTACTCCTAGAATAGCTACAGGAGAAACTCCTTTCACTTTATGCTCTGGAGTAGATGATGTTATTCTAGCAGAAATTGATCATGAATCTTCACGGTGTATGGCATTTAATGAGCAACAAATGACCAAATGATGTATGAACATTTGACATTGTGGTTGTGATTTTTCTAACTAAGCTTTAAACCCAATATTGCAAGCACACAAGATCAATGTAAAACGACGAGTAAAAGAATGTCGAACTACAGAAAAATGTTTAACTACCTATATTATTGTATTTCTAAAATATTATTATAAAAAGAATTAATTTTTTTTATAAGATTAGCCTGAATTAATTAAAACTAATAAATAAAATAACCAAATTAAAAATACTAAGATATTAACCAAAGGAGATGATTTAGAACATTGAATCCACCACTAAACTATATAACAATGATTTAATTTTATTTAGGAGAAAATATTAGACCTATATGTGGTGATCTAGGTTACAAGCTTCGATTCACTAAAGAAATATACTGTACTTAAATGCATGACATAACCATCTAACATTAGCATGACTTATTCAATTCTATGACATAAATCATCTAAAATTTGCACGAACTATTCAATTCTAAAACCCACAATATACTTGAAAAAATTATATACCTCTCATAATCAAGACTACAAGAATTAAACATGGATAAAAGTAACAATTCATCCAAATAGTTATTCTATAAAAACAATCACAAAGACTTAATTACATCAAATCAAGAAACATCCCAAGATATGTAATCACATAAATAATATAATAAATCTCTCAAACTAAAATACATTAAAATAGCATGACTAGGTTTCATCAAGATTCTAAAAAGAAAATTAGTTCATAATTAAAGGAAGAAAAAGAACCAAAATCTTGGAGTTGCTCATGGCTTCTTTTCCTCCTTCTATGATTGTCGCGGTCCTTTTTAGCGCTCCCTCTGAGAAGACTCCTTTTATAACACCCAAATTTCTAATTAAATAAGAGTTCTCCTCCGATCCCTTTTTGACCAACAAAAGAAGAAAAATTATTTTCTAATACAATTTGGATTCAATTTCGTCACTACTAACCCTCAAAATGTCAACTGGCTTCTTTGTTTATTCTTCCCCTATACTATGGGCCCTTGGTCTTGGACTTCATTATGGACTACCATATTTAATAAGATCATAGCTTTAGTCTTTCTTTTCTTAATGAAACTCAAATTCTTGTACTTTTTTTCTTTCTCTAAAAATCTACAACAATAAATAAATATACTAATTATGCTAAATAAAAATTTCCTCAAAGACTAATAAACTTAAGGTATTTATTTGTACTAAAAATCAACTCTATCATATTGATAGATAAAATTCGCACAAAAGCTGCTAAGAAAGATGAACATTACAAACGACAAGTGGCCCAATATCATAATTCTAAAGTAAGCCTTCCACCATCAAAGAAGGGGATTTGGTTTTGAGAAAGAATGAGGTTAGACGAGTGGACCCAAAAAGAAAGTTGGACCCAACTTGGAAAGGGCCATATTGGGTTATCAAATGCAACAATAATAGGAGTTATACATTGCAAGACTTTGAAGGCAAGATTTTAGCAAGAACTTGAAACAATGTTAATCTTAAAAAGTTTTTCCCTTAAACACAATTATTCCATATAACTTCTATAGTATTTGTATATGTTCTATATATCAAGTACATATTTTCTTTTACATATTTTGCATCTTAACAGTACATGGTTGATTTCAAATAATCCTTTTATCTCTTTTATTATCCACATACAGATCCCTTATCCTTTTATACAATCTCTTTTTACTCGATTATACACTTAATTTGTGAAACTTTCCATTAACAAATACCATTCTTCTAATGATTATTGGCTTGCCTTACATAGTCTTTGGTTTGACGATACAACTCAAATCAAAGATTTTGTATAAATAATACTTAAAACAACATTTCATTATAAATACTTTATATATATATTTCCAAAATAGCCCTTAAAAAGGCTATTTTGAGGCCTACATTTTTCAATAAATACTAGGAGGCCAAACCAGTATCTTCTGTCGCCACATCAACAAAAAGAACACAAAAAAACAAAATACTTATTAGGGGCCACACCTGATAAGTTCCTACCTTCACCACCACTACTCGGCAGGGGTACTGCCATTCAAAAACTAAAAATCTTTAAAGAACAAAATATTTTTTAAGGGCTGCCCACCCATTTTCCTCATCATTCAGAGCTGCTTTGTGAGCTTCCAGCAATTTTCGACGGATCGCCAGTCTTCTCTTTCTTAGCTCGATGCTCCCTCAGCATAGCCCTTGTCTTTAGATAGACATATTTGTCCAAGTACAAGGACTGGAGGGCTGTGCCATCAAAGACCCTACCGAACAGCTCTAGTGCCTCTTGGGAAACAGTCACGTCCCTTATGATCTTTACCAGATGACCCTGAACAATGTCAATTTCATGGGTCACCTCATGAAGATCCAACTTTATTTCCATCGCCCCTCACCTCACTCTTAGATATACCTTCAACATTATTATGAACCTTTCAAAAGAGTATGAATCATAACTTTTGATCACCGATATCAGTGAGATCCAAATATACTCTTGACCATTATGGAAGTGGGGTTAGCAAAAGGATAACTCTTTGGCATGCTCCAGGAAAATACATGGCCAAAGGAGGGCAGAACACCGACTCTTCTTCAAACATTGGGATGTTCATGGCTGCTATCTTTGCAAAGTTAATATTTTCTCTTTCTTTTTTCTCAAACATTTAAGATAGTTGTTCCTTATTATGAACAGAGGTTTTGCAAAACACATTCTTATATAGACGTTTCTTTACACTGTTTGGGATGCAAGGCGTTTTTTTAGTAAGCCTCCCTCGGTAACAACCATCATTACTGTTTTTTGAGAACTCAAACATCTTCCAGTCTAAGTGTGCTTTGCGTGTCCAATGGCCTGCACAATTATTAAATGCATTGCGGGATTCCCAAAGGCCACGCATACACAAGTCTGTACATGTATCTCTTTTATATGGTTCACCAGTATGTGTTACATCATCAACCTTTCTTAACAAGCTTCTCCAAGAAGTTTTGTCTTGAATATATACATTCTTTCTTTGGGCGTACTAAAATAAAAAAGCTTAAGTATGGGTTTTACAAGCCCATGAGCTCTTATCTCTTATAGGCCCACATTTTAATCAACTAATATAGGATCATACAACAATGTGTTCCTTTCTCAGTCACCATGAGCCCATCTCATGCTGATAGTCATCTGGTTTAAATATACAAGTTAAATCTACCAATATATTATGCATAACAATAAAAATATTTTTGTCATATATGATATCATTCCATTACACAATATTTGGACTAACACACAAAGTTCAAAATCATTATGGGAGATGGCTGAGGCTTTATACTCCAAATAACACTCCTAATGCTCATATAAGAGCATTCACAAACATTACCAGGCTTACTTTCCACTTTTCTCTTTCCTATTAGGAGAAAGACTTTTCCTTTTTCTACGAGGAGACTTCACCAACTTTGATATTTTAGATTCCATCCGCCTTCACCTTAGTGTGTTTTCTATCTATCGTTTACTTTTTAGTACGGATAGTGCTACATCTCCAAATGCTACTTGTTCTGTTGGTTGGTCTTCTTCCGATATATCATCTTCCAAATTAGTAACAAGGCTACATGCTTCCAAATGTACCCTTGTTGCTTCCAAGTACCGATCGTCCTGAATAGTCAAAGAAAGGGTGTCATGAATACTAGCCTTCGAAATATCATCTAGTGCACTCCCTTCTTGGTCATTACACTGAGACAATGGTATATTGTCTTCTCTAGTTTTAGGATTTTCGACGGAGTTCTCATGGCCTTCGAGCTCTAAATCTTTCTCATGCTCCATCGGAGGATCATTTTCTTGATTCTCTTATGATTGCTCTAACTCCAACCTTAGTCAACGGTCCTAGGGATATTCTGAGCATTCAACATCCTCTTTATAATACATATTATTTATATAAGGAAAAGCTACACGTGAATTCACCATCCGAGTTTCCCTCACTAATTTAGTTACTGCCACAGATAGCATAGACAGTGCTACCCCAAAGAACCAACATTTTCCATCTTCACTTTCATAGAACTCTTGGATGACATCTTCTTTTACTTTTTCTCTATATTTCCCTTGTGCATCCACCAATTCTGACAGTGTGCCCTTCAAACTATTGATCTCTCTAGTTCTGTCTCATGATGGTTTTATTATGAGCCACATTGTTTAATTGCTCATGTCTCACTATTTTATTTAAAGACATGACTTCCTCTTCTTTAGCCTATAAATCACCCGCTAATTTCAAATTTGCAGCTCTACTCTACTACATTATGTTCCAACCTTTTGCCTTCTTGAAGATGCAATCTTTCAAGCTTCTCTTTTTCCAAAGTCTCCTTTACACTCTTATATTTTTCTTATATTCGCATTCTGTAAACAAATTTATAACCAAATCATTTCACATATATTGCTTACTACAGTTATTTTACTCAATAGAATATTTATCTCATACCTGGAAAGATGCCAAAGAAAACTCATCCATTAGTTGGCCATATGACGAATTGCTAACAGTCTCAATACCCGATAGCATTTTCTTTCCTTCCTTCACCTCTTTATCTTTCCCAAGAGACTCTTTTCGTCTTTTCATCCTAATAGACCAGTTCAAAACAGTAACTCACAATTATCCACTACCTCATTTCTGGAATAGTCCTTGTATCCCTCTCATCTGGTGCACTTTCTTCAATAATAGGTGCAAGGGATGATGGTCCGAGAACATTTGTGTGAACTTGCATTCGGGGAACAATTTTCCTCTTTTCCCGTTTCCAGTCCTTTTCCTCTTTTGGACCTTGGCTCCTTGAAGTTTATCTATAAGTGTTGCCTCATCTTTAGATATTGGTTGTTTTTCTTTTTTTCTTTATTCAACGTAGGATCTTCTTGCTTTTTACTCTTAGCTTCTAAAGCAGAGATATGCACAGCTTCTATCGGAACTGTAAACATCATATGGAATTCTTTAGCAATTTTTTCTCTCAAAGCCACAATAACTTACACGATTTATACTTAACTTCTTCCATGACTTTATCTCTTAGGGGTCCATCTTCATTTTTATGGCCGCTTCTATCATTCTCGTTAGCATCGCTATTCTATAATCAAATCCGCATATCAATACATATTTAATTAACAACATACTTATTTTTAGCATTAGTTAAGTGTTTAATCTAAAACACTAACTTAATTCATGTAAGTCGCTTTCTTGTGATGAGTAAAAGCCTGCATATGAGAGCATCTTTTCATCCCAACAACTTTCCTTCAGTATCATTCCAAATGAATATTGTATCAACTTTTGTGCATATTCTTTTATAAATCCCTGTTCTGACTCTACCTCATAATTTGGTAACGCTCTCCTTTTGTTCCATGGGTTTTGAGTTACTTATGACCATCCTAAAAAGAAAAACCCATTCTTCTAAGAACTGATGGTTTGTGGTAATTTTATTATAAAATTTTCAACCACATTCTTCTTTTGAAAGGTATGACATCCGGGCCCTTCTTTCACTTGCTTTATATAAAAAAAAATATTCCTAAACGCCTCCAGATTCATCAATATCCTAAAAACTTTGCATATTAGTATAAATACTACTATTTGTCTTATCCCATTGAGTGTTAATTGTCCTAATCCAATTCCCCAATAATTCATAGTATCTATAAACAAGGGATGTAATAGAAATCTTAAACCCACTTTTAGTTGCTCTAATATACTATTAAGCTCCCTCTTGGGGATAAATGGGCCTTATCATCTACAAGCACTTCTACCATCAAAAAATTAGAAGGATTTCTAAATGTCCTTTGGATGGTTTCTAAATTAGAAGGACTTATATTTGAGGAGATACATCACAGCACCAAGGTCGCAAACATTAGTTTCGTCATTTGAATAGTAATCTATCATTGTTTATATGCGACGAATGTGTTTCTTCATAAGAGTCAAAACTTGTTCAGAATCGACCGATAGAAATAAGATACTATAATTGCCCACCGCATACCTCCAACCACTCATAACATCATTAGAAGTGGGACGGATAAGTTTAACATCGAGTTTTAAAGAACTATCTGTTGCCGAAGTTTTATCTTCGAAGATTTCTTGTGAGTTTACTTTAAATTTCTTGGAAGTTGAAATCTTCAAAAAATATTAATTTCCTGCAAGAGATGATTGACAAAAGATTTGTGGAACAGAAAGAAAAACAGTTTGAGAAGGATGCAGTTAGTTCAAAACTGTGAAAAGAGGGTTGTGAAGAAACAAACCTCAATTTAGAATTTTACTTGAAATATAAGATGTATGGGAAAAAGAAAAGATCATAAACTGTTTATAATACTTTTCAGGAGGCATATGATGGGAACAACCCATCAATTTTTCGGTTATTTGTGTTCAATTTCTATAGCCTAATAAATATTGATATTATGGAATACATTTCTTTTAAATTTGGCACAACCTATTAAAGTACTTTGGACTTCAAAGGTATAACTAAAGGTTCAAAGGGTCAAAAAGTTCATATATACTCAATCTCACATCGAATGTTTTGGATGATATGAGTAGAAGACGCAACTACAAATAGAGGTATTATTCACTATACTTTTTATGTGATTTATATATAATACTCTTACTTTGCCCGATTCAATATTGACTTAAGCATCAGAAGTGAAATGGGAATCCAACCCCACCTTGGTGATTATTTGTTTGGCCTTCCAGATATCATTTATTTAGGATTACGATACCAAACTCATCCGTAAGAAATTAAACATATAATTCGAGCATGGAAATTTTTTAAGAATAAAAAAGTCATTTCATTGCATTTCCTTCCAACCTAACAAATTTCTTGTATCTTCTCCCTCTGTTTCTTCCATTTTCAGTGTATAAGAATAGGAACAATTGGATCCCATATTAATTCAGTCGAGCTCTAAAGTTTTGAGTTGAATTTATACCTTTAAATGGAGTCAAACTAAAGAATCTTTTCATCAAATCAATTTAAAATTTGGAGTGAATTTAAATTCAATATCGATCTCCAACTTAATTTTAATGCTTTAATTTCCCTCTCCAAAAGAAGTACTCAAACTGAATAAATGTCGACTTTTTTATTGAGTAATTTATTATATCTTTTAATATTCTCTATAAATTTTATAAAATAAAAATTTTAAAGAAAAAGAAAAATTATTACTAGAGTGTATTAAGTAAGAGATGTGCTAGATTATCTTGGAAATTCGATACAGATGGTCAAGGTCAAAATTTTACACAAGCAACACATTGCCAGCTAGCAATCATATTTTCATCAGTGCGAGCCTACGTGGATTTTTCTTCTAGAACAGAAAGCTCCTGCATGAACGGCAATTTTTCCCCTTTCCCTTTGCTTGATGAAAGTTCTTTTTTTTTTTTTAAAGGGAAAAAAATTGGTGAAAGGATTTGATTTCACTAAAATCAGTAGGGGACGTTTACCCCTCTCTCTCTCTCTCTCTCTCTCTCTCTCTCTCTCTCTCTCTCTCTCTCTCTCTCTCTCTCTCTCTCTCTCTCTCTCTCTCTCTCTCAATTCAACAAGCATAAACTAAGGATTGTAACATCTTTGTAATATTTTCTTTTTTTGAGGGGATATATATTTTCTTCAATGTTTCTTTTTGTCATTTTTTATGATTTATTTTTAAAATGTGTCATATATATTTTATTTGATAAGTTTATTATAAAATAATATATACAAATAATTTAATATTTTTAATTTTACTTTTTCAAAGTTCTCTAAAATATGATGAATCTGATGATTTTATAATATTAATATTTTAATTTTACGAGAGAGGTTAGGAGAGAATGAGGAGTTGAGAGGAGTTTTTAGGTGTCATTAAAATGGGATATAAAATAACCGTCCTCATATTTTATATCAAGATGCATGCAAATATTTCTTTTTTTCCTAACAATAAAAATAAATTTTTCCTCAATTCTATAAGGTAGGATATGAGGAGGTCAAAATTTCATAGAATATTAATTCCGTGCATGAATAGACACTCAAAAAATATATGTATTTTATTTTAATTCTTATTTTTTATCACACATAATTTAAAATGTTAGACAAAAAATTTTCTAAAGATAAATATAAACTAAATACATGCAACAATCAAAGTCAGGAATTTGCATGACTTTTTTCAGACCACTAGAAATAGTAAGCATGGGTCAAAGAGAGCGACAGTATGGGAGTAATTAATAGTATAGGGAGTCCTCGTACTGATTCCCCCTTTTCAATAGGTGTTAATAAAACTAACTTTTAAAATAAATTGAACTTAGGACGTTAGAGTGAACATAAATTTTGTAGGATTGAATTGGTTGGTTTTTTGAAATTGAAGAGTTTTGTAATTTAAAAATTCAGCATGAAAATAATTTATTTTTTTTATTTTGTATCTTCTCTTATTTCTCTCTAAAAAGTTTTTTGAAATTAAAATTCGTAGAGAGATACGTATAAGTAATTTTAAAAATTATACAAAAAAAATAATTTAGAGATAAAAATACTTAAAATAGAAAAAAAAAAGATTTTGCATAAATTTCATTCAAACCAGCAAAATTCTCCATCGGGCAAATTTTGCTTGAACGGGCAAAATACTTCAAGATTTTTGCTGATTTGAGCGATTTTGAGGTTTTATTTATTTATTTATTTATTTATTTTTTAAAAAAAACAAAAACAATGAGTTTCTCCCAACCAGTGAAATTTGCCAGGCTTGGAGAAATTCTTCCCCGTCGGTAGAAACTCATTTTTTTGTATTTTTTGCAAATAATATTCAAAATCGTTTATGTGTACCTTCTTATGATCTTCGAAATGAAGAATTTAAGATATTTTTTAGAGAGAAGATAGAGCCAAAGAGAGGTAGAAAGAGAAAGTAAAATTGAAAAATAAATTATTTTCAAGCTGAACTTTTAGATTCTCAAATTGGTCTTATTATCCCCTTTTTAATTTAGTTATTTTAGTTTTGTATTTCTTGAACTTAGTAGATCTTTTTCTAGTTTATTTTTCTCATGCTTGTAGAATCCTACCACCTTCTTGCTAAAATAGTTTTACATTTACGTTACGTTTGAAACACGGTAAGAGAGTGAAATTGAATGATTTTTTTTAACATTCTTTTCTATCGCTCGTAGTGTTTTGATATGTATAATAGAAGTAGAGCGTGTTGGATCCTCTATCACATCCCATGTACTATCCTCTATCCCATTCTTAATTTACGACTCGGATCGTCTGCACCATTTTATGTATCACTCTCTGTACCACTTTCTAACTTAGTATATTTTAGTAATAAAACCTATTAAAAAAAGATAAACCCTAAGAGAAAAATATATTACAAAAGAAAAGTAGTATAGTGAGTGGTACACAAAGTGTGCAAGCAATCCTGAGTGCCTAACCTAATATATTTTATTAATAAACCTACTAAATAAAAAAAACTCTAAAAGGAAAATAAATATATTATAAAAGAAATGAGACATGAGGATCCGGGTGCGAAGTAGACGAAGACTTTCCGCATGAGGGAAGTACCTTTCCACATTAAAAGTTAAGGAAATGTCTTTCCAAGAGAAATAGAAAAGAAATTACATATATATATATATCTTGTGTTGGTTAATCCTCATCAAATTATATGAAAAAGCATTACAATTTAGTGATGAATTTCATCTGTAGAGGAAAACTCCATAGTACGTATATATTGGTTTTAATTCGAAATAAAAAGTTAACTTCTAATTAGTATGAACAAAATTTCTTCTTTTTCTATTTATATTTTTGTCGTGTATTTATGTTTTGATTAATGTTTATATTCTAACTAGCGATTTTAAAAAAATTTAACAATTATACTATTAGGACATTTAAGTCATATATATTATGAAATGAATTACCATTCAATTTTGACTTCTTTGGCTAGATAACGAAATAAAAATATAATTGATGGGAATAGCCCATCAGACTTTATTTTGGACTCAATTTATTTGGCCTAATAGATCTTAAAGTTAAAAGCTAATTTCTCGAAATAATATGGCCCATATATAAACAAACTTGTTTGGTGTGAGTGTTTCAACACTCTCATCCCTTAACCAGAGGTCTCAGGTTTGAGCCATTGAAATGGAAAATTCAGTTTGACCAGCACCTACCCCTGCAAGGACCGATCCAATGTAAGCAAGGATTAGTCTGGACATGGTGTACGCTGAAATAAATCTCCCACAATTGGGGCCCAGTATACCCGTGTGGAACAAAAAAAAAGGCCCATATATCATCAAATGGGACCTTTAGGACTTGAGAAAGGACCAAAAGTGTCAACAAGTCCAATCTAAACTTATCCCTAAAGGGTCATTTTGTCTTATCCCCACTCATTTACCTATTCTTGTGTTTTGCTCGTCGTTCAGATATGCCGTTAAGAAGCTTCTGAGAATGGACTCATAAAATTCTTTCTAATATAGGCATGAAGCTGCTCACAAAGTGATTCGAGCTTAAGACCTCTCACTTGACAAGTTAGACAGAGGTACCTTAGAAAGGAGTGTTTTGCCATCAAGCTAACCCTTATTATCTTTCTAATATAATTTTGACTACTTATAAGATCAATTTTTATATAATATACCTCTGCTTCTTATTAAAAAAAAAAAATAGAGTAATTAAGTTAGGTGTTATAAAAATAACATTACAATATCAAAAGTAGATGTAGAAATGTAGAGGAAATGATAGACAAAATATAACCTTCTCTTTTTCATTTATCCTTTCATCTTTCACTCTTAGCCTTTATTTATAGGCTTAAAGATTATTACACCATATTATAGGTTACATGGCCTATAAATGTAATCTATCTATTATAAGAGAAGGTGATCGGGATTTTTATAACAAAGTTTTAAACACAATACTTGCAAGTGCACAAGATCAAAGTAATATGAAAGTATTAGGGTATCGAACCACAGAGAAAGGCTTAACTACTTAAATTATTATCTTCCTAAATTAATTCTATAAAAAGAATCAAAGTTTATTATCTAAAAATTATTACTAAATTAAAAAAACCTAATAAATAAAATAACTAAAATAACGAGAGCTTAACCAAAGAGATGATTTAGAACCTTGAATCCACCACTAACCTATATAACAATGATTTAATTTTATTTAGGAGAAAAGATTAAACATTCATGTGGTGATCTAGGCTACAAGCTTCGATTCACTAGAGAAATATATTGTGCTTAAATGCATGACATAATCCATCTAACCATTAGCATGACTTATTCATTCCTATGACATAAATCATCTAAAATTAGCATGAACTATTCAATTCTAAAACCCACAATATACTTGCAAAAATCACATATCTCTCGTATCCAAGACTACAAGAATTAAGCATGGATAAAAATATCAATTAACCCAAATAATTATTCTACAAGAACAATCACAAAGAATTAATTGCATCAAACCAATAACATCCCAAGATATGCAATCACATAAATAATAGAATAAATCTCCCAAAAATAAAATAAACCAAAGTCACATGGCTAGGGTTTCATCAAGATTCTAAAAATAAATTTAGTTCATGGCTAAAGGGACAGAAGGAACCAATTTCTTGGAGTAGATCAGGACTTTCTTCTTCTCCAATTGAAAGTCGCTGCAACTCTTCTATTTTTTTCTCTTGATCTTCCCTCTATGTTTTTTTTCTCCCTCCTTTCTCCCTTCTTGTGTGGCTCTTCTATATATAGACAAAAGAGAACCAAAATCCTAAACCTATAAGGATTCAACTAAAATCCTAATCCTTAAAGGATTCAAATACTGTAGTTTCTCTTTACCAAATTTAATATGGAATCTTTATTTTCCATTCTTTTTTTAGAAATCTGCACAAAGATAAATAAAATAAATTAAATATAATAATTATGACTAATAAATAAATAAAATATTTTCAAAGGCTAATAATTAAAACTTAAGGTGTTTATTTGTGCTAGAAATCGACTCTATCAGAAGGTAACATATGTTACATAGATAATGGGGGTTAAAGAGAGTTGAATAAGAGGTAAAAAATGAGTGTGGGAGTTACATGCATGACATTCACTATAATATTTATTCATAATACTCTCTCTTGGATATCCATTTTATAAAACAATGCCTCATTAAAACCTTTATCAAGAAAAATCCAGCGGGATAAAAAACTAGTAAGGGAAAAAGTGTACATCTTTAGAATATGACACTGCCTCATTAAAAACCTTACCAAAAAAAATCAGTGGGATAAGAACTTTGGTTAAGAGAAAAAGAGTACATTATATATTTACTCCCCTGTTGAGCACAACATTTGACATCTTTCAGTTTCTGCATTCCAATCTTGTGAACCATTTTTTCAAAAGTTGTCGATAATGATTTAGTGAAAATTTGTCATATTGTCACTTGGGCAGATTTGTTGAACAACAATTTCACCATTCTTTTAAAGATCATGAGTAAAAAAGAATTTTGGTTATATGTGTTTTGTTCTATCATCTTTAATATGTCCTTCCTTCAATTGAGTAATGCATATAATATTATCTTCGAATAAATTAGTAGAACTTTCTTATCTAAATATAAACAGCATGATCCTCGAATGTGATGAACCATAGAACTTAACCAAACACGTTCCCAACTTACTTCATGAATTGTTAAGATTTTAGCATGATTGGAAGAAGTAGCAATCAAAGTTTGCTTCATAGAACGCCACAAGATAGTTGTACCTCCACATGTCAATAGATAACCTGTTTGCGAACCAGGCATTATTTGGATCGGATAAATATCCAATATCAACATACCCTGTCAAATTAGACTTGAGTACTTTAGGATAATAAAGACTCATATCTATTGTACATTGAAAGTAGTCGGATATATGTTTAATACCCATATCTATTGTACCTTGAAGGTAGCGGGCTATATGTTTAATACCATTCCAATACCTTCGAGTAGGTAAAAACTATATTTTTCTAGTAAATTTATAGCAAATGATATATCAGGCCCTGTGTGACTAGCGAGATAAATTAATGCCCCAATAGTGCTAAAATATAGTACTTCTAGACCAAGTAGTTCATCATTTTCACGAGGCCAGAAAGGATTTCTATACACATCAAGTGATCTTAACCATAGATGTGCTCAAATGGTATGCTTTGTCCATATAAAATCTTTTAAGCACCTTAGTTGTATACGTGGACTGATGCAAGAAGATGTCATTTTCTAAGTGCTCAATTTGTAAATCTATACAAAAATTTTTCTTTTCAATATCTTTCATTTCAAATTTTTGCTTCAAACAAGTAGCAGGTTTTTCAACCTCTTCAGAAGTTCCAATGATATTTAAATCATCAACATAAACTGTAATTATAGCGAACTCAGATCCAGATCTCTTGATGAAAACACGTCGACAGATGGTAACATTCATATAACCTTGTTTTATCAAATATTCACAAGATGGTTATACCACATTCGTCCGGCTTATTTTAAGCCATATAAATATTAAATGATTTAATTGAACATAGTTATTGAGAATCGAGATAATGCCTTTTAAGCAATTGAAATCCTTCAAAGGTTTTCATGTAAATATCATTATCGAGTGAGCCATACAAATAAGTTACTACAACATCTATAAGACGCATTTCAAGTCGTTCATTTGGTGCCAGATTTAGCAAATAATGAAACGTTGTTACATCTACCATAGGAGAATATTTCTCCTCATAGTCAATACTCGGTATTTGGGAAAAAACTTGTGCGACAAATCGTGCCTTATATCGCACGATTATATTTTTCTCATTTCCTTTTCACACAAATACCCATTTAAAAAACCTACCGGTTGCACATATTTAGGTGTGCATATTACTGGTAAAAAAACTTTGTGTTTTACCAATGAATCTATTTTTGCTTGAATTGCATCTTTCTATTTTGGCCATATCATTTTTAGTTTGAATTCATCTACAGACTTTAGTTCATGATCCTTGTTTAATTCATTCATGATATTAGCTGCTGCAACATATGTAAATTTTTTATTGACATATATTGTTGATCGGTTCCATTTTTCCCAAGTCATGACATAATTACTTGAGATCTCGTGATTATTTTCATGTACCTGAACTTCTTTTGGAAGTTTATTAACTTTCATGTTGGGAAAATTTTCTTGAGTTTTTAGTTTTGAAGGTTCTTCTGGAATCTCAATCAAATAGATTTTGCCATCTTGATTATTTGCTCCCTTTTTTTTACATGGATTTTTATCTTTGGAACCTATAGGTCTACCACATTTTAAATATGCCCTTAATTCAATGATAGAATGATTAGAGTCAAAACTACAACGATGTCGTCGTCTACGAAGGATCAGCCACAAGAGCGCAAGTTAAGAGCTCCATGATGATGTTCGGGTTTTTTTCAACCAGAATGAAACTGTGGATCCTTGGGAGAAGTCCATTTGAAGACCAAAAGGGGTTCAATTTCATGATCATACAAGTAGAGGGCCAAAAAGGGGAGTTAGAGAGCTTAAATGATGCAAAGGAAGAAGAAAATGAAAAGATTGGGGAAGTATTTAATACATGGCACCCAAAATCCAAGGAACCCCGGCACCCGACATATAGAAGAATTCAAAAGAGAAGCTATCAGGCGCACAACATACAAGGAAATGGGGCACCCGACAAATATCATGTTTTACATTTCTCTATTTTTCTGTTTTTATATTTTAGCCCCAAATCATTTCCTAATCGTTTCCTTTTGTTTTAAAACTCTTTTTATGAGATTTTTAAGCCTTTTTTTTATTATTCTTAAGGCTTCTAGTTTAATAGCCCTAATGAACTAGGGTAAGACATGTATAAATACTCTTTTATAAGGGTTCATGCCCCAACCTTCATCATTTTATCATATTTGAAGTTATCTTCTTCATGAGACTTGGGAGAAAACCTCTTCAATCATCTCTTCCAAGATTTATCAAGGATTTGTTATCCTTTGTGGCATCTTTCCTCTAGAATTATTGTTCAAGGATTCTAGTGGGCTTTTCTTTTCATTTCAAATAGGGGTTTTAGAAACTTTGTTTATCTAGGATTTTTATTTGGATGAATTGATTGATCCATTGAAGGGTGTTAGTGGGGTTTTAGTTTCATTGTTATTCTAGAGTTTTGCTAATATTTGATGCCCTCTACTTCCTATCCTCTTGGGGTTTCTAGGGGTTAGTTCTCGAGGAGTTTTAGGGGGGTCTTGTGTGGTTTTATTTTTGTTCATCTTTGGGAGATCTTGGGGAGTGATAAACTGAAATTATCACTTAAATATTCATCTCAAGTTTGATTCTTCATAGAAAGTCCTTCAGGGATATCAATTCATATTGGAGGATTAATAGTCGGTATATATGACTTAATCACACGTTTTGGGTCAGTGAAAGCATCTGGCAATTGATTTGCTAAACGTTACAAATGAATTATCTTTTGAACTTCTAGTTCACATTGCCAGTGCGAGGTTTAGGAGGAGATAATGATAATTCATTCTAACTTATTTTCTGAATCAGCTGTTTTATTTCTCCCACTAATATTGAAAAAACTGCTTCGTCAAAATGACAATAAGCAAAACGAGCAGTAAATAAATATCCAGTTTTCAGTTCAAGGTATTTTTTAATTGATGAAGATTCAAACACAACATATATTCCCAACCTCCTTTGAGGCCTCATCATTGTGTATAGTGATGGGCAATTAGAACATAGATTGCACATCCAAATTGTAAGATGGAAAATATTTGGTTCCTGACCAAAAACTAATTGTTTGGAAGAGAATTCATGATAATTCATTAGCCTTATGAAAATTAATGCTGATACATGCAAAACATGTCCTCAAACAAATATTGAGAGTTTAGTTCTTATAAGCAATGGCCTTGCAATTAATTGAATCCATTTAATAAACAATTTTGCCATATCATTTTGTGTATGAACATAGGCTACATGATGTCCAACTTTTATCCCGATAGACATACAATAATTATTAAAAAATTAGGATGTATATTCACTAGCATTATCAAGATGAATTGTCTTGATAGGATTATCTAGGAAATGTGCTCATAACCGAATTAACTCCGGGAGTAACTTCGCAAATGCCAGGTTATGAGTTGATAACAAGCATACATGTGACCATCTTGTTAATGCATCAATTAAAATCATAAAATATTGAAATGATCTACAAAGTGAGTGAATAGGTTCACAAATATCACCATGCATGTATGCGCTTCAAAAAGTTGAAGGATTCGGTATGAATTGCTATTGGTGATGGTCTTATAATCAATTTGCCTTGAGAACAAGCAGCACATAAGAATTCATTGGATTGAAAAATCTTCTAGTTTTTCAAAGAATGACCACAAGAATTCTCTACTATTCTTCGCATCATTATAGAACCGGGAAGGCCCAACCGGTCATGCCAAATGACAGAATTACTAAAACTAGTAAACTCCGAGTTTACTGTTGCATAAATTTCTACTGCAGTAATATATGTGTAATACAACCCGGAGGAATAAAAAGGTAATTTTTCTAAATCAGTTTTATTCTTAGAAACCATTCTTGTAATGTATAAATATTCAATATTATCTTCACTATTTGTCTCAATATGATATCCATTTTGGCGGATTCTTTAACACTTAACAAATTCTTTTGAGACTTTCAAGAAAATAATACATATTCAATGCAAAATTTTGTTCCTCCTGGTAGAATTATATTTGCTCTTTCAAAGCCTTCAATTAATTTTATACTACCAAAAATAGTACTAACACGGGTTACTTTCATTATAAGATAAGAAAAATATTTCTTATCTTTAAATATGAAGTGTGTAGTTGCATTGTCTGCCAGGTACATTTCTTTGTCCTTGATCATTGAAACGTCTATTTTCTTCAAAAGAAATAAAAATTTCGAATGAATTGTTGTTTTTCTTCTCTTTAATATAATATTTATAAGTTACAAGAATATAAGGTAAAAACTAATAAGAACATTTTATTGAAAAACATTAAATAGAAATTTATTACATTAAAGTAAAAACATAAAAGTAAAACTACTCTTTTACATTTCCATCATTATACAAGTTACTAGTATCGCCTTCAAGGTGATTGACAATAAAATCAACAATATCCAAAGAATTAAAATCAGTAAAACCGTTATCCACGTGACCATGCTCAAAATCAACAATATTACTTACATTATTACTAACAAAATTTGTCCATATCTTATTTTATTATTTCTTCAATGATTCTTGATAAAGATTGGCAAGATGTTTTGGCTTAGACAAGTACGGAACCAAATGGAGTTTCATGCCACAACAATAACATTTGTTATTACCTTTTTTGTTTCCATATTTCTCATCACTATTTTTCCACTTTGGTGGTTAGTAGTTAGTAGCAGTTTTGTTATGACCACCAAGGCCATTATAATGGCTTCTACTACGTCCACGTTGAGATGAAGGCCTCGATTACTAAATTGTACAACTATTGTATTTACTTTAGGAAAAGGAATAGCATCAGTTAGACGGGATTTATGATTTCTCAACAAGAGCTTAATATTTTGTTCAGCGATAATAAGACATAAAATCAGTTCATAATATTTCTTAAAATCCCTTTCACGATATTTATGTTGCAAGAGCACATTTAATGCTTAAAAGTGGAGAATGTTTTCTTCAATAACTCCTCATCAATTAATTTTTTACCAAATAATTTTAATTGAGAACTGATTCAAAAAATTGCTAGATTGTACTCATTATTTTAAAATCTTGCAAACATAGATGCATCCAATCATAACGAGCTCTTGGAAAATGACCTTTTTTTGTGATCATATCTTTCATTCAAACATGTCCATAGGACAAATGGATCTTTTACTGTCAAGTACTTTGTTTTCGATCCTTCATCAAGTTGGTGACAGAGAAAAATCATTGCTTTAACCTTTTCTTGACTTGTGTCTTGACTTTCTTCTTTGATGGTTTCTCGAAGTTCATTTGCATCTAGATAAATTTCAACATCTAATACCCATGACAAATAATTCTTTCCAGTAATGTCAAGAGTTACAAACTCAACTTTTACAAGATTAGCCATAAATATAAAATAAAGCAATGAACTTACCCAACTTACCTAAAAGAAATTGCCGTTTAGTTGACTAGAGTTTCGTGCTGATAACATGTTATAAAAAATACAACTGTAATAGCAAAATTAGAAGTAGAAATGTAGAGGAATTGATCAAAGAAAAATAGATAAAATGTAGAAGAGCCTTCACTTTTCTTTTTTATTCATCCTCCATATTTCACCCTTAGCCTTAGTTTGGTTGGGGTGAAATGAGGGAGGAAGTAGGAGGGAATGTAAATCAGGACGTAAGTATTATATTTACGTCGTTTGGCTGCAACCTAAATGTGGAAGGATGTAAATGAGGAGGGGGAGAGCCCTCCATCTCAGCAAATTAGCTCCTCTCAAAGCAGACAGATTGAGACATAAATGATGTTAAAAAGTTCTTTTTATCCTCTTATAAATTAGTTTATCACAAATTTGTCCTAAACTAAACTCCTACGTCATATATATAAATATATATAACATCCTAACTTTGTGTAATGGATATAATAGTAAATTATATATAATAAAATCTATTTACCTTTTACTTTTCAACCTCAACCAAATGGAGGGGAAGTAAATGTGATTTACTTCCCTCCCATTCCAACTAAACAATTTTGAAATAAATGAATATACTTCCCTTAGTGGAAGTAAATTGTGCTACTCCTCATCTCCCTTCTCCTTCCGCGAACTAAACTAGGTTTTAGTTTTTATTTACGGGCTTAAAGATCATTTACACTACATTGTAGGTTATGACCTATAAATGTAATCTATCTATTATAGGAGAATGTTACATATGCTACCTAAAAATGTGGGTTAAAGAGAATTAAATGAAATGTAACGAATGAGTGTAGTAGTTATATACATGACATCCATCCATCCTAATATTAATTCATGATATTAGGCCTTCTTTTTTTTAAAAAATTGGAAATCGAGTTAGGCATTTGTAGCAATAGCGCGTTGAAGCCGTCCTCAATAATTGCTACTGTACATGGATAGCTTTATTTTCTTTCATACTACTATACATGGATATCGATCCCTGTCATTCATGGCCCTCATAAATAATGACATGGGCCAAATGTCCCCATCCCATCCTCCAACCTCCATTACTATTCATTCTTCCAAATTAACCAATCCCTCACTGATCCCTTTTCATTAGCATACCATTTTTCTTTTACCATCTAAAAAAAGGCTTTAAAAAATTCTCACATTCTGTAAACAACCTTAATTTAATACTTCCATCCAACCAAACCAGAATCCACCTTATTTTATACATTAATTAATGTTGTCTCTTAATCTTGGATTGCTTCTTTACGTGTTTTTTAATCAAAATAAACACAAATAAAATCTACAGTTTAATTAACAAAGATGTGATAGTTAGTCGATAACGAGACTCTTCTCTTAAATATTTTTATTTATTAAGTGAATCGTTTTGGGTTTGAGTTACTTTAGGAGTAGCTTTATGCTGAATTTTAAACCTTATACTACAATCGTGAGTTTTATATTTTTAATCTCTATTAAATTAGTTGATAATTTTCGAATATGAAAGTTAAAAAAAAAATAAAACTTATAGTTTAATTAGGAAAAACAAAACAGATCCCGACAAAAAAAAAAAGAGCAAAAAAAAGCAACTTGGTATTTGAAAAAGACTAATGGCATTATACATTCTATTAAATCAGTACAGTTGTCACTCTTGTCCTCCATTTCTTTTATTTATCTTTTTTAGATCCCATATTGTGATGATAGTTCTATTTATACATATCTATATACTTGAAATCTCAGCAGCCATTTTTAACACTCATGAGTGGAAGAAGCTAGCTAGCTAGCTCAAAATTAAGTTGAATGAAGAAATGAATTTCATTTTTGCATGCAGTTAATTATTAATTGCAGACAAAGAAGATGCAGCTTTCTTCTCTTGTGTGCACTTTTTTCTGCTCTTTGAATTTGTTTTTCTTCACATATTCTGGTTTAGCAGCCACACCCAAACTTCCCCCTGAAGAAGGTAAAGACAAATTCCTTTTTCTTCTTCTTTTTTTTTTTTCCCATTTATAAATTTCTTAATCTAATAATTTGGTGTTTAATTAATGGAATTTGATGATATTAATATATTGCAGTGAAAGCATTGAGAGAGATTGGAAAAAGATTGGGGAAGAAAGACTGGGATTTCAATAAGGATCCATGTAGTGGAGAAGGGAATTGGAGTCTTCCTATCTTAACCAAAGGCATTGAGAGCTTTGTCTCTTGTGATTGCTCTTTTAATGCCAATACTTCCTGCCATGTTATTACCGTGTAAGTCTTCTTCATTCCTTTCATTTCATAACCTCTCTATAATATTTTCCAGCTATATAATCTAGACGTAAAAGCTCCTTGATTACACGAATATATTTAAATTACTATTATTATTAACATATATATATAATTCTCGTTAAGTTATACATCAATCAATTACTTTGTATATGTTTACTTATTCTTTTTTAGATAAAATGCCTCGTTATTCATTGGATAGGATAATATAATATGAAATTTCAAGTTAAATAAATGATATTATTTTGTTAATTTAAAATATCTTGAGTATGATGGCAATCTAATTTATATATAGAGCAAAAATTTCAGTTTAATTTTAGCTTAGATTGGACTCCCTCGTACAATAAATTGTTTGCTTAAATTTCAGTTGAAGAAAGAGTTGAAGAAGCTCGGACTGCGTGAGAAAAAAAGTGTACGAAAATAAAAATATGATGAGGCCAAAAAAAAAAAAAAAAAAGAAAAGGAAGAGTGGACGGTGGCAGGGTTGACTGAATAGGAGTAAACGCCTTTGTGTGTATTTGTTGACTTTCTGACTTCCAGCTGTATGTGGAGGCTGAGGTGTCGGTTTGGGCCCCTTACATTTTACTTTTGCTGACCGTTGACTATTATTATGAACCTGAAAAGAGGAAAAAAATATTGAATATTCCTTTTTCATTTTGAAACAAAAATTAAGGAGAATAGTTTCATATAAGTAAATTATAATATTTTATCTTTTTATTAATAAAAAGGATTTAGTGATATGATCTTGATAGAGCTTAAAGAAGTTAGATTGAAAATATGTAAGACATTTATTTTTTTACAAACTAAAGTAAAAATGCACATATATATTCAATTTTTTTAAAAAAGGAATTTTATCATTTATGTGATTAGACTTTGTGTATGATTAAAAATTGGTACACTTTATTATGTGCATTGTATTCATAAAAAGGGAAAAAATTAAATAATATATGTATCAATATAAAATACACTTTAAAAAAAAAACGATTATATCGCTATCTCCCTACTTACGTATTGATATAAAGATTTTGTTTAAATGAGTGCGAGTGCAAATGCAAATGAAATTATATAGCTAATAATATGAGATAATACTGCAGATATTCTAATTAAATATTATTTCAAAATTTTCAGAGCTTTGAAAGCACAAAACCTATCAGGAATAGTTCCTCCAGAGTTTGCCAAACTTCGCCACCTTAAGCATTTGTAAGTTGCCAAACTCATCATCTCTCTGGTTCTTCAACTTCATCACAAGCTTATAAATTTGCTTCTTTTTTTGAAGAAAATCCTAGGATCATATATATTTCCTTCAGGAAAATATACATGCAATAATGCGCTATTCTATACAGAATCAAGGAAGTGGGACTACCAATAATCATTCTAAACATCATAAAAATTTTTTATTCGCACGGACCAAACAAGTGGGGCAACAATGATCATCTTATGAAAATTCTTTATAAGATGTTTGCTTTACTTTTTGAAAAAATTCTCTAAAAAATAATTTTTTATAACATGTTTGCCTTCTTAACATTTTAAAAATTTTTTAATTAAAAAAAAGTTATAAAGCCTTCATATTCTCAATAATGGTTGTGTATATGGTCCTGTCTATGAGATAAATATCATTTTAATAGAAATCTACGAGTCTATATATATAATTATTATAGAATTAATGGTGATAATTAATGCAGGAACATATATATATATATATATATGTTTGGATTCTGAAAACAGAAATTTGTATGTAATGTATGGTATGGACATGGTGCAGGGATCTGAGTCGCAATAACCTGAATGGTTCTATACCACCTCAATGGGCTTCATTGCGTTTACATGATCTGTATGTATAATTAAGTGCTTCACCCCAGCTATGCTATCTTTTCTTGCATATTATGAGTTTTCAACTCATCTTCTGTAATATATAAATAACTACAATTCTTTCTTGTTTGTGTTTAAATGTGCAGTTCATTAATGGGAAACAGATTATCTGGTCCATTTCCCACTGTTCTTACCAAAATTACCACACTTGCAAACCTGTAAGTTGAGTTGAGCATGCCATGCCATGACATAATATAATGCACCTGAACTGAAAGCTAATTTATGCGTGGAATTTGGCATGGTAATTTTTGAAGGTTCTTATTTTGCAGGAGCATTGAGGGGAATCAGTTCTCAGGACATATTCCACCGGAGATTGGCAATTTAGTTAACTTACAGAAAATGTAATTCCTCCTCCTACTGTTTTCATTTCTTCAAATTTGCAGCTGTTTGTTTTCTTCAACAATTTACTAACAATATTTACCTTATTTCTTCTTAATTCAGAATTCTATCATCAAATTTATTCACAGGAGAATTGCCACCATCACTTGCCAACCTCACCAATCTAACCGATTTGTATGTATATCTTCATCCTCTCAACACTTCATCATCATTTCATGAAAATAGCTATACAGAAATTGACTATATATATATAGTTTTAAAATTATTTTTACTTTTCTGTTTATAACGATTAACTTTTATTTTATCTTTTTATTAGCATCAACTACATTCCGACATTGTATGTAGAGTAGTTTAATAATTTCATGACTAACATGAACTACACATGCAGCTAATAAAATGGTAAAAGATAACTAAATTGGTCAAGTTATGTTACAAAAATGTGACAAAAATGCGCCGAATTTTATTATGAATTTATTAAATTGATATAAATTTATTATCTAAAGAAAAGTTCATGTCTAAAAAATAGATAAAATAAAATTTTTTGACTATAAACTGACAGAGTAAAAATAGTTTAAGGGATATATACAACCAATTTCTCAGAAAAATGAAATAAAGTTTGTAAGTAATTTGCGCCAATAAAAATATAGTTTAAGGGCAAGTTCAAGAATATGTTGAAATAGATGCGTATACGGCTGGTCTCTTTGATCTGTTAGTTCCGTGCCATTCTGATATATGGATTTATCTTTCTGCAAATTATAAATTTCAACTATAGGAGGCTAAGTGACAATAACTTCACTGGAAAGATACCAGAGTTCATAGGCAAGTTGAAGAAATTGGAAAAACTGTAAGTTTGTTTGTTTCGTCCTTTCTTATGAAAAGCAAAATTAGGGTTCCTTTGAGGGTTAATTATGATGTTGAAACTCCAATTTATGGCTTAATTTGACAGGCACATTCAAGGATGCTCTCTTGAGGGTCCAATTCCTTCTACTACTTCTGCCTTGACAAGCCTTACTGACTTGTATGTGATTTTAGCATTCAGTTTTTCCTTGTTAAAACTATGAAAGAGAAAACAGAATGTAATTCCAATCCCATCCATCATTTTCAGGAGGATAAGTGATTTAAAAGGCAAAGGATCTAGCTTTCCACCACTGAGCCATTTGGAATTCATAAAAGTCCTGTTAGTACATTTCCTCATTCTACTGTTGTATTTACTTTTTTAAATTCAGTTCTCAATCTGATGTTATGATAATTTCTAATTTGTAGGGTAATAAGGAAATGCTCAATCCGTGGAGAGATCCCGGAATATATTGGGAATATGAGAAGATTGAAAACTTTGTAAGGAATTCATTAAGATTAAACATAGTTTAATGAGCTCCAAATTTTTCGGGAAAAAGAATGTGGAAATGGCTAATGCTTTCATGTTTTGTTTTGTAGAGACCTTAGTTTTAATGATTTGAGTGGTGAAATTCCAGCAACATTCAGCGAACTAGGCAAAGTAGACTTTATGTAAGTGAATATTCTTCGCTGAATCTTTCTTCTTTTTCATCTATAAGCTTATTCATGTTAAGAACACAATATTTTTATTTTTTTTTTGTAGGTACCTGACAGGAAACAAACTTACTGGAATTATTCCGGGATGGATTTTATCAAGAAACAAGAATGTGTATGTAAATTTCTCCAACTTTAGAAACTAGATTTCCTTCCGCAAGTATCTGCAGCTAAGAAGAGATTCAGCTATGTTCGACATAATTGCTTCTTATTTTATTCGTTATTCAATGTCACATTGCATTAAAACTTGGGTTTGGAAAGGATAAAAAAGATTGTAGTGATGTTTGAATTCAGCAGTTCTGTAGGAAAGAATACATGTCATCAGGGTGGGAAGGGCTACTGTGCATTGGTTTGAAATAAGCCGCCAAAGACTTTTTATTGATATTGATTTCAACTAATCTCCACAGTGACGTTTCATACAATAACTTTACATGGGAAGGATCAGGACCGTTTGAGTGCCCTCGTGGAAGCGTGTAAGTTACTCATTATGGACTCTTGATTTCAAGAAATCGTTTTTGAGTTGTTTTTATTGATTAGTTTCTGTCCTCATTGTCACAGAAACTTAGTCGAGAGCTACTCATCCAAGGAAAAATTGTAAGGTTCTTATTCCTGTTCTTTTGATTTGGACAGCTATTGATCTTTCAAGAAGATCGGAATATTTTCATTTTATTTCTAGATAGAGATAATTTAGCTTCTTGTTTTTGTATTGCATATATGTGATCTTGGAATCAAATCTTTCTTCAATCACGCTTATGATGCCATTTCTTTCTATGTAGTGCAAGTAGAGCTCACTCCTGCCTGAAGCAAGATTTCCCCTGCTCTTCGGAAGATAGTAAGAAGGGTGAGTTTCTTTGCTTTATAATTTTAGATGAATCGATCTATGGATCAGAATGTGAAGCCTTTTCCAATTTCTCGACTTTTGTAGAACAATATTCTTTGCATATCAACTGTGGAGGAAAGGAATTAATTACAAAGAATGGCACCAAATATGAAGCTGATTTAGAACAAAGGGGCGCTTCAATGTATTATTCTGGAAGAAACTGGGCATTTAGCAGCACCGGGAACTTCATGGACAATGATATTGATTCAGATGTTTATATTAATACAAATACTTCGGCGTTGAATGCTGCTACTCCAGATTTAGCCCTCTACAGAACTGCACGTGCATCGCCTCTCTCACTCACTTACTATGGACAATGTCTTATGAACGGAAACTACACTGTTAAGCTTCATTTTTCTGAGATTGTTTTCACAAAAGATAGAACATTCAGCAGCCTCGGAAAGCGTATATTTGATGTTTATTTACAGGTAATCTAAGATAAGACACTGAAACTTTCTTCTGAATTTCAAAGTAAGTAATGAATTAACTTAATTCCATTTATTTTCTGTAGGAAAGGTTGGTCTTGAAGGACTTTAATATTGCAAAGGAGGCTGGAGGACCTGGCAAACCCCTTATAAAGACTTTCACTGTTGCTGTGACAAGCCACACATTGAAAATCCACCTTTACTGGGCAGGAAAAGGGACTACAGGAATCCCAGTTAGAGGAGTTTATGGTCCTCTAATATCAGCTATATCCGTGGATCCTAGTACGTTACTCTTTCAGTTATCTAATGAAAATGATTGGATATTCATACATAACTGAAGTTTTCTTCTCCACATACAGTAATCGTAATTTGTGCAACTAGTTCGAAGTGCTACCAAGAAATCATATTACAAGATATCATGCATCCAAATTTGTGCTGAAAAACTTAGCTTTGCATTGTTGATCTTGATGATCATTTATCGAAGTTGTCGATTTCTTCTTGGAGTTCAGTGGCAATGCCATGTTTAAGTATTGTATTCAGAGATTATAAACTTTGATGAAACTAGCTGGCTTTAAGTAAGAAATGCAGTCTATGTGCATGAAATGAAATTGAGAGGTAAATCTTTAGATTGCTTTATGGCTAGTTAAGCCTTTCAATTCAGATACAGTTATGAAAGTTGTATCTTTTTGAAACGCTTTCCTAATGAACAGCATAAAACCATAAATGGAGAAAATAGGAAGAAGATGTTATGAATGTCATGGTACCTTACTTGATTGTTTTAGCTTGTACTGTCAAATAACAAACAATGCATCTATTTGCAGATTTTAAGCCACCTTCACTTCATGGAAAAAGGATTCCTGTTAGAGGTGTGGTTGGAATCGTAGCTGGAGCAATATTGATTATCCTTATCGTGGGCCTCTGGGTTAGGAAGAGATACATTGGAGGCAAAATATCTGCAGATAAAGGTAAGCCCTTTTTGGTCGAAAAGTGTACTTGTCTCCACAACAGATATTTCTTAGTTCAGAACCTGAAAAAAGATTAGATTTTTGTGTTCATAGATAAATCTGATATGTGACTCAACACTACATCACTTTACTACCAATTTAAGTGACAACTCCAAAGCTGAAAGCATAAGTGCATATTCTCTGGAATAGGCTTATTCACCTTTTTTTGTCTGGTTGAAGTAATTTTGATTATAACTCTTCTACTGAAACTTGTGTTCTTGTTGCGGGCAGAGCTTCTCTTAGATCTTCAAACGGGGCTATTTACTTTAAAACAGATAAAAGCTGCTACTAAAAACTTTGATCCAGCAAACAAGGTTGGAGAGGGCGGCTTTGGTTGCGTTTACAAGGTTGGTATCTTCATTTTTATGGCACATATGTTTCATGTTATGCCCTTTGGCTTGGCAACCAACTCAGCATACTTGGTTTCCAAAAGAACATCGGATCTTCTGTGTGACCGTGTACTTCTTTGTCAACGAAGATGTTAATTGCATGACATGCATGACTTCTAAATTTTGTATGGTTTTCTAAAATATGTTTACATATGCAGGGTTTATTACCGGATGGAACTGTAATTGCAGTGAAGCAACTGTCCTCAAAGTCAAAACAAGGCAATCGTGAATTTGTCAATGAAATCGGAATGATATCTGCACTGCAACATCAAAATCTTGTAAAATTGTATGGATGTTGCGTTGAAGGAAATCAGTTATTGCTGGTCTATGAGTACATGGAAAATAACTGCGTATCCCGGGCTCTTTTCGGTGAGCTTAGTCTGTATATTTCAGTTAAAATTTGCTAAAATATTACAAAATCACATCCTTCAACTTCATCTGGCAGTCTAACAATCAATATTTGCTTAAATTCAATAGGAAAGGATTCAACATGCAAGATAAAGTTAGAGTGGCCAACAAGAAGGAAAATTTGCCTGGGAGTAGCAAAAGGTTTGGCATACCTCCACGAAGAATCAAGATTGAAAATCGTCCACAGAGACATCAAAACCAGCAACATTTTGCTTGATAAAGACCTCAATGCTAAGATTTCTGATTTTGGCCTCGCAAAGCTGCATGAAGATGATTGTACACACATTAGCACACGGATTGCAGGAACTATGTAAGTTTCCTTTACTGCACCAATGCAGCTTCCATTACACCCTCAGACTACTAAACGCTTGTTTGACCCCGTGAAATCTTTGCATCTATGTGATTGCTAAGTAACACAATGTTGATACTTTGTTATGCAGAGGTTATATGGCTCCCGAGTATGCAATGCGCGGATACTTAACTGCTAAAGCAGATGTTTACAGCTTCGGAGTAGTTGCACTGGAAATCGTCAGTGGAAAAAGCAATACAAATTACAGACCAAAGGAAGAATGTGTTTATCTCCTTGACTGGGTAAACAAATGCTGCATTTTCTGCTTCATTCATGGCTTGTTTCTCTAATATCATATTACTTAAAAACATTCTTCTTTCTCTGGTTTATCCTCGAGCAGGCCTATGTTTTACAAGAGAGAGGAAGTCTTCTAGAATTGGTTGATCCAGATTTAGGATCTGAATATCCAACAGAAGAAGCAACAGTAATGTTAAATGTTGCTCTTTTATGTACTAATGCAGCTCCAACTCTAAGGCCTACAATGTCTCAAGTAGTAAGCATGCTTGAAGGGCGAACAGATGTTCAAGACTTGCTTTCTGATCCAGGGCTTTCAGCTACAAGTTCAAAATTCAGAAGCATAAGAAATCATTTCTGGGAGAATCCTCCTAGCCAATCACAAAGCATTTCGACCTCTGGTTTGAGTAATAATTCTTCTCTTTCAAATCAAGATCATGATGGAGAAGAAAAGGCTATCCTTCTGACTTCTGAGAGATGATTAAAATGTATCCAAACATGTTTTTTTTTTCACAACTGTAAGTAGTAGTAGTAGTGGTAGTAGTAGTAGTAGTAGTAGTAGTAGAAGTAAAGTGGAGTTCTTTTGTATATGTTTCTTTCTACTATATAAGCTGAAATCCTGCAAACACACGAAGTAGCAGAAATGCAATTGTAAAATCAATCTGCTTCAGTAAGAATGGCGGATGTTTTTTATTTTAAAATTGTCTGACTATGAGGTCTCAGAGCGGGCCTAAACGCATTCCACAGGTTCTTTTAAACCATACTATTACAATCTTCTCCCTTACTTTTTTTTTTTTTTTAAGGTAATTAAAAATAAGTAATTAGAAAAAATTTTATTTTAAATAAATTAATATAACAATTTTATTTTTAATAATATCAATACTATTAATAAGTAGAAACAGTTTTAAAAAGTATCCCACAATAACTTTTCAAAAATAATTTTTTTTCAACTTGTTTTAAACTAAAAACACATATAATAAGCAATTACAAAATAACTTACAGCATAAAATAAATTAAAAATTACTGATTTTAAGTAATGAAAAACAAGGTTTATATTTAGACTAATCCTCATCCGAGTCAGGAAGAACATCAAATAATATTTTTTCAGTCGATATTCTTTAAAATGATTAATTAATTCAAAAATATTTTATTTTAGAGAGGATAAACTGTCTATTTTTAAAGTTTGGGGATAAAGTGCTTTTTATCCTCCTACTTGAGAAGTGTTCTGCAATTAACCTTATTTTTGGGGGCCTTCCTAGAAGCAGAACGCATTGGTCATATCACGTTCAAGTTGAGCTTATTAACGCAAAAAAGAGCGCATTACCTCACCACTGCTCAGTTACAAACCAAAGCCAAACAGCACGCACAGCCGTCTTCTACTGTTGGAGCTGGGGAAAAATTGGAAGAGAAGGTGACGAAGATGCCAAGCTGCATCCACAAATCTTCGATATGGCTTCTTTGTTCAGTACTGTTGGTGATTGGTTTCTCTGGCGTTCCTCGATCGAGTGCTTCCGATTCCACTACCACAATGCACACTAATAATTGGGCCATCTTGGTCTGCACCTCTCGTTTCTGGTAAATTCACGCATTTCTGTGTAATACGAGTTAGTTTATGCAAACAAATTTATGTAATTTAGTTTACTTTTTGGTTAGTTCATGATTATTTCTGAAAATTTGTGTTTTTATTTTTTTCCTTCGTTCTTCAGGTTTAATTATCGTCATATGGCTAATACTTTATCATTGTACAGGTAAACTTAAGATTTTTAAACTTTTCTTTATGAAGTATGTTTGAGTATTATTATTTCTTTGTTGCACAATGTAAATATATTTATAGGCATTAATCCTATGCATCATGGATGTGGTTGGCATTCAGAACAGTGAAACGGCTAGGAATACCAGATGAGAGGATAATCTTGATGCTGGCTGATGATATGGCTTGCAATGCGCGAAACAAGTACCCTGCTCAAGTTTTCAATAATGAGAACCACAGGCTTAATTTATATGGAGATAATGTGGAGGTATAGATTCAAACTTCTGCTAAACTTTCTTTGCTGAAGTATATGGCTCTAGGCTTTCAAAATATTGTTTGTTCAAGTCAACAATGCTACCCGTATTTGAATTATGTATTAGGATTAGTTTTGCTGAATGTTGATCTTGAGGAAGATCATTTTGATTTGAAAACAACTCCTCCATGGGATCTCTCTGAGAGTGAGAAAAGCAAAACAAGCCCCCGTCCTGAGATTTACATATTTGTGGATTTTCGTAGGGAGTTCCCTCCCCCCCTTTTCCCATCTCCCGCAGCAGCTTATACAATTCTTTTGTACCCCACAAGGATACAACTGGCCTTTTGGAAAAATTGGTATTAAAATACTAATCCTAGATTAATGGCTGATTTATCTTCGGTGGAGGTTCAGTGAATAAATGCATTGATCTCATTGCCAATACATATATTGATTTGAAATGGAAGAATGAAGCGCTCACATCTTGTCAGTTTTACTTTGTTTGATTGAGTAGCAGAAGTTGTTTCAAGAAGTATAAGACTTGTATTTGATTATTTTAGTAATGCTTCAGTGTTTCCATGACATAATATGAAGAAAAATTCCTTCATTCTAGTACTCCAAAATGTCAGGTAGATTATCGTGGTTATGAAGTAACTGTTGAAAATTTTCTCCGAGTCTTAACTGGTCGTCATGAAGCTGCTGTCCCAAGATCAAAACGTCTTCTGAGTGATGAAGGAAGCCACGTACTTCTATATATGACAGGGCATGGTGGAGATGAGTTTCTAAAATTCCAAGATTCGGAGGAGCTTCAAAGTCATGATTTAGCTGATGCTGTCAAACAAATGAAAGAAAAAGGAAGGTATTATATTCGATTTACATCATTTAGAAGTTTGGTGAAGCTAAAAGGATAACCGAATGACTAGTATTATGAGTTCTTTTATGAACTATTTTGGAACTAAATGGTGTTATTTTGCATGTCTCTTGTTTTCTAATCCTTTTACATAGTCTATTAATTATTCATATACTATGAAGATAATTCAACCCCCCCCAACCCCCCACCAACCCCCCCCAAAGAAAGAGAGAGAAGATAATTCCTGTTAATGCAAGAATGTTCGGGATTTTGTTGAAGGGTGGTCTGTGTAAGCCATATCTTGTTATTCATCTTTTAAACAGGTTTCACTTTTACCAGTGATGGTGGTAAAAATAATTATTGTAAGATGATGACATAGCATATTTGAAATCTTCTGGTTTTTCAGATTCAAGGAATTGCTGATAATGGTAGACACATGCCAAGCTGCTACTCTGTTTTCTCAGGTCAGATTGTAGGATTATCATTAGTACAATTATTTGTTAGAATGTGATCTCAATGCACTGTGTTGTCAGATGTTTTATTTTCTTATTGGATATGAAGGCTTTCTACATGTCTATTGGTTCCTTTAATTTTAGTATGGCATGACTCCTGCCTACCTGCATTCTTTCTCTCATTCTTTCTCTTTCTTTTGGGTGAAATTTTCACTCATTTTTATGTACTGAATTGGTTCTATTACAATGCTCCTGTGCTTGATGAGTGGTGTTCACTTGTTGGTCTGAACATGCTTATTTTATGTACTGAGTGTGCTTATGTTTTTTGACAGCTTGGTGGTGCTCATTCATATTTAGAAGGCGGGCGGGGGGAGGGGATGGGGGGGTGTTGTTTTGAAGGTTGTGGAAGGAGGTGGATTGGCTTATAGCTTCCCTTATATCTGGAACTGTGTGTACTATTTTGCCATTGGATTGCCTCTCATGCCTTTTCTTATTTGATCATAGTTCTTATGCCTCTTGAAACACAAAGAGCCAATTATATTTTTCATCTCTTGCAGCTTCATTCACCTGGTGTTCTGGCCATTGGAAGTAGCATGAAAGGGGAAAATTCCTATTCACATCACTTGGACTCTGATGTAAGTTTAATCTTACTGCTGGTTCATGTGAACATGTAAATTGGTCAATATTCATATTTCTCAGAAATGCATTGCTACTATTTTTCTTTTTTTTTTGAAATCTTTAACAATATATTTTCCTCAACCTTTTAACAGGTCGGTGTCTCTGTTGTAGATCGTTTCACATTTTATACCCTTGCATTCTTTGAGAGGCTAAATATGTATGACAATGCTTCACTAAGCAGGTAAGAGACAGCTATTGCATATGATTATTAGCTGTAATGAATTACTGTAACTTCTTTTCCATGAATATGTATAAAGAATTATTATTTATTTTGAATCTTGTAGTTTACCAGTGTGAATACTACATTTAATGTCAAACAGTGCTCTTTTATTCTTGTAAGGCCATGGTGATATTTCTTGTTGTCCTTGAATGCATGTTGAGATGAAGCATGATTGGATATTAGCCAAAATAATACATTTTTCAACCATTGCTGAAGTATTGACCGAGTCTTAATTCCCTTTCCTTTACAGTTTGTTCAACTCTTATAATCCACAATGGCTTTTGTCAACTGCATACTATAGGACAGAACTATACCAACGCCGTTTGGAGGAGGTATGGGTATCCAGCTCCCTCAGTTTTCTGATTCTGTTCTTTTGTAAGTCTTACCCCTCTTGATTTTGGCTTTATTTCAAAACGAAGCACTCCCTGCTCACTACTCAAAAAGAAAGATGGTAATAAAGAAATAAAAAAATTCAATTCCCTTTATCCCTAAACTCATAAGAACACATACAAGGTATGCTTGCTTTCTCTCTGTGCAGATATGCAAACATAGGTTTGTATGTAAAATATCCACATATAGAAACGTATATAGGTTTATAATTGAGGAACTAACAAAGCTTAATTCCCTAGAGACGTTCTGAAGCATTCCACTGTGAATACTGTCTTTCAGCAAGTAGTTAGTTGCCTTTTGCTTTTCTTGCAATCTAATTGTTTAAGACTGACTTTTTTGTTTTCTGTAGAATCTGATTTCGGCCAAGTGTATCAAACTTGCCATGTGCTTGTTGTGGCATGCTATCATACATGATTAAAGTAAAATGAGAAAATTACCATACAAAAGTTGGATATACTACCAAATTTCCGGAATTTCTTCTCTAGTATGATATTGGAGAAGATAAGAATAGGGCCAGAAAAGCTTATAGGGAACAAATTCATGTTACTATTTTAACTGTGTTGAAATAAGGTAACTATCCTAAATGTGAAAATGACATCATTACTCTTCCTCATCTCTGTAATAGGTGCCAGTAACAAACTTCTTTGGTTCAGTGATGGAGACGATTCATACTGATTCAGCTTATAGAGTGCTCTCTAGCAAAGAATCCAAAAAGGATAAAATCAAAATGCCCTCAAAGCAATCATACGAGGATAGACGACGAACATTATCAAGCTCAGATGTTCAGCCCGAAATTAGGGATTCAGATACCACAGTGAGTGCTTTAATAAATTAATTTCTTGTTAACTGAATAAAATTCTGCTTTGCTTTGTATTCAGGCATAAATTTTCATCTGCAAAGTGCTAGGGTGTATTTGGATACAAGGTTCAAACCAACCTTTCTCTCTGTGGCCCCACACATTCTCTTGCATAAAATTTGAATTTTCATGAACTTCCAGGAAAAAAGGAAACTCACTTTTTTCAAATGAAACTACAATCCAAATACATCATAGGACTTCAGAATTGATTGCTTGGATTGTTGAAGGATTTCAATTGGCATCTGAAGTTTGATGTTTTAGGCAGAGTTGAGTCGTACATGATTATGTAATTTCAAATTAATTGAGATAACATCAGAAGAAGCTTAGAACTTGTAAGGGATGTAGCTTGAGATTTGAAATTCATAAAGATGTAAGGTGAGAGAATTCTGGTGCATGTCAGGATGCATATGCTGTAATAGGTCATTTCCGAACCCTCAGATATGAAACTAAAGAGTTGAGTGATTTATGTCACAGGATCGACGGGTGAATTGTCCTTTTACACAAATGTTAAATACTGTTAATGCGAAACTGGAGAAGCTCAAGGATAAAGATAGCTGGGTGAACTATGGTTTATTATTGTTGATTCCATTGGTGGGAGCTTCCTCTTGGCTTTCCAGCTAAAGGTGAGACATTTTCCATTGAGAATAGCTCTTTCCCTTTGTATTTGGAGATGATTTTTCAGGGTCCTATCAATGTTGCTCTTGAATTCAATTGCATGGAATGACTTTTTCAGGGTTATATTGTTCTTTTTCACATTGTATAAAAGTAGGGAACAAAATATGCATATCATCACCTGAGGTTATATGAAGGAAAATCAGAAGTTATGTACTTTTTGCATGTGAAGCATCAAAGATATTTGTCCTGAGTTGATATTATGAACTGCAGTATTTTAGATGTGAATGTATAATTATTCCATATTTTAGCTCCTCTTGTTGTGTCCTTAATTTTGGTGCCTACAAGGTTACATTAGGTTATGTTATAAACTACTCCCTCCGTTTTTTTACTGATCATGTTCCACTAATTCCCGTTTCCCTTTTTACTTGTCGCATTGTGAAAAGAATGGAATGTTTAATGAACTTTTTCCCACTAGACCGTCCCATTAAAAATAAATTTCAACCTCTTTTAACTCTTCTCACATAGAAACTTGTAGAAATAATAATGAAGAGAAAGAAATTTTGAAGGCATAAGAAAAAAACATCTAAAATTTCGTATTTCCTTAAAAAGTTTAATATCTAAAATGTGACAACTGATAAAAAACAGAGTATATTATGTAGTTTATGCCTTTGGAAAAAAATTGGCATTTTTGGAGAACCCTGTCATGATGTTGGCTTTCTTATTATGCTTTAGACGAATGTAATCGATTTATCAAAAATCTGATTTGCTTTTGTAACATTGTTCTCTTGTGTTTCAATGTTGTTATTAAAGGAAATAAGGAATCAAGTTTTAGCAAATGGTTTTGAAACCAGTTTGGTTCTTGAAGATTGATAAGCTATTTGAACATTTTAGACTTTGAATATTTACTTGCAGGCAGGCAGGCACCTTGCTGCTGTGTGGCCTCTTTCTTGAGAAGTCCTGAATGTCTGTGTCGTCATGCGTGGTAGCCAATTGAAGGAACCTGCTGAAGTTGGGAAGTTGGTGGATTACTCTGATTTTTCTTCTGACGTTGTTGTTTGGGAATGTTGTGTTGAATTGTGCCCTTCTCACTCAAAACTCATTTTTCTATGGTTGATTTAAGTGGTGATTTCTCCTCCAATTGAAATGTAGTTAGTATTAATAGCTAACAGCCAGACCATAGATAGGGTATTCACATAACATGCTGATATTCTATTCTCACACACACTCTTGAAATTAATCTACATTCGGTTTAGATTGCACCCCTATTATCTAATCTAATTCAATTCAGTTCTGAGTTTTTTTTTCCCTTTCTGCGTCACATCACATGTAAGAACTGAATTAATGATCATATATTATTCAATGTTTGAAGTTGTTAGGTTTATGCACACACATGCTCTTAATTCATTCAATGGATGTGTACAAAACAAGTGTATTATTTCTCCATCTGGAAATGAATATTTAGATACAGAGGGAGAATTTTTTGTAATTGTTGTTTTTGCCTTGTATAATATTTATTTAAAAATATTATTATTTTCTGTCAAATATTATTGGACTCTATATTTATGGTAATATATATCAATGGACATTGTTAGTATTTTTCACTTGTTGGACTCAAATAAATTCACTCTAGAATGCTAAGACAAATAATACAAGATAACAAATATGCACAAAAAATAAAAAATAAAAGTTAGATGCATATATAAACTGTCAACATTTATTGTTGAATCATATAATATACATTAGATAATCTATTAGAGAGTGCATTAGAATATGTATTAGACTATTGTGAGTGAAATGTTAAAAATATATAAATAATCTTTTGATAATAAATTCACATTTTCATTAAAAAAAAAAAGATAAATTCACATTTAAGTTAAAACTCTTCGCTATTTGTATTTTTTTACATTTTTCATTCTCTATTTTTTTCTTATTTTTTCTCTCTTTTCCCTTCTTTTCAAAAGAGGATGAATTCCACAGAAGATTTTTAAAAAAAAACACACACACACACAAGCCCATCGTTGAAAGAAATAAAGAAAAGTGCAATTGTACTTGCATCATATTTTTTTTAAAAAATAAAAATAGAGAGAAAAAACAAATTATAAAAAAGAAAATACATTAAAATTAAAAAAAAAGAGAAAAAAGAAAAGAAAACTTATTTTTCTAAAAAAAAATTGATAATATAATTTATTTTGATAATTACTGTAATAATTGTTATGGTAATATTTGTTCAATAACAATAATACTATTAAAAAAAAAAAAAATGAATCTTGACGTCTGAGGGAAGCATTTTGGGATACCCCTACTGACTGGAATGGAACTTAAAAAAAAAAAACATGGATTAACAAACAAATCATTTCATTGTCCCCATTGTGTAAACAAACAAATTCTCTTCTTTTCTTCATCTTCTTCTTCTTCTCCCCCCTCTCTCCTTCTTCCTTCTCGGAGGAGGCAGATAAGAATCATAAGATTCACAGGCAAGATCTCTTATTCATCTTTGTTACGGACACAGATCTCTCTGCAACTCTAAACAACAATCAAATGGCAGCTGTTTCAGTACATCAATTTGCTCAGTGTATTACTTGCCATGCTTGGAGCCCCGACCAGTCCAGTACATCAATTCTCTCTCTCGCTCTCTCTCTCTCTCTCTCTCTCTCTCTCTCTCTTTTTTTCTTTGCCTTTTTCTATATTTTGAGTTGATTACTATCTTTGGGTTAATGTTATTCTGAGCTTTCGATCAATTTTTGGTCGAGGACAAGTAGCTTTGTTTCATTTAGCTGGCGCTGGTTGTTCCTATGATCAATTACGAATTTAGTTTGAGCAAAATGTGGACTCTTGAGTTGATTACCTTTAGGGCTTTTATTGCATTGCGTTTCTAGTTTTGTATTTGTAATTAAGTATATATTACTGGAGTGGCAGTTAAGTTTCATGTATCAGACTATGAACTTGGCCAAATGTTGGCCTTTTTACTCCGGGAAGAGATTGTTCATGGGTTTGAATTATAGGAGTAATTCGTTTTACACATAATGCTTACTGGACTGTCCAAGCCATGGTTGTATACTACGTTACATGGAAAGATGATATTTTGAATTTAGATTCTTTGCAAATTATGTATTTGAAATTCTCTGGATGAAGGCAGTGCAGTCTTTTAGCTCCACTATGATATTAGCTTCCATCATTTTGTATTATGAGATAATGCTGATATGCATCCAACTTGTCTGTAGTGGTTGCGTTCTCTCCAAATAATAGTGAAGTGCATATATATCGATTATCGGAAGAGGACAAGTGGGAAAAAGTCCATGTTCTTCAGAAGGTAAGCTGGAGATTTGTCATGTTTACTGTGCTTAATTGCAAATAAGTTTTGTAGAAATCTGGTTTCCTCGTTTCCCTTGAATTAGTTACTTGAGGGACAGAATAGTTTACTTTGCTCTAATTCACTTTCAAATATTTTGGTTTTGTTAAAAAAAGTAGTGTCTTGAGCAATTAGTTTTGTGTAATCATTCTACAATTTGTTCTTTACAGAAGTTCTGCTGACCAATTTGTTTCTTGTTCCTGTTTCTTTTATTCACAGCATGATCAAATTGTTTCTGGTATAGACTGGAGTACAAAGTCAAACAGAATTGTTACTGTATCTCATGATCGAAATTCGTGAGTGACCATCCTGCAATATTACGAAGTATCTTGTTGTTAGTTTTCTGTTCACCTGTTTAATTTTTGAATAATTTGCTTGTAGATATGTCTGGAACCAAGAAACAACAGAATGGGTGCCCACACTTGTCATCCTTAGGCTAAATCGAGCAGCACTTTGTGTACAGTGGAGTCCAAAAGGTGAAGTCATATTTAGTGGTCTGGTAAACTTTGTGAGTCTGCATTGTTATGTGGTCCTCCTTTTGCAACTGGTTAATGAATTGATACTCTTTTATCGCTTTTAGGAATGTATTGAATCATCCCATGATTGCTGCAAAATTTTGAACCTATTCTTATATCTTATGTATCTTGAGATCTTTCAGTACCCTGTGCTATGACCTGATTCATTAAATTCTGTAGTCAAGAAATGCAGTATTTTTTAAGTATTACTGGAGAAATGAACCTATGACTCTGTTGCTTATGTTCAGGACCTTACATACACAGTTCATCTTTCCATTCAATTCACTTGGATGACTATTTTGCTGCTTTATGTAATCAACTGTAATTTTCTTTTTCTCTGAGGTCTTAATTCATTAATTTTCTTTCAGAAAACAAGTTTGCTGTTGGAAGTGGAGCTAAAACTGTCTGTGTGTGCTACTACGAACAGGAGAATAACTGGTAAATGCCTCCTGCTGTATTATTTTTTTTTTTTTCTGAGCCAGAAATCACTTTTTTTAATGCATAAGACTTACGAAATGCTATTCTGAAGGCCCGTCTTCGCCACTTTGTTCTCTTGGTTTTATTGTAAAGTAGCTGATGAGAGGATAAGAATGTAGATTTTTTCCCTGTGCTGATGGTGCATTACATTGAAACTTTTATTTTGACAATATGAGGTTGATATCTGAGGATCATGCAAATCTAGATTTCATCTCATATGTTTTTTCTTCCAGGTGGGTTAGTAAGCTTATTAGGAAGAGACATGATTCTTCTGTGACAAGTGTTGCTTGGCATCCTAATAATGTGAGTTTTATTATTGGTTGATTTTCTGCTTTTTGTTCTCTCTGTATTGAACCACTCTCTGGGAGATGGTTGAATCATTTTTCAAATCGATCAATTTTCTGGTTTTCTTTAGTATTGAAAATTATCATAATCTAATGAACTTGAAAATGATTTAAAGACCTGTATGTATCGGAAATCTGCAATAATTGAAATGATCAACTAGATGTATTGAACTAATCTGTTCCATTTTAGATTTTCCTTGCAACAACATCAACTGATGGAAAATGTCGAGTGTTTTCTACATTCATTAAAGGCGTGGACACGAGGTACCGTCTTTGAAGTTTGTCAATAATCATCTCTTGTTTACAATCTTAATTTGTGCTGGCAGAATTTTCACCAGCATCTCGTAATTGTTTGTTGTCAGGGGCTCAGGAGGAGGGCCTTCAGATTCTAAATTTGGAGAGGTTTATATCTGTAATTGTTACATCTCCAATTTCAGTTCCTTGTGTTTCATGTTTCTTAAAATACAGGTTTTGCATATCCAGACATTGCCTCTTTAGATAACCTTTAGAAGACCCCCTGAGTTACATGATGTTTTTCTTTTTTCTTTTTTTTTTTCTGGGAAAAATAACTATTGTTATGGTGGGATGTTGTTGGTTAACATTCGAAAATATTGGTTCAGAAGTTTTCACTTTGTACAAGAAATACATTTAGCACATTTTTGGATGGGACATTCCATGGGAATTGGCTCCAAAAGAACATAACAAGTAGACATCTCTAGTGGAACTTGCACCAGGAATAGTAATGGCGAAGGCAATGAGTTCAGTTATATTGTTCGGTTCAGTTATAAAACCTACTTTTGGATTATATTAGTTGTCATAGATGCAGTTCACTTATGAAAACTTAATTTTGAACTTTTACCCCCCTATCTTAATGTTGGAGCAGCAAATTATCCAACTTGATCTCTCATATTGCTGGGCATTTGGTGTTAAATGGTCCCCAAGCGGCAACACCTTAGCCTATGTAGGTGAGATATTCCTCTTTCTCGTATTGGCTTATATATTTTGTTTACTGCAATTACTGACGCGCTACTAATCTTTGACATGGGATGTAGTCTGCTGAGATATCATCAATAGTATTTTCAACTTAAACTCTGAAAGAAATGTTTCTAAAGGTTGCTGTGTTTATAAACATCGTCACTGTAGTGTACCTATTACATGTTTTTCTTTACGTGAAAATACTAATTTTTTTTTCATGTTCATTCTTCTATACATATGTTTTGTTAGTTGGTAGCTCAAGATATTTTTCTGGCATTAGACCTTAATGATTTTGTGGTTTGAGTGATTTCTCAGGCCATAACTCGATGATCTACTTTGTTGATGAAGTTGGCCCCTCTCCTTTAGCTCAAAGTGTTGCATTCCGTGATTTGCCTCTTCGTGATGTGGGTCAGAAGCCATTCTCTAGCATTTTACTGATCTTTTTGGGCTTTCTATGTTATATTATGAGTATACTCAACCTGTATGGTTGTCCGGTTACTGCAGGTTTTATATGTTTCTGAAAGAGTGGTTATTGGTGTGGGATTTGACTGCAATCCAATGATTTTTGTAGCAGACGAAAGAGGACTATGGTATGCCATTTTCTCCTGCTATTTTCATGATTGTGTTTTTGTTGCCTATCCTATAAGTGTTTTATCTGGATTTCATTTTTGAATCAGCTAATATCATTGGCTTCTAGTTACATACTCTTATTAGAAACTCTAGTTTGGAAAATGTTTGGGGACTAGATTATGTCAATTGACATTTCACCATTCATTTCTTTGTGGTTGCAAGTTGTAGTTTTCCTTCCAAATGGAAGTTGTCTAGTTTTACTTTTTCCATCTCGTCAATTTCACTCTTCATTTCAGACTCCAATTTCCCAGATTTGCAGAGATTCTGGAATCTATCACATGCTTTTATTACATTTTGTCTTCCTCTTTTATGGGCTTGGAGTTCATCCAAAAGTGATGGATAGTATACGTTCTTCTTATTTGCTGGTTGGAGCAGCAAAAGCACATGCTTTAGGCCCAAGTATTCACTTGCAAGAATTCAAATATTTTAGCACTAACTTATTTTATTGATTATGTCACTCTTGTCCTAGGTATTTTTTTCTTCATTAATTGCTTAAAAAGCTGTAGCTGGCAAGAACAATAAACGATTTATTAGATTACAACATGTGCTCCCACGTACACATGCACACTTTGATTTATGTCTCAGATACCACATTCATTTGCATAAGTTGCCTTGAAATAATATCCCAATCTCAATGTGTTTTCAGAAACAGAAGTCATAGGTTAATTTTCTTCTCTCACAGGATTTTCTGAATTCTCATTTAAACTTACTCCCCAACACAATGTTCTCTTAATTGTGTATCTGTTGGATGGAGAATAAACTAAAAGAACAATAAGAAGAGAGACATTTTTGAGGAACTTTATTCCCTTGTCTGGACTATTGACTTGAACTTAGAGACCCCCATGATTTTTTATTTCTTTTTGGGGGTGAAGATTATTGTTTATAGGTAAGGCGTTGCAACTTGAAATTTTAATCATTGATAATTATAAAATTCGTTCAGGAGTTTCTTGAGGTTCCTTGGTGATAAAACTCCAGCAACATCAAATACAAAATCTGGTTCGCAGGTATTTATTTTGGAGTTCTTCTTTCTTTTTGGGTTTGCATAATAATTTTTTTTTTAAATAAATTGAATAACTAAAAAAAATTGTTTTAGATGGATGATGAATATATCGAATCCTAAAAACATGGGTGTGCTGAGTGAAAGATCAGAGCATCTCTGAAGGAGTATTGCTGGATAGGCTGATTTTTGGATAAAAATATTCAGTATAAAATGTTAAAACTATGGCTGTATAATATTTTACGGGAAATGGCTATCAAAGTGCGCATTATATCTATAATCTTTACTTTCAATTTTCTATGCACGCCATCTATTTTCGAGATGCCTTAAGTACCCCTGATGCTCTACATGAAAGACAGACATTTTTCTTACTGGAAATCGCCGCACCGGGGTACTTAAAAGTATCTCAAAAATAAAATGGCGTGTATAAAATATTGAAACTAAAGATGATGGGCACAATCCACTGTCTGAAAATCCTTAGGGGGATATTTATAGCCATTAACCCTAATATTTAATCATGTGATAAATCAGATCATCTCTGGGAAAGTTATTGATAGATGGGTGAGTTTTGGGTAAGCATATCCTTGTGTAGAGATTTCCTGTCCTCATTGTGCAATCCTATACTGGAGAAGAACATCCAAATTAGTTCTCGTGTGAAAACTTGGACGACACACTCTTGAAAGTTGTAATCACATCAGCATTTTTCATGACGTATTGCAAATTTACCATTTTGGTTAACCATATTGGTCTCTTAAAATTCTCTATTTTCTGATCTGCTGCTGCATTGTTTATGTGCTTTATTAGCTTTAATATGATCGAGCCCTGGGCTATTGTTAAAGTGTTTTTTTCTTTGTGGTTGGGGGGGTGTTGTTATACAGTTTTCTGAAGCATTTGGAAAATTCTATGGGCAATCAAAGCTCGGAATGGGCAGTAACAATGTTGAACCTTCGAGACGTGGAGGCGCTCATGATAACTGTATCAAGTACTGATTGACTCATTTGACTGCTCACCTTTATCCTGTTTTTTTCAATATCCTTGCATCTGACACATTCATAAGCATGAAGTAAATTGTCCTCTGTTGATTGTAGTTGTATTGTGGCCCTAAAGAAATCGGGGGATTCTATAGTAACCCGATTCAGCACTTCAGGTCTGTCATTTCTTTAGCTAGCTCCTAAATTTGTGCACATTCTGATGCTACCAAAAAAAGTAAAACTATTATTGTCTAAGTGTTGTTTTGTGGACAAAATGCGAGGGACAGGGCTGGACGGAAGAGTAGTTATATGGGATTTGCAGAAGCAAGAAGATTTGTCTGAGTACTTGTGATGATGGAACGAACATTATTCATGTTTGGGTAAACAAACTATTGGGAACGCTAATCTGATCCTCCTCAGAAGAAGAAGTATATCAATCAACTATTTTGATTCAAACTGTACAAGAAATAAAACATCATTCATTCATTCATTCATTCATTCATTCTCTTGTTGTTTGTATGGGATGGATGGATGATAATAAATTTTATTGGGGTTGTTTGTAATAGTTTCTGAAATTTGGATCATTTGACAATCATCTTCTCTCAATGTTGTCTTCTTTTCTAATCTCTAGTTAGTTAATTTGTAAAAAATATTATGTTAGGATTGTTGCTTTTCAACAACTCTCAAACTTAACAATTTGCTCTTGTTAATTGTAATATGGTGACAGTTTCTTCATTTCATTAAAAAAATTAAAAAAGGAAAAGTCCAATTTGTAAAGTGAAGCTTCATACTCGGCTCAAAAGCCAAAACATAATATTCACTCCTTACTAGTATAGTGTGCAAAAGGAAAGGAGAGGGTGGGGAGGGGAACATCGCATTCGCATCCAATCCAATTCCTCGTCGCGGACGCGTGAAGTTTACGCTCCTCCGTGGCTGTAGAAAGATTGTCGGTTTCTTTCTTCTGACATCTATCCTCTTGCTGCCAAAAAAAACCAAAAAATCCTTCTTCTTCTTCAATCAATATCTCACCAGTCCACACCACCAGCTATATCTTCCCCGATTTGTTCTTTCTTTTTCCTCAGATTGAATTCCCTGCTGCTGCATTCTGCAGATGTCGTCTTCGTAAGAATTCATTCATCCGTTTCTTCATCGATGATCCAATTTTATACATATTCAATCATCGGAATTCTCTGACCTCATCAACCGCTGATTCTCTCCTCCGATCATCTTTCGCGGGTGAGCTCTCACTCTCTCTCTCTCTCTCTCTCTCTCTCTCTTACAAGCTTATGTTTCTATTACTAAATTTGCTCACAGATATATTAATATAATTTCAGTTTGATTTTTTGTGGTTTTTGCTCTTATGTTCATCCGTGATTTGGTCATTGTTGAATCTCTGTTGTTGAACGCATGATTTTATTTTATTTTTTTAAATTGGAGCTAAACTTCTTTCCCCTTGTAGATTAAGCCTCGGAGCTGCTAGAATCAATTGTTGAAAAATGTCAATCAAATTTCAAAGCCAGTCAATTTTTTTTAAAGAAATTTACTTGCCATTTATTTTGAGAGTAGTAGAAATTTGGCAGGATATACCAATGCAAAATATGGTCTAAAATCAAATAAAGTTTACATTTCGATCATTACCTGAATGGAGCAGATATGTGTGTAATTAATACCAATTCGTCTGTGTATTTTTGCAAGTTTATACTTTTGGCTGCATGTGGTATTATCCTAAATTCCTAACTGGTAAGTTTGTGTTGCTGCTGTATTTCTTATACGGAAATTCAGTTTTTGCATAACCAAGGTGGTTTACTAAATATCATGTTTTGATTAATTATTTGCAAAAAACTAAAGCTGCATGTTAATCGAGTTATATGTCTTTATTTTCCGTTTTTAAGTTGAGATAGGGTCATATAACGAGGCCAAGTCATGTGGGACCAAGTTAAAGGAAAACTTTCAGTTTTCGGAAGTCATTTACACAAATGCTCTTCATTTCAAGTAAGGTTTTCCATCTAGAAGCAAAGAAATACACAGAAGGAAAGAAAAAAAGAAAAGGTGGAAGATGTGCACCGTTATCTCGAATGGAAATTATTAATTTTCTTCTTTTCTCTTGGGCTAATTCTAGAAGTGAAAAAGGATATGTTTCACCAAAACACGTCCCCAGGCTGAGACCAAAAGATTTTCCATATGCCTCTCTGCTTTCCTAACCTGACGCCGCACCCAGATACAGAGTATACTACTTGCTTCCATCACGTTATTTTTGGATGAGATGAAGCGTGCGTGAAATACATGCAAATCTAAACAGATTTTGTTCTAGACTCTAATTGTATGGGGAGCATATTTGATTAGCTATAAAAATCTTTTGAGCACACCTTTTTATTAGTAGGTGACCTTACAATGATGGCAGCATAACATTCAAAAACTCATCTTCTGAGAACATAGAACCCAAACAGTTTTGCTGTCAACACATAGGTTCTGTGAAAATTTTTATGCTAATATTTTTCATTTTCCGTTAGGTGTGAGAGTGGAATTTATTAGATCAGAGCTCACAAAGATGTTTGGAAGACGAACAACAATGGGGCACAGAGTTCCATCATTAGTTGATCTATGTGTTCAGGTGGCAATTGATAATGTTCGATATCTTGGTGATGTTGGAGAAACGGATTTTCATCTTTTGGAGCGCATTTTGCCTCACTGCACACTTGAACAGTTGATGCATGTTGAGAAGTGTACTGAGGTGAGAAAGATTTATGTACAAATTCCCACAACTTCCAATTTTATCTTTATATCACACATTATGGGGCTGGTTGATCAAATTTTAAAGTGTTTTTTATATTTATTGCAGGGAAGGGATCTTAGGCCAGTAACTAATGAGCTCTGGAAGAAATTTTTTGAGCGTAATTTTGGTACCAAGAGTGTTAATGTTGTGGTTGAGCGGATGAAAAAGGAGAAAGTAAACTTTTCATGGAAACAATTATATGAGGTATGCCATTCTTCTTTTATGATCTCTACCTAGTTGCTAGAAAACTTCTCTTCCAATTGGCTCGTTTGTGATCTTTGATGACAGCCACTTTGGGCGAGAATGCTGGAGGTGGACTTTGATCTCCTCTTAACAGCTCTGAGCATCTTTTTCCTTTTATTCCCATCCATGTGCCACATGTTCTGTATGTTCTTTGAATCTAGGAATTGGGCATTTAGGGGTTCCTTTGAGGGTTCTGATTCTTGACTTGAACTGTGCTGCTACAACTAGTCTTCGTCCTCTTGCAGGCAAAGTTAAAGGCTCTAGAAGATAAAGAACGGAGGATATCAGAGCGAGTGAGGGAGGGTTACAAAATGGAAGAAGCTAGTAAGTACTTCATTTTCTCACCAACTGTTTTATATGATTTAAAACATGATTTTTTTCTTTTTTCCTTCTCAAAAACACATTGGTTCTGCATTTGTATTTGAATTACTTTATGAATTTCTGTCACGTCCATTTGAAGCTCTATGCACCTGGAATATATGCACAAAAGTGTTGGGGTGGAAGGAACTTTGGTTTAACGAAAATGTTATTGCTTATGGCCTGATAGGGCGATATATTTAACAGGAGCAGTTGGTATCATGTTATTGTATGTAGCAGAGAGTAACGAATGGGTGTAGTTGAAAATAATCACATTGCAATTTTTTGTTAGATTATGAATCTTTAATTTCCGCACAATGAAAATGCTCCATTTGCTCAATGCAGCACACCCAAAATATTTATATATTCTAGTTTCATACTGAATAACACCTTTGAGTTGTTTTTAAAAAAAAAAAGGATTCTTTTCGGGTTCAAGTGACTTTTGTATAATGTTGGTTATAATTGAGCTTATGACGCTTTGCAGAGAAACAAAACCGGCAAATTCGGCTATGCAGTAAGGTTCCCCCTTCAAGTGCTAAAAGAAACTTCTATGGAGGTATCCTCAGAATCCACTTTATGATTCTGTTCCGATCTTAGTTTCACTGATTTGTCATTTAGGTTTCAGGTTTGCGCTGCTTAATAGGAGAGGCTAATGTGCTAAAGTCAGGGCCTTTGTAGATGTTTATTCTATTTGTGTGATACATATTCTATCTTTACATGCACAGGATCTTACGGTTGTATTTCCAACACAAAGAGCAACATAATGAAGAAGGCAAAATTAGACTTTGTCAACAGGTAAACCTCTCTTGGATATTTTCTGACCCTGGCTTTTCATATTACCTGCATTAGATAACCAAAAGATGTTCTTTTGGGTTGGCTGTCCGTATTACATATAATAGATTAACCAAAAAAAAGTTCATTCGGATCCTTCTCTTTTAGACAAGCCACTGCTCAACAGGCTAATGCTGAATCGAGTTGTGTATGTAGAGAGAAACATATAAACATATCCATATATTTTCCTCTCCATATACAACTCAATTCAATCTTTACATCCTGTTGAGCAAGTGAAACCTTCCAAGAGACCCTTGATATCAGCATTCCAAATGTCCTATGGAAAAATAAGGAATGTGACGGAGATCTCTGGTAGGTTCTTTGCATATCTATGCATATGTTGTTTTCTATGGTCAACTAACAGAACAGGAATATTGCATTCTATTTAGTTAACGACCTCTACTTTTTGCTAAAAGATGAGGTTCTTACTTCCCTCTGATATGTACAAGATGAAGACCATTGGTAACTGACTTTCATTTGGATATGAATAGGAAGCTAGGTTCATTGGTTCCTGAACCCTTGACTAAAATGTTGGACATTTATTTAGTTGTAGCTTCATGCCTCCGCCTGATAAAAACTTCTGAGGTATGTTGAGTACTTACTTTTTTCTTTCAGCCGAGAGGTTAAAAACTTAGCAGCGATGAAGAACAAGGTGGTGCAAAAGACTCATAGGTACCCTTTTTGTTCCATACATTTAATTTATTATTTCTTTTCCTTTTTTTGGTTTAAGATGTTTACATTTTTTACCTTCAAGCAATGCCAGTATGGAAGAAGCCAATTAACATTTCCTACTATTTTGCTGTGTCTTTCAGTGTTTCTCCTGCAAAAATATCGCGAAGTTTTTCCAGTGTGTCTTCTTCTTCAACATCCGGAAATGCAAAGCCCATAGGGAAGAGATTTTAGAAGGCCTTGTAAACTCTGGGAAGGTTTTTCAACTTAGAATGCTGTGTTTATGTGCTTCCCTGTATTCCCATAACGTATCCAGTCTTTCAAATGCACCTACCTACCCGGAAACTGTTGTATGTAGAGTGGACTCTCTTGATTCAATTCTGATAAATGTATCCATAGCTTTCTTTTTTATTCAAAGGAATTCCAGATATTGAAAGTTCAACAGAAGATGGGACGTTTTGCATTACTAAGGCCCAAATTTTGGGATCTGGAAACTTGATATTCTTATATATGTGTAGTAATGAATTGCATCTGTGTCATTTACAGGTCTGAAAAATGCACGGACCAAGTTTATTTTTCCGGAAAATTTGTTATGTACCAAGCCCATAAGTGAAGAGTCTGTCAATGATCTATAGTTAATACCTTAAACTCCTCTACGTAGGTGAGAATTCAGTTCACTTGATAACGCGCCTTAATATAAATTGGACCTTGTAGTTCAATAGGTTCAGATCTTCATCTATGAACTTGATCTACATTTGAGTTATATTCTGCCGAAGTTAATCAATGCAACCCCATCCTGAACAAAGTATACACTCATTAGAGAAAAGGGATTTGGGATTTGTTCAGCTTGCTTTAAGGGGATGATGTCAAAAGTCAAAACATAGACAGCATATTGGTAAAGAAACTGGAAGACCATTTGGAGGATCCCCTGAGATCTAAGGGACGTATCGACTCAAAAATATGCATCTGAAGCTGGACAGGCTAAAAGTCTCTTCAGGGAGGATTTCATATTAAAAAAAGAGCAAACAAAATGACGAGACAAAGAAAGAGAAGGACGGATTAAAACTATAATGAGAAGATAATATGCTTCATGATAATACCAATGCTGGAGAGGAGCCCACATGAGCGTGTCTCAGTTGGTTCTATGGTTATAGAATTGCTAACGAGGACCAAGTTGGTTCTGTTGTTGTAGAATTGTTAACAAGCACCAATGATCAAATCCTGAAAGCATTAGTGTAGAAATTTCAATCTCTCCAATGTGGGATAGTTCCTTGTGGGAACATGAGGGTTCTGAAAGCAAGGGATTTCGCAGGAGATGATATTTAGTATTTACTCAGGCAATAGCAGTTGGAGTGGAGTTTCCTTCATCATCTCCTGTAATATTTCTTTTTATAACATATTTTCCCCTTACGGTTTATTTTTTATTTGATAAGTTTTATTAATAAAATATATCAAATTAATAATATTACAGAGAGTGTTACAGGAAATATTACAGAAGATTCGAACCGCTATATTAAAAAAAAAAAAAGCTCAGAGACTCTGGAAGGTCTTTCGCAGAACCCATTTGGAGTAAGAGAGCGATGTTGGAACTATATGAGCAAAAAAAATGTAACATTCCTGGGTGTTAACAGGTTAGATGGGTTTACTTCACTGTCTTGGCCATCCAAAGTTCAAATTCTAGTGTTTCCTAACACAACCCACCCCCCCCCCCCCCCCCCCAAAAGAGAAAAGGACGCCGACAAAAAGCAAGCTTCACAGTGCTAAGCATAAGAAATCAGAGCATTTAAACTTCAATATAACAAAGGTTCATTGTGTCAAGTTGAATAACTTATCATTCCACTTACACAAAAAAATCAAAGAACCAGATCACAGAGCTGCTTATATATAAACAGCCCCAATTCTGTAACAGATAGAATTCAGGAGAAAAGAGAAATTCAGTTTCGACTCATCAAAGAAAAGATTCAGCTCTTAGCTTAATTCCATAACTACAAACATGCATAGAGCTCTTATTCAAATCACGGTCTTGTTCATCTACTAATAATGCTATTACTACCACATAGAACAAACAGCGGGAAGCAGGGCATGTATCACAACGTCAAAACAGATAAACAGACCTCCATATCAGAAAATGATGTCATCATCTTTCTGTGAAGCCTGGGTTAGAATGTCATGGGCATTAGTAACTGAAATGCCTTTCTTCAGAGCCATTTCCTCAGCCACCTTCTCTTCTGCATATGCCTTGGCAGCTGCAACCTGTCTATCTATTTCTTTCTTCTTGTAACCCTGAATCTTTTTCAACCTAAAGAAATCCTCTCTTTCCAACTCATCCAGTTCTCCCTTGATGTAAGATATTGTGTTTTCCAACCGTGGCTTCACAACATTCTCCAGTGCATTGACCCTACGATTTGTGGTCTTGATTGCTTCATCAAGGGTCAAAAATGATGTCTGGAGAGATGCGAGCTCTACAAGGACTTCAATTGCTTTAACATAAGCAGTGCGACAAGCCTGTACCTGCTGCCCACCTCTTGCTAACCCAGTCAGGTCACTTTTTGTCTCTCCATCTGTGAAATACTCAAACTTGGGGAGTTTAACACCAGCAATGTTTTCTTGATGTGATCGAACTTTAACAGATGCATTCTGAACATTTTCAAGGACAACATGCTTGATATTGTCACCGGCTACATATTTGGCTTCTGTGAGGCTAAAATAGGAACTTTTCAAAATTTCTCCCATTGACTCCTTTGTGGAAACAATGTTCTTCAGGATCTGACGAAACTGGACTGTTAGAGCATCACTTTTCTTCTTGAGTAATGCATGGCCTCTTGTGGCACCAACAAGACGTGCTTTCATTACTCCAAGCATAGTCACAGTCGGAACAACATTTAAACGTTGGGTTTGCCCAGACATTCTCTCAAGTTCTTTAGCTGAAAAGCATATGAGATGAAGTTGGTAAAAGTGAGATAAAATAAAATCTGTTTATTTAATAATCATAACTAACTGCACCTGTGAGATCATTACCATTCTCTTTTCAAAAGAACAAGAAATGCTGCGGAAATATATATGTCCAACTAGTTCAAAGAGCCCCCCTATGGTGTTGAGAAATGATGCAATCTAGATGAAGTATAACTAAAAAATAAAAAGAAGTAGATTACCAACACAGATCTTTGCTTATCATTCACCAACACAGATCTTTGGTTATCTTTCAACCTAGGCTCCCTTGCAATTATCAATTTCTGATTTGGGGCAACAGGATATTTTAACCAGCAGAATTATAATGAATTTTTAAAGAATTCGCTCTATTGGTTCAAAGAAACGCATTTGGAGAACCAAAATGGTGAAGTACGATACAAAGAAATTCTTAATACTCAAAATATATTCCCCACCCCCCCAACAAACCATGCGGAGAGAGAAAAGGGATCATCCTCCCTTTTTCATTAAGGCTTCATATAGTTGAAATTCTTGAAAACTTTTTTCAGTTTAAATGTTTAAGTCTGGAATTGACTTTATTCTACCAGCACTACAACAGTGTTTTTAATGTCACTAGAAGTTCTGTAAATACAATCCCCTTCAGTTTCTTCCAAAGAGATCGAAAATCACACTTCTTCACAGACAGCTCATTCCTAATGGCTGAATAATCAACTTCTGTCACGAAGTTCTGCTTCAAATATCACCACGAACTAACACATAATATGCACAAAAAGTTGGCCTCCAATCATGTACTGTCACTATAACACTGAATCAGGGCCTAGATACATACAAAAACTTATTTCCCCTCATTGAATCGAAACCTCAATATTGAACTAAAAAGTCATAACATTAAACATTATCATCCACAGATGTAAAACAAGCATAAAGAGCATAAGTTGGATAGAGGAATAGATCTTTTTCCCCTCTCACAATTGAGTAAACAGAAAACACGGCAAAAATTCACAAAAATAAGGATGCATAAATAAATAAATTCTTAGATCACTATTTAGCAGCAATTCGTACATCTATGCAAATAAACAGAAACATAAAGGTCTAGATTGCCTTCAACAGCTTCAAATTTTGGCATCAATGGACGAGAATTCATACGAAATCGAGGAAATAGAACTCTAAAAGCAATATATACGAACAATTGAGATGCATATGTTCGTGTAACTGAATATATGGAAAGATGGAGGACCTATTATTACCTTGTTCAGAAACTGACTTCGAAGGAGATTAGTCTGGTGATCTTCACCACCTGGGATTTTGGTCGGAGGAGATAGAGATGACCGCCGAGAAGTGACGCCGGAGGAGGAGGGTGGTTCTGAGAAGAATGAGAAGCGGGACTGTGATCGAAAGACAGGCGGGCAGGTCCGTCCAATTATTATTCGGTTAATTAATTAGTAAAATAAATCTGATAGGGCTTTTCAATTTTTTTTTTTTTTTTGGCCTGGAAAATAAATCTGATGTGTCTAAGGGTGAAAGTCGTGACGGTTTATAAGTTGAGTAACGAGCCAGCGAGGCAGAGACTCACAGGTAGGGATGGCTACTGGGTCGGATTGACCTGCAAATCCGTCAAACCAGACTTGTTTCGACTAGAGATTGGTTTGGACTCAAAATTGGCCGAACTCATTAAAAATTTGGACCAATTTGCACACCAGTTTGTGATCGGACGCCGCAGTCTAGGATTAGGATCGTGGTCTAGTTTGCGGGCCAAATGCAAAAAACCAAAAAAAAGAAATTTAAAGGTGGGGATGATTTGGTCAATTGATCTTAACGATTCAAATGATTTGATCATCGATTACTATTTAACCGTTGAAATCTAACGGTCCAGATCATTTGACCGTTCAGATCTAACGGTTCAATTTTTTTTACTTTTTCTACTATAAATATCCCTCTAAACCAATTCATTCCTCGTACTAAAAATCACTATTTCTTTCTTCTATCTTCTCTTACACTCCTTAATCTCTTTAAACTCTATCAAATCTCAAGAATCAAATATTTTTGGAGGTTTTCATTTGTTCAAAATCTCGGAGGAAGGATTAAAGAAAATTCGACAAAAATCAAAACTTCTCCAATTGTTCTTCGCACTTCCAACTTCATCATTGATAGTTTGCTTTCTTTACCTTAATATACGTTAATTTGTTTATTTATACGTTAATTTGTGTATTTATTATATTTTAAAACTTTATTAGTTTTAAATAATTATTTGTTTATTTTATATACTATAATATGTTTTTTTAATTTTTTAATACTTATTTGTTTATTTTATTTATTAGAATTTCTTAATTTAATTTTTAATAATTATTTGTTTATTTGGTTTGTTTAGTTATTAAATTTGTTCACTTTATTATTAATTATTAATTATTATTGTGGATTCATCTTCACGATATGCTTCTTCCCACAGTGTAGACTTTGATAATTAAAACAAACAACAAAATGAAGAAAATGAGACGCCTCCTACTTCCAATATCGCACCTAGTGGTAGTAGTAGTAGAAAAAAAAAATCTTTTGTTTGGAATATTTTTCATAAGATGAATAATAATAAAGCTAGATGTAAGATTTGTAAAACGAAATTCTCAAATAAGATTAATGATGGAACCGGTACACTTAAAAGACATATACAACATGTTCATCCTTCTCAGTTTGTAGATTTAACTACACAAACACAACTTTTCGGCTAGTGCTTCTGGAAATGCAATGACTACTTTTAAATATGATAGTAAGTTAGTAAAAGAGAAATAGGTAGGTGGTTGTAAATTGGTAGACTTCCTTTATCATTACCTTCTAATCCTTCATTTGTGAGATTAGAATAAAGATTTCCTAGAATTTCACTTAGGAGGGAAATTCTTAAGAGTTGTCAGAAAGAAAAAAAAAAAAAAAAAAACTCCCTTGCTGCAATTTTTGAATTTTGCTTACTTGTGATTCTTGGACAACGGTTACTTTTGAAGATTTTTTGTGCATTACATGTCATTGGGTCGATGAAAATGGCATTTAATTAAAAAAATCATTGGTTTTAAAAATTTTGAATTCTCACATACTTGTGCAATTATAACACGAAATATCACTCAAACATGCCGTGATTATAGAATCGATAATAGAATTTTTTCTATTTATTTTGATAACGCTTCAAATAATGATTCTTAAGTTTCAACTTCGTAAAATAATTTGAGGCCAATTTTATATGGAAAGTTAGTTCATATTAGTTCATATTAGAGAACAAAAATTATCTAATAGAGTTCTTAATACAGATGTAACTACAAGATGGAACTCAACTTTAGATATGTTACAAACTTGTGTTCCTTATAAACAATAACTCATTGAATTTACACAAGCAAATCATGGACCACCAATTGATTTAAATATTTTTGATAAAGTTGTCGTTATTTGTTCTTTTTTAAAAACTTTTGCACAAACGATTGAACTTTTATCTGGATAATACTACCCACTACTCATCACATGCTTGCCACAATGATAAAAGTTGCAAGTACTTTTAGAGAATTTGAACTACATGCCATGTGTGATCCTATGATATTTGATATGGAAATTTTTTTAAAGTATTACAAAAATGTTCCTGTCATATATTATGTTGCTTTAATTTTAGACCCTCGTTTTAAAAGTGTGGGTTTGAAACTTTAATTGACTTTTTTTATTCATGTTTGGATACTCGCTTTGAACTATTTTTTAATTTTCAAAAAAATGCCAACAAAATAAAAGAGGATACATCTCAAACTTTGAGAAACTTATTCGATCTCTATTCAAGAGAAAGTGAAATAGGGAGCTCGAATGCAAGTCATTCACAATATGGGGAGATGCAATCTTCTTCAAGTTAAGGAGGTGGATTTTGATACATGATAAATATATATGATCTTTGAGCTGCCCCGAGTTCATCATCTATGATAACAAGTCTATCCAAGTTGTCTGTATACGAATACGCCTCTCTAATATTTTTTTTAGCTCTTAAATTTTATAAACTTAATAAAAATACTTTAAATTTTCTAACCTAAAACAAATACTTTAAGTTTTCTAACCTCTAAAAAAATTAATTTGAATTTTTGTAAATTTAGTAAAAAACCTTAAGTTAAATAAAATTAATAAAAATAATTAATATCTATACTTATAAAAAATCTAAGTTTTCTAAACCTAAAAAAAAATCTCGAGTTCTCTAACTTAATACACAATATTAAGTTTTCTCACTTAATACAAAAAAAATCTTATGTATCTTTATTTTTTATGTATTAGTAAATAAGTATTATATTATGTAACTTTCTTGCATGTAACTTGTTTAAGTTAATTTTATCAGTTATGTAACTTATTTTATTTATATGTTATTTTCTTATATTCAAGATTTTCTTTATCTTAACTTATTTAAAAATTTAAAAAAACAAATCGATTAGGACTGGACTAGTTCCTTTAGACGATTCGAGTTGGGTCAACTAAACCTGACCTACAGTCCAGACCGATTCAGAATCGATTGAACATGAACTGGCCCGACGAGCTTGACCGTGAGCTGCAGTCTGGTTCAGTCCTGCTCAGCCCCGCAAGTTAAACTCGTTGATCACCCCTAATTGACACTTATATATATATATATATATTTCGATATGTGAAAGTCATCCCTTATTCTAATTCTTATATAACGATTAAAAACATATTATTGATATGATCAAATTTGTAATTGAAGCTAGTTATTTTAGTACTATCATTGTACAATATCAAAATGATACTATTTTTTAATTGCTAAAGTAAAATTATATCATAATAGTACTCTTTTAGATTGTTAAAGTAAAATCATCTCCAATACAAATACTAAGGCCATATGTTGCTTGATTTAATTTGAAATAGGTTTGGGACCCAAAGTAAAATCATATAAAATTTTACAAAACAACCATTTTAAAGTTAAGTCTAAAAAACCCGTAACTAAAATCTTGAACTTTACTTTTGAACAAATAGTTTGTCAATATTCTTTTATCATTAAAAAATTAATGAAAATAAATCTATAATTCTTAAAATATCCTTTAATGAAGAGAGAAACTTCAGAAGTTTTAGTTTGAAAACTCACCAAAGTTGAAAGTTTGTAAATAGCAAGCATAATTATTCGGTCTTCTTAAAAGAATATGATCTTGATTGACAATTCGAGCTTATATTTCTAAAGTTTTTTCTCTCCATTAAAAGTATTTTAAAAATTATAAACTTGTTTCTATTAATTTTTTAAAGGTAAAAGAATGTTAGGGATTAATTTTTAAAAAAATAAAGTTCAGAACTTTAAATAATTAAACCCTATAACGCCCAATTTTATTACCTATGCATCCAATATCTTTTTTTTTTTAATACAAGCAATAAAATTAATAATTAAAACCAAAAATATAAAAGAAAAAATCTTTTTTTTTTCTCTAAAGAGGGAGCTTTCTGTTAAATCTATAAAGAATCAATATTTACAAAATTAATTGGTCCAATACTTGTAAAAGCATCCTGAACTTTTTCACACAAAAAGAAAAAAAAAAAAAAAAGAAAAAAAGTAGCTAGCCTGCAACATAAGGAAATCAGAGACAATAGCCGAAGTGCTATCCACTTTAGTATTAAAAAAACAGCGGACTAAAATCAGGATCACATTATTAAATATATTTTTTTCTCAATACATTAATTGTTAAATGTATTTATAGTTTATTATATTATGTTTAATTATTATATTATTTTAAATTATATTATTTTAAATTACTAATTTGAAATCAAATAAATGTAATATAATTCATTTAAAGGTATTAAACTGAAAACTATATATAAATTATACACCAAGGTATATTTCGTAAGATTAGAAGGAAAAAGGATAAATTAAAAAAAAAAGTAAAAAAATATACTCGCACCAATTTGGTTCGGTGAACATTATAACGTCACTTCTAGCTTTATATAATAATGATCATGAAGCGGTACATAAATTATGTCTTATAGAGAAAATTCAAGGGCACCGTTAATGTGCATTGTACGAAAAATTCATAAAAAAATATTTTCGTCCTTCACTTCTTTTTCTACTCTAACTTTTTCTTCCCTCTCTTTATAATTTTCTCGAAGAAATTTAAAGTTTTTTAAGAATTTAAGTAAAATATGAATAATTTTAAAGATTTTGTCGAAAAAGATATTGATTTTGAGATAATTTTTTTAAAAGAAATATCTACATTATCGGTATAGTTGGCCGAAATTACCCAAGAATTTTGGTCTAGCTAACCGAAATTCTTGGATAATTTCGGTACATTGTAGATTTTTTTTAGTTATTAATTTGTTGTTTTTTATTTTTTAAAAATTGTGAATATGAATCTATTGTTTGTTTATTTTTTTAATTATGAATACATTATTTTGTTAATTTTTTAAATTTGAAAATGTTGTTTTGTTATTTTTTGAATTATGAATATGTTTTGTTATGTTTTAAATTTTAGGAATATTTTGTTTTGTTTATTTTTAAATTATATGAATATACCTTGTTGTTTTGTTAATTTTGAAATTATGAATATGACTTCTTGTTTTGTTATTTTTTGTTGTTAAATTTTTATAAATTGTTCTTACCCATTTTTTAGTCATTAATTTGTTACTTTTAATTTTTTAAAAATTATGAATAATGTATTGTTTTTTATTTGTTTAATTGTGAATATATTGTTTTGTTTTGAAAATGTTGTTTTGTTATTTTTTGAATTATGAATGGATAAATATGTTGTTTTGTTATTTTTTAAATAAATTTTATGAATATGTTATTTTTTTATTTTTTAAAGTATATGAAGATGCTTATTGTTTTGTTAATTTGAAATTATGAATATGACTTCTTGTTTTGTTATTTTTTATTCTTAAATTGTTATATAATAAAATTATTTTTTATTAAATTGTTATAACAAGTAGATTCGAATTCATTAGAGGAATTTTAGATGAGCTTGATTATGTTGATCACAGTGATTTGTATAAAACAAGTGAGCATTTTGAATTGAAAGGGAAATTAGTTGAATGGACAAGAGAAGTTGCAAGGGGAGTGAACACATATATGATTTTGACTCGTTATAATTCAAAATTTTTAATTGATCGTCAACCGTACGTCAATATTGATTGTGAGCGCAGAGAGAAAAGAAAAAGAAGGAAAAGGTGCCAAACGACGACGAAATTCCTGTAAAAAGGTGGGGCATGTATGCAGGGATGGACCTACTAGGGGGTTCGGGTGGGCTCGAGGCCCCCCCGGCAATTAAATTTTTTTTAAAAAAAAATTTAGATTTTTTACATTTAAGCCCCCCAGTTTTTTTTCAATTTAGCCCCCCCAAAACGTAGGGACTAATTTATAAAAAAAAAAAAAAATTGTAAATCCTCGGCAGCTACGGGCTGCCAGCAGAAACAAAAAAAAAAAAAAAAACTGGAAGTTTCTTCTCTCTCCCCGACCGGCTCCCGCTCCCGCTCCCCTCCGCGAAACAGAAACCCTCTTCCTCGGTCAGTGGTGTCGGACTCCGAGCTCGGCGGTGGTGGCCTAACAAGCAGACAGCGGCGCAGCGCGGGTGGTGTCGTGTGCGTGTGTGTGTCGACGGCGGCGGACTGAAACAGGACAGCAGCGGTGCTACAGCAGCAAGCCAACAATCGGCGCGGCGGCAAGAAGGAAGGAGACGGACACGGGCCATGGAGGTGCGGACCCGTGGTGGCGGCATTCTGTTCTGTTCAAAAACATTTTGAAGAAAAAAAAAAGTAAGTTTTCAGAAACATTTTTATTTCTATGATTTTTTATTTTGAGTGCTAAAATTTTTTATTTCGGTAAATAGATTTTTGAGTGCTAAAATTTTTATGTTGTTAGTGAAAAAATTTCTAGGATTTTTTTGGTAAAAATATGATTATTATGTAATTTATGTTCTAATTAATTATTATGTTACAAATGAAATGTGTTGAATTGTGAATTTAAAATATTTGAATATTATATAGGATTTTACTATGGAGAAATATTTTGGAAAATGGAAGAAGGGTCCTAAACCGGTTGAAGAAAAATCAGCTAATAAAGGAAATGTTAATAATGAAGATCGTGGGAAAAAGCCTCGAGTAGGGGTAGAGTTTTCGGATTTTGAAATTATTGGTGATCCAGGATTGCGTAAACCAATTGATAGTTATCCTTATGAAATTAGAGATGAATTAAGGAGACGGTATGTGGCTAAAGGCCCAACTCAACCATGTGATCATAAATTTCCGCAAACTGATTTTGGTGAAATTAGAAGATCGTTTCAGAAGATATGGTTTAAAGATTTTACTTGGTTAGAGTACAGTGTACATAAAGATGCAGCATTTTGTTTCTGTTGTTATTTGTTTGCTAAAGGTCAAAATCACAAACATGGTGATGATATGTTTACAGAAGTTGGTTTTAAAAATTGGAAACGTGCTAAAGAAAAATTTAGAAACCATGAAGGTGCTCCAAATAGTCCTCACTCTGGTGCTATAATTCAGTTGTTGGGTTACAAAAATCAAAGACATAATGTGGAATACATTTTAGCGAAACAAAGTAGTCAAACCGAGATTGACTACAGTGCACCCGACTAACTGCCATTGTAAAAGTTATTCGATTTTTATTAAGTCGGGGTTTAGCTTTCAGTGGAAATGATGAGTCGATAAATTCAATCCGACGAGGTAATTTTCTTGAATTAACAAAATAGTATTGTGAGGAATCGGAAGAAGTAAATAAGGTCATGAACTTGAATGCTCCGGGAAATAATCAGTTGACTTCTCCTAAAATTCAAAAAGAAATTGTTAATGCTTGTACAACAGAAGTGAGACAAGCTATTATCAATGAGATTGGTGACAAGTTTTTTTCTCTTTTGGTTGATGAGGCTCGAGATAGCTCTGTGAAGGAGCAATTGTCTATAGTTTTGAGATTTGGTAATGATAATGGAGAAGTGGTCGAGCGTTTTCTTGGAGTAGTACACGTGAGTGACACTTCTGCACGGACGTTTAAAAATAGTATTGATGATTTCTTTGCAATAAATGGATTATCAATTTCACGACTCGAGAGGTCAAGGTTATGATGGGGACGTCTAATATGCGTGGCGAGCTTAATGGATTGAAACAAAAAAATTTTAGATGAAAATAAGTACGCATATTATATTCATTGCTTTGCTCACCAACTTCAATTAGTGCTTGTGGCTACTTCAAAGAAAAATGCTCACGTGTGTAGTTTTTTTTAGTACCTTGCTAAGATTGTAAACATTGTTGGAGCTTTATGTAAAAGAAAGGATGCTCTTCTGCAAAAGCAGTATGATGATCTTGTAAAATGTCTTGAAAGTGGAGAAATTGCTACAGGAAAGGCAAAAATCAGGAAACAAGTTTAGCTCGGTCAGGTGACACTCGTTGGGGCTCTCACTTCAAAACAATAACTCGGATTTTGCATATGTGGGATGCAGTGACACATGCGCTTGAAACTATATATGAAGACGCTGATGAGGTCAATAGTCGAGGCATTGCCCGAGGTTTGATTGATAAAATGTGGCAGTTTGAATTTGTATTCATTGCTCAATTAATGGTAAATGTATTGGCAAAAACAAATACATTGTCAATGTGCTTGCAACAAAGGACTCAAAACATAGTCACTGCTTTGTCCAGGATGATTCGGGACAATAAAGGAAAATTTGAAGAAGTACAGAAATAATGATGATTATTGGGAGGAGTTATTGGGTGTTGTTACTGCATTTTGTATCAAAAATGATATTTTCGTGCCGAACATGCAAGATCCTTACCAGGCCGAGCTAGATTATACAGGAGTGTGGATGGGCAGCCAAAGATTTACTACCATTTTTTTCGTCGAGACATCTTTTTTGAGGTAATTAATTTCATTATTTTTTTAACTTATTACCTAATACTCAATTATTTGTAATATTATAAATTATTAACTGTTCTTTTCTCTATTTAATGTTAGGTACTTGATTTTATAGTCAAAGAAATGGATGATCGTTTTACGGAGTCAACTTCAGAGCTACTTATTTGCATATCATGCCTTGATCCCGAGAGATTCCTTTGTGAATTTTGATCGGGGGTCGAGTTACTCAGTCTATCCGAGTTCTATTCAGATGATTTTTCTATCTCTGATAAGTTTGAGCTTAAAGCACAACTTGATACATATATCTCTTACATGAGATCAAGTGATGTGGCAGCTTTCTCTGGCCTTACTGACATTGGAGATCTCACAAAGAAGATGGTTGAGACGAATACTCACAAGTTTTTTACTTTAGTTTATCTACTAATTGAGTTGGCTTTAGTCTTGCCTGTTGCTTCAGTGACCGTTGAAAGATCGTTTTCTGCTATGAGAACGATTAAGAATGATTTACGCAATAGGATGGGAGATGAGTTTCTCAATGACAGTTTGGTTTGCTATGTGGAGCAAGAGATTTTTAAGAGTATTGAAAATGAAGACATCTTGCAGCGGTTTCAAAATATGCAAACTCGAAGAATAAAATTGCGATCTTAATCATTTCGTTCACATGTAAAACTCTATTTTAAATCATTTTTCAGTAGTGATTTCTTTTTCATTCTTTGCATTGGGATGAATGTTATTTGTTTTCATATTAATCTTCTAATGTTCTAAATCAATTGCAGGTCATATTAGATTTTGTCTTCTGATCGTGCTCATCTCATCTGTTATCTCAAGATTCTGATCAAGATTTTCAGCTTTGATAGAGGTATTTATCCCGTGAGTGATGGGTAATCATTCCTCGTGAGTGATGGGTGATCACTCCTCATTGGTAATGGGCGATTACCTATTCTTTTGCTATATCATATGTAAATTTAGAATTTGTAATGTTTATCCCGTGAGTGATGGGTGATCACTCCTCATTGGTAATAGGCGATTACCTATTCTTTTGCAATATTATATGTAAATTTGGAATTGTTTGAGTGTCTTTTGTACATGGAATGCATCATTTTATAGACAAAATTCTGGCAAAAATTTTTTTTTCTCCAGCCCCCCAATCATATTGTTCTAGTTCCGTCCCTGCCTGTATGGAATGAAGAAATGTAATTGCCCTTTTATCTTAAAAGATGAGCAACGGTTGATGGATAACTGTCCAAGATGGAAGGAACAATCATAAATTAGGTGTCTAACCTCACAGGCACGTCTAGGTTGCACGATTGACAGATGATGAGTTAAAGATGATCAAAGAATTCTCCAAGTGTCATACGCAGCCTAAGAATATATTGGATAGTCTTCGCGGAAAAAATGAGGATTGTGCTTGAGGTATGCCGTATTACAATAATTTAATTTTATAATTTCATCTCGTTTATTTTAGGGATTTGATAAAGTTTTAATAGTTATTATATTTTTGTGTTCTTTTCGGTGCTCAAACGATATATAATGCCTGTGTGAAGATGAAAAAGAATATGATGCATGGACATAATGCTGTAGAGGAAGTATTACATTTATGTGCTATTCGGAATTATTCTTGCTACTATAGAAATCGTGACAAGAGCAATGTCCTTAGTGATATTGTTATTGCCCACCCGATATCAATTCAGATGTTGAGTACATGGTCGTATGTACTTATATTGGATACAACATACAAAACAAATAAGTGAGTTTCATATTCCCTTATTATTTTCTAAGTTTAGATGTTAGTATTATTTTAAATATCTTGATGGTTTAGTAGGGTGATATTATTTTAGTTAGTATATATAATATGAATATTTGCATATTTGATTAAATTTATTATCTCCGTCTTTGAATACATAAAATTTGAGTTATTATAACTTATATAGTCTTATTGTGCTAGTTATTTTACGTTATTATTTTATTTAATCTGGGAGGCTTGGATGTTATTATGTTGTGACATTATTTTTTTCACGTTATTATTAGTTTAGGGCTAGGGATAATATATATAGTTTTTTTGCCTTCTTTTTCTATTTAAATTAATAATGTTTATATAAAATTGTTAGGTACAACATGCGTTTGTTGGAGGCTGTCGAGATTACTCTGACGGATAAGAATTTCACAATAGCCACTGGGTTCATGCAAAATGAACAAGCTACAATATATCGATGGATTCTCGAACAAAAGAAGAAATTATATGTTGATTCACGATAACTAGTAGTGGTAATAACCGATAAGGAGCTCGATTTGATGCATGTGATCGAGGAAGTGTTCAATCAATCCTACCACATGTTGTATCAGAGGCATATTGATCAATGTGTATATGGAAGATTATTGAGTATGGGCATTGAAGAAAAAAGAGCTTCAATGTGGATTCATAGCACTTGGAAAAATTTAATTAACTCCTCCGATTTGACGGAGTACGAAGAGAGATTGAATAATTTGAAAGATAAGTGACATAAGAGGCCAGATTTTTTAGAGTACTTGTTTGATACAGGGTTAAATTTTGCCTTGAAATTTGTACGAGTTTAGACTGGTAAGATTTTGCATTTCGGTTCAGAGGCGACGAATGGGGTTGAAACTCAACATTCTGCACTCAAGGCTTGGTATCATGTGGTGACTTGGATAGAGTTTTCCTAAGAATTCATTCTCAGATTGAGTTGTAGGTAGTTGAGATAAGAAGATTTTGGAATCTTCACGAACGATTGAGAAACATAATGCAAGAAATAATGTGGTAAACCCTAAACCTAAGTCATTTGGCCATGAATATTATTTACAGGGAGGTAGAAAGAGTTCTGAAGGTCTCTAGTGATAAGGAGAATCTATGCGGACACTTTATATGAAACATACACAGGCTTCCTTGCACGTACGAGTTGATTATCAGGTACCATAGTTACATCCCTCTTGAGTTGAAAAATGTTGACCTTTTCTGGACGATGATTGAAATCACTAGTCACACGACATCAGTGATGATTATTAGATGGATACATTAGAAAGTCCTTACGTTATCGCAAATACATTCAATTTTTGGGCTACCTTTCTATAAAGGAACTTCCAAGAAACAGGCTTTTAGTCACATTGTGGATATACTGGCCAACAAACTCCAGGGCTAGAAGTTGAAATCATTATCTCAAGCAAGAAGGGGTGTTCTTCTTAAATCAGTTGTTCAAACAATGCCCTCTTATATCATGCAAACATTTCTTCTTTCTTAATCTATATATAATCAGTTAGACAAGCTTGCAGAGAACAAAGGAATCTTCATCTAAAGTCTTGGAATACAGTCTGTACGCCTAAGGAGGCTAGTGGATTAGAATTTGGACAATTTTTAGAGTTCAAAAAAGCTCTTGTGACTAAGCTTGGGTGGCAGCTTTGTAAGGATATTGATAAACCTTGGATCAAGCTCATAAAGTCAAAATACTTGAGAGGAAAGAAGTTGTGGGAACTTGAGAATTGTGAGAAAGGTTGTTTTTGGTTTTTGAGAGGTGTGTGGGATAGTAAGGAAGTACTTCTTCAAGGTATGTGCTATAAGATAACAGTCCAGAGTGAGGATTTTTGGAGACTCGTGGTTGCCAAGTATAGAAAGATTCAAACCTATCAATATCGAGCATAAACAGCAATCCATCATCAAGATAACAGACCTTATGCTCCCTTCTTCTAATGCCTGGAATTTAAACCTGATTCGTTCTATGTTTCCTCAAGAGATTGTTAACACCATCACTAGTATCTATATTACTCCAGAAATGGAGCAAGATTCCTTGTTGTGGATCCCCTCTAAGTCAGGGGATTTTTCTATGAAATCTGCTTACAATAACACAAATAAGGAGAGGTTTAGTAATATCTCAATTCATCCGCGATCCTTGTGGAAAAAGTTGTGGTGTTTGAAGCTTCATAATAGGCACAAGTATCTCTTGTGGAGGGTTCTGTCAAAGATTGTACCTACTAACATAGGCTGAATTCTATCTTCACGGTAGAAGGCATATCATGTCATGTGTGTGAATACTCGGAGGTGGAGGAGGACGATGCACATCTCTTCGTAAAGTGCCCTCTGAGTGTGTTGCTATGGTGGAACTCAAAATGCCACATCAAACTGGAACCATTCAAGGAATGGAAGATAGAGAAGTGGATAGAGGAACTGATAAATCCAGACAATAGCTTCCCTATATCCAAGAAGGAAAAACAAGAAGTCTTGAACTTTGCAATGCTAACTATGGAAAAAGTTTAGATGGTGAGAAATGAAATTCGATTTGAAGGTACAAAGGAGGATTGGAGTGCTATTAGCAATTCCATGAACCTGCAAGCTCAAAGGTACTGGGACACTTTGATCAAGAAGTTACGAAAACAACAAAATCCAAGATATATGGACTCCTCCACCTCTTGGCTGGATTAAATTAAACTTTGATGCAACATTCCTTAATAAGGAAACAACTGCTGCCTGTGTGTATCAAGACTACGAGGGAAATATTATTCAGGTTTGGATTAGAGATACTACGACCCAGTCAGCTTTTGAAGCTAAGGCATAAGCTGTTGCCTAATCTATGAAGCTTGCAGAAGTTCTCAAGATAGCAAAAATTGTCGTTGAATGTGATGCTCAAGATGTGATTCTTGCATTGCGTGGTCACTCTCAAGCGAAGGATTGGACTGGTATGCACTATATTAAGGAGGGTAGGAATAGGTGCAAAAGTGGCCATCTTGGAAAGTATTCTATACCTCTTGTTCTTTTAATACGATGGCACATAATATAGCACATGGGCTAAATCTCTATACTTTTGTGGGCATATCTCTCCTAATTATATCCCTCCGGAGATCCTTAGTGACTCTAGTGATAGGGGGCTTAGTACCTTGGATTATTATAATGTTAACTTTCCTTCTTTTAATGCATAATTTCTTATTCACCAAAAAAAAAAAATGTGTAGTCATGCTTTCTAGAAGTGGGTTTACAACGTTCTTGCCTATGTACTCATAGAAGGACCAAACTGATGGAATGATTGTCATTGGATTTTTGGAATATGTAAAGCATTTTATTGTCGTAAGTTATTTAATAATTGTATATATAATTTTGTATAATTTAGTTATTTACTTTTTAATTTATAATAATTGATTAACTATTTAATCTATTTTATAGTTACAAATGCGAGATGACTTTCCGTTGCCACCTATCTCGGGGACTTGGGAATGTAACACAACTGACCAAGTTAGGTTGTGGTACTTGCCTTTAGATGCTCGTTTGAACGATCGGCGTGAAAGATATTCTAGAGCATATCCTATTCTGACCGGTCCACACATCATTGATTGAAATGTATTATGTTAACGAATTATAATAATTTTTTTTTGTTATTACCTCAATGAATTGTAAAATGTATTTTTTTTTTGAATTGTAATGAATTATAACATGTATTTGTATGTTTTTGTTGGTATTACTGCAACGAATTGTAATATAACATATTTAAATTAAAGGATGATAAATGTTCGAAATCACATGCTCTAAACATGAGAAAAAGGATAGTAACGAAAAAAGTACATGATAAATAAATAAAAGATACATGAATAAAAATCTAAAGTTGTACAACATAAAACTGCTACCACATCTCATGCATCTCTTGGAACTTATCAACAACAACCTCATCTATATATCCATCATCCTCAAAATAAGGACTTAGCATATCTACGAATACAGATGGTAGTGGTTAACCACATGTGGGAAAATGCACACCGTCAGGCAGTCTATTGGATGAGACCATAAGCCAAACCACCGCATGTAGTCGACACTGAATGCACTTTGTAGGATAGCCCGAGTCCTCATACGTTCCTAAAAAATATGCCTGTATGCACCAATCTACAAGGCAGGAACAAAAGTTTTCTTGACCACGTACTTACGGGAGTTCGCCGACGTGTGTTCTTCAGTCGCCTTGATAGGATGAATCAGAATATCCTGCAACTGCCAAAATTGCTGTAGGCATTCGATATATAACCCTCCACAATCTAAATGTACGTAATTATCTCATGCCACTTAGAAATCCAGACACTATCTATCTCCTCCTGACTTTACGGTGTCCACGGTATCCCATCCTTAGTCATCACATCCAGCCTTATTCGATAATATATCAACTCACTACATTTCATCGTGGGCAACAACTCGAACAGTTGGATATAAGGTCTCGTTGGTGTGCATCGAGTCTTATTGTTGGGGCAAACATAGGAAAGTATTTATCTATATTTGTCTTTATTTATATGTGTTTTTCATCGGTTTTCAATGTTTTTAATATGTAAAAGTATTTTTCTTGGACTAATTCCTTTCATTCTTATCTTAGATGCCTTCCGGAAGAGAAAACGATGAAAGGAAATAAAAACGGACAAAAATAGAGCAAAAACGACAAAAACAAAGTTGATGGCACCAACGGAGATGACTTACCGCCTGGGGTAGGCTGACCTATCACTGGTGGTAGGTCCGGAGATTACAAGTGAAGCCATGGTAGAACCTTACCGGTGACGGTAGTTACCCCTACCGTGGACGATAGGTCCTCGATGTCAAGAAAGAACTAGTAGGTAGAACCCTACCACAGACGGTAGGGCTCGACCTACCGTCTATGGTAGCTACTAGCAGAGGAGTAGTTTAATCCGATTCAAACTCTGTTTTTTTGTAATTTTTCATCTATTTAAGAGGTTACTTTACAATTAAGAAAAAGGAGAGTAATTGGGACTTAGATAAGAGCAATTACGAGTAGTTAGTAGATAGTTAGAGCTAGATTTAGTTTAATCAATTCTTCAATTTTACATTCACTTAGTTAATTAGTTTTTAGATTTTCTGCAATTTAATTCTTGGAAATCAAGAATTAGAGATTCAATTTCAAAGAACTCAACCTCGATTTGGGCTACTCGAAAGACGAGCTTGAGCGGTGTTTAGGACGACGATTGCGGCTTCAATTCTACTCCTAAGCTTTCTGTCCTTTACTCTTTTTTTTTTTTTTATTGAATTTTAATGTTGAATTTCATTTTTTATATAGTAAATAGTGAGTAGTTCTTTATGTTTGGATGAGGGTTGAACCCTTGTTATTGATTATGCAATTCTTGGTTTAATTTCTTTTATTCGATGTTTGTTTTGATTTAAGTTGTCTTCCAATTGTATTTGTTTGCAATTTAATTGTCGCGAGATTAGATTAATCACAAGATTGTTCGAATTCAAAAAGGAAGAATGGTTTAGGGCAACCAATTGGGGGTTAATTGGGGTAATTGACTAAAGATACAATTTTGCACTTTTAAGTCCTTTAAATTACCTAATTTTACTGCGATCATAATTTGTTAGGGAGAAAATAAATTTTTCTCTAAGGGTTAGTGAGTAGGGTGGCTTTGGTCTAGAGATAGAGATTTCCTGATTTGAGTGATGACCCAACTTAATTAATTCAACATCGTGTTCATAAAAGTTTTTCAATTGAATTAGTAACAAAAATATTAACGGGATTCCACCATCCAAACTCTTGCTTTATTAATTTTTAAAATCTTAAGTTTTCATTGCTTTCTTAGTTGTTTTTAGTTTTTCTTTTACTATTTCATTTTCAAAAACTAGTCTTTTATTAGACTAAACATTAGAGACGCGATTAGTACATTAAGCCTTTACAGTCCTCGAGAGATTCGACACTCAGGTAGAGCTTGTTTACTACAGTGATATGTCTACTTGCCTGTTGTTTAGTTTAGTCTTGCATCCCATTTTATATAACACATCAATATCCATGCCTTCAATATAATTATATGAAATTAGGGTTTATGAGATAAATATAATAATATATTAAATAATGTTATTTGTAAACCATGATATATTATATCAATATAATAAACATATTTAAGGAATTGATACGTACCTCTAATAGTGACCAACACCCTGCTACCTCCTTCGAATCCGTGCGTGATGCAAACCCAAGATTCCGGTACAAGTTCACCAAAGTCATAGCACCCAAGGCATCTTCTTGCATCGTCTAAGATTCTTCATTAACGGTTACAAACTTGTAATTCACTATGGACATCTCGCTCTTGTCAGGAAAGAGAAAATTTCCCGGAATAGAAAGTACATAGCATGATGCCTTAACCCGTCCTCAAGGTGACTACTCATGCCAGTGTACTAGATATCAAAGTCACTGTTGAGGATGCCGAGTAGCTGCTCACGTGTGTGCTCAATGTCAACAGTTGTACCGTAAGCAGGTATGCCAAGTATCAGCTCTATGCTGTGAAGTATGATAGCCATGTCGCTAAATGGCATGTGGAAGCTATTCGTGTCTGGCTTCCTCCTCTCGACAAAAGCGGACAGTAATGCAGGTGAGGGTGCAGGAACATACAAGACTGCAGATGGTCCAGTCTAGATGTTTCTACCATCTCCGTAACCTCCGGCCGACTAGGTGTCCACGAGGTCAATGATTGATGGCAGAAATAAATCTCCTGTAAACCACGTTCCTAGGTAGACAAAAAAATTAAAATTTAGAACAAATATATTAATTCGAAAAATATTTATTGATTAGGAATAACATAAATTAATTAACAAATTATACCTATCCGTGCTATATAGTTGCAACAATGTGTCCGCTATATGAAGGAATGTTATCTGGAATCGGGGGACCTCCCTCAGTGGGTCCCTATTGCTGCTAACTCAGATCTTGTTGTTTGGCCTTCTTTTTTGTCTAGAGAACCTCAGTCGTTAGATCATCATCATCGTCATCCAAATCAACAGCTAAATGTGCCCCTTCTTGTCTCACATCCTTTCTCTCCTCCTCCATCTGAACATATGCCGGCCCTACTCCCTAACTGTAGTCTCTCCAACCACAACAGTATCATCGTGACCCTCATCCCCATCAATCTCCCCCATTATGCCTGAATATGAAGAAATCCCAATGCCTAATATGTGTCATGGTAGTATGTGGAGTCTGCCCGGTGTCTTGTCATGAGATCATCAAAAAAGTATGTGTCCAGGGGCGAAACATAATGCTCATCAGTAATCATTCTCTGATATGCACAGGTGTCCTGGAAAAGAGTATTCGGTCTAGACATAGGGGTGTAACTAGAAGAACCAGACACATAAGGATCATAGGAAGATTATCCTGGGTAAAATGGATGAGGGTGTACAGGTTCAGAGTCATATAATAGATATAGTATTGGGATGTACGACTCATATGATGTAGAAGGAGGATGCACATCTGAATAAGTATAGGACAATGATGCATAGAAGACAGGGGCATACTTGGTTAATAAAATATACCATGGCCAGCTCTGTCAGGAGTAGTGGGGATGTCTGAAGTGCTATGTCGGCCCTTGAGTGCTCGAGAGGAAGCCGTAATGTTATGGCTGTAAACACGATTGCTCTTGTCTGCAACCGACTCTAAATTTGTATTTCTCCGGCATGTGTGGTCTCTTTAAATGATTTAAATTTTCTTTTCCTATTTAATAAATAATTATTATATTATAGTTTACATGTTAAATTATTTATTAAAAATTATTATCCTTATTAAACTTTTATCGTGTTATTTACAGCCCTTCATAATTAAAAACTTTTTTATTATTTTTTAATATCCACTTTATTTTTTCATTTTTATTTATTATTTATATTATTATTATTATGTTTTCCTTAATATTATGGGTAGTATTATTATTCTAAATGTATTATTTGTAAATTATTAACCTAGCTAAGTATGAATTATTATTTAACATTTGTTGGGTATTAGCATTATTATTCCAAATATATTATTTCAATATATTATTAGTAAAGGAAATTGTTAACCAAACTAATATGAATTAAATAATTATGTAATATTATATGGGTATTAGTTAATTTTAATTAATCCAAAATTAAAGGTTATAACAAAAACATGAAACACTAATAATAATTATCGAGGTCTTAAAATAAATTAATTCATTAAAAGTTTAAAATTAAACATTATTAAATTAATAAATTTTTAATATTATATTATTTATTATTTTATTTATTAATTATATTTTTTCCAAATTTCCTTAATAAATCTAAGTAAATCCTAAAAAATTCAATAATTAAACTAGTAAACTAAATCATTCTAATTAATACTTAAGAACGGTTATTCTCCTTCAATCCTGACATTTTTCTTAATATTTAGTATTATTGTTTTAAATGTATTATTAACAAGCTAATTACACTAGTAAACTAAATCATTCTAATTAGTACTTAAGAACTATTTTTCTCCCTCAATCCTAACATTTTCCTTAATATTATTAGTGAATTATTAACCAAACTAATATGAATTATTATTTAATATTCATTGTTTAGTAGTATTATTAGTACTCCAAATATATTATTATTTCGATGTATTATTAATGAAGGAAATTGTTAACCAAACTAATATAAATTATTATTTCATATTATTGGGGTATTAGTTACTTTTTAATTAATTCAAATTTAAAGGTTATAACAAAGGCATAAAATACTAATAATAACAATTATTTACGTTTTAAAATAAATTAATTCATAAAAAATTTCAAACCAAACATTATTAGATTATTAAATTTAAACAATTAGAACTTTAAATACAAACATAAACATGTATTAACATAAATAAATCATAAAATTAACTAAAATACTAAAATAATTGAGTAAAATTTATATAAATAATTATTATAATAACATAAATAACATGAATATTTATTAAAAAAAATATAACATCACACTTGTTGGAGGGGATAGCCAAAATTATGAGAGAATTTCGGCTCCTAAAAAAATTGGCAGTCCCTCCCAAATTCGATCTGTTGTCTGTGTATTTTTTTATTTTTAAACTAACGAAATTGTAAATAAACAAATATAAATAATATACTAACCTTTTTTTTAAGTTTCAACGGTTGATTTTGAACATATTTGAGTTTGAAGTTGTTAAATATTTGAAAGAACATGAGATAGAGAGAAAGTAAAGAAAAAATATTTTTTACTTCTAATTTTTCGCATATATCTTTTATATTTCTGTATACTTTATCTGTGCCCAAATGCAAACCCACTTTTATGAAAATGTGTGTACATTGAGAAGATGAAGTTTAATTTGACAAGCTTCACAAAATGATGCAGCACCGGCAATATCACAAAATGATGAAGGTGACATCTCGGCGGAAGAGAGGTGGAAAAGAGCAAGAAAGAAAGAAATTTGCTGAAGAGCGGAGGAAAGTAGCGAGAAAGAAAGCCATTTCTTGGGTAGGAGCAGAGACCTAAATTAAGCAGAGATGTGGAATAGAAGCAGCAAGCGTCAATTATCTGGAAAAACAAGGATTCCGACGAAGTAGTCGTCGTCAAGAAGAAAATATAAGTTTAAGGTGTCTACAATTAGCCCTAATTTAGGAAAATCAATTTGCTAAATAAAATGATGGTGGAATTCTTCTGTGAAATTTGTACTCGTTCTAGAATAGAAACCCTTTTCTTAGTCAAAATTAGCCCTAATGTATGAAACGCTTCTCTTAGTCAAAATTAGCCTAATTTATGAAAATCAAATTGTTATAGAATTTTGGTGGAATTATTATGTGAAATTTATACTCTTTTCATAAACGAAACCTTTTCCTTTGTCAAAATTACACTAATTTATGAAAAATTATTTGTTCTAAAATTGGTGTAGTCCCCTCTCTAAAATTTGTATTCTTCCAGAAACGAAAATTGTTTGTTCATTAGTTGTGAATTTGCTATTTATTTGTTCTTAAATTGTCCTTAATTTCTGAAAATATGAGGAATCTTGTGGTTTAATTTTTTTGTGTCTTAGTAAGCTGCTAGAAAGAAAAGAATTATAGGTCTATAAGCATGGTGCATCTAGCAATGTAGATGATTGTTACGTACGGCAGAAGGCTTTAGCGAAAATGAAGTAGCAGCACGCATCCATTCTGGGCAGAAGAAAGAAAAAGTGGTAAATGCAAATGTGGGGTAGAAGATGGAAGTTGAGGAAAAAAATAAAGATATATGGAAAATGAAAAAGTGGGGCATATGGAAGTTGATGACATAGAGGAATGTCATTCCTCTAGGGACTCTGTTAAGAAATCAGAATTGGGGTCGCATTATGACTACAAAGATGAAGAGAAGGTTAGTTATTCTCAAGAACAGAAGGGGAAAAAAGGAATGAGTTGATGGTTACATGTAGGGGAATGGTAAATTTGGGGCAAGTAAAACTTATTATGAAGATGGATTATTTCTTTCTTTGGAAGTAAAATACTAATGATGTACTAATTATTTTTTGTAACCTCATTACAATACTAGGTGTTCACCCGTAGCTGTGAAGGAACTTGTAGATGGATTGAATGATGGTCAAAGAAATGCTAATCAAGAGATGGGGTTTGGTAACTTGCTGAAAATCGGTTCGTTTTATTTTCGACATGAGTTGTTTTCATTCTAGGTAGAACACTTTGATAAAATTGAACTGGTTTTGAATGTTCATGGTAAATCTATACATATAATAGAGTTGGAAGTGCATCATATATTAAGATTTCCAATGGGGGAACTGATATTGACAGCTTGCTGCTCAGGGGTAGAAGTAGGCCTTAAGTGGAGAATAAATTAGGTATAAAAATTGGATCTGATAACATGACGTCAGTAACTCCACTGAGAATTAGTTTGTTAGGTTTAGAATCGGTGACGGTATGAATTTAGAATCAAGTGCATTGGTGATACATTGATATCGAGTATAAAGTAGCAGAAATGATTTCGAGAAGCTAAGCGTTATGGGATGCATTGCGGTACTTGCTGTAAGTGAATTAATTGCTTTGAATTACATTTTTGAATGATATTAAATTGCTTTGTTTATTTATGATTTCTTATTATTGTAAAAATAAGTTTAATGCAGTTCATTCAATTGGAGAGATTCTCCTTAGTCGGGAGAAGTTGAAGCCATATTCAAAGCATGAAATACCATGTATTACTGGTTGGGATCAGAGAAAGATGAATGCAAGGCTTTTATGGTTGCTAAACCTCGATGTCTTTAATGGGGAAGATGTGGAGGTCGTTGATGCTTTGGAAAGAAGAAATGAAATGGATAAAGTGTCGTTTAGTAATAGATTAGATTAGCTTGGTCAAGAGGTTAGTGAGATGAAGAAGGGATTGAATTCAGTTCGGGACATGGTTAATAATTTAGCAAATAATGTGGAGACTAGTCAAAAGTTAATGATGGAGGACTTTAAGAAAATGTTGGGAACTTTCATGAGTTTATTTATTGTATCGGCACATCAAGTGAGGCAAAATGTTGGAGTTGGCATGGATTTAGATTAAATGAGAGATGAGAAAGTTGGAAGTAAGCAAGTGAATCGTGAAGATGATGAACAAGTGCATTGTGGAGATAAGAATCAAGCTGAGGGTAAGGAGGAGAAGAAGTTTGAGCCTATTATGGAGAAGAATGAGACTGTTGTGAGTGATGAATTTGGAGAAAAAGAGGACTGTCCCATTCATTTTAATTTTCAGCCTGATCCAGAGGAAGATTAGGGTTTTCCTGAGGAAAATCAGGCTGTTGGAATTGATGATTTTGCCAAAAAGGTGGACTGGGCCATTGAGAATAAATTTAAGCCTATTGTAGAGGAAAATGAGGCTGTTGGAAGTCATTTAAATGAAAAAAAAGTGAATCAAGTTGATGATGAAGAGTAAGGCTAGAGAGGCATCACGTAGAAAACGGTTGGTGAGGATTCGTGAGACATCTTGCCGAAGAAGAGTAGGGCCAGGAAAACCAGAATGTCCAAGGAAGCGGCAAAGCAGCAGGAAGAAGCTAATATAATTGCATCCACTATAAGTGTCATTGCAATTAGTTATATGAAATATACTACTTATCAATTTAAGGTAATTATCTGCAAATTCAAATTTGTTAAGAAAATGTAGGATACAAGTACAGATAAAGATGTATCACAACTTTAAGATGTCCATGCAATGAAGAAGAAGGTGTTGATTAACATCTCCATAGCTGACCCTCGCGCACTTTTTGGAATCATGTGGAATGATAAGCTACCGAGAGGCGAGAGAATAGTTAAGATGAATAATCATTTTGTGAATAGGTTCAAAATGGAAAGTCTTAAAACTAAAGGTTGGTTTTCATCAAAGGTACTTCTGACTTTATGTGATATTTAATTTGCGTACATGATATACTTAAGATTATTGCTGTTGTTTGTAGATTATTAATAGCTGCTGTGGAACAAAGACGTTTATTGATCGGAAGAACGATTTACCATTCAAAATGAAAGTTTGATAATTCCGACGTGGTTTCAGGTACAAATTAAGTTAAATATACAATATGCATATACTTTTCATTGTTAATTTAATGACATTGAGCTGAAATCATTTCGATAGGGCTAAATTACTAGATTCATGAACTCGCCTAACAAAATCCATGAATATTTCTTTACAAAAAAGTCCTACAGTGGCAATATATTGTTTTGTGAGAGGGTATGAATAATGTGTAGTATTATTTTCAGCTATGTGAATGAAATTAGTTATGAACGTAGTTTTTTGTTATTTTACACAGATTTGTGTACCCGTTTATTGGGAGGATTTCTATTGGTATTGTTTCATTGTTAACATGACAAAACAAAAGATCCTCTTGGTAGACTCGCAAAGAAGCATCGAGTTGATACCTAGGAAGAAAGCATTAGTGAACAGTTTGGTAAGATTTTAATTTCTTGCATTCTGAAAATTGGTCCATTTCTAGGTTTTTAAATTGATAACTAATCATGGAAACAATTACAGAGGATTGGTATACATGAAGCTCTTAAGGCTGGCTTGAAGAAACGTTACAAGTTGGAGATTGATAAATTCCCCATTGATGATAGTGTGATGCTCTCAAGAATAGAAGAAGTATGATATGTTGATAATGCTTACGAATATGCTGGTTTTTTGTAGTTTTGATTGCGGCTGTTTTTGTGATTTCTGTTTAAATTCTATACTATGGATAAATGTTAATAAAGTATAGTTAAATTTGGAATGTGCCCCAGATTTTGTATGAAATTATTAGGTTTGTTTGAAGCACTTAGCTTCTGGTTTTGTGCTTTCTGTTTAGAATATGTAGTAAGTATGTTGCTAGTACTTATTTCAATTGGATCCTGATTACAGAGATTTTGATAGGTTTTGTGCTTTCTTTTTAAATTCTATAGTACAGGAACACGAAGATAAAGTAGAGTTAAATTTGGAATGTACCACAGATTTTGAATGGAGATGTAACGCCCAACCCCGTAAGTATCTAGCATGACTTTAAAATTACGTACGTAATGAAAATAAAGTTGGATCTATATTGGTGGGATATAGTGTTTTTGGCACTTAGTAGTATTTTGGGGATAATTAGGAATAGGAATAAATTTTATTATATTGAAGTTTTATTATTAAGGTTTATAAGTACCTTTAAGTGGATTTTATTTTTAATACTTAGTGTATTTATTTTAGAAATTTAAAATACTTGACATTTTCATATAAGGATTTCAAAAAAAAAAAAAAAACCCTTACCACTTAAGGAAATGGCTGACACCTCATGGGCCACTCGTCGTCACGCCACCATTTGCTATTTTTTTTTCTTTCTTCTTCCCCCTCCCCCCTCCCCCCTCCCTCTCTCTCTCTCTCTCTCTCTCTCTCTCTCTCTCTCTATATATATATATATATGTATCATCTTTTTTTTTTATGATCCTTGTTGGCAGCCATATTAGCTATTTAAAGGTTAGTAAGTTAGGTGTTTATTTGTTTTTTTTCCTTGCAAGTTCTTTTCCTTTTAGTCTTGATAGAATATATATATATATATATAGTTTAGGTGTATTGTTTGTTTATTTTCTTTAGTATATAGTGAGATTTATTTCTAGTTAGATTATATATATAAATATATATTTTAAGTTAGTTATTTATTTTAGGATTAAATATTTTTAAATGAATTTTTAGTATATAGTATATAGTTAATTATGGTTTCTTGGGAGAGTATATTTTTTTTAAAAGTATAAGATTTTCGATATTTTAAAGAATTATTATAAGTATATATATCATTATACAGGTATATATATACTCCTAAAGTTCCTTTCGTAGGATTTCGATATTATTTAGAGAATATGACTATTTGATCGGTACCCAGGTATTAAGTATTTTCGTATTATTATTTTGCAGAATCTTAGTACCAGATCTACATCCAGGTGAGTCCACAAACTCCATTTTATTATGTTATTTCATAGATTATGAGACGTATAAAAATGTTTTTTTTTCGAACCATTACAAAATATTGCTATTTTTGGAACGATATCTCTCAGCATGCTTTTGGAGATGTTCTCCACAATGTGTTACGTGTTCCTAGAAAAAAATACATAGGAACAGTGCTCCATATAGGTATTTCTTTTAAAACAGACTATTACGGTGGTGCATAGGAAGTTTGTTGTGCGCACTTTTTTTAGAAACATTTATATGTTGGAAAATGTTCTAGCTTGAAATGTTACGTATTTTGACATGCATGAATATAGATCTGGCATTGACATAATTATGAAATTTGCATGAGCATGTGGTGACTGGCAGATGGAGATTTTTGCTAAAAATATTTATGACCTGATTCTGTCCTGACGGCCGGACAAAGGGCCTTTCTGTTTACAAATACATAAGAAAAAAAACCCATTCTGACCAGGGTGTCAATTCTGGTTATGATCTTGTGTTCGAAAGCGTCAGAGGATTGCACTGTACGTGGCTAGTCCCCAGTACGAGGGCCTCTTCCGATAACGTGGACGATTCAGACTCGGAAGAGTGGATCCACTTGAAGAGGGGCGTAGACCGCGGAGGGTGTGGCCCAATCGGTCTACATAGATACCGCATCATGCTCTGCGGTCGCCTAGTGGAGACTTAGGAGGGGCTCGAAACTGAGGTTGGTCCCAGGGCAAACTTGGTAGGTGCCCCAGGAGTCTGTAGCCTGTTTTGACCAGTGATATGGGAGTGCGGTTGTTTGTAATCGAGCGCTCATATGATGTTTGGCTGGTATTGACTACGAGATGCCGAAACATGGTTCCGATGGCCTCGTTTTGGGGATCCAGACTTTGTCCGTGGAGCCCCACTGTTGCATTACATGTTCTTTTAAATTTGGGGCGTAGAAGCTGCAGTTATGTGTCTTGATTCACTCAGACTTCCCAGCTGCGCTCGAAACCCTCATGTAGTTCAAGCATCAATTTTGTTAAAATAATAAAAGAAATGTTTTCTTATAACATTGCATGAACTGTTTTGTGAAATGGCATCGTCATTGTTTTAAATAAATCACTACAGCACACACACACGTGGACTCACTGAGCATTCGCGCTCATGTTTTTTCCATATCATGTTCTCTTCTCAGATTAGCTCAGGATGGTTAGGGGCCCAGCAAGCCACTGAAGCTTTAGGCCAGGAGTTTTTGGTTCAAATCTCCCAGAGGAGCATATGTCTATGTTTTATATTTTTGGACTCGAACCGTCTGTAAAGTTTCTTTTTATGTTGTCATGTAAAGTTGTTGATGTAAGATACTTTTGTTTTTATATTGAAACGATCATGAGAAGTTTTTTTTATAAAAAAAATCCTGTGTTCTGAGCGCACTAGTAGTATCTAGTTTACTTAAGTTTTCTATGTACTTTGTGTGTATACCTGTTAGTGTGGTTCTAGGGTTGTGTTTTATTGTGGAGCTTATAAATTAGTGCTGAGAGGCAGGCAGATGACCTACTCAGCCGCAGTTGACCTAGTGGCAGGGTTGGGGGTATCACAAGTGGTATCAGAGCATCTAGGTTCGATACTAGGTTTGAAACATTGGATTTTAGACAAGCTATAAGAGTTAACTGTTAAAACTTTAAAGTTAACCATATGATTTATTGGTTTGTACTGACCCTAAGATTTTGTTTTGTAGGTACTAGATGGCACACCCTTCTCATAGATGGACAAACAGAGAGGGCACCATCGTAGATGAGCCTAGCAGGACTACGTCATCATCATATTCCCTTAGGGAGATCGCCCCAAAGAGGGAACCAATTTTGGTGATTGACCATTCCGATAATGAGTCAGTAGAGGGACCAGATATGGCACCAGTGGCATCGGGAATAGGGCTTAGAACATTGATAGAAGAGGACCCTAGTGAGCCCACGTCAGACTCAGAGATGACGCACGAACCAGAGAGAGTGGCACCGGCGGCCGTTGGGAATATGGGTACCTTTGTAGCAGATAGTTTACCAATAGAAGTATCTCCTACCCCTATTCCACCCATGGAGTTTGTATATTCTTTTCCAATACTACCATCATTACTTCGGGGTGGGGTCAGGAAGCATGACATATGTGGCTATTGTTTAGGGCGCGAGCAGCGGGTTGAGGCCGCTGGACAACAGATTATGGAGCTGAGAGAGGAGATTTCCTGGGTAGATGCCCTGTTCTATACGGCTCACCATGCACATCGACAAGCAACAGCGGGGGCCGTTATACTGGAGGCGGAGCTAGGTCAGGCACGGGAGGCACACACGGCCCGAGAGAGAGAGAGAGAGAGAGAGAGAGAGAGAGAGAGAGATTATGAAGCTGATTGACGAGCGGGACAGGCTTAGGAGGTTTATCACCCAGTTCCTTGGTACTACTAGAGATTCAGTGGATAGAGAACGTGATGAGCTAGAGTCCCGACCAGGATGTTTTTGTGGCCAGTGTCTTCAAGCGGAGTAGGTGTTGGATAAAGTACAGGTAGGTGTGCATATTTAGTCACTTGGATAGGTGCGGGTAGTGTTTTTGTTAGTACTTGACACAGTATGCTTAGGATCATAGATATGAGGTCCTCGGGTTTTGGATATGTATAGTAACCCAGCCATATATTTTTGGGTGGTAGGACAAGGATGATCTAACTGTATCTTGACACTATTTGTACTAAAAGTCCTTATTTTGAGTTATATATATGTTTATATGTATGCATTGATATTGGTACCTGGATAAATTCATTTTTACTTGTTGTAGAGTGTCTGTAACCTTAGATGTTTATTAGTGTTGGAACTTTTTGGTTTTTAGAAACATGTCAGGTTCACAACCTCCCAACCATGCGAACGAGGCTATGTTGGAAAGTTCTCAAAACAGACAGTCTGAACCTATGAGGGAGGCCACACCTCGTCCAGAACAAGCCACGTACAAAGTAATTGAGAATTTTATGATCAAGATGACAGAATTGTTAGAAACTTCAATGGCCACAAGAAGAAACGAACGAGTACCGGCCACTGGAGCAGATGACGCATTAAAACAATTTCTCAAGTTTCGACCCCTAAGTTCTATGGAGAAGTTGAGCAAGAAATTAAAGCTGTACTGTTCCTTGAGCAGTTGAATGATATCTATGATACCCTTAAGTACGAGGATGCCCTGAGGGTAACATTCGCAGCTTTTAGACTTCGAGGAATGGCAAAGGATTGGTGACTTAGAGCTTTCGAAGCTCGGACACTCAAGAACCAACCATGGACTTGGAACGATTTTTAAGAAGAATTCAAAAAGGAATACATACCTCGTTGGGTTCGTGAGCAACGAGAGGATGAGTTTCAGCAATTGAGACAGAGTAACTTGACAGTTACCCAGTATACGGCAAAGTTCAATAAGTTGGCTAAGTATTGCTTAAGGTTGATAGATACTGATGAAAATAAGACGCGACAATTTGTGAAAAGGTTACGGGTTGAATTGCAACGGGCATTGGCTCCCTTGCCACCGATAGGATTCGCAGCCGCAGTTGAAGCCGCCATGCGAACGGAGATGGCTGATCAAGCGGTTATACAGAGGAAAATAGCCATTGGTTCAGCGGAGACTCCCTATAAACATCCTGGAGAAGGACCATGGAAACCTAGAGATTTCAAGAGATCTCGTGGTGAACAAAGGACAGGAAATGAAGGCCGACCAACTCTAACTTCTGGAGGAGCACACAGAGTATGTACATACTGTGGACGAAGTGGGCATGTGGATGAAATGTGTTATCGAAAGTTAAGGTTATGTTTTAAATATGGAAAACCAGGATATACCAAGGACCAGTGCCCTGAGATGCAACAAGTACCTCCGGAGACGTCCAGAAGAGCAGGCCGACCCCCGGTTATGAGAGGAGCAACAGAAAGAAGGAATAATAAGGCACAAGTAAAAGCTAAAGTTTATGCACTGGATGGATCACCCGTAAATACTGAAGCAGAAGTAGTTGAAGGTATGATACAAATCTTTTCTCAACCAGCAAGAGTACTCATTGACCCTGGAGCTACGCATTATTTTGTGAGTTTGCATTTCAAAAAACATATTCCTATACCTTTTGTTAACATGCATTACCAGTTGATAGTTAGCACTCCTATGGGCATGAATAAGATAACTGAGGTAAAGTACCCTGATTGTGACATATGTGTCGAGAGTGTGGTTTTATCCGGAGATTTAATTGTCTTACCATTGGAGAGATATGACGTGATACTTGGGATGGACTGGTTGTCTAAACATTACGCCCAAGTAGATTGTCGACAGAAGTTAGTTAAGTTTAGCCGATCGAGTATGCCGATCCTGGTGTTCCAAGGGAAGCGAATAAAATGGGAGAATCTCTTTTTGTCTGGCATGAAAGCCAGAAAGTTACTATGGAAAGGATGTCAAGGGTACCTAGCATATTTACTTAACAAGCCTAAGGAGGAGGTAAAATTAGAAACAGTACCCGTAGTGAGGGAGTTTGTGGATGTTTTTCCTGAGGAATTAACGACGCTACCCCCAGATCAAGAAGTGGAGTTCGGTATAGAATTGGTACCTGATGCTAAACCAATATCCCGAACTCCACAGGAGGAACTAAAAGAGTCGAAAAAGTAACTACAAGAACTGTTGCAGCAAGGATACATTCGTCCAAGTACATCTCCTTGGGGTACGCCAGTTTTGTTTGTAAAGAAGAAGGATAGAACCCTAAGGATGTGTATAGATTATAGAGGATTGAATAGTGTGACAGTCAAGAACAAATACCCACTACCCCTTATTGATGGGTTATTTGACCAACTCCGAGGAGTGGGATGTTTTTCCAAATTGGACTTGAGGCAGGGGTATTATCAAGTCTGGATAAAAGAAAAGGATATTCCGATGACAGCTTTTCAACACACGATATGGGCATTACGAGTTTGTGGTTATGCCGTTTGGATTAACTAATGTACCTGCGAAATTTATGGACTTGATGCATAGAGTCTTTAGTCCTTACCTGGATAAGTTTGTGGTGATTTTTGTTGATGATATTCTTATTTATTCACCTAACCCTGAAGCTCATGAACAACATCTTTGAAAAGTGGTGCAAACTCTACGGCAGCAAAAGTTGTATGCTAAGTTTAGTAAATGTGAGTTCTAAATGAGTCTAGTTACTTTCCTAGGACATGTTATCACCTAGGAAGGAATCTCGGTGCATCCGGCGAAAGTAGAAGCAGTGACCCATTGGACACAACCCAAAACACCAACCGAAGTATGTAGTTTCTTGGGTATGGCAGGATAATATCGGAGATTCATTAAAGACTTTTCTAGGATTGCTAGACCTCTAACACAATTAACCAGAAAAACAACCAAGTTTGAGTGGACGGAGAAGTGTGAGAGGAGTTTTCAAGAATTGAAGAACCGACTGACAATGGCACCAGTATTAACATTACCCGATCCGAACAAGGAATTTTCAGTGTATACAGATGCTTCAGGAGAAGGTCTAGGAGCTATGTTGATGCAAGATAGGAAGGTTGTCGCATAAATTTCAAGAAAGTTGAAGGATCATGAACGAAATTATCCGACACATGATTTGGAATTAGCAGCCATCGTGTTTGCACTTAAGAAGTGGCAACACTACTTATATAGGGCTAAGTATGAGATATTCACTGATTATAAGAGCTTAAAGTATCTCTCAGAAGGACTTGACATGAGACAACTTCGATGGATGGAACTGCTGGAAGAATATCGATGCCCGATCAACTATCATCCAGGAAAGGCGAATATGGTGGCAGATGCATTGAGTAGAAAAGTAAAGATATCAAGTCTTAGCTTAACATCCACCCTACAACAGGATATTAGAAGCGCCCAAAAGAATAATAAGGAGTTCTAGGAGTTCAAAAACCGTGTGGAAGCTAAGAAATTGGAAGATTTTCGAGCATTAGAAGTTGATGGGAGCCTGTACTTTCGGAATCGGTTATGTGTACCCAATGATACTGAACTTAAGCATAAGATTCTAGAGGAAGCCCATAGAAGTAAGTATTCAATGCATCCTGGAGAGAATAAGATGTACAAAGACTTAAAGCAAAAGTTTTGGTGGAACGGAATAAAGAGAGAGATTGCGGAGTATGTAGCAGTCTGTCTTACATATCAAAGGGTTAAGGCGGAATATGAAAAGTCAGCAGGACTACTACAACCGCTACCTGTTCCCAAATGGAAATGGGATCATGTGATAATGGACTTTGTCACAGGATTGCCCCAGACCAAGCGATATAAGAATGTTATCTGGGTAATCGTTGATCGTATGACAAAAGTGGCTCATTTTACTGCCATTAATATGACATACCCTTTGGATAAGTTAGCATAGATTTATGTAAATGAGATTGTCCGACTTCATGGGGTGGTCGTTGATATTGTATCCGATGGAGACCCAAGGTTTACATCAAGGTTTTGGCCTAAGTTCCAGGCAGCTATGGGGACTAATCTAAGTTATAGCACCACAGCACATCCCCAAACCGATGGACAATTTGAAAGGACAATTCAAACCTTAGAGGATATGTTAAGAGCTTGCGCCTTAGACTTTGGAAATAAGTGGGTTAACGATCTTGCTTGTGTTGAGTTTGCTTATAATAATAGCTACCACTCTTCGATAGAAATGGCACCATTTGAAGCATTATATGGTAGGAGATGTAGAACACATTTGTACTGGGATGAAGTTGGAGTTCGATCCCATTGGAAACAAAGAAACTTGATGCCAGAATTGGAGGAGATGCAGAAACAAGTTAGGATAATTCAAGATCGGCTTCGGATAGCTAAAAGTAGACAAAAGAGCTATGTCGACAATCGAAGAAGGGATCTGGATTTTAGTGTAGGAGATCGAGTTTTCTTAAAACTTGCACCACATCGCGGAAAGCTGAGATATCCGAGGGGAGGAAAGTAAAGCCCCCGATATATCGGACCGTTTGAAATTATTGACAGGTTTGGCAAAGTGACATATCGGCTTACCTTGCCAAATGAATTGATGGGTATACATGACGTGTTCCGTGTATCAAAATTAAAGAAGTATCATCCTACACCTGATCATGTTCTCAATGATGACTAATTGGAATTACAAACCGATCTGTCATATGAGGAAAAACCAACTGATATTATAGAACGAAGCATAAAAGACTTACGCAGGAGACAGATTCCAATGTCTAAAGTGGTATGGAGACATCATGGGATTGAAGAGGCAACCTGGGAAACTGAGGAGTACTTGAAGAAAAAGTATCCAGAGCTTATAGGTACATAACTATTCAATTTCGAGGACGAAAGTTCTTTTAAGGAGGGTAGAATGTAACGCCACATCCCCTAAGCACCTAGCATGACTTTAAAATTACGGACGTAATGAAAATAGAGCTTAGATCTATATTGGTGGGATATATTGTTTTTGGCACTTAGTAGTATTTTGGGGATACTTAGGAATAGGAATAAAATTTTATTATATTGAGGTTTTATTATCAAGGTTTATAAGTGCCTTTAAGTGGATTTTATTTTTAATACCTAGTGTATTTATTTTAGAAATTTAAAATACTTGACATTTTCATATAAAGATTTCCAAAAAAAAAATAAAAAGAAACCTTACCACTTAAGGAAATGGCTACCACCTCATGGGCTACCCGTCGTCACGCCACCATTTGCGGTTTTTTTTTCTTTCTTCTTTCTCCCCCCCCCCCCCCCCCCCCCCCCAACCGCCTCTCTCTCTCTCTCTCTCTCTCTCTCTCTCTCTCTCTCTCTCTCTATATATATATATATACGTATCATCTTTTTTTTTAGTGATCCTTGTTGGCAACCATATTAGCTATTTAAAGGTTAGTAATTTAGGTGTTTATTTCTTTATTTTTTTTCCTTGCAAGTTCTTTTCCTTTTAGTCTTGCTAGAATATATATATATATATATATATAGTTTAGGTGTATTGTTTGTTTGTTTGTTTTCTTTAGTATATAGTGAGATTTATTTCTAGTTAAATTATATATATATAAATATATATTTTAAGTTAGTTATTTATTTTAGGATTAAATATTTTTAAATACATTTTTAGTATATAGTATATAGTTAATTATGGTTTCTTGGGAGAGTATATTTTTTTTAAGAGTATAAGATTTTTGATATTTTAAAGAATTATTATAAGTATATATATATATCATTATATAGGTATATATACATCCTAAAGTTCCTTTTGTAGGATTTCGATATTATTTAGGGAATAGGACTATTTGATCGGTACCCAGGTATTAAGTATTTTCGTATTATTATTTTGTAGGATCTTAGCACCAGATCTACATCCAGGTAAGTCCACAAACTCCATTTTATTATGTTATTTCATAGATTACCAGACGTATAAAAATGTTTTTTTTTTCCGAACCATTACACAATTTGTTATTTTCGGAATGATATCTCTCAACCTGTTTTTGGAGATGTTCTCCACAATGTGTTATGTGTTCCTAGAAAAAAAAAATGCATAGGAGCGGTGCTCCATATAGGTGTTTATTTTAAAACAGACTATTACGGTGGTGCATAAGAAATTTGTTGTACACAAGTTTTTCGGAAATATTTATATATTGGAAAATGTTCTAGCTTGAAAGGTTACGTATTTTGACATGCATGAATATAGATCTGGCATTGACCTAATTATGAAATTTGCATGAGCATGTGGTGACTGGCGGATGGGGATTTTTGCTAAAAATATATATGACCTGATTCTGTTTTGACGGCCGGACAAATGGCCTTTCTGTTTACAAATACATATGAAAAAAAACCCCATTCCGACCAGGGTGTCAATTCTGGTTACGATCTTGTGCTCGGAAGCGTCAGAGGATTGCACTGTACGTAGCTAGTCCCCAGTACGAGGGCCTCTTCCGATGACGTGGACAATTCAGACTAGGGAGAGTGGATCCACTTGAAGAGGGGCGTAGACCGTGGAGAGTGTGACCCAATCGGTCTACATGGACACTGCATCATGCTCTGTGGTGGGGTTCGGCTACCTAGTGGAGAGTCAAGAGGGGCTCGAAACTAAGGTTGGTCCAAGGGCAGACCTGGTAGGTGCCCCAGGAGTCTGTAGCCTGTTTTGACCAGTGATATGGGAGTGCGGTTGTTTGTAATCGAGCGCTCGTATGGTTTTTTGCTGGTATTTACTAGGAGATGCCGGAACTTGGTTCTGATGGCCTCGTTTTGGGGATCCAAACTTTGTCCGTGGAGCCCCACTGTTGCATTACATGTTCTTTTAAATTTGGGGCGTAGAAGCTGCAGTGATGTGTCTTGATTCGCTCAGACTTCCCAGCTGCGCTCGAAACTTCATGTAGGTTCAAGCATCAGTTTTGTTAAAATAATAAAAGAAATGTTTTCTTATAACATTGCATGAACTGTTTTGTGAAATGGCATCATCATTGTTTTAAATAAATCACTACAGCACACACACGTGGACTCACTGAGCGTTCGTGCTCATGTTTTTTCCATATCATGTTCTCGTCTCAGATTAGCTCGGGATGGTTAGGGGCCCAGCAAGCCACTGAAGCTTTAAGCCGGTAGTTTTTGGTTCAAATCTCCCAGAGGATCATATGTCTATGTTTTATCTTTTTAGACTCGAACCGTTTGTAAAGTTTCTTTTTATGTTGTCATGTAAAGTTGTTGATGTGATATACTTTTGTTTTTATATTGAAACGATCATGAGAAGTTTTTTATAAAAAAAATCCTGTGTTCTGAGCGCACTACTAGTATCTAGTTTAATTAAGTTTTCTGCGTACTTTGTGTGTATACCTGTTAGTGTGGTTCTAGGGTTATGTTTCATTGTGGAGCTTATAAATTAGTGCTGAGAGGTACGCAGATGCCCTACTCAGCCACAATTAACCTAGTGGCAGGGTTGGGGACATCACAGGAGAAATATTGAAAAATGTTGATAAATGTGCCACAATATGGTTAAATTTTACAATATGGATAAATGTTGATAAAGTATAGCTAAAATTGGAATGTGCCATAGATTTTCTTTGAAATTTGCTGGTTTGTTTGAAGAACTTATGACTTCTGGAGGAACCACCAAATCCTGTGATAAAAATTTTTTTTGACATGTTAAAAGCAGTAAAGAAACTGTTGGTTGAAAACGATTGTAAGACATTCGGTGTTATCTGCTTGTGTGGAGTTGTTGTACATTAAGTCTAAGAATCAATGGACTCAAAAGTCGTACGATAATATTTGTGCATTCATAAAAAAGCATTTGCCGCAAGGAAATAATATGGTCGAAGATTTGTACGCGACACAGAAATTGATATCTGGATTAGGATTTCCCGTGCAAATGATTGATGTGTATTCCAATGGTTGTACGCTCTATTGGAAGAAGGACTCCTACAAAATAGAATATAAGTTTTGTGGCAGTCATCGGTACAAGGTATATAGGAAAAGAGAGAGAAGAAGAGGAAACTTGGGTCGAATAGGCCGGTGAAGAGAATGTTTTATTTTCCATTAACTTCAAGATTGCAAAGATTGTATGCCTCGAAAAGAACTGTCGAACACATGAGATGGCATTCTGCAAGTTCACAAGAGCCGGATGTGATGAGTCATCCTAGGGATGGAGAAGCTTGGAAGCATTTTGATAGGACTTACTTAGAAACAAGGAACGTGAGACTTGGCTTGTGTACTGATCGGGATTTTTATAACAAATTTTTAACCCAATACTTGCAAGTACACAAGATCAATGTAATACGGACGTATTAGGGTACCGAACCACAGAGAAAGGCTTAACTACTTAAATTATTATCTTCCTAAATTAGTTTTATGAAAAGAATATTGAAATTTTATTATCTAAGAAAATTATTACTAAATTAAATAAAACTAACGAACAAAATAACTAGATTTAAAATAACGAGAGCTTAAACAAAGAGATGATTTAGAACCTTGAATCCACCACCAACCTATGTAACAATGACTTAATTTTATTTAGGAGAAAAGATTAAACCTTTATGTGGTGATTTAGGCTACAAGCTTCGATTCACTAAAGAAATATATTATGTTTAAATGCATGACATAATCCATCTAACCATTAGCATGACTTATTCAATCCTATGACATAAATCATCTAAAATTAGCATGAATTATTCTATTTTAAAATGCACAGTATACTTGCAAAAATTACATATCTCTCATACTCAAGACAACAAGAATTAAGCATGGATAAAAATATCAATTAACCCAAATAATTATTCTACAAGAACAATCACAAAGAATTAATTGCATCACACCAAAAAAATTCCAAAGATATGCAATCACATAAACAATATAATAAATCTCCAAAAATAAAATAAACCATAGTCACATGGTTAGGGTTTCATCAAGATTCTAAAAATAAATTTACTTCATGGTTAAAAGGGGAAGAAGAAACCAATTTATTTGAGAAAATCATGGCTTTTTCCTTCAATTGAAGCTGAAATTCTGCAGCTTCTGCTTGCTGGAATTTTTCTTCTGCTGCAGAATTTCTACTGCTTCTTCAATTTTTGTTGCGTTGCACCTTTGATTTCTTCTGCTGCAAGTTCTTCGGCTGCAGCTGCTGCTCTTTTTGGTTCAGCTGCTACCACCTCCTTCTTCTCCAAATTGTGGCCCTTCTCCTTTGGTTTCTACGCAGCAACAGCTGCTTGAAATTGCGGATGCTGCTGCTTTGAATATTGGTCCCCTTTTAGCAGCCGCCCCCGACTCTCTTTCTGTTTTTTTTTCTTCTTCTCTCTCGGCTCCCCCCTCTCCTAGCCTTCTCTGCTCTCCTTTTTATAGCTACCCAGCAACTCAGCAACTCTCCTTTCCTCTTCCTATTATGACTCTTTTTTTTTTTCCTTTCCTTCTTCTAATCAATTTCTTCTTGGCAACCCTTCTTTCCTTTTTCTTTTCTTTTTATTGCTATGGGCTCTTCTAATTTATGGGCTTGATCATGATGATGGGCTTCTGTTTTTCTTCTTTAATTTACGGTCTGCCTTCTTTAATGGGGTTCTTTTCCTTTATCACCAAAATAAATTAAATAGAATAATTATTTTAATAAATAAATAAAATATTTTTAAGAGCTAATAATTAAAACTTAAGGTGTTTATTTGTGCCAAAAATTGACTTCATCAGGTACAGATGGGTTTTCACCTTATGGAATGGTGGGAAAGACATACTCTTCGTGGCTAGTAATGGTAACTCCGTATAATTTTGCCGCCTTGGATGTGTATGAAAAAGGAGGTGACGTTCTTGACGGTTCTCATCCCGAGTATGAAGAATCAAAAAAATAAGTTGGATGTTTATTTGCAACCGTTGATAAATGAATTAAATTAGTTGTGGGATGTCGAGACCCTTACTTATGACATATGAAAGAAACAGAATTTTCAAATACGGGCCGCACTTTTTTGGACTATTACTGACTCCCCGACGTATGGTATGCTGGCGGTTGGAGTACACAGGGGCATTGGCTTTTCCATATTGCATGGAACATATACAGTCATTTCGATTGCAAAATGGTAGAAAACAATCTTGGTTTGATGGCCATCGATAGTTCTTGCCACCGGATCATCAATTTAGATGAGATTCCAAGTCTTTCAAGAAGGGTAGAGGCAAAGACCGCTCATCGCTGCCACCAAGACTTTAGGAGAACGTATATAGGAAAGGGTCCGACACTTTTCAAAAATCACAGAAACAAAAAATGAATTGGGAAAGGATCACAACTGGACCAGGAGGAGTATATTTTGGAATCTTATTGGCGTACCCTTTTAGTACGTCATAACATTGACGTGTTGTGTAATGAAAAGAATGTGTTTGATAATGTTTTCAACACAGTTATGGATTTAAAAGAGAAGTCAAAGGATATTATCAAGGCTAGACAAGATCTACATTTGTATTGCAACATACTGGATTTGTTGATGGAAGAGAGTGGCGGGAGTAAGTGTTCGAAGCCAACGGCATGTTACAACTTGACGAACGAACAAAGGCATGTCATGTTGTTGCATGGATACCAGTGTTTGTTGCTAAACTTCACACCGGCCATTGTGAAAATACAAGACAGGACCGACTTCCATTTGAACATCGGTTAGGATGACCCACTAGGTCAGTGGGGGAACCCATAGGAAGAGGGGCGCCCTGCCGAAGATTTTGTGAATCTACATAACAAGAGTTACCAGACTGCCATCTAATCTAAACGATCTTGAAAGCAGATTGGTTCCTTCTGCACTAGAGGGAGCTTTAAGACGCCATCCTAGAAAGTCACACCTGTGAAAGTGAGAGTGGATTGGTGCTATCATCTAGTTTGAATGGTGCTTGATCGAGTTAAAGAGTTGCACCTATTGGATAGATATGCATCTAAATTGGGAAGGTGCGTCGATTATAAAGACATGAATATGACCGGCATGAAAAGTCATGATTGTCACGTGTTCATTGAGTGACTTTTGCCCATCGCCTTTAGAGAGCTTCTTCCGGCGAGAGATCAATTTGCAATACTTACCTAATTGAGGAGGCTGAAATATTCTTCAGTTACTACTTTGAAGAGAGCATACCTATACTCCATAAACGAGTTAGGCGAAATGATGATGTGGGGAATGCTCTTCATCAGGGTAAGGTTCTATCAATATGAAATCAACAAGGAAGAAATTCAGCAAGATGAAAAGATTTTTGAATGATCGAGAATGGAAAACAGCCTGGAACTATATCCTCTTTAATTGTGAGGAAGTGGAACTTTACCTTCAGTAAGTTAATCGACAAATAATCCCTTCACACATATCACGTATACATATATATACATAGAGCGATGAGGATTTTGATGCTGCATCCGATAATTCCGATGAGAATTCCAACAAATCGAACATTGTATGATTATGTTTTATTGTACTTATGTTATTGTGCTTTAGTTATTGTATGATTATGTTTTATTGTACCTACGTTATTATACTTATGGTTATTATCTATAACTAATTCTATTCACCTTACTTATGTTACAGGTTCGAGTGCTAAAGGACGAAAGAGAAAGGATCCAGAGCTCCTCACACAACAGCATACATTGCCTTCAACACAGACAGATCCACTGACTTCCGCATAGTAGGATCCGTTGACTCCAGTACAGCAGGATCCCCCTACACGTATGGATCAGGATGTACCGACACAAACATAGGTACCACCAGTCCCGACGCTCTCGATTCATCTTCTACACCGACCACACAGACACAGGTACCGGCCAGTTCCGATGCTCCCGATTCATCTTCCGTCCCAACCACACAGCCGGTATCATCTACGGCTCCTACAAATCCTGTGGCTTGAAAGCCGTCTCCCGGTGATACTCGCCAATTATTAACTCTGAATGTAGATCGATAAGTTCAATTAACATAAAAGATATATCGTTAGAATTATATAAGCTATAATTAAATATAATTAATATATACTACCATCAATAAGTACAAACTACATCCATAATCAAGAGCTGCCACCTATATCTCAACTATCATGCAGTAGTGCTTCACTGGCCCTTACCATAGTTGGTCAAGGTCCCGCCGGATGTCCGACATGTAGTGGGGAGAGTTTTAGGTAAATTAATCTAATATTGTTGTTTTACTTTGTCTTAATTTTTTTTCAAGTCTTTAATACTTATAATATTTTGAATGTTTATTTTTTAATCTTATACTTGTTATACTTACACTGGAAGTATAGTATTTTCTAATCTTTTCATATTTCATTGAAATTTAAGAAAAGATGCGTATGAGACCCAAGTTTGTCCATGACCAAGATAAGGCATGCATGGGGAGTCAAAGTCGGCGACTGGATGAGAGATTTGCTTGCCGATGCTTGGACGGTGAGGAAGAGGCCCGTTTGGATTCTTAAGATATTCCGAGACCAGATGAAGTATTGGGAGAGTCTTGAGTACAAAGCATTATGTGAACGGAATAAAAAAAAATAGGAATGAGGGACGACTGGTGGAGAGGGGGGGAAGAGACCGGGGAAGCACACAAATGGTTCTATATCCTTCGCATAGCATTAATTGAAGAGGGTAAGAACTGATGTTTTGATTTATTTATTTCATTTTGTTACTTTATTACAATGTAATGAATAACTTTAATATTTTTTGGCAGCAAACGGATTTAACGGAGAGGTCCTCCAAGAGTATACACTTGGAGGAACTCCACAAGCATTAAAGCGAGGATAAGAATGGGCAGTATATGGATTTTTATTCAGAGAGTTTTGGATAAGTTTAGTGAAATTTATAAGTTAAGTTTCCATAATGTTTTATAACTTACAACTTTACACTTTATAAAATATTTTATAACTTATTATCCAATTGACATTTCATATTGTAGCTGAAATTTGACGAGGCCAATAGAAGGCCAAGGAAGAAGCTGCAGCCACAAGCGCTCCTTTGTCAGATAATCCAGTTGATGGCTACTGTATCTAGTGGATTGGACTGTGACCGTTTATATAGAGCTAGTTTGGAGGCAGCTCATCTCAGAGTCGAGAGTAGTGACGCCACAGCTAGATTGCCACCTTGCTGTTTGGAAGCAGAGTAGAGGATCATGAGACGGGTTGATGTTGCTATTTCCAGTGTCTGCGCGGCCTTTGACGAGCACATGAGGCAGTTTGCCAACCAGAGCACTTGCCATATACCTTGATGCCACCGATGATGAACATCGTTAGAGCTGCTATGGTTGCCGTTCCATCAACATCTTCATCGATAGCAGCAGCAGTTAGGACTTCAGACGCAATGAGAATATCTTCCTCTACTCCTCCTCCCCCCTCTATTGATACCCCGAGCACCAGCACTATTGATCCTCCCCCCTGTCCCGGCCCTCTAGTGATGTTAGGGATCCCAAGGATCTTTGATACTTGTACATTTTATGTTTTATAGATGTTTTAGTTTATGGATATGTTATTTATTTGATGTATATGAATAGATACTGTTTATGGATGAGTTTATGAGTATATACTTTTGGGTTTTTTAAGTTTGAAGGAGTTTCGTATCTGTTTTACCAATTATATAAAAAAAAATTACCAACGGGATATCAAAGGTATTTCTATAACAAACAAAACACAAAACTAGAAGCTGACAGAACGGGCCGTTGGTAGCCGTCGTCAGAATCACTGACGGAAAAGATATTGTCAGCAATCGAGTCGGTATATCTTAGTGACAGACGAAAGACACAGTTGAACAAGCACTCGGTATTAGTTTCTGACAGAAAATCAGCGTCAACTGCTGACAAACCGTCGAAAAACTAAATGTCGTCACAAACGTTGTCGGGAAATGTAATTACCAACGATTTGCCGTGGTAGGTTCTGTTATCGATGTGATTTGCCCGATAGTCCTTTTGCCATCGGACTACTATTGGTACTGAAGTTTTACCGACAAGACGATGACGAGTTTTACCATCGGTATTACCTTATTCTTTTGTAGTGTCTAAAAGGTCTTCCCCTTCTTCTCGTTTTCTTTTCTTTTAGCTTTGGCCCTCTATTTTAGAACACACCGGTCCATGATCTGAGACACCGAGAAGCAATTCGTCACATGCATGTTAGGGAACAACTTCTTCCGCTTCTCATTAATAACACACCTATCCAACCTCTTCCACATCACCGCCTCTCCCTCCCTCCCATTATACCACGTGAAAGCTCCTCCCTCTTACCCAACGTCTACCAAACATGCTTATCTAAGGCCTCAAAGAAAAGTTGCATTTGGACATCACTCCTATCACACATTCCTTTCTTTTCATGAGCATAAAGAATTTCATTAAAATCTCCCTCACATAACCACAACGTGTTTTAGTTATGACTAATATGACTTAGCAACTCTCAGGATGCCTTCTTCTCCTCTACCCTCGGATGCCCATAGGAGCCTGTAATGAAACATCTTTCCTCCTCAATCTCCTCCTTAATCATCACATCAATATGCCCCTTCGAATAACTACGAAGATGCAGATCCACATTCTTTTTCCACCACATCTCTAGCAACCACTATGTCCTTCACAATTCATCAAAAAGCGTTCATGAAAACCCATCTAATTTCGTAGTTGTACATCTACTCCCACACTCAACTTAGTTTCACATAAGAACATCCCTGTAGAATCTTTATTTGAAATAAGCCCCTATAGGGCTCGAACTGCACGAGGGTTCCCAAGCCCCACAATTCCAAAATAATAGACTCTTACGAACTCCCGCCTTTGGTAAATTGTCCAAGAAACATACCGAGAGATCTTGTCTAATTCTCTTTCCAACCCCTTGATCCGTGACTTCCTCCAAACGCTCCACCCCTCGTTTATTCCATTCCCCAGATTCACCCACTTCACATTTTTTTCTCTACCTCTCTCTGCTCATCTTTTTAAATTTCTTCGTTTTATTCCCTGAACCCTCCCCCTCCATGCAATTCTACGTGCTTTGCATGGCTTTCGTGCACCACTATTGCCTCATTTTTCCCTTTGTCATTCTCAACCTCCCTAGCCACAACCACATGCTCTTTCCCGCCTTTTCCCCTTCCCTTTCCCTCATCACCTATAACACTGCCTTGGGTGTGACCCCCTGGTGATGACCAAACCTCTCTCCTCTATTTTGCAATCCCCAAGATCCCTCTTCCTCCCTCAGCCAATCCATTTCCATCTACATGGTAAATGACGTTAGATGAACAGATTGAGAGCCATCAACTGATAACCATTTCCCACACCTCAGATTTTGCCTCTCCTCTTCACTCATATCTTCTGGCACCACCGCATAGTGTTTAATAGTGTGTCCAATTTCCCACATAAGAAACAAATATAAGGCAAACGCTCGTAACAAACACTTCCCCACATAACACCAAGGCACTCGACAATTAGTTTGATACATCTACAGAGGGGTTTTGCTATATCGATTTGTGCCCAAATACGGAAGAAAGATCCTCCTTCTTCTTTTGTTCTGTCTCGAATATGGATCTCACTGCACCCAGCAAATCGTCCAGCCACCTCACATCCTACCTCCTTTAACATTCCACGCGCAAATCGCCGATATGAATCCAAAAATAAACTTCATAAATGATTCATTTGTTAATTCCTTAACCCTCTCCCACCTTTGATGGGCCAAGAGATAATTATCGAAACACCATAGGACACCCGTAATTATTTTCTCCATAACCTCTACATCAAGAAAAAAGATCTAGACAATGTTCACCTTGACTTTTATCACCCTTGACTTCTCAATTTTTCATACTTTTTTCAACATCAATCATAGCACACGAGCGGGTATCTTTATGGTCATATATGCGCCCCACACAACTAATCAAACACCCCTCTACCCCATAACGTATCAAAGTCATCTTTTGGAGTTTTCTTCACGATTTCCTAATCCGTCTTGCATGCCTCCAAGATCATTGATGTAAACTGCTGCTAAGAGGTGATCACAATTGCAAAAGAACTGTAACTTTCCCATTGAAAAATAGGGTAGGAAAAACCCAAGAGAGCAAGACTCTCAAGGTAGGAGTCTTATATTTTGTTTTCCATAACTCAATTTCTAATCCAGCAAAAAAAAAAAAAGTTTTGGGCATATTTTTATTCAAAATTGTATACTTTTTTCAAAATGAGTTAAATTTCCCGTCCACATAAGCAAATCTTTTAACCATACAATCAGTGGCGGAATCGGGGGGCGCTCGGGTGGACTCGAACCCCCCGGGAAAAATCAGAAACTTCAAATTTTTTTTAATTTTTATATTTAAGCTCCTCTAGTTTTGTTTTTTTTCAATAGAGCCTCAGAACTTTGGCTGGGCTGCAACCCTAAAAAAAATTTCTCAAAACACTCCCTGACTCTCTCTCTCTCTCGTCGTGACGCCCAACCCCCAGAAATCAAATCCCTCTCTGGCTCTCTCGACTAACCTCCTCTGCTCTCCTCCTCGGCTCCTCCTCCTCCTCCTCTCTCTCTCTCTCTCTCTCTCTCTCTCTCTCTCTCTCTCTCTCTCTCTCTCGAGCTTGACTAACCTTCGGCGGCGACCAGAGACGGCAACGACTTGCGCGACGATGACGACGACGACTGGCGACTGCTGCGATGCCTGCTCCTCTCCTCTGGCCTCTGCTGCTCCTTCTTGCTGTTGCTGCTGCGGTGCGGCGCCCATGCTCCATTTTCCGCCACTGTTCAGGGAGGGTTCTTCAGGCTTCAGCTCAGTTGTTCTTCAAATTTGAAGAAAAATGTAAGCTTTTAAATTAATCTCTGTTGAAACATTATTTATTTTAAAGATTACTTTATGCAATTTAGGGTTTCTGTTGACTGCTTACTACTGAATTCATGTTCTTTAAAAAATTTCTAGGTTTTTTTTTTAAAAAAAAATAATTATTATGTAATTTATGTTCTAAATTAAGATATGTCATAAGTGAATTGTGTTGAATTTAATTTAAAATATTTGAATATTTATTATATAGGATTTTATTATGAACAAATATTTCGAAAAGTGGAAGAAGGATTTAGTGTTTAATAGATAACGAAGGGTTTAGTAGTTATTTCTTTTTCATTGTAAAAGTATTTGTATGAATTTATTTGTTTTTATACTAATCTTCTAATCGTTCTATATTAATTGCAGCTCATATTGGATTTCGTCCTTTGATATAGGTATTTATCCCATTACCTATTTTTTTTATAAATTTAGAATTATTTGAATGTTTTTATACTTGGAATACATCTATTTTATAAATGAAATTCTGACAAAATTTTTAATGTTAATCCGCCTCTCCAAGTTTTCTATCCTGGTTCTGCCACTGCATACAATCCTAACTTGAAGCTCATAAATATACAGTTTACAAAAGAAATTTGTACCAAATGAAGAAAAAGAAAAGAAGTTAAGTGAACCAACGTCTTATTAGCAAGGTAAGGTCATGAAATAAATATTTCAACTAAACTTTACGAATACAATCTTACATTTGCTATTGTTTCTTATTATAACTGTGGGCATCACTGGATAAAAACTGTGAGCACATTGCTTCCCTCAAAGCAAGTAGAGTTTTGTTTAATACATGGAATCAAGAACATCTTGATCATGAGAATGGTTATTTTCCAGCTAGGGTACTTTGTGGAGAAATCGCAGTTGAGCGCCTAGGCTCCTGAACCAGCCAACCTCCTCCTGGTGGCATTCGAAACTGACACCTGACCAAGTCTATCCGCCTCTTTGGAAACCATCCGTTCTTGAAGGGGCATATAGTGCCGCAACCAAATGCCAGTATACACCTAATTGATAATAATAAGTAAGATGCAGAATCAGTATAGATCGCCAATTTAACTGAAGGGCACAAAGTGCAAGAGTGAAGAACTAGTATAGTATATCGATATACTCGCACCAGAAAAGATTGCCACATTCTTTCCTAAATGCAGAGTAATTCAAAAGGATTAGAGCATCTTACATAGGCCTGAATAAAGTAAAATTAGGTTGGAAATAAACCTGTGCAGGTCTCATAATTTTTGTGTCAGGATCGTCTAGGGATTCTCGCCAGTGAGATAAGTAGCCAGCCATCCGGGGGATTGCAAATAAAACAGGGAAAAATTCCGTTGGGAAACCCATTGCCCTGATAGAGGAGATAGGTTAATATCCTCGAAAACATTATTTATATGAAGTTTGATGAACTGAAGTTATGTATTTCTGCATACCTATATATCAACCCAGAGTAGAAGTCGACATTTGGATACAACTTTCGCTTTACAAAGTATTCATCCGATAGTGCAGCTTTCTCCAAAGAAACTGCAACCTGGTGGTTTAAGTAAAATATGAGACTGGGAACAGTATAGCAACATAAAAACAGAACTTCACATTTGGAACTGGAGAGGAGTAAAGATGGATCATCAAACAAGGACTTCGTATTCGAATCTATCTCATAACTCTTATACTCAGAAAAGCTGGATATCTTGTCAGACAAACTAGGGAGTGAGGTTCACAAACTTTTGAAGATACAAAATACAACCACAAATGGGCACAGGCAAAAAGAAAAACAAATCGATCACTTGTGCCGCAAACATCCAACGTAAGCAAGAAATTCAGCAAAAAGACAGAAATACCTACCTCAATGAGAGGATCCCGACCAACAATGGAAAACACTTCTTCTGCCAGCCTCTTTATGACTTTTGCTCGAGGATCATAATTCTTGTAGACTCGGTGACCAAAACCAGACATCTTACGTTTCCTAGAAATGACAGTGCATGAAATTATCATTAGTAAAGCAAGAACACGAAGAGAAGGATTACATGACCTGCTAGAAGTACAAAAATAATAAAAGCCATACCTGTTTTTCACACCCTCAATAAATTCCGGGATTTTGTCAACACTTCCAATCTCATTCAGCATTTTAAGAACAGCCTGCAGAACACAGGAGAAGGAAGTTTCATTTTGCTATGTTGGTCACCAAGAGTGCATATACGTAAAACCATAGCAGATTCAGACGGGTAAACTATATCAAAATTTAGTAAGCAAATCCAACACCGCACTCGTGATACTTAACCTAGTTTTATAATTAACCATCACATCATATATCCAAAAGGAATCACGATTAAGTACCTCATTTGCTCCACCATGAAGAGGACCGTAGAGTGCTCCTACAGCTCCAGCTAGGGCAGTGTATACATCAACACCACTGCAAGCAAAGTACTCGCGAAGTCAAACAATAGTTCATAACTGTTCCATCGGATTAGCCAGAAAAATGCATACCTTGATGCAAGATGTCTTGCAGCAGCTGTAGAACAATTCATTTCATGCTCTGCATGTAATATAAAAAGGATATCGAGCACACGAGCAAGTCTAGGGTTGGGTTTATATGTCCTGTTGCCCCTGCATGTTTGAGGAACAGAATTTGAAGTTAAATTCCATTCACATGCAGCAGTTCAGACTCACGAACAGAAGTATTCTGATGAAATCAGCAAAAGACATAGCATCATACAAAGAATCTAGCATGTATAAGAAGTTCTCCGAGTAAGAAAGATTGTTGGACGGGAGAACAGGTGGCCTTCCTGCCATCCTCAAATAAGCAGCTGCTGCAATTGTGGGTGCCTATAAAATAAGTTCATAATTATTCATTTGTTAGCAGTAATTTCACATCTGTGCACATTAACCAAGATTATTACATTCAAACAATTTGTAACTGATAGGAAATACTCAAAAGTTTACAAATTCTCATGTTTAGGACATTACAACAAAGAAAATAAAGGAGCACGATGGAAATAACCAACCTTCCCGAGTATACGAACGATTTGCTTATCTCTAACTTGTTTAGAGTTGTACAGATCCTGACCCTGTTAAAAGGATAAGTAGATAAAATTGTGTGAAATCCATCTCATAAAAAGTTTTAAGATTAGCTTCCTACAGGGGTAACATGACCTTTACAAAACATAACTTCAACATAGATCAGATGGCAAGGCATTAAATAATTAGTTCTTCTTTGACATAGTACCTTGCTTACATGTGAGAAAAGAGGAACGAAATGAGAACTAAATGTACACTTGCTTACTCTGAGAGCAGGGTTTGCATCAGGATGGAAAATGGAGAGAGCACTCATTGCGCTGACAAGGACACCCATAGGATGGGCATCATGAGGCATTGCCTGTATAATATCCTGCATCAAAAAGGTAGAGTATATTCAATGAACAGCCTTAAGCCAAAAGAAAATTGTAAACCCTTAAGTTTTTCAACATTGTAAAACTGGTCCTCTTTTGATCTGGCATAAACATTTCTGAAAGCAGATAGATAAGCACTTGACTTAAGACAATGACAGCTAACATCAACAAAAATAAAAATCTCAGTGGAACAAGGTAAGAAGAATCAGGAAAAAGGCGCACCAGAATTCCCTGTGGGACAGCAGAATGCTGTGAAATAGCAAACTCCCAATCTGCTAACTGACTTTCAGAGGGTAAATTTCCATACACTGAAAAAGGTACGTATATAATGTCATGAATTGATAAAGGGGAAAACAAAGAGGCTCAAACAAACACAGGTTCATGTAAGTTGAACTTCTCTAGAAATGGAAAATTCACAATTTTTGCTAAATTTCATAAACTTTGACTCATCAAGGAGTGACCTTACTAAACAGCCAATTAAATGTATCCACCTTACAGCATGTAATCTGATTGCATAAATAAAAATAGAAGATTAGAAAGTGTCAATTGTAAAGTGGCAAAGCACTGACAAAATGTCTTAAAACTCTTTGAATAAACTCAAATCAAACTTATGCTCCTATAAAATAATTCAATAAGTTTAGAAGATAGTCATTCACCAAAAAATAAATATATAAATAAAAGTAGAAGATAGTTTAATCTAATTTTTTATGAAGAAAGCAGCTATGAAGTTCTCTTTCAAGTAAACAAACTGTCAGATGTTCGTATCCCTTAATTTACTCAATAAAACGAAAACAAATAATACTGAAATGGAAGTGCCCTATGCTGATAATGAAAGTTAGAACAATGGTTCACATATAATAAAGAAAAACAAGAAACCCAGTGTTGTAATACTTACTCAAGAGATAAGCCACTTCCACAAAGGAACTTCCTTCAGCCAGCTCCTCAATTGGGTAGCCCCTGTATCTGAGAATACCTGCATCACCATCAATGTAGCAGATAGATGATCGAACCGGAGCTGTGTTAAGGTAGCCTGGATCATAGAGTTTGAGCCCCTTGTCATTTGGTCCAGCTGTTATCTGTTTAACAATTGTATCAGAAATCTAAAATAGTACATAACCAAGACATTGCAGATGACTTTCTCCTTATCTTTCCAAGAAAAAAATAATAATCTGAACTAAAGGCACAAAAATTTCAACAGAATGCCAACCCCAAAAATCCTCCTGCGATAAATTTACTGTTCAAATGATCTGTCTTCTTGTGATTTGCAAAGAGAGAACTACAATTTCTAGATTCCTTCATTATCGCACAAAAGAGACATCATCAGAATTTTAAGGTCGCTTTACATATGAAGAACTTCAGAAAATGAAAAATACGAATGTATGCATCATTTCTAAGGTGATAAGGTAGGTAGTATAATACTTACACCGTGTGCACAACTTAATTATGCCTATATCTTAAGAAACTTGGCTATCCCTTCGTCAAGATTTCTCCTTTCAAAGAAATTTCACCAAAAAAGAATAGACCAACTTTGACAATTCCAAAAAGAAACCTTCCAATTAGATTTAACTTTCGAAAAAAAAGAATCAAAATTGAAAATTCAGAACGGATTTCATTTCCTTCTCAAAATATTCGTTAAAAAGCTTCAAAGCATGAAGACGACAAAAAACATTAATTGAAAAAAAAGTAGAAAAAGAAAAGGAGGAAACGTCAGAAGCAGACAACAACTCGATAGAAACAGGCAGAATTGCAAATAAATGATTCAATTCTGAAATCTAAAACCATAATCAACAAAACAAGACGATACAGATAATTGTATAACAAAATCTTTTTTTACCTTCTTAAGGTCGGTGGCTTTGATTGTGCCTTCTTCAGAGACCTGAACCTGATACTTCTTACCAGTCCGTTCATCGATGATTGTGATTGCACCTTTAAGATTGGGCGGCGGCTGAACGATTTGAGCTGATACACAAGAAGGGTCCAACACCGAAGATGAAGCGACATCGGATTGATTAACGGAAGCCGAGAGATGAGCTGAAAGCACCGCCAACCGGCCGCGAGCCACCACTGCAGAATCCACGCCTTCCATTTCTTCCAATTACTACGAACTTCCTTTTGCTGATACGATTACGTTTCCGTATATATAAACTTATTAGAGATCCACGAGAGAGAAGGAGAGAGTCGTTAAAAAGCCTTCTGAATTCTGAGTATGAAGAGAGAGAGAGAAAGAGTCAATCATGGATTTATATATATATAGAGAGAGAGAGAGAGAGAGATAGAGAGATCAGAGAGTGTTTCGCTTTTACACTACGGTTTTCTTTCTTTTTTTTTTTGAAACAGGTTCCGGAGATTGTAGATATAATTCAATTATTTATCTGAGCATTATCCATACTAATCTTAGCCCCCCCAAATTAAATTAAAAAAGAGAACCATATTATTGTCACATTTGTTAGACTATTTTTTTTAATGAAAAATTCTTTATGGACCATGGACACGGTCCGTATGGTTAAATTTAGTTCATGACATAATTTTTTTAACACTTTTTTTAATAAAGTAATTATTTCATTTCATATTAAGAGGTATACAATCATATTCTGATAGATAATATAAAAAATATTTATTATAAATTTTTTTAAAATTTATCTTTTATTTTATAAAATTTATTAATAAAATTATTATAAAAAATATATTAAATAATCTTAATTCGCATTACCAACACATGTATATACGTTATTTCTATTTGTTTTAAATTATGAATTCAAATCATACGGGAGTTCTCATAATTTTCTTTTAGTAATATTATGCTGTAATTTGTTTTGTACCCATAAATTTTTCTTAAATTAATCGAATAGATTCTCGGACACATGTTATTAAAAAAAAAAGTGAGTTTGATATTAGTTAGAAAATGCATGCGGATAACGTTGAAACAAAATTCAACGTTTATCTTATGTCAATCACGCCGAGGCCGAGCGGGAGGGGATCTCAGCTGAAACCAAAAAGCTACCTCTAAGAATTACTAGCATACATGCCTGGACTGGACTTGAGTTGGAATTAGTTAAATGAGTTCGGTCTTTGGCCTATTCTTCTGGTGCTGGCTTATCCTCTAAGTATGTTTTGTTCCCCCTAATTACCCATTTTTGCCAACCCTCTTATCTACGAAAACGTATGCGAATACAGTTTGGCATACGTCTTCCCTTTAGCAACTGCACACAATAAAGTTCCAACTCCATACCATACCATACCTTCGTCTTGGGATGCTCAAACTTTAAAAAACAATTGGACACCATAATAAAATTCACCCCTCGCCTCAGATCTTGGATTTGGGGATTTGGGCCGCTGCTCCACTCTATATCTATCCCTCTTCACATTTTTCTAAGAAAAAAAAAAACCCCTGCTACCTGGTTTCCTGCCCAGTGAACCACCAACTGTTCTTACATGAACTGAATCAAGAAAAATTATTTATGTTATAGTTCATAGATGAAACATAAAACCCTTTGAACTAAATTAAACCATATCCCTCATCTTGATGACTCTTGTCGCTATAAGTAGGGACTTGATCTAGAACATGGATAGATAATGAATAGGGGAGAGGAGAGGGGGAGAACAGGCACCAAATACAAGGCACACAATGGAAAGACAATGGCTAATTGTGGAACGAATTCTCAGATATTTGTCCTTCACTCTCAGATTTTGAGAACAAAACCATGGATGAGACCAATCTTTCTTCTGACTTTTCATGATTTGGCTCATCCTTAATTATATTCAAGTTCATAGGATTCAGAAAATAGAAGGAATATAAAGAGAACCACACAACTTAAAGATTAAAAATTCGTCCCATGTAAAATTACAGTTTAGTCAGAGTGTTTTGTGCCGTATGCTATAAAATTTACACTGATATCATCAGATAGGTACCATTTTCCTGTCAGAGGATTATAGAGAAAGCCAGCCATTTCTTGAACCTGGAGAACCCAAATAGAGAGCAAAAGGAGTAGTTTAGGAAAACCTTCTGCTAGAATGCAATACTTCGTGGAGAAAGGGGAAAGGAATTTCTATTTTCTTAAAGAAAAAAAAAAAATTCTATTTCACTTACCGAGATAGAAGCTCGCTGGAGAATTAAAACTAGTTCTTCTGGAGTAAGAAATTTTGACCACTCATGTGTGCCTTTAGGCAGCTGCAGAGTTCAAAACATACATTAGCTCAAAACTCCGCAAAGCAGAAAACACCAAGATATGTGACTTCAAGTTTGCTAATTTGGCATAAAACAATGAGAACTCATGCAGAGCGGCTCTAATAAGCATCAATGTTTCTTTCCCCCTCCAACCAATCAAGTGCCGTTGAGCTCAAATGTTACACCAATTCACAAAAGAAATCAAGTACTTATTGGGAGGTTGGCACTCTTTAGATTTGAGCATTATCGTTTTTCCAACAGTTTAATGCATTCTTCCTCTGCAAATTATGTCTCCCTCATGTTTACCTCTGAAGTAACAATTGTCCACATACAAAGACAAATTTATATTGAAAAATATTTGGAGATTAAGAGCCACAGATTCCTTAAAACTAAGTCTATTCAAGGAACAAGTCAGGATCAAGAGGCGGACTTAAAAAAGCTACAAGGCCATAGAATGAATTTATAGACATACATACCCAGTTCAGGATATACTCTGCGGCGACAATGGCAGTAGCATATGCTCTCATTGAGCGATTAATTGTTGAAATCACTGTGGCTCCATTGGAAACTGTCAATCCAGACAATGACTTGCAGAATTCAGCAGAATCAGCTACATGCTCAATAACCTAGAAAATGTACAAACAACAAGACCTATTGCATCAGCATCTCCAGAGGCACAAGAGTCACTTGCAAATATGTATTTGGACATTTATGCGGACTAGACAAACAACTGTTTGTGAGTTTTCAATCTCTCAAACCTTCTACACCAGGTGGGATATTAAACCTTCTAAACTACTTGGCAATTGATAATCATAACGATTGGTCGCAGCTTATGGCAATGCAGTAAGTATCAAGAAAATGATTTTTCGAAAACTCACACTACTGTACTGAATATACCTCTAAAGCAAGTACAGCATCAAATTTCCGCTGCTCTTCCACCAGCTTTTCTGTTAATGAAATTTCAAGTTCATGAGCAAAATTAAATAGAAGAGCAACAAACAATACGAGTTTGACATGAGATAAATTTGCGATTATGAGTCAGCAAGACTACATGGAATAAATAAAACAAATAAAATGAATATTTCTCATTAAATAATTTTCTTGGTATGCCACCAAAAACAGTTTCCAAGATCCAGTTTCTTCCCATTTAGAGAACATTTTAAACCCATGTTTGAAACTAAATTTCAATTCGCTTGGAACATCCACTAATTGATCTTCAAATAAATACAATGTTAAACAGGGTAAGTTAGGCTCAGGTTGAATCTCAGACTGGCTAAATATTTTACACGCTTTGAATCAATAAACACATTCAGAACTTTTTTCCTATTTACAGACATCTGAATATTTTACCTCCCAGAATGTATACTTAAACATACTACTAGGAATGGTTTTCTATTCTGAAATGATGTTTACTAAGCATCTTATCAAGTTCATACATTTGGTAAGAACATAAAAGGACAGGCTAGAAAGTGCATAAACGGATACAATTGATGAAACAATGACCTGTAACAGAAAACAAGTATGTCATGTACCAGCTGTTGTGCAAAGATACTCGATTGATGAAGTAACCGGATCCAAATCCTGTCAAAGTTACAACTTTTCAGAAATGCCCATTTTACACAAGGCCAGAAGTTCAAAAAAAAGTAACTTAACTGAGTCAAAAAACTGGCACAGAGAACTTGTATTAGGAAATAATTTACAAAATAATCCAGCAGCACTGCTGTGACATACTAATAAGCCAAGATCAACAGCATCATGAACTTAATTTTGGTTCACTAGAAATGAAAGCTCATACAGTGCTCCAAAGCACTACATGGAGATGAGCAACGAAACCATACCGCATGAAGGCGAGCAATTTTAATTTACAACTCCAGAGAACTTGTATTAGGAAATAATTTACAAAATAATCTAGCAGCACTGCTGTGACATACTAATAAGCCAAGATCAACAGCATCATGAACTTAATTTTGGTTCACTAGAAATGAAAGCTCATACAGTGCTCCAAAGCACTACATGGAGATGAGCAACGAAACCATACCGCATGAAGGCGAGCAATTTTAATATTCTTTTCCACAGCATCAATTCCAGTCACAGAGGCTCCCATTCGGGCCAAAGGCTTCAATAGGACAAGGAGGAGACGAGAAAAAAGTCAATTCATGAAGCCATTCTCTCAAAACTAGATCAATATGTGTACAAGCAGTGTAAATCAGTATCTTAGATATAAAAATTCCAAGAATTTTATCATTCTTTCTCACTGAAACAAGCCCTTACCTGGAATGGTACTAAACAGAAAATTTAAGCAAAAGTTGGGTTTGGTTGTAGCATACACATTTTGACAGTCAGTTTTCCATAGTAGTGATTTGATTAGAGTTTAGAATTTCTTTTTTCCTTTTCCAGGGTTCTTTGCAAGTTGAAATAAACCAGGGTCCTCTCATTTCTTTCTTTTTTCTTGATGATTATATGGTTGAGCTTTATTACTTCTTTCGTCTAATATCCATTTAATAGTTAAATCTTTTCCTTGTTCTCCTTTATCTGTTATGACTAATCCACAAAAAAAAATATATTTATATATATTCTGAATTTGTCGAGCAAAATTATAAATCTATTCAAAGAAGAAGAATCACTGAAATTCTTGAATGCACAAAAATACAAACCTCAGATAGAATACCCCCTCCGCAACCAACATCCACAAACCTAAGTCCTTCAAAAGGCTTAGCACAGTACGGATCCTTTCTACAAGAAATGAGAAGTGATCAACTACTAAACAAACAGAAGAAAGAGATCTAAATCTAACAAATTAAACAGAACTATACATGAGCCTGGCACAAAAAAAATATACGACTTAATAAAGGCACAAGGACCTAATTACTACTGTTATTCTGACTTAAGTCACTCAATTCTACAAGATTTGTAAATAGCACGAGCTGTAAAACAGACATGGAGTATCCTTAGGAACAGGTATCCTCATCCTCCTCCTAAGATGTTATTTTTTCCACCAGTACCTCTGATCTCCAGGAAACAGAATAACATTGGTAGCTTGTCTTAAGCCATTTACGACAAGATTACTATCACCTAATAAAACTTGGAACTGGAATCTTCCTATGTACTGCCACTATAACATCGGCAACTGACATTGGTAGATGAGGGTGGTAGTGGCATGCAAGGGGTGATATATTGCATTTTCCCCGGAACTCATATCCTTGAACTAGTCTGAGCTATCATATGGAGAAAGATAAAATGGAAAAGCTCTTATCCTCAACAAACACGACTCCTACAAGAATAATCAATCAAAAAGAAGTTTTTTTTCCCCATTATCTTGCAATTACGCTAATTCCAAAGAAGCTCATCATTAACTTGATTAGCTTCATCTCCAAAGCATTAGAAATGTTACCCGAAATGGCGGCAAAGAGCAGACCTAATAAAAGCAAGTCTGGTGGGGTTCATAACATGCAATGGCTTAAAAGGACCTTCCGCATCCCACCTATCATATAAGAATCAAATTACTTTAAAAAAATACACTGCAAAAACAAAAACAACCAAAAGACAGTATATTACCAGGTATCGGCAATGGCGGAGAATTTAGCAAGTTCGAGTTGATTTAAAGAGCTCGTAAATTTCTTAACTTGGGCACCACTAGTTACAGGGGGAGGCGGCGGGGTGAACTCAACTGGAGGTGGTTGTGGAGCATCTGAACAACGCCGCCACTGAATTAGGGATTCAAGGTTGAACGTAGATGTGTTATTAGGGTTAGCGAGTCGGTTTGGAGCCGGTGCAGATAACATTCTGAGTTGACGCCGTAGAAGCTTCGAAGCCATGTCGAAGACGAGACAACTCCGATCGGTGAGCACCGTCGTACGGACTCGGAGTTCGTTTGTTATGTTTGGCCTCTGTTTGACATTCAGCTACAAGGATGGGTAACGCATACCACGATGCGTTATTGCTATTGCGTTCTAACTTGAAACGCATTACTACGCGTTATATTTTTCCCGGAATAAAGATAAATAGCCGAACAGGTCAAAAAATGGATCATCGTGCCACTGTTAATGATCTGGGCCTTCGGTCATTGATGGGTATTGTTATGGGTTAAGCTGTAGGAAGAAAATCCATAACGTAAAAGACATGGCAGTGAGGCCCATACGAAAAGCCCAACTACTACATAAATTAATTCTTTTTTGAGTTGAAATTAGCTTGCCATACCCAATAACTATTGTTACTTTTCTATACGTAGTCAAAATCTTTATTTTCAAACGTTCATACCAAAAACTATTTAATCGGAAATGAGTCTTTAAAATAGGTTGGTGCATGTATTTTTAAGTCCTTTTATCCAACAATTTAGAGATGGACAAAATGCCCTTTATTAAAGGGTTACATGTATTAGGGGTGTCGAAATTTTAATTAGGAAACTACACATATGGCGTAATTTGTCATGCTTGTGAGTTCAAAAATAGTTTTTGAGTATAAATGTTTGAAAATAAAGTTTTTTGGCTATGTGTAGAATAATAACAATAGTTATTGGGTATGAGGAACTAATTTTTCTATTTCTTAAGTCAAAATATCAGGTATGCTGAAGAGGCCTGTATGCACAAAAGACGTCTTTAAATTCTTCACTTCGTGTAATAGAAGGTGTATTAATTAGATGATCCTGAACAATATTTAAATTATACTACAAGTAGACTAATTACTATATAAGTTGTGTAGGCCTACAAGGTCAGTAGAGCTCTCCCATAAAATGCAATTGCCTTCATGATGGAACTTTTTTTTACCTTATATATAAAGCGAAGGAGGAGATGGTTTGATTAGAAAAACAAAAATGATTTGTGAGAGGAGACGTGGCTACATTTGCAATTTGAGAAACTATCCAAACTCATCATTAATAAGAAAATGTATTTCAAATTACTATCTTTCTTTTTACAAATTAGAAGCATATTCAAATTGGTAGAAAATATTAGGAAAAAAAAAAGAAAAAGATAGAAATAATGGTGACACCTCCAAACAGTATTTATTTACTATATATACCACACTCAATTATACGTCAATAAATTCTCTAAAGTAAAAGTCTAGAGACATGATATCCCTTCAATGTCATAATTCCTCCTTTGTCAGCCATGACTAGACAAAAGCATTTCAACAGTAGACGCCATTCACAAAGTTTGAACAAAGAAGAACAGAGATTTTATTCATAATTTCATAGATTTAAATTTTGAGAATTTTTATTTATTAAATTTTTGAAAAAAAGTTGTTTGAGAGATAAAAAGGTCAATTCTAATGTGAGATTTGACATTGTATTTCACAACATAATTTAATCCAAATAGAGTTGCAAAATAGTTTCTATACAAAAATATTGGTGTATTGGGTTTATAGAAAATATGATTCTTTTTAATGTTTTATAAAAGTTAATTTTCTCTTTAAGAAAAAACTATGAGACCTATAGAGAATAAGAAATTTCTTTTTTAGAATTAAAGAGTTTCTAAATACACTCGATTTTTTATGTTAGCCCTTAAAACAATGGCTAAGAATGGAAGAAATTTCAACTTATATTAAAATAATATACAAAATAGTTAAACAATAGAGGAGTTAGAATTCATAGATATCTCAAAACATTTTTGTGACAACAAAGGGAAAATGATCTAGAAAAGAATATAATACACAGTGAGAAAAAGGCCAAAAGTCAGTTCCATCCCATCAAAAATTGCTAAGCAAGCAATAGAACCAAAGAAAAGTGATGAATATTTTTGTCATTTTCCCCCACATGAAAAGAACTTTAATAAAACCCAAAGTTGATACAAAAAATCAGAAGCCAACCTTTTTTGTTGTCTACCTTTGAGGTAGATTCTCATCTCATTCTTATGTTATACAAATAAGAAATTCGGAAAGTTTCCAAATGCAACAAACAAGTCTTCTTACACTAGTGATGAATGATTTACTATTGATGAATATTACAATATTATCCATAACCATCTACTATCAAAACACAAGTTCAAAACTTCAACCATGCAAAATATACCCTAAAGTCCATTAAAATTGTTTAATACGTCTTTTAGTATATTTTTTTATTAATTATTTTTTTTAAGATTTATCTTTTAAAATTTAGAGTTTATGTTTTATTTTATAAGATTTTTAAAATTACTATAAATAATATGTATTAGAAAATATACTAGTGATAGTGATGTATTGGATAATCCCGACCGTCATAAGATAGATATAAAATGATGAAATTAGTTTCTTTCTAAAATACAAAAAAGTATCATATTATTGATGATTATCATAGTATTATCAATACCTCAATAATAAAATACAAGTTCAAACTTTAATAATTCAAAACATAAACTCTATTAAAAATAATAATTTTTGTATTAGATAAAATTGCTTAAACTCTCAATCTTTTAATTAAAATTTCAACTATTACAAACTCGAATAAAATTTAATGGTCATAAAGTAAGTTATACATACAAATATCACAAACAAATATAACTTATTATTTACTCCAAAACAAAATACTTGCTACATTATTTAAATAAAAATAAGTTATATTTTATTAATATCCAGTAAAATATTATAAGCAGTATGGTCGGAATGACTTTGACCAATCTAAAGATAAGTCATAACCCAAAACTAACCTAGCTCAAATTTGGTTCGAATTGTTGATATATTGTGAGGAATCAATTAAAGAATAACTTCTAAAGCTAAAACTCCAAGCTTAGAAAAATCATTGGCACCAAATCAGGAGTAAGACACTTTCAACCAAAATGCCTCTACTTAGACTAGTGCTGCTCATTAGACATATAAGTATCTCCTTTATTATATACTCATTTCTCGTTTCATATTAATCGTTATTTAAATATACTTTTTATGTTTAAAAATATATATCATTTTAATAAATTAAAAGAATATTAAATAAAAATTTTATACGTATATCCTTATTTACATTATAGGAATAATATAATATGATAAATGTTTAAAAAGAATTCAAATAAACTCATATTTTCAAAAAAAGACAATTAAATCTATTTAATATTTGTGTCATGTGTTAATATGAAAGTAGTATATATATAAATATATATATATATATAATTGAAGAAATTGGACCATTTCGGTTTGGAGATGCAATCCATTCTCCTTAATTTAACATAGTCAGTGATTCTATCAATGTAAATCTTATTCACAAATTAAGAGAGGCTGATCTTATAAGTAATGAAATTTCTCAGTCCCTTACTTGTGAAACACTGCAATATTATTATATATATATATATATATATATGTCTTTCTCTTTCTCTTTACCTCAAAATATCAGAAAGGGAAATGACGGAAGCCATGGAAGTATATATATAGTAGTGGTAACATTTGTACTATCATTTCCACTGTTTCTACCCACGTGAGGCTTTCTGTAACATTATTTCTTCTTTTGTGCTGTGTTTGGTTGGCAAAGTATTCACTGATGAGAAAGAATGATAAAAGAAGAACATAAGTTTGTATTTCATGTCAGTAACTCTCTCTTTTGAGTGGTTTGGCCATTAATTATGAAGAAACTCAAATGATAATTCCATTGATCAGAAAAAAAGAAAAAAGTTACCATTTCTTCATGAGTTTTTGGAGAACAAGTTGGCATGGCAATGCTCTTCACTTTCTACATGATTTTATCATTCTTTAGCTTTAAGTTTCTTTGGTGTAATTGTTTTTTCTTTTTTTTTTTTTTTTGGTGAAATCTTTGATGCAATTGTGACCACTCAGTAGGGTATTCTCTGTATTAATAATGTTGCAAAGAAATCATATGAAAAATGTTATAAGACATTTTAGCTCTCTATGTCTTTTTTCTCTCCCCTCTTTAGAATTCCACATTGGTTAGTTAGAATCTTGTTACGCAGCTGTAGTATTGGGATTTCATTTTCTTTTGAGGTGATTGTTGATAAGTACTAAGTAAATGACCCAATTTAACAAGTCGATAAATTACCATAATTACATTATTTATCATCTTGTTAGGACGAGAATAAGTGGAGTCCCGAGAGGGTAAGGGAATTTTACCCTTAATTCCAAGAATAAATAACTTTTTATAAACTTAGACAATTCTCCAATTCTCTTACAGTAATTTTGTGATGAATTTGGTCGAAACTTGAAAATTTGACACCTCCTCCATATTCTCTCCTCAAACCAAACAAGAACTTAGGTATTATATTGTCTCTCCAACCCTCCCTTCCCCTTTGGTGAACCAAACTAGGCCTTAACTTCATGGCTGTTGAGGGAGTTAAGGTTCACAGCATCTGCAATAGTTATAGAATGACTATGGATTTTTTTTTTTTTTTTTTTTTAAAACTTGGCTTGAGAATTTGTACTCTTTCTTGAAGGGTTCTTCCTTCATGAATGAGGATGAAAATTCTGAGCTTTCTGCGCGCGCGCGCACACACACATATATATATATATATGTTGAAGCACAGGTTATTCAGAAAAGAGTCAAGTAAGAGAAGATCATATATAGTATTTCTAGACATGTCCAAATCTCATTGATCCAAGAATCTGCAACCGCAGGTTGTAGGAAGGGAAAAAATTAAAATTAAAAATAAAATTGAAATTGTATTGTCAAATTTGCTGTAGACAGCAACTTTTGCATTCCAAATTGGAAGAATAGTCATATTCAAAGTTTCTACTACTACTACTAGTATTTATTGATCAAAATTTCAAACATAAATAATTATCTATGAATATCTATCTTTGAATTATGAAAATAGTCTTTCTCTTTAATCCCCTGTTTACTTTTCTATATAACAGTTTGGCTCAATCTAAAGCAAATCGAAATAGAATATAGAGTAAAAATATATTATTTTTAAAAGATATTATTTTAAGTGAAAGACATTCTTTACACTTCAGGATCAAGACCTAATTTAGTTATAAGAGCTTAACATGCAATTTATAATCTATTTATTGTTTAAAAATATGGACTAACAAGACATTATTTTAAACTTTGCATATGAATATTTTGTAATAAGTAACAATTATAAATAGAATTTGGAGTAAATTGATTTTACACCTAACTTCATGGACTATTATGTAATAAATTATAATTAAAATGAAATGTATTTCGAATTAATATTTTATTTAAATTACTTATTAACTGTTGGTTTTTGGGAATATTAATGCAGTGAGCAGTACCATCTAATAATATATTTTTCAACATGTATTGGTGGTATATATTAAAAGGGAATAAAGTCAATTCGGAACCTTTGTAATATTTTTTAATGGACTTAACATATCTAATAAAATAAGAGTATACTGAGACAAAGTTTAATTTTAAAATATTTTCTTATTTATATTTATAAAAAAAATAAATTATTTATTACTGATTTTTAGATTTAGAATAAAAGTCCGTGTATCCCCAAAAAGTTGAGTTGAGGGCAATTTGCAAGAAACCCTCTTGAAAACTTGATGGCATGTAGTCCAAGGCAAGGGGCAAAGCTGCTGCAAAGGAAGTTGAAATTTGTACAAAGAGATTGTTAAGAAAAGTTTTTAAAAAAAAAGTAGTAATTTCAATGTAAGGAAGAAGGTGAGATCCAGCTGTTCATCAGTCTCTCAATTCTCAAGTGTCCTTGTGTTCAGTCTCTTCTGATGGTCTTGTTTCTTCGTGAAAAAGCAGCCCTCTAAGTAAAAAATTTATGGGCCCAAATCCAACTCTTCAGAGCCTCGGGTAAAGTTTGGGTATACTCGTACTCGTATAACATTTTCTTATTTTTTCTGTTAAACAAAAATATATAAAACAATGTATAACCCTAAAATAAAAATTATAACATGATTAACATAATTTCCTCAACATCTCTTTCAACAAATACAATCATTAAACATCTCTAATTCAAATTATTAATAAAAAATATAAAAATAATATAATATATATAAATATATATTATTTTATTATAACAGGTATACGGATATAGGTATCATCACCCAGATCTAGTTAATTGAATCCATACGGGTACGGGTATGGGTCCGTGGGAATAAAAGTTTAACCTTATTTGCTATAAATGAGTCTAGACCTGTGTGTATACGAATAAAATATGTTGCGTTTACAGCCTTGGAGCTATGTTTTGCATTTGTCATTTGTTTTATTTTATTGCTGAAAGTAAAAACTTTTTTTTTTGGGCAAAGGAAGAAGAAAACTTAGAAAGCAGAAATATGATATTACCTTTTAGTTAATAAAGTTAATGTGAGAATCTAAAAGTTTAGTGCAAAAAAAATTTATTCTTTTCTTCCACTTTCTCGCTCTTCTCTAATTTCTCTTTACAATTTTTTTTTTTGAATTTTTCAGATTGAACTTTGTATGGAAGTATATATGAGTAATTTTAAAAATTATATAAAAAAATATTGATTTAGAGATAAAAACAGTCTGAATTGACAAAAAAAAAAAAAAAAAGCGAAACTGGGGAATTTTGCTAGACTTGACAAAATTTTGAATGTCGCCCAAGCTAGTGAAATTTTGCAGGAGCTTCGTTGGCTTGAGCAATTTTGAAGTTATTTATTTATTTATTTAAAAAAAATGAGTTTCTCTTGTCTGGGAGAAATTTCTCAAGGACTCTCGTCAGATTGGGCGCAGTTCTTCAAAGAATTTTACCAGGCCAGAAAAAACTTTTTTTTTTTTTGTGTGTTTTTAATATTTCTCGTTTGTATTTATTGCAAATAAGTTTTAAAATTATACATGTTATTTTTTACGGTCTTCAAAGTGAAAATTTAAAAATATTTTTTAGAGAGAAGGTAGAGACAAGGAAGGATAGGAAAAGAAAGTGAAAGTAAAATTTTCTTTCTTTTCCGCACTAAATAATTTATTAGTTTCCCCGGTTAGTTTATTAACCCATCACCTCACCTGGGATCATTAATTCATGTTTTTTTACGGCACAAACCAGAATAACCTCATGAAATGCTAAAACAAGAGGAGGACCAATCATATATCTGGTAAAAATCGAACTGGGACAAGCTGGTGCAGTGAATATAGCTTCCAAACAAATCCACCCATAAAGGTTTTGTTTAAGTTGTGTTTGGGTAGAATTTGGGGTTTAGAATTAGAATAATTTGGGGTTTAAATTCTAATTCTGAGTCTTTTGTTTAGTTGAGAATTGAGTTCTAATTCTACAATATTTACAAAATTTAATTTTAAATCAAAACTTAAAGAATTACAATTTTAATTTTACACTATTTTCATATTCATCACTTCTATTATTAATTATACAATTTTATATTAATATATTTTTATTCACTCATCCACACTTTTTCGCCCTAAAAATTTCGCAACACTTTCTCTCTTTGAAATTAACGACACTTTCTCTTTCTAAAATTCACGACACTTTCTCTCTCTAAAAATTATGACATTTTTCTCTCTAAAAATCACGACATTTTTTCTCTCTAAAATTCACTACACTTTCTCTCTCTAAAATTCACATTCATTTTCTCTCTCTAGAATTTACGCCACTCTCTCTAGAATTCTTATTCACTTTCTCTAAAAAATCATACACACGTTCCCACTTTTATACATATATACATTTTAAGTAAATATATATTTACATTTTGAATTCTAATTCTATAATTTTTTTGACTTTTAAACAAATGAATTAAAATTAAAAAATGAATTTCACAATAATTCTATAGTTTTACAAAACAATGAAATTGGAATTACAATTCTTAGAATTCTATAGAATTCCAATCCAATTCTAGGAACCAAACGCAACCTTAACAACCTTTGTAATTGGAGAATAACATTAGTTTTTCCCAAACTATATACTAGGTCAGAAATACAAATTGTTTTAGGAATTAGATGATAGTTAAAATTATAAATTTTTTTATACATTTTAATATATATTTTTTATATGCTTTCGAGTTCTACGCTCTCTTAATTTATTTATTATCTCCCTCATTTTCTTTCTCTCTACTTATTTATTATTCCCTCTCTTTTTTACTTGTCACATTTTGGATAATGAAGTTTTTTATTTTTTTTATGTAAACTAGAATACCCTTTATAATTTTCTCTTTTCTCGTCAATATTTCTACTAGTCTCTACATTAAAAGAATAAAAGAGATTGGAATTGTTATTAATGGGAAGATATTATAGGAAAAAGTTCATTAAGTGTTACCTTGGATCCACAATGTCATAATTAAAAGAAACATTAATTAAAATTCACACATTGTGACAAGTAAAAAAAAAAAACCGGAGGGAGTAAGAGTATAATAGATAATCCCTCCGTTTCATATTAAGTGTCCTCTGGACATATCTTTTCCGTTACAAAATATCTGTCACTTTAGTAATAAGGGAATATTAAATAAAAATTATATATATACTCTTATTTATTATCATGGGATGATATAATATAATAAATGCTTAAAAACAATTCAAATAAACTCATATGCCCAAGTAAGGGAAAATTAGTCTATCTAACTTCAACTTAAGACAACATAATCATATTCTTAATACTTATGTAATGTTTTAACGTAACAGATAATATAATATGGAGGGAGTATTTTACTACCTCCGGTCATAAATATAAGAGTTTTAGACTTGATCACAAGAATTTAGGGTATTGAAAACAAGACAATTGTTGAGTCAAAGTCCCTTTATACCCTTAGTAGGTAAAGAGAGAGACATATAATAAGAGTGTAATAAATGTACAATAGATGGGTATAATTAATAGAAAAATTTTAAAAAATATCCATTGAAAAGTGTAAAACTCCTTATATTATTTACCATCCTTAATCTTCCTAAAATTCCTTATATTTCTGATCGGAGGTAGTACATTTCATATTATTTTCTTAATTCTTAATTTTGAATCCGTGTGCAAAAGTTCAAAAAGACTAATATTGTTGATCGGAGATAGTATCTAAATTCATATATTCATATGTACATCTTATGGGTTTCAAGATCATTCTTCCTATGGTACGTTTTCATTTTTAAAAGTATTTTTAAAAATGTTATTTTTAAAAAGTTAATACTATAATATTTTTAATATTAAAAATTAAGAATATAACCAAAATTGCCTTTCACATTTTTATTGTTTATCAATTTAGGGCCTATTCTTTTCTTGTCGCTAATTATGCCGCTTAATTTTTTTCTATTGGTTAAGAATGCCACTCAACTTTTTTTGAATGGTTAAAAATACCCAAATATGTTAGTTTTTAGTATGTTGGGCGACGATTATTATCTGAATTATAAATGATTTGTTCATAAAAGGATAAATAGATATTAAAGTGTCCTTATTTCTAATAAATAGTCTAGTCATGTTTTGAAACATACATCTTCTATGTGCATAATTTTCTTACATTTTACTTATATCATTCTTTTATCTCTCTATAATGGTAATATTATGCATATTTTACACTTTTATAAACAAATAATGGGTGCTTACGTGATAATTTACGTACAAAGATACTAAAAACCTCTGCATTAGAAATTTTTGGTCATTCAAAAAGAGTTGAATGATAAATTGCGACAAAAAGAAATAGGTCATAAATTGACAAAACATAAAAAATGAGGGACATTTTTGACTCTATACTCTTAAAAGCATAAATAAGGGAAAATAAATAAATAAATATATATATATACTACATCAATTTTCTAACTATCAAAATACCTTTAAATTTTACTTTTGTCCATAAATTAATTTTAAGACAAATATTTATAGCGTCCCGAAATTAGGTTATAAATAAAACATTGAAAGTAAAATGTAAAAGTATTATTAACAGTTTAAAATAGTTATGAGTTATAAATATATCGCCATTTTCCTTATAAATAAATAGTTATGAGTTATAAATATATATCGTCATTTTCCTTATAAATAAATAGAAAAAGTTTTGAAAAACACTTTTTTCCACTTTTATTTAAACTAAAACCAATAATATAAACAGTCGAAAATAATTAAAAGAAAAATGATTATATGAAGCCCCGGTATGAATCAAAGGATCCCCTTAAAATTTCTGATATGAATTAATATATTAAAATGAACTAAATATACACAGGCGACCTAATGTAGAATTGCAACTTAAAGAATCTCATATAGGAATAATATTACTAACTAGAGCTGTAAAATAGGAAGAAACAAATATTTAAATACTAAAATAATTGAAATACTAATAAGAAGTACTGATGTTTTGAACCCAATTTGAGCTTCAGATTTCTTCATCCATGGCTCAATCATAGAGTTTGATTTATTATTCTTTCCACAAACACTAACTCCAAGATTAAATCCATTTGCTTCAGATGGATTCATCAAACACAGCCCTGAATTTCCAGTCAAGTCCAAATTCCTACCCAATCTCTTCAAGAAGCTTGAATTAAATGGAACAACTCCATCAAGAAAATTCCTACTCAAATTCAAATGATAAATATGCAAAAGACTGCCAAAACTAACCGGAATCCGACCCGTTAATCTGTTGTTTTGAAGGGATAATGTGCTTAAATTACTTAGCTTTGAATATGTTGAAGGAATTGTCCCAGAATACCCTGAATTTGCAAGCCTAAGTTCTTGAAGTTTTTGCAAAAGCCCAAAATCTGATGGCAATGAAATGAACATGGGATTATCATCCATGATAAAATATTGCAAATTTTGTAGATTTGTAAGTCCATGAGGAAAATTCCCATGAAATTTGTTGTTACTCAAGGCAATAAAAACCAAAGAATGAAGATTCCCAATACTTTCTGGAATGGCTCCTGTGAGTGAATTTGAACTCAAATCAAGCTTCTGAAGAATCCCAAGTTCTCCAATTGTGTCAGGAATTATACCTGTAAGAGAATTGTAACTCAAATCAAGCCCAACAAGGTTTTTAACATTTCCAATCTGAAATGGAATGATCCCAGAAAGTAAATTATAGCTAAGATCAAGATGAACTAGAGAATCTAGTTTGAAGATTTCTTCTGGGATTTTCCCCCTGAGTTTGTTTTGGGACAATGTAAGAATCTGAAGGGATTTTAGGGATGAAATTTGAGATGGGATTGAGCCAATTAGAGAAGGGTTTGATCGAATGCTGAGTTGTTGAAGAGAAGAAGAAATCAAGATTTGAATTTGGGGAAAAGAAATTGTGGTTAGGGTTTGGGTAAAACATTGAATGAAGAAAACAGATTCTAAGAATGGCAATTGGAAGATATTTGAAGGGAATTTAGCAGTGATTTTACAAGTGGGATTTGGGGGTACACCAAAATCAAGCCTAGAAACATGGGTAAGGGGGCTGCCATTAATTCCTGTTTTGCATTCAATTCCAATCCAAGAAGACTCTGTTTTACAAGGGTTTGGATGAGAAATTCTCCAGTTTTGATCAGAAGAAATTGTTTCCATTATGTTGAATAGAGTTTCAAGTTCACGTGGATCCATGTTACTTGTTTGTTGGAAATTGTGGGTTTTTTCCACATGGTGAATTGCGGAAGCAGAAGAAATGGATAAGAAAGAAGAAAATGTGAAGAAGAAGAAGAAGAAGAGGAGCAGAAGAAGAAGATGGACAGAGAATGAACAGAAGAAGAACATAGTGGTTGTTGTTGTTGTTGAGGTTGTTTGTGACATTTGCAAGTTTTGAAGCTTTTGCTTATTTGGGATGTCTGAGAATCCCTTTCATGTGGGAGAAAAGTTTGAACGCCTTGAGATAGAAAAAAGACACCCTTTGAGAAAATAGTCCCAATTCTTCAATATCTAATGTACTTCCCTTGACTAAACCTCTCGAGTTCCAACTCTCGGATACACCTATTTTTTACTGAAAAATTCAAAAATACTTGAAATGAACATTAGTGTGGTGTTATAAAGTTTAAAGATGTTTTCTCTGTGTATATGGATCCACTCAAAATATCGCATAATCAGATAAAATGAATTCTTTATTAGAAAAAATGTGAGTTCCAAAATAAAATTTATTTCTTTTTAAAATTTCAATTTAAGTAAACCAATTGACATGTGACAAGAATTAACCTAATGGTGTAAAAATAAAATTTCCTAATCACTATCTCTACTACTATAAAGGCACCATAAAAAATTTGGTTAGTGTTGTCAAACGATAAGTTTAAGAGCGTGAATGCACACAATGTAGTACTTAGTTGGTCAGTATTATTATGCATTGTTCTCATAGGATCGAGAATTCGAATGTACATAGTGTAGCACTTAAATTTTTAAAACGTCTTACTATTATTTCATGTTAAGGTCACAAGTTTGAGAGCGCGATTCATGAATTTAACAGTACTAAAATCTTTATTTGAGAATTATGCTGATTATATATATATCAAAATGTATAACTCATGAATACTTAGATTTATAATTTTATAACTTTTAATTGTATCACAATTATCCCATATAAAATAAAAATATTACAAGTGTGACTAATTCTTTAATATTCTTTAGTATGATTTGTAAATTATTACACAAAATGAACGGAATTTGACTAGTCCGTCTTGTTTGATTTGCAAGACACTACACTAAAAAAAAAAATTTACTTTAGTATGCATATTCAAACAAGGAAGCCACTATCGTGGAGAAATCAGTCTTTCCGCACTCCGCAGTAAAAGTTTTTAGCCACTGAAAACTTGCCATGTGGACTACACAGAAATTAAGGTTGCTCTATGGAATTGAATACACCGGCTACAACCGGTCTGTGGATGAAAAAATAAATGAGGAAAAAAAAGAAAAAAAACTTAATTAATGGAGAAAAATGAAACTGTGGTTGGTGACAGTAAACATCCAATTCACTTTTACATTTTAGTGAATGGATGAATGAATTTAATCCATTTTTAACCCCCAAAGAGAACTTAATCCACAAATACTTCCCATTCCGCCGTTTGTTTAGGCGAGGATTTTTTTTTTCGGTGTTTTTTTCCATCAGCTGCAGGGTAAAAAAATTTGGTGGAGATTTGGGGTTTCTTTTTTCTTTTTTTTTTTTAAATATATATATATAGACTAGAGATGCAAATGACTTAAATCGAATCGGGTTTTAATTTAATCGAGATGAGTTTATTAAATTTTTTTCAAACACGAGCCGAACATTACTGAACTTATTTTTTTCAATTATTCATCTTGAGCTCAAATCAACTCGAGTTCGAACCAAACGTTGACCTACTTTTTCGTGAACATTTTATGAACAACTTAATTTATTTGTAGCCCTAATTAAGACCATAAAGCGCTTGTTAATTTTTTTATTAGTCTAAATGTCATAGTGAAAGATATTATTTGAATATATGATTATAAAAAGAAGTAATAGCTAAGATTTCCAGAAGAAGATGTCATTCGTTTGACGAGAAATGAAAAGGAAAATAAAAACAATTAAATTCGCAAAATAATACTTTAGTAAGATTTTAAACTTTTTAATGCAAAATATTATTTTGATAATTTTTTTTTTTATTGAAACTAGTAGAAAGGATTAATTAGTTCTGAAAATATAAATGATTAGGGATGTATATTTATAAAAAAGTGGGGAATATAAAAGGGAAAAAATGTAATTAACTCTTTCTTTTACTCATTTTAGTTGACAACTATTTACCATGCCTGAACTTGGCCCTATATATTTTATTTACTCATTCTAGTCCGATAATTATTTATTTTTGATATTTTTTGTCCAAAATATTTTTGCATAAATTTCAAATTACTCTCTTAAAATATGAAAATATAACAATTGAGGACATCTAATTATAAAGTTCTCTAAAAAATCTTTCAAACTGTAAAAGACGTATCGATATCGAGTCCCTCACTTCACTTCTGCAAAGTAATTGATAACAGTCATAGGTCTCAACTATTTCATCTGATAACAAAGTACAAGCAAATATGCATGTCAGAAAGTGATTATTAGTCCCGACCAATAATCATCCAATATAATAGTATGTACTTTGGAATCTTCAGCTCTCGCTATTGAATTTCTAAATATTTTATCTTGCCTATCATTTGGAAAAACTTCCTTCTCATCATAAGCTTCCACATTTTAGTTACTACACCCTTTTTATTAGTTCAATTTTCTCTTCTATTTTTAAAGTATTCATCTATTTGTTTTTCTTCATTCAAACCCCTTATTGTCGAATTTCGTGTGTAGCCATATACTCATTATATTCAACGTTCATATAATTACTACGTCCCGAAATGTACATTTTCTTTTTCACAAACACCCTGTAAACTGATATCTACCAAAAATTGCTTAAATCACTTAAATATTGTATAAATGAACTAAACATAACGCATGCATCATTTAGTTAAAAATAGAATAATATAAATACTTCTTTTTTGGTCAAAGATAATAATATAAATTCTTATTATTACGATTCAATTCCTTTATGAATAGCACGTATATGTACAACTCATAAAAATTTTTCATTCACTTTATCTGAGACGAATTATTAAACAACACTCAATTGACTTTAAAAACTTCTTTTCACTATATATTTGTTATTTTATAAAAAATATTATGGTTAAAGTACACAAAAGTTTATTTTGGTACGTATATCAGTTGTTCTACACGTACTATTTATGGTGATATCTTTATTTATATTTCTTTGTAATTTTACATGTATCATTATAAGTATGTATTTTCTGATTAATACATATTTTTTAACCTTCACTATACCAAATTTTATTACTTCCTTATAGTACATGTATTTACTATTTTATTAGTTTTTTTTGAAGTTGTACGTAAAATAGATTAAATAGAGAAAGTTTTCCTAAAATTTTTCTACATTATTTATACTATTATATTACTAGTTTTCCTTTTAATATATCATTTTCTATTTTATCTTTTTCTTTTCGTCAAACAATGTCCAATCTTATTTTAATGATACAAACACTTAAAAAAAATCTAAATTATTATGTATGTACTCATTTCATACATTTCAAAAAATATTATTTACATGCATAAAAAATAATAATACAAATTCCATTCAAAAAATAAATATTACCAAGGGTGGAACTACTTGGGGGCTTGGGTGTGCTTGAGCCCCCTCGGAAAAAAAAAACCTTTAGAAATTTTGATATTTTTACAATCAAGCCCCTCCTAGTTTTGTTTTTTTCAATAGAGCCCCACAACTTTGCTGGGCTAAGCTGGTGATTAAAAAAAAAATTTTTCTTTCTCTGTCTCTCGCGCCGCGCTTGAAACAAAAAATCTTCACTCCCTCTCGGCTCTACCTCCCTCGACTCTCCTTCTTCCCTCCTTCCCTCCCCTCCCAGTCTTCCTTCCTCTTTTCTTCTCGGCGAGTGCGATCGGCGGCCAACAGACTCCAGACAGATGAAGACCGCTCCTCTGAAGTCTGACCTCTGCTCTGCTGCTCCTTCTTGTTGCTATTGCTGCTGTGCGCTGCCTCTTCTCCCTTCTTGTACTCTTCTTGGCGACCGGTAGCGACTAGACGACGACACCGCAACGTGCTCCTCTGCTACTCCTTCTTACTACTGCTGCTGCAATGCTGCCTACTACTTCTGCTTCTGTACTGTACCTATTCTTGCCTCTGCTGTTCTGTTTAGGCTTCAGCTATCTACAAATTTGTAGAAAATGTAAGCTTTTAAATTAATCTATTTTATGAAATTTCTTGAATCCTGCTGTTAGTTGCTTTTACTGTGATGTTCATATTCTTTTGGTTGTTTCTAGGGTTTCTTTTTTTTTTTTTTGGTAAAAATATGATTGCTCATTTAATTTATGTTATAATTAATGATTATGTCAATAGTGAAATGTGTTGAATTTATTTGGATATTTATTATATAGAGTTTTACTATGGACAAAATATTTTGAAAAGTGAAAGAAGGGTTCTAAATCAGTTGAAGAAATATCATCTAAAAAGTCTCGAGTAGGGGTAGAATATTTGTATAAATGTTATTTGTTTTTATATTGATCTTCTAATCGTTCTAAATTAATTGCAGCTCATATTTGATTTCGTCTTCTGATTGTGCTCATCGGTTATCTCAAGATTCTGATCAAGCTTCTCAAATTTGATGGAGGTATTTATCTGTGAGTGATGGGTAATCATTCTTCGTGAGTGATGGGTGATCACTCCTCATTGGTAATGGACGATTACCTATTTTTTGCTATTTCATTTGTAAAATTAGAATTGTAATGCTTATCACGTGAGTGATGGGTAATCAGTCATCGTGAGTGATGGGTGATTACTCCTCATTGGTAATGAGTGATTACCAATTTTTTTACTATTTTATTTCTAAATTTGAAATTGTTTGAATATTTTTGTACTTGGAATGCATCTATTTTATAAACAAAATTTTAGAAAAATTTTTATTGTTCTTTAACTCCCCAAATATTTTGGTCCTTGTTCCACCACTAAATATTCCCTCTATGTTTTTTCACTACTTTCGTTGCTTCAAAAAAAATTTCCTTCCCTTAATTTTTTTACCGAGGCCACACCAAATTTTCTTTTTTCTTTTTTTTTTTTTTGCTAAATAACCAAATTTTATTATAAATTATTTTATTTTATATTTTATTTTTACCAAGTGTTGCAATGAAGAGGTGTTTGTATAAGAGGTATTGATTATTTGAATTGATGCCTATTTGCCTCCACGAGCCCACTAACACTCTTTGATTATATTAAATGCATGTACTTTTAAATTTTAATTTTTTTTAAAGATGTTTACCGGGAGAAGGCCATTTAACCGGCTCTCCCTACTTCATTCTGATCCCCTTTTTTGTCTTGATTGTTGTACTTGGACACATGGCACCACACAATTGGCGGCACAATCTTTCTTTAATTAGAAAAAGTTTTTGAACAATTACGAAGTTTAATCATAACTCACAAACCTTAAACACGACAAAGAGAGGACGGGGTAGAGAGAGAGGTAGGGCGTGGGGCCGTTGTGGGTTGTGTAGATTTGATTGACAAGATGGCGCGGGGGAAGAGAAGGGGGGGTTGATGATATTGAGTTAGGAAAATTGAAGCATAGGTAGGGTCAAGTTTATTTATCAGCATCAGCAAGTGTTTATGTTTGTGGGTGGGGGTGGGGGGCCTGGCTGGCTGGCTGGAAGGGGCAGAGGAGAACGGTCGGAAAATTAGACGGCACGTTTGATATTTATCAGATCAAACGGAGAGATTATCACAAGAAGCAAGCACCAGAGAAAAATATGATGACCTTTAATTGGTTCATGAAATGATCTGTGACGTTCAATTTTCATTTCATTTGATTTGAACGTTTGAACCCTTTTTCAAAGCTTTTTTAGGTCATAAATATCTGAGCATAACCTCGTGTAACAATGTTTATTTTTAAAAAAATAATCCCTAGCGATATAATTTTTAAAGTTTATTTCTTATTATTATGGTCCCGAAATAATGCATAACAATTAAGAAGATAATTGTTTCCATCAAACATTTAACTTCAATAAAAAAAAATTATACAAGATACTCAAGTATGGTATTTTAATGGATAACTTAGATATTATTTGTTATTTTCTTCGAAAGAAATGCAGATGAAGGACGATTTTGGAGAGAGAAATAATTTTTATTTCCTTCAAACTAAGCTTTAAGAGTGTTTTCGTTAGGATGAAATAGCTTATAATGTTTATTTTACTTTTCAAGTTACTTTGTGTAAGAAGTTAATATGTTTTTTTTCTTTTACGAAAGTTAAGCATTTAATTAAAAAAATTTTCATTAGATTCTTATAAATTATTTAAGGGTTATAATGATAGAAAATAAACTTTAAGGACTATATCATGTTAAGCTAATTTTTTCGAGACAATCCAAACAGTTAAACTTCTATTTTCTTGGAACCAAAAGGTGAACTCTCTCGCCATCAGAGCCCCCATAGCCCAACATGATGGTAGAGAATGTAAAATCATAGTAACTCAACAACTTACTAGACTGGGGGTCCTTAGATTTGAACCTTCGACATTATAATCAACTCTACAGCCCCAAACTAATTGAGCTATGTTCATGCGGGCGTTACTTGTTTTCTTAAGATCAAAAGTATGAAGTATGCTGGAAAAATAGTCTATTTAGTCCCTAAAGTTTAGACTTTTACATGATATAGTCCTTAAAGTTTATTTTTCGTCATGATGTTCTCTAAATAGTTTATAGAAATCCTATAAGATCCTTTTGTAAAAAGAAAATTATACATTCATCTCACATGGGGTCATCTAAAGGGTAAAATAGAAATATAGGCCATTCCCGCCTAACAAGGCACACCTAAGGCTTGGTTTGGGGGAAAATAAAATTTGTTTTCCCTCCCAAAATCTCACATCACTTTTGTGTCTGTGTGTATTTTGTTTAACGAAATGATATTTTTTTAGAGAAAATAAAATTATATTTTATTAAGGTAAAAAAGAATAGCCTTAGAAATATTATGAGGGATCTCTCTAAACTAGTTCAGAATTACATTAGAGTTTAGACCTATTCTAACAAGAAGGTGAGTAGGGATATTGCTATCCCTGTTGACATGAGAAAAAAAGGTAGAGGATCTGTTGATATTTCTGATGAAGTTTGTTAATAATGCATCGAGCTCAGAAAATTTATCAGTTCGATCGGAGAGGCTCTTAATAGCTATAAGCGAATCACTTTCAACCATTAAAATTTTCAGAAAGAGAAAAACTAACGATATATCCTTCAATGATACCAAAAAACTCACCATAATCAATTCTGAAGCTTCCCGAGCGAAGGATAACTTTACCAATAAAGGAACATCTAGGTGATTCCTAACAAGAATGCCAATACCAATCTTCCCTTGAGCAAAAGCGACAATAGTGTTTATCTAACATTCTATAATTAGGAGGCTCCCATATATATATAAATACACACGAATAAGTGGGCAGAATCTATAATGTTATTCAGAGTAGAAGAGCTAGTCAAATATTAGGAATTCAGCTGCCATGTTTAAAGGTTGGAAGGCGATGGATGATTCTCTTGAGCAATTTCCTTCATGTCTAAGTCTATTACGGGCGTACTAAATGAGCCAAACACAAATTGCAAAAATAGCAATTTCCTCCTTATTATGTTTAGGAAAAATGGTCTGGATGAGACTCTAAACTTAGAGCAGGGATGTGAGTCCATTTGTATCCTTGTGGAATATTAGCTCAAACTTCCTTAGAGAAATTGTAATCGGATGAGGCATGTCTACTATCTTCAACTTGGTAGCCACAATGCATACATGAGATGTTTCAAAGAGCTCTCATTCCATAATATTTTTTCCAGTGGAGAGAATATTTGTTGTCGCTTGCTAAACCAACAACTTAGGAAGACTATGAAGCTTGTCCATAACCAAATTTTTTCCCCCATGCTTGAAGTACTTTGGAATTGCACTGAACTGCATGTGAAGTCCATATTGATATATTGATATTTTTACTAGCTTTGGACTTAATTTAATATTTATTTTAATTAAATTTTAGTGTAAATTGAGCTTAATTAGAATAAATAACCTCTTTTGGATTGTAGGAGCTCAAGTGAAGACAAAGAAAATTTAGAGGACTAAAGTGTAAAAAAGAGAAAAAATGGATTATTTCAATTTAAAAGATTTTTTTTTAAGGTCGAAACTTTTATGCAATAGTTGTTTCTATTTAAAAGATTTTATCCTTCATCTTCTTCTTGGTTGATTGTTATTACTTGTTCTTAATGTTTGCACTTTTCTGGTCAAATGTTGCATGTTCATAAATTGTATCTAGTGACCAAGAGGTATTAGGTTTAATTGGATAAGGTAATAGCAGCACATAGTACACTATAAAAAAGAAAAAGAAACATTTACCGACAGACATTACCGACGGTAGTTGTTACCATCGCTAAACACCGACGGTAACTTGTATGTCATCGGATTTTGACAATTCTAGCCAAAAAATGGAGGGAAAGAGTCCACCAAAAAGTGACGATATAATATCGACAGAAGTTGCCGTCGGCAAATAAGTTACCGACGACCTTTAGGCACGAATAAATTTGCGTCGGTATGTGAATTATTTTTCCGGCGATCCGTCAGAAGCTTACGATTAATAGTTACTAACAGTGTAGCCATCGGTGTTCTGTCGATAATAAGTCACATATTTATAAAAAAACAGGCAAATTTTTTCCTCCTCCTCCCAAATCATTCAAACCCTTCACAATTTCCTCTATCTCTCTCTCATGATTTCATCGACAGATAGCCACCACCACAGACGACCACCCGTGCACAGCTAAAAGCAGCAATTGGTGAAGGGTGCTATATTTTTATTAGTAACTAGTGCTAAGCTGCTACAAACAAATAAAGTCATTTTTTTTAACTGATGAGCATGAAATCTAATGGAATCATTTATTTATCAGTTTTTGTGTTGGTAGAGCTTATAGATTTCCTAGCATTATTACTCCTTATGGAAACAATCTTTCTTTTCTCTTTGGGATTTAGTGATCCGTAGGCATATATATTGTTACTCGAGGAAAAGAGAATTGGTGTTTGATCTCTAATTTAATAATTGAGGACCCCTGTTTTTTAACAAATGCATATATTGATAACACTTTGAGGAGAAATAAAGAGTTAACTTTTAAGGGCTGGAGATTAATAGCATATTCTTTCAAAATGCTCTAAAAAAGTTTCGTGGGTGGAGTCAAGTGTCTGAAAATTCTAACTTGTAACTAGCTTGCTTTAGTTGTAGCAAAATTTGCAGAAATTAGGGAATCTGGACATGGGACTTTTTACTCTCAATCATTGTTTTGGATTATTTCTCTTTTGTTTTCAAAGATTGAAAAGTGGCTTCCACCAAGATTTGCCTCACAATCAATTCTTAGAAATAAAAACTTTTAGTCCTAGTTTTGGAGTTTAGGAAAGGAAAGAAGCTGAAATTCTCATATGAAACTTAAGAGGGATTTTGAGACGTACCATTGATATGGCAGAACAACTTATCTGTTGATTCTATGTTCTAATAAGTCTACTTTGTGAATTTTTCTTCACTCAGCAACTCAAATGGATTTTTTTATTAAAAAATGAATATATTTTGATTTTTGTGAAAGAACAAGTTGATCTTAATCGAAAAGAGTGAAAAAGAATTTTTCAAAAATACACAATAATAGTATATTACTTTTACTAATAGTCCATTCTCAGTTATTTTTCTATTAAATTATCAACAAGTTGAATAAGAATTAAAAGAATATGTCCAAATCATTTTTTTTTAAAATGTATTAAACTCGACCAATGATAAGTTTGGTAGGTTGTTAAATCAATTCGAGTCAATTCCAGATGTAATAAGAATCTCATACTTTCCAATATATAAAAGGGTTTTTTATGCATAATAATCAAAAGACTAAAACTAATCAATTCTCTAATTCTTCGTTTATCTATCTCTCTTATATCATGGAAGCCCCGATGTAAAATTTTAGTTTTTGTATTCATATTTTGTGACATCTTTAGTGGGAGGAATCTCAAAAATAATATCCGAGTATCAATTGAAGTAGTAATTTGTAAAGGATCTTTTTCGTCGTTGTTATTGTTGTATTGGTGGTGGTTTTTTTTTTTTGAAATTTTTAACTAAAAATTTTAAGATTTAGAAAATTTCTCTCTTTTTTTTAAAAATTTTTCTTGGAAATATCACTATAAAGAAGTACTTCTCTAATTATAATGTTTGTAATCTCTTTTTCTTTTTCTTTATATGTAAAACAATTTTAAGTATTGATGTGTGTGAAACGAAAATGGTCTTGGAATTTGAATCATAAACGACTTTAGTTATAATCATTAAGTAATTTTATTGTTTATCTTATAGTTGTTTGCCACTTTTATATTTATTATCTTACTTTGGACATTATATTTGGAATCTTGATGTTTTAATACCCTTGTTTATTAAAGAAATCGGTGGAGTTCATTTTTTAAAAATCATTTTGTTTAATAATTTTGACAGTTGCCTCTTGAGCTTTCTTCCTTTAAATGTACTTTTGAAGCTTGAAAGAGATAGAAGAGAGCTTTATTAATTAAAGGTTTTTCTTAAGGTTTAACAAATTTTTATTGGGTTTTAAATTTTGTATTGTTTATTAGAAGTTATTTTTATAGAGTTTTGTTTAAAATTTGTATTTGAATTTTGTAAAAGTTTTATTATGTGCTTAATGGAGACATATATATATATATATATATATCTTAAGACTAAAGCAATCCTTTGATGTATATATGTTGGAGATATCACATCAGTATGTGATTCTCCTAGATTATCTTGGATTCTATAAGAGATTATTTAGTTAGAATACTATATAATCCTAGATTATCTTGGATTCTATAAGAGATTATTTAGTTAGAATACTATATTGATTATAATTATGATACTTTGTATTATAGTATTATTATAGCAGTATTCCTTATTAATGGTTGGTTAGAGGAGGAATGATGAAAATTTCCTATTGGAGCAGATTTGTAGTCACTGGGCCAGATCCGGAAGCTGCTGGACCGGAAAGGGGTCGTTGGGCTGCGGTTTCTATTGGGCCGCACATGGATGGGTCGCTGGCAGTTGGGTCACCCGCGGTTGGGCTGGGCAGAAGGAGCTGGGTCGCGTCACTTGGTGGACCAGACGTGATTGGGCTGGAGCGTTGTTGGGCCGCACTTCCTGTTGGACCTAGTTGTTTTGGGCTGTGTTGTGTCTGGGCCATGCCCCTTGTTATCTCTGGGTTGGAGTGTGGCTGGGCCGCTAGTGTTTCTGGTCCAGGATGACTAAGGACTTGATTACTTGGGCTGGGCCGATTTTCTTTTGGGCTTGTCTATGATAAAATTTACTCTCTCTTTCTGATGATTTTTGTGTTATACAGGACCGTATTTTGATGAAGTCGATTGGAGTGGGTGAGCAAAGGAATGGCATATTCTTCTACAAACCAATGCAGTTATCCGCATTGTATGCTTTCTCTAGCAACGTTCTTGATTCAAGCACATTATGGCATATAAGGTTGGGACATCTATCGGATTTTGTGGTGAATAATTTTTTGGGTCTTTCTAAAAATTCTAGCAATATCTAATCCTCTTTGGCGCGCCGCTATGCGCTAAGAAATCGATGCACTCGAAAATATTGAATGATTCAATTGATTTTGTTTCTTATTCATTATGATCTACTATTTATAGGCTACAAAGTATCCTAATTCTAATCAATGTAGGATTCTAACCAACCACTAATAAGGAATACTGCTATAATAATACTATAATACAAAGTATCCTAATTATAATCAATATAGGATTCTAACAAAATAATCCCTTATAGAATCCAAGATAATCGAGGAGAATCACATACTGATGTGATATCTCCAACACCCTCTCTCAAGTTGGAACGTTAATTGCATGTCCAACTTGCCACAAATTTTCAATTTTTTTTTGTAACTTGCAAATTGCACATCCAACTTTTCACAATTTCTTTTAAAACTTGTCGATAATGGTAGTCTTCCACCATCTGTCGCTGTGGTTTTTACCATTACTCGCTATCGCTATTGTTTTTGTCATCAATTGCTGTCGCAGTTGTTGTGATCTTCTTCCATCAGTCACAGTCGTTGTGGTCTTCTTCCATCAGTCGCAGTGGCTTCTATAATCCATCATCGAAAATTCCTTTGATGTCACTTTAGAGTTTCTTCATAAAGCAACCGTTAATGTCCAATTTCAATTTCTAAATCTATGCGCTTCAAATTTTTTTTCGATGAAGCTACCTGACTTGAATATGATTTATAAAAAATATAATCTCCTAAATTTTTATTGAAGCAAATTAGAAGAAATATTAGAAACCTAAAAAAAACTTGTTCAAACTAAACGAAAAGAATTGTTCAAGCTGAATGAAAAGAGAATAAAGTCATAGATGTGAAAGATTTTTTTCTTCTTCTTCTTCTTCAAACCTGGCTCTGGCTCTGATACCATGTTAAGAAATTTAGGACTCAGAGAAGAATAATATTGAATGCTTCAATTGATTGTGTTTCTTATTCATTATGATCTACTATTTATGGGCTACAAAGTATCCTAATTCTTATCAATGTAGGATTCTAATAAAATAATCTCTTATAGAATCTAAGATAATCGAGGAGAATCACATACTGATGTGATATCTCCAACAATATATCCGACTATTACTCTTCTTTTTCAATCACAAATTCTTGAGACAAATGGGTTCCATATATATGTTTCAATTTTGGATTTTTAAGTTTAAGTAGTTTAAGTATTTTAAACTTACGACTTTTAAGTTAACTAGTTTAAGTTTACATTTAAAATTTAATATATTCTATTTTTTTATATTTTTGTTCGTGAGGATTTCAGTGACATATTGTCTATCATATACATATTAAAGGTATGTCTTTAATTAGTTTACATTTTGTTTTACGGGGAAGCCCTGACTCTTTAAAGTTGTACGAGAGAGCCCTACCTCATTAAAGTTTTATGGGGGAGCCCTGACTCTTTAAGCTTTATAAGGGAGCCTTGACTCTTCATTTTTTGTTTGGTATGTGTTTGTTACTTGTTTAAATGGCCTGTGTGCTTGGAAAACGTCCATAATACATGGAAAACTCTGCCAAAATTTTTTCAATCTTATAAAAGACTTAGATTTTTTAGTAATGACTTACCGTAAAGCTTAAAATGAAATGAGAAGTTGGAACTTTTTAATCTTTTAAGAGAAACTTTGCTATGCTTTCAAAGAGAGGAACCTTATTTATAAAGATTATAAAGGATTAGAAGTTATATCTTCTTGTTATTAAAGACTAGTTAAACTTTTAAGAATTAACAATTCTTTCTCCTAACTATTGTTAGAATCCATGGAAAATACACCAGATTGTAGTTGGATATACAAAGAACTACTCGTGCCTGGGGTTAAGGGTCTTATAAAATGAATTCATTCATGGAGTTAATTTTTTATTCGTCATTGTCTTGAATCGAATAATGGAAGTAAAAAAGAGATGAGATGTCCGTGTGCAAAGTGTAAAATTAAGAAATTTATAGAAGGGAATGGTGTGAAGGATCATCTTGTAAGCCCTAAGGGCACATTTATAATGTTTTAATTGTGATTAACTTGTGCTTTGTGATAAGTAGAAATAATTTTATATAGAAGAACAAAAGATGCACAAGAGAAGTCTCAAGGGTAATCTACATAGAAGCAGAAGATCACTCAAGACAACAAGAGTCAATGAAGATGCAGTGATCAAGTTGGATGCCTTGAAGACAAGATTAGTTAGGGATATCCTACGGTAACTTTGTAAAACTCCCTAACTCATCTCTTTGATTTTTTATCAAGTATGATAGCTCCTTGGAAAAAATATTTTTTACAAACTATAATTGAAAAACTAAGTATTCTTGATAAAATTTTTTATGTTTTTAAATGGATTACTTATTTTAAAGAGTATCAAGAATACATGCCTTGAAATGTGAAGGAAAGTCCAAATTTTCAAGAAAAACCGGCTGTCCAATTTTTCTATCATATCTAAAACAGGTTATCAGATTTTTGATTTCTCAAAATGAAAAAGGGTCATCCAATTTTTTCAAGGGAACGAAAAAATCGGTCGTCCGATTTTTAGAGGTATAAAAAAAAATCGGTCATCCGCTTTTAAAAAGGGTCATCTGATTTTTTAAGTTAATTAAAAATCGGTCTTCCTATTTTGAAAAGGGCCATCCGATTTTGAAAACTGGTCGTCTGGTTTTCACTTTTACTGTAAAAAAAATGACCGTTGCTCTGACAGTAACGGCTAGTTTTTACCTTCACATATAAATTGGTATTTGATCAGCCATAAATGTGAACTAGTTGAAGATCATTTAAGAACTTTTTAAAGAGATTTAAAGAACACTTTTATAACCTTCTTTTATCCTACAAAAACAAAAAGAAAAATCTCATTGGAGCTACATTTTTTATCATCATTCAAAGGAGAAAAAGAGGAGCTTGTAGAAGCAGTAAAATTGAGTTGTATCTTTCTCTTCTCAAGCTTATTTGGTAACATTGTTTCATCTTTACTCTTCTATATTATCTTGTGATCAAAGATTTTGTGAAAAACCCTTCGGGTGATCCTTTGGTATTTATTGTATTGTTGTGTTGTGTAAACATTAAGGCTTGAGTACAAAACCCTTGAAGGATGATCCTCATTGTGTTTTGTCTATAAACTTGAAATTAGTGGAGTGAGGTAGTGGATGTAGCTCTATTGAGAGAGTGAACCACTATAAATCATTTGTCTCTTTTCTTTGTGGTTTGCCTTTTACTTCTATGTTTATAGTTTAATACTTGTTTATAAAAGAGATTTTGTTTGGCTAGGAATTTTATTAAAAAGGAGTTACTAAATTCTTCTTCAAACAAAATCGGAGGTTTATACTAAAACATGTTCAAAAAGTTTTTTAAAATATCCAAAAACCTTATTCACCCCCCTCCTCTCTAAGGTTTTTCACATCTTTTGCGGTAGGGTTTTGTGCCTTGTTATCATAATTGGACAGGTCATGGTGAAAAAATATGGCCACATGATGAGGGACGTGTTCTTGTGGAACGTACTGGTACAATCCGGTATTAAGGTAGAAAGTTCATGGTCAATGCCAGTTGGAATCAACTCATATCGTGAGATGATAATTAATTCAGCCGATCTGAACTTTATCTCTTATGAAGAACCACCTAATCCTGTGGCAAAAAAGTTTTTGGCATGTTAAAAGTGGTAAAGTCAACCATTGGTTGAAGGCGATGACATTAAGTCTTATCTGCTTGTGCAGAGTTATTGTACATTAAGTCTGAGAATCAATGGACTCAAAAGTCGTAGGATGATGTTTGTGCATTCATAAAGAAGCATTTGCCGCCAGGAAATAATACAGTCGAAGATTGGTATGCAACACAGGAACTGATATCCCGGTTAGGATTGCCCGCGCGAAGATTGATGTGTGTGCCAATGGTGGTATGCTTTATTGGAAGGAGGACTCCGATAGAACAGAATATAAGTTTTATAGAGTCAACGGTACAAGATCAGTAGGAAAAAGAGGGGGAAGAACAACATGGGGCCGAAGAGACTGGTGAAGACGATGTTTTATTTCCCTTTAACTCCTAGATTGCAAAGATTATGTGCATCGAAAAGAATTACCGAACACATGAGATGCATTTTGAAAGCTCACAGGAGCCGGATATGATGAGTCATCCTAGAGATGGAGAAGCTTGAAAACATTTTGATTAGACTTACTCAAAATTTTCGGCAGAAAAAGGAATGTGAGACTTGGTTTGTGTAGTGTGGGTTTTCACCTTTTGGAATGGCGTGAAAGACATACTCTTTGTGGCCAATAATGGTAACCAGTATAACTTGGCCCCTTAGATGTGTATGAAAAAAGAGATAACATTCTTGACAGTTCTCATCCTGGGTCCGAAGGATCCAAAAAACAACTTGGATGTTTATTTGCAATCGTTGATAGAAGAATTAAATCAGTTGTGGGATGTTGAAACCATTACTTATGACATATCAAATAAACAAAATTTCCAAATTGGGACAGTACTTCTTTGGTGTATTAGTGACTTCCCAGCATACGGTATGTAGAACGGTTGGAGTACAGTGAGGGTGTTGGCTTGTCTATATTGCATGGAATAGACACAGTTATTTCGATTGTAAAATAGGGGAAAACAATCTTGGTTCGATTTCCATTAATGTTTCTTGCCACCGGGTCATCAATTTAGACGAAATTCAAGGTCTTTCAAGAAGGGTAGAGGTGAAGACCGCTCATCGCCGCCACCGAGACTTTCAAGAGATTGGATATGAGAAAAGGTCCGATACTTTTAAAAAATTACAGAAACATGAAAGAGATTGGGCAAGGAAGATGGTAGGGGGAAGGATTGCAACTGGACAAGGAGGAGCATATTTTGGGATCTTCCTTATTCGCATGCCCTTTTAGTGCATCATAACATTGATGTGATGTACAATGAGAAGAATGATAATGTCTTCAACAATGTTATGGATGAAAAAAGGAACTCAAAAGATAATATCAAGACTAGAAAAGATCTAAGTTTGTATTACAACCGAGTGGACTTATTGATGGAAGAGAGCGGTGGGGGTAAGTGTCCAAAGCCAACGGTAGAAAATGGTGCTTGATTAGGTTAAAGAGTTGCACTTGCCGGATGGATATACATCTAACGTGGTAATGTGCGTTGATTATAAAGGCATGAAGATGATCGGCATGAAAAGTCATGATTGTCACGTGTTTATGGAGCGAGTGATGCCAATCGCACTTAGAGAGATTCTTCTGGCAAAGGTGTGGAGTTGCTTGATCAAATTGAGTCTTTTCTATTGGGACTTGTGCGCGTTGAGTCTCATATGCGTGAATTAGAGAAAAGTATTCCCATTTTGATATGAAAGTTAGACACATATTCCCTCCGTGTTTTTTCGATATTATGCAGCATTTGATGATTCATTTATCGTATGAGGTGAGGATATGCAGTCCCATCCAGTACATGTGGATGTACCCCTTCGAGAGGTAACCTACACAAATTCACTTAATTATTCGTCAAACATACACATTTAATTAAATTACATAACTCATTCTAATATACTTGCAATATATTAGGTACTCGCACCATATAAAGAAGACAATAAAAAATAAGGCAAACATTGAGGGATCAATTTGCAATGCTTATTTAATTGAGGAGGCTGCAATATTCTTCAGCTACTACTTTGAAGAGAGCGTACCTACACTCCAAAAATGAGTTAGGCAAAATGATGATGTCGGGAATCCTCTTCATTAGGGTGGAGTTCTATCAAATGCAATCAACAAGGAAGAAAGTTCGGCGAAATGAAAAAAAGATTCTTGGATGATCGAGAATGGAAAGCGCGAGGAACTATATCCTCCTTAATTGTGAGGAAGTGAAACCTTACCTTCAGTAAGTTAATCTATGTTCTTCATTTGCCTCACGTTTCGTATACATATATACATATCTTGTAAGATTTAAATTTACTTATGTAGGAAATACGAAACGTGATGAAATTCAGTTCTAATATATCGGATGATGAAATTCAAGAGAAAATAAGTGAGGGATTCGTATAATAGTTCAGAGTTGAAGTAAGTTAATCTCTTTGAAAGCATTTAAATTTAGTTAACAACAATTGTTACATAACTTTATTAAACCTTGTCAAATGTATTTTGGTATATACAAATGCACAATCCCATGAAATAGTATAGTCAACTCCTAAAAATCTATCTTGGGGTCCTTCTAAAAATGCTAAGACGTGCACGGGATAAATTGTCAATGGGTTTTGTTTTCACACAAGAAATAGGGGTGAGGAGGGAGAAACTTAAAAATGATGGTGTGTGTGTATGAACTCGAACTATAAAGGTTTTTTAAAAGAAATAGTTGAGGTAGAGTTGAGTGGAACACCAATTCAAAAAGTCATCTTGTTTCATTGTGATTAGTTTGATTTTTCGGATAGAGGAATGAGGAGTCATCCTCAATATAAAATTTTCGAGTTGCACAACGACCGGAGATATGGAGATATAATTTTGTCATTTTAGCTCATTAGGCCGAGCAAGTTTCATTCCTTAATATCCTGGCTCTAAAAGACCGAGGACCAATTGGATTAGTGTTATAAAATCTCAACCGCGAGTAATAGATATTCTGGTCCAAGATGATACATTCCAAGAAAGCATAAACATTCATGAGGGTTCAACAATAGATGTGACACTATGAAATCTCAACCGTGACTAACAGATATTCTGGTCCAAGATGATACATTCCAAGAAAGCATAGACATTCATGAGGGTTCAACAATAGATATGGCAATTGAAGACGTAGGACCTCTCGTCCACGAGTCTCGTTCGTTGGAAGAATTAGATATTGCCATCGAAACATTTTTCGAGGAAGTACAAAATGATGAAATTGAAATAGAATGGGATTCCGATGAAGATGTCGATAGACATTTTGACCATGAATCCGATAATGATTCCAATGAGGATTCTGACGCATAGAACATTGTATGATTAACTTTTATTATACTTATGTTATCATTATAAATATGTTTATTAATTTATGTTATTATACTTATGTTATTATATTTATGTTATAATTATACTTATGTTTATTATTTATAATTAATCATGTTACCTATATCATAGCTTCGATGGCCCGAGGACATAAGAGAAAGGATCCACTATCCCCGACACAGTAAGATCCACCGCCTTCAATACAGCAGGATCTATTGACTCCGATACAGTAGGCTCCACAGACACATACACACCAAGATCCACCGATACAGACACAACAGGAGGGACGTTTCGACGTTCCTGCTTCATCTTTCACACCTACCACACAACCGTCATTCTCCTGTGGCTTGTGATAGAGTTGATTTTTAATATAAGTAAACATATTAAGTTTTAATTATTAGCCCTTAAAAATATTTTATTTATTTATTAAACATAATTATTCTATTTAATTTATTTTGGTGATAAAGGGAAAGAAGCCCACAAACAAGCCCACGAGTGAGAAGTTGAAGCCCATTAGAGAGGCCCATGGTGAACAAAAGAAAAGAGAAAGGTGGCCCAATGTAGCAATAAGAAAACCAAAGAAAAAAAGGAGAACGAAAGCCGGCCGAGACCTAGGAGAAAAAGGAAAAAGAAATTGAAGAGGAAGCTGCTTGTGCAGCTACTATAAGAGGAGAGCAAGAGAGAGCCGAAAAAAAAAAAAGACAAGAAACAATAGGGAGAAAAGTATAGAGTGAGAGAGCTGTGAGAGCTGAGGGGAGCTGAAACAAGAAGCAATTGTGCAAGCTGCTTTGGTAAACAACAGAAGCAGCCGCAGAAATCAGCCGCAGCGAATCCGAAGCAGCTACTGGGAGAAGCTACAGAAATCTGAAGCTGCAGCAATCTGAGCAGAAAATTCCAACAACTGCACTGAGCAAAAAATCTGGACAGCAGAAGAAAATTCCAACAGCTGAAGCAGGCAGTAGCAGAAAAATCTGCAGCAGAAAAATCTAAAGCAGAAAAATTCCAGCAAGCAGAAGTTGCATAATTTCAGTTTCAGTAGAAGGAAAAAAGCCATGATTTCTTCCAATAATTTGGTTCCTTCTTTTCCTTTAGCTATGAACTAAATTTATTTTTAGAATCTTGATGAAACCCTAGCCATGTGACTTTGATTTATTTTATTTTGGGAGATTCATTATTTTATTTATGTGATTGCATATCTTGAGATGTTCTTGGTTTGATGCAATTAATTCTTTGTAATTGTTCTTGTAGAATAATTATTTGTGTCAATTGATATTTTTATCCATGCTTAATTCTTGTAGTCTTGAGTATGAGAGATATGTGATTTTGGCAAGTATATTGTGGGTTTTAGAATTGAATAGTTCATGCTAATTTTAGATGATTTATGTTATAGGAATGAATAAGTCATGCTAATGGTTAGATGGATTATGTCATGCATTTAAGCACAATATATTTCTCTAGTGAATCGAAGCTTGTAGCCTAGATCACAACATGACTGTTTAATCTTTTCTCCTAAATAAAATTAAATCATTGTTATATAGGTTAGTTGTGGATTCAAGGTTCTAAATCAATTTCTTTGGTTAATCTCCCGTTAGTTTTAGTTTATTTACGTTATTCATTAGTTTTATTTTACTTTAGGAATAATTCTTAGATAACAAAATTTGATTCTTCTTTTTATAAAATTAATTTAGGAAGATACTAATTTAGGTAGTTAAGCCTTTCTCTGCGGTTCGATACCCTAATACTTCCGTATTACATTGATCTTGTGCGCTTGTAAGTATTGGGTTAAAACTTTGGTGGAAGCCGCCTTCTAGTGATACTCGATAGTTATAAATGCTGAATGTAGATCGATAAGTTCAATAAACATAAAAGATATATACTTATCATTTATAAACTATAGTTAAATATAATATAAACTAGCATTAATATGTACAAACTACATCATTCTTCGAGAGCTGCCACCCACATCTCAGCTTTCATGTAGGAGAGGTTCATCAGGCCTTACCACAGTTGGTCTGAGGTCCCGCCAAATGTCCGAGATATGTGGTGGGGAGAGTTTCAGGTAAATGAATCGAATACTGTAGTTGTTTTACCTTGCCTTAAGTTTTTTACAAGTCTTTATACTTATAATCTTTTGAATCTTATACTTTTTATACTTATACAAATATATTTTATACTTTTACTTAAAATGTCATATTATTTTCTAGTCTTTTGATTTTTTTTTTTTTTAAATTTTCAGAAAAGATGCGTATAGGACTCGATATAACCCATCACCAAGATGAGGTATACATAAGAGATCAAGGTTGCCGACTAGATAAGAGATTTTCTTGGCAATGCTCGGGCCGCGAGGAAGAGACCCGTTTGGGTTTCGAAGATGTTCTGGGGGCAAATAATGAAGTATTGGGATAATCCAAAGTACAAAGCTTTTTGCGAAAGAAATAAAAGGAGCATGAATGAGGGATGGGGGTCAGGGTGCCGGGAATCACTCAGATGGTTCTATCTCCTTCACAGAGTAGATGTTGAAAAAGGTAAGAAGTCTTTGATTTCATTACTTCATTAATGCAATTAATAACTTTTTTTTTTCCCCCAATAAGCGGCATTCAGAGAGGTTCCCCTAGTAAGCACTTGGAGGAGCTCCACAAGCATCAGAAAGGAGATAAGAAGGGGCAGATATGGATTTTTAATCATTAAAGTTTTGGGTAAGTTTAGTGAAATTTATAACTTAAGTTTATATAACGTTTTATAACTTATAACTTTAAATTTAATAAAATATTTTATAACTTATTATCCAACTAACACTTCATAGTGTAGCCGAAATTTCATGAGCTACGACAGAAAACCGAGGAGGAAGCTGCAACTATGGGTGCTATGCCCGATGAGCTCCAATTGATGGCCAATATAGCTGAAGGCTTGAAACACGGCCAGTTATATGGAGCTAGTTCAGTGGCAGCTCATCTCCTAGCTGAGAGTGGTCAGGGGCAGCTCTATCCACCTACTATTCGGATGCGGAGTAGAGGATCATGAGGAGGGTTGAGAGTTGAGGCTGTTATTTTCAGCATCTGCATTGCCTTCAACGAGCACATGAGGTGGTTTGCCGAGCAGAGCCACTTGTCGTACACCCTTATGCCACCAATGATGGATATCGTCAGAACTATTATGGCTGTCGTTCTATCGACGACATCTTAATCAGTAGCAGCAGTTGCGGGAACCTCATACGTGAGGGTATCTTCCTTTATTTTCTGCTATTGATGCCCTGGGCACCAGCACTGTAGATCCCTCTGCTCTCTAGTGATGTTAGGGGTCCCGAGGATATTTTATACCTCTATATTTTATGTTTCTCTAATGTTTTATGTATGAATTTTAGTTTATGAGTGTTTTATGAGTTTAATGTTTTATGTATGAACATGTATTCATGAATATATACTACTGTTGCTGGATTTTTTTGTATTTAAGGAAGTTTCGGGTCCGTTTATAAATAATATTAAAAAAAAAATACCAACGAAGAGGTTGTGGTAAACAATTTCTTAAAATTCAGTTACCAACAGAAGGACCTGTTGAAACATGTCGTCGGTAATATTTACTGACGGCATATCTTCTATCAATACGTGCATCGAAATTTAATATCGACGGAAGGCTATGTCAACTAGTGAAATCCCACGGAACAAAACATTCCATGGGGAACACCGTCGGGGAAAGGAATTACCGGCGGCTTGCCCTTAGTAATTTTTATTACCAACGAGAACTGCCATATAGTGATTCAGCTGTAGCTGTGCTGTCGGTAATAACGTAATGCTGGCAGGTTTCTCACGGCTTTTTCTATCCGTAAATGCCTAATTTTTTTAGTGATAAAACTGACTAGAGCTAGATTTGGTTTTCTTTGTGTAGTTTCTAATAAGTAGAAAACAAAAGTTAGGGAAGGTCTACAAAGGTGTATGTGGTCTCGATTCTTAAAATCACGTAGATATACCATTGGTTTATTAGTGATGCTAGGAGCTTTACTGCAAGAGATTGACTCTAGCTTATTCTCGAAAATTCTACTGTTAACCCGATAAAGAGTTCATAGAAAATAAATCAATCATATCCATAAAAGGAGTATATTGGATTACGGGTGCCTTAGCTCGTTTTTAATCATCAAACTTTCTATAAAAAGTCTTTGGTAATTGTTACTTTATTGCTTGTTTTATTTAACTTTAGATTCATTTTAGTTTTAATCAATTAACTTTATTTTTGTTTAAGTCTGGCTATAAGTGGGCAAGTTCTCCAATTAGATAACAATCCTCATGGATAATCTTTTCTCATCACTTTATTACTTGTGCACTTACAAATTTCACATCACATACCTACCTTTTACTGTAATTTGGCTGTGTGTATCCCATTTTGATTAAAATTCTAAACCAATTTATCTTCAAGCTAAGTAAGATTTAGATGAATTTGCAATATGGCATCCATTCCGTGGTGAATGAATAGATGTGTGAGCCGATCTTCTCTCCAGCAACATTGATTGAAATCAATTAGCTTAGCCACCATTCTTCCATGCCCTTTGTTTCCGATGTATGAGGATGGAATTTCTCTTTAAGAGAGAGAATCCAGTTGTACGGATAGCTAATCATTGTAAGACCTTTCTTGATATGCCATTGGAGTCCAAGAGAGAGTAAATGTTGCCCCTCAAGAAGACTACGCCAAAGAAATAAAGGCCTACAGCCTAGCGAGATAGCCAAGAAATTTCCGTATTGGAAGTATTTAGCCTAGAGACATTTTGCTACCAAAGATGATGGAGAATTTATAATATACCAATTTTGTTTGGCGAGAAGAGCTAAATTATAATCTTTAAAATCACGAAAACCTATACCCCTCATATTCTTAGGTTTACAAAGATCCTTCCAGGATTTCTAATACATTTTCTTGTTCCCCTCAAAACCCCTCAAGAGTGCCATAGAATTAAGGGATCTAATAACAGTAGCGGGCAAAAGAAAATAGGACATAACATAAGTAGGTATAGCTTGTAAAACATTCTTGATGAGTACTTGCCTACCTGCTTGTGAGAGCACCTTTTCCTTCCATCCATTCAGCTTCTTCTAAACTTTGTCTTTCACAAATCGAAAGATCTCAACTTTTTATCTTCCGATATGACATGGAAGTTGATAGGATTTATTTTGGTTAGATATTTTAGTTAGATTTCCTGTATTTATTATGGTTTAAATGCTTAAAATAATTAATTTTGATTATAATTTGGATTTTATGCAGGAAAAATTAGTATTTTAGAGAAAAAGGAAGAAATTGGTTAACAAATTGCTCAAATTTCTAGAAAAAGCTTGAAGAGCTAGATAAAGCGTGGACACGTGCTATCAAAGTTTCAAAGTTGTTAGATTTTATTAGTTGACTTAGTTGGGATATGATCTTATTATTTTGTTAAACTTGTTTGATTTGATTTGGTTTAGTTTATTTGGATCCTCTCCTACATTTTTCCTCCTCTATAAATAGAGGATGCTAGAACTCATTGAAGGTGTGGAGTGTTGAAGGAACGAAGAGCATATTAGAGTCGTTCTACTTTGAAGTTTTGTAGAAGTTATTTCCTTTTTAATCAAGTATTTACTTCTTTCTATTGTTCATATATGTTCTTCTATTATTATTCTCGCTTGTTGAATCAATAGTAGTAGCACATCTGCTTTCTAGCTTCCTTTCACGCGTTTGGTTGTGAATAGGGGTTGATATAGAAGCAAAGTAAAATTGCATAAATAGTCTTCTACTGCAAGGTTATTTTACTAGTAAATTGTCTGAACAGTCTTCTGCTGCAAGGTTATTTTCCTAAGAAAAAGTAAAGTTAATTTAATTGTTTTAGCTTTTGAGCAATTAAAAGTAGTGATAGATTAGCACTCATTTTGAGATCGTTTTATTAAGTAAATAATAAATTTTTACTCAATTAAGTGTGATAGACGAGAACTTTTAGAGTTTGCTTGATAGTCGAAATTATCTGGTGTCTCTAATAATTCATTTCTCTGAGTCCTTTTATTCCTTTAGCGTTGAAGGTAGCTAGTCAAGTCTGTTTATTCCTTCACTTTTGCATTCCTAAAAAATGAAGACTCGAATTTTATATTTGATTCGAAGACACTTTTGCTTAACTTAATTATTTTGGTTTAGTATAAAAAGTTATATACTTCCTTTGGGTTCGATTGGGCGTTCACCATTGTTTTATAAATTTAGAACTAATACTTTTTTTTTTTGTGATTTCGACACTATTCAAAATTTGGCATTGTTGTCCGGGAAGTTTTTAATTTCTTTACAATAATCAATTTGTGCCAAGATTTTCGTGAACAGGAGCAAAAATTGGATGCACAAAGAACGTGGACGAAGTTTGCCACTCCTAACGGTAATTTGTCAATTTTTCATGAAGAGGAAGGATTATATCGGAATGTAAATTTATTTATATTACTTAAAGAGTTTGTCAAGAAGGAAATTTTGAAATATTTGGATCAAGAGATTATATATCCACTTTCAGAAATTCAATTTGTAAGTCGTGAACATACGTGTTCAAAGAATTGCATTGATCCATTATTTGTTTTAAACTGAGAAAAATAAATTAATTTTTATTAAAGTTAAAAATGGATGGAGAATGTGTATCAATTTTAAGAAATTGACTGAAGTCAAAAAGGAAAACTACTTTCACCTCCCATTTATCGACCACATGATTGAGAAGTTTGCAGATTTCTATAGGTGCTTTATCAGAGATGTTTCTAAACTTGCAATATCCTGCTTAAGATAAAAAAGAAGGATCGATTCTATCTAGGATAAAGTGTGACTCATGGAATGCCTAGCCAAAGACAATAAAGAAAGGCGCTTTTGAGAGTCAACCCAACATTCTTTTTCCTTTCATCTCATTTTTTTTTTCATATTTATTTTATTTCTTGCTGAGACACTACTCTTTGTTTAGTACGTGGGTTCTATCACTAAGGCAACAAGTAAAGCAATCACAGAATGAGACGTGCCCATAGCTTATTTAGAGAGAGCTTCTGGACAATTTTTAACTGAAAGTGCTCAAGATTAAGAGAGGGAAAGAACAACAAATAGCAATAATCATTCCTCATTAAATGGTTGAGATATCACCATCACTACCGTACACGTGAATGTGTCATTTCATACTCAATTTCTTTTAAAATGGAAGTTTTTCTTTATTTTAAATTTATCGTTTTTATACATTGAGGACATAACGCTGGGAAATCATGGATTTTTCTTGAAAAATGTTTTCTTGGAATTTAATGGCTTTCAAGTGTACTTGAGTTTTTCTAATTGGGTTTCTCAAAATTCTTGATTCTAAGGCTACTCATTTGTTTGATGATTTGATGACTATTATGAATTATAGAATTGAATTAAGCCAAAGAGGAAAGTTGCGTAAATAGTTATTCAACGTTTACATTTCACACAGTCATGAATTATTTTTTGCAATTGATTTGAATGACAAATTGCGGACTTGATAACCATCCAAGTGAGATTTTAAGGCTAAGAACATTCATTACATTGCTCATTTTTCCTCGTTGATAGTGTGTGTCATTGTAGTTTGATATTTCTAGAACTTACTTTGTTATACATGTTGAGATCACATTATCTGACTTGGATGCATTAAGATGAAAAGTACACTTAGGCTAAATTTCATTATTGAAACTATTCTTTTATTTTGTACCTTAGTAAGCCCCTTTCAGCCTTGACCTCTATTTTTTTATTATTAACCATCTCAAAATTCATGAAATGAACAACACGAATACTCCCCATATTTCTATAATGTCTATATTGATTCCTTGGGATGAGGACTTCTATTCATGTGTGTTCAGATATTTTAAAGAAATAGTGGAAGATGTTAAAGAAGTTTTGCATGTTTTTAAGTTTTTATTTTCTTCTTTCTCAAAAGGAAAAAAAAAAAAGGAAAACGAATTGAAAAAAGGAAAAAGAAAAGAAGGAGAGAGAAAAGAGAAGAAAGTGATTGGAGTATTAGCTGAAGAAGGATTCATGGTTAGTTTTCCATTGAAAAATGAGTAAAGTCCTTCATCCTTCATTGTATTCTTAACCAAATTGCCATCACTTCAAGTTATTCTCATTTAACCAAAAGTCCTTAGATTTTTGCCTCCAAGTCATATTTATAGTGGTGGAGATGTGATAACTTTGCAAGCTTATGGTAAATGTCTTTCTATATTATAGCTTGAGGGTTGTAACGCCTTAAACACTATTTGAGCGTACATGTGAGGATTTTGTACGATTGAGTCCCATTGCATTTTGATTCCAGAAAAATGATTGGTATAACTTTTTGTAAGTGTGCTTTATAAAGATTTACTTTATACAATGCTTCTTCCATACTTGTGTTTAATTTGAATTTATAAAGCATAGTAGTTTGAAGCATAAATGAATGAGTTGGATGGAAGAGACGTCATAATGGAAATTGACAATTTAAACTTTTGGAAACTTAAGGAGAAGCATTGTCTAAGTGTGGGGATATGATTTGTTTTGGTTAGATATTTTAGTCAGATTTTCCATGTTTGTCATGGTTTAAATGCTTAAAATAATTATTTTTATTATAATTTGGATTTTATGCAAGAAAAAAGCAACATGTGAGAGAAAAAGGAGGAAATCGGTTAACAAATTGCTAAAATTTCTAGAAAAATCTTAAAGAGCTGGATAAGGCGAGGCACATGCTACCAAGGATCCGAAGTTGTCAAATTTTCTTAGTTTACTTAATTGGGTTATGATCTTATTATTTTGTTAAACTTGTTTGATTTGATTTGGTTCAGCTATTAGGATCCTTTCCTACCTTCTTCCTCCACTGTAAATAGAGGATGCTAGACCTCATTGAAGATGTGGAGTGTTGAAGGAACAAAGAGCATATTAGAGTCTTTCTACTTTGAAGTTTTATAGAAGTTATTTCCTTTTTAATAAATTATTTACTTCTTTCTTGTGTTCATTGATGGTTACAATTTTAAATCAATGGGTAAACTACTAAACTAGAGTAACAGACAAGTGGACCTATTACTATAATAATCGAGCTACACCCGAGTGTCGAATCTCAAGGAACGATAAAAGCTCAAGTACTAATTGCTTTTTCTAATGTTTAGCTTAAAATGGATTGTTTTGAAGAAAACCAAATTAAAATACTAAAAAATGAATTTATTCAATTAAAATAAACAAAAAAGAAATTCAATTGTTCAAAAATAAACTATTAAAGCAAGCTTGGGATGTTGGAATCCCCCTAATCATTGTTACTAGTTAAACTGGAAAAATTTATAGAAAATGATATTTAATTACCAAGTTGGATCCTCACAACTAGTCGGGCAATCCCTTCTCTAGGTAAAAGCCATCCTACTCACTAACCCTTGGAGGAGAATCTCTTCTCTCCCTAACCAATTATGAGTGCAGTAATTAACAGGTGATTAAAGGACCTAAAAGCGCAATTTCATATGTCTAATTTATTGCCCCAATTAACCCGCAATTGGTTGCCCTATAATGTTCTTCCTTTTTCAATTCCGAACACTCTTGCAATAAATTTAACGAAGTGACAGTTAAATTGCAACAAAACATAATTGGAAGATAACTCATTGAGAACAAATATCAATTTCTATAGATTAATCCAAAATCATAATAATCAAGAATTAGGGTTCAACCCTCATCCAAACATAAAAACTAGCCACTAAACATTGTATCAAAACTAAATCTAATCATTGAAATTCAGTAAAAAGAAAGGAAAAGGAAGCTTAGGAGAAGGTTGAAGCCTATGATCCTAAACATCGCTCGAGCTCGTCTCTCGAGTCGCCTAATTGAAGCCTAAATTTCACCTTTGAATCTTCAATTCTTGATCTTTAAACTCTAAATACAGTTTTTCTACTTATTTTCTACCTAATTAAGGCTGAATTTGGGAGAATTTTCTGACCTAAGTTTGCCCCTATTCACCTCTCTAAGCCCTAATGGTGGAACTCTCTCATTATCCATGAAAATTTTCATTAAAAAATCTTAAAAATGCATTAAAACTACTACGGTAGGTCGAGCCCTACCATTCACAGTAGGGTTCTGTTCTAATCTGTGCTTGTATCGTCGGGACCTACTGTCTACGGTAGGAGTAACTTCTGTCCATTCTCTTCTTTTGCATCCAAGACCTATCACATCGGTAGGTTGGCCTACCTCAGGCGGTAGGTCTCCTTCTTGGTGCCATCAGCTTCGTTTTCATTGTTTTTACTCTGTTTTTTACCGTTTTCGTTTCATTTCATCGTTTTCTCTATTGGGAAGCATCTAAGACAAGAATAAAGGGTGTTAATCTAAAATATGCAATTTTATATATTAAAAACATCGTAAAACAATGAAAATAACATATAAAAATATAGACAATATAACACATATCAGTTATCTATGTTCTTTTTATTATTATTATCACTTGTTGAATCAATAGTAGTTGCACATATGCTTTCTAGCTTCCTTTCACGTGCTTGATTTTGAATAGGGGGTGATGTAGAAGCAAAGTAAAATTGCATAAAACTGCAAGGTTGTTTTACTAGTAAATTGCCTAAACAGCCTTATACTGCAAGGGTAGTTTGCTATGAAGAAGTAAAGTTAGTTTAATTGTTTTAACGTTTGAGCAATTAAAACTAGCGATAGATTAGCACTCGTTTTGAAATCTTTATTAAGTAAATAATAATTGTTTCTCAATTAAATGTGACAGGCGAGAATTTTTAGAGTTTACTTGATAGTCGGAATTATCAAGTGTCTCCAATAATTCATTTCTTTGAGTTCTTTTATTCCTTCAGCGTTGAAGGTAACTAGTCAAGTCTGTTTACTTGAGGTAGAATAGGAATTTGCATTCCCAAAAAGTGAAGACTCGAATTATCTTTGATCTGAAGACACTTTTACCCAACTTAATTATTTTCAAAATATCCAAGTAAAATCTTTTTCTTATTTTGTTTTATTGTAAAAGAGTTATATACTTCCTTTGGGTTCGACCAGGTGGCCACTATTGTTCTACAAATTTTAGAATTAATACTTTATTTTTTGTGATTTCAACACTCGTCAGAAGTCCCAAATAAGATCCATATTCCTCCTTGTTAGGAATACCTAACATATCAGTCATAGCATTTTGTAGAGATAAAGGAACCGTTTGTCAAAGAACAATGTTGATTTTTTGTAGTTTACTTCTTGACATGAGAGGGAGGCATATTCTGTTAAAATGTTTTTTTTATAGATACAGCATACCGAAGCTCAGTCTTACTAAAAAGAACACTGTCATCAGCAAAAGGAAGGTGAGAGATAGATGGACAAGAGTGGTTAAAACGCAAACCAAATAGAAGATTTTGTCTCTCTGTATAACAGATTACATGCAGATAGTCTTCCGGCACATATAATGAAGAGGTAAGGAGATAGTGGATCCCTTTGTCGGATGCCTCTTAACGGCAGGAAGCTTGCAAAAGGAACACCATTGATTAGTACTGAGAACTTAACAAACCATACACGCCTCATGATAAAGGAAACCAAGAAAGGCGAGAAACGCATGGCTACCATTACCCTTTCTAGAAAGTTTCATTCTAACTTTCAAAAGCTTTGCCAAGATCTAATTTAAGAGCAAAATGGTTAGAGCCATTATTTTACCTTTATCCATAGAATGAAAATATTCAAAAGCAACAATTATGTTATCCATAATAAGTCTATTTTAAACAAAAGCACTTTGACTATCATTGATGACAGACAACATAGAAGCACACAACCTATTAACAATGACTTTAGAAACCAGCTTATACATGACATTACAGAGACTAATGATCTAAACTCTTTAACTTGAGTAGGAGTTTTGACCTTGGGAACAAGAAAATAATGGGTATCATTAATAGTACTTACATCTTTTCTATTATTCAAAATGTCAAGAGCCATATCTGTTACCTTTTGGCTAAGGACTGTCTAGTATTTTTGTAAGAAACAAGCTGGAGACCATCTGGTCCAGGAGATTTCCTGCCCTTTATCTGCTTCAGGGTTTGCAATATTTCCTCTTGAGAGAAACGTTTTTCGAGAAGAGCAATCTCATGGTTTGAGAGGAATTTGACAAACATATCTTCCTGCGAAATAGACAAAGAATTATTAAAGGTGTAGACATTCTGAAAACATTATAGCATAAGATTCTCAATCCCATCCTGTCAGTAATTTCTGTCACATCTTCCATTTTAAGCGTCTCAATAGAGTTCCTACATTATCTCTGGGAAGCTTTTTGTGGAAGTATTCGGTGTTTCCATCTCCTTCCATTAACCAGTCAGCACGAGACCTTATTTTCCAATAATCCTCTAGCTTAGGGTACTCATTAGCTTAGTCCGCCACCGCAAGTAGAATGGGGGCGTCAGCAACAGGAGCCTGGAGTCGCTTTGTTGACTGTGAGAGATCACCGTCACTGCCTGTTGAGCTATCTAGCACGTGCTTTTTTGGGAATGACTTATGATACTTATTTTAATAGAATGGCTTACGATACTATTTTATCCTTTAGATTATCACACGTAAATAACTCGTGTGATATATTTCTCAAAAATTAAGTGATTGGCGACAAAAAAATCTTATTTGATTATTATAAATTGTTTAGAGAGCACAACGGCAGAAAACAAACTTTGAGGACCATATTGTGTCAAGATCTAAAGTAAGGGACCAAAATAAACTATTTTTCTAAATTTGCACTAAAGTAATGTTTATTGTACAAATGATTATTCTTCCTCCCTCTTGTCTGCCGATAATCTGAAAGCTCCGATGGTATGGTCCGAGCAGGAGCTTTTTGTATCCCTCCCCCGGTTTTGCTTGCAAACTAGTAGTATAATAATCTTTTAAGTATGCATTTTCTGTCACACTACCTTCCAAAAGGTAAGGTTATATCAAGCACTAAACTGGCGATTTGTCGATTTCATCAAATTGTGTATTTTTATTTTTCCATTTCTTGCTCTCCAATTTCCAAGGGGTTACCAAAGGTAATGTAGTGTGAACAAAAACATCTGACATTCAATCTCAATTTCAATTTCAACTTGTGATCCCTTGAATTCATCATCATCATCACCAAGAGAATAGAATCTTTTATCTTAACCTTCTTTCTACTGTTCCCTTCCAAAATCAAACTAGTAAGAGGTTTCACTTTCCTCATCCTTGCTACTTTTTACTCATAAATCCATCCCATTTTCCAGCATATCAACCAGTGGATAACCATTTGGTCCAATCTTTATTCCCTTCTTGATTTGATGTTACCAAAGGTTTTAAGTCATGTGAATTTCAGCAGAGAATGAAAGAACAAAATGCAGAGTCACAAACCACGTATAGCATAAAACAAAAAAGGGTTAAATTTTACACAACAGGCATAGAGCAGAAAAGCTATATGCAGATCAAATTGATCAACAAGTAATTGGCCCAACAAACAGTAAAAACACAAGAAAAATATACATTTTTGTCCCATCATTTGTACAAGTACTTTTTATAATAAATGACGCTTTTACTTCTGTTGAGCTAATTAATTACAAATTCATTTGTACAAGTACTTTCTATGATAAATAACACTTTTACCTCTGTTGCATTACTGGATATAAAAATGATGAGTCTTGCAGGTATTTGAGAATGATGACACAACGGGCGATCGATAAACCACATAGGAGGTCTAGAAGTATTTGGACAAGATATTATTCTAAAACCCAATGTAAAATTTTTATTTCGAGCCCTACATCTTCTCAAATAAACAATACAACTTTTATAAAAAAAAATCTCAAAACTAATCTCCACCCAAAAGTCTTCAAGTCAACTGAGGAAAATGTTGTACAAAGGTAGAAGATAATGAGTTGTCCCTTGATTTTCTTCTCTCCCTGGAAAACACAGACTCAGCATTCTCTCAAAACTTACATGTTAAGGAACTTCAGAGACACAATAACAAAAGGGATAAAAACTGAGAGCAAAATAGCCAAAAAAAGGTCAATTTCTGATGACAAATATAACTAGTCTGGCAAGGAAAAACAAACATAAATACAAAAGACAATAACATTTTTTCATGACATTGTTATTCCTAAATTAGTTACAGCTTAACCTGTACTTTTGAATCCAAAAAAGATGAACATTCAAAATGGACATAGGCATTTTGCGCCAGCACCGATAAAAGGAAAGGGACAAAAAAATTACACAAGAATGAATGTTGTCATTGACATGAAGCAGCTTGCCCCTTCTCCACGTGACACAACAACTTTGCTTTTGTGCTGAAAGACCATTGTATGTATGATATGTAATTAGGAGAGTTCAAGTCAGGAGTATCAACTAAGAGAACATCCGAAGGAAATTGTTCGCATATGCCATTGGCTTGACATCAGGGTGAGGCTGCAATATTATGCAAACAGAAGTCCGTGAAAACAAGGTTCTTCTACTTTATGCTTCACATCGTATATTATCAACAATTTTTTAAATCAAATGCTCAATCTTCAAAAGCTCACATCATATATTATCAACAACTTAGCAAATCAAATGCTCAATTAACTCAACATACAACGGAAACAGAGAATTTTTAAACTAAAATGAAACTTGGGGCTATATACATTTAATAACTGAGGTGGAGTATATACTTCCATATACTTCCAGGACCTAGAGTTACTACAAAAAGAATTTCAAGTTTGATAATAAATTGAGCTCACATCACAATGAGTGAAGGTAAACCTGTGCATATTAGGAGACGCTGTCCATCCTCTTACATTTTTTCTTTTTGCACACAATCACCGTCCTAATAAACACCATAAGTTTGCATTTACTTGTTTTAGCTTGTTTAATCAGACTCACTTTTTATTCTTTGTTTCCTAAATCTGCAACCAAACCGATAATTCAAAATATTTAGGAAAAGTACGGACAAAAGCATTAGGCGTGCATTTGACAGGCTTTGATAGTTCAACTAGTTAACAGCTTTACACAAACATCCCCAAGTGACAAAATAAAGATAATCTCATACTTATTAAAACTTGAAAAGAAAATATTTTAGAACAAATGAGGAAGTACTGACCACAGCTGAAAAAGTAACAATATTTGGCTTCAAGCTGGGAGCTTCAAAACGTATAAAGGCACCCTTGTTACCCATCTGCCAAATGCAAAGAACCATCAGGAATTTCTATTAGTAGCTGATTTTAAACTCCAGAAAATCTGAAAAGAAATTATAATTCTGACACAAATATATTTGGAAAAAATAAAACAGACTGCATCCAGCAAATGCAGTCAGAGAAGACTTTCACTAAACAACTTTTTTGTGGGCTAAAGATATTATTGGATTTTATAAACACGGAAATGTTTCAAAAAAAGGAGGCACGCGATGCACAAAAAGATCACGTTCTTCTTCATCTATAAAGATGAAGTGTTCCATCTAACTGCTATTCCATCTACACCTTGACCCCACCCTGAATAATCCAACTTTCACTGGATTGTATTCAATGTTATCCTCTTGGTTGAGGACATCTATGTTTTCTATTGAACTTTTTAGGCAAAGTTTTCTACTAATTTTCTTATTATGAAACATGACATTTTTTCTTACTTATAAGGAAGCATCATGCTCTGAGTTACAGGTTGAATCCGCTAAGAGGTGTTCTTTAACTCAACAAGACTAGCATATAAGAAGCTATTTCAAGAGCCTCACGTGAAAAAGTAGCTAGCTGGGTCTAATCTCAGACAGCCGCACACAGTTAAAGACAAAGGAATCTCAACGCAAGGGTAAGTTTGTGACAGTTGTTAAAACATGATCAGTTATGATAAATTTGTTCTAGAAACAGGAATAACAAACAAATATATTACCTGATCACAGTAGTTGGGTGCAGAAAACACAGTAATTAGTTTACCATCATGCTCAATTTCATATCCTTCATCCTTCACTTCATGAGATCGCACCACAAGATCTGCATAATAAGTGAGAAGTTAAAACTTCAGAAATCAACACCATAAGAAACAATAAAGCAGGTAGTAGTGTATTAAACCAGTCAAAGTGGAAGAATACGGGCAAAAATGGAGTGCTGGAGAGAAGAAAAAATACCAAGGTTATTGTCCTGCAAAAATTTTTTGGTTACATCTGCTCCAAATGACAGACCAACACCCCTCTTACTGGGTCCCCTTCCAAGCTGTGGTTGTGGATCACTCCAGAGCAATTCACACATCAAGCCTGATTAATGTTGAAACTAAGTTATCTCACAGTGAATGGAGTAACTCATGACATGACATCCAAGATTTAGAAACATCAAAAATTCTATTGGAACAGAAGCATAGTGTCTAAGAAGATAGAATTCTCAAGTTTGGGCCGCATATATATTTGAAACTACTTTCCAATCATTCTAACATGTGTCAGCATCAAGCATCACATTCCAGACTGATGTTGCCCAAAACCAATTATATCGTGAAACAGATTTTTGCAACCCGGTTGAGTGCAGAAAAGAAAAGAAAAAAGACAAGGGGAAGAATTGGAATCTCAGTCTAAGCTAAGAATCTGAGAATATGTTACGAGGCCATGATTAATATATGCAGCACATTTCAACAATATAAAAGTATTCTTAGAGCCTTTGGTTAAGTTTTATGGAAGTAAATGCAATGCTGTTCTAGAAGGGCCAAAGGAGATGCAAATATTTTCTGCTAAACTAAGTCTCCTTCCCTAATGAATCAAGAAAACACGAGAGACTATAGAAAATGTCACAAAAGTGGAGGGGTGGATGTAAATGCATGACTATAGAAGTGTGGGGGTGGAGGAAAAGACAAAAGTGCATGAAGAATGCATGCAAAACTCCAGGGAAAAAAATTAATATTAAGCTAATACTTACCCTCCTCAGGGGGTTCTCGGAACCGGTCAATTGCTCTAATGTCAGAGAGCTTCACCCCATCAACACTGAAGAGCCCACCATGAACCACAAAAACTTTACTATTTATCACATGTGCCAAAGGCAAACAACAGAATACTTCTGCAAAGAGTTCCACAAATGTTTCGCTCAATTTGGATCTGACTTCTCCTTCAAAACCATATATTTTGTTCATGCTCTTGCTTTCGTGATTCCCTCGAGAGAGATACATGGCTGAAATATTGAAAATTCATTAAGTTGTAGTGCTTTATCTGAACACGAATACTACCAAAGATCATTTGAAGTATTTATGAAAGAACTCGAAGTAGAAAGACATCCAAGAGTTGGAAAGAAATAGGTACATTTGCTTTTCTGTTCAAGGTATAAATAAAAGAGTGGTAAAAACACATAAGGCACTGAACCAGTCCCAGCATTAGTGAGGCGATTGATAAAATTATTAGCCAAGAACAAAACCCAAAAAAAGGATGTGTACCAAAAGAGAGGAAGGGAGGACAAAAACACTTTTTTTTTTGTTTGTTGGTGGGGGGGGGGGGGGGGGGGTTTTGGAGGGGGTTGTGTTGGAGAACAAGATTTATCAAAAGGAAATCCTCACTTTACCACAAAATCAAATTGTGAAAGCATATAGCTTACACAGTCTCACAAGAAAATATCAGATGCATGAAATAGGAACTACCTGTTGGACACATGCACTTGAAAGCAAACAGTGTGAGGATGACTTCCACTGAAAAAGAACCTCTATCCACAAAGTCTCCATTGAAAAGATAAGGATTATCTTCTGATGGAAGCCCATTGAGCTCAAAGATATTCAATAGATCGTAAAACTGCAAATAAAAGAAAGACAAAAATTAGCAAAATGATACTAGATGTGGAAAAGTATTCAGAATGCTAGCCCAATTAACTCCATAGCATCTGACTGGCTAACAAGTGAGCGGAGAAAGAAATTGTTGTGTGGGAAACTGAACAGAGGACAGAACAAAAATAGTCCCGTGCCAACCACTCCACTCCACAACTTTCACCCATAACAAAACCAAAAGAGTAGAAAATAAAAAGTAGAAAGAAAACACATCTATCATAGAACTATCAATTAGTGGCTAATATCATTGCAGAAGTATTAAAAAACAACAGCCTTTATCTACTCATGCATAAAAGCTACATCTACCTAATATCATCTCATTGCAGTGGGCACTGGCATTACTGGCTCACAAAACTGATTTCATAGGTTCCAGAAGAATGTTAAGAACCAAGGGTGGACCCCCAGTCTCCGTAGATGTAGTCTTTTGTTGGGGGGGAGAATGTGAACAGTTGTATGCAAGCATGCAGAAGAAGAATGAAGGAAAAGAGAATGACAACTTCGGAAACTATGATGCTTAATCATACACCAAGAGTATATGAAGTCTAATTTTACCTGACCATGTACATCACCACAAACAGTGAAATGCTTTCCTTCAGGTACACTAATATCAACAAGTGATGGCATTGAACGTAGCATCTCTCTTGTTTGCAAAACAATCTGGAATGCATATCTACAAGATAAAAATCCAAGATTCTAAGATAACATCAACAATATAGAGAAATTATAATTATCGAGTTTTTGAAACATACCTTTTGTGCAAGCACTTCTGTTTCTTAAACTCGTCCATCATTTTCTTCACAAACTCCAGAGTTACAACATCTCCCTCTATCCTGGCACCAGCATATTCTGGTTCAACATCTGTGGTAGAAACACAATACTCCAATCACTACTTCACGGTTACAAAAGAAGAACCACTAATCATCCTAGTCAGGTTATGATATTTATTACTCTACCTAGAAAGTAACAAACGGAGGTTATCTCATAGCAACACATTGTTTCACGAATGTTTGTCGAAAACAGTATCTCTAGATTCTGGACCAACTGCTTTAATCACCCTTTTACTAGGGTGACAACCCCTGCTACCCCCTCGCCAAAAATGATAATTTTTATTTTCTTTTTCATCTGTTGCTATGCTCGATAGAATAAAGCTGGTGAGCAATTGCAATTAATTTAGCAACCAAAAATGGTGCACCAAATGTTTGAAACCTTTTTTCTAATATAAATTATTGATTGGTAATCGCTCCATTTATCAAGACAGTAAAGGGCAATGTGATAATATTTTATTAGATGAAAGGTACCACAAAAGTTTATCGCAATGATAGGAAAGAAGGAAGTTTCTACATAGATGTGGCAAGACTTCAACTATGGGCGGAAGGAAGCAAGAGCGTTGAAGCAAAAAATGAGTTCACCCAAGCACAATTTGTAGTTTTACAACTTATTCATACAGAAAAGATTTTTTACTACCCTGCAAACTTTTACAAGCAGCCAGGTTTGACCTCATGGTTTCAATGAGGGCCTCACCTCAATAGTCAGGGGGTTATACCATTAAAATCAAGGCCTACTGTTCCAAATGGTTCAATACTAACAGCATGTTTCAAACAAACATCAAGAAATTCTTAAATTCTGAGAGAGTATAAATCTTTTCTGCTTTCATTCAAGTTAAGAAATGAGAAGAGAGTAGTAAGAACTAGCATCAAACTCAAACAAATCATTTGATTGTCCACAATGTGACGAGTGTAAAATTGCTTTTTTAAGATCAAACGTATGTATATCGAGAAGTGTAGAAAAATGAGTTCACCTAAGCTCAATTTGCTTCACTCATTTTGGGTGAAGTAAAAAATGAGTTCGCCCAAGAACAATTTGTAGTTTTACAACTTACTCGTAAAGAAAAGATTTTTTACTACCCTGCCAACCTTTACAAGCAGCCAGGTTCGAACTCATGGTTTCGATGAGGGCCTCACCTTAATAGTCAGGGGGTTACACCATTAAAAGCAAGGCCTGCTGTTCCAAATGGTTCAATACTGACAGCATGTTTCAAACAAACATCAGGAGATTCTCAAATTCTGAGAGAGTATAAATCTTTTCTACTTTCATGCAAGTTAGAAAATGAGGAGAGTAGTAAGAACTAGCATCAAACTCAAACAAATCATTTGATTGTCCACAATGTGACAGGAGTGTAAAATTGCTTTTTTTTTAAGATCAAATTATGTATATCGAGAAGTGTAGAAAACATTTTTATTTTTTTTAAAAAATAAAAAAAAAGAAGAAATATAGAAAACATGAACTTGCTATAAAGAACCTAGTAATAATCTCAGCTCAACATAATGCAATTTGATAGGATGAAGTCATTAACTGAGTGTGAATTCAATAGTCAGAGACTTCTTCCTTGCTTAAGTTTCCCTCAATTCTAAGAGAGACCAAAACGAGAGAATTTCTTAACATATAAAAATTTCAACTTATTTATGATTCTCTCCTTACTTAAAGTCATTTCAGAGGATCAAACCTAAGTCATTCTTTGAAAAGACATGATCATTGCTGCAACCCCACCACGAAGTCCCCAAGAACACCAATATGGCTGCCATAGTTGCTGCTGTCACGACTATGGCTGCTTTATTTCCAACATATACCACCAGCACAGCCAACAGAACAACTGCCACTGCTACAGCAGTTAGTTTGGGGGGAAAATAGGAGTCTGGGCCAGTTCCTAGGTAAAAGAAATATAATATCAACACCTACTCTTGGAGAAATTTATTAGTATAGAAACTGATAAAATTGGGTAGATAAGATAACTCCCTAGCTTTTGATTCAAATTAAATGGTTATTTATTATCTAGAAAGGTTATGCCTAGAATTAATACAAGAGAATTTTAGTTAGATATTGCAAGGTCAGAAGCTCATCTATCACCAGCAAAGTCCTTTTTTTCATCTCAATAAAACCCAATGCTCAAATATACACTGATTAGACTATGCATCCATATGCAGCAAACAAAATAAAATAAAATAAAACAGAAAAAGAAAAAGAAGAAAGAGAGAGAGAGAGAGAGAGAGAGAGAGATCCGTACTATTTCCAATTGGAAAACAAGTTTCTGAATGTAAAGTTAGCAGCATTTAGAAACTTACAAAAAGGTGAAAGAGATGAGCAAGAGAAAACAAACAAAGTCAAATACTCAATCTAACATTGCTGTTAAAGACAGATTTGTGAGTAAAACAGTATTACTTGCCAAGCACTCACTATGGTTCAGAGCTCTGAATGCACTAAATATATATCACTTAAGGAAAAGAAGAATGCCACTGAAGTTTTGAAATCCAAAATGAACTACACCACATTGATTTAAATGAAGCAATTTGACAGGAAGGAAAAATATTTGGAGATGTTTGAGAAAAAGCCAAACAACCTTTCAAGAATCAATTTAACCTTTTCTTTTCTTGTTTTAATCAGAAACAGGTTTGTAACTGACCAGATGCCAGAGTTAAATATACACATTCACCATTATCCTAGATACACAAAAAATGCAAAGCTATGCGAAGTGGTAAACACGAAGAACGCCTCCAAGCTTTTCCACCCTCATCCGAATCTCCAAAATTAGCCCCTCTAAGTAAACTTCAACAAACGATAGCTTTAACTTTCCTTGAAAAGGTAAGAGTTTGCGAGAGCATGTAGACCATCTAAAATAGTCACAATTTTGACTTGACTTGAATAGATTATAAAATGTTCTTTTTAAATTATAAAAGGTGCTATAATTTCAAATATTGTACAAAACTCACTAAAAAGGTATAAGTAGTGGTAATAAATAAACAGAATGAAGCCAGCTGCTATGAAGTCAGCTGCTAAGAACAAGGCTAAAGGAGGTCCATTGTTACATTTCACCATCCTCATCTCCAACAACCCAGATTCAACTGCTACTTCTGACATTTTGACAACAAGTATAGGCAATATTGGTCAAAATGGTGGCACACGACGGTGAAAGTGACTGGAGGGATGCTATGATACAAAATCGAGCCACAACTCATCTTGTTATTGGGTGAAATTGAAGGCACATTTTCTACTAAAGTTACCCACAATTATGATTGCAAACTTCATAAACTAAAGAAGAATCCCAGATCATACTTCAAATCACAAATTACTTGAATTTTTGAGTCTGGACCAAAAATTTAATCACATTTCTGACTAAGGAAATATAATAAATTTCCTCTATGGAGACCAGAAGAAAGACTGCTAATTTCAACTACCATATCCAATTGGTTATTCAGCAGAAAATAGCATTGTCGAAGTATGAGCAGAAATCTTGTCCAATGTAGAATCATGGACAAGAGCACCATTCTATACATGAGTTTCTTTCTTCAAGCCCAAAGTTATATATCCTGTTCAGCATTGTTAAGGCAAGTAGAGGCTGTTTCAAAAATGTCAACCATATTAAAGACGTAATAGGAATATGAAATAGATGCCAGCATCCATCCTGCTCCATGTTTAAATGAGGATTACAAAGCTTATTGGGCATCTTTTACCACAATCATGAATTTTCCTAGTTGAGAAAAAGGAAAAGAAAACAGAAGAATAGCATGATTTCTAGCAGGAAAGCAAGATTCTAATCTGCTAATGCATGGCACTGCAGAGAGCTTCAGAATGCTCGAAATAGAATATGTAGTACAGCTTTCTATTTCCAATTCTTTAGGCAAAACAAAAACAAATTCCTATATAATGGTTAAGCAGGAATTTCCCTTCCTTCAGATGACAGCGGAACACACTAAGTTGAAGCCATCCCAACCCCACCCCACCCCCCCCCCCCCCCCGGGCAAAAAGTAAAAAGGTCCTCATGTAAGTAATCTGATGCAGAGGTTGCAGAGTTGGAAAGAAGTTAGACAGAAACAGTAAGAACGCCATGAGGTTCTACGATTTGCTCCTCAAGTCCATGTCTATGAAGAGCATGTGTTCCATAGAAGAGGTCATCTCAGAACAGACTTTTTCTCTCAAGTATTACTACGTCATTTAACAGTTATTGCCACGGGTCATGAGATACACCTAACTGTGAATTCCTATGATTGAACTTGCAACGATAATGTACCCATGAAACCGTTGAGAGATCAGATCAACACAAGTGGCATAAACAACGGAAAAGGATTCTCACAATACATTATGGGAAAACTTGATAGGAGACATGATCGAAGTTAATGAAAAAGAATCCACCTTTTAATCACATTAAATAATGTTCTCTGCATGAACAACTCAATAAATGCAAAATGAACTCAATAACTGTCATACGACAAAAGCAAGTAAAACCATAAATAGCTTATCACCAATATCCTAATGCATTTTCTACCAAAACAATCTAACAAAATATATTTAAAAGCTGTAAAGAAGAACTGCATACCTATGGCATGATAATCAATAGAATCAGCAACTGAATGTCTTGCAGATTCAGGTACAGAAATAGCTTCTTCAAATTTGAGTTTCATCACAGCTTTCTCACATTCCTTCAGTTTCTTGGTTGCATCAGGATCATTTGGACATAGTTTCTTGACCTAGTTTACAGGTCATGCATGAGAAACATAAGCTCTTAGCCAAAACATTTACCATTAGGAAAGAAAGAGTGAATTTCCACTACAAAAGGAAGAAACTGGTCAGAGCAAATATATATAGAATAACTACAGCTAAAAGTTCCATAAATAACTAAAACTAGCAATCAAATAAGTTTCAAACTCTGAGGTTGAAATGACACTCAACTTAATCACAATGAATTCTCTGGATAAAAAGCCAGTTTTAAGTAATGGCTCTTTTCTTGCTATACTAAAAAAATGGTTACTTTACACCATGAAACTAGCTTCAGAAAAGGGAAAAGAACAGAAAAACGAAATATACTTTATGACAATTAACGAAGGCAACCTGTTGGAAATCCTTAAGTGCATCTTTAAATTTCCCCATTGCCAAGTAAGCAGCCCCTCGCCTATAATACCCCTGCAAAAACCACATAAAATACTTCAAAGCATATCCCAGAAATCCAAATTTATCAAAAGTCAAAGAAGAAATCCCCAGGGGAAAAAAAGAGTAAGAAACGGGTTTCATTATTTAGGATTGAAAAAGAAGGGAAAAAAGATCTTGCCTTAGAATATTTAGGATCAATCTCAATAGCCTTAGTAGCGTCCTGTATTGCACTCCCATACTCCTCCAATTTAGTGTGCGCCAATGCACGGTTAGCCCAATATACAGCATTTTCACCGTTCAGCTCTATGGCTTGTGTATATAGATCAATAGCTTGAGAATACTTGTGGGCTTCACACAAAAAAATTCACAAGAAACAGACCAAATAAACAAAAAAAACCCATAAAAACCCATAAAAAATCAACAAAAAAACAAAAAAGATTACATGAAGATGAGCAAAAACTCAGTATATCTCAAATGGGATACATGTAAAATTTACATACAAAGCTTAGAAATTTAAAGGGCTACTAACCTTTAAAGGCTTCGTTGGCAAGGGTTTTGAGTTCTTCAGCACTGGATGACTTAGAATTCGCAGGGTCCATGGTGGGCATAATAATTAAGACTAATTCTTGTGGTTGCTGCTATGTTCAATCTCTGTACGAGTTGGGTGAGTAATTATTCTTGCTCTTTTGTTTCTTTTCCTATAGGATGATGATGGTGATAGATACAGTAATCAAAGTAATAAAGGGGTTCATGAGAAGGGGTTGGTTTGGGGTTTGTGAATGGGAGTTGCCTACTTGCCTTGGTTGGTTGGCAAACTGAGAGAGCTGAGAAGAAGGAGAGGTAGACTTGACTGTGGAGAGAGGGACACACAGACAAAGAAAGCTAATGGTTTAGCCTCATAGCCCTAGATGTTTCCGGCTCAAAACAATTATGCCTCTTTTTTTCCTTTTTTTTTTTTCAAGTCAAAACTTTAAAACGTCCACCTGGATTAGAGTTAAAAAAAGATTAGGGCTTAATCCAAATAATTTTAGGGTTGGTACCAAAAAAAGATTTGAATTAAGTCCTAATTTGGTTGCAAAAGGGGATGTGGAGAGAATAGTACCGTCTACTTAGAATTTGTCTACTTAGGATTCATCTAATGTTTACCCTTAAAGTCACATATAAATATAGATAAACTTTTCAATTTAAGATAAAAATTCTTAAATTTCAATAATTGTTATTAGTTCCTTTAAAAAAAATTATTATTAGGTTTTTAAATTTTATAATATTTGAATATTATATATTTGTATATTTTATTTATACATATGGTATGTTTTAACTATATTAACATGTGCCCTCGTAGAATACACTAAGCTATGATTGAAATTCTAAAATGCATATGATCCATATCTTCATTGATGAACCATATGTGGCTTGTATCAAGCAACGTCACTCTTCTAGATGTTCTTGTCTTCATAATAGGAGATATGATCAACTGGAGGTGATGTGGCTTAGTACAAACTACATGGCCCATCAATGGAGAGATAAACCTCGTCTATAATAGAATTTCTTACTAAGATTGGTATAGATATTGTGCAGGAGCTTGATTTTAAATATAATTGTAAAAGTTAATCTATAAAGGGATAAAATAGTCTCTTTGATATCACTTATATCCTAATTTTGTTCGTTTTAAGAAGGAAGGGTTTCACTAACTTGAGAAGAAAGAGGCGAAGAGTTCCCCATCTTGCAAATTGTATATTTAAATAAATTTATTTTGAATAATTTTATATTTAATTATCATATCTAAATAGTCTATTTAGTCCCTAAAGTTTAAGCCTTTACATGATAAGGTCCTCAGTTTATTTTCTGTCATTATAGTCCCTAAACAATTTACATAAATCCAATAAGATTCTTCTGCCGTCCAACACTTGAATTCTGTAAAAAAAAAAAAAAAAGTGCATATTTGCTCATACGAGGTAACTTAAATGGTAAAATAGACAATATGGGTAATTAATTCCTTTCAAATGAAACACACATGAGGCTTGATTTGGTGGAAATAAAAACTGTTTTCCCTCCCAAAATCGCACATCACGTGTATTTTTTTTAACATAATGACTTATAATACCTATTTTACCCTTCAAATTATCACATGTTAGTAGCTCTTGCGATATTTTCCCCATAAGTTAAGTATTTGACAGTAAAAATATCTTATTGTATTTGTTGTAAATTCTTTATAGGCTATAGTGGCAGAATATCAACTTTGAAGACCATATCATATCAAGACCTAAACTTTAAAGGACCCATTCTTCCCTCACTTGATTTATAGTTTGATTTAATTTTTGACATAAGAACTATTAAAAGATCATATATTACTTTTAATACAATTTTCAATTGTTATGGGGTTCGGATCTTCTTTACGACTTTATGTATCACTCCATGTACCACTTTCTAATTTGTTATATTTATTAATAAAACCTAATAAATAAAAGATAAACCCTAAAGGGAAAATATATTATAAAACGGAAGTGGTACACAGAATGGTAAACAAAGTGGTACAGAGTATCCTGGGCCACTGTTATAGGGTTAAACCACCCATTATATATCTAATACATTTCTAGTGCATTTTCTTCCATCGCTTTAAAGCTTTGCTAATCATATTTGCATGTTATTTTCCAAGGGAAAATGATGTAATGCATTAAAAGATTTGTCTTGTAGAAAGATTTATACATCCTCTCTTTCTTTGTTGCTTTATTTTTGTGTTTTCTTCTCTTCAGTTTTGCCACAAACCAAAATAATCTTTTCTCTCTGCATTATTCTTCAAGATCTAAGACTTGGCGACTTGATCTCACTCTTTTTTAGGGCCTTTCAACCTGGATTTGACATATCCTTTCGTCAGCATTCTTCGTCTTTTCGAGATATTTTTCAAGACCATTGTTACGCCCATGATCTTTTAATTTTTTGAATCCTGTTGAAGATATTGAGAATATATTCATTATTTTGAGAACATATTGTATATATTTAGTTTCCTAATTATCTGAGGTTGATTAGCCTAGATTAGGAATTATCTTTGATTGATTAGCCTAGATTAGAACTATACTTATGGTAGGAATTCTTTGTACACTCTATAAATTGTGCATAGTTATACAACAACTCTCAAGCATTGCAGTTTAATTTTGTGCCAAAATATTGATTTCTTAACATAGTATCAGAGCCAAAACCTTAGTTAAAAAAAGGCAAGAAACAAATATTGATAAAAGAATAGAATCACTATGGCTGATGACGGCAAGGGAAATTTTCCTTTCTCACACAGACCAATGGCCACACCGATGATGGTAGCGTATGTCCCTTCTAATTCAGCGGCAACAGGCACCAGAACTACTTTCTTCGAACCTATGTTGAGCCATTCTTCGCTCTTATTCAAACCCAATTTCTCAAAACCATTAAGTGTGTGCGAACAGATAATAGAACTGAGTTTTTACCCTTGAAACCCTTCTTTTTTAAAAATAGCGTAATCTGCAAAACTTCAATTCCTTATACTCCCCAACAGAATGGCCGAGTCGAATGAAAACACCATCACATTCTAAATATCGCTCGTGCCCTTCATTTGCAAGCTTCTCTTCCTGTGCATTTTTGGGATAAATGTATAAAAACGGTTGTGTATCTCGTAAATAAAACCCCTATACAAATTCTTAATGGTAAAGCCCCCTTTGAAATCCTCTTTCAAAAGCCACTAGATTATTCTAACTTACGGGTTTTTTGGTATCTCTATCTTGTTCTTGTAGAACTTTTGATAAATTTAATCCTCGTAGTCGCTAGTGTGTTTTTCTTGGATATCCTTACGGTAAAAAAGGATGAAAGTCTATGACTTAGAAACCCAAAATATTTTTGTATCTCAGGACATTATTTTTCATGAAACCAATTTCCCATTCCAAGCTTCCCTACAGCCTTCAAAACCTATGGGTCCTTTTTAACCGACTCCTTCCCTAGACATATACCCATTTGAGCTCTGAGGGCTTCCATCCAGTCTTAGCCCAATTTCAAGCCTACAGGTTCAAGCTTCGAGGCTCAGTCTTTCATCCACGTCTGTCTCTGATCCCACTTAGACGGATTCCTCAGTACATACTAGTCCACTGCCAGCCCTTGAACTTGCTATTACTGACCCACTAGCCACGAATCCAACAGATCCTAGACCACTGGCGGTTGGGCCTTCTATCTCTAAACTGCTCTCCTCTGTAGACCTGATCTTTCAGCCTTCTTTTACTTAAACCTGGCCAAATTGGAACCGGAACCGTCAAACCTAATAGGCAATTACGGTTTTCAAGGTTACGGTTCTAGATACGGTTCCTACTTGAAACTGTAACCAGAACCGAAATCGTTTGTTAAATGAAAGAACCAGAATCGTCAATTCTAAAGTTTCCAATTAAAAATAAATAAAATCTAAATGTATATTTTTAATGATCTGATTTATTTAGACATTAAAACTTTAAGTTCACGCCTCATACACATTAATTAAAACTTTTATTACGAATTTTTGATGATTTCACAATTCCAATTATTCTACGGTTCTTGTTTAGATGTATGCAGTTCTAATTTCATGATTTTGTAAATCCAGTTTTCAGGCTTTTACATTTTGTCTTCCGATTTCACGGCTTTGATTTGTCCGTTTGCTAGTTTAATTTCATGATTTTATACTTTCGGTCTTCACGATTTAGCGGTTTTGACTTTTTGATTTTACAGTTTCGATTTGGCAGTTTCTTTATTCCGATTTTACAATTTCGGTTTGGCGGTTTTATGGTTCTAATTTCATGATTTTATAATTCTGATTTTCACAGTTTGGCGGTTTTGGCTTTCCGATTTCATAGTTTCGATTTAGCGATTTCTTTATTCCGATTTTTCGATTTTATGATTCCGGTTTGGCAGTTTTTGGTTTATTTATTTTACGATTTTGGTTTGGCAGTTTCTTTAACCCCGTTATTCCAATTTCACGGTTCCAGTTTGGTGGTTTTATAGTTCTAATTTCATGATTTTATAATTCTGATTTTCACAGTTTTGCGGTTTTGGTTTTCTGATTTCATGGTTTTGGTTTGACGGTTTCTTCATTCTGATTTTTTCAATTTTACAGTTCCGATTATTCAATTTAATGGTTCCAGTTGGTGGTTTTACGGTTCTAATTTCATGATTTTATAATTCTGGTTTTTATGGTTTGACGGTTTTGGTTTTCCGATTTTACGATTTTAGTTTGGCAGTTTCCTTATTCTGGTTTTTCCAATTTCACGGTTCTAGTTTAGCGGTTTTGGTTTTCCGATTTTACGATTTCGATATGGCAATTTATTTATTCCGAATTTTTCAATTTGGAGGTTTTACGATTCTAATTTAATGATTTTATAATTCCAATTTTCACGATTTGACAGTTTTGGACGGTATTAGTTTGGCAGTTTCTTTATTCCAGTTTTTCCAATTTCACAGTTCTGGTTTGGCAGTTTTTTTTCCTATTTCACGGTTTTGATTTGGCAATTTCTTTATTTTGATTTTCTGATTTCACAGTTACGATTATTTGATTTCATGGTTCCAGTTTGGAGGTCTTACGTTTCTGAAAAAACTTAGGGGGGGTGAATAAGATTTTTGGCTAATTTTAAAAAAATATTTTGTATGATTAGAAAGATAAACCTCCAATTTGTTTGTGAAAGAATTCTAAAACTCTATCTGATAAGAATCCACACCAAACAAAATCTTATAGTTTTGGCAATCAAGCAATGAGCATAGAATTAAACTTTAAAAAACATGCACAACAATTTATAGTGGTTCACTCTCTCAAATAGCTACATCCACTACCTTGAGACTCAACCCAAGGATTTCACAAATCCACTATCTTCAAAGTTGGTTACACAACAACACAATAAGGATCACTCTTCAAGGGTTTTACACAAAAACCTCAAAGTTTACACAACACAAGAATACAACAAATTTATCAAATGATCACCCAAAGGGTTTTCCACAAACCTTCTATCACAATAAAAGAATAAGAAGAGTAAGGAACAATGTTACCAAATGAGCTTGAGAAGAGGACGATACAACTCAATGGAATACTTCTACAAGCTCCTCTTTACTTCTTCTTTGATGGATGATCAACAATGAAGCTCCAAGAAGATTTTTTTATTTGTTTTTATGAGATGAAGATATAGGAAATAATGTACCTTTAAAGCTCTTTTAAATGTTCTAAAATGATCTCAATCAATTTTCAATCAACTTCCATTTTTTTTTTTGCAGCTGATAAAAAATAATATATATATGAAGAAAAAAAGTAGTTGTTACTCTGTGTAACGGTAATATTTTTCACAATAAAAGGGAAAACCGGACGACCGGTTTCTAAAAACGGACGTCTGATTTCCTTATATAGGAAAATCGGATGAGCCCTTTTCTAAAATAGGACGACCGATATTGAAACAGAAAGATTCGGACGCATCCTACAAAAATCGGATGATCCCTCTTAAAAATCTGACGATCGACTTTTCTAAAGCTAAAAAATCGAACGTCCGATTTTTCTCCCTTGAAAAAAATCGGATGACCAGTTTTAAAATCAGATGACCAATTCTGAAAATCGGATGACCATTTTTTGAGAAGGATTTAAAAGCTAGTTTTCCTTAAACAAAAAGAACTTTCCTTCACATTCAAAAACACTTCAAAACATGTATTTTGATACTCTTTTAGAGATAAGAAAACTTTCGAAGGCATCAAAAACTCTATCAAGAATACTTGGATTTTTTAAGAATAGTTTATAGAAAGAAATTCGTCCAAGGAGCTTCATACATGATCAACAATCAAAGATGAGAGTTAGGGAGTTTTACAAAGAAATACCTTAGCACATCCCTAACTAAGACATAAGCCTTCAAGGTTTTCAATGCCTTGATCTTTTCTCCTTCATTTTGCCTTGATCACCAAGATCTTTTGCTTCTAAGAGTGTAGCCTTGAGACTTCAAATATGCTTATTTTGTTCTATTGAAACTAAGCTTAATATTTCATCACACAAACATATGTAAATCATAATCAAAATCATATGCAATAATGCCCTTAGGGCTAACAATTTCTAATTTCATGATTTATAATTCCAGTTTTCACGATTTTGCGGTTTTGATTTTCTGATTTCACGGTTTCAGTTTGATAGTTTAACTGTTCTAATTTAATGATTTTATAAATTTCGCTTTACACGATTTTGCAATTTTGGTTTTTCGATTTCACGGTTTTTCCAATTTCAGGGTTTCGATTATTTAGTTTTACGGTTTTGACTTGGTTGTTTACGGTTTCGATTTTACGATTGTAGTATTTCGATTTTCACAGTTTAATGTTTCAGGTTTTTGATTTCACGGTTCTAGTTTCATGTGGGCTTTGGTTTCTCTATCCTTCAAGAGGATACGTAAGCAACTCTTTGATTTCAAGCCTTTTAATAAAAAGTTTTAATTCATTTTGAGGTTTTTGTGGTTTTCGCAATTTCGATTCCTTGATTTAATGATTCCAGTTTCATGGTTTTCTCGATTTCAAATTTGTAATTTACATGTCCGAATTTATATTTTTTAATCTAATTTTGGAGTTTTGTAGAATAAGTCAGAATCATGAAACTGGACCAAAAAACTGTGAAATCGAGAAACTGAAACTATTTTAAAACATAATTAAAGAACCGTAAAAACCTTTACCGTGAGATCAATAACTGTTTAGAAATAGAACCAGGACCGGATAACTCAAACCGTGGATAAGTCTACCTTTACTAGACCTTCGGCTTCTAGCCTACAGAGAAGGATGTAGCCTTTGTTGCAACCTAAATCTAATCCGAAGCTTTCTTCCTTGATGCTTCTAGACTCTAGCGTGGCCAGAGGTCTCACCGAACACCCACAAAATTGAATGACTATGATTGTAACACTGTTCAATGTGATACTGCTCTATTGATCTCTACCTCACTTTTATCATCATCCTTAAGTAAATGTCTTTATCCTACACAATATGGTTCCAACAAAAAATTCTCACATAGGTATAAAGAATTTCTTGCAGCAATTCAAAGTGATATTGAACCCTCTCGATTTTCTGAATACGACTTCTCCACATTGGCAAGCAGCCATGAAAAATGAGATTGATGCTTTGGAAAGAAATCAGACTTGGAGTCGTACTACTCTCCCTCATGGTAAGACAACTTTAGTTTGCAAGTGCGATGTAAAATTAAAAGGAAATCTGATGGAAGTATTGAGCGTTATAAATCTTGACTTGTTATTTCGGGGGAACACTCAGGTTCAGGGTTTGGATTATCATGAAAATTTTGCGTCGGTGGTTTACTATTTGTCACTACTATTAAGAAATGGGAAGTTCATCAAATGGACGTAAATAATGCCTTTCTTCATGGCCATCTGTAAGAAGAGGTTTATATGAACCTTCTTCTTGGATTTTTTCACGGTAAGGAAAGAATGGCCTGTCGTCTTCAGAAATTATTGTATGGACTCAAGCAGGCTCCTCGCTGCTAGTTTGTAAAGTTATCTCATGCTCTTAAGTAGAGTGTTTCTAGAAAATCATACTATGATTATTCATTGATTACATATTCTGCTGTCCCTATTTTTCTATGTGTTTCGATGTATGTGGATAATTTAATTATCACCAGAAATGACCTTGGTGCACTTCAACTGTTCAAGGCTCATCTGAGTACTTACTTCCATATGAAAGATTTAAGCCCTCTAAAATATTTCCTTGGCATCGAAGAAGCTCGTAGTAAGCAAGGCATATATTTCTGCCAAAGAAAATATGCTATGGACATTTTATCAAATGTAGGTTTATTGGGAGCTAAATATCTAACCTTTCCCGTGGAACAAAATCATTAGTTAGGGAAAACCAAGAGTACTCTTTTGTCTCATCCAGATTCTTATCGACACTTGATTGTTTGTTTAATTTATCTTACAATTTATCGACTTGATCTGGCTTATTCGGTTCAGGTTTTATCTCAATTTATGCATAAGCATCAACTGGCTCATTGGGATGTGGCAGTTCGGTTTCTTTGTTATCTTAAGGGTACACCTGACCAAGGACTTCTACTTTGTTCTAATTCTAATTTCCAATTTACGGGCTTATTGTGATTCTGATCAGGCTAGTTGTCCAATTACTAGGTGGTCCCTGACTAGTTTCTTCATCTCTCTTAGATTCTCACATATTGCATGGAAATCCAAGAAGTAACATATGGTTTCTCAGCCTTCTGCAAAAGCTGAATATAGATCTAGCACAGTCAAAACGGGCTGGCTCGGCAGTCCATAAAATGGGCGGATATGTATTTTAAAAAATAGGCCTGTCACATTAAAATTGATTGACATTTTGTTAGGGATGAGTTTCAATCTCTTCGTGTAGCTCCTGCCTACATCCCTACTACTGCTCAGACTACCAATATCTTCACAAAATCATTGGAGCAATCTCAGTTTCTTTTACTTCTGGGTAAGCTGGGCATTTAAACATACACGCTCCATCTTAAGGGAGCTGTTGAAGATATTGAGAATATATTCATTATGTTGAAAATATATTTATATATTTAGTTTCTTAATTATATATGATTGATTAGCCTAGATTAGAACTATAAAAATTATAGTAGGAATTCTTTGTACACTCTATAAATTGTGCATAGTAATACAAAACCTCTCAAGCATTGCAGCTTAATTTTATGCCACATATTGATTTCTCAACAAATCCTAAGAGAGATGGTGAATTTGAGCTTTTATTGCCGCGTTGGTTTGAAAATTATGACGAAGATAATGCAAATAAGATTATTAGGTGTTTTTTATTTCTCTAATTTTAGTACTAGCTTATCTTACATACCTGAAGTGTGATTTTGCCTTGTAATTTTTTTTTTCAGTTGTAAGGTTTTCCCAATCCTCTAACTTCTCTTCTTCTTAATATTGAAGAAAATGTTCAGGGATTGTTTTGGTTGTAATGGGCCTGACTTTGTTATCAATGAGTAACCTTTTATTAAAAAGAAAAAGATTCATGTCTCCTGTGAGAGCCAGTTCTTCTCCAGGCAAGTCTATCGGTCTATCAGACTTGTACATAGGTCAGTTGGCTGCCAGCACGGGTGAGTAAAAGCTCTCAGCTACTGAGTATTGAGTCCCTTTCTCAATGGTGATTATTATGGCTACAATCTTGTAGTTTCTCTCTCTCTCTCGTGACTTGTCGTCAGTAGTGGTTTTGTTAGTGGCATATTGATCGCATTCAGTGGCGTGGGCATGGGTTTGGTGGTGGTGGATTGATTGCATTCGGTGGCGTGGGTATTACAGTTGTTGATGCTATTAAGGCCTCGTTTGATAAAATTTAAATTAAAGTCTAAAGTCTAAATTGTTTAAGGTCTGAATTCAGAATCTTAAATCTGAAAATTAAAGTTTGAATCTGAATAATTTGACAAACAAATATATATAATAATAATAATAGCAAATAATTGGAAAAAAAGTGTAATAATGACCGACTAATTCGGAAGGGATTCGAGGCCCCCAAACAGCAACATGTACAAGGCTGGTATGCAGCACTTCCTAAGTGACTCGAACTCAGGGTCTCTCACTTGGTATGCCAGGTATAGGTACCTAAACGAGTGGATTGCATTATCACCACCATACCTAGTCAACTAATTAATTTTAAGAGGTAATTTAAGTCATTAAACAATGCCTAATAGGGATATCCTATTCCCTTAGCATTATGGGTTGGCCCGTCGTGTTGTATGTTTGCTAGACTACATCTACATGGGTTTCAGCTTTGTTTTGGATTTAGCTACCAACCCAATTGAGCTTTACTCCTCGATCTTCTTCTTTTTTTTTTTTTTAACTCAGTATCGAGAGTCATCTACTAATCCGAGAGGGATTGAAGAGCACAAGGCCTCCAAACAGCAGCACTATGCTAGTATGCGGTATTAAGCAATTTCATAGGTGACTCGAACTCATGACTTCTCACTTGACATGTCATGTGGAGAATCCTAAGTGAGAAAGGGGTCAAACAATTGGACCGCACACCTCTTTTCACTCCTCGGTCTTCTTTAGGTATGCTTAAGAGCTTTGTTGGTTTTTTTCTACTTTTATTTTTTTTTATTAATATTTTTACTGCTTTAAGATTTAGCACATCATATTTTATACTTCTTCCTCGGCCCATAAAAATGGCCTTTTTTTTTCTTCCATCCTAAATTAAAGTCACATTTCCTTTTATAAATAATAGTTAATTTCTTAATTTTCTTTTATATCTTTCATTATTGTACATATTTGATTATTAAGTATCTCCAACTTTCCAAGAAATATTAGCAAAGCACACATCATTTTAAAAATTTTAAATGTACTCGAATTTAGGGCCCATTTGAATTAGATTTTAAATAAAAAATTGTTGAGATAAGGGTCTTCACTCGTATGGAAAGTCCATTATGTATATATATTTTCCTTCATTGTAAATATTCTATTATCTTGTATGCATATTCCTATGTAAGGTAGGTAATCTTGATAGACATGATTCTAGGCTAAATTAGTCTCCATAGAATAGAAAACTTCGTATATACATTACTCTTTTATCAATAAGAAAGACAAGCATTGCAACTTATTCTTTATACCTTCTTTTGTCATTTGACATGGTATTAGAGCCAGTACACTAAAAAAATGATAAAGGCAAAGCCTAAATTGGTCGACGGCCATGGAAATATCGCCGTCTATCAAGGAAGCCACTCTGCAAAGAATTATCCACTGTTCCCTGGAGTAATACCGATAAGAATGACAAGACCATGGATGACCAATGGCGGCCCATTGACAGCATCACTGAAAAGCTCCCTGACCGGAGCAAGTTACGGCATTGGCAAATCTTGTTATGTGATGCCTCCTTCAGCAATGTCGGGAACATCCTTTGTTCCTTATGTGATGTCTCCAATTCCTCTTTCAAGTCCTTGGTTCTCTCCCTAGCCGGAGTAGGTTACGACGTCAGCAAATCTTGTTTTGCGATGCCTCCTTCAGCGATGTCGAGAACATCCTTTGTTGCTTATGTGATGTCTCTGATAAAGTCCATTTTTTGTACAAATAAACAGCCCTTAAAAATATTTTATAATTATATAATTTATTTTATTTTGGTAATAAAGGAAAAAAAGCCCACGGTCAAGAAGGGCAGTCCATAAGCAAGCCCAAGATTAGAATTGGGCTGCTACAAAAGAGAGAAAAAAAAGAAATTGAAAAGGACAAAGAATCACAGTAAAAAGAGGAAAAGAAAAAAAAAAGTCACAAAAGGATTAGAAGGAGAAGCTGTTCAGCTCCTTTAAAAGGAGAGAAACTGCAGCAGAAAAAAAAAGAGCCGAGGGAGAAAAAAAAAAGAAAAAGAGAGCTAAGAGAGCAGCTTCGAGAGAAGGGGCCGCAATTGAAGAGCTGAGCAACAAATTAAAGAAGGTGGTGGCTGAGGAAGCAGCTACTGTGCGCAAGTAGCAAAAGAAAAGCAACGGCGAGAACCAGTCGTAGAAGCAGAAAAATACAAAGCAGAAGCAGCTGAATCAGCAACAAGAAAAGCGGCAGGAATTGTTGAGGACAGCAGCAGCTGCAGCCAAAATCGCAGCAGAAACCATCCGCCGAAGAAGCAGAAAAATCAAAGCAGCTTGTGGACGTGCTGCTTTGAAAAAATTCGGACGGCAGCAGTAGCGAAATTAATTGAGGAAGGGCATGAACTTCTATAATAAATTGGTCATTCTTTCCTTTTAACCATGAACTAATTTTCTTTTTAGAATCTTTATGAAACCCTAGCCATGTGATTTGGTTTATTTTATTTTTGGAGATTTATTATATTATTTATGTGATTGGATATCTTTGGAAATCGTTTGGTTTGATGTAATTAATTCTTTGTGATTGTTCTTGTAGAACAATTGTTTGGTTTAATTGATATTTTTATCCATGCTTGATTCTTATAGTTTTGAGTATGAGATGTGTAATTTTTTGCAAGTATATTGTGGGTTTTAGAATTGAATAGTTCATGCTAATTTTATATGATTTATGTCATAGGAATGAATAAGTCATGCTAATGGTTAGATGGATTATGTTATGCATTTAAGCACAATATAGTTCTTTAGTGAATCGAAGCTTGTAGTCTAGATCACCACATAAAGATATAATCTTTTCTCCTAAATAGAATTAAATTATTATTATATAGGTTAGTGGTGGATTCAAGGTTCTAAATCTTCTCTTTGGTTAAAACTCTTGTTAATTATAATTTAGTTATTTTATTTATTAATTTTAATTAAATTTAGGTATAATTTTCTTAGATAATAAAATTTCATTCTTTTTTCTTTAATAAAATTAATTTAGGAAGATAGTAATTTAAGTAGTTAAGCCTTTCTATGTAGTTCGATACTCTGATACTTCCATATTATATTGATCTTGTGCACTTGCAAGTATTGAGTTTAAAGCTTAATTCTAAAAATCTCGATCAATCTCCCATTCCTCTTTCAAGTTATTAACTCCTTGGAGTCAGCGCCGCCATCTTCTTCGGCATCTCTTTGGGTCACATCTCAAACTCAGGCTCTCGGACACAACCTTTGGACGATAACACTACTTGGTTTTGGCACCAGGCCGTTTATCATAGTACTGTAGAACAGCACAGCGCCAAGCTCAGCCACCACCTATTGTGCCGGTGTTCCTTCATCTTACCAACCGTTGACCCCTATCGATGTTTCTTCACCTTACCTGCCACAACCATGGACCCGTGCTGGGCAAGTCAATCTAATCTATGTTATTGTTGTTGTGGCCCAGTCCACTCCAACAACCCATGACTCACATTTCAATAGGCCTTCTTGGTTATTAGACTCCAAGAGCATTACGACATGTAGAAACCTGTCACACAGCTTGAATGTGGCCACATAGGTTGGTTATGTGATGGCATAAAGAAGCTATAGGTTTGCAGCGGCATTGTATATTAGCATCGGTTTAGGAAACATGGTAAATCTCAAAGAATCTATGATTATGAGCTATGATATGGAAGTCCAGTTAAGGAGATTTGAAAGAATAAGGAAAGGTCAAAATCCCAAGCAAAATAGGACTTTGAGGGAATTAAAGCTAGAAGTCTTTTTGGAAACAAAGTTCTTGGTATAATTCATATTGAAAAAGGATTGGAAATTCAAGACCTACAAATCAGCCTCAACATCCATAAATAGAGGAACACAATTGAAGATTAAGGCCAGCCGTTCTGCAATTCTTCAAAGATATTTTACAAGAGAGAAGATAGCGGTTCATGGTGGTTGAGTTTGTGTAGTCACGAACTTCAAACACTGTGATGCTCCATTGATGCTCGTTGTTCATCATTCATAATTCAATGGAGTTCTTTTTATGAAGATTGTAGCTTCTAGGGATAGAAGTTGTGTTGCTGTTCAACGGAGTTGAAGACTTGAAGGGATTCAAGGTCAAGAAACTTGTTCCAAGGGGGAGCCTTGAAGAATTGAAGGGATTTCAGTTGTGCTGCTATTTAACAGTGTTGAGGATTGAAGGGAGTTCAAGTCCATGCCACCACACACTAAGGGGGAAGCCTTGAAGAGTTGAAAGGATTCAACTGTACAGTGTGCAAAGGGAGTTTGCACTGATTCCATTAGGGAAACTCTAGCTGTGTAAAAGAGCTAGGAGTTTGCTTGTATTCTGTTAAAAATTTTAGTGGATTGCTTTCTGGACATGGCCCCACAAATGTAGGCTTGGTAGAATTGCGTTACCAATTGCTGTGTCTTTTGTATTTGTGTTGTTTATTGCATTTTACACTGTGTATCACACTACTCCTCAAACAACAAAATAAGTCACACTTCACAAATTGCCTTAAGTACTAACTTACACGACACATGACTGGTATATTTACAATTTTATTTAATGTGCATGCTACTAGTCCATGTCATATTGGCCTACCTAATGGATCACAAAATGTGGCGTATTTCGAGTGGTCTGTGAAATTATGCCCAAATCTTAGTTTACATCATGTATTCTATGTTCCTAATCTTAAATGCAACTTAATTTCTGTGTCCCAATTACTGCATTTTAATCCTGAGTGTGGTGTTTATATTTCTAAGGATTCGTGTGTTATACTGGACTATACTAAACTGCAGAAGATTGGAGTGGGAGACCTGATCAATGGGGTGTACCATTTTTTACATAATACTTGAGTTAATCATGTTTCTATAGTTAATCATGTTTCTGTTATTTCCTTGAATTTGTTACATCAATGTTTGGGACATCCTTCGTTTCATGTTTTGAACATATTTACTAATGTTTCTTATACTTCTGATGCGTCTTCTAATTCTTCCAATATTTTCTTACATGCGAAACAATCTCGTAATTTTTTCCCTTTCAGCACTAATATTTCTAGTGATCTATTTGATCTTGTGCATTGTGATGTTTGGACCTTATAATTAGAAATCCACTTGTGGCGCTTCGTATTTTCTTACTATCATAGATGATTACTTGCATGCCACTTGAATATACTTGATTTCTGATAAAAGTAATGTTCGCATAAACTTTGAACATTTATTCAAACTCATTCAAAAACAATTCAATAAAACCATTAAATGTGTCCGTACTGATAATGACACAAAATTCCTTCCTTTAAAATCTTTTTTCCTTACTCATGAGATCATTCATCACACCGCTATTGCCTACACACTGCAGCAAAATGGGAGAGTAGTACAAAAACACCAGCAGATTAAATGTTGCTCGGGTCATATGTTTCCAAGCTTCCTTGCCATCTCAATTTTGGGGGGAATGTGTGGAAACCATAGTTTATCTTATTAATTGCACTTTGGTTAACTGTTCTTAATGGAAAAACTCCTCATGAAATCCTTCTCTCTCAAACTCCAAAATTTTCTCATCTACAAGTTTTTTGGTTATTTTTTTTATGCACATGTCTGCACTACCGATAAACTTCAATCTCGGAGTCGTAAATGTGTCTTTATTATCCTAATGGTAAAAAGGGTTTTGTATGATCTGCAGACTCATGAATTTGTTGTCTCCCGGAGATGTTAAATTTTTTAAACAAGAATTTCCTTTTTCCAAGCCCACTTCTTCCACATTAGAATCTAGGTAACAAACCATTACCATCTCCAATGTCACACCTCTTAACTTTGACCCATTTATTCAACTTCCTTCTGAGGCCCAATCATCTCATCATGGGCCTTCTTCTAGCCCATCTACTGGCCCTACTGGCCTAACCGCCCTCCCAGCTGCTTCCACACATGCACCTGGCTCTCTCCATCCTAGGTCTACCACACTGGCCGGCCTGCCTATATCTAATTCTTTGGTTGCTAGCCTAGTCATTCATCTGGCCCAACCCATGATTCTAATTCTCTTTCTGTTGATCCACGTTCCTCCTCCCTTCCTAATTTAATTGTCTCTTCTGATAGGCTTTCTTTTCCCACAATGTCTTCCCAACCTGAATTAGTCGCCGAGGCTCCTTTAGTTCCCCAAAATCCTGTCCCTCCTACCTCTCCTACTATTGACCCTGTTGTTCTCAGGCGAAGTGCTCGATCTCATTATCCTCTAAGTAAACTCAGTGATTATGATTGCAATTTTGTGAAAAAAAATGTTTCACCCCTACTAGTCACTACCTCTTCAACACTGTCTTCAAGTATATATCCTCATCTATTTCACACTATGTTTCCTATGAAAAGTTCTCACTATGCCACAAGGAATTTTTTGCAACCATTTTTGTGGACACAGAACCTTCTTGTTTTTCTGAAGCCTTGTCTACACCTCAATGGCGTGAAGCAATGCGCACTGAGATTGAAACCCCTGAACGAAGTAAAACTCGGTGTCTTACTCCACTTCCACTTGGTAATAAGGCTTTGGAGTGTAAGTGGTCTACAAAATCAAAAGAAAATCTGATGGCAGTATTGAACGATACAAAGCCCGGTTAGTTATTCTTGGCAATATACAGGTTGAGGGGTTAGATTACAATGAGACCTTTACTCCTTCGCAAACATGGTCATTGTTCAAACTCTTTTATCCTTTGCTGCTGCTTGGAAATGGGAGGCACATAAAATGGATGTGCACAATGCATTTCTACATGATGACTTGCAGGAAGAAATATATATAAAATTACCCTGGGGTTTTCCAAAGGTCATGAGGGCCTAGTTTATGGGTTACAAATATCCTTATACGGCCTCAAGCAAGCCCCTTGTCTCTAGTTTGCAAAGTTGACTGGCGCACTCAAACAGTGTGGGTTTCGCCAGTCCTATTCAGATTATTCCTCTATTTACTTTTTCTTCAGGCTCCATCTTTCTCTGTGTTCTTGTGTATGTAGATGATTTAATCATTACAGGAAATGATCTACCAGGGCACAACTAAGCACGTGGTTTCATATGAAAGACTTGGGACCTCTAAAATATTTTCTTGGTATATAGGTGGACCGAAATAAACATGGAATTTATCCATGCCAACGGAAATATGCTTTGGACATTTTATCCGATGCAGGTCTCTTAGGTGCCAAACCCATTACTTTCCATGGAACAACACCACAAGCTTGGCAAGGCCAAAGGACCTCTTCTTTCCAAACCTGACTCTTATAGACGTCTTGTGAGTCGTCTTATTATCTTATCATTACTCGCCTGGATTTGGCTTACTCTGTGCAGGTCTCATCCTAATTTGTGCATCAGCCTCTAATAAATCATTAAGAGGCTTCCCTTCAAGTGCTTAGGTATATTAAGTCTACTCCAAGCCAATGATTACTTCTTTGAGCTGATTTTAACTTACAACTACACACATTTTGTGACTCTGATTGGGTTAGTTATCCCATTACTTGGGATTCTCTGAATGGTTTTTTTTTGTCTCTCTTGGTCTCTCGCCAATTTCTTGGAGATCTAAGAAACAATATATTGTTTCTTGTTCCTCAATTGAAGTGGAATATTGTTCTATGGCCATCACATGCTATGAGTTGAAATGGCTCAATTATCTCTGTGTGATCTTCAGGTTCCTCAAACTCCACTACGCCCTTGTTTTGTGATAATCAGGTCATACTTTTTTACATTTCTTCAAATCATGTTTTTCATGAATGCATCAAACATATTGAGATCGTCTACCACTTTATTCGGAATGAGCTTCAAGCACAGCGAATCACTCCCGCCTATATTCCTACAGAAGCTCAGCCTATGGATATCTTTACCAAAGCTTTGGGGCAATCTCAATTTCATCTCCTCTTAGGTAAGTTGGGCATCTGCAATCTACACACTCCAACTTGAGGAAGATGTTGAGTTAAGGATCTTCACTCTTTTGGAAAGTCCATTGTGTACATATTTCCTTCATTGTAAATATTCTATTACCTTGTATGAATATTCCTATGTAAGGTAGGTAGTCTTATAGACATTATTCTACGCTAATAAGTCTCCATATAATGGAAAACTTAAGTGTATATAAATGTATATTACTCTTTTTTCAATGAGAATAACACGCATTGCAGCTTATTCTCTGTACCTTCTTTTGTGTCGTTTAACAAAAATCTATTTACTTTTTTACATTCTTTTACTGTGGACCCATTTCTTTTCTGACAAACAATTTAACTTTTATGTATCCCGAATAAAAAATCTCCACTTTTTTCAATTTGTCTATATTAAGGATACAACTTCTTCACACTATAGTCAGGCCAACAAACTGCAACCCATAATAAAATTAAAAGTCCTACTTAACAAAATAAGATTTTTAAATTTTGAGAATTTAAACATCTCCAAGATGGCATAGTTCCTTGCACATCAAGTCCTTGGTTTCCAATCAATAAAAAAATTGAATCATCATAATTTACATTATACACTTGAGCACACCTGAACGTCAAACAGTTTAGTAAAATTTTGTGGACGAGAATTTTTGCCTTTTAATTAAAAAAATCTTATTTAACGGAAGAAAATGTTAAGGTAATTTGCAACAATTACTACATATTGTTGTGAACTTGTAACTAATGGTGGAAATTATCAGAAGAGAGAAATTTTATTAGATAGAATGAAAACAAGGAGATGGTTTAAAAGCAAAAGCTATATACACATACATAAGCACCTGTATATATCGACACATCAAAGAATTTGTGTTTAACTTTTTTTTTTCGTAATTGAATTCTACAAGCATGGCTTATACCAAGTTTATTTATTTATTTTTTAATGCATTAAAAAAAATATGGTTCAAATTCAAGATGTCTGAACTAATTAGGAATATTTTTGCAGCTCAGAATTGAGAATTAAACATTATGCCTTAAAGTTTATTTGAATAGGAATTTAACCAAAATCTAATGTGAATTTTGCATTTTATATTTCATATCTTCTTTTATCAATAATTATATATATATATATATATTTTGATGAAGCTCTGCATGATGTGTACAGTATACAAAAGCGTAGAAAATTTGCATGCTATATTTTATCAAAGAATGTGTTTATATGGTAGGTAATTACTATTTAGATCGTCTGCAATATGCAACAATGTGCAACATTTTTCATAATATTTTTTTATAATATTCTTTTATTTAAAAAATTGATATTTTTATTAGACTCTTTTTTATTTAGTAAATTATATTAATAAAACATATGATGTAAAGAATATTTTAAAAAGTATTACAGAAGATGTGATATATAAACTATCCGTATCTGTTAATTACTGACTAGAATTAAGTCTTTTGTCACTATATCATGAAAAATTTGCTTGAAATGTCATTAAATTCTTTATGTGAGATTGGATTATATTTCTAGTGTTAAATTTTATTTACTTTTATCCTTATACTAATTTCATATATTATAAAATGGATATTTTCTTCAACTCAATAAAATTTTACAAATTATTATATATGCAAGTTCCTTAGGGAATGATCATATTTTTTAAGGATAAATTCTTCCCAAAATTACATAATTTTTTAAAAGAATAAAGCCGGTACCGTCAAATGAATACTGCTTTTTTCTAATTTTGGGAATGTCATGAATGCTAACATTACATCTTCACATCCTGGAAATGATGTAATCGTACTTTTATAAATCAATAAACTCTTTTCCTTAAATCAAAAATGAAAAAATATTGTTGGGTGAATTTGAACCTAAAAAATAAAATATGGGAGTTAAATGTAGAATATTTTACTAAATATTTGTTGAATTAATAAATATAAATCATATTTATGATAAAATACATAGATAAATAAATAAAATTTGATGTTATAAATATAATGAAATCTGTGTAAGTAGTTAGTACGGGTGTATTTGATTTACATCTGAAACTAAATCATATAGGTCTCTCACAATATATTCTTTTTTTTTTTTTTGGGCATTTGGACTGAATTTAAAAATAAAAAAGACATAAATTTTTTATTTAATTTTCATAAAAATTAAATTTTATGTAGGAGAAGTTGTAGATTCTAAAGTAAAAAACAAAAAGATTTTTATATTTAAATGCAATTCAATGAACTTTCACAAAACTTGAGAAAAAAAAATTTTAGCTTTTACTTTTTCAATTCGAATCGTCTGTAATATTTTTTGTAATATTCCCCGTAACATTCATAATTTAATATATTTTATTAATAAAATATACCAAATAGAAAATAAATCTATTGAAAAAGGATAAACTTAAAAAGAAAAACATATTATAAAAAGAAATATTATAAGAGATATGAAAGGAAATGTTACTAACAATCCTGACTGACAATCCGGACTGTTACTACTTGGATACCACAGAAGATAGGAAAATTCTATAATATTTAATTTAAGAGAATCTAGAGGAAGAGAGGAATCATTGGGACTTGAACTTGAGTCTTCAGCCTCAACGGCACTTGGGGGTTTTTTTTTCTTTCTTTAACCCAATTTCAAAAAATAGGTACTAAGTAGGCCCAATTTTTTTTTTAATCTGGAACTGGCCATAACGCACAATAGTTGTGCATTATCTATAATGCACAATCATTGTGCGTTATCATCTAATTAAGCGTTTATCCCCTAATCAGCCGATGTGGCTGATAACGCACAATGAGTGTGCGTTATAATCAAGCAATAACGCACACTCGTTGTGTATTATCAGCCACGTAATTAATTTTTTTAATAAAAATTTCTTTTTTTTTAAATGAAAATTTTTTAATGAAATTTTTTTTAATGAAAATTTCTTGACATTTTTTAAAAACTTATAATTATATAATTTTTTTTAAAAAGACTATATTTATTTCACTTAACTTATTTTAAGTGTATTTATAATGATAATATTTATATCGTTTTCTTGGAAAATGTATTTAACTTTTAACTATTTCATCTCAAGTTATTTGAAGAAGTAATATTAAAGATATTATAAAAATTTAAAGTAATGATGTATTAATTAACAAACTTATAAATTGCTCGATGCGGGATTATTACAATTTTTTCTATTATGCATGCGACATCTGCCACATCTTGGGGGAGAATCCGGATTTCTATAATCCATTTCCCCCTGAAATCGCTTGCCCTATTTTATATCCCGTTCCTTTTTCATGTTTGTAGGATAGAATGTTAAATGAAAAGGAACATCCCTCTAAAAGTTCTCACTCAAGACTAGATGAAAATTCGCTTGGTAAGTTCTTCTGTACGTTTGTCGCGAATATATTTCCGACACATAAGTATCTGTTCTTGACCCATTTTTTCTACACACTGCAAGAATATGAGAACAATGCAATGTATATGTTTGCCATTTTCCGCAACTATATGATTTATTATTTATCCGCAATGTATAGACGTTGTTGTCCGTACCAGAAACCCGGATTGGAGATTTGACCATATATATTCCTTCTCATGGATTGTAAGTTGTAACTTTGTGTTCTCTTGATTTCATTTCAATCCGAGAACTTGTCAAAAATTCGGGTTGGAAATGGATGCAAATAATTTTTAGCTTCTTCACGGTGTTGGTGAAAGTATTTAACTAGTTTGTTGAATATTAGTTCAACTGGGGCTTTTAAAGGTAGAACCCTAGCTTTCTTCAACACACGGTTAAGTGCTTCAGAAATGTTGGTTGTCATGATATCGTGTCTGTGACCGCCATCATGCAACAGTGTCCATTTCTCTGGATCCAACTTCATCAAGTAAATGTAAGCATCAATATTTCTTTCTTGAATCTCTTTCATTACACGGTCAAATTTCTATTGTTTTGATTCTGTTCCGGCCTGCCACATCAAGTTTTTTAGGTTTGTGTTCTTAAAGGTCTTGTTAAAATTTGCTCGAATGTGGCGTAAACAAAATCGGTGAACTGCAAATGGTGGTTGCCATAAAGGTTGACTTTGAATAGCAGAGAACATACCTTTGTGGCGATCAGAAATGAGACATACGTGGCGATCTTTGACAATTTATTCTCGCAGGTTTTTAAGGAACCAATTCTAACTCTCAGAAAATTCCTTATCAACAATTGCAAAATCAAGTGGGAACAAGTGATTATTTGCATCCCACGTACTTGCAATTAACAGCACGCCCTTGTATGGTCCCCTTAAGTGTGTTCTATCCACAGAAATCACCGGCCGACAATATGGAAATCCGTCTATACATGGTGAGAAACACCAAAAAACAAATTTGAAAACATAATTAGGGGGACTGCTTGTTCTGTAATGCAAAAATTATATACAGTCCCCGGGTTTAAATTCTGTACAGCTTGTAAGTATTTAGGTAAAATATTGAGAGTTGTCTCCCAGCTACCAAAAACCCTCTCGATGGTAAATTTTCGAGCATATCATGCCCGCTTGTAAGTACAGCCCGTTTGAAACAATACCTGCACTTCTTGAATGATGTTCGACACAGGTATCTCGTTGGCAACTAGGTGTGATATAGACATTGATATAAATTTTGAAGACAAGTCTCTGTGCTTGTTTTGTTCAATTTGATCAAAACATGTGTGTTCTTTTACGAATCTGGTAATTTCTCATCGACTGTGCGTTGCTTTCTTTTTTATATGGATGTACCATGAACAGTAATTATCGTCACTGTGATGGTAACATCTTGCGGTCCATGTATCAATTTTACTTTTCAAACCTGGTATTCACGTCCCACACTGATAGACCACTTACGAACCGCACTTATTGTCTGCACTTTGTCAACGAATCTCATGCCTAACTGTATGTCAGTCATTGAGTTGTTCCAATTGAGTAATCGTACGATACTAGATTCTACAATGTCATCTATAGGAGACCCCGAGCCAGTATCTAGGAATGCTCCAGAATGTGTGTAGTCATACTTAGCGCTGCTGAACCATTGACTGCTCTCCCATTGTGGCACTATGTTCTCAGTTACCGGGTTTACTGTATTTACAGGGTTCAGGGGAGTTTGGAACTCTCCTTCTTCCGGGTCAATTTCATCATCCGATTCAGATTGACGAGAAACGGTATCATCTCCGTCCGATCCGTCAACCTCATCGTCGTCGTTATTGACGATATTGTACAACATAGACGGTTCATCAGAAATCATCTGTGTTACCACTGTAATATGTTCCGGCAAAGTTATTGTATTTCTGTCATGTGTAATTAGAATATTTTATTGCTGGATATGCTCGAATTCAACAAGAATATAAATCCCTTCCTTCGCGAGGTGGGGTGGAATAGTTCATAGATAACGCATTTCTTCATCGTTGTTCATGCTATATAAATTAAAGTAAAACATACGATGCACTTCATAGTATGAAGGCACCCTCATTGTCATTCGAACATTCCAAAGATCGGGATTCATATCTCGGTATTTCAATATTTTTTCTTACTAGTTCGTCATGTGAAATCATTCAGGTCATTGACAATGTCCAACTTTTCCGCACAATTCCAGTAAAATAGGGACCATATGCATCCCTTACAATTTCAGAACCCCAAAATAGCATCACTCTAACGGGTTGATTGCTTCCATTTTAAAATAATGTAACTGTTAGAGTTTAGGGAGGATGAAATATGAAGAAGTTAACAACTTTGTGAATTGAAAAAGAATGAACGGATTTAGGGTGGGAAGTTAGATATGCTGTAAGTGTTTTGAGAGTGTGTGTGTATTTATAAAGTTTTAAGGGTTTAGGGCCAATAGTGAATTATGGCCGAGAGTGAATTATTTTCAAGTGATAAATTATTGTCCAAGCGTGAATTATGGCCTTTTGCAGTTGAATTATTGTCATTTTAGGTTACTTTTAGGGCACAAAAGTAATGGGATGAGATGAAAACACATTGCTGCAGCTGAATTATTGAGATGAATTACTGTTGTGCGTTATCTTCAAGTAAAAATTTTTTTTTTCTTCATTGTTTAAATGTATAATAACATCACATTTTTCTGGTTTTTATTTTTCCTTTTTCACACCAAATTAAAAATGTTATTGTTAAAATGTAACATATTTTTTTCCCGATTTTTATTTTTTTCTTTTTTACACCAAATTAAAAATGTTATTGTTAAAATGTAAAATGTGATTTTTTCGATTTTTACCCAAAACAAAATAATCACTAATTAATATACATAAAACAAATAAATCAATAATATACACATAAACTGAATACTTTATATTGAAATTTAATTTATATATAATTGAAAATGAAATCTACAAAATACTAATTACAACTACGGCCAGTCGGATGGCATGAACCTCGTTGTCTTCTTACCAACACGATGTCCGAATCCAAGATGCTGTACAATATCCGTGTCATCCGTCCACTCCTTTTCATCATATGAAGATGCCTGCGATATAGCCTGATGCGGTGTAGATGAACCGACTGTGCCCGGAGGAGGGAGTACACGAAACCCAGAAAACCCGAAAGATAGTGGATGTGGTGATTGAAATGGGGCAAATCCTAAACCGGGAGGGGGAGGCATCTGCAATGTCCTGGATCCACTAGGAAGTGACTGGGAAGGTAGCGTCAAACCCAAACTAAAATATGGTATACCTAAGTCCGGACTGTCAAATGGGTCAATAGTAGGTTGTTCACCTCCATATCCCTCACCCCTCTCCACTTCTACATGCCCGGGGTTGAATGTTCGTGCCTGCCTGGAAAAAGGCGGGACAGGAGGGCGTCCACCTCCTGCTCCACGATCAGGTTGTCTGCGAGCGCCCCTCTTAACTCCACGAGCACCCCGGTCTGGTACGTGCTCCCAGGGACGGCGACAGTTGTACTGAGAACGTCTGTTGGATATCGTGCTGTAATGGAGTGCAGCCCAAAGTACTGCCAATAGATACCATGCACCTCCGAATAATCATCTGCACTTTCTTCGCAAAAACGGCCATCTGTGACGGAGATGAAGGTGGTTCTTGTATCACCACTGAAGCCATATCATCCACCTCCTGCAACATGGAAGTCTAAAAAAAAAAAAAAAAAAGTAAATAAAAAAAATTAAACCGTTAGAAGTCAACATAAATAATTGAAATGTATAAGAATATTTAAAAAGAAAGAAAAATTTATTTGTAAAACGTACCATCATCCGTCTGTCCACTCCATCAGGCTTATATCCAATAGAACGGGTATCACGATTAGCTGGATTGCTGATGTAAGCCCGTGTGATACCTCGATACCATCTGATGTACTCGTCACTAGGGTATGATAACACCTCAACAGCTAGGGCAGGACCATCCCTAACGCGAAGTCGCCACTGAACCCAAGCCTCTACATGGCTAGCATGATGTCTCCTAGTAAGTGTGGTCATTCCCCTTAAGCTGGATACGATGCAGGTCAAGACGACTATCACATGCATCTGGTATATGCTGAGCTCGTACAAACTGGCACATCACACGCTCGGGATAGTGGTACTCCACTATCTCATAACAGATGAGTGGTACCTCTATCCGCCACAGGTCAGATAGAACCAGAATAAGGTCAAGATAAGGGAGTCATACAAACTGTCAAGCCAAAATTCAAAATAAATAAAAATCTAAGTGCTTAAAAAAAATTTCTTTACTTACAAATAATACAAAATATTTTAAAGCGAACCTGATCAGATGGCATGAAATCTAACTAATCCCTGTATGTAACGAGAATGTGCGGAAGCAGTTGGCTACAGTCAAAGGATGTGCATCATATAGTGCCAAGAGGAGAAGAGGGTCGGTCTGAACATTCGTAATCAGCTGAGGCCGTAATGCAGGTATATGCGACCACGCCCAAATCTGTACTAAGACTAAGGCTCCCCCTATCTATCGTGCACCCCCCAAAACTGCCGTGCACAACTGCCTATACAAAAATCCAAGTACGCAGCTACCCCAGCTATATGTCCTGATAGCATCAATATCCTCTAATAAACCGAGATAGTGCACATGAACCAAATTCTCAGAAAAGTCGGGAAGCATATGTTCACCAAGGAGTAACAAAATAAATCCACGAGAGTGTAGGATAAGATCATCATCGGTCTCTGAACCAGTAAACGCTCTCAGGATCCATGCTTCCAAGGGTTCCTTCTTCACCTTGTAACCGAAAAAGTGGCTAAGAGACAACCGCACACCAAGAAGTTCTCGATAAGCTCAATCCAATATTGTTTAGGGTTTACACTCCAACTAGGGCCGATAATGGCCAAACCCTCTATCCCTAAACCCCATAGTGCATGTACATCCTGTAGGATTATTGAGACTTCACCACAAGTCAAGTGAAATGTGTGAGTCTTCGGTCTCCACCGCTCAACTAATGCAGTAATAAGTGCATAGTCCAGCTCAATGTAACCACATCTGAACACTCTCCCAACCCAATTCTGTCAATAAGCTCCACCAACCTATGAGGAGTCGTACTGTAACACTGGAATAGATTGCGCCCGAAATGTCTACTCTGAAGATTAATGAAACACGTCTCGTGGTCCGCACTCCATATCAAACCAGACCAGTGCTCGTGCTGTCTTGATAAAACATCAGGGACTATGGGACCCGGATGCACGTGGGTTGGGACTTCTTCCATCTACATTATTTATAGTTTGAGTTACGGTCAATATCTATATATTAAAAGTAAAAAATTTTAAATAAATCTTATTTCCAAACTCTTTAAGGTGTGTTCTTTATGGTACAATCATTTTAGGGTTTTAGGGTTTGTATGATTTTTAACATATCATATTTAGTATTTTTAGGGTTTTTAATGTTTTTATAATTTACAGTTAATTATCAAGAATATTAAGATTTAAATGTTATTAGGGTTTACGGTTACAAAGTTTAGAGTTTCACGATTTGATGTTTAAATTGTTAAGATTTTAGAGTTTTTAGGGTTTACGGTTACAAAGTTTAGAGTTTTACGGTTTAATGTTTAAAATATCATTTGTATGGTTATTAAGTTTTACTATTACAGAGTTTACAGTTTTATTTTTTAATGTTTAAATTGTTAAGATTTTAGAGTTTTTTGGGTTTACTGTTACAAATTTTAGAGTTTTACGGTTTAATGTTTAAAATATCGTTTACTGTTACAAATTTTAGAGTTATACGGTTTAATGTTTAAAATATCATTTTTACGGTTATTAGGTTTTACTGTTACAAAGTTTACAGTTTTATTTTTTAATGTTTAAATTGTTAAGATTTTAGAGTTTTTTAGGTTTACTATTACAAATGTTAGAGTTTTACGGTTTAATATTTAAAATATCATTTTTAGGGTTTACTGTTTTGAAGTTTAGAGTTTTACGGTTTAATGTTTAAAATATTCAGATTTTAAGGTTATTGGGGTTTACTGTTACAGAGTTTCTAGTTTTATTTTTTAATGTTTCAAAAATCAATTTTTGGGTATTTAAGGTTTTTATAATATACCCTATAAGATTTTAATATTATGATTTTAGCTTTTTAAGGTTTACTGTTAAAAAATTTATAGTTTTACAGTTTAATATTTGATGTAAAATTTTGGATTTTAATAATAGATTTTTAAATTTTCTATTATTTAAAGTTTATTTTTAAGTTTTATAGATTTATTTATAGTATATTTTATAAGTAAGTATTTTACTATTTGTAAATTCACTATTAGGGTTTAGAGTTTAAATAAAAGTATTAATTACTAAATCTTAAATTTCCAAGTTTCGGTTTTACTAATTACAAAAACAACAGAAGAGAAAAAAACCCAAATTACAGGTTTTCATCGTTTCTACTCAAAACTTTATACGAAAGATGCAACAAAATAATTATCTAAATAAATAAAAAAATTCAAACAATCATAAAGTAAAGTAAAAAAATAAACCCTAATTATCCAAATAAATTTATCAAAATAATTCATCACCCTAAGATCACTTTTGCAATAAAAAACAATTATATGCATAAAATTATCAAATTTGCACAAATTTATTAATAACAACAATTTTAAACATAAACTCAAACCCCACTTTCACAAAAATGAATTAATTCAAATTAACAAATAAAATTCATAAGAATGATTCACAAACAACAATTAACAAACCCAAACACACAATAATTAAAATTAATAAATAATACACCAAATAATTTAAATAACAAAAAACTTACCGAAAATTAAAAATGCAACTTTAGTCTACTGTTTTGCACTCCAAATCTTTAATAATCTTCGTACTCCAAGGAAAGTCTCGCCGATTCAAACTTGAACTTCAAATATTAACTAAATTTTAACTGTAAATTTCGAAATAAAATACAAAAGTATTAGAAGATGAGAAGTCAAAGTATAAGAAGAAGGAAGAAAATAAAAGGAAGAGGAAAATAACTTACCAAGCGGCGGCGGTGATGGAGCAGCGGGTTGAAAATTTTAGGGAGGAAATAAGAAAGAAGAAAGAATGAAAGAAGAAATAAGAGGCGAAAGAAGAGAGAAAGAAGAAAGAGAGAAAAAAGAAAGAAGAAATAAGGAGGAAGAAGAAAGATAAAGAAAAAAAAAAAGGCGGCAACGGGGCTCTAGGGTTATAACGTGATAACGCACAGTCATTGTGCGTTATTATAGACGTGCATTATCATGAGTGATAACGCACAATGGCTGTGCGTTATCGCCACATCACCACCACGTTGTTAAAAATACTATTTAACGCGGCTTAAGTCGGTGATTAGTGATAACGCATAACCATTATGTATTATCTTAGTAATAATGCATAATGATTGCATTATGACCACTTTCAGATTTTAAAAAAAAATTATAAATCTATTCAATATTCATTTCTTGAAATTGAGCTACAGAAAGAAAAAAACCGCACTTAGGTGCTCTCACACAGTACTCAACTGGATAGATGCAAGCTATTTGATTAGGAAAATGGAAAACCCATTACCAACAGAATACTGTGCCCGAGTCACCCAGCAAGCATCCTTAATAGTCCATGTGCAATCCCATACCTCAATGTTAGATTCTGAAATTTTCTTGAACTGGATTTTTTTTTTTGAAATTATTAAAATTTAAATTTATACGTGACTCTAAAAGATACGGTAAAAGTATCTAAAAATACCTTAAAAGAAAAAGCTATATACACATACATAAGCACCTGTATATGCATGATGAAGTTAATGCAATCTTAAAAGGACAAGAAAATTTTGAAGTACAAGAAAGACATTTCGCTCTATTCGGAGAGTCCCTAAAACTAAGAGTTTTTCGCCTTTTCATTTCGAGTCTCATATTTTCTCTCACGGAAAATATACCATTGGGGGGAAAAAGAAAACACACGTTTTTTAAAACTAAACTCAGAAGAGAAGATGCTCCTTTGCTGGGGTCCGTCAGGAGAGGCCTTATGCTTTAGGACGGCTCCTGCGCTTGCATTTGATCATGGTCATGGTCATGGTCGTGGCCGGAGTAGTACCCTGACCGAACTGGAAATCGTTTGCTGTAGCTGTAACAGGATTAATGTCGGAACTGTGAAAAATATTGTTGCAAGCTGTTGTTATCAATTCCTGTAGGGGAAGAAGAGCCGGAGACGGAATACGGTTGGCCGGTGATGTCAGCAGCCGGAAGGAGTTGAGGAACTGTCCAAGAAATATCATCTGCTGATTGGAAATCATCATTAAGTAGTTGTTCTTCAGTTGAACGAAGAATGTTCCACCATTCAGAATTCTTAAGCCCCGCCGTACCTTCACCAACCTGATTCCCAGTACAGTACATATAGCTAGTCAACACCCTTTAATAAACCCTCTACTGCAATACAATGTTTTCTCTCATATTTACTATCATTTTGTTAATAATTTTTTATAAAATAAAAGATAAATTTTAAATTCTACTACTAAAAATATATATACATAATATTACTATTAAAAAAATAATTAATTAGATAGGTCTTTATTAGAAAGATAAATATGTTAAAATAATCATTTAATTTCGGTTAGATCGTACAATCTCTAATTAAATAGATAGTAAATGCTTGAAAAATTTTCATTTTATTGAATTTATTAAAATAACAAATATTTTAAAACTAAGAAAATATAGCCTTACTACATATAAATTAAAACATAAATTCAAGAGGGAGAAAGTATCTAGTAACCAAAGATGAGATGTGAGGTAAATGGATTACCTTGGATAGACCTAATTCTTGAGAAGATGGATTGTTTGGGGGGGATTCAATCAATTCAAGAATATCCTTAAAACGCCAATCAATTCGAGAGTCAATTGGAGTCGTGTGATCAATGATCTTTTGATGATCATCATGATAAACTATTTTATTAGCATTTGATCTTATTGAAGAATGATCTTCTGCTGCTGCTGCTGCTCCAATATTGCTAGTGATCTTGGATTTTGAGGCTTTAGAATTGATCATCAATTTCTCTTTAGCACTTGATGATGAGGAATTTTTATTATGATCATCATCATTAAGTCCTGTAGTACTAGTTCCAAGTCCCACTCTGATTCCACCAAGTAAAAACCTTTTATGGCTGCGGACATACGAATTTACTGTGTGTATGCTCGTATCACATTTCCTGCAAAGTAAAGCTCTATCCTCCAAACATATAAAATAACCACAAGTCTCCTGCACATATATACAAAAATCAAATTACATAATTAATAAGCTTTAAAGTTGCATTAAAAATACAATTCTTTAATTGTAACTTTCTTATAAAAAATTAATTTTGAATAATAATGCAATAATTTAGTAATAAAAATATTTATCGAACATATTTTTTCCTAAAATAATAAGGATGGTCACCACCCCTAATAAGCCTTGAAAAATCTTATATTATTCTACAAAAAAAAAATTGATACTCCCCCTATTTCAATTTTAAAATGATTGTGTTAAAATAAGCGTCATTCAAATTAGTATATCACAAATTAATATTTTTTAAAATTTTTTAAACTAATAAAATATTTTAATACAACATGGCACATAAGATTTCAAAATTGAGAATGTTTATTTTAATACAATATGTATTTTTATACGTCTTTCATCGATATGAAAAAAGAATAGGAGACAAGGGAAATAGACAAAAAAGACAGAAAGAAAAAGAAAAAGAATTATAATAAATACTTTTTTAATTGTAAGGAAATTTTATTATAAAAATATTATTATGAATTAGCATCATATTTTCTGTACATATAAATTCTTAATTTGTATTAACTCAAATTACTTTTAAAAATTCAATTAATCGAATGAGTAAAATGATTCGACATAATCAGCACATAATAAACTTTTCCTTTGATAATATCTTATTAGGAAAGGAAAAACATAATTTTAAAAAAAAAAAATTTGAAAGAAAACAAATAGAAAAATAATTTTTTACAAAAATATTGAAGAACGGTCGCCGCCCAATTCCAGACTATAGGCTATTTGTATTCAGGTATTAGACATATATATATATATATATATATGGAACGCATGCAGGTGATGAATTAGCACCTGACAGACATCACACTTGGACACGGATGAAGAAGGAGAGGTAAAGAGGGAAACGCGTTGGTGCTTGCCAACCAATTTGTTAGCCGAATGAATTTTTTCGTCACAATTTAAACAAAGTGCCGCTTCATCAACACAGCAAAATACCTTTCCCTCTGCCGCTTCGCATACACTACACAGAATCTTCATATTATTGGGAAAACTTTCAAATGGTTGCTTCTCTCTCTTCGTCCTCTTTAAATACATTTTATTTCTTCTCTGCAAAGTCTACACATACATGTTTGGAAGAATTATATTCATATGGATAATATTTTTTATTTATTTATTTTGAGATTTTGATATGTTTGCATAACCGACTCTTCCCAATTTTTCAGGTGTATTCGCAAGGCTAGAAAGGATGCCACGTAACTTCATGTTGCTTATGTGTGTCTCACATAGTGTAGACACTTGTTTGACAATTGGTTTATGCATTTAACTTTTTTTTTTTTTTCTTTTTCTATTTTGGTTGAGAAATTAAAACAGGGCTCCATTCATATACTCGAAGAGCCAAGTTTTCTTTGGCCATTATCTATATGTTGTAAATTTGATTATGAGCTTGTTTAAAGCATGCTCTTCGGTCGTACATTAATGGGAATTATTTTTTTAATTTAAGATATAAGGTTTTTTAGGTACATTTGGATTGAAATTTAAAATTTAATTTTTTTTTTTAAATTTGAATCTCATATTCTCTCGCATATAACTAATCTAACCTTTTAGAAATCTCAAAAAACGAAAATCATTTTTTTATAAATTTAAATTTCATCCAAATGCACTATTTGCAATATTTTTTATTTATATTAATATGCATTCTAAATACACATCAAACAGATTTTTATCTAACGTGTATTTCTTAATATACATTTATATAAATAAAATATGTTTATATATGATAGTTAAAATTTATAAAATTTAAAGAAATTATATTTTTAATCTCAAAAGTTAATTATCTTTACTGGGCGACCGTCACACAAATCTTTAATATATAATGTAGAAAGAAGAAGTCTTTGGATGTATCTGGTCTTCTCGTCTAGTGCATTAATTCGCTAATGTGGTTAAAGAAGCCTTCTTCTATATTTTTTGCTAGTAAAAGACGGCAGAACTTTTCTTTTTTTTTTTTTTCTTTTGGGATAAAAAGGGTCGGACTCGAAACTTTCTAGATTTGTGGAAACTATTCGTGAATGTTATATCTTTTTAAGTTCATCCAAATACTAAAATTTTTAATATAAATCTAGCCCTCTAAATAAATAATAAAAAAACCTAGCCCTCTAAAGTTAAAGGTTTTTTCGTCTATATAAGGGGTGATAATGCTTGTATATAGAGTATTTTGCATGTAAACGATATAATTCTTTTTTCTTTTATCAACAATATAATTCAATATTACAGTATTTAATTTTTAATTTTGATAAAATTAAGAAATTTTAAAATTTCTGTTAATTTGATAAAAAAAAAATATGTTCATAAAATATATTACTATAAGGATAAATATTATTCTGTGAAGGCATTTCACTATTTTTTACTCAAAATCATTTTCTATATAACAGAGCATTTTGAAAATGTTTGTTTCAAAGAAAAAAGAGCATTATGAAGAAAAATGTGCATGCTAACACAATAAAAAGTTTATAACAATATTTGCTTAGTAAATTATTAATGTTAATATAACATCACAAATTTAATTATTATATATATTGACACATCAAAGACTTCGTGTTTAACTTTTTTTTCGTAATTGACTTCTACAAGCATGGCTTGTACCAAATTTATTTATTTATTTTTTGATGCATTAAGAAAAATTATGTGGTTCAAATTCAAGACATCTGAACTGGTTGAGAATATTTTATTTTTATATTAATGCATAATTGGGAATTGAACATTATGCATTAAAGTTTATTTGAATAGGAATTTAACCAAAATCTAACGTGAATTTTGCATTTTATATTTCATATCTTCTTTTATCAATAATTATATATATATATATTTTTTTTTTGATGAAGCTCTGCATGATGTGTACAGTATACAAAAGCGTAAACAATTTGCATGCTATATTTTATCCAAGAATGTGTTTGTATGGTAGGTAATTACTACTTAGATCGTCTGCAATATGCAACAATATGCAACATTTTTCGTAATAGTTTTTTTATAATTTTTTTTACTTAAAATTGATATTTTTTTAGACTCTTTTTTCATTTAGTAAATTATATTAATAAAACATATGATGTAAAGAATATTTTAAAAAATGTTACAGAAGATGTAATATATAAACAATGATAATTACTAACAAGAATTAAGTCTTTGTCACTATATTATAAAAAATTTACTTAAAATATCACTAAATTGTTTATGTGAGATTGGATTATATTTTTAGTGTTAAATTTTATTTATTTTTATCCTTGTACTAATTTCATATATTATAAAATGGATATCTTTGTCAACTCAGTAAAATTTGACAAATTATTATATATGCAAGTCTCTTACAAAATAAATTCTTCCCAAAATTGCATAATTTTTTAAAAGAATAAAGCCGGTACCGCCTTTGAAGTGCACATGTTGATAGAAAATAAACATTCTTATTACCAAAAAACAAAATTCTTCGTCTTCAAGGCTCCTATCAGACTACTCGACGCTCAAGTAGATGATGTAAATTATAGTGACTCAGCGACCCTGCACACTGGAAGTCAGGTCTCGGTGTGCACGAGAAACCATCCCCAGATTGAGAAGGTTAAAATTCTCACATTACTGCTATAAGAATTTACATTTTAACATTTGCTACTAATTCTGTAATAAAAAACTAATTAAGTTATGTTCATAGGTGCAAAAATAAACCATTCCGTTGGCAGACTTGAACTTTAGCACCTGCTCTCATTTTAATACCCCTTAACCAGCTCGCACGCAGTTAGTTTCGTGGCACCGGCATCGAGTCCATCTCAAACCGGGAAAGAGCTTTCTTACTATGAAAGAAAAAAGAAAGAGGGGGTCTAGAAGGAATGAAATGTTGGGAGTGGTTCTCATTAAAACAACAATGTTGGAAGAGGTTGTTGGGATTTCAGGTGAGATCACATACACCACTAACTTATTAGTGGAACTTTCAGCTTAATTTGCAATTAGCAGTCAAATGAATACTGCTTTTTTCTAATTTTGGGAAGGTCATGAATGCTAACATTACATCTTCACATCCTGGAAATGATGTAATCGTACTTTTATAAATCAATAAACTCTTTTCCTTTAACCAAAAACGAAAAAAAAATTGTTGGGTGAATTTGAACCTAAAAAATAAAATATGGGAGTTGAATGTAGAATATTTTACTAAATATTTGTTGAATTAATAAATATAAATCATATTTATGATAAAATGCATAGATAAATAAATAAAATTTGATGTTATAAATATAATGAAATCTGTGTAAGTAGTTAGTATGGGTGTATTTGATTTACATCTCAAACTAAATCCTTTTTCACTTTTTGACATTATATGGTTCTCTCACAATTATTATTATTATTATTTTGCATTTGGACTTAATTTAAAAATGAAAAAGATATAAATTTTTTATTTAATTTTCGTAAAAATTAAATTTTAATAGGAGAAGTTGTAAATTCTAAAGAAAAAACAAAAAAAATTTTCTAAATGCCATTCAAATAGAACTTACACAAAACTTGAGAAAATTGTAGTACTTTTTATAACATTTTTAATTTGATATATTTTATTAATAAAATATAACATATTAAATATAAATTCTATTCGAAAATGATAAACTTAAAGAGAAAAACATATCATAAAAGAGAATGACTGTACTAATTAAATACCATAGAAGATTTTAAGTGTGCGTAAATTACATAATATTTTTCCGGTTTGTGAAAGTTTCTATTTGGATTCACAATTTCAAAAGAAAAAAAAATACATCCAAGTAAAGCTGCTCTATTTGGATTGATTTCTTATTAGAAAAAAGTGATAGTTTTTTTGAAATTTATAGAAGATAAGATAAATTATAAGAAAACAATTTTGGATTGAAAGCTTATCTTAAAAGGTACAGAAAAAAAAAAAAAAAAACCACAAACTTAAAAGCTACTCAAGAGGAAAATTCTATAATATTTAATATTATCTAGAGGAAGAGAGGAATCATTGGGACTTGAACTTTAGTCTTCAACCTCAACAGGACTTGGGGGCTCTCACTCAGTACTCAACTGGACGGATGCAACTATTTGGTTAGGAGAACAGAAAACCTGTCACGGACAGAATACTGAGCCTGAGTCACCGGCCACAGCGAGCATTCTTATAGTCCACGTGCAATCCCATACCTCAATGTCGGATTCTGAAAATTTCTTCAATTGGTTTTTTGTCCGTTTTTGAAATTTATTACATAATACAATGCCCGGTATGATTTATTATATTTAATATAATACCATCTTAATTCATGTTTATAATTTATTATAAAATATTTTATAAAATTTTAAAATAAATAATAATTTTTTATTTACATTCTTTAAAAATAAATTATTTACTTCAAAAAATTAGAGATTGTTCCAAAGCAATATAGCATATTTGAGTTAGAATGAAAAATGAAATATTCGATTATATATAATACAAGGTTATGTAAACGTGAAATATTTACTTAAAAAATATTAGAATTTGTCACCAAATTATTATAATATTTTATTTAAAAAAATTAAATTTTTATTTATTATTTTAGTACTTTGCTTAAATTATTATTGTGTTTAGGTAACTTAAAGTGAGGTATTATTATAATTCTTGTTACAAGTTATTATTAAAAATTCTAATAGGTTAAAATTTTTGCGGGTCGATAAATCTAACTCGAGAATATGAATGTATAGCGCGAAAAAAAATCATTATTTTCCCTTTTATTCCCTACTCTTTCTCTCTCTACAGATGTAAATATAGATCATTATGAAGAATTTGTATAAGAAATATTAATTTAGATGTAAAAAAAGTTGAAATTATTTTTTTTTCAAAACTGGGTTCAGATCGCCTGGACGGGCGACCCGGACATGAGCGGATCGCCTGGACGGGCGACCCGGACATGAGCGGATCGCCCGGACAGGCGACTAGCACACGTCCGGGTTGCCGATCCGGGCGACCCAAGCCTTTTTTTTTTAGGAAGAAAGAATTTTGTAAGTATTTGGAAAACTTGAAACATGAATAACTCTGAGATCGCAGGTCCGTTTCACGCGTATGGCCACTCCTTTTGATGGTTCTCGTAAAGATAAACGCAACGGCATCGTAGAAAAAGTGATCCGGACCGTTTCGGGGCAAAAAAATTGTCCCGTATAGTCGAAAACTTTGATGGGGCATAACTTTGTGGTCGGACGTCCGATTAAAGCGATCCTTCTGGGCATTTCGGATATTTTTCGAGATCTATGCGTCGGAAACAGCTAAAGGCAGTTTCCACCAACCGTTCCCACAAAAAGTCCTATTTTCGTTTTAATTTACGTTTTTGTAATTTTCTAATACTTTCTCTCTTATTAACTAAAAAATTACAACACCAATTTGAAAATTAAACAGAGGAGCAGTCTCTTTTTGCTCTAATTAAAAATTCAAATGATTGCAGTTGGTAAATATTGGAATTCTTTTTGTATGCAATTTTTTTGTCCCGAAACGCGTCCGGATTGTGATACCCCGTACCCCTCTGCTAGGTCAACTGTGGCTTGGTAAGGTATCTGCGTACCTCTCGGGACTAGACTTACAAAAAATGTAACGCTATATATTATGGAGGAACTAGAATGCGTCCCTCTAAACTAAACAGCGGAAGGAGAAAGACAAAAAAATGTAGATATATCTTGATAAAAGAAAATTCTCAAAACTTATACATATGTTTAAGGCCGTGAGGGCCAAAATTTTCATAAATCAAAACCTTATGGCTAGAGGTGGAAGACCCCAAGCCTAAAGTATCCAGCGGGCCCACATTGGCTCAACTAGCCAGATCTGGTTACCGAGTCATCTGAAAAAGTGGAGAAAACATTTGAAAGGAATGAGAGATGGATGCCCAGTGAGTTCACGTGCACGTGTGTTTTCCATGAGTTTCCATACGGGTAAAATACTTTTTATAAAACAGTTTGACATGCCATAAAAGAAATAATTTCATAAAATCTCTTGTGGTGCAAGTTATAAACTATCTGAAGGGTTTGGGCATAGCTAGGAAGTTTGAGCGAATAAAGACACATTCGGCGCTGCCGCGATACCCAAACTTTTAGAACTATGCATGCTCCATGATAGGCTCAACGGACAAAGTCCGGAATCTTAAACGGGGTCCTCGGAACAAATTTCGGCATCCCGTAGTCAATACCAGCCTGAATTCCAAAGCACAATGTACGAACGTTCAATTTTTCAATCTCACACAACATATACATAAACAGGTAACGAGCCCTGACGTATCTACCAGGCCGCCCTGTGCTACCCTAGCCGGTGAGCCCCTCCTGACCCAACCTTCTAGGAAATAACCACTACCGCAGACCGTGACACGGAGTCCAACGCAATACTGCTTTGGGCCTAACCCTCTAACGGTACTACGGCCTCTATCAACTGGATCCAGATCAAGAGTAACACTACCAAGCATGTCGTTAGGAAGAGATCCTCGTACGGGGGACAGCCACGCACAGTGTAAGTGCTTTCGACATGTTGATAAAAAATGTATACCAAGCCTCTTTTTGCCGGATTAGGGTTTTAATTTACTTAATAAAATCATAGGCCATCTCTCGGCTACACAAATCTCTTCAGGTATCGAAAGAATCCCTATCCGCCAAGCAAACCCACAAACTTGTAGCCATGACAAATGTATCATGAATGCAATTTTGTAAAACTCATGAAAACATTTGTTTTTCTCAAACATATGTAATCATGTTCACTATGGTAATATGCATAAGTGACTTTAAAACACATTACCTGGTATAAAATAGGTCATGCTACTATGTTTTCCAAAAATCATGATAAATGTTTTTTCTAACGGAAATTGTTAAATACCTCCAACATTTAAAGTAATATATAAATAAAACTGTATAGAAATATTCTTTTAAAGAAAAATAAAAAATATTTTTGAAGTCATAATATAAGAATATTATGAAAATATTTTAATAATTCAAAAAGCCTTTGGAAAAATATTTAGAAGACATGTAAAGTATTGTTTAAAAAAATAATAATAATAAATATTTTAAAGGAGATTTTAAATCTCAAAATCTTATAAGAATATTTAAAATATTATTTCCAAAGGAAATAATAAGTATTTAAAATAATTTTTTTCCAAATAAATAATATATCTCAAAACCTTCTTAAAATATTTAAAATATTATTTCCAAGAAGAAATAATAATTTCTCAAAATAATTTTTAAAACTTAAAATCTTTAAGAGAATTAAAATTATTTAAAGGTATTATTCCCAAAAAGAATAACAAATATTTTGAAAATAATTTCTCAAAATAACTTTAAAACTCACAAACTTTAAGAGAATTTAAAATATTTAAAAATATTATTTTCAAAAAGGAATAGTAAATATTTTGAAAATATTTCTTAAAATCATTTTAAAACTCAAAACCCTTAAAAGAAATTAAAATATTTAGAAATATTATTTCCAAAAAGAAATAATAAATATTTTGAAAAATAGTTTCTCAAAATAGTTTTTGAAACTCAAAACCCAAATTAAAAGGGTTGTAAAAAATATTTCAAGTAAACACATCATGAAAATACGTTACTAACTCAAAATATATTTCCATGCTATAAAAGAATATTTAAAACATAAATATTTTAATAACCCAAACATATTTAGCATAACCCGTAACAATCCCGGTAAATATTTTGTAACTTTTGTCAAGATCCCAAAAATGGAAAAAATATGTTTTCAACAAATAATTAAAACTCTTATAAAAGAAAAAGGTTGGTTCAGTGTACTCACCTGGAGCCGCGATATGAGTTAAACCTACAAAGAATATCATTCCAAACTTAGTCAAATAGCTCTATAAAAATATAACAATCACTACATGATGACCTCAGGGTGTACCTAAATTTATTTTAAACCCAAAAGAATTCTAAAAATATCTCCAAAATTAGTTCATAATAATTCCTTAAAAATTATGGGTTCTTAAAATAAATCTATAATTATTAAACCTTAATTTTATTTATTTTAGGAAATATAACCTAATAATAAAATAAAAATGTCTCCTAATAATAAAAATAGAATAAATAAATAAATAAATAAAAAGGAGAAGAAGATTTACCTTGAGAGAGCTAGAGAGAGAGAGAAGAAAGAAAGAGAAAGTGGAGAGAGGGAGAGAGAGAAAAGAATGGGCTGCCAAGAGAGAGGGAGAAAGAGAGAGGAGAGGATAAATTGGGGAAAACAGAGAGAAGAGGAAATGGATGAGAAAATGCCTTTCACTTAAACCCCTTTATAGTCATGTGTGCATGGCTTAGCCTTATGTGGTCACTTGCCATGTGTCCACAATTTATCACCTCACTTGACACAACTAATATCTATATTTGTATTAAAGTCCTCCAAATTTCTAGAGTTTCTACATTGATCCCAAATCTTAAAAAATGACTTAAAATTCATATTAAACTTAAAATATCAGTCCCTAACTTAAAGTTTTAAATACTAATAATTCTAAAATATGCCTAAAAAGTTTTCCAATGAAAAATTCTTCCTTAACTTTTCTAAAAATTACAAAATGACCCCAAAGCTTTCTATTTATTATAAACTAACCCCGAAACTTTTCTTTGAACTTACCATGGCCTATGTTAACTTTGAGGTGCTTAGATGGGATGTTACACGGATCACTTTTTTGACAATGCCATTGCGTTTATCTTTACGAGAACCATCAAAACGAGTGGTCATACATGTGAAATGGATCTCCGACCACATAGTTATTCATGTTTCAAGTTTTCCTAATAGCTACAAAAATTCTTTCTTCCTAATAAGAAAAGAGGCTCGGGTCGCCCAGACTGGCGACCCGGACATGTGCTAAGCGATCGGCTCATGTCCGGGTCGCTCGTCTGGGCGATCCGAGTCCAGTTTTGAAAAAAAAAATAATTTAACTTTTCTTAAATTTAAATTGATATTTTATTCTACAAATTCTTCATAATGATCTATATCTACCTCCAATACAAGTTCAGTGTTAAAGATTTTAGTTTTAGAGTGGAGAAGGAGTAGAGAGAAGTTAGAGAGAAATTGTGTAAGAGAGAAAGAGTAGGGAAGAGGAGGGAAAATAATGATTTTTTGGCGCTATACATTCATATTTGCGAGTTAAATTTATCGACCCCCAAATTTTTTTTATTAAAAATATTGAAAAAAATATTAAGAACTTCAAGATAAAGATTTGAGGTTGGTAAAATCTTATATTCTATTTATAACCGAATAAATTATTTTTTAATATAATTATATTTAGAATCACCGTACTATTTTACCTTAAATAACTAAGTTTTGATAATTATTTTTTCAAGAATTTATACTAAAATGTATTATTTCAAACTTTATAAAAGTATTTTATAATAATTTTTATGTTAAAATAATGTATGAATTAAATTAATTTTACATTCAAATTTTAAAGGACTATTTTGTAACTTATCATAATTTACATAAAGATTATTTTATTTAATTTCATTTTTAACCAATGATTTCGTAGGTAAAATGCATATATTTAAAATTTAGAGAATAAAGTGCTCTGCTCCTAATTTTAGAATTTTAGGATAGTATTTTGTTATAATTCTTTTTCTTTTGGGCATCAATGAATTGGATCCTTCCTATGTTTACAACATGTTCAAATTATTTTTGCCTGATCAAAATTATCCAAATATGGCTGTTTACTTTAGATCGTGCACTATTCGAATTACGAGCAGCAAAGCACACTTTCTTTTCTAATTTTTTTTATTTTTTTATTGAGGGATGTTTCATAGGTCAAACTTAGGATTTTTTTTTCTGACGAAATGTGTTTCAATTAGTGAGTTATTATATTATTATAGCTATGCATGTTAAACACAATTCGAATTACGAGCAGCTATGATTTTTTTTTTTAAGTATCTTGAAGGATGATTCATACACTACGAAAAAAGTATTTAGCGCAGGTTTTGAAAATCTAATATTAAATAATTTATTTTGGGATAATTTTTTAACTTCTCTAAAATAGAGTGTTTTGGTATCGTCAAAATAGGTTTATATTTGCGGTCCGAACCATTCGTATAATGAATGAATATGAATTTTTAAAATTAAGTCCGTCAAAAATCAGTTCGGATTGGATCGGTCTGTTATGAGTACGGGCTTTTGCGATCCGGTCTGATCCGGTTCACAAATTGACTTTTTTTTTTTCTTTTTTCTAAACATTGTTTATGTGTTATTAATGTATAGTTATTTTGTTTCATATTTAGATACTAGTGTAGTATTAGTTGAATATTTTTAAACAAAATTAAATTTTAATATTTTTTTAAGGTTAAAAATAATTTCTATCAAAAAATAGTGTGTTATTTATGTATAATTATTTTGTTTATTATTTAGAAGTTAGTATAATTTCTATGATTAATTGAATATTTTTAAATACAATTTAATTTTTAATATTTTTTTAAGTTTAAAAATAATTTTTATTGGAAAAAGTTTACGGGCTGGTTCGTTTACCTGCAACTAACCGGGTGCGAATATAGTGTGTATGAATTTTGGCCCCGCTAAAAATCAGTTGGATCGAACTGTACCTTTTGCGTACGAGCTAAATGTGATCCAATCAGGTTCAGTCCGTTTGACAGAGCTGGTTGGACAGAGCTGGTTTTCTTGTTTTGAGAGGGTCTGGAAAGGAATCAATTCCACGGCAAGCCCTAGTTTTTGCGAACACTCCACTCCCTGACTCCCTCTTGTGTCAACCTCTATTACACTCCACAAATTTTCTCTTTCGGCAGTACCACTGTCGATAACCTACAGCACTGCCGTTGATGACCCGGAGATCTGTTTATGTACGCGAAAGTTTATGATGAAACAGTTGTCCATGGTTGCCTATAAAACCCCTCTCTCCGCTGTTGGCTCTTAATTACTTGTGCTGCACCTCACTTTCCCTTCTCCATCTTCATCTCGTCGACTGGTGTTTTTTTTTTTTTTTGGGGTTTTTTGCTTTTCTATTCACCGTCTCTCTCTCTCTCTCTCTCTCTCTCTCTCTCTCTCTCTCTCATCATTTTTTTCCTAATTTCAGATTAAAAAATAATTCATGCTCTTTGTAACTCTGAAATCTCCCTTTTTCTATTACATCTCTATTCTAAACCTGTGTGAATTGAATTCACCTAAGGTTTAGGTCTGTGATTGAAGCCTTTGACATTCATCAATATATTGGTTTGTGTTTTTGAGATTATGCCTTAAAAAATTGATGTGGCGGTCACCGAGCATTATTCGGTTGTTCAATCTATACGGATGTTTCATAAGTAATAGATAAAAAATGCGCGAGTAAATAAACTCACAAAGCTAGCTCATTTTCCTTACATTTTTTGTTTTGTTTGAATTCAATTGTTTTTCTTGTGCAGGTTTATCTCTGTGTATTCGGTGTTTAATTTAATATAGAATTAACAAATTTATGGATTTTACTAATTTTTATTTATGTTCTGTATCAGGTTATTCAACTGATGTTACCATTATATATATGTATATGCTTTTATAGTATTTAAGTTTTGGTTTTCAAAGTATTTTATTAGGAAAATGGTACATTTGATGAGTTAGAAGAAAGAAGGATATGAAATGGGAGTATAAAGGGCAAGAAGAGACAAAAAAAAAAGAGAGAGAAGAGAAGCAAAAATTTTAGCTAGTGGACTGATGTTGTTTTAAAATGGGATTACCCTAAAATATCCTAACCTTATTCTTATGGTCTAATCACTAAAAAATGGTTTGAAGAGATTTTAAAACAAAAGAAATAAATGTAAACTATGAAAATAACATGAAAATAAGTTAAACTATGAAAATAAAGAATGAACAACTCGATTAAGAATGAATCTTTGTAAAAAGGGTTTCAATCATAGAATCCCCTAATTATGTCCGTTACTTGATTCGTAAAAAGAATATAAAAAAGATGAATGAAAGGAAGGATTCGATCTCACGGTACTTTCGGGTAATCCCTATCTCTGTTCTATGACCTAAAAGCCTAATCCGCATCTCTACGTGATTATCAACTTCTAAGGTTCAATTAGATGCTCTAGATTAGTGTTTCTTTTTCAATTCCCACAAACCTTGCGATAAAGCACACAAGCAATTAAGCATAAAATAATAATCCCCATAAAATAAAAAAATCAATTTCATAAAATTTAATTCAATTCAACCATAAACATCATCTAAAATTAAGGCATCCCTCATTCAAACATATGGAATCAACTACTATTCATAATTCTAAAATTAAATCTAACACTAGAAATCATTAAACTAAACCAGAGAAAGAAAGGCTTATGATTTAGTTGAAGTTCCATGGCTTTGTCTACTCCGAGCTCGTCTCTCGATTCCACTCGAAGAATCACGAAGTTGCCTCCTTGAAAAATCATCAATCTTCAATCTTCAATCTAATCTAATGTTTAATTTAAAGAATCTGACTGATTATAATTGAGTTTAGAGAAGAATGAAGAAGAAATTGTTCAATATTTTCGCCCCTAAACTTCTCTCTCAAACCTCCAATTGAGAATGATCTAAAAGAGGGCTCAAAATTACATTTAAAACCCATAAAAACACATTATGTCAAGTGCAGTCGGGACCTATTGTCCATGGTAAGTTTCAATCCAAAATTCACTTAAAGTTTTCAAGACCTACAGTTCAAAATCCTTTTATGCTCCAAACAACTACCGTCGGCGATAGGGTAGCTTACCGTCCTATTGTCTTCAATGTCAACAGCTTCCATCTTCTCCATTTTTGCTCCATTTTCGACTATATTGCTTCCTTTTTCACTTGTATTCTTTAAATTCTTCTTCGGAAACACCTAAGTTAGGAGGAAGAGAAAATGAAATAAGTTATACGTTTTATATACTAAAAACATCGCAAAATGACATAATTAACATATAAACATATGAAACTTAAGCACATATCAGTCGGCCACATCACCGGTTGGACCCGGCCGAAGCAATAACCAGGAGGGCCAAAAGTTAGAAGACCCAGCTGGACCCAGCCACCCAAGTGGGAGGACTCGGCCAGCTACGCAACAAGGGCAGAAACTGCAATTTTTCAGCATCTTTTTAAACAGTCTTCATTATATTTTAACATATCTTCGTCTAGGGTGTCTTGGGGGCTGAGAGAGCTGATTTTTGAGAGAAAAACCTTCCCTAAAACTTCCATTAATCAACTTAAATCAACAGTTAGTTTGGAATTTCAATAGTTAGATTGAAGAGTTTCTTCAGAGCAATTTCAGGATTTTTCGGGCGAATCGAGAGAGGAGCTTGGACAACATTCCGGATCGTGGATTCTCCAAACAAAACTCCTAAGCCTTATAATCTCTTGTTTATTATGAATTCCTTGTTGAATTTAATAATTTTATGATATTTAGTGGCTAGGGAATACTTTTGTGTTTAAATGGGGTTGTGAACCCTAGATGATCTTAGCTTTGTTTTAATTGGATTCTATGGATTAATTTGTTGAATTAAAAGTTTATTTTCGTTTAATTGTTGTTTTGTGTTATCAATTCTTCACTGGTGATTAATACTATCACATTACTTGTTTGGAATTGAAAAAGAAAGAATATCTAGGGTTTAATTAAACAATAGGAATTGATTGTTAACTAGAGATAATAGTTATAGTTTCTAGGTCTAAAAGAGAAATCTAGTTCACTCTGGCATTTTATTTATTCATATTGAGTTAGAGAGAGAAGAGATTCTACTCTAATCAATTAGGGGAATAATAGCTTTGACCTAGTGATAGGGTTAATTCTAATAAACGAGTGAGACTCGATTAATAGTTCAACTATTTCTCCAATTTCAATGAATTAGTTAAGGGATTCTATGGGGATTCCACTGTTTAAACACTTCCTTATAAAACTTGATTTCAACTTTACTTTTAGATTGTTTTTAAAGTGTTTTACTTTTCTTAGTTAAAAACCCTTTTCAACTAATTTTATTTTGATTAAATCTTAAAGAGACGGTCATTATTATAGCTTTTCCTTTCCCTGAGTTTGACAACCCTGGAGATTATCTAATGCTACATAGATTAGTTCACTTGCCTGCTAGTATTAATTTAGAGTAGTTTCATTTTAAACAACATCAACAGAGAATAGCGACTGTAGTTAATTTCTTTTTTTATAGAATATCAATCTTCATTTCATCATTTTTTTTGCTTTTAATGTATTTAATTTTAAGAATGAATATATAATTATGTTATAAGAATATTTAACCGTAAAAAGCAATTTTTTTAGCTTCTAGCAATCAATTTGGCTGTGACATTGCTTGTACTCCAATTGTAGGGATATAATCTCCATAGAAGACCAAAGACTACTTTGATACCAGGTAAACTATTCTCTTAGTTTTTCTCTTTTCCTTCTAATCATGAGTTTGGTTATTTAATTTAAGTTTAATTTTCTAAAACATAATGTTCTATCTTTAGTTCTTGTAGTAGTTCTTGATGTTTAAAATGCCATGTTTTCTAGCATTATCTAGGATCAGAATTTCTTTTTCATTTTTTGATTTCTTGATTGTAACTTTGTGAATATCTTATATATGGATCCTACAAGAGAGGTATGTAGTTCGTAATTGAGTGTGAAAGGATTTTCATTTTTTCGGAATTCTAATTCTTTTCATTGAGACAATATCAATTGATTAACAATCAAGCTGGCCTCATGGAAATTACCTCTTGATATGTATTTTCCCTTTCCTAATTGTCTTAGCAATTTGCCACGTGGTCTTCTATTACAATTGTCTTGATAGAACATTATCTTTGTTGTTTCTCACAGTGTGGAATAGACGTAGCAAACGCCCAATAGGATGTACATGTATTTATTTTAGCCTCCTCTTGCCTATATTCTCATTTGGTCTTTCTATCTCTGTCGCTTTTATTGCCCACTATCCATTTGTATATGGAATCTTCAATGTGGATATCTTTATGTGCAACAACAGGAAATCTGCTACATATTATTTTCTGATTCATATTTTTTTCATCATGGCTCATCAGTTGGTGATTGATTGATGGATGGATATTTGGAACAAGTGAAAAGCAATGTCTAGAAGCTCAAGTTGAAAACACTAAGTAGCAAGCTATTCTTACAACCCCTAAATCTCAAGTAACATCAGATGAAGCCCACATTTATCTTGACCTTCATTCTCTGAGGTAGATGCCAGTTCTTAAGTTAATCTTTTAATGTTTTCTACTTCTCTTTATTGATAATATTTTTCAAACATAAAATACCTAGTTCGTTAATTTTCTGTTTCTCTTGCATATAATTTAGTAACTGAAACCTTGCAAAATGCTTATTTACTGCCATTTTTTCTCAATATGCAGAAGATACGTAAATGGCTAACTCCACAGTTACTAGCTTTGAACTATCTTATTCTAATCGTGTTCTTCATATAGATCTGAAGGTATGCATCTTATCAGGGGACTTTCACCGTTTTCTTTTCTTTTCCTATGAACTTAGGCTCATAATTACTATTTTTATCTTTATAGTGTTAAAATATTTTCCTTTCAAAAGACCATGAGATGAGACTAGGTAAGAAGAAAATAAATTCTCTTGATATATTACTTTTTCATTTACCAAAAAAAATAAAAATAGTACAATCCCCTTGAATATTGTTTAACGTTCAGAAAACATCCGGGTGACTTTGGGCTTGGAAAATTGCTAATCAAAGATGATCTTGCTTTTTCAGTAAGCATATTTTCCTTTCTTTCCTTCTAGCCAAGATAAAATTTAATTTTAAGGTGGTTAGTGTAAGTGATTATGATGTATACCAAAATTGTTCATTTATTGAACTAAATATTGATTTGAATAGTGATTACTTGAATGTTGTGAGTCCTTCATTATGTGTTAGTAGAACTAGAATTTTGCTTCTTGTTTGTTCCAATCTATATGAAGAAGTGATTATGCTTGACATGTAGTTATCAGTAGATTCTTTAGTTAGCCTTATGATTATGATGACATTGAAATGATATTCATAGTTTAGAGAAATAATGAGCATCAGTTGCCATCAGTTCTTTCTTCGATTATCTCTCTTATGGTCTGAATGTTACAAGTATGACATTGACATGACAAAGTGTATTTACTGTGGATTTTGTCAAGAAGCTTGCCCTATTTATGCAATTGTTAAAGGGCTCAACTTTGAGTTTGCTACTAAGACTCATGAGGTTCATAAGAATTTCTCATTAGCAAACCTTAATGATTACTTGTGTATGTACAGTGATGAAGCTTTTTTGAGCTGCAGCTTTTGTTCTGCCATTTAAGTATTTTAATCTGCTTCACATTTGATTCTTTCTTCTTTCAGCTAAATGTTTTACTCATCAAAGGGTTTGTTTGGAAATTCTCAGGTCTTGGATGTGGCTTAGACTATTCCTATTCTGTTCTCAACATTGAATCTTAAATTTGTGGCTGCTAAATATCACGGAGCACAGCATAATGTATTGAGATTGTATATTTCTTTTTATTATCTTTTTCTTCTTTTTCTTGATATCATATATAAATTTGTATTGACTTCTCTTCTTATTTTGGTATTGTTCTTATATTTAATTATATATTACTTATTCAGCTTCTACTGAAATTAAGAATTAATGAAAATAAACGATGAGTATTTTAATAGTTTAAATTAGAAGTATAAAATATTAGTAAAAAAAAAAGAATTAAAATGACAAAATAAAAATTAAACATATTGAGAGCCTCCTGAAAATGAATTGAATATCTCTAGGAAATGATTTAGCCAAAAAAAGAAAAGGCTCCAAAAAATGGCAATGTTTACCAGGGGTTTTTGATGCACATTGCGGCGGTCTTTGAAAACTGGCAAAAAACATTTAGTAATATCTTATCTTGAGGGGGTTTCTCTAACCGACACACTAATGTTTAGAGAAGGTCTTAAACTGCCACTAAACGTAAAAAGAAGCTCGACTATATTTAATTTTTTTTTTGTAGTGATAGTTCAAACTTAAAATTTTTATCTGATGAGAAGTGTTTCAATTACTAAGTTACTACATTATCATCACTATGCATGTTGTAATATGCTTTCTTTTTTTCTCGAAAAAAAGGCCAAACATGTGCGGAAGCTCGTTTTGAAAATATCGAGGGGCGACTGCTAATAATGTGCATAAGGAAAATATCGACAATTTTTCTATTTACTCATAAATTATTACATTTTGATTTATAATTAAAATTTTTAAATTTTCTATTCGTAAACTATTGACAATTTCAGTGATATAACAAGTTATACTTAATATAGTAATTTTTAACATATTCTAGGTATCTTAGATGTGAGCCATTATATTAAACAATACCTACAAAAATAAAACAAAAATAATACATTCCACAAATAGATATCTCCATGATCTTCTAGTACAAATCACCATTTAAATGGTCAAATGCCTTTAAAAAAAGTGTTCATTCGTAGGGAAATGGCTAGAATATGTCTTAAACAATCAGTTAAAGTATAATTTAAGTGATCCGTTAAAAAAGTATAATTTATGTGCAAAGTTGTAAATTGAAAATTAAGTGTTGACATCTTTTAAAATGCAACAATTTCCACATAGAAAAGAGGAGGACAAGGAGACAGACAATGTTGTAAAAAGTTGAGGGGTAGTATTGAGAACGAAAAGCATTGGAGATATCATATATAGTATGTGATTCTCCTACACTATTTTAAATTTTATAAGAAAGTATCTTATAGTCTATATGTTATTTAGTAGTGTTATAAATACTTAGTACCCTATAAATAGTAGATTATAACGGAGATGAATGACATGAATTGAAGCATTAACTTTTTTTCTCGTAAGTAAACTTCAAGCATTGTATTGATTAACAGGGTCCTCAAAATAATTGCAAGAGTCCAAATTTATGCCCCATGTTAAAAAAAAAAAAGGCAGTTTTAAAGGATCTATATTACCAAAAAAATTAAAACCCTTAGCTCATTTGGCCAAATTGTGTGTTGCAATATTAGAAGTCTTGGAGAAGAATGAGATTCCCACTGCTTCCAATTTGTCATCTTCCTCTTGCTTTCATAAATAATGTCCTCTGAATTCCACTGCATAGTCGTTTGATTACCTTAGATGTATCTCAGAACATTCAAGGCACACTCAAGGATTATTCATTTTAGTTATTTTCCCTCTGCATGCAAGAGAGCTTGGCTTGCACTAAGACCATTTCCATGAAGGCTTACAAGGCAGTGAAGCGGCTGACCAAGCTCCAATTGTCTGACCATATTGATCCATCATAATCCAAGTAGTCACTGCAGTATCCGGTTCCGGTATCCCCTGAGAAAGCAGCACCAAAATTCATCTTCAAGAAACTGTGCTTTGGCACTGTCCAGACCTAGGAATGGTGCTTAATTAGCTTTCCTCTTCAGGTTTTTATCTACCATGGTATGCTAGTATAGTCTTGCTATCATGTTGATTTTTCTATCCAAATCCTGCTAACCCTTCTTTTAACCACCATGGGAGATATGATTTCTGAGCATCTATGTTCATTCAAATGTTAATGCAAAAATCTTAAGAACTTCTTTTTCAATCAAGGATAGAGGGAAAGAATTCTTTGGGTTACACAATAAACTAATCTAGTCTCCTACTGAAAGGTGTTGAAAGCAATCCAATATTGCCATTTATAATTGCTCTAAGCATAAATCACAAATAGGCATTCTCGTAAGATGTTGATATGTCTATACTAGTCGAAGTTTTATATGTTATTTATTTCGCTTTTCAAAGTATTTAGTGTATAAAATGAACAATTTTCCCCCAAACTCTTCTCTTATTGATTTAGGTACACCCCAAAGGAGTTAGAAGTGAATACAAGTTTAAACGAGAGCTTAAGGAGTGAAAATAGCCAAAAACGAAAAAGAGAAAAACTGAGAACACTATGGCCAGAACCCAGCTGTGGCCGGCTAGTATGCAGCAAACAACTGTAAATGGAACAGGGAATAACCGCAGCTGGCTCCATCGTGTAGACTTCTATTTTCTCTCAGATTTTGATGCTTTAAATTAGCCATTTTATTATTCTATTCAGACTTGGGGTCTTTAAGGGACTTTTAGGGGCAGTTTTTTTTTTTTCCCAGAGAATTCCCCTTAGAAACACCCTAATTCCCTTTTAAATTTACAATTCATATATTAATTTAGGGTTTTTAGAAGAGCTTGTAAGTTTCCGTCAGAGCAATTTCAAAGATGAAGAACGACGATTCAAGAGGATCGTTCGGGCTGCTTTCCAGAACTATGAAGAATCTACAATTGATCCAAGCTTCCTATACTCTCTTTTCATTATTAACTATTCGTACTCATGATTGTAATAGAGATTATGAGTAGCTAGATTTCCTTGTGTTTGAATGGGATGAACCCTAGTGGACGTTAGTTTTTATTTTTCATGGATAATTTTGGATGGATTTGTTTTTATGATTTGGTTGTTACTTAATTGCTTCTTTTTTCTTTTTTTTTTTTTTTTGTCGCCGATTGAGCATGATGGTTGATTTTCATTAATTATTTGGAATTGAGAAATGAAGAGTAATTTATGGCATAAATTAAGCATAAGGGATTAATAATTGATTAGAGATAATAATTATTATTCTTAGGTTTAATTATAGAAATCTAATACATTCATGTTCTTAAGGTATTCATAATTGAGTTAAAGATAGAAGAGATTATTCTTTAATAAATTAGAGGAATAGTGGATTTTCATTTAGAGATAGGATTAATCCTAAATGAGAGAATGAATCCAACCCATAGATCATATCTATATAAATTTGCTCTAAGGAATCAGCAAACAGAAACTAGGGATATTATTCCATTTAAACACACTTTTAATATACCTTATCTAAATCGCCAATTGTGGTTATTTGAATTTGTATAATTGATTGGTTAGACAGGAAAAGAATTGTAATCACTGGTACTTTCCGTTCCGTGAGTTCGACAATTTGGGTACTTTTTTAGTTTTACTAGAATGATAGATCACTTACCTAGAGTGATAGTTTCTAGCTTACCCACATAATAGATGTGTGTTGTTGTCTATTCTCCTTGGCCATAGATCTAACAACTATCATCATCCATTTGGAATATTCTCTAGTCTCTCCTTGTTGGTAGTAAATAGTTAACCCTATCCATAACAATAGTTTGTGCCTTTCATGTAACTTTGACTTCCATAAATTCCTCCACTTCTCCTTGTTTACGGGCAAGTCTGTAGTAAGTTGGGCCTATTAGTTTATTCTATAAGAAGATCTCACAGAAATTTTCCCTAGTTTGGAGAGAATCCAAACTAGCCTGTCTTGTTCCATATTTAGTGGAACACTATTATTCATGATCTTCTAAGCCACATCCTGAGAGAAAATATTGCTTACTAACAGGCTATTCCATGAGTGTGTATCTATATATATCCATGAGATATCTGACAAAAACAGATTATCAAGAGTCCTGCAATGAGTGTATGGATTGAAATTAAGAATATTCGAGATCTATGGATCTTCCCAAATCCGAATCGAAGGGTCTATGCTAACCTTAAAATAGTATCCATTTCTCAAAGAGTCCAAACTACTCACAATATCTTGCAAAATATAGGATGCTTCTTTGTCCACCCGCTTAATATCTAGAAGTCAAGCCCCTTAAATATTTTGAATGGATGAGATGGATCAAGAATTTATCTTCTATTGTGCATAATTGTTAGAAAATTTTAGTCACCATGTATATATTGAAGTCCCAGCACTGTTTCAATCCCAAAAAACCTTCTTCAGTAGGTGAGCAAATATCATCTCTACTCTTTAAGCACAGAAGTCGATTGACTCCCCTCATCATTCTTTCCCCGAAAAACCCCTTAATTCTTTATACACTTGATCGAAGATACCTCAAGGGAGCAAGAAAGTTTGCATAGGATAGCTAGGGATGAGAGCCCCACCAATCTTCTTGCTTCGTATAAACTTTTCATTTTTTAACTTGCTAGCTTGCTCTTCAGTTTTTCTACCACTCCACCAAAGCTCTCTGATCTCATGCCTTTCTGGCAGAATAGAATCCAAGATACTAGGTTTTATGACAACACAAGGCGCATATTTAAGCTAAATTGAATATAGGACGTACCATAGTTTATAGATTGCCCTGTCCAATTTCAAAAGTCATCCAGACACTTTTTAACCTGCTGGTTTTTTTTACATATCTGCCTTACAATTGATAACCAAGTCATTTGAATACATGAGGTGGGTAACCATAAGTCTTGTACGAAGTATTTTAGTTCCAAGTATATTCCCTTCCCCCTATGCTCGACTGATCATGCATGAGAGGATATCAAAATAAATGGCAAACAAAAGAAGGATATATTGGGTAACAATGTAGTAGTCAGTGGTAGGACATTTGTCAAACACATCCTTCTTAATACGTAAAAAAAGATTTGGACGATCACATTTCCTTTTCATTTTTTATCAAATGAAGAAAGGACATGATTCAAATTTAGCGTAATCCTAAAAGAAAAACACTTCCACGACTAACATACTAGCCTGCCACGATCATCTTCATCTTTTATTACCTTGCCAGCCCTCTAAGGGTGGTTACTGACCTTGATTTCTCTTCAAGAGGTATAGGCATAAAAGGAACCAGATTTTCAATCTTGAGATGGAAAAAATTCTTATTAAAAAAAGATTACTGACAAAACAAAAACTAAACATTGATAAACACGATAATTTTATGAACCTTGGCAACGATCACCCCAAACCATAAAACTCTAACCCTTCCAGTCCCTGGCCTGAGCTTTGTTTCCATAAAAGCAAGTACAGCACTCCCCTGCTCCTCTCCCCCCCAAAAAAAAATGGTATGCACTCAAATACCTAGAATCTGAAGCCTACCAGTCCTTGTCCTAAGGACTATGTCCCCATAAGCAAGTAATGACTATGTCCACTATATATATGTCTAAATGTATTTATATATATGTATATATATATGTATATATAAGTATATACACACACATATATGTATGTATGTATATATGTATATATATTATTTTTTGTCTTGTTTGTTTTTTTGGTATTGTTATTTGAAGTTTTTTTGTGTTTTTATCCCCACTCTATATGTTTTAATGATGCCAAAAGGGGGAGAAATATGTGCAATGTAGTTAAGTAATTATGTGATAAGTGCTTCTGTGTTATATAATTAAGTGATTATGTGCTTATATGTTCTGTGATCTAAGTGATCTATGTGCTTACTTGATTTATATGATCTATGTGATGTGTGTTTATGTGCTAAGTGTGCATCTATGTGTTATGTGTATACGTGTAAGTGTGCTTAAGTGCTATGTGCTATGTGTTCTTATGTCCTAATTGTTTGTTTGATTATGCGCATATTTGGTATGTGTTTTATTTCATATGTTTGATGTTTCATGGATATAAGTGTTGTTGATAATATGTATAAGTGTTTAAGTGATTTTCCTTAGTTTTTATGGTTTGTTGTCAATAACATTGTGTGTATTATTTTTGTTATATGTCTGTGGCCAACCACTTTGTTTTTAACAGAGTCATAAGGTGAAAAAGTTGTTTTTGGCAAAATCCTTTTAAATCAAAAATTGAGTATCTTAGATCTTTAAATGATTTTTTTATGTGTTCAAACATCTAAGAGTTTTTATGTTATTATTAAACTATAATAAATGCTTGTGTTGCTTCTGTATCCTTTTACTCTTGTCATTTATTTATTGTTTGTATTTAGTTTTCCTTCATTTGTCATTGCTGTCCTAAAATGCTTTTATAAAGGAAAATATTTTCTTAAAGAAATCAAGAGTTTTTATTGGAAAGTTTTAAAGTATGTCCTTTATAAATCTTTTATAAATATGAAAAAGAACAACAAAATGAGAGAAATAAATAAAAAAAACAGAAGGATGAAATTGAAAAAATATAAGAAATACATTTTAAAAGCTAAAAGATATAAAATATAACTTCTAAAAAAACTTAATTTTTTAATGAAGAAATAGAAAAAATATATATTTTTAAAAATTAAAGAAAGAGTATCCTGCAATTCTGGCCATAGTGTCACGCACTTACTTTTTCTTGTAAGTAGACGTGCGGCCTTAGCACTCCCGCAAATGCTAAGAAAGCCTAAACTTGCTCAAACTTCAGAGGCTAGACGGGAACGTTGGAAAGTCGTAGGCAAAGAGTGGATGAAAGAAGCTTATATTGCTTGAAAGGAGCTTACAAATACAAGGCTTAGAACTCTAAGTTCTTGATGTGTTGTGATGTGTGTGTTGTGTTGTGATGTGATGTGTTGTGTTGTGATGTGATGTGTTACAAATGAAGAGGGTGAGCCTATTTATAGGCAAGCACCTTCTCAATGGATGGCTAGGATTAGTCCATGTGGCAACGATCTAACGGTTGCCTTCTACCATTCTAGAGTATTCTACATAAAGGAATGTTCTAGAGAATTCTACTAGTTTACATGATGCTTCCTCCATGGTTCTAGAGACTTCCAGAGGATTCTAGAACCTTCTGGAATGTGCTAGAACTTTGTGGGCTTGTCTAGAATGTGGAAAAACCTCATGTCTTGCAAGCAGGGCGTGACATTCTCCCCCACCTATGCTCGCGATGCCCTCATCGCGCCTTCATCGTGGAATTGCTGGATATGGTCTTTGAATTGCCAAAGGGCATCTTCGCGCTCCCAACTTGCTTCACTTTCGGGCAAGTTCTTCCACTTTACGAGATATTCCCAATAACTTGGTACACCTCGTCTTCGAATATGGCGGTCGGCTAGTATGGCCTCGACTTCCTTGATACGCTTAAGTAAGGGGCTATCAACTCGACTGATGGATGCAAGTTCTACCTTGCGGCTTAAGGCGTCAGCTACCACATTAGCTTTCCCAGGCTTGTATTCCAAGCTATAATCAAACTCCGCGAGAAAGTCTTGCCACCGGGCTTGTTTTGGACTAAGCTTCTTTTGAGTTTGGAAATAACTAGTAGCAAGGTTATCGGTCATGATGACGAACCTGGAACCCAACAAATAATGTCGCCAAACTCTTAGGCAATGGATGATTGCTGTCATCTCTTTTTCTTGCACGGTGTAGCGGCGTTCCGTCTCGTTAAGTTTGCGGCTCTCATAGGCTATTGGGTGACCATCTTGCATGAGTACGCCTCCAATAGCAAAGTCCGAAGCATCAGTGTGCACTTCGAAAGGCTTGGAATAATCAGGCAAGCTGAGAACTGGATCGTTACAAATGGCCTTCTTTAAATCTTCAAAGGCACGTTGGCAATCTTCGCTCCATGCCCATGGTCGATTCTTCTTAAGAAGATCTGTCAAAGGTGCCGCTCGAGCTGAATAGCCTTTGATAAAGCGACGATAATAGTTCACAAGTCCAAGGAAGGATCATAACTCATGAACTTTAGTGGGTGGCTCCCACCTTTGTATGGCTTGCACCTTTGTGTCCTCCATCATGAGCTTTCCACCCTTTATCTTATGCCCTAAGAACAATACCTCTTCCTGGGCAAATGAGCACTTCTCCTTTTTTACATATAGCTCATTGTCCTTCAAAACTTGAAACACTTTTCTCAAGTGTTCCTTGTGTTCCTCCATTGTTTGACTGTATATCACAATATCATCCAAGTAGACGACCACGAATTGATCGAGGTAGGGGTGGAATAGCTTATTCATTAAGGTGCAAAAAGTTGCAGGTGCATTTGTTAGACCGAAAGGCATGACTAAAAACTCGTAAGAGCCATACCTTGTTATGCATGTAGTCTTGGGCTCGTCATCGTCGGCAATACGGACTTGATAGTATCCCGAGCGAAGATCTAACTTGGTGAAATATCGTGCATGGCCAAGTTGGTCGAAAAGATCCGCTACGAGTGGGATGGGATACTTATTTTTAATGGTGACCTTGTTGAGAGCCCGATAGTCGATACACATTCGTAGGGAACCATCCTTTTTCTTTTGGAAAAGAACTGGGGCACCGAAAGGAGCTTTGGAGGGCCTAATAAACCCAGCATCTATTAAGCCCTTTAGTTGTTTCTTGAGTTCTGCTAACTCCGGTGGTGCCATGCGGTAGGGGGCTCATGGCCGGTGGCTTGGCTCTCGGCTCTAACTCGATTTGATGATCGACCTCCCTTCTTGGTGGCAACTTCTTTGGTAATTCATCGGGCATGACATCCCCCGAATTCGCGAAGAACGCCTTCTATTTCCTTTGGGGACAGCTTGGTTGGGGAAGTATCTCCTCATCGTCGTGCTCCTCGAGGATGGCTAAGTAGCTTTCCTCGTCCCTCTTCAAGCCTTTCTCGAACCGCATAGCCGATAATGCTTGCGGATCGGACTTGGTAGACCGTAGTGTTGGTACTACGCAAGTCTTTCCTTCGTCCCAAGATGCACATGGTGTTGGCAAAAGGAATTGGGAACGCCTTCACTTGATCGAGAAACTCCATCCCGAGTACTACCTTGAAATCGTCCCATAGGTACCACGGACAAATTCGGGTAGCCCACCCATGCACCAAGGGTGGTCTTGACGCCTCGAGCAATGCCTTGTATCGGGCTTGGCCATAGAGTTGACGGCTTTCACTGCACCCTGGCGCCGCCAACCATCCGAAGGCCTAGTCTATTGGCTTCCTCTGCGGAGATGAAGTTGTGGGGACGCACTTTCGTGTCAAGTAAAGCCTTCGTCTCCTTCCCGCTGATAGTTGCATTTACGAACCGAAGTCCCTCGCTTGAGTCTTCGGAGTACTTCGATGACATTGAGGAGTTGTAGTGAGCCGACTTGAGCATCTTCCTTGTTGCCACTTGATTCGTGCCCCTTGATATCGGCCGTCAAGGCATTGAGTGCCTTTGTCTTTGGACAATCTCGTGTCCAAAGTGTAGCTCGCCACATAAGAAACATCCCCGTTTAGGGATGGAACGGTCAAAGTTGTCCTTTTGTTTGCCTTTATCCTTCGGGCTTCCAAGGACTTTGACCTTGGCTTCGGTTTTCTTCCTTGCGGTTGCCTCGCCAATGTTCTCCCCCCACCTTTGTTGGGACCACCCTTCTTCTCTTTGGACTTGGATGGCTCCTTTTTGCTTGAGTAATCGATCAAGCTTTCGGCTATAGCGATAGCAGCAGCAAGGTCTTGCACACCACGACGCCTAAGTTCGATTTTTGCCCAAGTTTGTAGACCGTCCATGAAAAAGAAGAGTGAGTCCTTATCGGACATGTCGGGGATTTCCAACACGAGGTTGGTGAAGTCTTTCACATAATCTCGGATACTTCCCAGATGTTTAAGCCTTCGTAGGCGACCACGTGCCTCTTCTTCGGCATTTTCCGGGCAAAATTGCCTCTTAAGCTCCCCTTTAAAATCATCAAAGGTAGCGATGGAGCACGTACCTCTCTTGACGTCTTCCCTCGCCGTCTGGCGCCACCAAAGCATGGTCAGTATCGGTGAGGTACAAAGCTGCGCTCTTGATCTTGGCTCCATCTTCTATGATGCCTACAGCATCGAAATATTGTTCTAGCCCCCATAAGAAGTTGTCTACTTCGCGAGCATTACGCGTTCCCGCGAAACTCCTTGGCTTCGGGATATCGACCCGTCGGGGTTCCACCGTGGATGTGGTTGAACCAGTAAGAACCGCCTTCTTACATAAGGCTAGGTCCCCTCGAGCTTCCTCCAATTGCATTAGCAAGCTGTTAATCTCCCTTTGATGGACGTCTCGCAAACGAGCTACCTCGGCCATAAATTCGTCCCTGAGGGCCTGTAAGTCTTCTCGATTAGACTCACCTAGCTTGGTAAGGGCTTCACGCACCTCTTCATGGGTTTCGGCGACGTCGGCCTCTAGACCTTCCACCCGTTGGTCTAGATTCTCCATGTGTGCGTCCACGGCGCCCATGCCTTCCTCCACCTGAGTTAGGCGTAACTCAAAGCTAGCTGTGCGGTCCTTGGACTTCCCCCTCGGCTTTGGTACAACGGGGTCGCGCTGCTCCTCACGCCCCCGGCCTTGTTGCGATGACTCCACATTGGTGGTGTCGGATCCCGCCACTTGATCTCGGATGGTCTTCGTCATGGCTTCCAACCAAGCTCTGATACCACTTGTCACGCACTTACTTTTTCTTGTAAGTAGACGTGCGGCCTTAGCACTCCCGCAAATGCTAAGAAAGCCTAAACTTGCTCAAACTTCAGAGGCTAGACGGGAACGTTGGAAAGTCGTAGGCAAAGAGTGGATGAAAGAAGCTTATATTGCTTGAAAGGAGCTTACAAATACAAGGCTTAGAACTCTAAGTTCTTGATGTGTTGTGATGTGTGTGTTGTGTTGTGATGTGATGTGTTGTGTTGTGATGTGATGTGTTACAAATGAAGAGGGTGAGCCTATTTATAGGCAAGCACCTTCTCAATGGATGGCTAGGATTAGTACATGTGGCAACGATCTAACGGTTGCCTTCTACCATTCTAGAGTATTCTACATAAAGGAATGTTCTAGAGAATTCTACTAGTTTACATGATGCTTCCTCCATGGTTCTAGAGACTTCCAGAGGATTCTAGAACCTTCTGGAATGTGCTAGAACTTTGTGGGCTTGTCTAGAATGTGGAAAAACCTCATGTCTTGCAAGCAGGGCGTGACAATAGGCTAGCTTGTACTTCAGGCATAAAACATATGTAGAATGTTAGTGATGAGTTAGCACCTAACAGATATCACACTTAGGCAAGGATAAAGAAGAAGAGATAAAGAGCGGAACATGTTGGTGTTTGCCAACCACCTTATTAATTAGCCAAATGAATTTGATTGTCACAATTTAAACAAAGACACCTCATCAGTACAACAAAATACCTTCGCTTCCTCGCTTCACATGCACTACCCTGAATTTTCATATTATTGTAAAACTTCAAATGACCACATCTCTCTAATTTATTCTCTTAAATAGACTTTATTTCTGTATTAGTATTTGCATGACTGACTTGCAAATTTTTCTTACGTAGAGCCTTGCCATGTGTCCATTGTTGCTTATGTGTGTCTCACCTAGTGCCACTCCTATTTTAGACTTTTAGACAATTGGGATATGCATTCAACTTTTTTTTTTCTATTTTGGTTGGGAAATGCGTTCATCCCTCGAAGAGCCAAGTTCCCTGTAATCGTATGTTGTAATATATATATACACACACACACACACGTGTAATTCACTATTTTGGTATTTTGTAATTTGATAAAATTAAGAAACTATATACATAATTTATGTGTTAATATAAATATTTCTTATAAGGATAAAATACTATTTTGTCAAGGAAGTTCATTATTTGTTACTCAAAATTAAAATTAATTTCTGCATAGAAGGTTTGTTTCTAGGGAAAAAAAGTGCATTATGAAAAGTGCATGCAAAAACAATAGTTTAATTATAAAAATATTTTCTAGAATGATTGCTAATGTTAATAAGATCACAAATTTGATTCTTGTATATGGTTTAAGCATAATTTAGGCTGAGTTCATATCATTCTCACTAATTGATAATTAAATATTATGCTTAGAGTTTATTTGAATAGGATTATTAACGGAAACCTAATGTAAATTTTGTACTTTGTATTTTATATCTCTCTTGTCAATAATAAACTCAGAGAGAAAAAAATCTGCATGGTCTATAGTATAAAAAAACATAGAAATTTTGCATGCTATATTTCGTTCAAGGATGTGTTTATGTGGGAAATTCTCTTAAGGGAAATTACACAAGATGTCATTTCAGTTGCATTATTCTCTTGAAATATTACTAAATTATTTACATTATATTTATAGCGTCAAACTTAAATGATTTTTATTATTAAACTATTTTCATATATTATAAAATGGATATTTATTCGTCAACTCAGTAAAATCTTACAAGTTAGGGTACAATCATGTACCATTTTTTTAATGGTAAATTCTTCAAAAAACTATGGCTCTACATGGACAATAATTTAACTAAAAAAAGTTCTTTTTTTTTTTTTTAATATTTTGGGCCACCATCTTTTCTCACCAATCAACTTTTACGAAATCCAATAGAAAAACTCATTTTTTTAAATTAAAAACCAATTTCTATATTTCTTAAAAAAATTAACGCTTGTGCCTCGATTAAAAGTCGAAATGGATAGACTGGGAAAAAGGTATTACTTTTAGAAGTAATGAATTTTTTAGGCAAATTTGCATCTAAATAAGTTATGGGCTGAAATATCTTTTTAGATTTTGCTGAATTAAAGAATATACATTCTTTTTAAATAAACAAAAATACAAATGTACATAAATAAAATTTGACAACATAGTTATAATCATATCTACTTATATAATAGTTTCGATACTTTGAAGGGAATTTCCTTTACACCGGTGAGATTGAATAGTATCCTAAATCTCAAATTTCAGTTTTGGACTCACATTTCCTATTACAAACAATTTTGTTTTTTCAAAATCCAATGCAAAAATCTCAAAATTAAACTCTATCAAAATGCACCTATTCAAGATCATATGGACGAAGCATTTGAACTTACTTCTACTTAAATAGCATTTGGTTGCCACTCAAAATCGTCCAGTACACTTCCTCTTGTATTAACTTTTCCCTTAGGATTTATGTTTTAGAGTTTAGGGTTTATCTTTTATTCTATATAATTTTTATTAATAATTCTACTATAAAAGGAGTTTACTGGAGAGTGTAGTAGAAGATGTATTAGACAATCTCGACCGGTTGGTTACTTTTATCAACAGTAGGCAAACATTTGGGTTACAATCAATCTCGTGTATTAGTGCGTTTTTGCAGAAAAGAAAACTTGCCATTGTCCATAGTACTGTCGCTTAGTCACTAACAACATCAGTACTCTTATGGTTCACGTGCAATCCAATTCCTCAATATCGGATTTGGAAAAAACCTTGAATTGCGTTTTTTTGTCATCAATGAATTGGGTCCTATGTATTACGTGTTTAAATTATTTTTTGCATGATCAATATTATTCAAATACGATTTATGCACATTTTTATGTTTTTTCATATTTTAGGAAACAATATACGTGGTTCGAAATTAAAATTTCTCATCCATGAAACATATACTTCCATTTATTAGAGTTTTTATAACAATATATTGCTATTATGTCTATTATAATATGCATGACTTTTTTTGGAAAGGCAATGCATTAAAACTAAGAACATAAATACCTACTTATTGCCAAAAGTACTAAAACTTGTCCAATTTGAATAAATAGCGTATAGAGAATTCCGACCTTATTATAAATGATTTTGAGGTCATATTGGACTATAGTAAAACATTTAAGTTTAAATTGAGAATCTAAAAATAGATATAAAATATATTTGATCATGTTCTCTAAACTATCTTGGACTTATATGATAAATGGTAAAAATGCACTAAATGCTTGTTATTTCTTCCTTCTCTCGTCATTTTTCAAATTTTAGTTCAATTATGAAAAGTTCATACTACATTAATTATATGTAAGGAACACTGAATTTTCGAAAAAAAAAAAAGGTGGCATGACAATTAACATAAGCAAATTTAATTTGTTTGTGACTTGATGGAATTTAGTTGTCAAATTTTATAGTACATATATTAGTAGTATTTTATGGAGTAGTGTACGTGGTTTGAACTTAAAATTTTTCATCTATGAATTATGTACTTCGATTATTGAGTTGTTATAATATATTGTTATTATGCCCGTTATGGCCTTCTTTTTAAGCCAATGCATTAAAATTAAGAATATAACTACCTATTAATGGTAAAAAGTACTAAACTTGTCCAATTATATACATGGCTTGAATAAATAGCATATAGAGAATTCCAACCTCATTATAAATGATGATGTGATCATATTTGACTATAAAAAAACATTTAAGTTCAAATTGACAATTTAAAAATAGATATAGAGCATATTGTTAACACAATCAAAGGTATATAAAACGACAGCAGCAGAAAACAAAAGCGACACATATCTTCAGCAGTAGCCATTGATGTTCAAGAATAAACGTGTACCTTCTACCGTCGAATCCTCTTCTTTGATTAGATCACCAGGCAATATGTGTATAGTTTATCTGTTCCTTTTATTTTCTCTAAATCTTCTAGCCTATACCAATCAATTTTCTAATACTGGTAACAGATGGATGTCACAGGCATATTATAGATATGCTAGGGACCCAAAGTTAGACGTACTGTTTCTGTCCATTAAGGAAACTGACTAGGTGTGTATCAATTAGAATCCCTTAATTATCTCACTTATCAGATAGTGAGATTTAACAGTTACAATAATTACCGTAACTATAAGAGTGTAGGCCACATTTAAGTTCCTAAATAATAGGGTGATATCTAACACATATTTGATCGTGTTTTCTAAACTATCATGGACTTATATGATAAATGGTAAAGATGAATTGAATGCTCGTTATTTCATTATTCTCTTGTCAATTTTCAAATTCTAGTTCTATTATAGAAAGTTGTTTCTATATTAATTATATGTGAGCAACAATGAGTTTTAGAATAAAAAAATGGTTGGGACAACCATTAACCTAAGCACCTTTAATTTGTATGTGATAGAATAGTGATGCAAGTGCAAACCCAAAACAGTAGGATCTGGTTCTAAATTGATGCAGTAGTAAAAAAAATAGTAGAAAATCCAAGAACCAAAGATTGAACAGCTAGTTTATGAATTATAGGGCTTTGATAATCAGAAATACGTATAAAAGCACACAAACACCACCAGACTTAACTGACTAAGACCCAAAACTGAACAGTAGTGACGGCTTCTGCTAGCCCCTCGTGCCTGCGACTGTGGTAGAGGGGTTGGTAAGTGCCCTGGGGTCGACTTCTCAAAACCAAACCCTTCAAAACTCCAAACCCTAGCTAGTTGTGAAGCTACAATCTCTGCAGTAACTTCCTTCCAAAGACAAAACTAAAAGTTCCCTAAAGTGGCTGAAATCTTCTATTGGTACTTGCCCTAAAGCTTCTAACAGAAGCCAACTTCAATATTTCTCAAGACCTCTCCAAAGTACTACTTATTTTTAAAAAGCTCTAACCAACTAAATCTAACACAAAGATACTCACAAATGACATAATCACCCAAAAGAAATAAGGTACCCAAAAATATATAAACTACAATTACCAAAATACCCCTAACACACAATGACAAGATAAAAAGAAGCATAAAAAATATTTATAAGTCTGGTTTACATCATTCCCCCTTCTTAAAAAGAAATTGCCACTGTGCGATTTGTAGTCTTGGCTGTCGAGCACATGTTAGGATCAATATGCATGAATTCCTCCTCACTAATCTATGAGTTCTCATAATCCAATCTTCCAACCTATTTACCGAAAATCTAAAATAGGTTCCAACTCTATTCTTAACCTCCTAGACATGTATAACCGCCTCAATTTCCTTGGTACCACTATGAGCAGCTTCAGCTGTTTTCTTGCATTCAAATTTATGTATTTCAATCTTTGGATGACCATGAAATGGGAATAAATCTGCCACATTGAAGATAGGTGATATGTCCAGGTCTTGAGGAAGTTGAATCTCATAGGCATTTTCACCAAACCTGCGCAAAATTTGGCATGGTCAATTTTTTTACTCTTCAACTTGTGATATGTGCTGCTAGAAATCTTTTTTTGTGGAGAAAAACCATCACCCAATCACCAACTTTATGTTCCTTGAATCATCTATGGCAATCAGCCACTTTTTTGTGGTGTTTGTTCACAGGTTTAAGCCTTGCTTGCACTTCATCTTGAACTTCTTTCAAGTTTTTAGCATGGGCAATAGCATCATCAATGGACTTGGGCTTATTAGAAATATCCATAAGGTAAAAAATCTAGTTCGGGTTCCTACCATAAACCACATGAAATGGACTTTTTCCAATGGACCTATTAATGGTGCTATTATAAGCAAATTTAGCTTGTGGCAAAATCACGTTCCATTGTCGAATGTGATCTTTTGTAAGACATCGCAACAAATTCCCCAAACTTCTATTTACTACTTCAATCTACTTGCCTGTTTGAGGATGATAAGCACTGCTGTACTGCAATTTTGTACCCAAAAGCATCTACAAGGTTCTCCAAAAATAGCTAAGAAACTTGGTGTCTTGGTCTGATGTAATTTTCTTTGGCAATCCATGTAGCCTAACCACTTCTTTTTAAAAAAAAAAAAAAAGACTTGCCACATGTGTTGCATCCAGTATCTTCTTGCATGCGAGAAAATGAGCCATCTTTGAAAAATGGTCTACTACTACAAAGATAGAATAGATACCTCTAGCTGTTCGAGGTAAACCAACCTCAAAATCCATACTTATGTCAACCCATGGTGTTGAAGGTACAGGAAAGGGTTGTAAAGGCCTATATTCTGATGTTGCCTCTTGGAGACTTGACAAGTGTGGCAACGATCAATATGCTTGTACACATCTCGTCACATTGAAGGCCAAAAGTACCTTTTAGTTACTAAATTTGATGAAAGCCACTCTTCAAATCAATCTTGGAATACACCAGAGATCCAGCTAACATATCAAGCATGTTATCCAATCTTTGTATCAAGCATCATCAAGTGTGGCAATGATCAACATGCTTTTACACATCTCGTCACATTGAATGCCAAAAGTACCTTTTAGCTAGCACTGCCAATACGGGCCTGAGCCCGCGGGCTGGCCCGGACCGCTCGCTATATGGACGGATATAGATTTATATTTTTAGGCCCGTAAAAAATGAACCCGGATCGGACCGGACCGTTTTCAGTGCGGGTTTTTGCAGTCCGGTTCGCGGGCTGGCCGTTTTTTTTTTTTAGGGTTTAGCAATTAGGTAGCATTTCTCTCTCTTTTCTTTCTCATTCATTTCATTTTCCACCGCAGCCGTTTCCCATCTTCTGCTTTTTCCTCCTCTTCTTCTTCTTCCCCTCTTCTTTTTTCTCTTCTTCACAGTCACACTGGCCCGTTTACCTTTCATTTTTTCACTTTCTCTCGCATTTTTTTCACTTTCTCCCTCAAAATTTTGGCACTCCAGGGTTTCTATTCTACATAATAAACTTAAAATTTTTATTTGGCAGTTAGAGAGGAGCGAGAGACGTATCAGCAGTGGCATAACTACACCAAGCCCCCTGGCGAAGTGTTCCCCACTGTGATTTCGGCCATTGTCTAGGTTGAGCGGCTTGAGCCCCTAGGTTTTTTTTTTTTTTTTTTTGGAATAAAACCTCCAATGGTAGTTGGGTTTCATAAGTGAAGATTTCACGAAGTTATCTCTGCCTCTGCCGCTCTGTGCATTGCGACTACGACTCCAAGGCTCTGCTTTCTGGTGCTACTGCTTGTTGACTGTTGAGATTGTAGTCTCTTAGACTAATTAATATTGTAATTGTAATTGTTTGACTATTTTTTGATTTTGATTTTATTATTCGGAGATGTAGATGTTTTTTATGATAAATTGTAAATCTGCAAGTTTGTTTTTGAGTTGTGAAAAGTTCAGAAGCTTTGGTGGGTTGGGTAGAACTATAGAAGTAGAAGGAAAGATTAAGGTAATCTCCAAACCCAATGATGTTTCATGCCTGCACCTGCACATTTATTCATGTTAATTTAGCATTATTTTAAAGTTTAATCATTGTTTCTTAAACACGATGAATTCTATTACTATCTTTATTCTTTTTACGGATTTTTCTAAGATCAGGCCGGCTTGTTTCTTAGAAAAATCCCTCGTGGTGAGGATTTGGTGTTTCTTAGACAAATTTTGTTCCTAATTTTTCTTTTTGGGCCAAGCCTGCGGCCTGGCCTATTTATCTGCGGGCTAGCTACGGACGGATATATATTTATATAATTTAGTCCTGTAAAAAACGAGCTCGGACCGGACCAGACTGTTTAGGTGCGGGGTTGACGCACTACGGTCCGGTCCGGTTTGGCCCGTTTGACAGTGCTACTTTCAGCCAAAATGACCTCTTAAACCTCCTCCATGTAGTTCAGATATTACATACTCCCTTAAAGAACCTTCGAGAATGCAGAGTTTGGTGCCCTTAAATAAGTACCCATCCTTTAGGACAAACTGTACATAAACCAAATTGTCTTTAACACCAAGCTTCTCAAGGATTGGGTCTTCTTTGCTCCTTGATAATCTCCAAGCCAATAATACCGGTAAACATAGTAGTCAATAAATATGCCGTTCTTCTTAACGCATCAGCCACTTTATTTTGCAGACCAGCCTTATATCTCAATCTGAAAGTGTATTATTGTAACATACCGTCTAAGTACCTCAAAATTAGCGTAAGTCGCGAAGGGTCAAAACGAAAGTTTTGGGGGTTATTTTATAAAGAATAGCAAGTTTTGGAGTCATTTGGTCATTCTTAAAAAATCTAAGGAAGAATTTTTCATTGAAAACTTTTTTCGGGCATATTTTAGGATTATTAGTGTTCAACGCTTTAAGTTGGAGATTGAGATTTTAAGTTTAATATGAGTTTTAAGTCATTCTTAAGGTTTGGGGCCAACTTAGAAAGTCTAGAAATTTGGAGCACTTTAGCACGATTGTGGGAACTAGTGGTGCCAAGTGGGGTGGTGATTTGTGGTCTTGACCACAGGTGACAAAGCCATGCACACATGGCTATATAAGAAGGTGAAGAGGAGGCATATTGCTCATTCCTCTCTCATTTTCTCTTCTCCTCTCTTCTCTCTCTCTTCTCCCATTTTCTCTTCTCTTTCTCGGCAACTCTCTCTCTTCTTTCCCCATTTTTTCTCTTTTTTTTTTCCTTTCTTCTGTTTATCTTCTCTTTCTCGGCTCTCCCTCTCTCTCACTAAGGTAAAAATTTTTTATTTCTTTTTGCTTTTATTTTTTTAGCTAAATGTAGTTATATGGGGATTTTTTTTTTGTTTTTATTATCAGGTTATATTTTTTTTAAAATAAATAACAGTAAAGTTTAATAGTTATGGATTTATTTTGGGAACCCATGATTTTTACGGAGTTGTTATGAAATTATTTTGGAGTTGTTTTTAGAGTTCCTTTAGGTTTAGAATAAATTTAGGTGAACCCTACGGTCATCATGGGGTTATGGTTATATTTTTGTGATGATATTTGATTAAGTTTGGAATGTTATTATTTGTAGGTTTGACTCGTTTCGCAGCTCAAGGTAAGTTCACCAACCTTTTCTTCTACAAGAAATTTAAGTATTTTCTTTAAAGCATTTCTTTATTTTGGATCTTGACAAAATTTACAAAATATTTACCGGTGGTATATGATAGGTTATGCCAAATATGTTCTACATTTAAAAAATTTTATTATTTCCTTTTTAAGAAATAATCTTGCTAATATCTTAAAAGGAGATGTCAAATATAATCTTACAATATTTTGTGACTATTTTATATTATTATCTTAAGAATATCCTTATTGTGTTTAAAATGTTCTTTAGAATATACCTACATTGTTTAAAGTATTTGTATATCATCATGATTTTAATTCTTACTTTTCTTTAAAAAAAATATTTTTACTATAATTTGGTCCATATATTATCATTAAGATTATTTGGAGGAATTATCTTAAAAGTATTTATTATTTCTTTTTAAAATAATATTTAAAATATTTTTAAATATTCTTATAAGGCTTTGAGATATGTTTAAATTATTAAAATATTTTTTTATATTACTTTGAGATTATTCTTAAAAGTATTTTTTTTATATTGTTTTGAGTTTACTCTAGCATGAGTTAAAAAAGATTTCTAAGAAATATTTTTACCATGACTAAAATATTCCTATATTATGATTTTGAGAATATTTACAATTTCTTTTTAAGGAATATTTCTCCATGGTTTTATTCATATGTTACTATAATTGTTGGAGGTATTTAATAATTCCTTTTGAAAAATATTTATCATGATTTTTGAAAAACAAGTTGGCATAATTTATTTTATAACTGGTAATATGTTCTATTTAAATGTTACATTCAAAGGTCATACACGCATGTTGCATTTGTCATGTCTAAGGGTTTTGCGATTTTGCCCGCCGGATATGGATTTTCAATACTCAAAAAGATTCGTGTGGCCGAGAGATGGCCTATGATTTTATAAAAATCAAGTAAAACCCTAGTCCGGCCGAAGGAAATTTGTATGTATATTTTTTATCAACATATCGAGAGGATTTCACTGTGCGTGGCTAGTCTCCCGTACGAGGGCCTCTTCCGCACGACATGCTTGGTAGGTGTACTCTTGATCTGGATCCAGTTGATAGGAGGCGTAGTACGGTGGGACGGTAAGACCCAAGATGGTATTACGTTTGACTCCGTATCATGCTCTGCGATGGGACTACTTTCTAGCAGGTTGAGTCAGGAGGGGCTCACCGGCTAGGGTAGTACAGGACGGCCTGGTAGGTACCACATAGCTCGCTACCTGTTTTTTGTGTAAATGGAACTTGTGTCCAATGACCTCGTTTAAAGTTCTGGACTATGGTGCATGCATGGTTTTGAAAGCTTCGGTATCGCGAAAGCACTGATATGTCTTGATTCGCTCAGACTTTCCGGCTGCGCCTGAACCCTTCAAAAAGTTTATAACTTACATACAAGAGATTTTATGAAAACGTTTCTTTCAGGCATGACAAACTATTTTATAAATATTTTTTACCTATATGGAATACTCACAGAAACACACGTGCACGTAAACTCACTGAGCGCCTTTCGCTCATGTCTTTCAAATGTTTTTCCTTTTTTCAGATGACTCGGAAACCAGATCTGGCTAGTTGAGCCAATGTGGGTCCACTGGATTCTTTAATCTTGGGGTCTTCCACCTGTAGCCCTGAGATTTTTATCTACGAATGATTTTAATCCTCACGACCTTAAACCCATGTATAAGTTTTTAGAAGTCCTTTATTATAAACTTATGTTTATAATTTACTTTCTTCTTATGATGTTTAGTTTAGAAGGACACGTTCTAGTTCCTCCCGCTTGTATTCTAGCTTTATGTTTTTTGTACGTCCAGTGCCGAGAGGCACACAGGTACCTTACCCTGCTACAGTTTACCTAGTAGAGGGGTACAAGGTATCACAATTCTTGTAGAAATTCTATCCACTTGGCATGTTTTTAAATTGGCTTCTTTTGGAAATTGAGATATCTCAAGGCTTCATGATCAGAATTAAGGATGAAATCTCTTTGAATGAGGTAGTGCTGCCAAAAATTTTAATGCTTGGACAATAGCATAAAATTCTAGGTCATAAGCATAAAAGTTTTAGCGAGCCTTGTTGAGCTTTTCGCTGAAGTAAGCCACTGGTCTTCCTTCTTAACTTAAAGCAGCACCAATCCCAACATTTGATGCATCACAATCAACCTCAAAAAGCTTATTAAAATGTGGCAAGGCCAAAATAGGAGCTTGAGTCATCATCTTCTTTATCTCCTTGAAACACTTTTCGGCATCAAGAGTCCAAGAAAATTTTCCTCCCTTGAGATAATTCGTTATAGGAGCCACTACAGTGTGAAATTCTTAACGAATCTCCTATAAAACGTGGATAAACCCATGAAAACTTCGTATCTTTGTAAGTGTTCTTGGCATCGACCAGTTAGTTATAGCCTCAAGTTTTGTTGGATCATCTTCTATTCCTTTTGCTGAAGTAATGAATCCCAAGAAGTCTAATATGTCCACCAAAAATCTGCACTTCTTCTTGTTGGCATAAAGCTGATTTTGCCGCAATAATTGTAAGACACACCTCAAATAACCAATGTGGCTTTGTTTGTCCTTGCTATATATTAAAAATTCATCGAAATATACTACAACAAACTTCCCAATATGAGGTTTCAACACACAGTTCATAAATCTCATGAATGTACTAGGTGCATTAGACAGTACAAAAGGCATAACCAACCACTTATACAGCCCTTCTTTGGTCTTGTAAGCTGTTTTCCATTCATCTCCAAGCTTGATTCTAATTTGATGATGGAAACTCTTCAAATCAATCTTGGAATACACCAGAGATCCAACTAACATATTGAGCATGTCATCTAATCTTGGTATAGTGAATCTATATTTAATGGTGATCTTGTTAATAGCCCTACTATCCACACACATTCTCCATGATCCATACTTCTTAGGGTTAAGAAGAGCTGGTACTGTGCAAGGACTTAGTGTCACGCACTTACTTTTTCTTGTAAGTAGTCGTGCGGCCTTAGCACTCCCGCAAATGCTAAGAAAGCCTTAACTTGCTCAAACTTCAGAGGCTAGACGGGAACGTTGGAAAGTTGTAGGCAAAGAGTGGATGAAAGAAGCTTATATTGCTTGAAAGGAGCTTACAAATACAAGGCTTAGAACTCTAAGTTCTGATGTGTGTATGTGAAGTGTGTGTTGTGATGTGATGTGATGTGATAGTGTGTGTGGGTGTTTTACAAATGAAGAGGGTGAGCCTATTTATAGGCAAGCACCTCCTCAATGGATGGCTAAGATTAGTACATGTGGCAACGATCTAACGGTTGCCTTCTACCATTCTAGAATATTCTACACAAAGGAATGTTCTAGAGAATTCTACTAGTTTACATGATGCCTCCTCCATGGTTCTAGAGACTTCCAGAGAGTTCTAGAACCTTCTGGAATGTTCTAGAACTTTGTGGGCTTGTCTAGAATGTGGAAAAACCTCATGTCTTGCAAGCAGGGCGTGACATTCTCCCCCACCTATGCTCGCGATGCCCTCATCGCGCCTTCATCGTGGAATTGCTGGATATGGTCTTTGAATTGCCAAAGGGCATCTTCGCGCTCCCAACTTGCTTCACTTTCGGGCAAGTTCTTCCACTTTACGAGATATTCCCAATAACTTGGTACACCTCGTCTTCGAATATGGCGGTCGGCTAGTATGGCCTCGACTTCCTTGTCAAAGGAGGTGACCACGGCGGTAGGCGCTCGCTTAGACTCTCCTCGAGTAGGGTCCTCCAAGTCTTCGTGATATGGTTTTAAGAGACTCACAGGAAAGACCGGATGAATCTTGAGCCTGGAAGGCAATTGGAGCTTATAGGAGACCTTCCCAACACGTTTCAAGACCGGGAGAGGGCCCTCGTATCTCCTGATCAAGCCCTTGTGGACTTTCCTGAAGCTCTTGAATTGTTGGGGAAGAAGTTTCACCATGACAAGATCGCCTTCCTGAAACTCCAATGGTCTTCTTTTCTTGTCTGCCCATTTCTTCATCCTTTTTGAAGCCTTGTTCAAATACGCCCGTGCCAATTCGGTTTGTTCATGCCATGATTTGGCAAATTTAAATGCTGATGGGCTCTTACCTTTATAGCTTGTGGCAAGAGTAAGAGGCGTTGTAGAGTCGTCGCCCCATGATTACTTCAAAAGGACTTCGGTTGGTTGCTTCACTCCGTTGGAGATTATAGGAGAATTGGGCCACATCAAGCAACTTTGCCCAATCTCGTTGGTTGGCACTCACGTAGTGCCTTAAGTATAACTCCAAGAGTGCATTGATCCGCTCGGTTTGGCCATCACTTTGAGGATGGAAACTGGTGGAAAAGTTCAAATCTGAGCCAAGTAACTTAAACAATTCCGTCCAGAATCGTCCCGTGAAGCGCGGGTCTCGATCGCTCACTATGGTGGAGGGAACTCCCCAAAGCTTGACCACATTCTTCAAGAATAGTCGGGCTGTCTCTTCGGCAGTGCAATCTGTAGGGGCTGGAATGAAGGTGGCATACTTGCTAAATCGATCAACCACCACTATTATACTGCCAAATCCTTCTGACTTTGGCAGGGAAGTGATAAAGTCCATTGAAACACTTTCCCAAGGTCTCTTAGGGATAGGCAGTGGATCAAGTAGTCCTGGTGGTGCGTTTTGTTCAACTTTGTCTTGTTGGCATATGAGGCATGTTCTTACATAAGACTCCACCTCATCCTGCATTTGGGGCCAGTAATACGTGGTCTTCAACAAAGCAAGAGTGCGTTTCATACCTGGATGTCCAGCCCACTTAGAATCGTGACATTCTTTGATCAACTCACGCCGAAGATTTCCCCATTTGGGCACAAAGAGTCGGTTTCCCTTTGTGTAAAGCATCCCTTCTTCTAGCCAAAAGCGCCTTGTCTTGCCCTCCATTACAAGTGCTATAAGATTTTTGGCTAGGGAGTCTTGTTGTAGGCCTTCCTTGATACGCTTGAGTAAGGGGCTATCAACTCGACTGATGGATGCAAGTTCTACCTTGCGGCTTAAGGCGTCAGCTACCACATTAGCTTTCCCTGTGCTTGTATTCCAAGCTATAATCAAACTCCGCGAGAAAGTCTTGCCACCGAGCTTGCTTTGGACTAAGCTTCTTTTGAGTTTGGAAATAACTAGTAGCAATGTTATCGGTCATGATGACGAACCTGGAACCCAACAAATAATGTCGCCAAACTCTTAGGCAATGGATGATTGCTGTCATCTCTTTTTCTTGCACGGTGTAGCGACGTTCCGTCTCGTTAAGTTTGCGGCTCTCATAGGCTATTGGGTGACCATCTTGCATGAGTACGCCTCCAATAGCAAAGTCCGAAGCATCAGTGTGCACTTCGAAATGCTTGGAATAATCAGGCAAGCTGAGAACTGGATCTTTACAAATGGCCTTCTTTAGATCTTCAAAGGCACGTTGGCAATCTTCGCTCCATGCCCATGGTCGATTCTTCTTAAGAAGGTCTGTCAAAGGTGCCGCTCGAGCTGAATAGCCTTTGATAAAGCGACGATAATAGTTCACAAGTCCAAGGAAGGATCTTAACTCATGAACTTTAGTGGGTGGCTCCCACCTTTGTATGGCTTGCACCTTTGTATCCTCCATCATGAGCTTTCCACCTTTTATCTTATGCCCTAAGAATAATATCTCTTCTTGGGAAAATGAACACTTCTCCTTTTTCACATATAGCTCATTGTCCTTCAGAACTTGAAACACTTTTCTCAAGTGTTCCTTGTGTTCCTCCAGTGTTTGACTGTATATCACAATATCATCCAAGTAGACTACCACGAATTGATCGAGGTAGGGGTGGAATAGCTTATTCATTAAGGTGCAAAAAGTTGCAGGTGCATTTGTTAGACCGAAAGGCATGACTAAAAACTCGTAAGAGCCATACCTTGTTATGCATGTGGTCTTGGGCTCGTCACCTTCGGCAATACGGACTTGATAGTATCCCGAGCGAAAATCTAACTTGGTGAAATACCGTGCATGGCCAAGTTGGTCGAAAAGATCCGCTACGAGTGGGATAGGATACTTATTTTTAATGGTGACCTTGTTGAGAGCCCGATAGTCGATACACATTCGTAGGGAACCATCCTTTTTCTTTTGGAAAAGAACTGGGGCACCGAAAGGAGCTTTGGAGGGCCTAATAAACCCAGCATCTATTAAGCCCTTTAGTTGTTTCTTGAGTTCTGCTAACTCCGGTGGTGCCATGCGGTAGGGGCTCATGGCTGGTGGCTTGGCTCCTGGCTCTAACTCGATTTGATGATCGACCTCCCTTCTTGTTGGCAACTTCTTTGGTAATTCATCGGGCATGACATCCCTGAATTCGCGAAGAACGCCTTCTATTTCCTTTGGGACAGTTGGTTGGGGAAGTATCTCCTCATCGTCGTGCTCCTTGAGGATGGCTAAGTAGCTTTCCTCGTCCCTCTTCAAGCCTTTCTCGAACTGCATAGCTGACAATGCTTGCGGATCGGACTTGGTAGACCGTAGTGTTGGTACTACGCAAGTCTTTCCTTCGTCCAAGATGCACATGGTGTTGGCAAAAGGAATTGGGAACGCCTTCACTTGATCGAGAAACTCCATCCCGAGTACTACCTTGAAATCGTCCATAGGTACCACGGACAAATTCAGGTAGCCCACCCATGCACCAAGGGTGGTCTTGACGCCTCGAGCAATGCCTTGTATTGGCTTGGCCATAGAGTTGACGGCTTTCACGGACTCCAGGGCCGCCAACCATCCGAAGGCCTAGTCTATCGGGCTTCCTCTGCGGAGATGAAGTTGTGGGGACGCACTCGTGTCAAGTAAAGCCTTCGTCTCCTTCCCGTTGATAGTTGCATCTACGAACTGAAGTCCCTTGGCTTGAGTCTTCGGAGTACTTCTGATGACATTGAGGAGTTGTAGTGAGCCGACTTGAGCATCTTCCTTGTTGCCACTTGATTCGTGCCCCTTGATATCGGCCGTCAAGGCATTGAGTGCCTTTGTCTTTGGACAATCTCGTGTCCAGTGAAGCTCGCCACATAAGAAGCATCCCCGTTTAGGGATGGAACGGTCAAAGTTGTCCTTTTGTTTGCCTTTTGTTTGAAATCGTCCATAGGTACCACGGACAAATTCAGGTAGCCCACCCATGCACCAAGGGTGGTCTTGACGCCTCGAGCAATGCCTTGTATTGGCTTGGCCATAGAGTTGACGGCTTTCACGGCACCCAAGGCCGCCAACCATCCGAAGGCCTAGTCTATTGGCTTCCTCTCGCGGAGATGAAGTTGTGGGGACGCACTCGTGTCAAGTAAAGCCTTCGTCTCCTTCCCGTTGATAGTTGCATCTACGAACTGAAGTCCCTTGGCTTGAGTCTTCGGAGTACTTCTGATGACATTGAGGAGTTGTAGTGAGCCGACTTGAGCATCTTCCTTGTTGCCACTTGATTCGTGCCCCCTTGATATCGGCCGTCAAGGCATTGAGTGCCTTTGTCTTTGGACAATCTCGTGTCCAGTGAAGCTCGCCACATAAGAAGCATCCCCGCTTTAGGGATGGAACGGTCAAAGTTGTCCTTTTGTTTGCCTTTATCCTTCGGGCTTCCAAGGACTTTGACCTTGGCTTCGGTTTTCTTCCTTGCGGTTGCCTCGCCAATGTTCTCCCCCACCTTTGTTGGGACCACCCTTCTTCTCTTTGGGCTTGGATGGCTCCTTTTTGCTTGAGTAATCGATCAAGCTTTCGGCTATAGCGATAGCAGCAGCAAGGTCTTGCACACCACGACGCCTAAGTTCGATTTTCAGCCCAAGTTTGTAGACCGTCCATGAAAAAGAAGAGTGAGTCCTTATCGGACATGTCTGGGGATTTCCAACACGAGGTTGGTGAAGTCTTTCACATAATCTCTGATACTTCCCGCATGTTTAAGCCTTCGTAGGCGACCACGTGCCTCTTCTTCGGCATTTTCCGGCAAAATTGCCTCTTAAGCTCCCCTTTAAAATCATCAAAGGTAGCGATGGAGCACGTACCTCTCTTGACGTCTTCCCCGCCGCTCGGCGCCACCAAAGCATGGGTCGTGATCGGTGAGGTACAAAGCTCGCGCTCTTGATCTTGGCTCCATCTTCTATGATGCCTACAAACGATCGAAATATTGTTCTAGCCCCCCATAAGAAGTTGTCTACTTCGCGAGCATTACGCGTTCCCCGCGAAACTCCTTGGTTTCGGGATATCGACCCGTCGGGGTTCCACCGTGGATGTGGTTGAACCAGTAAGAACCGCCTTCTTACATAAGGCTAGGTCCCCTCGAGCTTCCTCCAATTGCATTAGCAAGCTGTTAATCTCCCTTTGATGGACGTCTCGCAAACGAGCTACCTCGGCCATAAATTCGTCCCTGAGGGCCTGTAAGTCTTCTCGATTAGACTCACCTAGCTTGGTAAGGGCTTCACGCACCTCTTCATGGGTTTCGGCGACGTCGGCCTCTAGACCTTCCACCCGTTGGTCTAGATTCTCCATGTGTGCGTCCACGGCGCCCATGCCTTCCTCCACCTGAGTTAGGCGTAACTCAAAGCTAGCTGTGCGGTCCTTGGACTTCCCCCTCGGCTTTGGTACAACGGGGTCGCGCTGCTCCTCACGCCCCCGGCCTTGTTGCGATGACTCCACATTGGTGGTGTCGGATCCCGCCACTTGATCTCTGATGGTCTTCGTCATGGCTTCCAACCAAGCTCTGATACCACTTGTCACGCACTTACTTTTTCTTGTAAGTAGACGTGCGGCCTTAGCACTCCCGCAAATGCTAAGAAAGCCTTAACTTGCTCAAACTTCAGAGGCTAGACGGGAACGTTGGAAAGTTGTAGGCAAAGAGTGGATGAAAGAAGCTTATATTGCTTGAAAGGAGCTTACAAATACAAGGCTTAGAACTCTAAGTTCTGATGTGTGTATGTGATGTGTGATAGTGTGTGTGGGTGTTTTACAAATGAAGAGGGTGAGCCTATTTATAGGCAAGCACCTCCTCAATGGATGGCTAAGATTAGTACATGTGGCAACGATCTAACGGTTGCCTTCTACCATTCTAGAATATTCTACACAAAGGAATGTTCTAGAGAATTCTACTAGTTTACATGATGCCTCCTCCATGGTTCTAGAGACTTCCAGAGGATTCTAGAACCTTCTGGAATGTTCTAGAACTTTGTGGGCTTGTCTAGAATGTGGAAAAACCTCATGTCTTGCAAGCAGGGCGTGACATTAGGCTCTCTTGGATGAAACCTTTCCTAAGAAGCTCCATAATCTGCTGTTGAAGTTCTTCATTCTCTTTTGGACTCATTCGGTAGTGAGGTAAATTGGGTGAAGTAGTCCCGGGTACAAAATCAATTTGGTGTTGTATGTCCCTCATAGGAAGAAGTCCATCGGGCAATTCTACCAGCATCGCATCCAAAAATTCACCATGGATCTCATAACCTCTTTAGGAAATTCAAGTTGCTGCCTCTCTTCTCCTAGAAAAAGAGCATAAACCTGTCAAGTTTCCTTGCTTTCTTCAATAAAGTCCTTCATTTGTAATAGTACAAGAGGTTGCTCATCTTCTCTTTTTTTTGGCATCCTCATTCTTCATAGGTTTTAATACAATCTTCTTCTTCTTTGTGCCATCATTGATAAAGAAGGAATATGTATTCTTCACACCATCATGAATCTTTCCCTGATCATATTGCCAAGGTCGTCCAAGAAGAATATGACATGCGTCCATGGGAACCACATCACAATAAACAGATTCTTTTAAAGTACCTATGGCAAAATTAATAAGGCATCTTGAAGATACAATCACCTCATTTCTTTGTTGAACCAAAGGATTCAATATGGTTGTGGATGTTTATCAATCTTCAATTTCAGCTTATCCACCATTTATTGACTAACTAGGTTTTCGCTGCTCCCGCTATCAGTAATTAAGTTGCAAAGCTTTACACTATATGTGCAACGAGTATGGAAAATATTTTTACGCGGCCAATTATTATCATCAATTAAGGGGGAAAGTAATGATTTTCGGATGACTAAGGCTTCCTCAACAATGTCACTATTAATTCCTTGCTCCATCACATCATCCCCAATTGCTAGGTGCTCTTCTTGGTCTTCAATACTTGCAAAATTTTCGTTGCAATCATCATTTTCATTCTATGCCATATTAAATCTGCCCTCGGCTCTTTTTGGACATTCATTAGACTTTTACCCAAACTCAAAACATCTTTAGCATTTCACTGTTGTCTTCTCCTTATTTGGATGGATTTAGAATACCTTGCGACTATTATCACTGGTTGATTGGTTGGAATGTAAGAGTGCTATTGTCCGACCACCTCTATATCTATTATCCACCTTGGATGTTGATGCATTATTGCTGCGATCAAATCCAGCCTTCTTGGATATACTTCGGGAGAGTCGAGACTCAACTTTCAAAGCAAGTTGATATGTATCACTCACTTTATAAGGTCGCTACAAGCTTATTTGATCTTGTATGGCCAACTTGAGACCATTCACATAACGACTAACCTTCTACCCTTCATTTTCAACAAGATTAGACCTCAATAAAAGTCTATGAAACTCTTGACTGTATTCTTTTACTGACTTTTCAAGTTATCTTTGGTTTTGAATCCTTTGATATAAAGTCTGGTTATAGTCACGAGGTAGAAACTGTGCCCTCAGCTTCTCTTTCATCTTCTCACTTCTTTTTCTTTTTCCTTTTCCTCAGTTTTCATGCTCTTTTTGGTAATGTTTCCACCAAACCGAAGCAGGACCTTTTAGTTTTGCACCCACCAATTTTACTTTTCTCTCTTCTGGTACATCTTTCCAATCAAAATAACTCTCAATGCTGTCAATTCAATCTAGAAATTCTTCGGCCTCCATATCACCATCAAATTCTAAAATTTGTACATGCAAACCGTATTCTTTGGAATTTTGCAGGGATGTACAATACGATCTTCTCACCTTTGGGGTCTTTAATGGAGTTGTGCAAAATCTCCATCTTGCGCACTACTGTCATTATTAGAACTACCAGTTTCCCCATCAGATTGCCGAATCTCTTCATTCCTTTTACTCACTAATTACGATCAGATCCATTGTCACTCCCATTTCTGTGATTCTGGTTACCTAACGCTTGAGTCGCAAGTGGTGTAAGCTGTATAACTTGTTCCTGCAACCCTTCGAACGTTTCCATAGTCACATACTTATCTCGACGACCTCTATTTCCTCTTCCACCTCTTGCAACCATGAACCCACAAGAAAGAACTTGCTCTGATACCAATTTGATGCAAGTACTAGGCCCAAATAGTAGGATTTGGTTCCAAATTGATGTAGTAACCACAAAAATAGTAAAAATCCAAGAACCAAAGATTGAACAACTAATGCATGAATTATAGGACCTTGATAATCGGAAATAACAACAAAAGCACACAAACAACACCAGACTTAACTGATTCAAACCTAAAATTGAACAGTAGTGACGGCTTTCGCTAGCCTTTCACATCTACGACAGCGGTAAAAGGTTTGGTAGGCGTCGTAGGGTTGACTTCTCAAAACCCAAGCCTCCAAAACTCCTAACCCTGGCTGGTTTTTAAGCTGCAATCTCTTCAGTAGCTTCCTTCCAAAGACAAAGCTAAAAGTTCCCCTAAAGTGGTTGAAATCTTCTATTGTACTTGCCCTAAAGCTTCTAAGAGAAGCCAACTTAAATATTGCTCAAAACCCCTCCAAAGTACTACTTAGTTTTTAAAGATCCCCAACAAACTAAATTTGACACAAAAATACCCACAAATGACATAATCACCCAAAAGAAATAAGCTACCCAAAAAGATCCAAAGCTACAATTATCAAATGAACCCCAACACAGAATGACAAGATAAAAAAAAGCATGAAAAATATTTACAAGTCTAGTTTGCATCAGATAGAACTTAATAGTCAAAATTTTTTCATTAAGTGGGTCTCAATAATCTAATACATTTTATAATAAAATATTTGTAACATTTATAGTATTTTTTGGGTTTTTTCTTAAAATGGCCTCATTAAGAAGACCTAAAGTGCCCATGTTATGAGGTTAATGTCCACCTTTGGCCAATCATCAATTTCATTTTGTGCCTTCCCTTCAATTTTGCCCCTTTTTTCTTTTTTTCTGTTTATTTTGGATATCATATTTATTTTATTTCTTTAAGAGACCATTCATTATTTTTTTTATCTGATATTTTTTATTTAATTAAAGAAAAATATTACTATATATTATTTTTATTCTATCTATATTTATTTTAGTAATATTCTATCTATATTTAGATATTCAAGGTTAAAAAAATATTTTATATATGTAATATTCAACATTACAAAAGAAAAGAATTCAACAATTAAAAATAAAAATCTCATCTACTTCATTAGAAACAAAGGCTTTCAGTTAGAGAGTTATGAAAATATATTTTTTTTTTACATGTATGATTTTGTATGTTGAATTCATTTTAGAAGATTAAGAGATTGAAAAATAGATATTCATATATTATTTTAATTTTTTTAGAAAATAATTTATTATATGTTAGTATGGTTAGTTAAATTTGAATATTGTGGTTCAAATTGTATTAGTAATGTTAGTATGGATCAAATTTTAAATTGATTGAGATTTTTTAGTTGAATTAAGAAAAGCATTGTGATTTATTTTATTTTAAAATTATAAACAAAAACATTATTTAAAAATGAGGATTCGGGATACTATAGAGTGGGGTGCAAGACTACAAATTGTAGATCAAAACAAATTCAAATATAATCCAGATTTGATACTTTTATATATTTTGAAGTTTAATAGGCTTGGCTCTCAAATACATTACTTTTAATTTATAAATGAATGATATTTTGAATTTTAATTGTTGAATACTTAAATATATAAATTATTTTTTAATTCTGACTTCCTAAATACATATTAGAATAAAAATATTATAAGAATTAATACTTTTCCTCAAATTAAATAAAAGAAAGATTTCATAAAATAAAGAATTAATTATTTTTTAAAAAAATTGTAAAGAAGAAAAAAACTAAAAGAGGTATGTCAACTAGAAATGGTAAAAATAAAAAATTAAATAAAGGTAAAGGATTAATAAATGGTACAAGAGGTCACTTTAGGCACTTTGGCCAAAGAGTCACATTAGCCTCATGACATGGCACTTTAAGATTGCTTTTAAAAAATAGGGCCTTTTTAAATAAAAAAAAAATCATTTTTTGTTTAAACTTTACCTTTTATTCTTATAGTTTTTAATGAAAAATAACATAGAGAAATGTTACCAAGACATTGAGTAAGAATATGTATTATAGGATGACAAACGAATTCCCGAAAATTTTGCAATGGGTTACTGTTGCACCTAGATTTTTAGCTAAGCCTCGGTTAAAAAAAAGGTAGGTATTTTTAGTGCAAATTCAAAGATGTCTTGAAACTAACCAGCTGAATTCTTGACGGAACAAACAACTTAATGATCTTTGTATTCTCTCTCAAGAGAGAAAGAGCTTGGCGAGCTAATCTAAGAAAAGGTAAATAAAAGCTTAAATGAAAGCTATAAAAGAATTTGTAAAGAAAATTGTAAGAAAGCTATAAAAGACTAGAAGTCACAAGAAATAGGAATTATATTACTGAATTGAAGAATGTAACGTTTAAAAAATAATTAAAAGACTAAGGAAAGCTAAAAAGACAAATGTATTTTGTGTATGATTTAACACCTCTCTACTGCGGACACTCTTCTTTTTCTTCCCGGTTGAACCACTCTTCTTCTCATCATCTTTTTCTTATTCTATTTTCTTCCCCTATTTCTTCCTTGTTTGCACCACTGAGGATCATTGATAGAAAGATGAGAATTACTGGGTTGCAATTGTATTTTGACTGGAATTTAGATGAGAGAAGATTATGGAGGTGGAATACTCCCCCTTTAACCATCGATTGGAATTCCTCTAAAACATCTCAGATTTAGTACAAGAGGAATCTGAACCTTTGTCATAGAGTCACAACTTCATTTTCACCGCTCAGGTGAACTGCTTAGTTACTTACTGCTCTTTCAGGTTGTGTTCTAAATGTTTGTGTTAATTACTGAAAAAGAGCTAATTTGTTTTGTAATTCCTGATTGCTCTAAATAGATTGGCATAATCTATATAAAGAACTATAGAAAGCATTTGCTGGTTCAATTGTTGATCTTCCATAAGCTGGTGATTCATTTATTTATTTCCCGCAATGTCACCTAGAGCAAGTATGTCTTTTGGAACTTTTTATATTCCTATTGTTTCACTTCTTCTATAAATCATAATTTGGATTCTCTTTTATATTGTGAATGCATCAATTCACTTAAGTTTCCTTATTGATTTTTTTTAATAGTTGGAGGAGTCAACCACTGGGAGTTGATCATATTTCATCATAAGTCAATTTACCCTCCAAAATACCTTCTTATTGTAAATATATCCAACGTAGAGAATGCTTTCTAAGAATTAATGTAGGGCTTAGAGAGGTTGAGGTGCATGATGCGACTTGGGAGTGTGGTGGTGGAGGGATGGAGATGGCAGCCTGGCGGGGTTGCGAGAATAGATGGATAATTACACATGAATCGTACAAAATTTTTTACTATTCATTTATGCCCAAACTTGTTTACTCTCGTCAAAACATTAATAGAAATGAGATGCGAGACTTGATTAATAAAATTTAACATTTTAAATGACTTTTTATAGAGCTTTTTAAATTGAGGGACTCAATCGAGACAAGACAATATTTTGAGGTACCAAATTGTAATTTATCCTAATAGTTTCGAGAGAGAAAAAAAGACGGCATAGTATAGCAAAGAAAAATTGGCAAAAATAGTCCTCGAACTATTTTTTTAGTCTTAACTTAGTCCAAAACTTTGTTTCTAAATTATATAGTCCTTAAACAAAACTTTCTAAAAAAGGTTAGTCCACGATAGAATCTGGCAATAGTAAATATGTGACCCTCACATGACTTATAGGGCCAAGGGTAAAAGTGGTAGATCACTTTACCAACAATTTATGGGTGTTATCTTGTCTTCATTTTAGTGCGCTATATTATTATATTGTCTTCAGTTTTGGGGTGTTATATTCTCATATTAACTTTATCTTATGGTATTATATTGTCTTCATCAAGAACATAAATTCTTCCATTCGAGTTACTAATAGTACAAATGCATTAATACATTAAAGAACATCCGATAAGAAAGAAAATGGAAAAAGAAGGCAAGTAAAATTATCATTGCTTTTAATAGATATTTCATTATCAATTAACATCAACATTGGTAATTTGCTCAACTGATAAAGTAGTCTTTCGCTTTTACCCTTAACCCTATAAGTCATGTGAGGGTCACAAGTTTACTATTGCTGGATTCCTCTGCGGAAGTGACTGCGTGGACTAACATTTTTGGGAAAGTGTTGTTTAAGGACCATATAGTTTGAAAACAAAGTTTAAGGATTAAGTTAAAACTAAATAAATAATCGAGGAATAGTTTTGCCAATTTCTCTATAGCGAAACCTTTATAATGCGTCCAGGCCATTTCTGGCCGATAAGTACAGACCAAGAACAAGGTCAAAAAACCGCTTTCCTCCATTACTGCTCACTGCCAATTTGACTCCATAACTGCAGCTCCTTGTTTCTTTACTCTCCAACACACACACACACACACATTTTCAATTCTCATTTTCATCATCAAACTACTCTATTAATTTTATCCCAAAATCCTCCAATCCGCCGCCTCTCTCCGTCGCTATCAATCCCACTCCCTTGTTTAATTTACTTTTTTTCAGATTCCTCTCCCTCTAAACCGATTATTCTAGAAAAAAGTAACCTCCACTCTCCACTTCCTCTCCGTTATTAATTCAGCTACTTGAATTTGTCCTTTTTGATTGAATAAGTTTTTAAATTTTGCTGGTTTGAGTGATTTTGGGTATGGAGTCGAAGTCGCAGCATAGGTTTGGGTTGGGGAGACAATCGTCGTTGGCACCGGAAAGGAAGGACGAAGAGGATTTGGTTGTTGGTGGAGATGATGATTTGGAAGGAGTTGGACATATTGATTCTGGCGTTAGGCTAATGTACATGGCGAATGAAGGTGATTTGGAGGGGATTAAGGAGGAGTTGGACTCAGGTACAAGTGTGAATTTTCGGGATATTGATGGTCGGACTGCTTTACATGTAGCTGCCTGTCAGGGACACAATGATGTGGTTGAATTGCTCTTACGTTCTGGCGCTCAAGTTGATGTCAAGGACCGCTGGGGAAGCACGGTACTGAACATATATGTCTATCATTTGTGTACTAGTGACAGAGTTTCTTTAAATTTTGTTTACATTTTCTCGATGTAATTCTCTAATTTTCAGCTATTTAGGAGTATGATCGGTTGAATAATTATGTTTGTGGGAGAAAGAACTGAAAATTTGTACAGGCTGCAATAGACTAATATATTTATAACGATTACTGAGCTAGGTACAAGAAAGGTGGAAGACAGAAGATTCATAATTTAGATGGGAAAATGAAATGGAATTTATACATATTGATGACGCAGTAACTTATTTCTTTGATTATACAATTTGAGCTATAGTTGAATTTGTCAAATTTATTATTATCAGTTTAAGGAAAGAAATTTTTGGTGCTTGAAATAGTCGTCAATGATGAATGTTGAATGGTAGGGGTAAACGAACACTAGAATTCATTCATTTGCTTTGTTTATACAGGATGGGTTGCTAAAATATAACATTTACTAAGGCTTGTGAATTCTTCTCTCTTGATTGTTCTATTGTTTAATCTGTGGGTTCAGATGCAGAAACACACTGATCTTTTGCTATGGGAGAAAATTACTTGGTTCAGTTTGCTACTATTTTTTTATGGTGCATGAGTTCACTAGCATCAGATTTTTGGATTTAAAGTTCACTATTTTAAGAATATGCTTCTAAACTTCTCTCAAAAGCCTTCAACTAACATGACAATTAGTTTTTCCCCTTAAAGTTTCAAGCTTCTGATGTAAGAGCTAGAGAAAATGTTGTCCTGAAAAGGGTCCAAGAGAGGATGAATTGGACCTTTAAATTTTATCAGTCTAACTTTTTTTCACAAGCTAAGAAGGAATAACAAAGGTTAAGTGCTACTGAGTATTAGACTGACAATGCCAGACATGATTATCAAACTAATAAAATACTGTAAACTAGTAATTGACTGAGTTTGCTCATAATCCTTTAAAAATGAATGTGCTGGATTCAAGGTATAATGATTCATTGAGTTTGAAGTTATACATAGTCCTTTCAGTTAATTTTACCGAAAACAGGTTTTTTCTTCTTGCAAAGATTTGTGTTAGACTGAGAAGAAAAACTTTAGCAAGCTAATGAAAGTAGAAAGTAAAGAACACCGAAGATTAGATTTATAGTGGTTCCCCAACCTGCCTATATCCACTCCCTAAGAACACATTCTTGAGTGTTCTGCTAATAATCTCTTTTACACTGGACAGAGATATAAACCCCCTTTACAACTCTCAGATCAGCCTAACCTAAGACATTATAGGAGTACTAGTTTTCACCAATAGATCCAAAAAACTGTTAGGCTGTAGATGTTTACTCATTTCTACCAACTGAAAAGTAGAGAAGATAAAGTGCTTTGTATTGTCCATGGGTTAAAAGATGTTCTGGATTTTTGAAGCTTATTTGAAGGTACTCATATAACTCTTTGACTTGGTTATACATGCTTTAGAATAACTTATAAGACTCCCTTCATCTTCAGGAAATCCAATTCACTTAAAGATGCAAGAATCGGTTTTATCAAAAAGGTGAGTTTAAAAAGTTCTGAATTTGAAAATGGATAGGCATGCTCCCAATAGAATCTGATGTACCCATTAAAAATGTTATCCCAAGGATTCAAAAATCAATCCAATCGGTTTTAGCAAAGGGATTAAACAAATAGGTCTATGTAAAAAGCTCTTTCTTTTATGAAAATGTGTAGGTTGCTTGGTGCATAAATTTGAAAAAGTTGTACCCTCAACTCAAATTAAGAGAGGAGACTTTTGTGTTCCCTGGAGATTTGATAAATCCTTAAAGAGTTAAAAGCTTATTTGTCTCAAGAAATCATGCAAAAGGTGCAAGCTGAAAGAGTGTAAGTGTAGGAAATGCAAACTGCACCCAGTTGTAAGCTTTCTCTGACGCACGCCGAATAGGTCACTTCGTTCTGACTTTCTCGATCAACTAAAAGTTTCGTACTGCTTAGACTGAGAAACCCGTTAGCTTGATAAACTGTAAATGACTTGATAGAAATACTTGGCCTTGGAGAGCAGTTATTTACTAAACTCTTCTTTATTTTAGGGATCTCACTTGTCTTGATCCTTCTCCTTTGAGATATATCATACTTGAAGGCAAACTACAATAAACTTATGAGTAGTGATAAACAGATCAACATTGCCGAATTGGCTCGATGAGGGCGAAATGGTCTTTTCTGTGCGGAACACCTTCTACTAGCAAGGGGGCTAAGTGTACTATTTCCTTGTTTTCCAATTTTGTCCCTCATTAAGCCACCATATTTGGTTCAATGTTGATCCGCTAAACATTTCCCTAAGCTTATATCATGTTTTGTTGTTCATCAAATTTGGAGACTTTTGTATCCTTTGAGCCAACTGGAAATTTTTATAGTTATGAATGAAATCACATTGTTGAAAGCCTGGCCTAAAATATATCTTTGCTGTAACCCAAGGTAGGATCACTTTCACTTAAAAATTGGTTATTTTTCAGTTCTTTTCACCAAGCTATTTGAGAGTTTTGAATGCATTGAGGATGTATTGTCTGTATCTCTTGGCTTCTTGTTTATTTTGAAAATAATTGGTTAGACGTTCCTTTAGTTGATTTATACTGTTGGTTTGAGTGCAAATAAATTGAGTGTCTTGGCCGTTTTTGCTCTAAAAATTAGAAGAAAATGCAGGCTATAAAGATATAAACAGATAATATTTAAAACATCTATATATGAGGGCTCTGTGAAATATGACTCTTAGACCAAGATATATTGTTAAATTGCAGACTTGGTGACTGGACAGAACATGAATGACATCACATTTTGACATGTTTAGTTATATTTTTCATTTTAAATACAATTTTGATGCCACATTCCTTACTGAACTATTGTTAGACGCTGTAATGACAATGTTTGATTAAATAGCCTCTTGCAGATGCAATTTACTACAAAAATAATGGTGTAATCAAGCTTTTGGAGGCCCATGGAGCAAAACCTCCAGTATGTCTACTTGGTTTTTGATTTTCAGCTGCTTTACTAGTTCTATTTGTATCCGAGTGCACCATTCAAAGACTATACACTTGAGCATCAAATATATCTTTGTTTCTTTCAGATGGCACCCATGCATGTCCAAAATGCACGCGAAGTACCAGAATATGAGATTGATCCACAAGAGCTTGATTTTAGTAACAGTGTTGACATAACAAAGGTAAGAATGTCAGATCTATTCCTTTTATAGACGTACTGTAGTTCTTGTAAGCTGGTCAAAAGCAGTGGGTTTACTGGAAACCAACGGCTCAAATGGATAAACAGTTCAGAACATCAAATTTATTGTCTCTTCATTTTTTTTGGTGTAAAGTATGCATGGACGAAAATGTACATATTAGAGGTATCCAATTTATTGATTATGATTCTCCTTAAAAACAGACATAGGATAAATATAGATATTTTAGAATATAGGACGGATTGGTTTTTATTCTAATTGCATTTCTTATATTCTCATCCAAACACAGGAAGTACACCTAATTTTTGGAAGACGCTCTTCACTTATTTGTTTATTACTTCTTCATGTTCTGTTTTTGTTCTGGTGCTTCCTCTGTGTGGATGACCTTCTGAATCTTTCCCTTTGGGCAGTAGGTCATATGTTTAAGTATCGTCATTGCAGCTCTTGCTAACGCATGTCTAGTTGTGCTGCATGGTTTTAACTGCACGTAATCTTTTAATCAGTTGTGAATGTTGGCTTTGCTTGGTGTAATATATGATAGGGGACATTTTGCATTGCTATGTGGCGTGGAACGCAAGTTGCTGTTAAGAAACTTGGCGAGGAATTGTTCACTGATGAAGATAAAGTGTGGGTTGGTCATTTAGAAGTGATTGAAGTTTCTTTATTTAAATTATATCATTGTTAATCGTTGGGTTTACTCGTGGGATGTTCAGAAAGGCATTCAGGGATGAGCTTGCTTTACTTCAGAAGTTGCGCCATCCTAATGTTGTCCAATTTCTTGGTGCTGTGACACAAAGTACTCCAATGATGATAGTCACAGAATATCTACCTAAGGTCTTTGCTCGATTTTGTGCTTCTACCTGTTTTGGCTCCAAAACATTTTCCCCTTTGCCTTGCTATAACTTCATCTTATCTATCAAAAGAGAGTCTTTGAGTTTGAACTGGTGAAGAAATTTAAGCAAAAGGCCTTCCTAATAAGTCACTGAATCTGTATATACTGTTCATCTTCTTTAGATCTCTCTATTTTATGACATGTAATGTTGGAATTTCCTATCGGTTCATAGGGGGATCTTCGTGCATTCTTAAAAAGAAGAGGTGCCTTGAAGCCTACGTTGGCTTTGAAGTTTGCACTTGACATTGCAAGGTAAGATAATTGCATGACGTGCTGAATTTGAGTCTCATCTTGTAGTATCATGTTACTAGAAGCATTATCGTGGAAAGGTTCTTAATCTGTAATGAATTCTTTGTGATCACTTCTTAGAGATTGCTGCGAAAATATGCATAATGTGGTATAAATGTATTGTTAATCATTTCAATTTTCCCCAATTTTCTGCTCTAGTTACTTTCTTTTATGAACCTTTGGCACAATAATGTCTCTGTCTGGGTGAGTTTTACTATGGTAGAGAGCCCCACTATGTCCATCTACTTGTCAGATAAATAGGCATCTGCAGCCCTTGACAACTTTCAATGAACCTATGTCACTTTTAGTCATTTACCGAGGAATCATAGGTTAACAGAATTGAGAGAGTTCCTAGTGTCTGGTCCATTTTGGGGCCCTATAGTGATGATGAAGTACTATTTTTACCTTCTATTCTAATGGTTTGCCACATTGTTTAAATCTCCAAGTAATATGTTAGTTGTGCTATGCCATGTATCGGAGTTGGCTGGAAATACCAAAATCTGCTTATTTAAATTTTCAGGCAACCACCTTCACTAAAGGTTGTGAAATTCTCTGAGGCATAGACTCACACAGCAAAAGTGAAAATTGTTCTTTGTTGAAGAAGTTCAATACAATTTAGATGATTAATCATATGATACGTGTTGTTTTCTATATTTGTTATTTTTATAATCATCCAATGTTCTTAATATATTTTGCAGAGGAATGAATTACTTGCATGAGCATAAACCTGAAGCAATAATCCATCGAGATCTAGAACCTTCGTATGTTCCTTTCTTTATCAATGTCAATTGCTTTTTAGCAACTGGTCCTTTATGTTGAAATACGCCCTTAGAGACTTTAGTAGTTGTATTAATTGCACTAGTGAGATGACAGAAACATACTGCGGGATGACTCTGGGCATCTGAAAGTTGCAGACTTTGGATTGAGCAAACTCATTGAAGTTGCAAAAACGATCAAAGAAGATAGACCTGTGCCATGCCAAGAAACTTCTTGTAGGCATCCATTCTTGTGAAAGACCGGTTTTCTATTGGATTTATTGTTTTCACTACTCTTTATGTTTCGTCAGCTTCAATATTGGATTAATTAGTATTGACGAAATTTTCTATAATAGGGCGATATGTTGCTCCAGAAGTTCTCAGGAATGAGGAATATGACACTAAGGTGGATGTCTTTTCATTTGCACTAATATTACAAGAGGTATGCTTTCTTCATACCCTTTTCCATCCTTTAATAATGGAAATATGAGCAACAGATGATGCTGATAAATTTTAGTTTCCGAAAGTTCAACTCCTGCTGAAGTAGCTTTGATATATTTTTCTTTTCAGTTTTAGACAAAAAGGGATGTTATGTCTGTGATTTGGTGTCCTGCCCAGCTTCAATCTCTCTCCTAATCCAACCTCCACACAAGAAATTATATATAGAGGATAGGACATTAAAGAGATTTCATTACTGCTAATTTTCTCCTGGGACATTGAAGTATTTGAAGTATCCATTGTGAGAATTTTATTAAATTGGTTCATCACGTCAGAGCCCTTGATGTTGTAGGTTTGGCACTTCGTCGTTTTGCTGTACACTTTAATCGAGAAACTACTGGCGTGTATACCATAAGTATTATTTATTTCATTGTTGATGACAAGATAAGTTTAGACCTTTTAAACCTTTTTAAGTCTGTAGGCTCTTAAATTTGGATAAAAATGATGGGCCTATGAGCAGAATCCAACAAAGGGAGCATTTAAACATGGAGCTGGTTGTTTGGAAATAACCATAGTCCAGAACAGAATGGAAGCTTCTTCTCTCCTTTTTTATTAATGTTAAAAGAGTTTAAAAGGTCTAGAAGTTTCAAGAGGTTCAAAAGGTCTAGAAGGACCTTATCGAGAATGCATTAAGCTTGTAGAAACACATAGTAATTGGTCAGGTGCCTATGTCCCAACTTCTTGCTATGGACCTTTGGTATTTTGTTTTATTACCTAATATATTTATATATTCTCCACAGATGATTGAAGGTTGTCCACCATTTTCTAGCAGGCGAGAAATTGAAGTTCCCAAACTATATGTGGCCAATGAGCGACCCCCTTTCAGAGCTCCACCAAAGCTTTATGGCCATGGCCTCATAGAGTAAGCCCCTCTAGTTTCTTTCTCAGATTTTGTATAACAGTAGTCGAGAGCTAAATTTACTGTTTATGCAAGACTTTGCGATATTCAATAACCTTTACTACATCTCAAGGGGTAAATGTAAAATGCTCTTTCGGCTTTCTTCATGGTTTATGACTCCACTCTGTCAGCATGGTCCATTCCCTCTGATAGGAAATTGTTAATTTTGAACATTTTTATAGAGGAATATGGGGTTCTATGGGAGATTATTTTTTTGGGTCTCATACCAGATTAAGTTTTAACAGCTTTGTCGAGAAGAAGTTGCAGATCTACCATGTTGCTTTGAATTCAACTTACTTGCATTTCTTGGACCAATGCATATAGTGAATTCCCTTCTCATTTGTTAATTACTGCTAAATGGTTATTGTTAAAATTAAGGGTTATCACTTGTGGTACCAGGTTGATTGAAGACTGTTGGAATGAAAAGCCATACAAGCGACCAACTTTCAGCCAAATAATTTCACGTTTGGAAGAAATCAACAATCATCTCATTCACAAAAGACGTTGGAAGGTCTGAAATCTCTCAGCTACTCTTTACTTCCCAAAGAGGCCATAATATTGATACTGCAACTCAGACATGTGCGTGTGCGCACACACACACACACATACATGCTCTCCTTCGTACATACAGAAAATAAAAGCACCTCTTTTCATATTACCTCTTTCTCTCTCACTCTGGTCTGTGGTATGAACAACAGATATTCGGATGAAACATGTAAATTGACGTTTAAGTACATAGGGCACCTCAAGTTCAGAGTAGTTCCAAAACTGTTAAAAAATAAACTGGCAGAATCTTACTGTATTTGGGTTCAACCTGTCTTTTGCAGACAAAGATGCTTAAATGCATCCAGAAGTTTGAGAATGTATTGAAATCAGACCGTTCTTATTCAAAGAATCGATCTTCTCACTCTCGCTCAAGCATGGGATGAGCTGCTGTTTGTTAGATCAGAATATGGAAGAAGTTCTGCTATTCTCCAATCAAGAGACTCTCAGCAGTCCTTTGTCTACTGACATTTTGATTCATTTTCAAAGGCTTTACTGATTGGGAACAACACTTTTGTATATGTTCACTGATTGTGTACTCTGGGGTGGGATATGATGGATTGCGTACTTCTTTTAGTGCAGCGTATTCTTTTTATCTGATCGTTTTAATTCTTCATTGTCATAACAAATTCGGTCTCTTCATAACCCGTTCTATTCCCTTTTTTTTTTTTTTTTAAAATTCTATTTTGTATAGTCCTATTCCAATTTATAAATCTCTTGACTTGTATTAAGTGATATTATTCCACTTTGAAATTCGTCTTCATAATTGGGGGCGTAATCAAATCGACAAGAGGATGATGTAGCTTAATACAAACTAAAAAGCCATACCAAAAAGGTTTTTATGAGTAAAAACAAGGACTTGGGGCATAATAGTCGGATGTTTCTCTGTTGCAGAGTTGGTAAAATAATGGTCAAGCCTTTGTCATTGACAATAATAAACGTATTTTGGATTTGATTGTACAAAAGAAAAATAAAATACTAGAATTTCATTATTCACCAATTGAATTCATCAAGTCGTAACACTTAAAAAATCCAAAATTATACAATAAACAAATGCCGAATCTTAGAGAATGTTGCACTATCATAGTATATCAGTCAGTGGTTAACTGGCCGCCATATCTTAAAGGAAATGTTCTTTATAGAACTGCAGAACCTTTGGATGTGCCTTGATCTTAGACTTACTGAAACCAATCAAATCAAGTCCATCCAAAGTTTTCACTCTGGAGAGTGCAACATAAACCATACCATACCCAAATGCTCGACGAAGATCAGTACGAAGCCTGTCAATTGTCATTCCCTGTGATTTGTGAATGCTCAGAGCCCAAGCCAGCATTAGCGGTATCTGTTTTCGTTGTGCAACAATTTTCCCTGCATCCATCAGGGACCATGTTTGAGGACCAATCTCCAATTCTTGCCCGGAATCAAATTTCACCACAGGTATTAGGCTCCCAGATTCACATATAAAATCTATATCAGGGTCTATTGACTTTTTACCATTATCTGAATCACACCGGAAGTCTATGATCGTGCCAGTGGCGCCATTCACAAGTTTATGTTTAACGTCTAAGTTCTTGCAAAGTATTACCCTTGCGCCTAAACAGAGGTCGAGCTGATCAGGAGCGATTCCCAGCTTAAGATTACTCTTCAAACGCTTCTCGCCACTGTCAAGAGCAGTATAAGTAACGATATCCTCATCTAAGCTCAACAAATGCTGTTGGTTTACCCTCTCCACATCTTCAATCCGCGGGAATAGTTGTACAGCTGAAGTATCCTCCTTGGCTGCTGTAGAATTACAACGCTGTTCTAAAATCTTTAGTTCATCGTTATCAATCTCACCTCTTCGTATTCCCTGAAGCAACTTCACGAGTAGAGTCTCTGACTGCCTGAAAATGGTTTTAAGCTCAATTTGCAAGTCAAAACTTGCATTCCAACAATCAGCTTCAAAGACAAATTCCTTTTCCATCAGTTGTTGTTTAGGCAAAATGGGAGGTAACTGAAAGAAATCTCCTCCAACTACAAGCTGTATTCCACCCCAAACCTTACTCCCACCTCGTATAGAACGAGCAATCCTCTCAAGCTTATCAAAATAATCAGCATGAATCATGCTGCATTCATCGATGACCAATGCTTCAACTTTTTCCCATTTATGAAAAGCCCATCTATTTGATAAAACTCTTAACAACAAAGTCTCAACATCCTTATCACCAATACCAGTGCCTGCAAAACAATGGAGGGTCAAACCGTGAAGGGCACAAGAAGCAGTACCTGTGGATGCTGTCACAGCAACCTTTGATTTACCATACATTTTCCTGAGTCTTCTGATGACCTCAAGCATCAAAGCAGTTTTACCTGTCCCTGCTGATCCAGTGACAAAAACAGACTTTCCAGTAGAAACAGCATCCAAGACTTGTAATTGTTCATCCGTCCATTTAATTCTAGGTCGTTTAGTGGTAGCTGTAAACTCCTCATTTCTGCTCTTCAATTTCTTCTTGGAACCAGCTTTCCACTTTGTGCTATGGTAGGTAGGTTTTGTACTATAACATCTAAATGTTGCTACAAATTTGAAGAAAAACTGCTTCATACTTTAATACGTTAGTCCTCTATCAAGGGCATCCTCAGTCCTCACTCACTCAAGCATAAGCTCAAGCAGATAATCTGCAACATGTAAGTTCTAATTTCTAAACCCAACCTGATTTTATCCAAAATCACAGCTTTACAATGTCGACAAGAGGAAAACGTATCCCGTAAAAGGAATCGAAAAGTTTTTTTTCCCTTTAAAAGAACACAAATTGCCACTTAAAATCAAGATTAGACACCTTCCTCATTCCGGGTTCCTCAGGAATTCATCAGAAAGCAGGACTTGGATAAAGATTATTATACTACTAATGAAATGAAAACTTACAGAAGTTAAATACGATTGAAGCTTCAAGGGAAGAATGAATTACTCACCAAAAATATGGAAGTTGGAAGCTTTACGGTTTTCAGCAGAAAAGATGTTTCCCTGTTAATTTCCTCCAATTCCCATTTTGTTACTGATGAATTTGAGGTTGTCTTTGGGTTTTTGACCTGTTTGACATTAACAGATGTAATGCGCTTAAGGTTATTAAGGGATAACGCGTTACTAACAGCGTCTAATTACACCTTCTCAAGCAGGCCTAGCCTAACAGGTCAAAAACCCCGGTTGTCTTTTGCCAGCTTATTTGGGCCTTCAAAACAAAAAATATCTTTACTTAATGGGCTTTACTCTGTATAGTCTTAGCAAATTAAACTCATAGATGAGCCTTCTGGATTCACTTTTTTTAAGGAGGGTGGGCTCAACAACAAAATGAAATTACACGAACCCATTAAAGATGGGACGCTGTCCTGTGGAAAATGAAAATGATTTGTGGGAGATGTGAGGTTTCAGGTTTGTGAAAAAAAAAATAATAAAAATGAAGGTTACATATGCATATGATGAGTTGAAAATTTACAAGAATTGGTTCTTCCATCCACTATCAACTTCATAAAAACCTCTAATAAATAAAAAACATTAATTACAAACAGTATCATGCACCCACTTTTTTACAATTGGGAAGAAAGAAAAATAACAAATGAACAAAAAGGGTAATAATGTTCTCCACTTATTTTTGTGTCCTTTGCATTGCTGCATGCTTTGGGTACTACTAATAATAATATAATAAGAGACACATATTTATAGCATATATAGCTACTAGCTTCTAGGTTTTATTAATCATCAACAGTAATATGATATCCCTCCAACTGGCCTTCAAATTATTAATTCAACCGAACCCAAACCCATCAAAGAATGAAACTGAAAATGAAAATCTTGCGGTATATCCTCTACCTCTAAAGATATGTTTTAATTTTAACATGGCATTAGAATAATAAATAATGAAGATCCCGAATCAATTTGATTAGTGATTTCTTTCATAATTTCTGTTATTCTTCACTGTTGAGATAATAATGAATTCACAGTTTTGTTCAAGTTGATCAGTTTGTTTTATTTTTAAGATATCCTCTGAGAAATCATGTTTTTGTGAGCAGTAGTAGTAGTTACTGGATTTGTTTTGCTCTGGTAGGCACCGTGATACCTTATAATCAAAATACTGGAAATTTGAAGTTGCAGGAAATGGCTATGAATACAATACTGCTGGAGTAACAGACAGGTCAGAATGCATTTCAAGGCAATCATCAATCAAGTTTTCAAAAAGTTTTCCAGGAAGGAAACCTCTTCTGTTCTGTATGTTCTGTGGTATGAGTGAATGTAAATACATACCATTGAGAGAAGCTAAAAAGAGCATGTCTATATGTGAATGTAAATACAATGGATGTAAGTTCAAATTCGACCTGTCAAATACATCATCCAACTAGATTGGAAATAATTTGATTTCAGAAATTGAATGATGCAAACAATGGAGGAATCATTCTTATTTTTTCTTTTTCTTTTTTCTGTAAAGCAAAACAATCCAATTAAATTAAACTTATTAAGAATATAGAGCCTGAAGATTAATGAGCAAATGATGCAATAATGGGCTTGTGAAGACCATTTATCAAGTTTTTATTAAGGTAAAGCAATCACAAAATTGTTACTTAATAAGATGAAAAGGTAACCATGGTGAATAGGTAGTTTGATGATGATGTTCCCACACAACTCCATTGCCACCACTAAAAATACAAATCACAACTTTGGATAGTACCCAGAATAGCTCTTGACACAATTTAACCAGGGCTATTACTACCAGGCTAGGAAAGATAAATCACTAATAACCAAAATTCTATGCACCATCCATATCATAGAAACTTCCACTCCGGATTATCCCAGGGATTTCTGTAACAAGAATAATAAACAGTCAATGTCTCAGTTTCTGGTTCTATGATGAGAACCATGCAGAGAAAACAAACATATTTAAAAAAAAAAAAAACTTAAAAGACTAGACAACGAACTTACATATTTTGTTAAAGGCAACGATATCACAACTCTGAATATACTCATTGCAGGGTTCTACGGTCAGATAGTTCTCAATGAGATCATCAACAGAAACAAGATCATCCACAATGGTCATCATGATCTGCAATTTCTTAATACCATATCCCACAGGTACAAGTTTGGCTGAAATAAGAAAACATGAATTAAAACTAATCAAAATGTGTCAAGATAACTAAAAGGCACCATATCAAAATCAGAAATACACTTCAGCATTGTTATCAAGACTCGTAATCCATGAATGAGCCTATATAAGCATCAGTAGCTGCTAATGGTAATATTGAGTAACAAATACAATTCAAGGCACAATTAAACTTCTTCCCCAAGAAGTGCAAGTGAACTTTTGGCACTTTGAAATGCAATTGATATATAGATGGTCATTTTCCATACCACTGAGTATCACGTTTGTGAATTTATACCTATATAATTGGGGTTTGAATATTTTTCTCAAAGCCAGCTGCTTTTAAAAAAATGGAATTTGAATAAAGGAGAGTAAACATACATGCTCCCCAAAGCAATCCCTCCATTTGTACACTTCGGACAGCTTCCTCAAGCTTTTTCATGTCAGTTTCATCATCCCATGGCTTCACATCCAATAGAACTGAAGACTTCCCAGCTGCAAACACAATTATGACATCAAACAAAATGCTCTCCAAGTAGGGAAAACAAAATCAAGGCCCCAAAAGACCAGGATAAATAACATTAAAAACTCCTTGTTGCAGTGTTTAAACCTCTGATTCTGAGGAAGTTAGATGGAGCAACAGGACCCTAATGCAACGTAATTTCAAAATTTGGCACACAAGCCACTGATCTTAAGGACAGTTTTCCATAGATAAGGATTGCAGAATATATCCACGCAGAATTATAAAATATACTCACATTCTTTCTTTTTAGAAGATGCCTTCACAGCTGCAGCGCGTTCTTCAGCTGCCTTCTTTTCCTCTTCAGTCTCTTCACCAAAGAGGTCGACATCATCATCGTCATCCTCATCAGCTGTTGCCTGAAATTAAATAAATCAAAACCAATTCAATATCACACATAAGGAGTTTTGAACTTATAACCATGGCCAACCAGAAAAGAGTTTGTGACAAAACTGAAATTCATCAAGCATATCCATCAAGATGGTGGCTTTGACAGAGATGAAAATACAGTAAGATCATCCTTTGAAGCCTGATACCTGGAGAACATCAGAGTATACAAGTAAATACTAAATTAAAAAGACAAAGTTACATCATGCAGACAGAAAGTCACGCACCCTGTGATGTAACTACGAGTCAACAGGTATTCATCCAGCTTCTTGAGACCAGAGTCTGAGGTGAGGTTGTAGAATGCAACGGCCATCGCAACTTACAATATATATGCAGCTGCAAATATTCCAAAGTATCAAATTCACATTTTTATAAACCAAGCAGCAATATCAAGCAAACCCATTAATGAGTTATATCTGAAACACTCATGGAAAATGGCAAAAAAAAAAAAAAAAATACATTGTCGCCAAACATACAGGTCAGTATAACTAAATAGTAACAACTTACTAGAACATATTAAAATCCAGATTGGGAGGGAAAAACCACAAACTTTTTCTAGTTCTATTTAATTCTCAAATATGTGCTGATACCCTAAGAACATAATCAGATAAGTTATAATAAAGAAATCCAACATACAAGTTGCTTCTGGAGTTCTTCCCCTCCCATTCCCTACTAAATGCAGTAAAGTTAGAAGCTTTTATCAAATTCAGAACTTTCAGTTTGCAGGCATCTATAGTAAGTTACTAAACCCAAATCCCCAGTTGACATCTACAGCTAATCACTCAATATAGTACTTCAATCTTAAGGCAGTCAGGAAGAAACCTTCTACAACTTTTAAATCCAATTTACCTGTTCGGTCTATTTTCTTTCTTATAAATCATGCATCAAACAATAAAAAAAACAGATCCTTCAACTAACTAGTCCATACATCATTTTAATCTTAAACCACTTGGAACAAAACTCTTTTAACTAACTGTAAATCCAATTTCCTATCCACCCAATTGTTGCTTATAAATTAGTGCCAAACAACGAATACAGATCCTGCACAACCCCAACCTTACATAGCAGAATCAAGAGCGCATAAACACGGTCAAGAATGGAAAATAAGCTTACCGGTGAGCTGAGAGAACTTAGGATAGTAAGCACAGTGAGGTATAGCTATGGCAATCAACTAGGGTACCAAGGATATATTTTATTAACGGATTCGGTTGACCTTATTGGGCTATGCAATAGGCCCAAATATTATTAGGTCCGACCGACTAATCATTTTTTTCTTTTTACTGCTTAGGCCAAGACATTTGAAAGGGAACAGTTCTATTTTGATCCATTCTCTTATTCTATATTTCTTAATTTTCTTTTCTCTTATGAAAAGTCACATGGTGTTCAATTGGTTTTTTTACTTTGATAAGGGTCGGGAAGTTGGAGTTAGAATCTGATTCAAAGTGTTTACACATTACAAGAAGAATTATAATTTTCGACTTTTTAAATATTTATAATGTATTTACTTATTGTGTTAAGTTATTATATTGCATTTATTGTCTCATTCGAAAAAACTCAATTTTGCATTTGTATTAATAGTATGTTTCCTAACTATGTCGAATTACTAAATTGATGTTTGATTGTTTATGATCTTCCCTTCACACTTGTTTGTTTAAAAAAATTTGTTTAAGGATATTGCATTGATGGAGAATTGTATTCCTCTGTTGCAAAGTTAAATATCTTTTAAAAAAAATTATTTTGTTTCATAATAAGTGTGTTTGTAAACTTTCAAAGAGCATATATTATATTTTTTTCAACTTTATTCTTTTCTTTCCTTATTTATTTTTCTCTTCTCTCTTTCTTTATATTTCCTCTCTAAATTTATGAAAGATATATAATAAAATATTTCGTTAATTTCAAAACTCTTAATATTTGTAATACAAACTAAAACCTTACTTAGTTTGAAACAGAAAATGCTATGTATATATATGTATATATATTGGAAAAAGATCATAATAGTCACTTTGATTTTATTTGTCATTGTCACCCTATATTGTGGGTAGTGAAAATTTTCAATTATCAAAATTAAAATGTTAAGAAGCATTAACCTTTTTCCTTTTATGATAGTGATAAAGTTAATATGGATTGTGATGGTAAAGTAGTAAGTCTGTTAATAAAAAATGCCTTCCCAAATTTGAGACTAATTTACAAATTTTCTAATCTACTTATATATTAAGCCTCGTAAACTCCAACTACAACTACAATCTTGTCTTTGTGTTTTTTTGGATGGTTAGGATTTACTCCATTTTTCTTTTATTTTGGGTATCCTTCTGTAAAATAATGTATCTAGTACGGTGTTGTGTTTTTATTCTGCTGATGACTCGGTTCTTCCTTCCAAATTAGATGATTATAGAATCTATTTCATTTGCTCAATTTCTCTCCTCTTCTCAATTTACTTTGCTAGTGATAGTCACAGACAAAGTTGTCGTCAAATTGGAGTTGTGGGAATAAGAAATCACCCTCCGACAAGTCTTTTATGGATGAATCCTCGCTTGTAATCCTGATATCAGATTCATTTTCAAAGATTTGTTCTCTCCATTCTCCATCTCATTTTCAAATTCTTGCTTGGATTGCTCTATGATCTGATTTACCCCCTGAAGTGAGGTGTTTTGTTTTGTTTTTTACCTCTGAGCATTAGGTGTTTGTTGAATTGCTTGTCCGAAAGCCTGTGCATGTTCAAAATAATTAATGCATTTATTTCTTATTGGCATTTCAAAAAATAAATCATAGATGCGGATTAATTTTGTTTAACCACGTAGTTTTTATGTTTTCAATTCTCTATTCTCATAGAGAGAATTCTTAGTTTTTTTTAAACCATTATTATTTTATTGCTAAGATAGAATGTCTTTTGTTACAAAAGAGTTCAAATGATGTGGTACTTTTTCCATCCAAATCTGCAAGTTCAATATAGTCAAACCTAATTTTTCCACCTACTACTTTGTTAGCTTTACAGTTAACATACTGTATCTAGGGTTGGGGAAAATTTCGAAGATAAACTCTTAAGTGGTCTATGAGGTGAACCATCGAAGATCTATCTTTTGTTGTTTGCCTGAGACAATTCACTATATCCAAGCAATTTATTTCCACGTCAATATTCGACAGCCCTATTTGGGAGGCCAATTTGATTCCCTACTGAATTGCTTTTGATCTTCTATCTCTTGAATTGAAGCATAGGTGCTACCAGTTGAGCCATAGATGCCATTACTATACCGTTATGATTTCTGATAACCAATCTAATAGCAGTCTTTTCATCTTTTAAGGAAGCATCAATATTAACCTCAAAAGTGTCTAACTCAGGGGAGTCTAGCGTGGCAGAAGGTTGCGACACATGAGGTTGTCTTTGGGATTTCGGTGGCGTAAAATATTTTTTAGCCTAGCTTGAATACTTGTGCACCGGTTGATGATTTCTACAATGTGGAGAGATTTGTTTTGGAATACTAAAGAATTCTGCACCTGTCATATGCTCCAAATAAGATTTGCTACCATTTCAAGGTTTTGCTATTCCAAGAGAGTGGGAGAATTAGAAATTTGGACCAAATTTCTTGAATTGAAGTACTGTGATGATGTATCCAGGAGACGCTGCTGCCTTCTTGGTCCTAGGACATAGAAAATAGAGGTGAGTCTATAAATTCAATATTTTGTAAACACCATTCACACACTGCAGCTTGTGGTTCTTTAATAATTTTTTGATGCAGCAAACTATCTTTGTGGGAAGGATTCTAGTGAGGCATCTCCAAAGAGTCATCTGAACACTAGGTAGTGTCTAAGTTCCATAGAGATTTCCATTGCATCCCAGACCGTGAATCGGAAGATCAAGGAGATAGGCAATTATTGTTTCTTTGAGCCATTTCTACAACTACTATGTAGGTTGACGATACTGTGAATTCTCCAGAGATGGTGCAATGCCATATGATTTCATCTGAAGTTGGGCCTTAGCTTAGAGGATTTTGTTTTATAATCTGGACATCTGAAGAGTCTAGAGATTGGTTAAGAAAAGGAATGTTCCACCTTCTAGGTGATTGTAAAAAGTAATCAACAACCCTAAGATTTGAGGATATCACTCTCTGGGACAAAAATGGTTGAAGCTAAAAGGCCTTGGGATCCAAGGGTCATTGTAAAGTTTGATTTGTGTGCCATCCCTTTCTCTCTATCGTAACCCCAAACTTGAGGATTTGAAGGCCTCTTATCATACTCTTCTATAAGAAAGATAAATCAGGAACTTGAGGATTTGAAGGCCTCTTATCATACTCTTCCATAAGAAAGATAAATCCGGTTTCGGTATGTCTGAGAGGTGAAAAATATGTGTATTAGGAAAGTACCTACCCTTGAAGACCTGCCCTATGAGAGATTTCGATTCTATGGGTAATTTCTGTATCTTTTTTGCCAATAAAGCTAAGTTGAAAGCTCGGAGATCTTTGAATCCTATCTCTCCAACATTTTTCGGTCTATAGAGCTTCTCCCAACTAATCTATGCCATCAGTTTTTCCTTATTTCGACCCCACCAAAATTCTAATTTTGAAGGTAGCGGTATCAATTAGAGAGTCTGATAAGAATAAAACGGACATAGTATAAACTGGTATAGCTTGCAGAACAACTTTGATAAGGGTTTCTGGGCTCACTTGCGAAAGGAATTTTTCCTTCCATCTCAGTACTTTTTTTGCAGTTCTGTCTTTGATGTATGCAAAAATCGACTTTTTTGTTTTCCTATTAAACAAGGAATTCCGAGATATTTCCTTGCGATTTGTAGAACTTGTTACATATTGAGGATTTTAGCCATTATATTCCTTTGGTGTTGTGGCACTGGCTTTGCAAAAGCTATGGTGGAATTCTAAAAATTGATGATTTGACAAGTCAAGAATTGGTACCTAGAAAGGATCTACAGGAGTATTGTGGCAGCAAGAGGGGTAGTGGTATGATCCTCTTTAGCCTTTTTCTTGAGGATCACTTGCTCTCAAGACCCAACTCTCTTCTAGAGGGCTTCTTTGATGCTTGGTTTAGAGAATATGAAGAACAGGAAACAAATTGCAGGTAATAATAACTAAGAAAGAAACAATAAACCTCCTTATATTTGGGGGAGAATCATTAAGGCTTAAGGAAGCCTTAACTATTCTCCACACACTCAAGAAAGACCTAATTTCCCAAGCAACATCAACTATAAAAGTTGGTACATCAAGGAAGAAATAGGATTTGGAAATTAGACTAGGACCTTTGAATTTTGATGATGCAAGAAATTCCTTGCCTTGAAATATACAATGGAAACTCCTAATTATATAAGAAAGATAAAGAAACCTAAGAACCCTAGTCCTTCTCTCTATATATTTCTTCTTTGTCAAAAACCTGGCCAAAATGGCTGCAACAAGGATATATATAGTATGCTACACAATTAACTTCTAACCCTACTCATTAAACTAGTTTAAAAGAGATAAAGGGTGCTTAGACCACTTTCTATATAAGTCAAAAGATGTTTACAACCCAATTGAAGAGCCAAAGGAAGTTAAAACTTCCCAAATATCCCACCAGCCAAGATCTACTGGTGACGATAGGTCTCATCCTACTATGAACGATAGGTTAGCGATCTCAATCTCATCTTCTCTAGAGCCCTACCAACAATGGTAGAGTGGACCTACCGTATAGGTTAAGTGAACTTTTCTCTTCCTAGGCCAGAATCGTACCATAGACGGTAAGGTGTACTTTACCGGCTACGGTAGGGGCCAGAAACCTCCTAAGCTTGCTTCTTTAGATCCTTCCACTTGCACCTTAGATAATAAGAAAGTTTTAGATCCTCTAAAGTCTTCTCCTTATTCATCTAGCACATGCTAAGTGAAATTCTGGAGCATTTTCTCAAATATTGCTGCCATCCCTTTGTGTTTTTCTTCTTTCCTCTTAGCCATTGCTCTTGTGATCGGCCCTTGGAACAAGTCCACCGTCTCTTGTGCTTCCCGAGTCATACCAGGTAGCTTCCGCTATCGTCCGTGAAGAAAAGGTGTGTGATATCTTGTGCCTGTCTGCCTATTTGTATACCTTTCTATAGCCCTTCTGTCACTGCGTTGTGAATCAGGCCTGAGAATTCTTCAACAGAAATGAGCAAGAGAAAAGGCGAAAGAGGGTCCCCTTGTCTGATTCTATGGGATGGATAGAAAGTAGAGGATGGTCTCGTATTTACCAAAATTTGGAAGGAAGATGATAAATATAAGACATGATCAGATGAACGATATGTGCCATTTTGTCATTTCTTTTGTATGTTAATTGCATTGTTTTACGATATTTTTAGTATATAAAATGTATAACTTATATCATTCCCCTTTGCTTTTATCTTAGGTGCTTCCCGATTAAGAAGATAGAGAATACAACTGAAAATAGGCGAAAACAGATCGAAAACAAAGAAACGGAAACTGCCGGCAACAAATTCAAGAACTTACTGCAGACGTTAGGGTAACCTACCGCACGCGGCAGGTTTAGAGCAGTCAAGGAGTATTGGAACAAAAACCTACCAGCGAATGGTAGGCTACCCCTATCGTCGACGGTAGGTCCGAGGCATTCAAAGGAAAATCTGGACAGAACCCTACCATGGATGGTAGGGCTCGATCTATCGCATGATAGTAGCACAGTTATTGCATATTTTTTTGCTATTTATTTGTACTTTCCCTCCTCTTTTGGTGCATTTTTCAGTTTAGGTTTAGAAAGGAAGAATTGGGGGTGAGAATTGGCAACAAGACCCCTTCAAATTCTTCGTCAATTAGGTAGTTTTTTGTTTTTCATTAATTAGTATTGAATTAAAGACTTTTGGGTAAAAATTGAAGAGTTTTATAGAGTAATTTTGGATTTCATCAAGTAATTTGAGAAAATAGCTCGAGTGATCTTCGGAACCATGGAAACGACTCTTCTTGATTCTAAGCTTTCTTTTCTCTTATTTTTTTTATGAATATTATTATCAATTCGAGTTTTGTGAGGATGTTTAGTAGCTAGATTTTCATTATTTGAATGAGGGTTGAACCATAACTTTTGGATAATGTGATTTTTTATTGGATTTTATACAATTGATTTTTTACTTTAGGTTGATGTTCATGATGTTTTTAAGCGATAATGATCTACGCAGAATTGATTTTATTGTAAAATTGGTTGGAATTGAAAAAGGAAAACAAATATAGGGCAACTGATTGGATAATAAAAGTTGGCAATTGAATAGAGATATTCTTTTCACTTTTAGGTTTCTAGATCACCTAGCCTAATTGCATTCATAATCGATTAGCATTTGAACTTATCTGTTCCCTAAGTTTTACAACTCGGGTATATCTTTGTTACTAAGGCGATAGGTACACTTACATGTTGCATAATTTTAGATGTATCTAATATTTTAAACATCAAGTTTTTGCACCGTTACTGGGGAACGACACCTTAAAGAATAACATTTTTCTTGTGCTTTAGTCATTTTATTTTTCTTGTCGTTTTGTTTTTGTTTGGATTGTTTATTATTCTTGCATTTCTTGGTTTATTTGTGGCTTATATCTTGAGAATTGTGCTTTAGTATTTATGAAACTTGACTGGGGTTTGTCCATTTCAAGTTTTGAGTTAACTAGTTTATTTCTCGAATTCAACGGGGTGAATTAGACCCATTTGATGTAGAACCTGAGTGTACATTGAGGAGTGCCCATCGTGCTTTTCGATTCGAGACAGTGATCAATAACGTTATCATCGCTGTCGAAAAGACAGAAGAGGGTCAACAAGATCCACCTTTGATTAATCCTCTGTTTGTATCACCTCCACCACCACCAATGGCGGAATAGACGAAGACCCAAATGCGCATATCATTAATTTCTTGGAGGAGTACGTCACATTCAAAATAAACAGAGTCTTAGAGGATGCCATCATAGTTTGCCTCTTCCCATTTTCTCTGAGGGGGAAGGCAAAATCATGGTTGAAGTTCATTACCTTTTAGTTCAATTACATCATTGGATTCTTTAGTCGAGAAATTTCTAGGGAGGTACTTTCCTCATGGTCACACCGCCAAGCGCTGGAACGAGATCTTCTCGTTCTAGCAAATAGATGGAGAAAGCTTATATGTGGCTTGGGAAAGATAGAAGGAGCTACTCAGAAAGTGTCCACATCATGGGCTAGACTTTGGGATCCAGATTCAAACACTCTATAATGGAGTATCATTTGAGGCAAGGCAGCTCATTAATACTTCTGCTGGTGGGTGCATAGATCACAAGACTTCTCAACAAGTACGATCTTATTGAACAAATAGCTATGAATAGCTATACCTAGAGAGGACAGAGATTCAAGCCCAAGCCTGTTGGAGTGCATAATGTAGATGCTATTATCGCTATAGAAGCTGATTGTGGCCATAATAAAGCAGAAGACGGGAAACATGACTCTTGCACCACGCAATATAAATTCTCAACAAGTCATGTTCTGTAATTTATGCAGTGGAGAAATCCCAATCATAAGTGCCCAAGTATGGATACTCCTATGGAGCAAGAGTACTTTATCAAAGGGAACCGACAGGGGAACAATCCTACTTCAACACTTATAATCTGGGTTGGAGGAATTACCCCAACTTTTCTTGGGAAAGGCAAGGAGAGTAGATGCAAAACAGCCTCCAGGATTTCAGAGTAGAGGTCCCATTCAACCTCTACCGTACAATGCTCCACTAGTAAATCCACCACCTTCAAAATCTAATTTGGAGGATCTTATCACTAAATACACTATTTTGGCGGATGCCAGAATGCTAAGCATGGAAGCTGCTCATCAAAATTAAGAAGCCTCCAACAATAATTTGGAGAATCAAATTGCGCAGCTAGCAAAGATGATCTCTAAAAGACCCCTTGGTACCTTACCTATCAATATCGAGAAGAACCCAAGGGAGCATGCAAAAGCGATCACTTTGAGGAGTGGAAAGGAACTAGTGGAGACACCTCCTATGATTGTGGATAAAGAGAAGAAAAGTGTTCAAGCACCAGAAGAGTCCACTTCCCCCAAAAGAAGATGAGGTTCAACAAAGCAAGTCAGAAAGGAAGAAATCATCTCCTCCACTATACAAGCCTCTTATCCTATTCCCACAAAGAGTTTTAAAGGTGAAGCAAAACGAACAATATGGTAAGTTTTTAGAAATTTTTAAACAATTACATATTAACTTGCCTTTGGTTGATGTTTTGATGCAGATGCCGAAATATGCAAAGTTCCTGAAGAAGGCCATTTCTGGAAAGAAGAGGTTGGAAGATATATCTTCTGTGATGATGAATGAGAAGTGCTCAGCCATTCTCAATCCCAAGGAGAAGCTTCCAGAAAAACTAAAGGATCTAGAGAGTTTTACTATTCCTTGTACTTTAGGTAGTTTAACTATTTCTAGGGCTTTAATTGATTTAGGTGCTAGCATCAATTTAATGCCTTTTGATTTCGTCAAGAAGTTGGAGTGGGGGAACCAAAACCTACTAGAATGAGTATTCAATTTGCAGATAGGTCTATTAAATATCTTAGGGGTATCATTGAGGATGTGTTAGTGCAAGTAGAGGATTTGGTTTTCCATGTTAGTTTTGTAGTTATGGATATGACTAGAGACATTGAAGTCCCTCTCATTCTTGATCATGATGATACTTATTTTATGATAGATGTTATTGATCCTTACATTTCCACTCATATGCATGAATTTGTTCAAGAAGATTCCCATTTGATAGCTCTATAACAAGATGACCATGAAAAGGTAGATTCTGAGGAGGTTCAAGCATTGGTGGACAAACTAGATGAACTCAAAATAGAGAAGAAAGCTACTGTACAAGAGGACTTAAAGGCACCTCCTAGGCCCTTACTTAAGTTCTTCCTTTAAGAACCTCCAGAGTTAGAACTGAAACTGTTGTTGGATCATTTGAAGTATGTATTCCTTGGGGAGGAATTCAACACTCCCGTTCATCATCTCTTCCAAATTAAGTTGACTAGAAAAATGAGCCTTGCTAAGGACTTTGTAAAAATATAAGAAGGCTATCTCATGGAAGATAGCAGATATTCAAGGAATAAGTCCATCCTTCTGCACCAACAAAGTGCTACTTGAGAAGGATTCTAAGCCTGTGACTCAACCTCAAAGGCGGTTGAATCAGAACTACAAGAAGTGGTGAAGAAGGAGGTGATCAAACTCCTAGATATTGGGACCATCTATCCGATATCAAATAGCATCTTAGTAAGTCTGGTACAAGTGGTACCAAAGAAAGATGGTCTGAAGGTGGTTCCGAACGAGAAGAATGAGCTAATTCTTATGCGAGTAATCACTGGATGGAGAGTATGCATCAACTACAAAAGATTGAATGAGATGACAAGGAAAGACCACTTTCCTCTCACATTCATTGGCCAGATGCTTGAGCAACTGGCGGGTCACTTTTTCTATTGTTTCGTGGACAGGTTTTCAGGTTACTTCCAGATTCTCATTGCTCTAGAAGATTAGGAGAAGACCACCTTCACATGCCTATATAGTATATTTTTTTATATGCATATACCTTTCTGTTCGTGCAATGCTCCTGCTACCTTTCAATGTTGCATGGTTACCATTTTTGAGGGTTTGGTGGGGGATATTATGGAAGTTTTTATGGATTTTTTTTTTTTAACTTTTGAAAATACTTTTGATGCTTGACTATCTAACCTAGAAAAATTTTTAAAAAGACGTGAGGAAACTCACTTTGCTTTAAACTGGGAAAAGTGCTATTTTATGGTCCAAGAGGGGATAGTTCTGGGCCATAAAATTTCTGAAAATCGCATTAAGGTTGATAGAGCTAATATAGAGACGATTGAAAGGTTACCTCCCTCTTATTCTGGGAAGGCAGTGAGAAATTTCTTGGGGCATGTGGGGTTTTATAGAAGATTTATCAAAGATTTTTCAAAGATTACTAAGCCTTTTAATGCTTTACTTGAGAAAGATATGCCTTTTAATTTTGATGATAATTTCTTGTGTGCTTTTACTTTGCTTAAGGAAAAGCTAACAAATTCTTCAATTTTAGTCTCTCCAAATTGGTCACTCCCTTTTGAACTTATGTGTGATGCTAGTGACTGTGCAATAGGTGTTGTGTTAGGCCAGAGAAAGGGATTCCAACCAATATACTATGCGAGCAAGACTCTTACAAACGCCCAGGCGAATTACACAACAATAAAGAAGGAGTTGCTTGCAATAGTTTTTGTGTTTGATAATTTTCGCCCTTACTTAATTCTTTCCAAAGTCATAGTTTACACTGATCATTCTGCTCTTAAGTACCTTCTTTCTAAGAACGATGCTAAGCCTAGACTGATTAGATGGGTGCCTTTTTTGCAGGAATTTGATTTGGAGGTGTGGGGGTATTTGTATCTTTTGACGGTTTCTTTTTGTGTTTTTAGCTATTTTTGTGTTTAGTTTTTTGTTATAGTTTGTGAAGTTGTGTTTTTCTTTAATACATTCTAAAAATCCAAAAAAAAAAAAAAAAAAAATTTTGATAATTCAAAAAAACCCAAAAAAATTATTTTTACTTCTTTCCACTTTTTCAATCTCTATATTTTTAGAAAAATCCCAAAAGATTTTTGTTTTCGTCACAACCAGTGGGGAATTGTTTGCAAAAACCCTTAGGATTTTAAAGGAGTTTGACTTGATCGATTTGAAAATTGCACTTACCTAGTATTCTTACAAAATCAATGGTTTTAATTCACTTGTAAGTATCGGTTATTAATAAAAGCCTTGGGCTCTTAAGGGATTAACATAGTCTTGCCTTCAATCTTGTGTTTTCTTCATTTTGAAGCGATAAGGTCTAGTCTAGGTTGGTCCGAAAATGATGGTCATGGGCTTCCATTGTATCGGTTGTGCCTTTCTTGCCTATCTCTTTGAAAATCAAACCTTAGTTCTCCTTTTGTGCCTTCATACCTAGGGTTTTAATCCCTTTCATTCTTTGCTTTTTAAACTCACACTGTATAAAACCTCAACTCTTTGAGCTAATGATTGATGATTTTTAGCTGTTTTGAGTAAGGAAAACAGATAAGTATGGGGTATTTAAGTAAAGAAAAGGATTTCTGTATATAAAGGTATTTTGGGAAATCTTTGTAAGAAGGTATATGCAGCAGCGGTTGAAAGAGAGAAAGCCAAGTTTGTCTTAAAAAAATCAGAGAAAGCAAAGAAAAAAAAAAGAGCACTTGAATATTTCTTCAGCTCCTCTCTAAAAAATCGTGAGTTGCTCTCTCTCATGTACTTGGAAATATGTAATTATTGAGAAATAAAGAATGTCAGGAGGATTGTGCGTTATTTGAACTAAGCAAGATGTTCAAGGATAAATGGGAATGAACGAAAAGCGGCTAGAAAGTTGTTCATTTTTTAATATCTTTCCTTTTGGTTGCATTAACTCTATCTCAATTGCTTTTGTTTTTCCTTTCCTTTCGTTTGACACCCTGAAGTTCCTAAAACGTGATTTCCTAATCACTACAAAGCAAGGCAAGTGGACCTAACATGACAGAGGTGAGTTCAACCCTAGTGTCGAATCTTTCAAGGACAGTAAAGGTGAAAGCACTAACGTGTCTCTAATGTTTTATTTAAGAAAAGATGGTCGCTGAAAACAGAATAATAAATGAAAACTGAAAACGATTAAACAACCAAGAAAGCGATGAAAACTTAAGATTTTAAAAATTAATATAGCAAGAGTTTTGATGGTGGAATCCCCATAATCCTAGTTACTGATTCAATTGGAAAAACTTTTGTGAAAACGATGTTGAATTAGATAAGTTGGGTCATCACTCAAATCGGGTGATCTCTATCTCTAGGCGAAATCCACCATACTCACTAACCCTTAGAGGAAAATCTCTTTTCTCCCTAACAAATTATGAGCGCAATAAAATAAGGTGATTTAAAAGACCTAAAAGTGCAATATCATGTCTCTAGTCAATTGCTTTAACTAACCCCTAATTGGCTACCCTAGATCGTACTTCCTTTTTCAATTCTGAATAACCTTACGATGAATCTAATCTCGCGATAATTAAATTGCAAACTAAATCAATTGGAAGACAACTTAAATAAAAACAAACATCAAATTCAAGAATTTAAACCAATAATTTCATAATCAAGAATTAAGGTTCAACTCTTATCCAAACAATAAAAACTACTCACCGTTCATTGTATAAAAACCGAAATTCAACACAAAAATTCAATAACAAGAAAAAGAAAGCTTAGGATTGAAATGGACGCCGCAATTGAAGTCCCGAACGTCTTCAAAGATCGTCTTTCGAGTCACCAAGTTGAAGATCGAAATCATGAAATTGATTCTCCAATTCTTGAATTCCAAGAAATAAAATTGAAGAAATCTAAAGAGTGTTTAACTGATTGAATGTATAAAAGCCAAAATTTAAGAATTGTCTAATATAATCTAATCCTAACTATGTAATATTAACCCTAATCTAAATCCTAATCTATTTACTATTCTCTACCTAAATACATTAAAATAGCTGTAGAAAAACCCCTTACTTAGAGGTGAAAATTACAAGAAAACAGAGTTTGAATTGGATTAAACCATTCTCTAACTACTTGCCAGCCGGGACCTACCGCCGACGGTAGCTCAAGCCCTATCATCCGCGGTAGGGTTCTGTCCTACCAACTATTTGTGTGCCAAAGATCTACCGCTGACGGTAGGTTAGCCTACCTCATGCAGTGGGTCTGCCTTGTTGCTGCCGACAGTTCCGTTTTCGTCATTTTTGCTTGTTTTTGTTTCCTTTCATCGTTTTCTCTTCCACAGGGCACCTAATACAAGAATAAGGGATATTAAGCTAAAATACGTACTTTTAAATAGTTAAAACACCAAAAACATAAATAGAAAATATAGACAATTATGCACATATCACACCTTTTATGTCCCGACCCAAACATTATAAGCTGAAAAGTCCTACCTAATCTGGGAACTATTTAAAATAGAACTTAAAGTGGAAAGGTGTTAGGAAGCACGAGCTGTGTTGTACATTTTCCATAAAAGCATTTTACTATGTTAATAACTTGATATTCTCGTTTTCTTTGAAAGGCAACAAGAGCAATAGACACACACACACCCCATTGATTAGTAAGTTTATTAGTAAGATATTGGTGGAATTTTTTTATTCTTGTGATTCATCTTTTGAAACTTCCTTACGTGGTCGAGTAGTTTTATATCCTACTGAAGTGACATTTTATTTCTTTTGCCTTCTGTTCTTTTCATTCGTAGAGTCTCGTTTCTTTGGTCGGTTCTGTTATTCCTTCATGTGTCATTTTCAATGAATAAAGCTTTGGACACTTCTCCAGTTTGCTTTTCTAGTTTTTACCTAGTTTTGTGTTGCTTGAGGGCAAGGAACATATAAGTGTGGAGGTATTTGATATGTGTCATTTTGTCATTTCTTTTATATGTTAATTGTATCGTTTTATGATGTTTTTAGTATATAAAATATATAACTTATATCATTTCCTTTTATTTTTATCTTTGTTGCTCTCCAATGAAGAAGATGGAGAATACAAGTGAAACGGGAGAAAAAGGAAGCTACCGACTCTAAAGTCAAGAACCTATTGTAGACGATAGGGTAACCTATGCGGTAGGTCTATAGCAGTCAATGGGTATTAGAACACAAACCTATAAGCGACGGTAGACTATTCTTACCGTCGATGGTAGGTCCTAGGCATTCAAAGGAAAAACTAGACAGAACTCTACCGCGGACGGTAGGGCTCGACCTACCGCATGCAGTAGGTCCCAAAAGTAACATAGTAAATGCATTCTTTTGCTATTTATTTGTAATTTTCCCCCTTTTTTGGGTCATTCTTCAATTTAGGTTTGGAGAGGAAGAATTGGGGGCGAAAATTGGCAACAAAACCCCTTCCAATTCTTCATCAGTTAAGTACTTTAATCAATTAACATTGAATTGAAGTCTTTTGGATGAAGATTGAAGAGTTTTACAGAGTAATTTTGGATTTCATCAAGCGATTCAAGAGATGAGTTCGGGTGATCTTCGGAACCGTGGAAGCGACTCTTCTGGATCCTAAGCTTTCTTTTTCCTTGTTTTTTTTTTTTATGAATATTATTATTAATTTGAGTTATATTAGGATGCTTAGTAGCTGGATTTTCATTGTTTGAATGAGGTTTGAACCTTAACTTTTAGATGATGTGATTTTTTGTTGGATTTTATACAATTAATGTTGTTTTACTTTGGGTTGCTGGTCAATTGTATTTTTTTGTGATAATTGATTTGTGCGGAATTGATTTTATCGCAAGATTGGTTGGAATTGAAGAAGGAAAACCAATCTAGAGCAAGTAATTGGATAATAAAAGTTGGAAATTGAATAGATATATTCTTTGCACTTTTAGGTTTCTAGATCACCTAATCTAATTGTATTCATAATCGGTTAGAGAGAAAAGAGGTTCTCCTGTAAAAGTTTGTGAATAAAGTGGCCTTCACCTAGAGATGGGGATTGCACAATTTTCATCTGATTACCCAACCCTGGTTTCTCAAACATCATTTTATGATTTTTTCAATCGAAATAGTTGACAAAAGTTAGGGGATTCCACAATTCAAACTCTTTTATCAAATTTCTACCTTTGCAAGTGTTTGTTTTCTTTTAATTGTTTTTCTATAGTCTTTAAATATTTTCTCAAAGATCAATTTGGTTAGACTAGATATTAGATAAAGCGGTTAGTTTTTGAACTTAATTTGTTTCCTGAGTTTGACAACCTGGACGTCCCCTATTACTACGGTGATAGGTACACTTGCCTGTTGCATAATTTTAAATATACCCCCATATTTTAACCATCAATGAATAATGTGTTTTGGGAAGCTAATCTTTGTCATCATCAACTTTAGAAAATTTGATTCTACCCATCATATACTTTGCTAAGTTAGAGTTTTAAAGTCATCGGTTGCCATTGTCCAGTTTGACGACGATTTATCCAATAGAAGGCTTCTGTCCCCAATAAAATGTTATCAGTGATTGATATATCTGAGATGAATGCACCTTGTTCCAATCCTATAACTTGATGAAGCACCTTTTTAGTTTTTTCTGCCAGAATCTTGGAAATGAGTTTGTAGGATACATTGCATAAACTAATAGGGCAACAATTTGCAGGATAAAATGAATGATGCACCTTGGGAATCAAAGTCAGAAATGTATGATTAAGACTAAGGGAAGTAATAGGGTCCTGACATGACCAAACCTTTTAACAAGTGATGTTATGCTCTCTACTAGTGTTGGCCAATATTTCTGGTTAAACAGTGTTGAAAAACTATCTGGGCCAGGGGCTTTGTTAGGTCCATAGCAAAGACAACTTGTTTGATCTCCTCATCGGTGATTCATGCTTGTGATTCCTGGACTTGTGTTTCTGTGATGCGTGGGATTTGGATGTCTTGCAAGTCTTGTACTGTTAAGCCTGAGAAGTGTCCTCTTGAGATGTGAACAATTGAGAAAAAATGATGAACTAAACAAGAAGAGATGGATACTTATGATGTCATTGTATTTCTATTTTGATCACTGATTTGTTTGATGGTATTCTGTTTCTTTTTTTGAGAAGCATGATGATGGAAATAACTTATGCTGAGATCACCCCACTGAAGCCAATTTGAATGGAACCGTGAGCACCAATATTGTTCTTGAATTAAGAGCAATCTGTCAATTGAGCATCTAGCCTCTTGGAGTTCATTGGTAGAGGTTTTGCTGTTTCTAAGCTTGATCAAGTCTATTTTGAGCTTGTTTGATTTGGTTTGGGATATTGGCAAAGGAATGCTTGTGCCATGTTTTGAGAGCATTTCAGACTTCTCGAAGTATGGATGGCAGTGAACAGAAAGGATGGGGGAGCATATGCTAGCCAAACATCTAATATTATCTCGGAGCATCTAGTCTCCTGTGTCCAAAAACTCTCAAACAAGAATAGTTTGCTGGCTGGGATCATTTGATTTTCCTCCGTGTTTAGGAAAATAGGAATATGATCAGAAGAACATGATATCCCATGTGTCAAAGATGCTGCTTTAGCTTGTGAAGAGGGAGTTTTGGAGTGTGAGGAATACTCTCCACAATTGTGGTCTTACTAAGGAGACTCTGAATTAGTTTGAGCAGATGTAGATTCCGTTGGATTTGTGGTAGTATAGTCATATTTTAAAATGGCCTGGCAGACTGCAATTGGGTCCTCCAATTTAGGTAGAGGATTCATTAGTGGTAGTAGGTTAAGAAGTCCACTTGTTGCATTTGTGATTGGGTTCTCGTTTATAATACAAAAAGGTATGGGTCGCATGACTTGAGTATTCAGTCCTGTAGGCTTTAAAGCCCATTGTCTTCCCAATATTTTTTCATTTTCAACCCAATGTCACTCCCCTCAGACCCAATGATGTTCTGGGCCTCAACCCATGTTGAATAGGCTGTCTTGTTTTCTTGGGCTGCCTTTGGGCCGTCTGCCTGCTTGATGCCATCTGGGCCATCTGTTTTGTCTAGCCTGCTTCTTGGGCCGCCTCCTGACCGAGTCTCGCGGGATGCCCGGGTGATTTGTTGGTGAACTGTGGCTTGACCGTTCGGCCCCCCTTTAATTAATGGCATCTCCTCGTTTCTGTAGCAGTCTCTCTCGATTCCCTCTCTCAGCCGTTTCCTATTCTCTCCCTGTGTCTTTTGGAGTCTTCAAAACTCCAGCTTTTCTTCTCCTTCTCCTTCGGCTCTGCCATTGCTGATCTCTCTGCTTCTGGTACTTTTATGCTGTTAACCAGCCTTCTTCTCTGTCACCATTTTTTATCTGTTAGTGAGATTAGAGAGATAGCCGTGAGGAAAGAAAAGAGAGAGAGAGAGAGATAGAGGTTGTTTATTGCCGGTGACTTCTTCCTGGTTGAGACTCATTTTTTAGGGTTATAACCTCGATCATCACTCTTCTTTATCATCGTCGCCTCGACGCAGTAGCGCCGTTGCTCGATGACCGATTCTGGTTTGGTAACCCCTCGATTTGTGCTCCTCGGTCATCTCTTTAATTTTCTATTGGCTGGCTTAGCCGGTAGTGGTGAGCAAACCGTTCTTTGTTTATATTTGGGTTATTTTGGTACTAATCGGGTGTTATTTTGTAGATTGTTCATTCTTGTTCTTTGGGTGATTTCTGTTTTGAGAAAGATCAAATCTTTCTGTTTATTTTTCTTCCGCTGTAATTTTATATTGTGAAAAATTGTAATAGTAATAGTATTTGTAATAGTAATTAGGAGTGTTTTCTCCAATAAGTGGTATCAGAGCCACGGTTTTCGGCTCTCTGGTTTTGGCGTCCGGCAGCAATCTTCGGATTTGAGAAGTATCTCAGAATCCGGCCAGTGAAGTTCCTTCTTCTCTTCTCTGTTTTTACAGTTTTTTCTTTTTCAGTTTATTCGGTTTGCTGTTGTTTTTCAGTTTACTGTTCATTGGCTTGCCGCCGGCTTTATCTGGTTTACTGTTTCGGCTTGTAGCCGATTTTTGATATTGTCTCTGTTTCGACTTGCCACCGGTTCTGTTTCTGCTTGATTGCTATTGTGACGGCTTGCTGCCGTTTTGGTTACTATTACTGCTTTATTATTGCTTTACAGTTCTTCTGCTTCTGTTATTTTATTATTTCCAGTTTCATTATTGTTTCGTTTTTCAAAAACCAAAACCCAAGCCTGGCTTGAATCCAAGAGATATCAAGTATCTGTGTCTTGGCGATTTTATTTCTGATTTCAAAAGTTTTTTCTTTCTGTCTTTTTCTGCCGCTTTCGGTTGTTTCTGTTTCCTTAGTTATTCTGTTTGTTTACTATTTTGATTTGGTTTTTCTGTGTCGTTTGTGCTACACTGTTTTGTAATCAAAACCAAACCTAATCAAACAAAATTAAAACAAACAACGCCGTTTTCTTTGAAAGATCTTTCCTCTATTTTTAAAGGAAAAATCCGGACAATTTTTTTATTCAAAACTTTTCAAATCTTTCATCTTTCTGAAACCACCAAATTACACTTATTTGCCCTCAAAACATGTCAGTTCCAAAAATTGAAACTGATAGGTTTGATGGCAAATCTGATTTTGTAATGTGGCGGAGGAAAATGAAAGCAGTTTTGGTACAAAACAAAATTGCTATTGCTATTTGCAGCCCTGAAGAGTATCCGGAGTCTTGGAAGGGTGATACCCCTAAAGAAAAACTAGATGATGCTCATAGTTGCCTCACCTTGCATTTGACTGATAACGTTTTACAGGAAATTAATGATAAAGACAATGTTTTTGAAATCTGAACAAAACTGGAAAAATTGTATTTGGGAAAATCTCTTTCAAACAAAATCTATTTAAAAGAACAGCTTTTTGGTTTCAAAATGAGTGGAACAAAATCACTTTCTAAAAATATCGATGATTTAAATAAAATCATTTTGGAGTTACAAAATATCGGAGAGAAAATCTCTGATGAAAATGCTGCAGTCATTTTACTAAATGCCTTTCCTGATTCTTTTAATAATGTCAAATCTGTCATTAAATATGGTATAGATGATCTTTCCCTTTTTGATGTCAAAAATGCTTTAAAATCAAAAGATTTGGATTTACAAAAAGAGAACAAGTCTCATGGTGAAATCTTTTTGTGAGAGGAAGGATTGATCGGAGAGAACCTCCTAGTCATCGTTTTAAAAGCCGTTCCAAATCACGAGAGAAAAGCAAGGTAAAATGTTTTTACTATGGAAAAGAAGGGCATATGAAAAATAAGTGTTTTAAACGAATCAAAGATGAGAAACAACGTAAACATGGTAAAGGAGGGAATAAAGTCGATAAAACCCACGTTTTTGACTCAGATGGTAATTCTATGTTTTCTGAAGTTCTGTGTGTTTTTCTTTCTCCTTCATGTACTGATGTTGTTAATCATTGAGTGCTTGATTCTGGTAGTTCATTTCACATGACACCTAATAAACACTGGTTTTCTGATTTCAAAGCTTTAAACCAAGGAAAAGTTTTTATGGAAAATAATCAGGTTTGTGATATAGAAGGCATTGACAGTATTTTTATAAAAATGCATGATGGCGTGACTAGAAAACTCACTGAGGTGAGATATGTTCCTGACTTGTGTCGGAATCTTATTTCTCTCAGTTATTTAGACTCTTTGGGTCTATCTTTTAAATCAAAAAATGGCATTTTGCGTGTTTGCAAAGGAAACCTAGTCATGTTAAAAGGTTTTAAAAAGGAAACTTTATATATCCTTCTTGGTAAAACAGTTTGCAACTCTACTGCCTTGGTTTCAAAAACTGTCCTAGAGAAAACTATGTTGTGGCATCGGAGGATTGGCCACATTAGTGAAAATGGGCTTTATCATTTGGAAAAATAAAAACTTTTGTGTGGTGCTAAAATCGATTCCTTGGATTTTTGTGATCACTGTGTTTTGGGAAAACAACACAAAATTAGTTTTTCTACCAGCACACATAAGTCATCTACACCTCTTGATTATGTGCATTGTGATCTTTGGGGGCCTGAAAAGGTTCCAACTTACAGTGGTAACGTTTATTTCCTTTCTATTGTTGATGATTTTTCGAGACATGTATGGGTTTTTCTTTTAAAAACCAAAGATCAAACGTTTGAAAAATTTTGTGAAAAGAAATGCTTTGCCGAAAATCATTCTCGAAATAAACTAAAAACTATCAGGACCGATAACGTTCTTGAATTTTGTAACCGGAAGTTTTCTGACTTATGTACATCACATGGCATTTTACACCATAGAACGGTTAGACATAACCCACAACAAAATGGAGTTGCCGAAAGGATGAACCGTACTATTATGGATAAGGTCCGGTATCTGTTAGTGTCTTCTGGTATTCTAAAACCGTTCTAGGGTGAAGCTGTTAGTATAGTTGTATACCTCATCAATAGGTCTCCATCCACAGCTATAAACTTTAGGACTCCTATAGAACTATGGTCTGGGAAACCTCCCAATCTTTCAAACTTGAGGGTTTTTGGTTGTTCAGCCTTCTCTCATCAAAAAGAGGGGAAACTAGATCCAAGGTCTAGGAAGAGAGTGTTTATAGGATATCCTAGTGGGGTAAAAGGTTATAGAGTATGGTTGAAGGGTGAACCAGGGGTGAGGGTTATCATCAGTAGGGATGTCATCTTCAATGAGTTAGAAATGCCCTGTCTTAAAGATAACACTATCACCAATAATCCTTCTTGTGATTCTTCTCCTAGTAGCATTCCGGTGGAGGTGGAGACTATCTCCGACCCTACTCTAGAGTCACCTTAGGAACTTGAAATAAATTCTGAGTCTTTTGCTCTTTCTAGTAGTACTCCTGTTCCTGAAGCTTCTGACCCTATTCTAGATAGTTCTGATGAGGAAGAGGAACATCCTGAGGCTCAAACCCAAGCTCTTAGGGATTATCAACTCACTAGAGATCGAGTCCGTAGAGTACCTAAGGATCATCCTCAGTATGGTTAATCCTATATTGTATCATATGCTTTTGCTTTTGC